>OX380346.1:16508754-17798728 GCA_947425015.1 Pterostichus niger | reverse complement strand
GAGTTGATGGTAGATTGAGTGATTGGTTTTCTATAGATGTTGGCGTGAAACAAGGTTGTGGGATGTCCCCGTGGTTGTTTAATTTATATATGGATGTGTTGTTACGAAAGTCGCTGAATGGGGCGGATGGTGTACGTATTGGTGGCAGTGTAGTGCCTGCGTTAGCTTATGCGGATGATGTAGTTGTAATGGGTGAATCTGAAGAACAATTGAGAAGAATGATTCTAAGTATAAATGAAGTAGGAAAAGGTTTAAATCTATTACTGAATGTTGATAAATGTAAAGTGTTAGTGTTTGAGAAGAGTGATTTGGTGACTGATTGCAATGTTTCGGTGAATGGTGTGAGATTGGGTCAAGTAAATGAGTTTGTATACTTGGGGAGTGTGTTTTCGAGGGATGGCCGTTTGATCGAGAGATTGAAAGAAGAGTATCTGCTGGATGTAAGATATTGGGTGCTCTGGGAACCTTTACTCGGAACGTGAATGTATCCAGAGATGCTCGATTGAGTGTTTATAATGGTGTGTTAGTGCCTACGTTGATGTATGGTAGTGAATGTTGGGTATGGATGAAGAAACATGAACGGCGTATAACTGCTGTGGAAATGAGATATTTGCGGAGTGTGTGTGGATATACTAGAAGAGATCGTGTCCGGAATACATTGGTGTATGATGAATGTGAGATTGGGAAGAATGTTGTAAGAAGAGTGGGAATAAGTCAGTTGAGATGGTTTGGTCATGTGGAACGTATGTCGAATGACAGATTGGTGAAACAGGTGTATGTTGGTGAAATTGAGGGTGAAAGTTTGCGTGGACGGCCTAGGAACAAATGGATGAATATGATTGAAGGCTTGTTGCGTGAGCGAAAGTTTCTGAGCGTGAAGAATAAACGAGCTTGTATGAAAAGAATTATGAATGTGGTTGAAGCAAAAGTGGTGTGTCAGGATAGGAATGTTTGGAGAAAATTAATTGCGGGATAAATATGATGAATGAAGACAAGCGTATGATTCTTGATTATATATTATTTGGTTAGATGTTTTGAGTGTTTACCTGCAATTGTGCGGAGACGATCTTCAGAAACAAGCGCAGTGTACACTAGCGAATGGATGAATGTTTGTTGTGTGTTGATGGTTTTTGGTTGTGAGAAAAGAAAGAGTTTGTATGGAGGAAGTGTTAATGTGGTCGAATCGAATATCGTGTGTCAGGATGAGAATGTTGACGGGTTCGTGCTACCCCATTTAATGGGATATAGCGTGATGTTATGTATGTATGTATGTATGTATAATAGTACTGTATTATGTATTCACTAATCTTTGCTGACTTGGTATTTTTGTAATTAGATATATAGTACTGTTACTTCAGTTAGTAAGGCAATAAGACGAGTTATAAATTCAATTTAAAAATTCGAGATGGTAGTAGCAGTATAGAATTGTAATGTTATAAATATATAAAACCAGACAACACCAGTAAAATCTTCTTACCCGTCCAGTGCTTCGGTTATGGCAAGAACCCGAATAAGTAAATGCGGAATACGGTAGTAACGAAATTTGTGTTCTTTTTACATAATTGTGAGTCCATCATTCGATGAAAGATTTATGTCTTATTTTAATTTGTGCACAACTGAATCAGAAATATTTATTTACATCCCAGTGACCATGGCGGTAAATTGATTACACCCGGCAGACTACAAATCGGGAAAATGCCCGGCGACTGTAAAAAAGGTAAGATTATGATCAAGTATAATTTATCATATTAATCTTAATTTTAGCTACATATTTATTATTTTAAATATTTGTAGGTATATTTTTATTTATTAAAATTTAATTTAGAATTTCATACATTTTGGACCGCAGTACCTTCTATAGAAAATATTTTTGAAGCTTTTGTCGTCATCTCACAATTTTACTAATTAGTGGGGTCATCGTATTTGAAAAATATATTTTTTGCAAATTATAAAACTTAAGCTAATATTAATAATAAAAAATTATATTTCTTAAATAATTAGAAATATTTTCATTCGTAATTTTCGTAATAAAATTTCATGGCATCGATTTGGTGACATCACGTGTTAATAAATTCACAGCACGACCAACTCATATGGTAATTTAATATAAATTCATTTACTGGGTACTATTATTTAATAATGTTTAAATCAATAAAGATATATATTTTTTTAATTTTCAATAAGTAAATGTTTTATCTAATAGAACATAACATGTAAGAGGCAGAATTCAGTGATACTGCCTACAATATAAATAACTTAATCATAATTTATTTATGTTAGATGATTGTGGACGGGTTCTTGTTTTAGTTGAATCTATGGGGCAGATCGACGGGACTAATATAGAATTTATTTATTTAAAAGTTATAATGAAAGTAACTTCAATTTTTAAGAACTACACTACTTTGTCACACTATACAAATTTCAAAAGTCAGTTGTGTGACGCTGCAATCTTCTAGTATAAAAAATTATTATTTCATATTATTTAGGACCAATTCAATTACGTTGTGTTTATTTGCTTTTCGAATGACCAGCTTCTATAATTTGAAGTCGTGAATATAGTAGGTTAAGAGGAAGTAGAGAAATTACACATTGCAACTGATGAAATGTTATTTATTTCGGCTGTGGAGGTACAAAGTCCTCTGGTATTCACCTGACACCTGACGGAAACCACAGAAAACACACAGGCAGAGGAATTCAAAATCAGTAATAGATAAATTGAATATAACATGATAACATGACACAAAAATATAAGATGTAAGCCAAGAGATTGAAGCAGTAGTTACGATAATGGTGTCGTATGAGTGCTACTTCGACTTTGATGTTTGGCAGATGAATCTCGGCACCCTCGAACACGAACGGAGGATGACTCTGAATCCCCGTGCAGACGGACTCTGCCAGATGGTCAGTTATCGCCAATAATTGTTGTATCTCCAGTGGGAATGCCAAGCGGCGGCGGTTTCTGAAACTTATAACAAAGACCACCGGATGTCACCGTGATGACCGTAGCAGGGTGATGCCAGGGAGGAAGCAATTCTTCCCTGAGTTATGCCTGTGTAGATAGCTGGGCTAGCAATGCTAACGCAGGTAGCGGATGGGCGGCCTGTCGTAGGCCGTGGCGGCAGACGGGAACCCATCAGTGACGGCTGCTAGGCTAGCAAGGCTAGTGTGGATGACAGACGGCGGCCTGCTGCAGGCCGTGGCAGCGTGCGGGCTCCCCTCGGTGACAGCTGGTAGACCTCCGTAGGTCTTTGGAGTGACAGTCGGAGGCAAGATATGTCAGTGAGGGAATAATCCTTCACTCAATTATTTCTGTGCAAAAAGAGCAATTATTATTCCAATTCTGGATAAATAGTCCCCAAAAATAGATATAGTATTACAAGTTGTAAGGTCGTGAATCTTCGCGTTTGTGATACTTATTATGTGCTCAAGGAGCTATTGTCTCAATTAATACTGGGTAAATAGTCCACTAATATTCATCCCAATTTAGAAGGTCGTGTATCTTCGCACTTGTAATAATTATTGTGCTCGAAGAGCCTGTTAAAATAATACAGTGCCCTCACAGAACGTGCAACAACCAATAATAGTCAAGTCGAAACTGAACTGTGGGGATACATGATGATGATAATAATGATCTCACAGAGCGTGCAACAACCAAGGCTAGTCAAGTTGAAACTGGACTGTGAGAGTAAGACCTATGGATCGTGCAACAACCAAGAGTAGTCAAGTCGCATCTGAACCGCAGGAATCGATAATGATATAAAATAATTCACTCGCAGAACGTGCAACAATAAAAAATAGTCCAAAAATAGGCAAGTCGCATCTGAACTGTAGCTGATCCTGGCCGAAACCGAGATGCTGTTCGTGGATAAAACGTCGTGTTTTATACAGGTAAGCGCCGCCTCTCGACCCTTGATTGAACTGCGATCGAAGATGCCATTTCCCTAAGCTAAACATAAATCATAAAATATTTCGAGGAAAACAGCTAACAATCTTTCCAGTCTCTCTTATTTGTCGCGCGCAGTTCCCATATACTTTGAGTGACTTGGCGGGGTGAAGTTCCTGCATGTTTATTCGTTCGTTGGGTTCTTGTAGAAATTCTCACCCATGGTGGTGGTACGTCGGGTGCTTTGGTTCGTTTTTCAATGCGATAGAGACGGCTATAATCGACATCGAGTGGATGAAAAAGGGACGGAACAAAAACGTCTTAAATTTTGTTTCCTCGCGTGTGTAATTTCTTCAAAATGCACTAATCTCAATAATATGGATTAAATCAACGCGAGACCTACTTGGATAAAGACTTTACGTATTTACGTATTGTCATGTATCGTCTATGCAACCCAACTTCAAACAGGGTTGGTTTCCCTTTATTTTTAATGCGCAGTCGATGTGCTATGAATCTAGATGTTACTGAAGACAAGCGATGCTTTAACTAATTCTAAATTTATTCTTCTAGTTAATCGCGTTCTTCTTGATATGGAAAGAATATTAATCTAGTTTCAATATTCTATGATAATTTTAGTTTGGGAAACACAAATTTATCGATACGGCTCTGTTAACTACCCTCGGCTAGACACTTGACACTTGGCCGGCGACATTCCCGGGTGTTGGTTAAGGCTGTTCGACCCTAAAATAAAATTTCGTTTCTTGATTTTGAAATATTCACCTTGCACTTATACAACCAGCCCAGCACTGCACGTTGTATTTGAGTTCTTCTCAAAAGGGTCATGTCATAAAACATAAAATTTACAACTTAATCCCTGCGGGTAAAACTAAAATTTTCAATGCTTTCCAACAAGCTAGTTTTTCAGTGTGACGACTTCTTATATATTTCTAATAATACCTACCAACATTTGTAAACATGTTACGTCATGAATATATTTCTGAGTTTAATTGAATATTATGCAAACAGCTGTTTTCATATGGAAACAGTAGACATAATACCACGTCAAATCTGTTTTAAATTATAATACACGTAGACAGTGTTGTAATAGATAATAATATATATATAATCCAGATGAAGATAAAGAGAACTATTTGATTTTTAATCTATATAAGATAATAGATAAATATGGAAATTTTGTAAATATATTTTAGTTCTTTGTTCTTAGTTCTTTTGTAAATATATTTCAGCAACTGGTCGGTCGACCGACCCCCTGGTCGTATACACTCCTAATTGGTTGACCCTTCGTAATTACTTAATCTTAACATTTTTACCCTATCAATTTTAAGAATTGCGAAGATTAACCGTTATACCTACATCTTTACTCCTACAAAATATTTTTGTTGTTGTTCTATTACTTGTCTTGTTACAGTAAGTAGTGCAATTACAGAGATATTTGTTACATCTAGATTTCGGATTGTTCTCGATATTGTTTCAGCAAAATCACCGGTAGAAGTAATGGCTGCAGTTCAAAGAGTAGCCAGTAATGCAGAAAATGCAAAAGGAAAAGCGTCGACTGTAAAAATCTCAATAGAACAAAATGAAATTAACTTTCTTAAAATACACAACGGTGAGATAATGTTAAAAGAAAATCATAATTATATGTACCAAATTCAAGGTCAACTCCACATAACGAAAAGAAAATCATGTTATTTTGTTGTAGGAACCCCACTTGATATATTTGTACAAGAAATTCATCGTGACGAGATACTTTGGCAAGAAAAAATGGAAGAGCAATTGAAGAAATTTTATTACCAAGGGATTTTGCCAGAATTAATTGATTCGAGATATATACGTAACTTACCTCCCCGCGTAGCATATTAGTACTTTTTAATCTTGTAATTTGGACTTTTAATAATATTTGAGGCATATCATGTTAGTCTAATATTTTTGTTATTTTCTCAGTGAAAATGAAAAAATGAAACATGCAGAGTGTAATTTTTGTATTAGTAATTTGTGTTTAAGATACGAGTATATATTTATTTATCAAACAAAACTTTTTTTTAGTAATAGTTGTTATATATAATAATAATTCTGAATTATGTAACTTCTTTGACTTCTGCATTTATAGAACCTGAGTGCTCACAGCTAACCATTTCTTACCAAAATATTAATTAGGAACATTTTTTTTTTGTATTGGCAGCTAATCATTTGCTTTATTGAGATATATAATTCAATGTACATAATATTAATGTAACAAAAATTTTGTATTGAGAATCAATCAAATTTAAAAATTTATATTTATACAAGAATTAGTATTATTTCATATTTATACCTGTACGATATTGTGTTTGAGGACAGAAAGATTATCCCCTACTGATTTTATTACGGTTGGGTTACTTGACGAGGTAGGTAGAAAACTAAGAGTGAAATAAGTGGCCTAAATACCGGCGTAACGTGTAAAAATATGTCCGATTATTTCACTTATGTCAATTATACTGACAAATTTTACATAGTTTCATTACAGTAACAAATGGCTTGCCAACGAGGGTTTGTCGCGCGGTAAATGCCCAAGACCATTTGTCACCGACAAATCGCCGTTGCCTAAGAGAAACAAACACCACACTTTCAAAATAAACAATCAGTTTTCTAAGATGTCAGAAGTGAATCGTTTTGGAGATGCGTCTTTGGCGGCAATTTGTACCGAAATAGAAAATAAGAAATCAGAATTAGCAAAAAAAGGGATAGGTGAACAAGAACTTATAAAAATTACAGGGCATTCCAGCGCATCTTCTATAAAACCCTATTTACAATTAGATGCGGAACATCATTTAAACATAATACAAAACCTACGATCAACAAGCTGCATTACTACAAATGAAATAGCTCCTGAAGAACCTAGCACAAGTAGTGGCGATGTTATTTCCAAAAAATCTAATATTCCAAATAATATTGTATTTAATAATTGCACAATAAATTGTAACAACTTTAATACCTAATTAACATAATCACATTTAAAATAAATTTTTAATTTAATACAAAAATATAGAGATATCATTCGAGAAATATTCTTCACAAATACCACTCGTGACTCTTATTTTATCAGTAAACTTTTCTTTCAAATATTGTTTACCTTTAAGCAACATCCTTCGAGTCATCTGCTCAGAATAAATCCCTCGAGCTACGCTCTCGTGATTTATTCGAACAGATGACTCTCACGATGTTGCTAGGTAAACAATGTTTTCAAGAAAAGTTTACTGATAAAACTTGAGTCCCTTGTGATGTTATATACGAAAATTGTCTGAAAAATTTGTATTTGTTCAGCACATTTTCCCATTTTTTGCGAGAACGAATAATTTAATAATTTCGTATTTAGGTTCCTCGAGTATAATAAAACTAATGCTACAAAATAGCATGAAGCAAATTTAAATTAAAAAATCGTGATAGAAAATATGAGCATTATTATATTGCAATTTGTAGAAGCGATATTTTTTTAATGATTATATATTTCAAAATTTTAAGGCTGACAGTTTATTTATAAAGTATTGAGCAATACGTGTATTTTTTTGTAATCATAACAAACACTTCAGTGACGAGAAATCGATTGCAAAAGTTAAACAAAAATGCCAGTTCTTTGAGACAGGGGTCGAACAGCCTTAATGTCTTTCAAATCTTGGTCGTTTTTATTAATTTATGATACTTAAGCTTTGAGTTTTGTTGACATTTTAAAACACTCGATTAGTTTCGGCGTTCTAATAATTGTTTCAAACAAACCGTTTGTCACTACAAGCTTTTCCTTTGTTATTCCAAAAAAGTTTAAATATGCTTGGATTATTGTTAAACATGGAAAATTATGATCAAGTATAATTGGTGTACCGTCTCAGTTGTTCTCCTAAAATATTATTTTGAAACATATATAATAATAAACAAAACTAAATTTAATACATTCCAGAATACTTTGTATTTAGAACAAGACAATACAATTTTATACGTATTAATATTGGTTTGATAGAGACAAGCAAAAATATTAGGACCATTTTGGATAGATTTTTTATTATTTATATCTGAAGTAATTATTACCTAATATGATAGCGAAATTAAGTAATGAAAGAACAAATACAATTATAAATAAGCATAATGAAAATCGTGATAACCGAAATACGTACTTCTATCAGACAAATTTTATGATATGTATTCAATTTGTTTATTAAATATTGAATTAAAATGGGAAACTCGTATTTATATCATATTAGATATATTAATGGTTATAAATTTTAAGGCGAACTGACTAATTTGTAATCCAATGAGCCCAATAAAGTTTAATTGCAACCGTGTTTTATTTCCACCTTCGCAAAGTTATTGTTTTTTTTTTGTCAATTTATAAAAAGATGCCTTAAATTTTTTAATCAAAAGTGGTTGGCAGTAGAACAAAGTACAGCTAGATGTTGTGATGAAAAACCAACTACTGTCAGTGAATAGGTCTCTTCTACGAGCCTGTAAAATTTTACAGGTATACGCGCTGTAATTACTATTTAACTTAGTTTCCATAACTATAAAATGTAATTTACATAGAAAGTGGATATAAAATATTAAATCTGATGGATCAATGTTAACCCTATTTTGGTAACTAAAGATTCATAGTTATTTCGGCTTGGCAAATGTTAATTGGTACCGTCACATGAATTCCAGCATTGCATTTTGATACAGCTGTGCGGAAAACATTGTACGTATCTCGGGCCGGAAGTTACTCGTAGTTTACACACTTCGACCGATAAAACTTCGACCGTAGACATACATTTTCTCTTTCGGCCCTCTATACATAAATAAGTATTTCGACACAATCGGATAATCCTGATTTACGGGAGTACTGAATTTTTAGTTTTTATTAATATTGTTTTTATTGTATAAATTTACAGCTAATATTAAATAACATAATATAATAAAATCTGTGAAGTGATGTGTAACTAAACAATTAAAGGATCCTCTTTTCTATCAGGTCCTTCAGGCAACGATTGTGTTTGCACTTTAATGTGAGACCAGAGTTGACCAAATGCGTCTGTACAAGGAACCACTGTTGCATAGGTACAGGCCAGGAAAAAGTTTCTAATCGCTGCAAATGATATTTTCCATACTCGCAAGCAGGGTGTGATGCACCATATATGCTGTAAAATAAATAGTTTTACCATAATTACAGTTTTATTTTATTATAAAATATTATAGATTTTTTCAAACATCTAGGAGCCTCGCTTGCGCGAAGAGGTGGAGCTTATATTATGTACTACTCGTTTTACAAAAGTGGAGCTAGTGAATATACGGCAGTGCACTTTAAAAATGCTTTAATAACAAATAATAAAAATTAGTCATGAAGCGATGAACGTCAGCATGAAAATAAGGAAAATTTAAGTTAATTTTCTGCAGAACAGAAAGTAAAGTATTTTTGCCTTGTTTTTATCTATGCCTCTCTTTCTAAGATAAATTATAGTGCTTTCCTGGTTTCTAAGTTTTCTCTGTAAAAATGCTTTGAATCAAGATCTTTGTAACTTGAAATTATTTATGTAGCTATTAAAAAGGAAACTATTTTTTATATCAAAAAAGAGCCAAAAAGCATTGACGTAGCGCGATTTTTGGCGATATACAAGTTTACTTGATAAAATAAGCTTCGGTATGCTGTGGTAAAATTTTGCAAGATCAAAACGCTAAAAATTATGTGGTCAAATTTAATTATTTACTGTCATTGTTAAATACTGATTTCCGAAATTGTTTCCATTTCTTTGAAAGCCACAGCTGATAACACATTACTAAACTCCATGCTTCTTATAGTATAAAAATAAATAAATACATCATCATGCCTTTTACTCATTATTGGGTGTAACACTCTGCCGAAGTAAATCTCGACAAGTGATATATTTAAGCGTATGAATGCGGTTACCAGCCGTAAACTCACGACCTCCAAATCTAACTTTGGAGGAGGGAGACACAGGGATAGTTTTAATGTGGAGAAAATTGTTGAACAGCTGTGGGCATCAAACCAGGAGTCTAAAATTCACAGGCCGACTTGATACCACTATTTTTTGCAAATTATTGTCACTTTTAATCTCCCTAGAGCATTGATTCTTTCCGGATTATTTATTTTTTTAGTGCAGATTACGTTATTGGAATGCACAATAATGCTCGACTACAGATTCGGTAAGAGTATCGTAATGACGAACACAAAAAGTAAAAATAATTTAGGTTTTATATTTTGCTTAAAGTAATCAAGATATATCCATGGTAACTTGTATCAAGTACATAAAATTGACAATAAATTGTTTTTTTCGTATTAAGTGCGCAAAATGAGTGTAAAAGTCATTCGAACGCACCAAAAACCAAGAATTTTGCCACCGAAATACAAACAATATTTTTCTACAACTGTAAATAAAGAATAATACAATAATTATCGTGCTCGAGATACTCATTTTGCGCAATAGAATACGAAACAGTGGGCAAAATACTCATTTTGCGCACTAGGGTGCAAAATAATGCGTAAAATACGCGTTGTCATGGTAATGTAAATGATTAAAAAATCACGTACTTCGCGTATAGATATTACTAAAAAAAATTAACATTTTTTTGACAGTTGTAGAAAAAAAAAATTTTAATATATCAAAATGATATTTATGATATGAAAAAATTCCACTTTTTAAATTTACTTAGGTAAGTTAAGTAATTAAAAATATGCAAGACGTTTTTATATTACCATAGTAACCATGTTAAATACAATATTTCCATTGGATGTTAATATTCATCTAAAATATTTTTACAATTTGATAAATTATTGACAGAAACTTCTGAGAATTTATTATACTTATATTTTTTTGGTAAATTTATTACATATGATGTGTCAATAATTTTTATTAATACATCATTTCAATTATATTTGCCCCATAATCATTTCTCTACTTGAAAAAAGATTGGAACTCGTCAAAAATCTGAACGGAGGTTATCGCAGCTGACCACCGGTTACTAAACCTCGCCAAAAATTACTTAAAAGGAATTTATAATAAATAAGAAAATAATTTCTACTTATTTTAGTAACATACAAGTGCAAACTAAATGACTGCAGCTAATTGTTAAACAAGAATAGAGCTTGATATGTTAAATTTTATATAATTTTTTTTTATTTCTTAGCTTTTTATTTCAAATTGGACCACATAATCGTTGCGAGAATCTTCGGTCAACGGTATCAATAAAATCGATATAGTATATAAATTAACTGAACTTAAAGAGAACATACATGTTAAATTTCATTTCTGGTATAAACAGGATGTTCAATTTAAGTGTGCCACCTTTGCTATGCCGACAACTATAGCAGCTATAAGAGCTACAAGGTTGACTAAATTACAAAGAATTATGTAAATCTCTTACAAAACTATTAACAAAAAAGTTTTTTGACCAGTGATTCTCCAAATATGGAATACAACTTTCTTATTTTAAATAAAGACCTATTTTATTCTGAATTCAACGAATACAAAGTTCAGTACCCTTACATTACTCAATTTCGAAGAAAATGCATATTAAATTGACATTAATTTAATTCAAATCGCATAGAAAATAGCGTGCAATGAAAGGAACAAATGAATATCAAAATTTAGTATAGTATTGACATTTAATACTTAATGAGATAAACAAAAATATTATAATTTGTTCATTTATTTCTTTTATATGCGTTTTGAATTCAAGTAATGCTAATTTAATAAGCATTTTCTCCAAAATTGGGTAAAGTAAGGGTACTAAATTTTATATTCGTTGAAATCAGAATAAAAATCCTTTTCTTACAAGCAAATTTTAAAAATATGTTCTTATTTAAATTAAGAGAATTGTATCGCTTATTTGGAGAATCACTAGTTGATAAAAATGTTAGTTAATAGTTTTGTAATAGACTTGCAAAATGGTATTTCTAAGCAACTTTAACTAATTTTGTAGTTCCTATAGTTCTGAGATAGCAATTCTGGCATTTTCAATTGAGCACTCTGAATAATAAGATGGAACATTTTTGGATTGTATTTACCTCAAAAGCTAAACATGCGAATCCAAAACCTAAGCACACAGCGGCAAATGGCGCTAAAAGGACGGTAAGAAGTGTGTAACAACAATTCCTGGAATGCTTGAAACACTGATGACTCAATCTCCAAACACACTCTGGACTGCGTATCCCTTCGGGTTCTCCCACTACGTCATCCCAAAGCACCTGAAATTAATATTGTTGTTAAAAATATTATTTTTATAAATATAAAATAATTAAATACAATTTATGGAACAGCTTCCCACAGGAAAGTGCTGATAACAGCACTACTACAACCATGAACCCAGAAGTACTCTCCTATTACACTTATATTATATTTCATTTTGTATTTGTAAACGTAGTTAGTAAGTTAGTTAAAAGTTAGAATCCAGTCTGTAAACATGTAAACTTGAGTTGTACTTTTCTTGATAAAAAAATATATTTTTTTAAGTAAACTCTGATTCGGTTTACCTAATTGACGCAGTCATGGTAGGATTTCCAGGTGAATTTAAACAAAATACATCCGTTTTCGTTTTAACGATTTACTGGGAATTTGCAACGAAAATCGTCACTGAGTACTTTGCATCGTCACGAGCACATATCGTGCCACACCGCAGAAGTCGCCAGCCCTGAGAAACACGGAGCTGCCAGTCGACATCCCAGGACTCCTGTTACTCTGAATACGAACCAAAAGCCAATGGACAAGCTGATAATATTTCTGTAAGTGCTAATGTCCTTTAGAAATATCAGATTCGGAGAATACAGACAAGTGTTCAATAGTTTCTTGTAACTCGTCAACCCCTAGTATAACAGAAAATAATATAATAGTTGAAGATTTAATTGAAGATATAAATAATTTAAATATAGCAGAGATGACTACCCCAATATTCAAAAAAGAATTTTTGGACATGGTCCCTGATTTTTACGGAGACGCAAATCTCATATCGAGATTCATTGAAGTTTGTGAGAAGTTACTGAATACATTCTATATCGTAACTAACCCAAACGACTTCCAAAATGAGTATTTAATATCAAGCATATTATCAAAAATTAAAAGTGAAGCTGCTTCCAATATTGCAACTTGCACTATTTCTAGTTGGGCTGTCTTAAAGAAAGCTTTAATAGATACTTATTTTGATAAACGCGACTGTTATACGCTAAATATTGAAATGTCTGAATTAAAACAGAACAATGAATCCGCATTTGAATTTTATAAGAGTTAAAGAAGTTTTGAAATTACAATTAGCGTACATATCCACGCAAATAAAAGCTGAAGAACAAGCCGTTCTAATAGGATATTTTCAAAATTACGCTGTAAGAATTCTCTTAAGAGGGCTTAAAGAGCCCTTAGGTAATTTAATGCGCACTAAAAATCCATCAGATATCAACACCGCGCTTAATATGTTAACTAACGATTTTCAAATAGATAGTTACTCACGCACACATCAAAAATTAAACACAATACCCAAACCAAAACAATTTATCAATAACACACATAACAATCACCGTACAGACAATCTCCGCAATTAATGTACCGAACGATTCCACATAATACCAATCAATACCAACATACCTTTCAACCCTATAATGCAAAACAAAATAGCGTATTCAAATTTAACCCTATCCAAAAATTCCCTAAACCTACACCAATGACTATCAGTACACGGCAAACATTTGCACCTAAACCCGGACCTGCAGGCTACAGTTCAAATTCCTTATTTTTACAGAACATAACTTAACAGTCCTACTCGACATAGGAAGCACACGTTCATCCATTAAACGAGAAATTGCAAATAAATATTTGAATAGTGAAATTAAATATGATTCTTTCAAAATTACTACTGCACATGGAAACTTAACCGAAAAATTCAGCTTATTACTACCCTGTTAAAAAATATTTAAAAAACTAAATATTAATCTTAAATATTATTTATTCGATTTTCATAACTAATTTGATATTCTATTTGGACTAGATAACTTAAAAACATTAGAAACGATCATTGACTTAACACGCGATAAGATAATAACACCAACAGCTGATATAAAAATTAACTACCACACTGTAACACCGCGTCCTCACTATGTCACGATCCCACCTAAGTCTGAGAAGATAACAAAGTTATATGTTGATAACATTGAAAATGGCGAAGTGTTTGTCCCGGAAACACATATTAATATCATAATCCCCGATAGTATTGCAAAAATCGAAAATAATGTCACTTACTATACAACGATAAATCCAAGCGAAAAAGAATATATTATAGACACCACAAATAATATCTGTGCTGAATCGTTAGAAAATTTTGAAATTAATAAAATCAATCTTATTTTACAAAATTTAATTAATAGCTTTGATTTTTCTAAAATACGAACTGATCACATGAATTCGGAGGAAAAATTCGCAATCACGAAACTAGTGAAAGAGTACACCGATATCTTTCATACGGCAGATAGGTCGTTATCTTTTACGAACGAAATAAAACACCATATACGGACAAACGATGAAATCCCGATTTATTAAAAAACGTACAGATACCCGGAAGTACATCGCAATGAAGTAAAAGATCAAATACAAAAAATGTTGAGTCAAAATATTATTAGGATATCACATTTCCCCCGGTCATCCCCTGTCTGGATTGTACCAACAAAATTAGATGCAACGGGAAAGAAAAAAATGGCCAATTCCGAATATTATCTCATTACTAGAGAAACTTGGCAGATGTCAATACTTTACAACCCTAGATTTGGCCTCCGGTTTCCACCAAATCGAAATGCACAAGGACGACATTTAAAAGACCGCGTTCAACACTGAAAATGGATATTACGAATTTCTCAGAATGTTATTCGGTCTTAAAAATGCACCCGCCACCTTCCAGCGTGTTATGGACAATGTATTAAGGCTGTTCGACCTCTGTCTCATAGAACTGGCATTTCTGTTTAACTTTTGCAATCGATTTCTCGTCACTGAAGTGTTTGTTATGATTACAAAAAATACACGTATTATTCAATACTTTATAAATAAACTGTCAGCCTTAAAATTTTGAAATATATAACCATTAAAAAAATATCGCTTCTACAAATTGCAATATAATAATGCTCATATTTTCTATCACGATTTTTTAATTTAAATTTGCTTCATGCTATTTTGTAGCATTAGTTTTATTATACTCGAGGAACCTAAATACGAAATTATTAAATTATTCGTTCTCGCAAAAAATGGGAAAATGTGTTGAACAAATACAAATTTTTCAGACAATTTTCGGACATATTTTTACACGTTACGCCAGTATTTAGCCAACTTATTTCACTCATAGTTTTCTACCTACCTCGTCAAGTAACCCAACCGTAATAAAATCAGTAGGGGATAATCTTTCTGTCCGCAAACACAATATCATCCAGGTATAAATATGAAATAATACTATTACTTGTTTAAATATAAATTTTTAAATTTGATTGATTCTCAATATAAAATTTTGGTTACATTAATATTATGTATTTTGAATTATATATCTCAATAAAACAACACAATAAACAACACTCGTCCGTCAACTAAGGATTTAATTTTGGTTTTTGACTGGTTATTTTGAGTTGGATTAATATTTATTGATTGTCACCACAATTTGTGCATATCCTTTTACTAAGATAAGTATTATCTTTGATTTTCAAAATAGGTTAATTTTTTTTTGTCTTGTATATAGTATTTCATATCGTTAGTTGTTTATATTAGTTACGCTTAGATACGGTGAATTATGATTTGTTTTTAGGTGTGATTGACATTTGACAGGTGTGTGAATGTAATTTATTTCCTTTCTTTTATAGTTAAGGATAAGCCTGGTAAGCTACCTTAACTTCTTCTTCTTTTACCGAGAGAACCCTATTTCTTTTATCTTTTGTTCTAATGAGGAATAAATGAGCGAAATTTGATGAATGTAAGTTTGGTACGTGGAATGTTAGGGGTATAAATGGAAAAGAAAATGAATTGGTGAATATAATGCGTGTGTATAATGTAGATGTTTTGTGTGAGCGAGACAAAGTGGAAAGGCTGTAATGAAGAAGAGGTAGATCGATTGTTTTGCTTGTGGTCGGGTGTTGCAGAGAATGAACGGGCAAAACATGGTGTAGGAGTGCTTGTTAGTGAATGGATGACACCGTTTGTAAGAGATTAGAGTTGTATTTCATCGCGAATTCCTTGGCTGAGACTTAAGGTAGGCTTTCATAGAATCTTCGTTGTGTCAGTTTATGGCCCAACTGAATCCGAAAGTGATCTTGAGAAAGATCAATTTTGGAATTTGTTAGATTGTGTGATTGATTCGTGTGATCCAGGTGAAAAAGTTATCGTATGTGGTGATTTGAATGGTTGGGTGGGAGTAAAGATAAGCATGTCTGGGAATGTATTGGGTAAATATGGTGATGTGAGAGTGAATAAAAACGGTAGGAAAATAGTATCCTTCTGCTTAGAGCGTGATCTTTTCGTTTCCAACTCTGTCTTTAAACATAAATTAGCTCACTTGTATACATGGGAGAATGTGAGGGAGAATAGGCGGAGTGTGATTGATTTTATTTTGTATGATGAACGACTAAGAAGTTTAGTTGTGGATACGCGTGTGAAGCGTGGGGCTGAATTGGGTACGAATGACCATTATTTGGTGGTATCGCGTATACGTCTGGATAAATGTTGGCGAATGAGGGTAAAAGGCACCGAAAAAATGTTTCGTGTGAAATCTAGTGTACTACAGATTGAGGATATTAGAGATATGTTTGTTGAGAAAATAAATGAACCTTTGCCTGTATGTGAGCCTAATTTTGAAAGCAGCATAAATGATGTTTGGATGAAATTTAAGGATACAGTTCTTAAATGTGCAAAAGAAGTTTGTGGTGAATCCAGATTAGGCTCTTGTCCAAGGAATGCATGGTGGAATGATGAAGTGAAAGAAGCAATTGAAGAGAAAAAGAGAGCGTATTTGCGATTTCTACATGTAAAAGATGTGCCTGGAAGTTTACGTGATGAATGTTTGCTAGAATATAAAAGGTTAAATAAACATGTTAAGAGAGTAGTGAGAGAAAGTAAGGCGCGTTTTGATAATTTGATGAGTGAAAGAATGATGAATGATTTTACTAAGAATAAAAGAATGTTTTGGTTGTGTGTGAAGAGATTGAGAGGTGGTAATGTAAGGGCGGTAAAAGCGATTAAGAGTGCGAATGGTGAGTTATTGTGGAATGAATTAGACGTTAGAAATAGATGGTGTGAGTATTTTAGAGGTTTATATGGTAGCGTAAATGGATCGAATTGTTGTAGTGAAAATTCAAGAAAAAATGTTAGAAGTGATGAATGGGATATAGATGAAAGTAATGTTAGTTTTGCATTGTTACGTTTAAAGAATGGTAAAGCTCCTGGTTTGGATGGTATAACGAATGAGATGTTGAAGTATGGTGGTGAGAGATTATTTGATTGGTTAGTTTATTTATTTAGATTTTGTTTGAAACTGTGTGTAGCTCCTGATGATTGGAAACGTGCTATCATTTGTCCTTTATTTAAGGGCAAAGGTAGTTCGAGTGATTGTACTAATTTCCGTGCGATAAGTTTGTTGAGTGTGGTAGGGAAGTTGTACGGCAAGATTTGTATTCACAAGGTACGAACCTTAACAATATCCAAGTTGAGTAATATGCAAGGTGGATTTTTGCCTGAGAGAGGGTGTGTAGATCAATTGTTTTCTCTTCGTATGATTGTTGAGAAATCACTTGCTAAGAACAAGAAGGTGTTCTGTGGCTTTCTCGATCTTAAAAAAGCATATGATAGTGTTGATCGAGTTATTCTGTGGGATGTACTTCTAGAGTACGGTATAAATGGTAATTTGTTGGGAGCGATTCGTGCATTATACGAAGATAGCGAGGCTGCGGTGAGAGTTGATAGTAGATTGAGTGATTGGTTTTCTATAGATGTTGGCGTGAAACAAGGTTGTGGGATGTCCCCGTGGTTGTTTAATTTATATATGGATGTGTTGTTACGAAAGTCGCTGAATGGGGCGGATGGTGTACGTATTGGTGGCAGTGTAGTGCCTGCGTTAGCTTATGCGGATGATGTAGTTGTAATGGGTGAATCTGAAGAACAATTGAGAAGAATGATTCTAAGTATAAATGAAGTAGGAAAAGTTTTAAATCTATTACTGAATGTTGATAAATGTAAAGTGTTAGTGTTTGAGAAGAGTGATTTGGTGACTGATTGCAATGTTTCGGTGAATGGTGTGAGATTGGGTCAAGTAAATGAGTTTGTATACTTGGGGAGTGTGTTTTCGAGGGATGGCCGTTTTGATCGAGAGATTGAAAGAAGAGTATCTGCTGGATGTAAGATATTGGGTGCTCTGGGAACCTTTATTCGGAACGTGAATGTATCCAGAGATGCTCGATTGAGTGTTTATAATGGTGTGTTAGTGCCTACGTTGATGTATGGTAGTGAATGTTGGGTATGGATGAAGAAACATGAACGACGTATAATTGCTGTGGAAATGAGGTATTTGCGGGGTGTGTGTGGATATACCAGAAGAGATCGTGTCCGGAATACATTGGTGTATGATGAATGTGAGATTGGGAAGAATGTTGTAAGAAGAGTGAGAATAAGTCAGTTGAGAAATGGTTTGGTCATGTAGAACGTATGTCGAATGACAGATTGGTGAAACAGGTGTATGTTGGTGAAATTGAGGGTGAAAGTTTGGGTGGACGGCCTAGGAACAAGTGGATGAATATGATTGAAGGGTTGTTGCGTCAGCGAAAGATTCTGAGCGTGAAGAATAAACGAGCTTGTATGAAAAGAATTATGAATGTGGTTGAATCAAAAGTGGTGTGTCAGGATAGGAATGTTTGGAGAAAATTAATTGCGGGATAAATATGTTGAATGAAGACAAGCGTATGATTCTTGATTTTAGATTCATTGGTTAGATGTTTCGAGTGTTTACCTGCAATTGTGTGGAGATCACCTTCAGAAACAAGCGCAGTGTACAGGAGCGAATGGATGAATGTTTGTTGTGTGTTGATGGATTTTGGTTGTGAGAAAAGAAAGAGTTTGTATGGAGGAAGTGTTAATGTGGTCGAATCGAGTATCGTGTGTCAGGATGAGAATGATGACGGGTTCGTGCTACCCCATTTAATGGGATATAGCGTGATGTTATGTATGTATGTAATAAAGCAAATGATTAGTTGCCAATGATACAAAAAAAAAATTGTTCCTAATTAATATTTTGGTAAGAAATGGTTAGCTGTGAGCACTCAGTGCAAAAAATGCAGAAAATTGAATAAATAATAATTTATTTACTACAGGTTCTATAAATGCAGAAGTCAAAGAAGTAACATAATTCAGAATTATTATTATGTATAACAACTATTACTAAAAAAAAAGTTTTGTTTGATAAATAAATATATACTCGTATCTTAAACACAAATTACTAATACAAAAATTACACTCTGCATGTTTCATTTTTTCATTTTCACTGAGAAAATAACAAAAATATTAGACTAACATGATATGCCTCAAATATTATTAAAAGTCCAAATTACAAGATTAAAAAGTACTAATATGCTACGCGGGGAGGTAAGTTACGTATATATCTCGAATCAATTAATTCTGGCAAAATCCCTTGTTAATAAAATTTCTTCTATTGCACTTCCATTTTTTCTTGCCAAAATATCTCGTCAAGATGAATTTCTTGTACAAATATATCAAGTGGGGTCCACTCATTTCTTTTCTAGAACTCGCCTTCGGGTCGTTCGTGCAAAACTCAACTTGTGTGACAATATACTACTTTGCGCACTTGTTACATAGTAGTATATTGTGTATATCTAGTAGGAAACGTGAGACATTCCCGGACGACTGTAGTAGCCGAGTCTAGTAAACTGCAGGATTACGGGAAAGTCCGTTTTCTACGAGATATACATACTATTTTTTCTCCGATTAGAATTCGAACAGTTAATTTTAATTCTAAATACAACGTTTTCCAATTTTAACCCCACAGCTCTTGTAAGCGAATAGCTCGTTGTTTAACTACGGTAACTATGGCAAGTTCATTGTTAGCTACAGTAACTACGAGTAATTGTTTATTTTTGTTAGACACCAAATCTGTCAACTTTGCAAAGTGATTTTTTTTAATATTTAAATTTTGTCGTGCAGTTTTAAAAAATGTCAGAAATGTGCAGTGACGACTATTTTTCCATTTCTGGAACACTACCAGAAATAGTAGACGCAGTAAATACGGTAATATTAAATTTGCTTCCACAGAAATCCAGGGAAAAAATATGAATTTGCTTATAGACGTTTCATGGATAATCGAGGAGGTAAAAAACCAGTTGTTGTTCGGAAAACGTAGTTACTGCATACTTCATGAAATGAAATAATCAAGACTAATAATGTTGCTAATTTTTCTAGTATTAATATTCCATCAATGTTTACTAATTGTACCATACCTGTAAATATGAATGTTAATATTTGAATTTAGTGTAGTTATCAACTACGTTATTTTTATTGAACTTAATTTTGTTCAAGATTATGTACAGCATGAATTTTGTACCCTATTATCGGTCCTCGGACTATGGTCTTTTTGTTATACGCAATTGTGTTAAAAATTTATGACAAATGATGTGTTTTTGCAATAAATACTCAACCATAGAGGAATATCATTTCCGTCCCAGGCCGGGAATGTTATTCTCGGACTGTTATCGCAGGTTGCCTGGTAACAACTAAAAATACAGGACACATGTATTTTGTGGTTCGAAAACAGAACGGGAATGTGTCACTTATAGTCCGATTGGAAAAAAATAACTGTTACTATATTTTTATTTTTTGCATGCTTTATATATTATCTTTATTTCCACCTGTTATATAGTAGCCAACGTATTACATTAATTATTAATGGATGAGTTTGTAAGTTTGTTGGGCGGGCGAAGAACGAGCGAGCCTCCATAATCCAGTGAGCCCAGTAAAAATACATTGCAAACGTGCCGTGTATTAAGTTTTATTCCCACCTTCACAGCGTTTTTTATAAATTTTTATGAGTTTTATAATACATATATTACATTTTGTATAGGTCGAAATAAATGACACTTTATAGGTATTTATGGTAATTATGTAAATAAATAATTATAAGGCTTATATAAAAAACTAATATAAACTAATTAAAAGTTATTAATTGCAGCATCTGCATTATATATTTTCTTGAACTGCAAGTTTTCGTCAGGCATGAAATCCATTATTTTAAATTATATATTTCTAGAATTCACCGAAACTGTTGAAACTAACAGTAGTTGTTTTTTATTCCAACGATCAGAGTAGCATGACAACGTCTAGCTATAATTTATCCGACTGCCAACTACCTTTAATTATAAAATGTAATGTATTTTTTTATAAAACTATCGAGGAACTTGATTCCGGTCTCGTTCTGCTACAGACTTCTGTCTCTTGTGCTCTGGTTTCGATAGACGATCGCGTCGAAATTAATCTATGATGGCTGAGCAAGGTGATATATGTCTTACGGTGAAGTGCGGTTACTAGCCGTCAAATCACGGCATCCATAGATGTTACTGGAGGGAGGCACAGAGGTAGTTTAGTCACCTACCCCATATTATATATATATATATATATATATATATATATATATATATATATATATATATATATATATATATATATATATATATATATATATATATATATATATAAGTAACGTAAACGTGATTTACGGTTACAATAAAAAATTATTTATTATTTGACAACGAAAGATTACATTAGATTTTTCATACAAGTTGATACTTCAATCTCTCAACAGTAACTGACTTACAAATGTGAATACAGAGTACAGGTTGTGTTAAAAGTGCTTATGCACACATAGTATAATATAACATATTGTGGGGAAAGAGAGTGGTGCCTGGAATGTGCAGCGGTCGGCGGTTCTCATGGGAACGGGTGCTCTAACTCCTCCCTCCTTAGAATGGAACATCGTCGGGGATGTTCAACTGATGATTTCGGGGTGAAGGTCCTGGCTGGAGTTCTATGGGTTGATCCTTGGATGGTCGTTTCTTCTTCTGAATGGACCTTCTTTTTGGCAATAACTGCGAAAATAATTGTACTAGTAATTGAAACAATGATATATAGAGTTATAATGTCCTCGATGTTTTAATTTTCTTGGATGTTTTCGAATTTGTTTATAGGTGACTTCAGATCTTAAATATTTTGGATGTTGATACTCATCGTTGGAATTATGGAATTTGGCTTGTGTTTAAATTGATTTGGAAATCTTCTAAGATGATTGATTTGCCGAAAGTAAGTCTCGAAATTTTTTGAAATTTGGTTTTTAAATTTCAATTGGCATTGGTGGATGTTTCCTTTTGTACGTACGCCGTTCAGTGATTTAATATGATCATCAGAAGTTTTTAAGAGATAATTTTTATTTGGTATGGTGGTTACAAATTCAGTCTGGTATTTGGTTGAGGTCAGGGATGTGCGAGTAGTCTACTGCAAGTAATCTACGCCATTTTCTACGTGTAAACAATGATGTAGTCTACGTCTTCATTTTTCATGTAAACAATGTAGACTATGTAGACAATGAAAACACCTGTGTTCACTTAAGTCAGTTAAGAAATTTTATCCCTAGAACTAGGGAATTTTAAATGTAGTTAGAGATTTTTATTTTTATTCTAGGGATTACATGAAAAAAAATTAGTTGTGCAGGGCAAAACGTTCAAAATTTGTCAACTGGTTACTGTTAAAAATAGCGGCAAAACGTTCAAAATTTGTCAACTGGTTACTGTTAAAAATAGCGGCAAAACGTTCAAAATTTGTCAACTGGTTACTGTTAAAAATAGCGCCAAAGAAAACTCCGTCTGGTGAGATGGCGCGTTGATCGATTTAAAAAATATGACAGTTCGTCCAAGACCCAAGACAGACATTCGTCTAGTAATGTACGAGCACTTGTTTTATTAGTTCTATTATATAAAGACCGATAATGACCCGAGCTCACGAATACGAATACATGTAATAGTTACAAAAGAATAAATTTAGGTTATGTTGAATTTTACAACTGTCAGATGCATTATCTACATTGTGTACATTGTCTACGTCGCTAGAATTGTCGACGTATTGTCTACGTGTAGATGTAGACAATTAAAGATTACACGTAGATGCACATCTCTGGTTGAGGTAGAAATAAGGTGAAATAATTTGGAAATCAGTTTCGTAGTTAATAGGGATTTCTAGAAAATATACAATTTTATTTGAATTTAGTTTGTAATTAACTGTTTTTAATTTTTCAAATTCTAACATATTTTCGAATGTTGGCTCTAAAGGGAATTCATTATTATGATAGTTGTAATTTTTATTTAGTTCTAAATAGGAATCGTTTAATTTTATAATGCTAGGGTGCATTGTGTGTAATTTGCAAAAAGTTAATAATTTTTCTGATTGTAAAGTACTAAAAATCATACTGAATACGTTGTTTAGTTGTAAATATCGTGAATGGCTAATTTATTTAATTGCTGAGTTCCATCAATAACTATGTGCATTAGCTATTTAATTTTTTTGACTTTAAATTATTTTTTTCATTATGCTTTATTGTTACAATGGTTTGATTAAATTCTCCTATTAACTGATGGTTAACGGAGTATAGATTTTTTAGTTGATCGATTAATTTGTGTTGGTTTGTTTTCAAATGATTCGAAATTATATTATATCTTTTTTTCATCTTCCGTATCTAAATTTAAATAGTGGATCCTAATCTATTTACTATTCCTCTTTTATATCTAGGTTTTTCGTAATTAACAATTGAATGACTAAACTTATCATCTATTGATTCTACTGTATAATTAATTATTTTATCGTGGTCAATAGAGACTGCTAGGGTGACATTGTTTATGTAAATTGTGTGTTTGAGATTACTGTGTTGTGTTTTTAAATTATTGTACTGATCGAGGATGGGTTGTAGGTCGTGGAAGTGTAAGAAAAGTGTGTGTTGATTTCTGTAACTTTGCCGTCCCTAAATTGAGTGGTAAGAGTTCAGTGTTTTTTTTTTTTTATAATGTTTTATTTCTAGTCCGTAGGTGTACGTGAGGTAGATGGACCTGGTAGATCGTAATTTGTATTAATATTCTTATTTATTTTTCTAGGTCTCTTAATATTTGACAAATGAATTTTGGGCTGTTTTTTATTATCTGTAGTGTGAATTTTTGCAGTTTTTAGATTTTGATTAATTGTTTCGATTCTTTCTTTTTTGAATTTTGGCTGCTTTGTTTTGTTTACCTTCTGTTTATTGTGTACGTATATTGTTTCTGGGATTTCGGGTAGGTTTTCTCTAGTTTCGTTAAGTTTTTCAATTAAGTTAGTTTTATTATTTTGTAATTTTTCGTTAATGCTTTGGTATACTAATTTCGTTTTTTCGCGGTGATTTTGAATATAATCTTGCGTGATTCTTTTCTCTAATTCTATGTCTAAGGGTGAATCTGTATCAAAATGTCCGTTGATTACATCGATTGGTTTAAGATCCGTGGAACTATGGCAGGTATTATTGTAAGCTAATACTGCATAATTAACTTTATTTTCTATAATTTCGTTTTTTTGGTTTTCTTGCAAATTGAAAAGTCGAATATGTTCAATTAATGTGGAGTGGAATCGTTCTATAAGACCGTTGGAGTTTGGGTGTTGTGAACTGGTGAAATGAATTTCGATTTTATGTAAAATGAATAATTCGCGTAAGATATTATTTTTAAATTCTGGCCGTTGTCGGATATAACTAACTTGGGGATTCCGTGATGTGAGAAGAATCTTGTGAGTTTGTTACATATTTCAATTGCGTTTGTTGATGTGACTTGGTATGCTTCAGCGTATTTAGAAAAGGCGTCTATGATTGTAAGGAATTTACAGTTCTCTAAACTTAAGGTATCTACGTGAATTATGTCAAAGGGTTTATTAGGGGTTGGAGTGATGTTATATTTAGTTTTTATGGGATTGCGCTCATATTTGGATTTTAAGCAGATTTCACACTGGTTTATATAATCGCTAATGTCTTTACATTGGTTAGGCCAATAATACTTTTTTCTAATTTGTTTATAAGTTTCGTGTATACCTCTGTGATTTGTTTTACCCTCGTGATAGTTTTTTATCGTATCAGAGATGTCATTTTGATTTTCTAAATCTATTAATTTTATATTACATTTAACAAAGTTTATTTCTGAGTTTTTGAAATATTTCTGTAAGATTACACTAAATTGCTCATAAATTGGTTGTTCGAAATATAAATAGTATTTTATTTTGGGTACCACGAATTCTTTGACAAAGTTTATTATATCTTTTTCGAAATTACTTTTTGAGATTTGTACTTGAAGTCTCATTTTATCAGTGTGTAATTTGATGAATTTAGGTTTAGCGGGTGAATGTAAAACTTCCGAAAATATAAGTTGATTTTTTCCTACATTAACGGGGCTTTCGATAATGGGAATACCGATGACAGGGTGTTCAGGGTTAGAGTGTATTGTTGCGTCAGAGTCGTCTAGTTCTTCGATATTATGTGGTATGTCGTCGTGTTCAACAATTAAGGATTCATTGTCATTCTCAAATTTTTTATTAAAATCTTCCATAAACTTAAAGAAAGCGTCATTATTCGTGTCTTCTGTGTCGTTAGTATTAATTTCGAGATTAGGTGGCGGGATACGTTTTAATTGAGATTTTGGAATAATTACTTCTGCGTTATCAATGCAGTTAGTATGAAGCTTTATTATTTTATCAGACTTAGGTGTTACTTGTACGTGGTGTGGACGCGGCTTTAGCTGATGATAGTGAATGTTTATCTCGCATACCGGTGTTCTTATCTTATCGTTTACTAGGTCAATGGTTGCTTCTATTGTTTTAAGGTTGTCGAGTCCTAATAATATGTCAAATTGATCATGGAAGTCGAAAAGATGATATTTGAGCATAGTATCTGATTTTTTAAATAATTTTGAACATGGCATAAATAAACTAGAATTTTCAGTGGATGTACCATGTGCGGTGGAAATTTTAAAAGAATCATTTTGAATTTTGTTGTTGAAAAACTTGTGTGCGATATTCGGTTTTATAAAAGAGCGTGTACTACCTGTATCAAGAAGGACTTTTAAATTTGGTTCAGGGTAAATAATGAATGGTAACTCGCTTTGATTGTTAGTTAAGTTCATTAATTCAAATTCTGTTCCGAGGCTATGAGTTCTAAAAAATTACTCGAGCTAGATTTTTGTTCATGTTCTTGGCTATCGTTGTCTGATTCTGGTTCGTAGATAAGAGCGTTATTTTCATCGAAATATTGTTCGTCATTATATTCCGTAATTTCTGTGTTATACAGTTGTTCGTTTGGTCGTGGTTGTGTTTGGGGGTAATGTCGTGTGTATTGTTGCGGTCGAGCTTGATTGTTGTAGCCTGATGGGCTTGGTCTGGGTACGAATGATTGTCGAGTGCTGACACTCATTGGAGTAGGATTTGGAAATTATCTATTGGGATTTGGATTAAAAACATTTTGTTTGGGTGATTGAATTTGGTTAAACGGTTTGTTTATTGAGTTTTGAGGATATGGATTAGGTTGGTATGTTAATTGTGGTGTTTGTGTAGGTGTGTATCTGAGTTGTGGTTGTTGATATCTGAGATGTGTGTTTGTGTGAGTGAAATGTTTTGGTTTTTGTAGTGTGTGTGTTTTGTTTTGTGCGCGTAAACAACTTTCAATTTGAAAATCGTTGGTGAGCATGTTCAATGCTTGGTTCATGTCTTTAGGATTCTTTGTGCGCATGAGTGTACCTAGTGGTTCTTTTAAACCGCGAAGCAAAATTCGCAGTGCGTACTGCCTGAAATATTCGGCAAGTACTAAAGCTTCGTCACCTGAGTTATTTAAAGTGACGTAGGAAATTTGTAAGTTTAGTAAATCTTGTATTTTATGGTAAAAATCGAAAGGTGTTTCACTATTTTGTTTTAATTCTGTTAGTTCTATTACGAGAGTATAGCAATCTCTTTTATCCGAATAGGAATTTACTAGGGCTGATTTTATACAAGACCATGAGCTAAAGTTGGAACTAGCTAAGTTTACGGCAGCATCGCCTTTAATTTTTGAAAGAATGGTCGACAACAGATATTCATTCTGAAAGTCTCCCGGTTCTACTGTATTAAAAAATTTAGTTAATAACTTTTCGCAGATTTCAATAAATCGCGGTAAGAGTTTAGGGTCCCCGTGAAATTCGGGAATCATATCTAAGTATTCTTTTTTCAATACTGGAGTAGCCATATTTATATTTAAATTATTAAATTCTTCTAATAAAGTTTCAATGTTATTTTCTATAGGATTATTATTAAGGGATTAATTACTGGAAGCAACTGAATTTGTATCCGTATCTGAATCTAAATTTAGTTGAATGATATCACTGATAGACATAAGTACTTACAGGATAAACATCTACTTGTCCATGGGCTCGGCCGTGACGATTCCGTGGACTGGTGTCGGCTTCCGGCGTTCTGCGTACAGCTGGGCTTCCGTCGGTCTCTTCTCGTACGATGTTCTCTCGTAGCGTGATAGAGCTGGATTTTTGGTGTACAGCAGGGCCTTCTGAAGATCTCTTCTTACACGATATTCACTCGCGATGTGACAGAGTCTTTGCGACGATTTTTCGTTGAAAATTTTAATACTCAGTTAATCGTTGAAACGAAACGTGATTTTTTGATATTTGTATTAATCAATAATCCGTCTGAGTATCCTACCGACTGCGCCAGTAACGTAAACGTGATTTACGGTTACAATAAAAAATTATTTATTATTTGACAACGAAAGATTACATTAGATTTTTCATACAAGTTGATACTTCAATCTCTCAACAGTAACTGACTTACAAATGTGAATACAGAGTACAGGTTGTGTTAAAAGTGCTTATGCACACATAGTATAATATAACATATTGTGGGGAAAGAGAGTGGTGACTGTGCCTGGAATGTGCAGCGGTCGGCGGTTCTCATGGGAACGGGTGCTCTAACTTATATATATATATATATATATATATATATATATATATATATATATATATATATATATATATATATATATATATATATATATATATATATATATATATATATATCTCTGTTAGAAAAGTATTTGACCTTATTTCTTCCCGACCTTGAACCGTCGTGCGTATGTGAGATTTTTTCTCCGCCTGTCGATTGCGTCTGTTGCTGGTAAGCAGCATTTGATCACAGTAGTGTGTTGTGCTCTCGTCGGTATTTCATACAGTAAACTACATCATCATAGATTGCCCTCAATATACATAGGATTGAAATAAAGATAGATATGGATGTCGGATCTTTATATCGCGAAAAGATCCGACTCACTTACAGCACATTTTAGACAGAAATCGAGAATCCGATCTGATCCAACCCGATCCGCAATCGGGTAAGTTGTTCATGTCGAAACTGGTTCGGGTTTGGTTAGATACGGTTAAGTCGGGTTGGGTTGGATACGGGTTAGTCGGGTTGGATCTGGGCTGGTTTGATATTAATAATTCGAGTCGGTCTGAGTGGGTTGGATGCGGATAAGACGAATCGGATCTGGGCGAGTTGGATACGGTTAAGTCGGGTCGGGTTCTTAATTTAATTAAAATTTTCTCAATTGATTATATTTAGAATTTATTTAAAATTTATAAATAACACTTGGTCACTTATACATATAATATACGAGGTGTAAAAAAATGGATAAAAAATTTCGAGTGCTGATTATGACTTATAAATTAAAATAAATATATCAACACGAAAATTAAGTAATAATAATTCATTATTATTTTTATGTCGGTCAGTGTCTCTGAAAATATACACTTTAAGAACTATGTCCTCAATTTAGTGACTTTTGAAAAAAACAATCTTTATGGCTGAGAATAAGTTCATTGAAATGTGTGTTCCATAGTTTTTACCCTTTTTTGAACAGCCTGTATGTTATTTACGCTGTTTATAATATTGAGCAGAGTTCAAAATCTAACAGTGCCGGCGCTCTCATTCATGTTTTGTGAAACTAAATCAAAGCAGTGCTACGATAAAGATGACATAACTGTAGGGAAGCAAGGCTGGCTCTGGCTCAGTTCAAGGTCACTCGTTGCATATGCCGAACTGGGACTGCCCCGAATGAGATATGACGTCACAAACAGGAAATGCTTATCATAGACAGTAGGAAACAGGATGCGCTAAAAAGATAATGTGATAAACAAAAAAACCGGATGTGATAATAAACTGGACGCCATGTGACGTCACAATTCAAAATCTCGTCTGAAAAACCAGCGAAAATTTTAATAATGGCGCGAAAATTTACATTTCAAAATGTGACGTCACAATTCAAAATGGCGTCTGAATAAACCTGCGCAAATTTAAATTTTTTAAAAATTACGCGAGAATTTAAATAATTTCTGTTGTTCACGCCATCTGTTGTCTGTAATTTAAATTTTGTGTGCTAAATATACCGCGAAAGTTAAAAAATTTGAATTTTGGGTGTGGTATCGTCATTTGTGGCGGGGGAAAATTTTAAAATTTGAAATAAAAAATGGCCGACAGCTCACGCATGCGCAGTGTTAAAAATTTGAAAAAAACTAATTCCAAACTACACGAAAAAAACAAATTCTTAATACATTGTGCAAAACTAGACTTGGTTGATGGGGGATGAGGTAGGGGCCAGGGCGTGGACGAGGGCGAGGGCGGCGGTGGAAAAAAAATAAAAATACATGAAATACATTGAACTTACTAATACAATTTGAGTTGTGAAGTTGTGAGTTGTATTCTGTCATAAGCAGTGAAAGAAATAAAGAAGATAAAAGGATATAAACACCAGAGGAAAACAGACGACAATTAATAAACGATTATGTACCCAGAGAACAGATTAACTGGGGATTTATTACGGTAGGAAATAATATTTCTCTACTCAACAGAAACTAACCTTAAACTTTTCTTTGCATACAACATTTCAAAACGGTTTCGAGAGGAAAGAAACGTAACGAACAAAGAATTATTAAGGAAAAATTCAATAACAAACTCAAGGAAGTATCCTTTAAGAAGAGCTGCAAAGTCACAAAAAAAAAATTGATAGAGTAGAGATCAATTCGGGCAAAAAGAGAGTATCTACGCCAACACCGAACATATAGGCAACCAGACACACTTCGAAGAAAAGTGGGTGGATGTGGGAGAAGGCGAGTAAACAGTCTAAGTGAAAGTGAAAAACAATAACCACGAATAAAGTACAATAGAACAATAATATAAGTATAGATATAGTCAAATAAAGTTTTAAACACACAATCAACAATTAATAGACAAATATATGAATTGTTAAGCAAACATAAACAAGGTAAGTAAATAAAGTAAAGCAAAACCATCCAGAAACAAGAGAAAGTAAGAAACCCAAGCATATCCAAAAAGACGAATGAAACGCGGAAGCAACAGAAGCCATAGCAAAATCAGGAAACGAGAAGAGGGAGAAGCCGAAGAAGAAGAACTCAGAGGAGTATTCAAAAAAAGCACAATAACAAGAAGATCGCCCAGAAAAGAACCAAGCGAAGAAAACGAACTTGAAAACCGCGAAATGGAAGAAATTCTGAAAGGGGTGCAAGCAGCCCTGGAGAAATTAACAGAAAATGTAGCAGATATAAAACGAGACATGGTGACAGTAAGAGGAGAAATGAAACAAGTAAATGTAGAAGTAAAAAATGAAGTAAGTGATGAGCTCAAAGAGATAAAAGAGAACATAGAAAAAATAAACGAAGATATTAAATTACTGAAGCAGGACGGTAAAGAACAGAAATCAGAAATAAAAAATATAGAAAAGAGACTTGAAATGCTAGAAAACAAGACACCAGCGAGTGAAAGTGGAGGTGGACCTAAAATGGAAGAAGCGCTAAAAGAAATGGAAAATAAAATTGAACAATTGGAAAAAGAGAAACGAAAAAATGATAACGCTATAACTGAATTAGAAAAAAACAGAAGAAAGAAGAGAAAGAAACATGAAGAGAAATAACGTAGTTATCAAAGGGATAAAATTAGAAAACAATATAAAAGCAATAGAAGAGTACATTAAGGAAAACATAGGAGTAGAATGTAAGGTGCGGGATACATATAAAATAGGAAAAATAGAGGAATGGCAACATACAGTGGCGACCATAGACACATGGGAAAATAAAATGGAAATCATGAAAAACAAGAGGAAATTAATTGGAACAAACGTGTGCTTTGAGAACGACCTCACAAAGGAAGATAAGAAAATACAAAAAGAAATATTACGGATCTATAAACAGGAAAAAGAAAATAAAAGTACAGTAAAAATGGGATACAGAAAAATTTAAATAAATGAAACCTGGTACGACTGGAGCACGGTTGATAACAAACTTATAGAGAAAAACGATACAAAAAACGAGAATCGCCCCTCGGCCAAAACCGAGGGGAAGAGAGGAAGGAAATAGGAAAGCAAAACAAAAAAAAGAAAACAGAAAGAAACATAAATTTATAAAGATCTGTACATGGAACATAAGAACAATGTTAGAAGGAGGAAAACTACTAGAAATATGCAGTGAGCTGGGAAAATATGATATAGCTATAGCCGCAATTCAAGAGACAAGGTGGAAAGGGAATGGACAAATAAACCACAAGAACCACACACTACTATACTCGGGAAGTGACAGACAAGGGCAATTTGGGGTAGCCTTTATAATCGCAAGCAAGATAAAAGACTATATTATACAATTCACCCCTATAAATGAAAGATTAGCATACATAAGAGTTAAAGCGAGCCCACGCAACCTATCAATATTAAATGTTTATGCACCGACAGAAAACGCGAAACATGGTGAAAAGAAAAAGTTTTATGAAGAAATGGAAGAAGAACTAGACAAGATAACAAAAGAAGATATAATAATTGTACTCGGAGATCTAAACGCACAGATCGGAAAAGAAGACTACATAACTGAAGTTGCAGGAAGACACACAATACACAGCAAAACTAACAACAATGGCCAAAGAGTATGTAATCTAGCAGCGGCAAACAACATGATAATCAGTAGCACAAAGTTTGAACATCCGAGGCAACATAAAATCACGTGGACATCTGGAGACAACAGTAAATCTTCGCAAATAGACCATGTACTCATCTCCAAAAGATGGGAAACAACCATCAGAGACGTAAGAACGTACAGGGGAGCATGCGCCGACTCAGATCATTACATGGTCATGGCGACAACAAAGCAGAAAATCAAAAGGAACAAGATGCAAAAAAAAATAAGCAAGAGAAATGGGACATAAGAAAGCTAAACAGAGAACAAGAAAGAGACGAATATATTGAAGAGATAGCAATAAACATAAGAGAAAACAGAACTTCAAACTATCAAAATGTAGATGAGAAGTGGGATAGACTAAAAAAGAGCATAATAATGGCAGCAGATGAAAAGCTAAGAAAGCAAAAAGCTGAAAAGGAGAAAGAATGGTATAACGAAGAATGTAAAAAGTTAGCGGAGAGAAAAAATAAAGCAAGAATAAAATGGATACAAACGGAACTAAAAGTGGACAAAGAGGAATATGAAAAAATTAGGAAAGAAAGCAAGAAAGTAATAAGAAAATACAAAAGGGAATGGGTAGGAGAAATGATCAATGGATTAGAAAAAGACAGCCCTAACAAGAACACGAAAAGTTTTTACCAAAAAATAAAAAATCAGAGGAAACCCAATAAAATAAATATAAACAACAGCCTGAAAGACAAAAATGAAAAAATAACAGAATCAGAAGAACAATGCAAGAAGATATGGGAGGAATATTTTAGAGAGCTTTTAAATGATGCAGGAGAAAACACGGAGGAGGAAAACCAAGAAGACAATAACGACAGCGAAGAAGAAGATGAAGATATAGTAGGTGAGCCAACAGAACAAGAAGTGAAAGATGCGATTAATGCTTGTAAAAATGGAAAACAACCGGGTAAAGATGGTATAAACGATGAACTATTAAAATACGGAGGAAATGCGATAATCAAACAGACACATAAACTAATAAAAATAATTTGGAGAGAGGAAATAATGCCCAAAGAGTGGGAATTGGGACAGATAGTAACAATATATAAGAAAGGCGATCCCAAAGAATGCAAAAACCACAGAGGAATAACTCTTCTTAACACGACATACAAAATATTTTCAACAATCATCCAGAAAAGACTAGCAAAAACAACAAAAAATAAGACAGGGCATTACCAATGCGGTTTCGTACAGGGAAAATCCACGATAGACGCAATTCACACTTTAAAACAAATAGTAGAAAAAACCCACAACGCAAAAATAAATATTGAAATGTTATTTATAGACTTCAAACAAGCGTTTGACAGTATACGAAGAGAAAAATTAATGAAGGCACTAGAAGAACTGGAAATAGAAGCAAAGTTGCGTAGACTCACCAAAATGACTATGAACAATTCTAGAGTGACCATAAAGACCAGAACAGGAGAGACAAATGAAATAAAAATAACTAAAGGAGTAAGACAAGGAGATGCGCTATCAGCCACTCTCTTCAATATAGCGCTGGAAAAGGTGACTAAGTCGATAAATCAAAACTCAATCAGGAATAAAGGAACGTAACTAATAGCATACGCGGATGACATCGTCATCATAGCAAAAAATAGGGAACTACTAAACAAGTCGCTGGAAGAATTAGTGAGAGAGGGAAGAGACATGGGGCTAGAAATAAATAAGAAAAAAACCAAATACATGAGATTCGGTAAGCGTTCCCAATCTAAGAAAGTAAAAATAGGAGAATATGAATTTGATGAAGTTGAAACATTTAAGTACCTTGGTATAATAATAACAAACACAGAAGAGAGAGGAGCAGAAATCGCAGAAAAAGTATTAACAGCAAATAAAGCCCTGCATTCAAACAAATACCTACTGAAAAATAAGGAACTGTCAAAAGCAACAAAAATTAAAATATATAAGACATTGATAAGACCCATCCTACTATACGATGCTGAGACACAAACAATGACACAAAGAGAGGAAGAACAACTCAGAATAGCAGAAAGGAAAATTATAAGATCAATCCTAGGAGGAATTAAAATAGGAGATAATGAGTACAGATCAAGAATGAATACAGAAATACTGGAAGAACTAGAAGGTGAAGATATCACCAGGAAAATTAAACAACAAAGAGGGAGATGGTTAGGGCATGTAATGAGAGCTGATGCAGAAACAACAATCTATACAACACTAAAATGAGACCCAAGATATAGAAGAAGAGGGAGGCCACGGTCAACCTGGATTAAGGAAGTAGAAGAAGATCTGCACAAATTAGGAATTTATAAATGGAAGGAAGAAACGAAGAACAGGAAAAAATGGAGTGAAATTTGCAAGAAAATATAAGAGTTTAAGGAAAAGGGCTGATCCCCCTATAATTTGGATCTAGAGAGCTTCTAAGAAGCGGCGCAACCCCTGCACGGGGTGTTAAGCCACCATATATATATACATTGAATAGACATACATTTATTAACAAATAATTATATATATATATATATATATATATATATATATATATATATATATATATATATATATATAATAATTAAATATATATATATATATAATATGGGGTAGGTGACTAAACTACCTCTGTGCCTCCCTCCAGTAACATCTATGGATGCCGTGATTTGACGGCTAGTAACCGCACTTCACCGTAAGACATATATCACCTTGCTCAGCCATCATAGATTAATTTCGACGCGATCGTCTATCGAAACCAGAGCACAAGAGACAGAAGTCTGTAGCAGAACGAGACCGGAATCAAGTTCCTCGATAGTTTTATAAAAAAATACATATATATATATATATATATATATATATATATATATATATATATATATATATATATATATATATATATATATATATATATATATATATAAATTATAGAATGGAATAGTGCTGACATAGACAGTTAATATTTAAGAACGTGACTTTATGCAGAATTATCATATTACATTATACGTAGTTGTAGTTTAGCCATGAAATATTATTGTATGTATTTAAGTTAGTCTTGGCTCAGAATTTGTACATGTAGGAACGTCTAAAGTAAAATAAATACTTTTTAAAAACAAAGTTAATTTGTTTAACGTTATAATTTATTTATTTATATATATATATATATATATATATATATATATATATATATATATTTATATATACAATATTACATACATTTTCATTATACAGTAAACAAATATTGTTCAGGTTTTTGTAACATTTGAATGTAATTATAATAATCATCTATGTCAAATCCACAATTATACAGTATTGTTTCAAACATGTTTGAACTTAGACAAAATATTTCATAAAATTGTAATTTGTTATGCATTCAATTTAATTTAAATTTTCTAACATTAAATACTTTACTAGTCTCATTACAAGCAATAGTTAAATACTGAACATTTTCATCTATGTTTTCTACTGTAATAAAATATTCACAGTAAATATCTATACTTTTTGTATTACAATCATAGTCTAAATATACATAATCATACAATAAAATGTTAATTGCATCAAGCACATTTAAATAATAATAATATTTTTTTCGATATGAGTCGTCATCATGCGGTACAACGGTTATTTAGCTATTTATCAATTCTTCTTTAATTTCTTTTTCTGTTAGCACAATGAAGCATTTCGGTAGAAAAGTTATAAACTCAGTTAAATTTAACATAATAGATTCCCCATATTTGCCATTTACAATTTTGGCATCAGTAATGAGGAATTTTGTATTAACTTCAAAATCATTAATTTTAACAATGCTTTTATAATTGCTTTTACCGATATTGTTTAATTGATCCATGCTTGCTAATATAAAAACAAACAATATATTATTAGTAAAAAAATTATTTTCAAAAATATTAAAAAATTTACTTACCAGTTTTTAACACGTTGTGTTTTTTTAAGATGTATGTTTTAAACAAGTTTTTACAGTTTGAACAATGTTAAATTGCTAATGTTTTGAAATATATATGAAAATGTTATCACATGTAATACTTACGTCACACCCCCTTCCACTTGTTGTGTATAACGGTTTTTTTTGTGCAGGAAAAAACATGTTGAAGGTTAAAAGGAAATAGTACAGTTATAAAAAATTAAAAATACTAATAATTTATTAATCATATATTTTATTGAAAAATAAACCTTACATACATACATACATACATACATACATAACATCACGCTATATCCCATTAAATGGGGTAGCACGAACCCGTCAACATTCTCATCCTGACACACGATACTCGATTCAACCACATTAACACTTCCTCCATACAAACTCTTTCTTTTCTCACAACAAAAATCCATCAACACACAACAAACATTCATCCATTCGCTAGTGTACACTGCGCTTGTTTCTGAAGATCGTCTCCGCACAATTGCAGGTAAACACTCAAAACATCTAACCAATTAATCTAAAATCAAGAATCATACGCTTGTCTTCATTCATCATATTTATCCTGCAATTAATTTTCTCCAAACATTCCTATCCTGACACACCACTTTTGCTTCAACCACATTCATAATTCTTTTCATACAAGCTCGTTTATTCTTCACGCTCAGAATCTTTCGCTCACGCAACAACCCTTCAATCATATTCATCCACTTGTTCCTAGGCCGTCCACGCAAACTTTCACCCTCAATTTCACCAACATACACCTGTTTCACCAATCTGTCATTCGACATACGTTCTACATGACCAAACCATCTCAACTGACTTATTCCCACTCTTCTTACAACATTCGTCCCAATCTCACATTCATCATACACCAATGTATTCCGGACACGATCTCTTCTAGTATATTATTATAATAAGACGATAATTGCGATATTAAATTTGCTAGTTGTTTATACATAGGTGTTGAGGGGCACTCAATATTAAATAATAATAAATTAAAAGTTCCCACTTCTACAATTGTATCTAAAAATTCATTGTAGCAAAATATGTATTATTTTGTAAAAAATATAACAATCCATTTGTATAGCGAAAAACAGGGTTAATATTTTTTGGTATACTTGGGAATATGTTATACATGTATGTATATGCTTTTACAGAATAATTACAATTATTTATTTGTCCCACAAGACCATCTTTTTTGTAAAACAAATAGGAATGTCCTGTATAAGTATTTAATGCTGTTTGTATATTAGTCACATTTTTGTTGTAAAACAAATCATTATCAAGTCTTAGTGATGGATAATTAATATTATATATTTTACCATTTGAAAACAATACAATGTCATCGTTCGGTCTTTGATATATAGCATCGATTTGAGTAATTTTTTTAGGTAAAAACGGAAACCATTGTTGTAAAGGTTTAGCTTGATAATTCATCGAAGTTTCTTTGAAATGTTTACTCCAATACCATTCTTAATAGAAAATATATAATTGTTGTTTTATAATTAAAAATGTTTTTAAATTAGGAGGTAATATTTTTTGTGACTTTGATAAAGGCGATAACAGCGTTATTGTTTTTAGTGTTTTTAATATAATTGATTTTTGTTGTTAATTTTGTTGTTGTTGTTGGTACTGATGGCTGTGTTGTAACAACTTTTTCACCATATAATTGTACAATTCCATTTATATCATCTTGTGAAATTATATTTGACGTAAGAAATTCAGGTTTATAATATGCATACATTATTGATTGTATATTAAAAGAATGACCTAGCCCCAATGTATGACCAATTTCATGTACTAATGTTAAAAAATATGATTGTTTATTTGAATTTAAATTAAAAGTACGCTCATAATCCCAATTTTCATCTACATCCATATGTACTTCAACAGGATTTTGATTCAAATTTGGTGGATATGCACGAGCTAATATAGAACCTGGTCCATCGAAGTAGTTTGAACAAAACAAAAATTTACATCAAAATTAGCCCGATAAATAAACGATATATTTGCATATAATGACCACAAATTAAATGCCTCAGTTGTAATATTAACTAAATGTACATCACGCGTACCCCAAGTAATAGTATGATTATTCCACTTATATTTTTTAGTAGCATAATTTACTACATCTGATACACCACATCTTGGTTTTTTCATCTAGTTAATTGTCTCATTAGTTAACAACCCATTTCTTGTTTGTAAGTTATAATTTATTTGAAACTTTTGTATTGCACTTTTTAATGTAGTATTCGCTAAATTTTCAAAATAGGTATTACTAGTATTTAAATATCCATATGTAGCTAAAAATACTTCTGCGTCATTTGTTTCAACGCTATTATTAGCTTGTATTAAATAAAACTGTGTTAACAATACAACATTTTACCCATGTTCACAGCTTAAGTAGTTAATAAATAATAAAAATAATACCAATTATATTAAAATATTTTGTGTACACTCGAACGGAATAGAAATACTTTTAGCAAGTGTGCAGTGCAAAATATCATAAATTTGTGTGTGTTTTCCATAAGAATTAATGTTAATTTGCTTTAAGTTGCTATCTGAAACATTTTCCCATTTAAATACATTTACAAATTAAAGCACAAAATATTACACATTAGTTATGGGATTTACTATGCCATTTAAAGGTGTGTATTCAAATGCCTTATCATGAATTATTAAACAAAACGCCTGTGTATTCGCAGGAATATTTAAATGAGCTTCATATTCAATTTTAATATCTACTGAGCCACTTTTTAACGTTTCCACTTGTTTTGAACAGTCAATAACAAATAATGGTGCAATTTTTTTATTATCACTCCAATTTAATATAGGACTTGCAATAGAATAATTTCCGTAGTATAAAGTTTGAAACATACAATACATGTTATAGAAACATTCGTATTTATTTTTAGTGAAATTTTCATTTTGACGCGCTTATGGGAAACGCTGTGAATTTAAATAAACCATAACGTTTCTAATATCACAGTGATTAAATTTACTACTATTTTTATCAATTTTATTATTAATATCAGTTTGAAATCCAAGAATTATATAGCGCCGTTTTTCCAAGTTAGAAGATGTTTTTATAGACCAGCTATGATCTGTAGTATTTAATACTAATGGATTTGTATATAATGACCAACAACGAAACGCTATTTGCAATGGTATTTGTTTGTTAATAGTATCTAATAACATTAATTTTACAGCATCATTGGGGAAAATATGTTTAATTCGCCACTGAATTTTTGTTATTTGAACTTTTAATTCTTCCGTGTGAACGTATGAATTTGTATCAGTTCGAGCTAATTATGATAACACTCCAGGTAAGATTTCATCATATTCGCCACACGTGTGCACCGGTCAACCTCAGTTGACAGCGGTAGTTTTCCATAACTTTTAGCAACATAAGCACTAATCTTAAGATATTATATAACATGTATCCTAGTTAGAAAAATCCACTTTTGTACTGATTCTCGACAAGTAAACATCATCTTGAATAAAAATTCTTCTATATTGAAAAAATAAGTGTTTTATTTTCTTCAATAATTATAATCTCCGAATTATAATTCGCGCAGTCGGTAGGACGTCAAAAAGTCTTTAACAAAGTTAATTGTTGAAAGTGCCAACAAAAGTGGTAACCGCAGTTACAGTAAAAGTCTTTTCGATTTAATTGATTAATTTGGCATCACCACGAAGATAAGAGCAAGGGTATCCCAGCTCAGGCATAAACAGTTGCCCATCAGATCAAGCAATCCCTAAGAACTTCTTGTTGTCCCATGACCACGAAGTTTCTGCAAAGGACAACAATTCAAGGAGGAACCAGAACGAGACACTACAGTTGCTGCCCTTCATCAACATCAGTTAAGACGTCAGGAGGACCAGGATAAATCAATTCGCTGACTCCACCCACCTTATAACAATGATCTTATTGTTGGTCATAACAATTATATCTGTGTAAGTACAATATTTTTGTAACAATTAAACACAGGGTTTCGAGGAAATGTTAACGCTTTTAGGAATCGAAACGGGTCTCCGACACAGAGACACACACACTTACACAAATTTATGTCTGACTCAGACAGTGAAGAATTTGTAAACGCTGTACAAAATCAGATTAGAAAATTAACATTAAGATCCCCTAATCTTAATACTATCAATAACCAAAACATAATGACTACCACAAACAGTGACATTCAAATGCTGTGAAAAGGCATCCCCGAATACGATGGAAACACCAAAGACCTGCCTTATTTCATAAGTTCTGTCGATGAGTTTATCACCTGCTTTACTCTAACCGAAATACAACAAATATTTACAATTCAACTAATTAAAAACAAATTAAAAGGCAGTGCAAAAACATACCTATCAGAAAATTTATTTCCTGATTGGAACACCTTAAAGACCTTCCTCCAAACAAATTTCGAAGACAAAACAACCCCTGAAACATTACTACTAAAAATTATTTACAATACAAAAAATAATAATTCAGAAAACTTTTTGAAAGAAATAATGTCAAATTTTAATAAATACAAAAATAAAATGATGTTAACACAATATCAAATGCAGGTAAAAACTTCAATAATAGCAGAAAATCAGAAACTAGTGGTACATCACTTTATTTCTTGTTTACCGCATATTATACGCGGATCCTTTACCGTAAAAATCCCAAAACACTTGAGGAATGCGAACAACTGTTAATAATTGAATTTAACTACGTACAACACCAATCTCCACTCAAAAAATTTGAATCACAAATTAAAACAGTGAACAACACCATACCACAATTCAGAAATAGTATCGCAGCACAGAAATTCCCTGCACAATCGATCCCTTCCAGACCAATCACTATACAAAGACAATACCAACCACAAGGTAGAAATAACTTTGCTCGTCGAAACATTATCAATGACATAAATACACGTAGGACATTCACACCAAAACCCATGACACAACAAACAAGACAAACCGACCCAATGTCCACACAAACTATAGTACCACATCATGACTACCAAAACTATACTAACGACGAAACAAACCCGCCGGACAAACAAACGTCGAATTATACGAATACCCTATAGACGACGAGAACGAACACCAAATTGAGGATTTTCAGGAAAACCTCGTAGAAAACGAAAATATGTAATGACAAGTCACGAGACCTCAATTCCTATTTTACACAATAACGATTCTATAATACTAATCGGTTCAGGATCTGACATAAATTTTATATCCCCTAAATATGCGAAAGAAAGAAATTTAACAGTCAATGATCAAGATAAATTTACCTTTTCCACTGCTAACGGTAGAAAAACCCTTACAAAATCAGTAAACTTAAAAGTAAATAAAAAACTGTTCAAATTTTACGTAGCAGACTTTCATCACCTTTGTAATCTCCTATTTGGAATGGAAATATTAAAAGAATTAAATATTACTCTAAATTTTAAAACAAACGAAATTCATTTTGAAAACCGAAAAATTAAATTCACTACACAAGGCGAAATCCATAATAAATTATCCTATATTCAGTTTAGAGATCAAAACTTAAACACAAGTCAGAAATTAAAAATAGCTAAACTACTTAAAGAATACGAAGACTTATTTCCTAAGGAAAATTAACAACTTTGTGCTACAAATACAACTACACATAAAATTTATACAACAGATGAAATACCCATTTTCACAAAAAACTACAGATTACCTCAATGTTACGATAATGACATTGAAGAACATACACAAAATTTGCTAAAAACTAAGGTTATTCAAAAATCTAAATCCCCGTATAACTCTCCTATATGGATCGTGCCAAAAAAGGTAGATGCCTCCGGTAAACGAAAAACTCGACTCGTAATTGATTTTCGGAAACTAAACCAAAAAACTCGTGAAGATAAATTCCCCTTACCAAATATAGATGACCAATTAGACAAAATCGGAAAACCTTAATTCTTCACCACTTTAGATTTACATTCAGGGTTTCACCAAATTTTAATAGACATCAAATATAGAGAAAAAACTGCATTCTCAACAGCCTCAGGGCATTACGAATACCTGAGAATGCCTTTTGGACTAATCAACGCACCAGCATCATTTCAAAGAATGATGAACGAAGTTTTAAAAGACCTAATAAACAAAATTTGTCTAGTCTATATGGACGACATTATTATCTTTGGAAACAATGAACAAGAACATCTTGAAAACATTACTAAAGTCTTTAATGAATTACGAAAAGCTAACTTAAAAATTCAAATTGATAAATCGGAATTCTTTCAAACAGAAGTAGAATACCTAGGATTCGTTATCTCTTCAGAAGGCCTTAAACCAAATAAAAGGAAAATAGATATTATTAATAAATTAACTATCCCAAAAACTGTTAAAGAAATTAAAAGCTTTCTTGGTAAACTCTCGTGGTATCGTAGATTCACTCCAAATTTTGCTAAACTCACTAAACCGTTCACTACTTACCTAAAAAGGGCCAAATAATAAACATAGAAAATCAAGAATATCAAAATGCATTTAAACTTGCAAAAGATCTAATTTCCAAACCCCCAATATTGAAACCACCAGACTTTATAAAACCTCACCTCACAACTGACGCTTCGGACTTCGCAATGGGATCCGTACTTTCCCAAATACACGACGGACAAGAAAAACCAATAGCATACGCTTCAAAAACCTTTAATTCCGCTGAGCAAAATTACTCAACTATTGAAAAAGAATTAAAAAGCATAGTATGGACAATAAATAACTTTAAACCCTATCTCTACGGACAGAAATTCAAAATGAAAACAGACCACAGACCATTAGTCTGGCTATTTAACATGAAAAACGCCAACCAAAAATGAATGCGCTGGAAGATAGAACTGGGTGAATACAACTTCGAAATCGAATACATTACTGGAAAAACAAATAAAATAGCAGACTTCCTCAGTAGGCAAAGAAATCCTTTCAAAATTACGGAAAAAATAGGTGACGTAACAAAAACTAACATCTTCGCACATTGTATATCCAGAGATTACAAAATGTCTAAGGGAATAGCCCGACAAATAAATGAAGAATTTAATAGCAAGGAGTATAGTAAAAGCTACACTGACCAAAATTCTTTAATAATACCTCAAATTCATGAAAATAAAACTATATTAAATTTAATAACAAAACAAAGCCTACCAAATGTAAAAGACTTTAAGAAAGCTTTAGTAGAATTTAAAAATTATTGTATTAAAAATGAAATCTACGAAATCAACATCCCAAAATTAGGATGCGGATTAGACAGAAAAAAATATGACGATCTAATATAATATTTAAATATTATTTTTAATGAGACAAATATTTTAATTAACATTTACACACTACCCCAAAATTTCTATATCAGTGACGACTCAAATGCTACGATACATAGCTCACCCGAAAATATTATAAATGGAATAAGATACAAAGAAGATAGATTAAACATAGCAGACAACCAAATTATATTTAAATTAGGAGACCAACATGAAATAAAATTAGAAAAATTATACTTCGAACCCAATATCCAAAAACAAAGATTTCACGTTACATTCTCAGTTCTAGATGTAGATAACGAAATACTAAATATCTTAAAAAATTATATAATACCGAAAGTAAGATATTTTGCAATTTTCTATAATAAATTAGACTTATTGATATCACAACACTTACAAAAATTTTTTGAACCAAGCACTATTAATACGAGCCCTAACAACTTAATGTTCGGACACTTATATTTTCTGATAAAAACTGTGTGTAATATACATGAAACATACATAATATTTTATTTAGCTTAAATTTTCAATTAGAAGTATAGTCTAACATTAAGTTTTATTAATATACATAGATAATTTTCTTTATCATGTGTGTATTTAGAGTAATTTTATTAAAAATTGTATAGAAGTATTGACAACTTAATATTCGGACAGTACTAGAAATATCCCATTATTATTCTTAAATATGTAAATAATATATAGCTAATAAGAAGTAACGTCGCCTTTTACTTTAATAACAGCTCTAATTTCACTTATCTATTCTTTTAACTCGGATTATTTCTTAAATACTGTTTCATTTTATGCCACAATGTTTCAATAATATTTAAGTTTGGATTACTAGAGGGTCATGAAAGAATATTTTAATGATGCTGCATAAACAATTGTTTAGTAGATTTTGCAGTGTGACAAAATGCTCTGTCTTGTTGGAATATAAAGTCCCCATCAGGATGTAACTTTCGAATGCTTGGTAGCAAACTTCTTTCTAGGATCTGCTGATGATACTTGTTAGCATTTATAAGGCCATCAATAAATTGAAAAAGTCCAATTCCATTTGAGGACATGCATCCCCATGAAATTACACTATTTGGGAATTTTACAGTACGCTTTAAACAGTCTTTATGAATTGCTTCTCGTTTTGATCGTATCATTCTTCTGCGATAATTTCCCACATAACAATCAAATTTTGATTCGTCACTGAAGATTACCTTCGACCAATGTCTATGTCCAAGATAATTTAGATTTGACCCATAAAAGTCTATTTTTCTTTTGTTTTTGAGTCAATTTGGGGTTTTCTTTAGCCTAAATGAAAGTAATTGATAAGTAGAATAATATTTAATCAACTTAAACATTAGCCTACTTTGTAAAAACCTAAACCATATTTATAAATCCACGTTCTACAACACTCCTTAGAGACATTCAGCCTTGTTTCGGCATTCTAAGTAACCATTATTCCTCGTAGGGTATCCCTACGTCCTCTTCTGCAAATAATTTTAAGGGTTCTTTGAGCTCTAGGTGTTACTTTGCGCGAATGTTCTTTTGGTTTTCCAGGTATGTCAGTTTCAGAAGGCTCTCCATAGAGTCTCATTATATCGTATATCGTAGATTTTGGAAAATCGAGTACATTAGCTATTAGAAAAGTTTAATAATCAAATCTCGTAATTCTTTTGTTTATTGCTACACCTCGATCCATTTTGCTTTGTGTTTTGTTTTAATCAACTTTCAACAAACGTAGCGCAAAATTGACAGCTAAAGATTATAGTTCTGTTTTCCATAACAACCTGTCTATATTACTTTTATTATATTTTTAAGATGTGTCCGAACATTAAGATGTCACTGTTTTTGTGCATGTTTTTAAATAATTACGTTATAAACGTAGTTTATTGCAAAAAATAAATATCTATATTAAAATAATTTAATATTACAACACATTTTTATCTGAAAAGTTAATTTTAATAAAATATTATATATGCTTGTTTAGATTATACGCAGTTTTTTACGAAAATAGTGAGTGTCCGAACATTAAGTTGTTTGGGCTCGTATAATCGGAGTAAATAAGTTCGTGAAAGATATACTTAAGATTAACGAACAGAAACAAATAGTCGTTGTCGATCATAACGGTTTCTGAAATCACAGAGGATACTAGAAACAATTAGAAATTTAAAAGAAAGATATTATTGACCTAAAATGATACAAACTATCCAAAATTATATAATTAACTGCGAAATTTGCAAAAGCAATAAATACGAAAGACAACCTATAAAAACCCACGATAATCTCACTCCTACTCCAGAACGCCCTTTCGAAATTATCAATCTTGATATATTATCTTTATCAACTCATAAATATTTAACAGTACTTGATCAATTTTCCAAATTAGGACAGATAATAATAATAGTAAACTCTATTAATATCGTAAACTATCTAAAACTATACTTAAAATCGTACGCAGTACCCAAGATAATTATTATGGATAACGGCACTGAATTTAACAATGAATTCTTGAAAGATTACCTAAAAACACTAAATATCAAACCCCACTATACTTGTATCAATAACCTAAAAAGCAACGCTGTAGAACGATTCCATTCCACTCTTATCGAACATTTGAGAATTGTAGAAAACAATAATAAATTTAAACATTTGAAATTAAATGATAAAATTGACCTCTGTATCGTAAGTTATAATAATTCAAAACATTCAATCACTAATAAAACCCCCTTTGAAATAATTTTTGTAGAAGATCAAGAATTCAAATATCCTAAAGAAATTTAAACAGAATCTGAACATACAACAACATATAAATAACCAAAAAGAACTCCATAAAATAATTAACGATAAAATTCAAAAGGAAAAAGAAAAACGTAACAAAGAAACTATAAACCCTTTAGAATTACCCCCACAAGTCAAAGAAACAACCAGACGAATACAAAAATTCAAAAAACCCCTATATCAAAAATGTAAAGTAATCTCATACAACCCAAAAATAGGCGTAACAAAAGTCGAAAAACCGTACCAACATGGTAGTAAAAATTTAATGAAAATTCGTAACATACGAATAGATAGAATAAAGAAATAATAATTCTTTTAGAACTCACGGACAACAGTTACTGGACATATCCCACAACAACGGATATCATATCACACAACTAGGACTAACACATTTCGAATAAGAGAGAATACACACACATTTCAATTACAACGTCACACCGCTATACGAAAACTTCCATAAAATACATAACGCAATAACAACACTACTGCAAGAGGCAGAATCCATCCAATTCCTAAACACTAATTATATGAAACTCCTGAACATTACATTTATAAATACACAAGAACAATTAGATAAACTAAAATATAATAAAAGACAAAAAAGAGGATTAATTAACGGATTAGGATAAAATCAATATCTGGAAATCTAGATAGCAACGACGGAGAAAGATACGACGACCTCTTTAAAATAATTAAAGATATCGAAAATCTACTATATCAAAATGAAAAGAAACTTTTCAAAAATCTTAAAGAAATAACTGAACAATTTAATAAACAACTGGAAAACATCGAATTAAACGAAGAAGAAATTAAAAAAGAAATAGTCTTCATAAAATATATCACGAAAAAAACCAAGTGTGGCAAGCAAAAATCGAGTTTGAGAATAAAATTAAAACAATTATTATTATTCTAAATAGTATTCAAAATTACGCAAACCAAATAGAAACGAGCTTAACTTTTTCTTCTTTAAATAAATTACATTCCACAATTATCAGTCTGAGCAGACTCCAAAGTTTTATTGAAAATTAAAATATCTTCGAAATAGTATCATTAATAACCAGACATTGTAACTATGAAGGCGAAAACATATACTACATCATTGAAATACCTAAAATGAGTCTGACCCTATATCCATTATTCCAATTCCCACCTATACCATTCATAAATCAAACAAGCACACACATGTTAAACGAACATTATACACTCTACACAAAAAAAGTAGATAAAAATATTATTACTAATAACTGTGTAAAAAATAAAAATTACTATTGTCAATCGGGCAACCTAGAGATTAGGAAATGTATCAATGACATTATTGTTAATAATAAAAATGATGATTGCTCATATTTACTTATCGAAAACGAAAATAGTATCGAACAGATACCTAATACCAATGAAATAATTGTTGTAAGCTCTAAGATTCAAAATCTAAATATCCATTGTAATAATAACGAAATTGTCCCGCGTGCTGGCCGCGCGGGTTGAGGGCCTGACTCACGATCATAAGGTTGTGGGTTCGAGTCCCGCCCGTGGCGGCCATACAAAGGACATATCGGCATATGACCTGAGTAGTTGGTCCGATATATAAATTAAAAAAAAATAAAAATAACGAAATTGATAAAAAAAATTAAAGGAATATACAAGTTTAATAATAACCAGCAATGCACTTTGAATAATTATCATTTTAATAAAGTAGAACAAAATTATAAGGAAGTAATAACTGAAGGAGAACTGAATGAAATAAAAGACTCCAGTATTCAAGTAAAACAACTGTTAACCTTGTCAAAATTAAATATTACACATTATAAATTACAACAATTAAACCCCTGAACATATGTGTTAACAATCATCATACATACATTTTATATGCTATTATATTTACTCTAATCTTAAGTTATATTTGTTATAAGTTTTATAAATGGAATACTAATAAGAAAATATTATCGAGAACTGTCACGAAAGATATAGAATTAAGTGAAATCAACACTTTAAAATAATAAGTAAGAAATATAATAAAATCTTGATGGGGAGGAATTATGATAACACTCCAGGTAAGATTTCATCATATTCGCCACACGTGTGCACCGGTCAACCTCAGTTGACCGCGGTAGTTTTCCATAACTTTTAGCAACATAAGCACTAATCTTAAGATATTATATAACATGTATCCTAGTTAGAAAAATCCACTCTTGTACTGATTCTCGACAAGTAAACATCATCTTGAATAAAAATTCCTCTATATTGAAAAAATAAGTGTTTTATTTTTTTCAATAATTATAATCTCCTAATTATAATTAGCTCTAATAATTATTAATTCTTGGTTTGTATTAATAATAGCTTTTTGATAATCTTCAGCAAAACCGAGTGGTAAATTTAGAGGAATAGTACATTTAAATTGTCCTGTTTCATTATAACATCTTGATTATGCTAACCTCAACTGTTATATGTTGCTAGTTCGTATGATTCTAGTGAAACATAACCTTTCATTGTACTTGTGATACCAACATTTTTACACTTATCAATTTCTTGCCCAAATAGTTCATAACGAATTTCATCGAATAAAAATGCGAATCTATTATTTTTTAGAATTTTGCTTGCACCAGTACCAGTAGTTAATGGAGTTCCATCTTTTTTCACAAAACTTCCCTCGATCACTATTTTACTATCATGCGGTATTGTGTAAATGTTTTCATGATGTATAGGTATTCGTATTTCATTATTATTACCGAACGCAGTTCCGGAATGCGGTTCATAAGAATGCCACTCTTCTCGTTGAACTGAATTGTCGTATTGTATTGGATTAATTACGTTTAATTCTGTATTCATTTTTAATTTGGAAACCAATTAAATTAGGAAATGCGATGTTTCGTGGTGAAACCGGTATGTAGTCAATAATTGACTGATATTATTTGAACTGAATTGCTCATTTATACCAAAATAAATGCCCATAATTAAAATGCAATATTTTATGAAGTTTACTAGTATGTAGTTAATAATTAACTGATAGTATTTTGACTGTGGGTGTTGTATTTATTTTAAATCTTTTCGTACGTGTAAATGAACTCATATTTCTTCATTCATAAAATTAATTAATTCACAATTTTGATTTAAAATACGCAAAGTTATATTATGTATTGTTTGAACGCTAACAGGTAAATAAATAATATTTGTAGGAGTTTGAACTATTTTATAGCTCGGTGGAACCATTGGATAGCATTCATAAATAACATGAGCTGAATCACTATTTATGTATGATCCAGCTGCAATATTATATATAATCAATTAGCATTGAATTTATGTTTGTAATGTTAACAGGATTATCAGAAATATGCAATGTATGTGGTTTTAATTTTTGTTTTGTAAAGCCTAATACTTTACCTATCCTATCATAGGGTGTGAAGTCAATTTCAAATGTACTTGCAATTTTACATTTCAACGTATTATTGTTTGCATAAAGTACAATTTTTTGTTCGTCTTCCTCATAGAAATCATCGGTAATGTTATGTAATTCATATTCTTCACAAGTCTTGCACAGCTCATCATAACCCAACTGTTTATAAATATATTTTTTCTACGACCACTTAGAAATCTGCTCATTGTATGTTTGTTGTTGTTGCTATGGAAATGAAGTACACATTGCAAGACATCGTGCGAAATGAATTTATTTTGTAGTCATTTCAGTACAGGTGCAATTTTCTTTTAAATTACACATGAAAAATATAAAAACTCATGCGTAAAAAATAAAATAGACGTAAATTAGAGAATTATTATTATTTATTGTTGGTTATATTAAATGTAATGTTTTGACAGTTGTTAAATATTATGTTATTAAGATCGGTTTTATTCACATTTAAATTATTAAGATTTTCCAAATTATTATTATTATTAAATGTTATATATTAGTTCTGTCAAAAATGATAAATTGTTACAAATTTAAAACTGGCGCGCTTCGGCAAATAATTCCAGTTTGAATTTCGGCAGTATGCCGTATTCCAGCTGTCAATAATAAACTGAGAATGGTTGAAGAATGTATTTTATTTTAGTATAATATTATAAACAGAAATATTTATTGAATCACTTATTTAGTTATTTATTATTAGTGATATTGAATGTAATATTGTTACAATTATTAAAAATTATTTTCGGTGAACATGAACTTTTAAGGTTATGATTTAAGTTGTTTTGATTGTCAACGCTAATAGTTGTTGATGTCGAAGATCTATTTCAGGTATTATTTTTATTGAAGAAACTTAGATAATTTGAATATCAGTCTAATATTTTTATTATTTTATTTAATATTTGTTTTGTTGTTACTGCTGGCTGCTACTAACTTTGAAATGTCATTCTGGAATAGTGAAATTGGGACATCTTTATTATTGAAAAATACATTAATCATCATCATCATCTGTGGCGCTACAGCCCAAATCGGGCCTGGGCCTACCGGACACACCGAGCCACAGTTTTTACACTGCCGTACTGCCGGTTTTCGTAGTCGAATGCTACATTATTTAAGGCGTATAAGTGACTAGTTTATAGCGCCCGAGTGTGATAAATATATGTAGCTGTATTTTATATTTTACGACAAATCACACATTGTCGACAGGCGGATTCGAACTGACGAACCTTTGTTCGGGTGACGTCACACTATGTTAAGAGATGTGCCTTAACACGCTCGGCCACCGCGCCTGTTCTTTATTATTGAAAAATATATTAATAATAATATCGTGATCGTAGAAAAAGTATAGTGCACAACTCGCATGGAATGTCCATTTCATACTGGTATGATTTGCAGCACTCGCCTGCGGCTCGCGCTATAAACTTTCATACTCGTAGGAAATGGATACCATTCCATGCTGGTTGTACAATATACTATTGCAATGTCAGCAAGTTCGTATGCTCCTACGGGTAGTGTAATAACTTTGCCATTATCATAATAAAATGTATTATTTGTTTCATCTATATTTGGAATAGAATTGTATGTTTGAAAACTTATTAATCCAATTTCATATGAGTGATTTGAGTCTAATTTAATTGGTGGAAAATAGTTACTACTTAAATTTTCCGATGTACCAGTAATTGTAAATGTTAAAGACATTATGAGCAGCGATTGCTGTTGTTAAGAAATTGTAGACATAAATGTCCACACTTAAATGAATTAAAACTTTGATTTTGCTTATAATTATACTTAATTTCTGCATTATTACCAAAATAATTTATTAACTCAAGTGGTGGGGGTACATTACCAAAACTATCATAGTAATTAATTAAATTATTTATTTTTTTATACGCAACCCAATGTGTTCCCGGACCCGAGGTGTTATCTAAATTTATTATTGCACACTCATATTTTTTAGGTTTTAAAGGCAAAGTATAACGCATATAAACACCTCGAAAATGGGGAATGTGTTTTGCACGTGCTAATAAATCGGTGTTTGTTAATGCTCTATTAGGTAATTGTTTGATTATTTTTTGTTTTTGCGTTTGAGGTTTTTTTTAATATCCGCACCCCTTTTATATGGCGCTAAATATAATCCTTTACCCTCCATTGCCTTATTATGTCGCAACGTTTCTTAAAGAACTTTATTTTGAAATTGTTTTGTATGAACAGCACTTGTTATAGCCGCAGCGCCACCAGCCGTACTGCCAATACCCCCAGTACTCCTGCTAAAATTGGAATAAGCGGTAAAATACCACCAATTTTTGAGGAGTTTTAATTTTTCGCTTTTGTTTTTTATTTTTTGTTTGTTTTTTTTTAACACCCATTCCAATTTTTCTTTTTATAGCCATATCTTTTGAAACAATTACTGCAGCTGTTTTTTCACCAAAAGATGCTTGAACACGTTGCTCAGCTTTTTCTTTCAACACTTTATCAGCTTTATGACGTTCTAATAAATTTTCAAAATTTAAAGAATAAGCAATGTCGTGTACTTTACACGCTTCATCCAAAGGATTAATACCAGAATCTCCTCGTGCCAATCTTTTCTTAAGTTTTGTACCGGGACCACAAAAATTGTATCCGGGTATGTGTAATTAACAGGTAACGAATTAATTGCAGAATTTAGAAAGCCTGCACCTTCGTGATGTTGAATCATTAACGGTTTAATGCGGAATGATATAAAAGTAAACAATTTATTTCTTTTATATTAGTTATCAATATGATGTTTACAAAGCAACAACACAATATTAGTATTAACAATTTTGATAATATTGTTAGTGATGAAAATGGTTGTGGTAGTAAAGAGAATTGCCTGATTCAATTAGATCTATTATTTGTGGTCCATCGAATTGTGGAAAAACAAACGTTATTTTAAGTCTATTGACACACGAAAATGGTTTACGATTTAAAAATATCTACTTATACTCTTTAAATCAACCGAAATACATGTTTGTAAAGGAATGTGTAACGGGGATAAATGGCATGGGATATTTTCCATTTAGTGACAATGAGAAAATAGTAAAACCTTGTAATGCAAAACCAAATTATATATTTATTTTCGATGATGTGGCATGCGACAAACATGATTGTATGAGTGATTATTTTAGCATGGGTCATCACAATTTAATAGACTCATTTTATTTGTGTCAAACATACACTCGTATACCAAAACATCTCATCAGAGACAATGCAAATTTACTTGTTTTATTTAAACAAGATTATTTAAATTTAAAACATGTTTACGATGATCTTGTTAACACAGACATGCCATTTGAATTATTGAAACAATTTTGCTATGAATGTTGGCGGGATAAATATAGATTTGCAGTTATGATAAACATTGACAGATGGACGATATCGTATGAGATTTGACAATTATTTAAGGGGTAAGGCCACTCTAAAAAAATTTAAAAATGCATTTTTTTTATTTGCTTAAATTATAGTTTAAACCCTTAGGAACAAGGGACAATTAATTTAAATGCCGCGCGGAAGTATTTCAAAGGGAAGAAAGCATATGTCTATTAGTACTAGTATACCTATATATATATATATATATATATATATATATACTAGTACTTTTTTCTCGAAATCTTATTATCAAAATCGGGCGAAAAGAAATCTGAAATACTAATTGATGGATCGTGCTGAATCTTTTAATTTCTTATTCTAGATATAAAATACTCAAAAACTACAGGGGCTTTCTTTAAAGTGCTTCATTCGTTTTTTATGGTCGTTTTTATACAGAAATTTAGTCCCGAGTACTGAACTTTTTTTTAAACGTGCGCCATTTTGTTAAAAATCAAAAATTTTCTAAATCCAGCCCGTAGTTTTTAGAGTATACATCAGAGATTAAGAAAACATATCCCTTTTTGACCAGGTCTATTGCTGTTCCCGGAATGTTTTCGCCCGATTCGCCCTTCGCGCCGAGAGGAGTCGCCATTTTTTGAAATTTCTGACGACAATTTGAATATTTTCTTTAAAAAAAAATTTTAAATAAAGTTTAAAGAGCACTAAATAAAGATCCAAAAACAGTTCTTAAGCAGCACGTTTATATTTCGTTAAAAAAGAATTGAAAATGACCCTTTTTCCTTGTCTAGAGTGGCCTTACCCCTTAAATTGGACTAAATAAGTTATTTTACAAATAAACAAATACATTTAGTATATAACAGATTAAACAGACAGACAAACAGACAGACAAACAGATAGACAAACAGACAGACATACAAACAAACAGACAGACAGGTTAAACAGACAAACATTTTAAACAAACAGGTAAACAAACAGGTTAGACAAACAGACAGACAGGTTAAACAGACAGACCTGTTTTACATGTTTTATCTGTTGAACCTGTTTGTTTAACATGTTTGTCTCTCTATTTAGATGTTTATTACGGTGTGTGGCTACCAGTTAGATGATGAGTCATGGGAGTCAATATTTTAGACCGCCTTTAAATTTTTAGCTAATATATATAATTATCCATAAATTCCAGGGTTGGAGCATAGGGCTTCCACAGTGCTTCTCGAGCGGACTCTGTTGACTGCAATGGCTTTCGCTTCTCTCCAAGATATATCCGCTTCTGCCAATTCCTTCATTATTGTCCGTATCCATGTTGTTTTTGGTCTTCCTGGCCTTCTTTTGCCTTGTGGGTTCCAATCAATCGCATCCTTAGTGAAGCGGTTGTCGCCTCTCAAAATATGGCCAATCCACCCCCACTTTCTTGCTTTTATTTGTTTCTCTATGGGTTCCTGTCCAGCAAGTGCCCATAGTTCTTGGTCAGTCCATGGAATTTTTCGTATTCGTCTTAAGCTTTTATTAATAAATACTTGTATTTTTTTCACCAGGATTTGTGTTACCAACCATGATTCACAACCATATAATAGTCCGGACTTGACATTAGTGTTGAATATTCTTAGTTTTGTTTTATTTGAATCATAGTCATAGGGATTTAACATGGGAAATCAGTGTTTTGCAATTTCCTGCTGCCCTATTTATTTTAAGCAAAAACGCGTCAAATAAAAGTTTGAGGGCATCAAATTCTGCATCTAAATCAGTAAACAGAATTACTTTTACGTGCTTTGTAACAACAGAAATTAAATATGAAAATGTCGAAAATTACGTTAAAAATATTGATAGCAATGGAATAGAACAAAAAAAAAATAAATGCTTGACGTTTTATCTGTCAAAACATCAACGTTTAACAATGATTTTATTACAGCATAAAGTAAATATTTTTTGCATATTTTGTATCACTTTGTAACAATACTTTATGCAATGCGGTGTATTGTTGACATTAAAGGTTTTGCTGGTGGTTATGGTGAATTTGTAGTAAAAGAGTTTGCTATTATTTCACTTGATGGTAAAACAAGTGAACACTTGTTAATAAAACCACCAGACATGGAGTGAATTACCAAGAAAAAATAAAAGAGAAGCTGCATGGCTACTTAGACATTATCATGATTTTCATTGGAGTGGAGTGGAGAGTTTTTTTTTTTTTTTATTAGATATATTTGGAGGTATTTCGACTACTAGGTCACTAATACCTCGGTACATTATTTACATCATAATAGTATTTGTATATATTTACATGATAATATTGATATCTGTGAGATATTTAATTACATTTCTTTGTGTATCAGTATTGTTAGACAATGCATTTTTTAGATTTTGTGGTATTTTGTGTAATTGTCTTTGGTGGTTGAATTTTTGGCACTGTGTGATGATATGTTCCACTGTCACTAGTACACCACACGTATCGCACTTGGGTGGGTCGGTTCTTTGGAGTAGATATGCATGTGTGGGGAGTGTGTGTCCGGTTCGGAGTCTACATAATGTGACTTGGTCCTTTCTGCGTTCTGGAACGGCCCGTGGTTGGATATTGTTCCTGATGTGGCGTAGTTTGTTGTTGGTCGTGTTGTTCCACTCCATTTCCCATTCTTCTTTGATTTTTGATTTAATAATTGTTTTTAGATCTTCTGTCGGTACTGGAATGTTTGTTGTTATTTCCAATGTTGTAGCGCTTTTTGCGGCTTCATCGGCTTCTTCGTTGCCCTTGATACCCTTGTGTGATGGGATCCAGAAAAAGGATATTTCTTTGTTTTGGTCTTTTATGGCTCTATGTATGTTGTTTTGAATTTGTTGAATACAGGTGTTTTTGGCGTAGATGTTTTTTACACTTTAAATAGTACTGATTGAGTCTGAGCATATGATGAAAAGTTTTTTGTTGGTGTTGTCTTGTAGTATGTATTCAGTGGCTTTTTTAATTCCATACATTTCGGTTGTGTATATACTGCATTGGTCTGGTAGTCGGAGTGTTTGTTTTGTGTTTTCGGTGATAATACTTGCTCCAGCTTTGTCGTTATGTCTTGAGCCATCAGTGTAGATATAGTGTGCTTGTGGGTATGTTTCTTGCTTGGCTTTAAATAAATTTTGGTAGAGCTCGGCTGGGGTTTCATGTTTGGGGTATTTTGTGAGGTCTAGTATGTAGGTGGGTTGTGGGTTGAGCCATGGAGGGTGTTTATGGTTTGTTTTTTGTTGTAGGGTGGGGATATTGATTTGGATATTGTTTAAATAGAGACCTATTTGCTGTTGGAGTGGAGTGTCTTTTTTTATAGTGGCTTGGGGTTGGAAGATATTATCATAAGATGGATTACTTGGGTTTTTGGCCAGTTTGGTTATATAGTATAGTGTTAAGAGTTTTCTTCTGTATGAGAGTGGATGCTCTCCAGCTTCGATGAGTATGCTTTTAATAGGGCACGTTCTGAAGGCTCCAGTAGCTAATCTTAGAGCTGTGTTTTGTATAGTCTCTAATGTTTTTAATTTTGTATGTCTAGCGGTGGAATATATGAAACAGGCGTACTCTAATTTGGACCTTATTAGTGCGTAGTAGACTTTCAGGATTGTATCTTTATGTGCTCCCCATTTGGTATGACTGATGGTTTTTATTATATTCAGTCTTTGAGAGCATTCTTTTTTGAGATTTTGTATGTGTGCCATCCAGTTCAGTTTGTTGTCAAACATTACTCCTAGGAATGTTATTTTGTCATTGTATGTTATGCTGTGGTTATTAATTTTTAATATGGGGTGGGGGTGGTGTTTCCTGGTTTTACAAAAGTGTATGGCATTTGTTTTTGTCTCTGAGAATGTAAAACCTGTTTCTCTTGTCCAGTCCTCTAATCTATCGATTGCTTCTTGTAATATTGTTTTTATTGTGTTGGTGTTTTTACCGCTGTAATATATGACAAGATCGTCGGCAAAGAGGGATTTTTTGACACTGTGTGGGATGTGTTTAGTGATTTCATTGATTGCTATCAGGAATAGAGTATCACTCAGAATTTCTCCTTGGGGGACTCCGTTTTTTTGTAGTTTTTCTTCTGATAAGCAGCCGTTTGTCTTTACTTTGAATTTTCTGTTTTGGAGAAAGTTTGCTATGTAGTGCATTATATTGCCGTTTATATTGTATGATAGTAGGGTTTTTATTATGTGGTGTTTCCACGTAGTGTCGTAGGCTTTCTGTAGGTCGAAGCATATTGCTATGAAATGTTGTTTATTTCTAAAGGCGTTTTGAATGGACGTTTCCAGGTTGATAATTTGATCTATTGTAGATCGATCTTCCCTAAAGCCACTTTTTTCTTTTGTGAGTATGTTTCTTGATTCGAGATGCCAGATTAGTCTTCTATTTACCATTTTTTGAAATATTTTGCTAAGACAGTTGGAGGGGGATATGGGTCGGTAGTTCGTAGGGTCAGTTTTGTTCTTGTTTGGTTTTGGTATTGGGATAGTTATTACATTGGACCACATATTTGGATATATGTGTTTCCCCCATATTAAATTATATATTTTGAGGAGGTATTCGAGTGTTTCTTGTGGGAGGTGCACGATTATTTCATATGGTATTCCGTCTGGTCCTGGACTGGTATTTCCCTTGCTTTTTTGGATAGCGTACTGAAGTTCCTCGTATGTAAAGCGTGTATTTATCGGGTTATTTTGGTTGTCGTTACTAAGGATGATGGGTGTTTTCTCTATTTCGTTTTTATGTTGTATGAATTCTGGCGAGTAGTTTTCGTCAGACGAGGTGTTTTCAAATGTTTGGGCCAGTATGTTGGCTATTTCTTGGTTGTTTGTGGTAGTATGTGTAAGTGTTTTTAGCATTGTTGTTCGTTGACTGGTGTTGCCTCCTTTTATCTTCCTTATTTTGTTCCAGATTGTTTCCATTGGTGTGGTAGGGTTCATGTATGATACAAATTTTTGACATGATTCTTTTTTGCTTTTTATGATTGTTCTCTTTAATGGCTTCCTTACATTCTTGGTTCCACCAAGGTACTGTTTTTTCCCCTGTCGTATTTTTTTTTTGCCTATTGCTGTATTTGCTGCGTTTGTGATATTTTCCATGAAGAGTTTTAATGTATCGTCTATTTGTTCATCTTCGTTTATGGATATGTCTTTTATTTTCGCTAGTTCTGTGAATAGGCCCCAGTTGGCGTTTTCTAATTTCCATCGAGGGTGTGTGAATTGGGGTACAGAGTTATTATGTGTGTTTTGTGAGATTTTGACTGGAAAGTGGTTGCTGGTAAAAAGTGTTTCTATGATTTCCCATTCAAGGTTTGGTGCCAGCAGTGGGTCACATATTGATAGATCAATAGCTGAGAAGTTACCTGAGTGGCTGCAAAAGTGTGTTGGTGAGCCATCGTTAAGGATTATGAGATCTTCGTTGTCAGTTATGTTTTCTATTGTTTTCCCTCTCGAATCTGTGTTATTTGAGTTCCATAATGTGTTGTGAGCATTATAGTCCCCTAGTAAAAGATATGGCTTTGGTAGTTGGTCAATGAGTGTTTTTATTTGTTGTTCAGTAATATTTACGTTTGGGGGTAGATACAAACAGCACAGGGTTAATTTCAGTGGGGTAAATATTTTTAGAGCGATGGCTTCTAAGTTGGTGTTTATATTAATTTCTTTCACGTAGTTGTCGTTTCTGGTAAGAATAGCGACTCCGCCACTAGCTATATTTGCATTAATTCTATCTTTTCTGTATATATCGTAGTTTGTTAGTTTCAAATTTTTGTTCTCTTTGAGTCTGGTTTCTTGTATGCATATGTATTGTGGATTGTGTTCGTTTACTAGCAGTTGTAGTTCTCCCTTGTGGGAGTGGAGGCCATTACAGTTCCACTGGATAATCATTCGGAGTCTTGGCAAGATAGAGATAGGATGGATTCTTGGCTGGCATGGAGGTCTTTATTTTGTTCCTTCATTAGCTGGAGTTTTAATTTTTTATGGAGTCTGGAGTACCGGTTTTTTTGGGATCGATGTGTGAAAGGATGTAGTTGGGTGATCATGGATATTAGTTTAGATATTTCTGTTGTGTACTCTCTTGCGAGGTTTGTATTTCCTTGAACATTTTCCATAAATTCTTTAAATTCGTCATAATTTAATACATATTTTTGGGGATTTTCGTTTATTTCTTGTTGTATCGGATCTGGGTCGTTTGCTGGGAAAAGTTTAATATGACGATTTTATTAGATATATTCCAAAAATGATGCGGTATACTACTACAGTGTATGTAAAAGGCGATAGAAAAATAAGTTTTTTAAAACGACATTTACCAGTTGAAAATATTGTTGATTTAACTGAAATACCATCACTTAGAAGTGAATACAAAATGCTGATAAATGTGTGCACTTAGAAATGCTTATAAAATAAAAATGTATTTAAACAACAACAACAACAAAAATGTAAATAATATATAAAATAAAAACTAATGTTTGTTTTAAATGTATATAAAGTATTTATTTTAAAACACCTTATCATTTCCTAACAATCATTCATTAAACAATCATGTCTAAACTTGAAGTTGTAAACGAGATACATAAACTAGCTAGACGAAATTATCCTCGTCGTCGTGTAATTATGCGTAGCGTTGATGATTTGTGGCAGTGTAATTTAGTAGAAGTGATTCCATATGCTTCTCAAAATAAAGGATATAAATATTTGCTTACTGTTATTGATACATTTTCTAAATTTGCGTGGGCTGAACCCATAAAAAGTGAATCAGGAATTAATGTGACTAATGCTATGAAACAAATTTTCAACAATGGACGTATTCCAAAAAATTTACAATCCGACAATGGAAAAGAATTTTACAATAATGATTTTAAACAATTAATGCAAAAATATAGTATAAATTCAACTTATAGTTATTTAAAAGCGAGTATATGTGAACGATTTAATAGAACGTTAAAATCAAATATGTGGCGTGAATTTAGTAACCAGGGAACTCATAATTTGCTAAATATACTTAAAAAGTTACTAAACGATTATTATAATAAATATCATAGAACAATTAAAATGAAACCAATAGAAGTGTCAAAAGGAAATGAAAAAACACGAATAAATACTGTATATAACAATATAAAAATAAGTGGTAAAGCCAAATATCAAATAGGTGATTATGTGCGAATTAGTAAATATAAGCATGTATTTTCAAAAAGTTACGAGCCCTCTTGGACTTGTGAACTATTTATAATCACAAAAATTCAATATACAAATCCAGTTACGTATAAACTAAAAGATTTACATAACAATCCTATGAGGGTGGGTTTTATGAGCAAGAATTGCAAAAAACACAAAATAAAGATATTTATTTAGTAGAAAAAGTAATTCAAACAAAAGGCACAAAACTGTTAGTAAAATGGCTTAGTTTTAATACAACACACAATTCATGGATAAATAAAAAAGATTTATTAAAAATGTAACATGTACTACTACATAAATGATGACACGTTACACAGCGGTGTCCCATCCTAGGCTGTGTACCGCAAATATGTTTTTATGCGCGAATAACGCGTCATTGTCCGGTATTTCACCGCTGCGATAGTCGCACTAAAAACCTATGCTACACCTACGCCTATGAGTTTTTTATCATCATCAAGCGCGCGCGATAAGCAAAATTATAAATAAATACAGATAAACACCAGTTTTGTATTAGTTTACTACAAACTGCTAAAAATGTCGTCGTTGTCGTCAAGCACAGTGAGTGTTTTGAGTAATACTTACTGTCGTTAAAAATATTTGTGGTGCACTGGTATTAATTAAAACGCCTAAGGAGGCAGAGCGTTGGCGTAAACATATAAATAAAATAATAATAATAATAAATAAAAACCAAAATAATTATCTTTTTAAATTAGAGGGGAATCTTAATATTCTCAAAACGTACCGCGAAAAATTTAAACATTTTAAAGTTAAAACTGGTGCAGGTTTAAATAATAATAAACAATCTAACTGCTTAATTTGGCAGGACGTCAAATCCGTATTTAATAATAGAATTAAAACAGGCGCAATTATAAGTAAATGCGGGTATAAAAATCCTAATATATTTTTAACAAAATGTTTGAAACAAAATAAAAAATGCATTAAAATCAAGCATTTAAAAAGTAAATTTAATATTTTTATTCTGCCTAGCACGGGTAAAATTGAAGTAAAAAGCTTTAACACTATGAATAAAATTATTGATCAATCAACAAACATTAAACAGTGGTACGGGGAAAATGTACTAACACCAATTTTACGGGACTTGGAAGAATTTCAAGAGCGAGACTCGGGGTGGGCATTGCATGAAATATTGCATTTAAAATTAAACATCAAAAACTACACACCATTACAAGTGGACAGTTATGTAGAACTACCAAAAGACATAAAAAATAAAAAAGCGGTAATAAACATTAAAAACAGTGATGAATACTGCTTCCTGTGGGCAGTAATCGCTGCTTTACGTCCTGCAAATAAAAACTCCGATCGCATTTGGTCATATCCTCATTTTAGTGAGGTGTTTAAATATGACGGGATTAATTTTCCCATATAAGTAAAAGACATACATAAATTTGAAGATATGAACAAACTAAACATTAATGTGTATACGTTGGAGAAATTGGGAAAGAAAAAACATGAGGTGGTACCTGTTACCCTGACAACTAAATCATTTAAACAAACCATTCATCTGCTGATGATTTCGTCAGAGGTAATTATATTTAATTTTGTTTTTAACTAATTATAAATGTATTTTTATGTTTGCGCAGACTGAAACTATTGAAGATGATGCCATGGATGTAGATGATAATGGGGAAAAAGAAGAAGACAAGCCCATGGACATAGATGAAATTAGATCCCCAAAAAACTTTCAATTTATGTATATAAAAAACATGTCAAGGCTTGTGAGCAAACAGCTGTCAAACAATAATCATAGAAGTCATTTATGTGATCGTTGCTTAAACCATTTTACTACTAATTATTTATTAAATAAACATTTATTAAATTGTCAAAATAATAAATGTCGGATAGAAGTTCCAAGCGAAGAAAATAAAATTTTTAAATTAAAAAACTACAAAAATCAAGATATTGAGGCAATTTTAAAACCAGTAAACAATAATACGCAGGGTGAAAACACTCAATTAATGCAAAAACATACAGCGTTTAGCATTGCTTATTATTTAAAATGCTCATATAGAAAAATTTATAGAACAATTACAAAACATTGCTGTAAAAGTAAACGCTATAACTAAGAATGTAATACCTATAGTATTAAACGATTTTGATAAAGTTAATTTTGAAAATGCCCAAGAAAAAAATTCTAGAACATAATCTCTTTACTGGCCAATATCTAGGGGCTTCTCATAATTCGTGTAACTTAAAATATAGAAAATCACACACAATTCCTGTTGTATTTCATAATTTATCTGGGACCGATGCATATTTTATTATTAAAAACATTACCACGCAAATAGAAGGAAATACATCAATTCTACCCATAAATAAAGAGCGATACATATCATTCACAAAATATGTCAAAAATACCAAAATTCAATTAAAATTTATTGATTCATTTAGATTTATAGCGTCGAGTCTTGATAAATTGTCTTCTTATTTAAGTGATGATGAAAAGCTAATAAGTCGTAGTCAATATAATTCGTATGATGAATTTAAAATGATTACAAAAAAAGGCATATTTCCCTATAAATACATAGATTCATGGGGAAAACTTGAAGAAACACAATTACCCTCACAAAAACAATTTTATAGTAGCGTTAAGGGTGAGGGTCTAACAGATGATGAATATAAATTTGCAGTTAATGTGTGGAATACATTTCACATTAAAATTTTGGGTGAACATGCAGATCAATACTTAAAAACAGATGTGTTACTGCTGGCAGATGTTTTTGAAAACTTTCGCAATACATGCATGGAAACGTATGGATTAGATGCATTGCATTATTATACGGCTCCCGGCTTAGCATTTGATGCTATGCTAAAAATAACTAAGGTTAAATTAGAATTATTAACCGACGTGGATCAAATTTTATTTGTAGAAAAAGGTATTCGTGGTATCGTGGTGGTTTATCCCAATGTTCTAATCGATACGCAAAAGCAAACAATAAATACATGGGGGATCAATATGACTAAACTAAACAAGAATCACATATCATGTATTATGACATTATTAACTTATATGGGGCAGCTATGAGAATGTTTTTACCGTATGGTGATTTTGAGTGGGTTGTTGAACTAAATTTTTACAGTATTAATTTAGAAAATGTATCTGCTGAGTCTGACACTGGTTATATTTTCGAAGTAGATTTAGAATATCCTGAGGAATTATATGAATTACACAAAGATTTACCCCTTTGCCCTGAGAACTTTATACCACCAGTCAAAAACAGAAAGATTAATAGCAAATTTATATAATAAAAATAACTATGTAATTAATTATGAGACTTTAAAACAATGTTTGAATTTAGGGCTAAAAATTAAAAAAATTCATAAAATTTTTAAGTTTAAGCAGACTCTATGCTTCGAAAATACATTGATGTAAACACCGAATTACGTAAAAAATCTACAAATGAATATAAAAACAAATTATAAGCTAATGAACAATGCGTATTTTGGAAAAACTATGGAAAATGTTCGAAAACATAAGGAAGTAAAACTAGTTACTAAATGGGAAGGGCGTTACGGTGCAAAAGCATACATTTCACAACCAAATTTTCACTCTTGCACAATATTAGATGATGATGTTGTATTAATAGAAATGTCTAAAAAATATGTAATTTTTGACAAACCCATTTTTGTTGGTTTTGATATATTAGATTTGTCAAAAACATTTATATATGCTTTTCACTATAACTATATAATGCGAACCTATAGTGAAAATACAAAGTTGTTATACACAGATACAGATAGTTTAATATATCATTTTAATAATATTAATATTTATAAAATAATGAAGCGTGATATTGGTAAATTTGATACATCCGATTACAGGGAAAATTATATTTTTAATATGCCTCGTGCAAATAAGCAAATAAAAAAGTTATAGCGTTAATGAAGGATGAAAATAATAGAAATATAATGACTGAATTTATTGGATTGCGATTTAAAATGTATAGTTATAAAGTTTTACAAACTGATGGTAAAAACAAACCAAATAAATAAGCAAAGGGTATAACGTCTGCAACGTTAAAAACAATAACGTTTGAAGATTATTATAACTGTCTATTTGACAATACGTCAGTAACAAAAAATCTAATTACTATTTCATCTAAAAAACATAAAGTACACACAATTCAACAAAAAAATATATGTTTAAGTCCCCATGATGATAAGAGAATTGTAAATTATCTATTTACAAATACTTATCCATGGGGATATAAATATTTTATAATATTTTAAATAATATTTAGTTTGTATAGATCTGTTGTTTAATAAACATACACGCACATGCATTGACACAATGAATGTTAGTAAATTTAATAATTTTTCTCCTCATCCACACTTTCATTCTTCTAAATATTTAAGACGAGGTCCTGCTGATGTTGGATTTGAAAAAACAAATGGTGATTTTAATATAAACAATAAACGTTTAATAAATGTGAAAGCTGCAGTGGAAGAAAACGATGCGTGCAATAAAGAATATGTAGATTTTTCAATTAGTAAATTAAATTCCAATTTAATGATTAAAATAACTCAGCTTGATAATATTCATGTGGCAAAATATAATAAATTAGTGAAAGAATTGGACATATTAAAAACAAACAATAAAAACATGTATGATAAAGTGTCTGTTATAAGTAATGAAATAAGTAATTTGTCACACAATGTTTATACTATTTTGTTAAAAGATATTGTTGAATTAAATAAAAAACAGGATGATGTGATAAGTAAAATTCATAATAAATTAGTTGAAATTGGTGAAAAAGTAGATAACACTATTTCAACAAATAATAAAAACTTTGTAAGTGAAATAAATAATTTTATACGTGATCATACGAGTATATCACAAACAAATAAACATGTTGAAAGTTTAAAAATTTCTTTAAATACCGACTTAACTAGTATTATTGATATAGAAAAGTAATGAAAATACGCAGGAATCCAATCAGAAAATTATACAGTTTATTTACTGAGCTCAGTAAATAAACTGTATAATTTTCTGACTGGATTCCTGCGTATTTTCATTACTTTTCAATTCCTACCCACAGTCGCTTATTTACAAACCTTCCATTATTGATATAATTCATGAGAATGTATCACAATTAAAACAATATATTAATGTTAATATAAATTTAAAACAAAATGTTGAAATAATTAATACGTCATATATAATACCGTTTAACGGAAAAATAATTAAAATTACTAGTAATATAAAAACCTCAAAATATGATGTATATTTGAATGGAGAATTTGCTTTACTACAAAATTTGGAAGTAAAAGAAAATGATAAGCTTCAATTTTATCCTCATAAATCAATTAAATAAAGTGTTATAAAAAGTAATACGTAAACAAAAAGTAGTGGGGACAAGTAATAGCTATATATATATATATATATATATATATATATATATATATATATATATATATATATATAAATAGTTATTAATTGTTTAAAAACTCTTAGTCGTGTGTAATTTTAAAATAAAGGCAACGGCATATAAAATTATTGCTTTAGAAATATTAGAAATTTCATATAAATCAAAGTTGTGCTCAGAAAATACGTATATATTGTATAAAAGTATTATAAACACAATTAATAATAATAATATAAGTGAAATACTCAACATAATTTGTGATTTAACACCAACAGCATATGTTTGTGGAAAAATTATTGAAGAATATTTCATAAGCCTTCTACGTTTGTTTAATGGACGTAGTTTGCAACAAATCTGGTTTAAATTACCATTAAAATTTAAGCTACCTACATCGAAATATTTTTCATCAATTATGCTGCGTTGATCATCATAACCTACCAATTCAAAATACACACATAGATGGTCCAGCGCCAGAAGTAAAACATTGTTTTCAATGTTTACATATACTCACTAGTAGTGATACAAAAGAATTTTTAAAACGAAAACTATTTTAAAGTTTTTATTTATAATAATAATAATAATATATGTTTATTTATAATAAAATTATTTGTTAATAAATGTATGTAATGTAATTATTTTTTGGTTATAAACATGGTGTGTGGCTGTCAGTTAGATGATGATGAGTCATGGGGGTCTATAATGTAGACCCCCTTGTTGCTAATAAAAATGTATGTAATATATATAATTATTTGTTAATATATGTATGTCTATTCAATGTATTTCATGTATTTTTATTTTTTCTTCCAACCGCCCTCGCCATCGCCCTCAATCACGCCGTCGCCCCATACCCCATCTCCCAGCCACTAAGTCTAGTCTAGGCTAGTTCAAGTTCAAATTTTTAACACTGCGCATGCGTGAGCTGTCGGCCATTTTTTATTTCAAATTTTAAAATTTTCCCCCGCCACAAATGATTAAAATTTTTAAATGTTCGCGGTGTTTTTAGCACACAAAATTTAAATTACACACAACAGATGGAATGCACAACAGAAATTATTTAAATTCTCGCGCAATTTTTTAAAATTTAAATTTTCGCTGGGTTATTCAGACGCCATTTTGAATTGTGACGTCACATTTTAAAATTTAAATTTTCACGCTATTTTTTATATTTTCGCGGGTTTTTCAGACGCCATTTTGAATTGTGACGTCACATGGCCGCCATTTTCTTATCACATCTGGTTCTTTTGTTTATCACATCATATCTCATTCGGGGCAGTCCCAATTCGGCATATGCAACGAGTGACCTTGAACTGAGCCAGAACCAGCCTTGCTTCACTACTCATAACATAACAAATGTATTACAAATTGTATAATTCTATAAATCTGCTGTCGCTTTTATTTGTATTATTGAATCATGGATTGTAGTATACCTTATATCATTCCGCCTTGGTATTTATATTTACTACTAGCGCACACAAGGGGAGTGGGGTTCACTTTATTTTAATATCTATTTAAATGTAATTAAATAATTTCTGTATCAATGTTTTAGTAATGCAAGCCACTTATAATTTAGTTTTTTACTACCAACCTAGTATATATTTCGTCGCTTAACAATGTATCATGACGGATATTTAATCGGTGGTCCTAATATGCAATTGATGCTTTAAATTTATGTAACGAGATTATATATTAAAATTTTGCAGTCTATTTGTATCTACTAGTACTACAGGAAGATCCTTTTCGACATTACGTCGAGTTAAAGCGTACTTGCGGAACATAATTGAACAGGACAAGTTATATGGCTTAGCAAATTTAATTATTCAGTAGCATATCTAAAAGAAATTCAATTATTTACAAAAATATAAACTAGACCATATAAATGAAATTGTAATATTTCCACACATAGTAATAATATGTTATAAAATATCCCAAACACCCAATAAACTCTAAATTAAAAAAAAATATAGTAATTTTGCATAATTAAAAGTAACAGAAGTTTTATTGTACCTATTGAAATAGTACTTATTCCTCCTAACATTAACTTTCGGATCAGTTGGATACAAGTAGTATACACATAATCGAGTAAGATTGGACATTCATCAGGTCGGGTCGGGTCGAGTTACATATTGTTTTTTTAAGCGTATCTCTAACCCGGCACACTATAATGAGTTCCCATAAATTAGCTCAATATAGAAACATGTTACTGATTTAAGTGATAAAAAAATAAAATATTATTATTGTTCCTAAATACTAAGTGTTAAAACGAGGATCAACAGGAAACCTTAATAGACATTTTAAAACCAAACTTTTTACTGTATACCTTTTTTGTAGTACTGCACTGGATTCGCTTTAATATTAAACACAAACAATGAAGTAGGTATCAACTACGAAAGAATAATTACATAATTCAATTATTAGCAGTTATTTATAATAGAATTTAATTGAATTAATAACTTTAACATAATCATCCACTCAGTGGCAGTGGCAACGAAAAATTTTGAACTGAGAAACATGGAAAATAGTTTTGTTTCATGATCAGCACGTCGTACAGAATATACCCTTTAATTTTGTAAAACATCCTGTATTTATATTTCCACAACATTTCTATATAAATTTCTATAAATAATGTAAAAAAAAATGTTTCTGAATACATAATTACATAGATAGTTTAGGTAATATAAGGCGCTTATTGAAATATAGATATTTTACTTTCATATAAATTAAAAACAATGCAACACTATTAATCAAAATGTATTCTTATTTTACCTATCTTAATAATTACATTTATATCCATATCTATTTCCTTATGAATAATTAAATTAGCTAAGCCATATAAATTGTTCTGTCCAATTATGTTCCGCAAGTATGTTTTAACTTCCTGTAGTACTAGTAGATACAAGTAGACTGCAAAATTTTAATACATAATCTCGTTACATAAATTTAAAGCATCAATTGCATATTAGGACAACCGATTACCTATCCATCATGATACATTGTTAAGCGACGAAATATATACTAGGTTGGTAGTAAAAAACTAAATTATATTGCATTACTAAAACATTGATACAGAAATTATTTAGTTGCATTTAAATAGATATTAAAATATACGTCCCTTGTGTGCGCTAGTAGTAAATATAAATACCAAGGGGAAATGATATGAGGTATACTAAAGTCCATGATTCAATAATACAAATAAAAGCGACAGCATATTTATAGAATTATACATTTGTGATACATTTATGTTATGCCACCTTTATCGTAGCACTGCTTTGATTTAGTTTTACAAAACATGAATGAGAGCGCCGGCACTGTTAGATTTTGAACTCTGCTCCATATTATAAACAGCGTAAATAACATACAGCCTGTTCAAAAAAGGGTAAAAACTATGGAACATACATTTCAATGAACTTATTCTCAGCCAAAAAGATTTTTTTTCAAAAGTCGCTAAATAGAGAACATAGTTCTTAAGGTGTGTATTTTCAGAGACACTGACCAACATAAAAATAATAATGAACTATTGTGACGAAGTTATATGAATTGCCCTTGCACAAGTGTATTTGCATGTTCGGAGCGTAACTCAGTAGTAGCGAGCGCGCGTTCGGTGCGAGAGATCCCCGGTTCTAATCTACCTGGCGACTTCATTTTTTTTGTATTTTTGTTTTATAGTCATTAATGTGGTTGGTACTCGCATAGCACTAATTGACAAACGACCGTTGAAGAAATAATTTAATTTACTATTTTTGGTTTTGGTCTGTCGCTAAAAATGAGTATAAAAAGGCGATTTCGATAGCATTTAGTCAGTTCCGAATGAGCCGTTCAGTGCGACATTAGCTGATCTTCCGTCTCCACCTCGAGTTCATCTGGTAAGCAATTTTCAATTGTTATTTATTCAGTGGTAGTGTTTTACCTAACACTGATTGTTGTTTTATTCAGTGGTAGTGTTTTACCTAACACTGATTGTAGTTTTATTCAGTGGTAGTGTTTTACCTAACACTGATTGTTGTTTTATTCAGTGGTAGTGTTTTACCTAACACTGATTGTTGTCTTAGTCAGTGGTAGTGTTTTACCTAACACTGATTGTTGTTTTATTCAGTGGTAGTGTTTTACCTAACACTGATTGTAGTTTTATTCAGTGGTAGTGTTTTACCTAACACTGATTGTTGTTTTATTCAGTGGTAGTGTTTTACCTAACACAGATTGTTGTCTTAGTCAGTGGTAGTGTTTTGCCTAACACTGATTGTTGTTTTATTCAGTGGTAGCGTTTTACCTAACACTGGTTAGTGACGTACGGTGATAGAGTTTAACCTAACACCGGGCATTTTATTTTGTATTTCTTGCGACTGTGATTTACCTGACGCAATACCCCTCCGCTTCCGCTTTACCTGATACGGTTCCGTTCTTTCCATCTGTGATTGAGCTATACCCGACTTAGATGCTCCCCGACTTTGTATTTTCTATAGGTACAGAAATCACCGGACCCGCCGAGACACGGCTCTCAAGAAACAGATACATATCCGTTAATTTTGTATTTTTGTGTTGTGGAAATAAAATAATTATTTACACGTCGATCTTTCATTTACGAATTCCTGGAAATTTACATCTCCACTGATCAGCTATCCCGGACACATCACACTATTATTACATAATTATCGTGTTGATATATTTATTTTAATTTATAAATCATAATCAGCACTCGAAATTTTTTATCCATTTTTTCACACCCCGTATATTATATGTATAAGTGACCAAGTGTTATTTATAAATTTTAAATAAATTCTAAATATAATCAATTGAGAAAATTTTAATTAAATTAAGAACCGGACTCGATTAATCCGTATCCAATTCGCCAAGACTCGATCCGACTTATCCGTATCCAACCCGCTCAGAACCGACCCGAATTATCCATATCAAACCAGCCCAGATCTGATCCGACTAACCCGTAACCAACCCGTCCAGACCCAACCCGACTTACCCGTATCTAACCCGACTCGAACCAGATCCGACATGAACAACTTACCTCATTGCGGATCGGGTTGGATCAGATCGGATTCCCGGTTTCTGGATAAAATGCGCAGTCATTGAGTCCGATCTTTTTCGCGATAAAAAGATCCGACATGCCCATCTATCTCTATTTCAATCCTATTATAGTACTACTTGATTTTTTTACAGAAAGTATAAATTTTATGTCATAATTTCTCTATGGTACGAGAAATATTATTTGAATACAATTTTTATTATAAAATTAATAGTGAACAAACACGAACAAGAAACTATCGACTCGTCTATGTAGAACTTTTAAAATATTAATATGATGAAACAATGTAATATAAGTAAAATACCTATTTGAAGTCTTATAGTTATTTTCTATTATTTTAACTCTCTGTCCGTTGATGAAATTTATTAACATTTTAACTTTATACAGGGTGATTCGTCTGAAATATTTAATTATTGGCTCTCCTAATTATTACTTAGCAAAACAGTTAAATATATTTTTTGTAGATGATATCCTAATTCATAATTTTACTTTATCCGGGACAGGAAAGATTTATTAAATAAATGTTAATTTTAATCCTATCAATAATGTCATAGAATTGTTTTTTATGATATAATCAAATGTTTATTATTTTATGGTTTACTATGGTTGTTCATTTTTATAAAATGTCATATGTATTTAATTGCAAGTATTTTTTTCATTGTTAACTCTATGTCACTAGTGGTTTGATTAAAAATAACATCTTTCTGCTGCCGTTATTAAACTGTCATTTAACGTACTGGTTTCCATGACGCTAAATAATATGTTGATAAGCTATGATTTCAAACGTTTTAAATAATTCCTAGAATTTGACATTTTATAAAAAGTATAGTATGTGACTCGTTTTATAAACTCTTTACATATTCGTTTTTTATACACTCGCTTCGTTTCATTCGGCTCGTATAAAAAAAACCTCGAAATAAAGAGACGGCTCTAAAACTTTATATATATATATATATATATATATATATATATATATATATATATATATATATATATATATATATATATATATATATATACTATCCCAAATAAATTTTTATCTTTTTCAGTGCTAGTATTTGTTATCTTACCTGTAAATGTTGACTTATATTATTAGGATCCCGATCTTCTAAATCCATCATAACACTTGTGGGTTTTGACATATTAACAATAAATTTTTCTTTGGCCACTACACGGTTCTTCAAGAAGTTAGAACTGCATGTATAAAATGCGGTAAATTCAATTCTTTTGCGTTTAGAAGAGTCAATATTCTACAGTTTTGGGCAAAGCCGCGATGTCGACTGACGTGGGAACTCAACAAGTTCTATGTAAGAGTCTAAATGTAAATTTTCCCCCTACAGTCACCGACGAACCCTCGCACCAAGTTGCATGTTTACGAAACTGAGGAAAAATATCGACCACAGATTACGTCATCGTTACATCATTGTTTCAAATAACTCCCTTAACAGTTATCTTGATTTCAAATTTCTTTGTGCCAATAATAAGCCACGCCATGGAAATATAATTAAATTTTAATTTTGTCCTTCGCTTGATCATGAATTATATACTCGTATCTACAAAATCGAACTATCAATTAAATATTTATGCATTTAAGTTTTCTTTCTTGAAATTTATGTTATTTAATACCGTTGGAGTGACCTTTCAGATGCCAATTATGTTGCAACAGAATATATTTGGATAGAATTGCTCAGACGATTATGTATTCCTGAAAATTTTCTATTTACTGTTTGGTAAATTTTATTCAAAATTAGAAATAAAACAACAGTACCTATATAAAAAAGTAGTCAGTTACGTATAAGCTGAAAGATTGGCATGGCACAGAATCTGTCTTCATTTATGCATTAGACCAGGGATCGACAAGAGTTATTAATATATTTATATAAATAAGATTAAGTATAATGTAATTTGATAACAAGTTATAATGAATTACATTGTTATTAAATTGTATTTTATTTTAAATAAATAAATATATCATCACGCCATTTACCCATTACTGGGTGTGGAACTCTCCCTAAGCAGATCTCGGTAAGTGATATATTGTTTCGCGTGATATTAGTGGAAAGGGAACCACAGGGGTAGATTTAAATTGGTGAAAATTGTTGGTCGGCTGTGGGGATCGAACCAGGGTTCTCAAGATCCACAGGCCGACTCGATACCACTGAGCCACCTACCCCATATTTTATTTATTTTATTTTATTGTATAAATATAAATCAAATCAATTATTATGTGAATAAATATGTAGCTTAATTTTTTTTTTTAAATGAAAATATACTACTATTAACAGCATTTTCAACTTTATTTAACGATGGCAGTATATAATGGTTTTTACTGCAAGTCACTAGATGTCAAAGTGATTGTTTCCCAACCATGATCAACTTCAGTGAATTGCGCTACGCTTATTATGACCATTTCATGTCATTAAAATTCCTAGTTTAAAATTTACAGAGCAGGCTCGTCAACTAGCGTCATAAATAACATAACCGAATCTAACCTAACCTAATAATATTGCAAATATGCAATGCCATCAAATGTATTTCATTATATCACATAAACTTAAATTTTCAAATACTTAAATGTTGCTTTACTTTAATTCTCAAATATTTTCGGTAGTTTTTGTAACTTAACAACGTGATCACTTTCATTTAATAAAAATAAAAATTACTAGATGTCATTACTTGACGTACCATTTTGTAAAAAATAAATTCACAACAAATTTGTATATAACGATGGAATGAAATGGTCATAATAAGCGTTAACGCAATTTAACTATGTTGGCCATGTTGAGAACATTTTCTTACCTACTAAATAAAAATAACAATTTATATGTTAACAATATACTAATTTTGTTATGAAATATAATGTCAAGTAAATGTACTGTAATTGGGATAATATTTCTGTAGTACAGAATAGCATAACTAATTAAAACAAGTAAATAAGTCCAGCTTTCAATTCATAATGTATATTAATTCTTCTGTAAGTTGTATGAGAGCTCGAATAAAATTAGGATTAGTTGTTTTAGAAATATGTTGTCCTGGAAATGTTTGTGCATAAATGATTAAATTTATTAAGATTTTAATTCCTCATTTTAATCATTACGACTTTACACACGTTCTGATTTATTTAAGTTCTCAAAGATACTCGGTTTGACATTGGTTGGCTACGTTACAATTTTAGCTACACCGTATGCCGAGATTCTTTGTTTAATGTTAAAAGCACTAATGTTGGTATGAAATTAAATAATAAAAACATTGCTGGTGAAATGTGTTCGATATTAGCAAGCTACGAGTAAACTCGTACAATTAAAATAAATTCGCACAGTGCGGGGACTAAACAATAAATAAAATAACATTAAATTCATCAAAGTTAAGTACATCATTCATTACTTACCAAAGTTGTAATAAAATCTGACTATCATGAGCGCGCTCATATTTTTTTTTAATACAAGATTAAATATTTTTCAAAAATATAAAGAGTTGTTCAACAATGGCTACAATTATCTGCAGCTAAATCTGTTTATATAATTGTTGTATACTCCCCTCCCCCTACTACAGTTGATCAACTGAACTTTATATATGAGTGCATAGACTCATTTCAGGAACTAAGTTGTCTGACTATTATTCTCTTTCATATAACAGTAACGTCATTACCTCTTTTGTAAATTTCCATAATCTTTTATGTGCTTCTCAGTATAATTTTACTTACAATAATTTCAACAGGCTGTTAGATGTTGTTTTATCAAATATAAACTGTTCCGTTTCTAGAGATATTTGTCCTCTTTTGCCTGAAGATAGTCATCATCCAGCCCTAGATATTATGTACACATTTCTTCTAACATACGCATTTCAGCGCCCGATACTTCTATATCTATCTATAACTTTCATTCCGCTGATTATTCACTTCTATATATTCTTCTAGCTAAAACTGATTGAAGTGTTCTATCAAACTTTTCTCAGATTGATGAAGCATTTACAAAATTTTATGACATGCTATCTAATATTTTTGATATATGCATACCTAAAACTGTCCGAAAAACTCCAAAACACCCTCCATGGTTCGCTAAAGAGATAATTTCAGATATTAAATTAAAAGACAAATTTCATAAATTATTTAAACAGTCTAACAATGAAATATACTACAATCAGTTTAAAAGTCTTCGTACTAAAATAAAGCATAATATCAAAATAGCTCATAAAAATTATCTGGCGACAATTGAAACTAATTTATCAAGTGAACCTACTAAATTCTGGACCTATATAAATCGTAAGAAAACCTCTTCATGTATTCCAGGTCGAATGTATCTTGATGACACTTCTTTCAACTCTACCCACTCTATTGTCCAAGGCTTTGCGAATTATTTTTCCTCGATTTATGAACCTGTAAACATTAATTCTTCTCCTACACCTCTCTCTAACAATATATTTGATATACTATCCATGAATTTCATCTCAGAAGCTGATATAATTATGTCCATAAAAAAACTGAAACCTACCCTTAATCCTGGTCCCGACAATCTTCCTAGTTATATTTTGAAAGGTTGTTGCGACATATTTGTAAAACCTTTGTACATTTTATTCAATCTGTCCCTCTCTACGAACACTTTTCCTACTGCACTTAAAACTGCTTTTATTAGTCCTATTTTCAAATGTGGGGATATTGCGAATATTGAGAATTACCGTCCTATAGCCATACTCTCCAATATTTCCAAAATATTCGAAAAGATTCTATTCACGCATATGGTTTCATGAAGGGTAGATCAACTGCTACTAATTTGGCAAATTTTACCAAATTCTGTTTAAATTCATTACGCAGTAATTCACAAATTGATACACAGATTTTGCAAAAGCATTTGATAAGGTTAATCATCAAATACTCTTACATAAACTGATTAAGAATTTTAATTTTTCATACGAATTATAAAACCTCATACGCTCCTATCTAACCGATCGTAAGTTGCTTGTGCACTACAACAACCACTCATCTCTTCCTTTTACTCCCACCTCTGTAGTTCCGCAAGGGTCTAACCTTGGCCCCCTTTTGTTCATTCTTTTTATTAATGGTATTACTGACCATATCAGAAATTCAAATTATCTTCTCTATGCTGATGACATCAAAATTTTCTAAGTTATTAATACCAATGTTGACTGCCTTCAATTACAACAAGATATTGATAGTATTCTAGCTTGGTCTTCCTCTGCGAAACTATTATTTAATATTAATAAATGCAAAATTATGTCTTACTCTATGAAACATGTTATTATCACATTTGACTATCAAATGCTAAATTTAATACTGTGTCGGGTTACTCAAAATAGAGACTTGGGAGTGGTGTTTGATTCGAAATTGAATTTTTCGTGTCATATGAGTGATATGGTGAAATCCTCATTTAGAAGCCTTGGTTTTATTATTCGGAACACTCGCAATTTTAAAAAGCTGTCCACTCTTAAATCTACAATTGTTTTGTACGTGCTAAGTTGGAATATTGTTTTTTATTGTGGAATCCACTGTATAAAACTTCAATTAGAGCAATCGAAACCATTCAGAGAAAATTTGTTAGACATTGTTGGTACAAATTTACTAAACCTCTAATTGATAGTAACTCTTCATTCCATTATAGTGATTCTCTTCAAGAGTTTCGAATGCTATCACTCGAAAATCGCCGGAACATTCAATCTTGTGTTTTTTTGTATAAACTCTTAAACAATGTTATTGATGATTCGAGTTTATTGTTTTTTTTTTTAATTTCAACCTACCACGTAATTGCAACCCTAGACAGAAAGTTTTATTCAACATAAAAACAGTAAGAACTAATTAAGTGTTAAAGTGTCCTATTAGGCGTATTTGTACTATTTTTAATCGTTTTGATAATGATAATATTGATATATTCAATGATTCTTTACAATAATTTAAAAACAAACTATTATGCCTTTTTCGGATATGTATAATAATTTAATTTTTCTAATTGTAAATACATATTAATATGTTTCTTTTTTTGGTATATCGCATTTATTGTTAATTCAATAATTTTTGTAATTTTTTTACATGCCCTCAATAATTGGGACATTGTCCTGTTGAGTGCTTATTCAATAAATAAATAAATAAATAGACGAAATTAAAACTGTATTACAACCATTGCAACAACAATTATCTGCTCTATCCGACAAAATTAATACCATGCATGTCGATTTTGCAAGCGCACTTAAAACAAATAAAATGCTAGAAGAAAAGTGTATAGGCTTGGACAAAATGGGGTAAAGAAAACGAAAAACAAATAGGATATATAGAAAAGAAGTTACGACAGAATATTTTTGGAATTAAAGAAGAAAAAAAGGTGATATAACTAAAAAAATCTAAACTTTTATCAGACCTTACTATAAACAATGTGGAAATAAAAGATTTCCAAGACCTAAAAAGATCACACAAGATGCTCTAGAAGAATTTTGTGAAAACCATAAATTACTAGTAAGCGCAACAAAAACTAATATTTTACATTTCCATTCAGGACGTCCACTAAATAACAAAAGAACGTACTACTGCCAAAGCAAAGAAATATGTGATGTAAAAAACTACATATATATATATATATATATATATATATATATATATATATATATATATATATATATATATATATATATATATATATATCGGGTGTAACACGAAAAGTGAAACGTAGGCGTTTAACATGGCAAATCAGTTTTTCCGTGCGCATTGCTTCCCTAATTATTTTAGGAAAAAATGTTTCAAATAAATGTTGTAAAGCATAAAATTCTACATCCGAATCAATAAACAAAATTCATTTTGACTACTTCATAACTGCAGAAATTAAATTTGAAAATTCACATAATTTCAATTTAATAGTAATAGCCATGGAATTAAAAACAAGAGATGAACAAATGCGTAACGTTTTATACGTCAATGTCAGAATAAACTGTCAAAATCATTTTTACGTTCTAAATATTTATTTTCTAAATAAAAATTTAATAATAATAAGGCAAAATATTTTTTAGATTTATTATTTAAGAATAAAAAAATAATAAACTCGATAAAATATATAAGGTAGGTTGTTATTTATTTATTTATTTATTTATTTATTTCCAACAGGCACTAATCCCAATTACAGTACAGGGTCCGCACTCACCGAGCCGCAGTGTGGCAGTTCATATAATTTTTAGCTTGAGTGAGATTCGAACCCGGGATCTCCGGATTCGAATTCCATATCGCTATCCACACCACCGTACTGACGGACAATTAAATATTTAACAAATTAATTAATGTAACATAAATTTAATTCAATAAAAACATCAACAAACTAAATATTCTTAAATTGTTAAATTAGATGTTAAAATAGTCCACCGTTTTGAGCTAAACAATAACCTAATCTGTTGTAGAAGCTTTCTCGAGTATGCTTTTATTGTCGATTATTTATTTTCTGGCATTCTTGTAATATAGCATTTTTAAGTTCTTCTAAATTCTGGTATCTTTTTTTATAAACATAAGATTTTAAATGACCCCATATAAAAAAATCGCACGGATTTAAATCTGGCGACCGTGCTGGCCAGTTAACTGGTCCATTTCGTCCTATCCAGCTTTCAGGAAATACCTGGTTTAGATATTCCACAACTTCTCTAGTGCTATGTGCAGGGCAGCCATCATGCTGGAACCACACATTTTCTTTGTTTGTTTCAACAATTTGTGGTCCAACAGCATTAATTAATAAATTCAAATATGATGCTAAATTTATTCGTTGGATGAAGAATGGGCCAATGATTTTATCACCAAAAATTCCTGCCCACACATTGACAGAATGACGATATTGTGTCCTCGATTCTACAATATTATGTGGATTATTTTGTGACCAGTACCGATAATTATGACAGTTTGGTTCGCCATTCATGGTAAATGTGCATTCATCTGTGAATAAAATACTACTTAAAAATTCTTTATTACCATTTGATTTCTCCATCATTATTTCACAGAATGAGGCACGCAGTTCAAAATCTCGTTCCAAAATATTTTGGTGGTTTTGAAATTTAAAAGGAATGTATTTATGTTTTTTGAGAATTCTATGCACTGTCATAAAATTTATATTTAGTTCTCTGGAAATTTCCCGCACACTCATTGTGGGCTCCAGTTATATTAAAGCAAGAATATTTTCTTCATTGTTATAAATTCTTTCAAACACGGTAAAATTTATCAAAGAATTTGTTGTGCCTAAAGTAAAATATTACCTATACTTCGAGCAACCCTTATACGAACAATTTAGCAACGTATTGCAAAAGTTTTTCAAAAACTCTGAAAGTGTAATACTAAATTAATAGATGTAGAAGACCCAGATGAAATTTTACAAACAATTAAAAATAATCATGAAAGCAAAACAAATCACCGCGGCATTAATGAAGTTTATAATCAAATAAAAAAGAGATATTATTGGCCTAACCAACATAAAACCATCACAGATTATATCAATCAATGCGAGATATGTTTAGCAGCCAAATACGAAAGAAATCCTGTAAAATCTAAATTAAATATAACTCCGACCTCCAACAAACCATTAGACATTATACACGTAGACACATTAAGTCTCGAAAATTCCAAATTTCTAACAATAATTGACGCATTTTCAAAATACGCGCTAGCCTATAAAGTAACGTCAATCAACGCTATAGAAATTACAAATAAGTTAACTAAATTCTTTTCCCATCATGGTATACCAAAATTAATTGTATCCGACAACGGACTCGAATTTAAAAATACAGTTGTTAAAGAATTATTATCCTTGCATAAAATTGAAATTCATTTTACTTGCTCACAAAATCCAAACTCGAATGGTTTAGTTGAACGTTTTCACTCAACTTTAATAGAACATATTCGTTTATTCAATATGCAAGACAATTTCAAGAATGAGTCGATAAAAGATAAAATATCATATGCAATTTTAGCATATAATAATACAAATCATAGTTCGACAAATTTAAAACCGATTGAAATTATTATTTAGAAGTAAATTCCCCTCTCGATATCGAACTTGATAAACAAGTTACCCAAGACTATATACAAAAACACAAAGATAGAACTAAACTAATGTATCGAAATATTAATCAAAAATTGCAAGATGAAAAATCTAAATTAATAACTAAAATTAATGAAACAAGAGAAGAACTCCCAGACATCCCTGAAACAGTTTATGTTCAAAACAAACAAAAAGTAAATAAAACGAAATTGCCTAAATTTAAGAAAGAAAAGATAAAAAAATTAAATAAACCCCTGAAAACAGCGGAAATAGAAACCAATCCCAATGACAAAAATCAGCCTAAAATACACCTTTCCTATATAAGAAGACTCTGAAAAATTTCTAACAAAAATTCGGATATTCCAGGTCCCTCTACCTCTCATACTCCCACGGACTAAGTATGACAGACATAACACATAATCCAGGACTACTGACAATAAATCTCGGGACCGCAAAACTCCAAAAATCCACACACACATTCATACACTATTACGACTTACAACCACTTACACAATATGAAAATCTAAACAAACAATATGAAAACCTTAAACGAATCCTTAATAATGACAAGACAATTTCTCCTGAATTTGACAATAATAATAACATAATTGATTATATTCGTAATAACATTAACGAAAAAATTTATCATTTAACAAAGCAAAGAGAAAATCAACGAGTTAAAAGAGGCTTAATCAACGGCCTCGGAACAGTTATCAAATCAATAACAGGAAATTTAGATGCAGACGACGATAAACGTTATACACAAATTTTGAATCACTTAAAGGAGAATCAAAATAATTTAAATCACCAAATTAAATACCAATATTCCGTCAATCAACAAATGATAGACTATTTTAATAGGACTGTTGACACAATCAGAGAAAATGAAAATTTATTAAAATCAAAAATTGAACAACTACTCCACATTGTTGTCGGTGGAACTAGAGATCAAGATAAACTCTTTATAAAAGATATTTTTCATCAATTAAACACTTTATATACTTTAACTTTTAATATTCTCCAAGATGTCGAAAATTCTTTGACGTTTTGTAAATTACACACTATACATAAGAGATGAAAAACTATCGGTAATTTCAACTATCGATTGTTCGATAGTGCTATCAGTAAACTATCGATATATCGATAGTACTATCGATAGTCAATTAAATTACTAAACGATAGTTTAAGTTACTAAACGATAGTTTTAGTTACTAAACGATAGTTTTAATTACTAAACGATAGTTACTAAACGATAGTTACTAAACAATAGTTACCAAACGATAGTTACTGAATGATAGTTACTAAACGATAATTACTAAACGATACTATCGATAGTTTTTTTCTTTTAATTACTTATCGATAGTATTTTTTTACAAAAGTATAAATAATTTTTTTTTCAAAATTACAGAGATTAAAATCATTTATTAAATTTGTTCCATTTTTGAGAGAGAGGTAAAATAAAATTTATAATTTTTTAAATGTTAGCCTCATCCCTTAAAATTTTAAACTGTTGATGTTGCTCTATATTAAGGGATATGTGCTAAATAATTTCTGTTAATATGGTTTTGTTACAGTTAATATTACCCGCTCTAAGGTATGTAAAATGGGAGAAATAGAAAATAAGGAAATATACAATAAATATCAAAAATTTAGGTTTTTTAAATTTAGGCTTAATAACAAGATTTCAGAAGTTACAAATGTGAAAAATACAAATCCAATGCAAATATGTACTTCTATCCCTAGGTATATATCATTTCTTACATTAATTTATATATTTGTCGAGATCGAGATATTAGAAAAACTAAATGCAATTCTAAACACCTTTTATATTAATTTAGATCAAATAAAAAAGAAATGTGGTGTTGTGTTAGTATTTTTGGAGTTGTGATGCATACTGGATGAGTGGTAAACGGAGACTGTCCTGGTTACAAGGAAAAAATGGTAGATTTTGGGGTGAACAAAGAAGTTTGGAATGTAGGTACTTGAAATACAGATGTTGTTAGCTTCGGAGAAAGCGGGCGAGGGTACAATAGCAGGTAGTGGAGAAACATGAAAATTGTACAGAATGTTGCTTAGAAACTACAGAAAATGAACTAATATATACAGAGTGTTTTGCTAAGACTATTACAGAATATATACAAGGTGTGTGATTATTTGTGTATGTGTGGTGATGTATTGGCCGCCACATGACCCAATAATATTCACTACAGAACAAACTACAATGAACATCAGAGAACAATTGAATTTAAATTATCTCGTACCTGTTACCCTATAATAAATTTCTTAGAAATCTCACTTTGTCTTTCATCCCTTTAAAGTCTTCCGACAACCAATCGATTTACAGCTAACATTTGTGTACAGTTACTGTGCAATACCGATATTGAATATAATTTGAATTATATCATTTAAATGTAGATGAAATCTTGACAAATCATACTTAACACATAAGCTACCACGTGGTCCGCAAAAAACACACGTATTCGAATTGCTCCGGGAACATAAGGTAATTTGCTTGTCATTACTCACAGTCCAGCCCGTGTTATTTATTATTTATTTATTTTTATTTTTAAATTATTTTATTTGAAAGATAGTTACTAAACGATAATTACTAAACGATAGTTACTATATGATAATTACTAAACGATAGTTACTAAACGATAATTATTAAACGATAGTTACTAAACGATAGTTACTAAACGATAGTTACTAAACGATAGTTACTAAACGATAGTTACTAAACGATAGTTACTAAACGATAATTACTAAACGATACTATCGATAGTTTTTTTCTATTAATTACTTATCGATAGTACTTTATTTTTTTAAACTATCGATAGTTTTTTCATCTCTACTACACATCCAAGTATTATAAAGTCACACGATCTTCTCACAGAATTAAATAAAATTTCAAAATTTTATAATAATCAGTTACCAATTAATATAAAATCAGAAAATATTCTAGAACTAGAAAAAATGCTCTTTGTAAATTGCAAATTATCATCTAACAAAATTACCTATTTTATTGAAATTCCTATAAATTACGAAACGCAATTTGAGTTAATTCACCTAATCCCGATTCCTACTAAACACAATACTGAATATGTAACTGTTATCCCTAATCAAGAATACTTCTTAAGATCAAATGATGGACAAATTAAATCTCTATATGACGTATAATAAGGAAAACACATACCAGTGTCCCAACAAGATAAGTGATCTGACCGAAAACTCTTGCGAGAAGAACTTCATTTCACACAACAACACTGAAAATTGTCAATTTCTAAAATTAAATATCAGACAGAATCATATCGAATATTTGACTGACATCAATCAACATTTAATAATATTCCCCGATCACGAAGAAATTAAAATCAAATGTAAACAAGGCGACACTATAAAAACGCTCCAAGGAATATTCCTGGTAAAAGAAGACGATTGCCTGTTGGAATACAAGAACCAAAATTTATTATTTAAACACGGAACCTTTGGCAAACCAGTAGTAATCGAAAACTACAAATTTTACTTCAACAAATCACAAATTCCAAAAATGTCAATTGAACTTAATACCATCAACGAAATGAAACCAATGAACAAACTCGAAGAATCCATTGACGACTATTTCTTCGACCAGCACGATGTTAACAATATCATCAATTATTCAACCCTAATACTCTATATAATTTTGATTACAGGTGCTATCATCCTGCTTGTAATCTTTTTAAAGAGAAAGTTCCACAGACGCTCGCTGACAAGACCGAAGTCCAGAGAAGGCATTGAACTTCAACCGAGAACTTCAGCCCCTACAACGGTCCACCAGCTCCCCGATGAAGCCCAATTCTAGCGAAGGAGGAGTTAGGAAACGGTGTTCCCACAGAAACCGCTGACTCTCCAGCAATACGATTCCAGAATAGTGTAATATCATATCTAAGAATCATGTAACATCCTGGGTAGGATCGTGTAAGACTGAACTCAGTCAGATTCTCACTCCAGTACGATCAACACATACTTGTAACAAATCTGTATCTAACTTTTGACTTCTGAAGCTAAAAAATATCTAATGTTGTAAAACACTCAAAATACAAATTTTTAAAAACATTTATTGCAAATCAATAAATCTAACTTATATATATGTGGGGCGCACGCTAGCCGTTACCCGCCTTCACCCCGGCCCGGGCAGCCGACCATCAGTCAGTCAGTAGTCAGTCGTGAGTGCGAGAGTGTGTGTACACAAACAGACGAATAGTTGAGACGTAATTTATTGTGAACGAAGACGTTATTATTTTGTTGTTAATAATAATAGTTACTTTCTTTTCTTTATTAAACTGTATTAAACCCTAGACATAATTATATTCTGTTAAAATATCCGAGCCAGTGTTTTATCATTATTGAAATCACCATAACCTACAAAATTGGGAGCTCATCCGGGATGTGAATGTGACTATGAAATAAAGCTAAAGAACAAATTATAAGTGAGTGGAATTAGTAAACAGTCAAAAAAGTAAAAACAAAGCATAGTTCTTTGTATGTGTTTATCCATCGCGTCGATTCCTAGAAGTGCAGTGCTCTGCGTCCCGCGTCCCGCGTCCTGCGCGCGATCCCATGAGTCGAAGCTACGTTGCGTACTGTACAAACCGGCCGCGATCTATCTGTCAACATAAACCAGTGACGCCCAAAAGTTGGTGACTTGAATTTAAATTAAATAAAATTCAAAATAATAATAGATACGTTTAGCATTATTATTAAACGACGATTGCGCGTAAATAAACGTGTAACAATAATAATAGTGGAAATAAATAAAAAATGTGGGACGAATGAAGACGAATATTTTAAAATAAAATAAGAAAATTAAGACGATATAAAAAAAAGAAATTAAGACGCGGCGATAGCAAAAAAATGCCACCAAAGAAGGATAATTCTGAAAGAAAAATGGATGACCAAAACTCAGACGACTTAAACTCAAAACGAGAAGAATTAAATGAAAAGGAGAAGTGGCTACTACAGAGGGAAATCGAATTACTGAAACGAGAAAATGATTTATTACAGAAACAAGGACCAACAGCTAATTTTACATTCAAGGATATGGAAGATTCATTATCAAGTTTCACAGGAGACGATACCTACCCTTTAAATAAATGGATTCGTGACTTTGAGGATGCAGCTACTATAACAAATTGGAGTGAAGCACAAAAATTAATTTATGCCAAGAAATTGCTAAATGGTACTGCAAAATTATTTTTAAGAATGCAAACGGATGTAACAGATTGGAATCATTTAAAAACATTACTTAAAGATGAATTTGGTTCGAAAGTTAGTAGCGCAGAAGTACACAAAATGTTACGAACTAGAAAAAGGAAGCAGGATGAAAGTTATTTAGAGTATATTTTGAAAATGAAAGAAATTGGTCTTCGAGATACAGTCGATGAAGAATCATTAATTGATTACTTTGTTGCTGGCATTCAAGATGATGAAACAAATAAAATTATATTATATGGAGCAAAAGACCTAAATGGGTTAAAAAGTAAATTTCGCGAATACGAGAAGCTGAAAGCTAATACAAAGTTGAAGACTGATAGAAGTTTTAAACTAGAAAACAGAAGAGGTCATGATGTTAGAAAAGGACAAAATCAAGAAGTGAAGAAAGACCAAGGTCGAGAGCGTAGTGATAAATGTTTCAATTGTGGATTACGGGGACATATATCGAAAGAATGTAGAAATAAAAGCAAAGGACCACGATGTGTCAAGTGCAATGAGTATGGACACATTGCGTCAAACTGTACTAAAGAACCAAAGGATATAAAAAACGAAGCGCCACAAGACAATAAGAATGAAGAAAAGAAAAAAGTATATGTAGCTTCAGACAAGAATAAACGAAATATGTTCACAGAAGTAAAAATTGGAAACACAGTTATAAATGCTCTTATCGACACAGGGAGTGATGTAAATTTAATCACTGCAGCGAAATATTTTGAAATGGATAATATTAATTTCACGAAGGATAATATAACCTTGAAGGGATTAGGTGATAATGAAGTGAAGGCTCTTGGAAAATTCAGCTGTGATGTTGATGAAAACAAATTCTTGACAACTTTTTACGTAGTCTCTGATTCTACGATTCCAGTAGACTGTTTATTGGGGAATGAGCTATTACAAAACGCTGCGGTGACATTAATAGCCGGCGCTACTAAAATAAAACATCTGAAGACAGAAGATGACAACTTCATACTTTCAATTGATGCATTATCTGACGAGGATACAAATCCGCCGGAAATTCAAGAAATGATAAACAACTATGAACCCAAAAACGAGAAAACGACTGAAATTAAAATGAAAATAATACTCACTGATGAAACACCTATATATCAACATCCACGAAGGTTGTCAATCCAAGAAAAAGAAGAAGTTGATTCACAGTTAGAAGGATGGCTTCAAAAAGGAATAATTAGAACTAGCACATCAGAGTTTGCAAGTCCACTAGTTCTAGTAAAAAAGAAAGATGGACGAACAAGAATATGTGTCGATTACAGGCGAATAAATCAGAAGATAGTAAAAGACAGGTACCCGTTACCGTTAATTGAGGACCAAATTGACAAGCTTCAAGGAGCTAATTACTTCTCAACGCTAGACTTAGAAAATGGATTTTTCAATGTTGAAGTGGACGAAGAAAGTAGAAAATTCACATCTTTCGTGACGCCATTTGGACAGTTTGAATTCTGCAAAGTACCGTTCGGTCTATGCAACTCCCCATCAGTATTCCAGAGGTGTTATTAATAACATTTTCAAGAGCATGATTATCGCTGGATACGTATTGGTCTATATGGATGATCTTATCATTCCTTCCGTAACTTATGACTATAGACAAATCGAAAAATGTGCTGCTACTATGTGAAGAATATGGTCTGAACATAAAGTGGAGAAAATGTGAATTTTTAAAACGAAAGATTGAATATCTTGGGTACAAAATTGAGAAGAACCGAATAAGACCTTCTGAAAGCAAGACTCTAGCAGTAAAAAAATTTCCGAGGCCTACTACATTAAAACAAATTCAACGTTTTTTATGCCTTAGTGGTTACTTCCGCAAATTTATACAAAATTACGCTGTAATATCCAAACCTCTAAGTGACCTTTTGAAGAAAAACGAATCGTTTGAATTCACAGACAAACATGAAGTCGCATTTGAAACACTAAAGGATCAGTTATCAGAGAAGCCTGTGTTACAGATCTACTCTCCTTACGCTCAAACGGAACTACACACTGATGCTAGTAAGTATGGAATTGGCGCCATACTTATGCAAAAGAACGATGAAGACGGTTTGTTGCATCCAGTTTATTACTATAGCCATAAAACGACGGCAGCAGAACAAAAGTGGAGTAGCTACGAGCTGGAAGTATTAGCAATGATTCAAGCTGTAAAGAAGTTTCGTGTGTACCTTTTGGGATTGAAGTTTACAATCATAACTGATTGTTCCGCCTTTGAACTCACGATGAAGAAGAAGGAGTTAGCTACAAGAGTCGCTCGATGGGCATTGCTGTTGTCTGAATTTGAATACACCATCGAACATCGCGCAGGAACAAGAATGCGACATGTCGATTCACTTAGTCGTGCACCGGTGATGTTAATAAAGCCAGAAGTGTCAAGAAAAATGCTTAAAAATCAGAAAGAAGATAAACTCTCAAGAATTATTAGAAAATTAGTTGAAGACGGCTCATACGAAACGTATTTCTTAAGGAATGACCTTCTCTATAAAGAAGTAGAAGGAAACGACCTAATAGTAATACCAAAGGGGATGCAAACAGAATTAATTAGAGAAGTGCACGAGAGAAACGGACATTTTGGTGTAAAGAAAGTTAAAGACATTTTAGAAAAGGATTATTGGAATCCAAAATTATCGAAGAAAATAGAAAATTGTATCAACAACTATATTACGTGCATATTAGCAACAAAGAAGCAAGGAAAACAAGAGGGGTATCTGAATTCAATCCCTAAAGAATATCCTTTACAAGCTTATCATATCGATCACCTCGGACCGCTTCCTTCCACAAACAAGAACTATACCTACCTTTTCGTTGTGGTTGATGCCTTTTCCAAGTTTTGTTGGTTATACCCTACCAAAACAACAACTTCAAGAGAAGTTCTGAGTAAGTTGTCGATGCAGCAGTCTACGTTTGGAAACCCAGTAATAATCATTAGTGACCGAGGAACGGCATTTAGCTCACAAGAATTCCAAACCTATTGTCAAGAAGAAAGTATCAAGCACATAATGATTACTACTGGAGTACCAAGGGGCAATGGTCAAGTTGAGAGACTAAATCGTACGATAATTTCTGTTCTAATAAAGATGTCTATCGAAGATCCAAAGGACTGGTACAAACACACCAATAATTTGCAACGAGTCCTAAATAGCACATATCATCGAAGTATAAATACTACACCTTTCAAATTATTAATTGGGAAAAGCATGCGAAGAAAAGAAGATATTCCAATCACAGAATTGATTGAAGACGAGCTCAGAAGTAGCTTCGAAGAAGAAAGAAATAAAGATAGAGACGATGCAAGATACAGAATACAAGAGATCCAGGACGAAAATAAGAAGACGTTTAACAAAAAGCGGAAAAAAGCGCAGTCTTGCGAAGTAGGATCGCTAGTAGCCTTTCACCGCACCCAGTTCATCGTTGGAGGTAAGTTAAAGCCTAAATTCTTGGGGCCTTATGAAATTATTGCAATGAGGCCACACGACCGCTATGACCTAAGAAAAGTAGGCACATACGAGGGACCGACCGTTACTTCGTCCAACGCCGACAATATGAAGCCCTGGCAAGCCAATGAGTCCGATTCATCTTCATCCGAGGCGGATGAAATTGCAGGAGGGCCGAGTTGTGGGGCGCGCGCTAGCCGTTACCCGCCTTCACCCCGGCCCGGGCAGCCGACCATCAGTCAGTCAGTAGTCAGTCGTGAGTGCGAGAGTGTGTGTACACAAACAGACGAATAGTTGAGACGTAATTTATTGAGAACGAAGACGTTTTATTTTGTTGTTAATAATAATAGTTACTTTCTTTTCTTTATTAAACTGTATTAAACCCTAGACATAACTATATTCTGTTAAAATATCCGAGCCAGTGTTTTATCATTATTGAAATCACCATAACCTACATATATATATATATATATAAATTAGATTTCGATCTACGCAAGTTGACTTTTTAAAAATAATTTATTTTACTATTAGCAACGATGTTGCTTGGTACAAGGTTGATTCTAAACTAACTTACAATATCTTACAAGAGACTAAGCACAAACAACTACTCAGCATGAACATGATTCCTACAGATAAATATTATACTACTAAGCATTATTATAGGGGAGCTACGGCAATATATTCCTCCCTTCTTAAAATTGAGCCCCTTCTGGAAGGCGAATATCTTCGTTTGGGGATGAGACCTTGGTTCTGTGCTGGATCCTCTTGTTTCTTACATATTAGAGTCCATAGTCTAATATTAAAGTTAAAAGTCCAATATAGGGTAAAATTGTCTAAATTTTGATCTTTGAACAACACTTCACAATTATTTTCTTTAATGAGATACACACCACTTAGAATTTTCACTTCTGCGTCTTGTGGGCAGTTAAACTTGAGTTTTTCTTGGGGGATTTGACGTTCGCATACGGGATTGTAGTGGGTTTGAATTTTATTGGAACACTGATATGTTTTATCTTTAGTACAAATGTCACCTAGAAGTTTAATTTTGTTATTCTCGGATTTTAATAAGTATTTTACATCGGGGATAATTGTTACAAATTCTGATTCCAGTTTTGTGGGTTAAAATGCAGATAATAGAGTTCGAATTGCTTTTCGCAATTTATTGGTAATGATATGAAGTAATTTATTTGCAACTGTGATATTTGTACAATTAATTTTTATTACTGATTATACTGGGGTGCATAGTTTGTAGTTTGCAGAAAGTTATGGAATTTTCGATATCTTGGCATATGTTTAAAATTATATTATATAAAATTATTAATTGATTGTATATGTCTTTGTCCATTAGTATGCTGTCAAGATCAATTTTATTCTCTACCAAGTTATGTAAATTTTGAATTTTAGTTTTTAATAATAGTTCGTTATATTGAATATCTTGAATTGTATTAAATCTTTTTCCATCTTCCGCCTGTTTTATTTGAGATTGTTGTATTATTTGTTTAAGTCGTCATATTCATTGTATAAAGGTGTCAAGTCATAGTAGTGTACAAAAGTGTGTTTTAATTTTTCTAACTTGGCTGGTCCTAAGTTTATCGGTAAAATCACTAAATTTTTGGTTACGTTTTTGATGTCCGCTCTTTGTGCGAGTGCGAACAACCTGGAATATTTTCAAAAGGATAAGTTGTTTTCCTGGGACGTTTAATGTTTGAAAGGTGAATATTTTCAGTAGTGTTACCGTGTTTACTTTTTATTTTAGCTGTTTTTAAATTTTTATTAATATTTTTTATTGTTTCAATTTTGAATTTGTTTTTGGTTTTTTGTTGTTTCTGTTTATTTTTGACTAGAATTTGATCTGGGATATCTGGTAATTCTTCTCGTGTTTCGTCAAGTTTATTAATTATTTTATCATTATTATGATCAATCTTTTCATGAATTTTTTTATATAATATTTTCATTTTATGTTTATGGTCCGTAATATAGTTATTTACTAATTGTTTATCTATTTCTATATTAAATGGGGATTTAGAATCTATGTGTCCGGAAATAATTTCTGTGGGTTTTAATTTTGAAACCGAATGTATCGTATTATTGTATGCTAATAATGCGTAATTCTTTTGATTTCAATAGGTTCGTGTTTATATAGCTCTTGGTTGTTAAAAAGCCTGATGTGTTCGATTAGGGTTGAATGAAAGCACTCTATAATACCATTAGAGTCGGGGTGTTGTGAGCTAATAAAGTGAATTTTTATTTTGTGGACTTCTAAAAGTTCTTGCAAGACTGAGTTTTTAAACTCTAGACCGTTATCTGATATTATTTCGTCTGGTATAGGATGATGAGTAAAGAATTTAACTAATTTATTCACAATTTCTATTCCTTGGCCTGAATTTACTTTATAAGCTTGTGCGTATTTTGAGAAAGAATCTACTATAGTTAAGAATTTTGAATTTTCTAATGTAATACTATAAATGTGTACTATTTGAAAAGGTTTTACTGGGGTTGGAGTGATATTAAATTTTAATTTTAAGGGGTTTCTATCATATTTTGCTATTTGGCAGATCTCACATTGATTTATGTAGGTTTGTATTGATTTTCTTTGTTTAGACCAATAATACCGTTGTTTTATTCGAGTTTCAGTTTCATTGTGACGCCTTTTCGGGTAAAAACTTACCGTTCGGGAACGCCCACAAAAGTGACCGACGGATGTTAGTTGCACGAGCGGGTCGGGGTAAAGAGAGCGCCACCAAGTCTGAAATAATGGCTGAAAAAGAATCTAGTGACTTGGAACTAGATGGGAAGAAATAGTAATACACACTAAATAAAAATGTACAATTTAATGAGAGCTGAATGATGAATACAAAACTCAATGAGCTAAAGCGTAACATACAATCTTAGGAATGATGCTAAATAATTAGTAGAGCAAACATAAAATGAACTAACAGTTTGTGTAGCAAATTGTGTGTGTAAACTAAAGCTAGCTAATAATCTTCTTGCTGGAGATTCAAGAGCTTCTGGGTGGTAAGCGGGGCTTCCTGGCTAACGTATGTATACGGTCAGCACGGAGATTTCCTCGAGAAGACGTATTGGTGAAGGCAGGCGGTGTTGTAGTTGTCCGTAAGATTCAGAGTAATTCAGGCGTGAATTTCTGCCAGTAAGATAGTATTCAGCAGCTGATGAGTACGATCGACAGTCAGTGGCAGTCGACAGGATAGGTTTTCTTGGTGAATTCGAGGTAAACGTGGTCGTGCTATTGCAGGATCCAAGCTGCACGCGAATCACACCCAGAATCAGCTATCGTCTCAGCCTATGATCCCTTCTGGCTGGTATCAACGCTAAAACAATACAACACAGCGCCAGTAACTTGTTCAAACAATATTGTATAAATGATTTTAATACTCAACACAAAATGAAGCACAAATCCTTCTAAACAGCTAAACTATTTCTAACTATGAGCTCTCAAAAGAAAAATTACTTACAAGATACAAGTATGAATATAAACAAAGTTACAAGTATATTACAAATCTACTGTCAATGAATACAAAGCAAAATTTGAGAACTAACAAAATCTTTGATTGTGTTTACGCAAAGCAGGGAGGAAGAAAGGGAACAAAAAGGATGATACGATGAAGGTGATTTGCAGAAAACGGACTTTCGCGACGGATGATGCGAGAGCATCAAGAACACCGGAGCCCCCGAGTTTCAGTAACTAGTGTTGGCTGTGAATTATCCCAAAACTAATTAACTATACTAAAAATTCAGGCCAACCAAACAAACTTATAACTAAAACACTTAAACTACAACGCTACTGAAACTCTACGTCTCACCAGGTCGTAAACTAACCTGAAAAAAGTTCTACGGCACAAGACTTACTCCGGGATCGTCCAAAAACGTCTAAGTCCAGTCGTCTGTCACAGGCACACTCACATCCACTCGATGAATGATGACATTGAGATGAACAGAGCCGCCGTTAAGAAATGAAATCGCTGTCAATTACGGTGCTCACAACACAGATGATTTATAACCCAAATTTACAGATTTAATAAAAAATTAACCCTCCCAAAATTTTAATCGGTGTCGGCTCCACGTGGGAAACGGACATCTGTTTTTACAGGCACGCTAATTATATTTTGCATAAACAACCAAAAACGTTGTAATGCGATAAAATAAGCTAGAATACTACTTACTTAGGATGTTAGTTCAACGCAGAATGCATAATCAACGATTATAAAACTTAAATGTCGTTCAAGTAAAGCAAATTCCACAGCGGTAACAGAAAACACGTGTCGCCTCATTCACGGTCTGCCAGCAAGAGCGCGATCACCGCTTCCGCTGCGCAACGCCACACAACGCGGAACAGGGCCGTCTTAAGCATCTCCTGGGCCCTAGGCAATATAATATTTAGGGCCCCAAAACATATAAATATATATACAGGATGGTGACTCGCTAAGCCGGTCATAGGGATTTAACATGGAAAATCAGTTTTTTGCAATTTCCTGCTTCCCTAATTATTTTAAACAAGAACGCGTCAAATAAAAGTTTTAGGGCATCAAATTCTGCATCTAAATCAGTAAACATAATTACTTTTACGTGCTTAGTAATGACAGAAATTAAATATGAAATGTCACCATCCTGTATATATATATATATATATATATATATATATATATATATATATATATATATATATATATATACATTGTATCGGAGTTTCACTGTGACATTATAATGATTGTAGTATTTTGCATTTGTGTTACTAGCTGCCCTCCCTCAATAGAATTCATATCAAATGTAGTAATTATTAAAAATATTTTGGTCAGAAAACTTAAAATGTGTATATTTTTTTTTTCTATTTTTTTCATTTTAGTCGAACGATTCGGGCCCCCCAGAGTCTCGGGCCCCCAGCACTTGCCTAGTTTGCCTAGGCGAAAAGACGGCCCTGACGCGGAACGGCTGTCAGCACAAGTTGCACAAAAATGCGCTCGAAGAAGAATTGAACGTTACATCATCGATTCCTCTGTGATTCGTCTTACTTTCGTGAAAAGATTGAATTATTTGGATGATTTCGTTTTCGTTTATTACATCTAAAAGTTTTTTTGTACACTTAATCATTTTTATTTCCGAATTTTTAAAATACTTTTGTAGGGTAGTGCTGAATTTTTCGTAAAGTGGGTCTTCGAAATAAATATAGTATTTAACGCGAGGCACTATGAATTCTTTAATAAATTTTATGATATCTCTTTCTAAGTCATTTTTTGAGAATTGTACCAGAATTCTTTGTTTACTATTATGAAGTTTTAATATAGTGGGTTTCGAGGGATTATATTCAATTTCCGTGATTATGATTTGGTTTTTGCCATAGTTTACGGGGCATTCGACTATTGGAATACCGATTACAGGGTGTTCTACGTTAGAGTGTACAGTTTCATCGCTGTCTTCAGATATGTCATCGTTAAAATATTGTTTGTCGTTGCCTACTTCGACTATTAAGGATTGCGAATCGTCAGGAGTATTGTTATCATTTGGTTCTAGTAATTTTTCATCAAAGTCGTCTATGTATTTTTGAAATTCAGTAACGTCTGTTTCGTTGATGTTAAGTTCTACTTGTGGAAATAATTCTAAGTCCGATCCTGTATACACGGTTATTGTTACGTTCGTATCTTTGAAAATGTACTGAATCATCATTTTTATATCTGTCCAGTCTTTCTCGTCTTTACCACATGCGAGTCTGGGAATACTTAGATGTTTGATATTATGTTTCAAACAAAATTCTTTAAAATTTAACAGGGTGTAGAATATATCTTGAAGAGATGGTTTATCGAAGTAGCGATTTTTCGTTATAAGATAAATTATAAATCTAGTTTTATCTTTTAGATATACTAACTTATGCAATTCTGGATTTTGTCTTTTCAGTTTGTCAATGTTTTTAAATTTATCTTTAAATTTCTTTGCTATTCCTTGGAACATACCGAGATCTTTGCTTACGCAATGTGCTAAGCTGCTATTAATGGGTGCATTAAATAAATCTTCTTTAATTTCAATTATATTTGTTTTAACATTACTATTTATTTGTTTAAAGGTTAAATAATTTTGATATTTTAATAAATAATTATCTTCTAGTTTAGACTGAGATGACTTTTGAGAGTTATGTGGAATTCTGTTAAGTGCGTCTGCTTTTGTGTTTAATCTGTCGTTTTTGTTCATGACAGAGATATAATTTGAATTTACTTTATTGTTATTACTTGGCTGAAGATAATAAATCTTTATTTTTGAATTTGGAGTTATTAATAGATCGTTATTTACATCGATAACAATTTTTAATAGTTTTAGATTCTCTATTCCTAATAATAAATCAAACTTATCATGGAAATTAAATAAGTGATACTTTAGACAACAGTTATTATTTTGTTTCGTATTAAAAAGTTTTGAAGTGGGTATCAGAGTACTAAATTGTTCTACGGAGGTGCCGTGTGCTGTAGAGATTTGGAATGGATCTTTAAAAATAGATTTTTTAAAATATTTATGTGCAATATCAGGTTTCACGAAAGACTTTGTGCTACCTGTGTCTATCAGTACTTTGAGATTATTTTCTGGCAGTAGTATGAAGGGTAATTTATTTTGATTATTCGTTAAATTTAGTAATTCTATTTTTGGAAGGTTTCCGAGGCGATTTCGCATAAAAAATCATCCAATTCGGTGTTTGTGTCTGCGGGGAATTCGATGTAAGGTTCAGCTTGTCGTTCATAAGTGTTATCTGAGTACGTGTCATTTTCATACTCGACTGTTTCGCTATCTATGTTATACAATTCTTCAGAGATTAGGTTTTGTTGGGGTCTAAAATTTTGGTAACCGTGTGATGGTCCAGGTCGTGGTTGATATGTGTTATTTGTGGATATACTCATGGGTGTTGGTTTTGAAAATTGTTGACCGAAATTTGGATTTTGTGTGGTAGTTTTGCTTTTGTTAGCTTGAAAGTTTTGATCGAAATTTCTATTAAAAGGTCTATTTAAGTTAGGTGCGTAATTTGTTAAATATAATGGTTTCTGATTAAATTTTTGTGTTTGGTAAATTTTTGGAACGATTTTCTGTGTGTTGTTTTGTGGTTTGAAATTTGTAGTCGACGGGTTATCGAACTGGAAATCGTTAGTTAACATGCTTAATGCGGAATTTAAATTTTCGGGATTTTTAGCCCTCGTAAGTTGTCCGATTGGTTCTTTAAGTCCTCTTAATAATATGCGTAAGGCATAATTTTGAAAATAACGAGATAAAAGTGCAGCTTCGTTAGCTTCACTAGGATCTGAATTAGTTTTAATATAAGATATTTGAAGATTTAATAAATGTTGTAACTTGTTATAAAAATCAAAAGGTGTTTCGTTATACGACTGTTTTAATTCAGTCATTTCTATGGCTAGTATATATGTATCGCGTTTGTCAGCGTACGTGTTTGTTAGAGCAGTTTTTAAATCTTTAAAATTTGAAAAGATACAACTCGCGATATTAATTGCGGCTTCACCTTTTATCTTTGCCAATATAGTTGACATTAGGTATTCATTTTGAAAGTCCGTTGGATCTGCTAAGTTATAAAATTTTGTTAGCAATTTCTGACATATTTCAAGAAATCTGGGTAAAAGTTCGCGTTCCCCATGGAATTCGGGGATCATATCGAGGTATTCTCGTTTAAATGTTGGCATGGCCATTCTTATTTGATTAAAATTAAATATAGGATTTCTAATTAATGAATTTAAGACTATTTTGTTAGTCAAAATTTTTGGAGACAGTTCCCTTTCAGAACTGGAGTCAGAATCAGAGCTTGTATCCGAATTAATTATGATTTTAGAACCTCTAAAAGACATAAGGTATTTACAGCAGAATCAGCGTCTTCATGTGCGTTGAAGATTTTGACCCGTGCGAAGTAGAGGCGTTCCGATGTTCCCTCGGACTGCTCGTGATGCCTTCGAAGTTTACGTGGGTGCGATATTCTCTCGGCCACGGTAGACGGTGCAGCGATGCTTGATACGATAAGAGTCACTTATCACTTACACTTGATTGATCGATTTTGATTCTTTAATTTGCCTTAAATCGCTAAAACGAACCAGTACTATTTATCGATAATACTGTTTGGCAAATCCTACCAAGACTGCGCCGATTAGGTTTCGATCTACGCAAGTTGACTTTTTAAAAATAATTTATTTTACTATTAGCAACGATGTTGCTTGGTACAAGGTTGATTCTAAACTAACTTACAATATCTTACAAGAGAGTAAGCACAAACAACTACTCAGCATGAACATGATTCCTACTGATAAATATTATACTACTAAGCATTATTATAGGGGAGCTACGGCAATCTAACAATTTCCTTAAATCTAAAAACTTAGTGTCTCTATTGACCACTGCACGATACATATATATATATATATAAACTTTATTTTAGTTTGAAACTATGGTTGATAGGAATTATGTTAAATAATTCGGGTTCGGACACAAGTTGATAAATTACAACGATAACTGCAGATATACAAAACTATAACATTAAAACTAAAATAACATTCAATAGTTAATTACCTGAATCAACAATTATGTCCGATTAGGGATCTATGATCCAATGAACATATAGACATTGATAATCTAGATCATTCGTATTAGATGCGAATGTCTTCAGCGCTAGTAGCTGACTGACTCCACTGCGGACGAGGCATGGCAAAAGTGGTCATGACGGTTTAGCTCAGCCTCTCGTAGCGGCTCGTTTGAATTATGAGTCGCACGGGCGACTAAGTTTGTGTGAAGATAGCGACAACCTTACATATATATATATATATATATATATATATATATATATATATATATATATATATATATATATATATATATATATATATATATATATATAACATATATGTACATATAATGTTCGTTTATTTGTTACATTCAACGCTGGATGTCCTGATCCAATATTTTTGAAATGTTTAGGTAGATCTTGCATATGTGGAACTAAATCTTTTATAAAATTTTTATATTTTATGTCCGTCAGTACGGTGGTGTGGATAGCGATATGGAATTCGAATCCGGAGATCCCGAGTTCGAATCTCACTAAAGCTAAAAATGATATGAACTACCACACTGCGGCTCGGTGAGTGCGGACCCTGTATTGTAAATGGGATTAAGTTTCTGTTGTACAGTGTAACATAAATAATAATAATTTTCTTTATCGTCTTTGTTATATATGTAGGGTTTGACATTTTTTATGTTAAAAATTATATAATCCATACGTACATTCATACCACTTGCCGTTAATATTTAGATCATTATTATCTATTTCACCTTCAGAATCTCCAATCATCAATTTATTAGTAATAGGTTCAAGTCGGACTCCATACACTTTGTCTAGTTCAGAACTATTATACTAATAGGTGCATAAATTTAGTTCAGGAATGGATCAGAGATACTGGCCTTACACTTGCCCCGGAGAAGACTGAAGTCTGCATTCTGTCTGGTAGAAGGCGATGCACCGGGGCCACATTCAATGTGGAAGGACAAGCAGTAGTCCCATCCAGGACGATCAAGTATCTGGGAGTTACACTGGACAACGGGGGCTGCTTTGCTCCTCACAACGAGAAGGTTGCGGTACGAGCTGCTGCGGTTAACTCTGCACTGAGCCGGTTAATGCCTAACATCGCAGGGCCGCGAGCAAGCAAGCGGAAACTGTTTGGTCACGTCGTTCAGTCAATTATTTTATATGCGGCACCAATTTGGGCGGACGCACTCAAGCGCGAACGAAATAGGAAGAAACTTGCCTCTGTACAGAGGAAGGCTGCGATAAGAATTTGTAGTGCTTATCGGACGCTGGCAGAAAACGCGGTTTTAGTAGTCTCAGGCATGCCTCCAATTGACATTTTGGCAAGACAGACGACTCCGACGAGAGAAAGGAATTCAGCCTCTCGACCGACGAAGAAAGAGAAAGAGGAAGAAATTATGCTGGAATGGCAAGCCAGGTGGGACTTGTGCCACAACGGTTTATGGGCCAAACGATTGATCCCACAAATCAAACCTTAGGTTGAGAGACCGCATGGAGAGCTCAACTACCACTTGATACAAGTTCTCACAGGTCATGGCAGATTTGGTAGCTTCCTTCACAGAATAGGGAATATAAATATATACATTCATAATAAAATTCCACAAAACAATAATTAACATAAACAATAAAATACCATATACACATAACACTGCTTTGTAATCATATTATAACTAATTTCATAATGTCAAATTTCAATTTATTCAATTTTAATGTAATAAATATAGAGTGTTATATTACTTGCTAATTTCATTTGTAGTATACAGTAAATTTAATAAACTTGTTTAATTTCATATCTATGTTGTTACAATTAACCTTACGTTTGTAAGTTATTTGTTTCCATTCCTGTCGAGTGCTATAATTTCGTTGTGAACTAAATGCACTGAATTTTTCATTTTAAAATTAAATTTCATTCAATATTCCATCATTTTCTTTTATTATTAAAATGGTGTTTGAGATACTATACTTTTTTTAATATAAATATAGTTTTTTAATAAGTTATTTAGAAACTGGGGTACTTTTTCCAAAATTTCCCAAACGAGTGCGGGAAAATGACATTTCGGTCATTGCGTAGGCGACGCGAAACAACACATTTTAATGTATGAGTACAAAAATGTAATTTTCTGTTTTGAAAATTCAAATATTGCATTTAATTGTGTGGTTTATTCAGATAACATAATATTAGTCTTTAGGGTCGTGATTTTTTTTAAAATGTTTTAAAGCCAGCATAGATTACGGCACGGATGAAATCACGTTAGGTTATACGCGTATAAAACTGTTAGCGGACAGCTCGAACCAAGTAGTACTGACAGCAGCAATGCACGAAAACGTCACGGAGCCAAGTTACGTAGTTATGAAAGGTCAGTAATTGCAAGCTAGCAACAGTCCGATACCTGTAAAAATGCAAGAATCTGATAGTAAAATACCTAAGATAATTACAAAAATTCAGAAGTTGGAAATCAGTACCCTAAAACAAGAAAATACCGACACAAAAACCAGTGGATTGGTTAGGTTAAAGGATACAGTTACGTTTCGACCAAATTGCGAATTAGTTTACAGCTGTTCAGGATCTGGGCAATACGGAACACGATATTTTGGTGGAACCAGTAGAGATTCAAATACATGGCGTTATGGCAGCAAGAAATACTTGTCAAGGTTGTGAATATAACCAACAAGAAAATGGTTATTCAGAAAAATACGATTGTGGGAAAAGCAGAATTATTCAATGAAAAGAAGATGAAAGGAGAATATAGAATTGCAGAATGCTAGTTAAGGAAAATTTATGTATACGGAATACACAAAAATAAGGGTACGCGCGATATTGAGAAACAAATACAGTTAGAGTATGTGTCAGAAGATATAAAACAAGAAATACTGGTCTTATTGAGCGAATACGAGATTGTAGTATTTCTATGGGAAGACAGCTAACTAGGATGCACACATAATATAAAAAACAAGATAAGCACGGGAGATGCACAGCCTATAGCAAAAGCACCATACAGAGTACCGTTTAGTCAAAAAGAAAAATTGAAAACGGAGCTGGATAAGATGCTTGAAGCAGGGATTATTGAGCAATCGGACTCACTGTGGTCAGGTCCAGTGGTTATGGTACCAAAAAGATCAGAAAATGCCGAAAGCAAAATCAGGGTCTGCAAAGACTTTAGGGGTCTGAACAAAAGTAACAAAAAGGGACTATTTTCCTGTTGCTATTATGTAAGAGACTTTGGACCAGTTAGGGGATGTAAAACTGTTTACAACACTGGATTTGGCATCAGGATACTGGCAAGTTGAGGTAGATTACCAAGATAAAGAGAAAACGGCGTTCACAACTGATGATGGACATATCAATTCACAAAAATGGCGTTCGATTTAGCGAATGCACCCAGTAAATTCCAGAGACTTATGAATAGCGTTTTAGCAGGATTAACAGCTGAAAGATGCTTAGTATATCTGGATGATGTAGATGTTTTTAATAATGGCGGAATTAAGAAACATTTGAAACCTCTAAAAGAAATGTTGTGATTGATTGAGACAAGCAAACTTGAAACTACAACCGAGCAAATGTAAATTTTTGAAACTGGAAAAAAAATATTTAGGTCACGTTATTAACGGCGAAGGTGTAAAATCCGATCCTGACAAAATTTCAGGTATTCAAAATTATCCAAAACCAAAAATGTAAAAGAAATTAGGGCTTTTACTGATCTTGTAGGAATTTATAGACGTTTTATTTAAACTTTTGCAACAATAGCAAAACCACTTACAGAATTAACAAAGAAAGAACTTTTCTAATGAATTTATACTATCAACAGATGCCAGCGGAAAAGCGATTAGCGCTATTTTAAGTCAGAAAATTTAAGTGTATGAAAAACCGATAGCTTTCGCTTGCCGTTTAGCTGTATGTTGGGATGTGAAATACTATCGCTGTTATTTATATGGCCACAAATTCACAGTCATCACGGATCATGAACCACTAAAATAGTTGATGAAGTTATAGGACAACAATTCTAGATTATCCAGGTGGGCACTAACATTGAGTGAACACGACTTCGAAGTAATTCACAGACCAGGGAAAAAACTCATTAATGCTGAAGTATTACCACGAATTTCAGTGCAAGCGAACGAAGCGGAAGAAAATGTGTACATGCCAGTATGGGACAGACATACTATAATTCAGAAACAACAAGCAGATGCAGCGATAACACAATGCAAGAAGACGGTGGGATTCTTCATAGATATCGAAGGTTTTGTATTTAAAGAAAAAAGCATCAATGAAATTTCGGGTGATGCACGATTACCACAACTTACCGTATGCTGGACACCAAGGATACGAAAAAACAAACAAACGAATAAAAGGCAAAATCTTTTGGAAACACATGAGCAAAGATATTGAAGAATTCTGCAGTAAATGCCATTCATGCAATGAAAGAAAAACGTCACCACATCACAAACCAGTACCGCTACAGAGATTTGAAGAAGTTACTGCACCATTACAAATGGATGTTGTCGGGCCACTGACAACTAGTACAAAGGGTAACAAATATATTCTGACGTTCTAGGATCACTTCACAAAATACCCTGAAGCAATAGCTATATCAGACCAGAAAGCGAGCACAATTGCAAAAATTTAGGTTCAAGAAACCATCACCAGACATGGAGCGCCAAGGTAGCTACTAACAGATCTGGGTGCAAACTTCATTGCGCAAATATTTAAAAACGTGTGTAAAATATTTGAAATAAAAAAAATTAAACTACTTACGGTCCGATAAAGCGAAGCCACCGAGTGTTCAAAGATATGCTTTGGCATTTTGTGAGTCGAGACCAAACGGATTGGGATGAGTGGTTACCATATGTGCTGATGGCGTACCGAAGTAACATACGAAACTGTACAGGTGAGTCACCATTTTTCCTGATGCATGGCCGAGACATGGAGTTACCTTACGACAACATAACTAGACCTCAGACTACGATTACGATGACAATTACGCTGCAGAGTTAAAACAATGAAGGCAACTAGTATTCAGTAAGGTAAAGCAGCACGTAGCACAAACGACTGAGACAGTACACAAACAATTTAACAAAAACGCAAAGTCGACAAGTTACAATGTCGGTGACGCGGTTTATTTACATAACCCGACAGTACAGATTGGAACGTTGCGTAAGCTACAGAGACCTTGGACAGGACCGTACTTTATTACAGAATCAATGGGGCCTGTAAATTATAAAATTAAACATAGGAAAACGGCAAAATTTTTGAAGGTACATGTAAATCGGTTAAAACCATTTAGAGCTGACATAGAAGCAGACAAGCAAATTGAACCAGCAAATTGGAATGAGACAGACAAGAGTAAAGCAGATACCGAGACGAACACGCAACAAAAAGACAATAATTTTCAAAATTACCAATTAGTTTTGCAGGACTTGGCAAGCAGACAAATCGCGCCATAAATAGCACCACACACACCCACCATACCATATCACACGCGAAGTAGAGGGCCAGTTCAAGACCACTCCTGGATCTTAACACCAGGAAGAAAGTAGCATAATATTTACATGTTACAGATGAAAGCAACTCTACTTTTGGCAGCAATAAGCATGGCGATTAACGCATCTCTCGCGTTAATCGAATTTGATTGCAGAACACAAACAGCATTACCGTGGCTCTCAAGCACGTGGCGGAGTAGTATTAGTAGTATTTAAAAAAAGAGTTAGGAATCAAATATTTAATAAACGGAGTGCAAGACCCCAAGAATATAAATTTATTAGCATATTTAAACACTAAATTTAAATACACTTATACTATTAGCACCAAATGCAGTAAGCACCTTAATTAAAAATAAGTTAGGGTACGTAGGGCGAGTCATTGGTGAAGTCATTCATATCATGCAATGCACGCCAAGGGTAATCAAAATTAGAAGATTGGAGGAATGTTATAATGAATTACCCATGCTTGCAGATAAGGAGGAGTTATTCATGACTCCGTTGTCACATATTTTGCAGAAAAAAGCAGAGCAGATAGATTGCAGTCACCTTGCGCCAGCTCGGTATTACGTAGAAAATAAATGGCTAGGTTACAGTCCGGAATTTACACAAGACATCGAACCGGAAGTCTTAGAGGTGCAACAGGAGCCGCAGATTAAATTCAAGCCCTAGTACGAGTACGATATCGGCAATGCTGGCATATACTCCAAGACGGAGATAAAATCAGCGCAGGATGCGTAAATTTTTACACTGGAACGACAAGCTATCGCCAACATCATAACAAGAAGGGTGTCAGACAAGTAGAGTTACAGAACCTGGCCATGTCTACTGTAAAGCAAATGTGGGGTTGGTTCTCCAGTCTGGGTATGTTTATGTCAGGATTCATCGGGGTCTACACGATTTTCAAAATTTAAAAATTTTCATTAGACTCAGTATTAAATGGATATAATTTGTATAGTACGATAGGATGTACGTTTGGACTAGCAGCTTGGTTGTAGAATACACTGACGCATGTGGTGCTACACAGCCACCACAGGAAGGCACGATCGTCGGATCATGAGCAAGAACAGGAAACAATCGTTGTAAACCGTGATGAAACGAAGGAAATACCCGGGGTTGTAACACCTAGTGAGCACCCTGAAGAACCGAGTCCGAAAAATATGTAACAACGTTATGGATAGAATAGAAGTTTATACAAGTTTTTGTGTTGTTAAGTTTTAAGAAGAGACCACTCTTCACCACAGTTTTGAGGGAACCAACAGCTGACAGCTAAACAAGAGATGACGTCTCCGAGAACCAAGGACTGCAGAAGGGCATACAGGGATTTAACATGGGAAATCAGTTTTTTGCAATTTCCTGATTCCCTAATTATTTTAACCAAAACGCGTCAAATAAAAGTTTTAGGGCATCAAATTCTGCATCTACATCAGAATTACTTTTACGTGTTTTGTAACGACAGAAATTAAATATGAAAATGTCGAAAATTACGTAAAAAATATTGATAGCCATGGAATTGAACAAAAAAATAAATAAATGCTTGACGTTTTATCTGTCAAAACATCAACGTTTGACGTTGTGACAGATAAAATGTCAACGTTTGACGTTTGAGAAAACATTTATATTTTATAAAACATTCATAATTAAGTAGGCAAGTAAACAGTTTATTTATTTAATTTGAATATCAGAAGAAAAATTTATTTTAACAAAATTAAGCTATAATAGACATAATAAATACATATTCTAGTTTAGAGCCCAAGTCTTTCGTAAAAATTACAGCGCATATTTGATAGCTGCCGGGCTGTACTATTCCTGCATTCCTCTTCAATTCTTGGTTTTATTTTTTAAACGACCCCACAGAAATACGTCCTATTCCTTTTAGTTACCAAAATACAAGAGGTTAAAGTTCTATAAATAACTCGAAATTTTCAAATGTTCATATGACATTTTTGGCTCAAAATGACCTCAGGAATAAGCTGTTCAAGTTTGTTACACTAGTCCTGAAACACCCTGAATATATATATATATATATATATCTAAACTTTTTTACTTAAATCAATATCTGGCTCTAGAGTCATGTTGAAGATGCCCACTGTTAATTTAATTAAAATAATAGAATTTTACTCTCGAAAAGAGCTACGAATTTTTCAAATACGTTAGATACTTATTTTACACAAATAATGTATGACTTTTCAATAAAACTCTTGGTTTCCGAAAGTATCTTGATTACAAAAATTTGAAAATTTCGTGTTATTTATAGAACTTCAACCTCTTGTATTTTGGTAACTAAAAGGAATAGGACCTATGTTCATATGACATTTTTGGCTCAAAATGACCTTAGGAATAAGCTGTTCAAGTTTGTTACACTAGTCCTGAAACACCCTGAATATATATATATATATATATACAGGGTGAGTCTGGGAAGACGCCCCCCCCTTTAACTTTTTTATTATGAGTAATAGAAAAAAATGGTTCATATGAAAGTTTTATTATTTTAAATATACTATTTGATGGCAGATGTAGATATTTTTTATAAAGTCAGGTTTACAAGATACGACTATCAACTTTTATTTTTTAAATAGCAACCTATAATTATTTTACTAAAATAAAAACCGCCATTTTTTTCTCTTTTCAACGGTGTATTAGTTTTTATTAATGTATCTGAAAAAATTCGAGAAAAATAAGAAAATTGAGAAATACTAGAAATAATTTGTATACAAATATTATAGGTGACTATGTGAAAATAAACAAAATGTAACAGTGTTATACAACTTAACAAACTAAAGCAACAAATTCAGTAACAAAAACAACTTAAAACAAATTATTTTCACATAGCCACCTATAATATTTGTATAAAAATTATTTCTAGTATTTCTCAATTTTCTTATTTTTCTCGAATTTTTTCAGATACATTAATAAAAACTAATACACCGTTGAAAAGAGAAAAAAATGGCGGTTTTTATTTTAGTAAAATAATTATAGGTTGCTATTTAAAAAATAAAAGTTGGTAGTCGTATCTTGTAAACCTGACTTTATAAAAAATATCTACATCTGCCATCAAATATTATATTTAAAATAATAAAACTTTCATATGAACAATTTTTTTCTATTACTCATAATAAAAAAGTTAAAGGGGGGGGCGTCTTCCCAGACTCACCCTGTATATATATTAGGATGGGTCGAAAATTTTAGATTTGAGACGGGTAGTGAAAAAATGATAGTTTTTATGATTTTATGTAAGGGAGCGACCGTGGTTTTGATCATGGGTTTACCCCCAGCTCGCACAAATGCCTCAAAAATGGCCATTTTGGTAGTTTTTTCATATTTCACCCAATAGCTCATACTGTACATGTTATATGTGCGACTTTTTGGTCACAAATTACTCATGGGTCTTCAACCTTTAGATAAAGTCCATTGGGACTATATTTTGATGGTAAACGGGTAGAGTTATTGCCCTCTGAAAATATCGATTTTTGGGGGTAAAACTGCGAGATGCTTGTTAAAATGATAAATAGTTAATAATTAGATTCTAAACCACTCCATTTACTAATTTAGACTCTAAACTGCACCGCAAGCGCATGAAGTTGGCTTTCGACCGAAGAAAAACTTAGTTTTTGACATTCATTTTAGATTTTTTACCTCAAATAGGCGAAAAAACACGAGACTCTTATTAAAGTGATTAATAGGTGATGATTCGCTTCTAATCCACTCATTGTATACGTTTAGAATCTAAACTGCACTGCAAGCTTATGTAGTTCACTTTCGACGGAAGGAAAACTTTGTTTTTGCCGTTTACTTTCGACTTTTTAGCTTAAATTGTCGAAAATGTCGAGATGATTATTGCTGTGATAAATTTTCTAAATGTGGATTTAAAAACCACTCTCTGTCCTAATTTAACATCTTAACTTCACCGTTAGCTCATTAAACTGAATTCCGACCGAAGAAAACTTTTGTTTAAGCCTATTTTCGACTTTTTATTTCCTGATGTGCCTATGTCAGGTTTGGTTAACAAAATGTTGAATATAGTGTACTAAACTAATTCTCTACACTCATTGAGCACATTAACTTGATATCAGATTCATAAGATATGGATTCAAGGAAAATGATACATTTGCAGAGGCACACAACTATATAACTGAAAGAAGTGTAATGAAAAGTATGATGCATTATTATGTTTTCATTTATTTTTATTTATAATATTACAGTCTATAATCTCGTTTTGTCTCGAACGTTGGCATTTTCTTCTGAGAATCTAAAGTGTTTCTAAAATTTGACTCTCGAGCATTTTGCCCGCACACGAGATGCGAAGCGCGAGTGAAGAGTTTGATATGCCTTTCAACGGCCTGTGTATGGCAAGGAAATTTTAACATGTCTATCACTTCTGCCTGACCTTCTATCACAAGTTCAGGCGCTTGCGGTGCAGTTTAGAGTCTAAATTAGTAAATGGAGTGGTTTAAAAGCTAATCGTTACCTATTTATCATTGTAACAAGCATCTCACAGTTTTGCCCCCAAAAATCGATATTTTCAGAGGGCAATAACTCTACCGGTTTACCATCAAAATATGGTCCCAATGGACTTTATCTAAAGGTTGAAGACCCATGAGTAATTTGTGACCAAAAAGTCGCACATATAACATGTACAGTATGAGCTATTGGGTGAAATATGAAAAAACTACCAAAATGACCATTTTTGAGGCATTTGTGCGAGCTGGGGGTAAACCCATGATCGAAACCACGGTCGCTCCCTTACATAGAATCATAAAAACTATCATTTTTTCACTACCCGTCTCAAATCTAAAATTTTCGACCCACCCTAATATATATATATATATATATATATATATATATATATATATATATATATATATATATATAAATATATATATATATATATATATATATATATATATATATATATATATATTTATATATATATATATATATATATATATATATATATATATATATATATATATATATATATATATATGTATATATATATATATATATATATGTTTCCTGACCAGAACCCCCGACTTCAGCACATTACCAAGCAACAGCCATTCCCAGGGGAATCGGATTGCTCTTATCTATTGTAGCCTAGAATGTAGTAACATGTCATGTAAACCTTCAGTCTGTAGTTAACACTCCAAGAGTAAAGTTGTAAACTGTCTTAGAAAGCGAATAAAACTTATTTTTAAAAAGTAAATATCAGCGATCAATAAATTAATTGGCGCAGCGCGGTAGGATTCTGATAGAAGTTTCATTGTGAAAAATTCGTCAGTTCCAACTGTTAAATCAGAAAAATCGAACCAGAAGATAATTCATCGAGAATTCATCATCGAAGTCGACAATACGACAACCACTCGAGAAGACATCCATCACGGACAACTACTCGCTTGGAATGAAGACCGCTGTACTAATACTGTAAGTTGCTTTCCTTTCTATTTCCATAATATATGACAGACTCCTCGCAATCATCTATTTCCATAGAGGAAAATAGTGAAAACGAGTTAGAATTAGATTACAGTTACAGTCTAGAAGACACTGAATTAAGTTCAATATTTTCCACACTAGATATAACAGAAGACGTTGTCATAGAAAACAATAATTGTTCAAACATGGCAGTCGCAAAATTCGATGCAAAATTACTAGACATTGTTCCAAAATTCGACGGAAATCCATTAGAACTTTCCGCATATTTAGATATTGCTAATACGTTAATAACCAATTATTGGGATGCAAACCCATTGAATGTTAATTGCGTTCAAAATATCACAGTAATTTACGGCATTTACGCCAAACTTATCGGACCGGCACGCGAAGTTTACTCTACGTGCACTGCAAAAGACTGGAAATCAGTTAAAGATGCGTTAATCGCACACTTTGGCGATCAACGTGATGAAAACGGATTATTGTTCGATCTAGATCAATTGAGACAAAAAGATAACGAAAATCCTTTACAATTTTACACTCGTATCATGTCAAATCTAAGCGCGTTACATAATTATGTAGACGTACATGAAAACACACCAGCAACAAAGACACTGAAAAAGAATTTCTATAACACACACGCTCTAAAAATGTGTCTAGCAGGTTTAAAAGAACCCCTTGGTTCCACGATCCGTGCTATGAAACCCGACACGCTAGCAGAAGCAAGACAACATATTATAGCTGAGAATAACATCCGACACTTACAGAGATATCATTTTGATAAATCTAACTTTGATAAAAATAAAATTCAAAATTCAAAACACTACCAAAGACCGATTCAAAGACCCCAATTTTTCTCACCACCACCACAACGATTTTATAATAACTTCCAACAATTCCCAAGTAACCCCATTAACTTACAACCCCGATTCACACAAACACCCCAGAGATTCCTTACTAACCAACAAGTATTTGGAAATAAACCAAGATCCAATACAGTCAATGTATGGAAACCCCAAGGCTCTGCAAATCGAGTCTCATATCCAAAACCTACTCCTATGAGTGGAGTATCTCATGGAACCTTTTCAAAACCTGAGACTAGAATAAACAGACCACAATACCAACAAAGACCACAAAATTACTTTGTAGAAGAATTACATAATGTCGAACAACCCACAGAATATTATGATCAAAACGAATATAATTACGAAAACTATGAAACAGATTATGCAAATTATGATTCTCAAAACGCGAGCTATTATACTCCCGAAAATTTATATATATATATATATATATATATATATATATATATATATATATATATATATAGGGTGTTATATTTTAATAGCCCCGCAAATATCTCGCTTATTTATCAACTTAGCAATTTCTTTCATATACGAGTAACATGATTTATACAGCAACATGTAAGCTAGTTGATGACGGATGTACATTCTGAAATCATTTCCGGTTTATTAGTAATTAATATTAACTTTGAAATTTCAAATGGAACATAGGTACTATATTTTTTACAAATTTGAAAAGTGCATCAAATTTGCTTTACAATCATGTAAAATAATCCATATGTTACATTATTAAAAAGTAAAATGGCGGGCACTTTATTATACACCTAATCGGAAAGAGCATAGTGAGCCATGACTGGGGCTTGAACTAAAACAATTAACTGAAACAATTGTAATTATTATTATTAAACGAAATATTTTTTTTGTCATAATAATACAGAAAATAAGAATAAGGAACACTTAATAACAACAAAATGATTTTATAAAAAATATTCAAAATGGCTCCCAGTCTCTTCAATGCATTATGCACAACGTTTTGAAACAGAATAAGTAATCCTTTCTATTTGGTTAGCAGATAAAGATTCAATTGCTGCTTGATTTTTATTCTTCAGTCCGTTTAATGTGTTTACTGGTTCATTTTAATCAAAATCTTTCACGTAGCTCCACAAAAATCAAGTGGTCATATCGAGAGAAAATGAATTGATATTTGCTGGGTCTATTAAAATATAACACCATGTATATGTAAATTAAATAATTTGATTTAATATATTTGAAAAAAAATGTTTTTATTATCAACTTGGTTACATGTGTTGAGATAGAAGAATACAGGAACAATGAACACCTTATCTTAGTTACAAGGGTTTTTATTACCTAGCTTATCATAATGGAAATATACTGGAAGAATATGCAGACATCGCATAATTATTGTAGAATAGGAATACAGCCATTACATAATTCCTCCCTTCTAAGATTATACAATAATTATTCATTAATAGGACATAATTCTATTTGTTCTTTATTACAACCAGGTCTTTTATTTCTTTTACACATTATTAATAACTTATTTCTAAGCTTATAAACTAAAGCAGAGCATATTATTAAAATTAAAATCAATATAATATAAATAGTGTAATAATAATAATGATGATCATCCAGTTTTGGCTCGTTTATTTGTGGTAATTCTTTAATTGTTACATCTACCTTTTTTACTGTCTCTAAATTTATTGTTGTCAATTGTTGTAATGTTTTATTAAAGCTAAAAGGTTCAAATATTATTTCTTTATAACTTTCTTGGATTATATCAAATTTGAAATTGTTTATTTCACATTTATTAATAAGTTTTAATTTAAATATACCCTTGATTTTTTTTTAATGTAGTACTTTCACAATTAATTTGAATTTGTTGCTCATTAGGGCTGATTATAATTAATTCATTTGTGTTTTGAATTTTCTCCCAAGTATTTTTCAATTCAAGAGTATGATATTTACAATCATCATTTGTTTGAGCCTTTAACATATTTACTATACATTTATTTAAAATTATATACTCTGTTTTACAGTAATACATATTATTAATAAAAATACAATTATTTATCTTAAAATTATCGTTATTGTTTATAAAATACATAGTTTGTTTCTCATTTAATTGTAAGACTTGATTATCTTTGATAAACGGTAGAGGAGTAAATTGATACAAGTCGTACGTGTGAGAAGAAAAGAGTGGGATGTTGATAAGGAAGTGTATCTGTTCGTTATCGTGTTGGCAGTAAGTTTCTATGATTTCGTTTAATTGCCAAATGTCTTTATTTTGTGTAATTTTTCTAATGTTAGTCGGGTCAATGATGCTTGTGTGCAGTTTTCTTAAAGTACAGAAGGTTAAACTGATTTCAATCTGTTTGGTGAGGTCATTTAAGTTTTGAATTATAAATATTAATTCTTGAAATTTGCTTTCTACGTCAATTCTTCCTTGCCAATTGAAGTTATTCTTTAAGATCTCTTTAATATTTTCTATTTGTATTTTCAACGTATTCTCATTACTTTTAATATTTTCAATTTGATCATTAAATTTATTTATCATTTCCTTACTGATTTTTAAATTTTGATTAGTCTGATCTTGTAATAATTTTTCATTATTTTTAATTTGTTCAAGAATTTTATCGTATCGCTCTCCGTCTGAAGCATCTAAGTTACCTGATATTGCTTTAATAATACCTCCTAATCCATTAATTAAACCGCGTTTTGAGATTTTGTGAAATATTTTACTGATTTGATTTTCCAAGTCGTTAAAATTATATGTTAGGATATTAATATAGTTTTGAAACACATCCTGAGCGTCTTTAATTTGAAAAAGAAGAGTTTCTTTTAATTTTGCGATTTTAATAAATTAATCGTGAATCGGGGTAATATTGTAATTAAAATAGATTATTTGTTCTGATGTTTTTATTTGTGTTTTCCCTAATTTAGCTAGGTGAAATCCATTATCGTTTGAAATATCCGTAAGTTGGGCCGTACATCTGGAACAACAATTTATTGTTTAATTTTGTCTATCCTTACGTGCTTTTCTGCTATTTGATCTCTGATTTTTACCTTTCCGAGTATCGGGTTATAATGTTGGAATCTATATTTTCTAAATAAAGGCTTTTTAAATTTCTTAATTAATCTTGGGTTTTCTTTCACATAAATAGTATTTTTTATTTGTAGGGGGTTGTCATTTTCTTTGTACCGCTTTTGCTTTTCAAGTTTAATTTTATTATTAATGATTTTAAATAATTCCTCTTGTTCTGTTTGATATTTTTGTATTGTTTTTTCGTTAATGACTGTGATTGGTATAAGAGGGATTTGATTATTTTTACCGAATAGTGTTTCGTTCGGGGTTAATTTCGTAACGGTGTGTTTGGTATTGTTATAGGCCAGGATGGCTAAATCGAGTTTTTCCAAGAATGTTTTATTCTTAAAATGATTGTTATTTTCAAGGAGTCTAAGATGTTCTATGAGTGTTGAATGGAACCTTTCAACGGCGTTGCTTTTAGGATTGCTTACACAGATTATATGACTTTCTATATTTTTAATTTTGAGTAATTCTTGTACGATGTTACCTTTAAATTCTGGACCTGCGTCCATAATTATTTTATTTGGTATTGTGTAAATTTGGAAGTATTGAATTAATTTCTGTGATATATTATTTGAGCTTTTATATTCTAATGGACAGATTTGACCATGTTTAGAGAATTGATCGAAAATTGTTAGAAAATTATTTTTATTTAAACATAGTACGTCGACATTTATTATGTCAAATGGTTTTTGAGGTGTTGGTGTTAGGTTATCTATAGCTGGAATTGGTTTTCGGTTATATTTATTTAATTTACAAAGTTCACATCTGTTGATGTATTCAGTAATTGAATTGACGATTTTTGGCCAAAAATATTTGTCTTTTAATGAATTTAAGGTGGCGATTATGCCTCTATGATTTGTTAAGCCCGTATGAAAGTCATGGATGATTTCTGTCTGTTCTTCTTCATTTTCTACGTCTTGAACTATTTTATTACAAGCAATTATATTAATTGTGTTGAATTCGAAATTTTCTTTTATTATTTTTGAGAATTTAAGGTCTAAATCTTTTTCATAAAAAATAGCTAAATATTTTACTTTTAGAATTATATATTCTTTAAGGAAGTTTAAGATATCGTCTTCGAGAGTTTGTTGATTAAATTTACACTGAATTCGTTGTTTCTTATTTTCAAATAATTTTATTATTTTGATTTCAGTTTCAGAATTATGGATTTCGAATGTTAGTTGATTATCAGCTATATTTATTCTATCTTCTATATATTTAATTCCATTTACAAAATTTTCGGGATCTGAATGAATTGTGTTTTGATTTGACGAAATTGATTCGTTATCGTTGCTATGTAAATTTACTATGGGTAAAGAGTAAACGTATATTTGTATATTTGTATCTTCAAATATTTTTAATATTTTTGCTGACACCTGAGTCCATTCTAAGTGATCTAAACCGCATCCTAGCAGGGGTAGATTTATTTGAAAGATCTCGTATAAGTATAAGATAATCCCTAAGTTCTTTTAGCGGTTTGTCTAGGTTTTTAATTGATGGTTTATCGTTATATCTTTTTTTTGTAATCAAATGAATAATTGTTTGATTATTAGAATTTTGAATAATAATGCATTTATCTGTAACATTTTTATTTTTGCAAAAATTTCTACTATCGAATTTTTTATTAACTTGGTCTGCTAACCCTTGGCTCATTTCTAGGTCTTCGGAAATACAGTGGGCAAATATTTTTGTTTCTGTTACGTCGCCGGTTTTATTGTGAATTTGTGTTTTCTCGCGTTGTCGAGAGAGATTGTCCGCTATTACATTCATTTTACCTTGAAGGAATTCTATATCGAAATTATATTCGTTTAACTCGATTTTCCACCGCATGAGTTTCTGGTTGGGATTTTTCATATTAAACAACCAGCATAGAGGTCTATGGTCTGTTTTAATTAAGAATTTTCGGCCAAATAAGTAAGGTCTAAAAATTTTTACAAATTCTATTATTGCTAATAATTCCTTTTCAATAGTACTATAGTTTTGTTCGGTATTACTTAAGGTTTTTGAGAAGTAAGCTATTGGCATTTATTTACCGTTTTCATCTTTCTGTAATAGAACTGATCCTATGGCATAGTCAGAGGCGTCCGTGGTTAAAATAAAATTCTTATGAAAATTTGGAAATTTTAATATAGGGGATGACGTGAGAATTTCTTTACACTCATCAAAGCTTTTTCTATAGGATTCGTTATAAATATCTATGTTTTTACCGTTTTTGAGACATAATGTAAGGGGTTTGGTAAGTTTGGCAAAATTTGGGATATATTTACGATACCATCCTATGGTACCGAGAAATTGCTTAATTTCTTTTTTTGTTTTAGGGATATTAAGATTTTGAATTTTTTCTATTTTGGAAGGATCTGTTTTTATTCCGTCTTGCGTTATAATGTATCCTAAATATTTTGTTTGTGTTTGTAGGAATTCGGACTTGTCCATTTGGATTTTTAGGTTTGCTTTTCTTAATTTTTCGAAAACTAGTTTAATATTATTTAAATGTTCTTCAAAAGTTTTACCAAAAATGATCACATCGTCTAAGTAGACTAAACAAATTTTGTTAACTAATTCTCCCAGGGCGGTATTCATCATTCGTTGGAATGTCGCGGGGGCGTTTTTAAAACCGAAAGGCATACGCAAAAATTCGTAATGACCGGATGAAGTGGAGAAAGCGGTTTTTTCGATATCGTTTTTGTTCATAGGAATTTGGTGAAATCCCGAATGAAGGTCTAGAGTCGTGAAATATTTTGACTGACCGATATGGTCCAATAAAGTGTCGATATTGGGGATTGGGAATTTGTCATCTTTTGTTTGAGAATTTATTTTTCTAAAATCGATTACTAATCTCGTTTTTCGTTTGCCAGAGGCGTCTAATTTTTTTGGAACTATCCAGATGGGAGAATTCCATGGAGAGTGGGACGGTTGTATAACTTTTTCTCTTAGCATTTTTTGAATGTGTTCTTCGATATCGTTCTCGTACACTTGCGGAAGTCTATAATTTTTTGTGTGAATAGGAGTTTCATCACTTAGGATTATTTTATGTTCGCATAAATTTGTGCAAGATAATTGTTCATTTGGTTTTGGAAAAAGGTCTCCGAAATTTTTTATGAGTGTTGGTAATTTAGATTTTTCGATCTGATTCAAATGTTCTGAGCGTATTTGAATATTATTATTTTGTTGACAATTTTTAAAGTCTGTTTGTAGTGTCTTTTCTTTTCCCTGGATGTTAACGGAGTTTGTCTTAAAATCAATTTGGATATCTAGTTTCTTAAATGCTTCAATACCTAATAATAGATTATATTGTTTATGAAATTTGTGAATATAGCATTTAAATGAAATTTTATTTATTTTTAATATAACAAAGTGTGAAATAGTGGATTTTCCATTTACGGTGGTAAATGTACATTTTTCTTCATAAGTTTTGATATTTTTGAATTTAACTAAATCTGGGTGTATTAAGTTTATGCTTGACCCCGTATCTAATAAAATGACATAATCTTGTATTTGTAATGATGGTAGATTATAAGTTAGACTAGACATTACTTGTTTTCGTCTACTTCTGTCTCGAGTTCTAAAAAGGAGTCATGTTCTGTTTCATTGTCTTGTTCCGCGTATTCGTATTCGTCCTCAGTGCGGTCTGGTTGTTCATCTGAGTTTTCGTTGAGGTTGTAATTTTGTCTTATCGTTTGTGTTGACATAGGCGTAGTAAGCCTGGTTTGCTGGGTCATTGGTTTGGGTTGAAATGTTTTTTTTTGTGTCGTGATAATTTTTAAATTTTGACGTGGAGCGAAAAATTTTTGTTGTGGTTGGTTATTATTGAATTGGATGGCTCTTGATGGGAATTTTCTTGGTGGTACATTGAAGCTAAAATTTTGCTTATCTTTTAACATGGGTGACTGATGTGTGCTCTGTTGTGAGTAATTGAATTCATTTCTCAATAAACGTTCGCACGCTTCTAGGGTGCCGGGTTCTTTAACAATAAATGCTCCTCTTATTGATAAAGGTAAAAGAGTTATGAAATAAGAGATTACTAACTTTTGATTTTCATTTATTATCGCGTTTTTTTGCGATTGACTATATTCTTTTAGTAAAATGTTTGATTTATATTTTGAAAATTTTTGAGAAATGATTTCTAGAGTTTTATCTGCGTTAATTTTATTTTTTATTTGTAAAATTTCTAATAGTATTGTCTCGGCTGTGCTTTTATCACAGTAGTTTGTTGTTAAGTGGAATTTTAGTTCGTCCCAATCTTTAAAGTTATTTACTGCTATTAATTCGGCAGCTTTGTGTGTGAGTTTCGTTTTTATGAGTGCAAAGAGAAATGTGTTCTGAATGGCAGTTAGTGTAATGCCGGTTAGTGTAGATTTTACGTCATCTACGGCATTGATAAAATTATTAAGTATTTTTATGTCTCCGTTGTATGGAGGGATAATTTCACAGAGGGTTTTTAATTCAGTACATGTGGTTGTAGTCATGATTAAACTATTTAACACGTTTAGTCTACTCGGTCTTAGTGTTATATTTTTGTTAGTGTAATTTGACGGAGTAGGCTCTGGTTCACTATCACTATCTAGCATGAAGTGTGTTCTGTATGTTTGGGACTGTGCCGGTCCCTCGATACCTTTGTTACTAGTCGTTTGCTAGAGGTATCCCTTTAGTGTGTTACATAAATTATTGTCTTAAATTTTCTAACAGTTATTGAAAATTATTTTAAATATTTATTACTAGTACACAGGTAATTATCTTAAGTTTTTAACTTACTGAGATATTATGAATAGTACTAGGGTCGTTTGATGCTTTACGGACATCACCGGGTCGCTGATTCTTCCTGGGTTTGGAGACGTGATCGGGTTCGAACAGCAAGTCTTCCTTCTTCTTCTCTCGATTCTTCAGTTGTTGAGTTGCCAAAGGAAAATAGATTTCTCCGTGGGATCTGCGTTTCGATTGTTTCCACAGGTCGTTGTAGACGGTTTTGTTGAAATGTATTTTGTTTTGGTTTATTATTGATTGATTTATCAGAGCAAAGAATCAATATTCACCACACAGTTATGTGTTTCTCTGATACTACCGATGCTGCGCCAATTAAATAATTTGATTTAATATATTTGAAAAAAAATGTTTTTATTATCAACTTGGTTACATGTGTTGAGATAGAAGAATACAGGAACAATGAACACCTTATCTTAGTTACAAGGGTTTTTATTACCTAGCTTATCATACTGGAAATATACTGGAAGAATATGCTGACATCGCATAATTATTGTAGAATAGACTACATGAACTAATAGAAGATGTTCCATACGTAACGATCAAAATGTAATTTATCGTGTATATGATTCTATGATTCGCTGATGTCAAGCATGCATACGAGTTCAATGCACGCATTTTGAGCACTTGCTGTAATTTTTAAAAAATTTGTTATCTTATTTCATATTGTGTTAGCCAATTCCATAATTGGTTATGTTGTTCTGTATCTATTTAATTCTGTCATTTTATGTTTTGTTCTGTAAATCGTATTCGTTAATATTAATAAATAAAATTAATTAAGACAAATAAGGTATGACTTTTCAATAAAACTCTTGTTTTCCGAAAGTATTTTGATTACAAAAATTTGAAAATTTTGTGTTATTTATAGAACTTCAACCTCTTGTATTTTGGTAACTAGAAGGAATAGGACCCATGTTTATATAACATTTTTGGCTCAAAATGGCCTCAGGAGTAAGCTGTTAAAGTTTGTTACACTAGTCCTGAAACACCCTGTATATAATTTTAAAAATAATTTGCATAAATATAGACCCGATATAAATATGTTAGATTTACAGTATCACTTTGAAGATTTATCCAAGAAATGGTCTACTTTTGAAAAATGTATATCTGATGAATATTTTATTATTGTTGAAGATACAACAATTTTCACCAATTTAAATCTACCCCTGTAGCTCCCCCACGACTAACATCTTTGGGGGCCGTGATTTGACGGCTAGTAACCGCACTTCATGCGAAAAAATATATCACTTACCGAGATCTGCTTAGGCGGAGTGCCGCACCCAGCAATGGGTAAAAGGCGTGATGATATATTTAATTTATTTATTTATATACAACTGATGATTATTGGGAGGGAAAAAGTCATGTAAAATGATCAATATGTTGGTGAAATATTTTATTAAAATATAATTTATATTCTATATCATATCAATATTTATATTTACAAGAAGCTTTTGTGGAAGACCATTTTCTAAATTTAAAATTATTCTTAATAGATTACGATATTGTATGAGTCAACAACATTTAGAATCAATTATGCTGTAAAAGATATAACATCAGAAATAAGTACAGAGGACATTATAAATTAATTAGGATTAAAATATAGTTCATTAGAAAAATTATTAATTTGAGAATATATATAAACTCGGGTAATAATTTTGTCATTAACATATCCATCTATTTTAAATAATAACCGAGATATTATATAGTGGAGATCATCTAGACCAGTGTTTCCCAACCTTTTTTGTACCATGTCCCACATAAGTCTTTCTAAAATTCTTATGCCTTCCTATGTAACATAAACATAATTTTTAATATGAAAAAATTTAATTGTTCACTTAAGAAACTTGCATGACAGTCTTTAGGAAGAAATCACTAGGAAATTGTTAACGAAACACAGTAAGTAAATTTTCAAAATATATAATGAAAAACTGAAATTTAAATTCGAAATAATTTTAATAAAAACTTTTCTATATTAATTTATTATTTTAATTTAGTGAGATCCTTGCGCTTGATGCTTGCTGCACAGAAATTTTATGTTAGGTTCCAATTTGTTTAGCTTTCTTTTTTTAACCAATAAATCATTTACAACACTAAATCCACATTCAGCTAAATATGAAGATGGAAACGGTAACAATAGTTTTCTTGCACATTTGGTTGAATTTGGATATTTGATTTCTGTTTCCTCCTTTTATATTAATAAAGTTTTAACAGACTCATCATTTTGCATATCTGCGAGTTCTTCTTGATACTGCATATTTGATATATCAGACAAATCCCACTAAATTGGCTTCATCATCCATGTTGGAAAATCAATTTATTTCAAATCAGAAAATCTTAATTTTAAATCAGCCGATAGAATTTTCAGATGATCGACAATAACAAGAATAGTGGTATCATTTACTTCACATTGTTGGAGCCAATCTACCATTAAATTTAGGAGAGATATGGTCACAAGTCGTTTTTCAACTTGAAACATGATTTTCTGCGTTATTAGAGTCTGAAACGAACTTTTGTCGTTTACTCGCCTAAAAATAGTGATATTCTAAAATTGTTTAAACTTCTAAACATTACTCAAGGTACAAACTTTAGGTTCATATAAACTTTGAATCTACCATTAAATTTAGGTGAGACATGGTCACAAGTCGTTTTTCAACTTGAAACACGTTTTACTGCGTTATTAGAGTCTGAAACGAACTTTTGTCGTTTACTCGCCTAAAAAGAGTGATATTTTAAAATTGTTTAAACTTCTAAACTTTACTCAAGGCACAAACTTTAGGTTCATATAAACTTTGAATCTACCATTAAATTTAGGTGAGATATGGTCACAAGTCGTTTTTCAACTTGAAACACGATTTTCTGCGTTATTAGAGTCTGAAACGAACTTTTGTCGTTTACTCGCCTAGAAATAGTGATATTTTAAAATTGTTTAAACTTCTATACTTTACCCAAGGCACAAACTTTAGGTTCATATAAATTTTGAATCTACCATTAAATTTAGGTGAAATATGGTCACAAGTCGTTTTTCAACTTGAAACACGATTTTCTGTGTTATTAGAGTCTGAAACGAACTTTTGTCATTTACTCGCCTAAAAATAATGATATTTTAAAATTGTTTAAACTTCTAAACATTACTTAAGGTACAAACTCTAGGTTCATATAAACTTTGAATCTATCATTAAATTTAGGTGAGATATGGGCACAAGTCGTTTTTCAACTTGGAACACGATTTTCTGCGTTATTACAGTCTGAAACGAACTTTTGTCGTTTACTCGCCTAGAAATAGTGATATTTTAAAATTGTTTAAACTTCTATACTTTACTCAAGGTACAAAATTTAGGTTCATATAAACTTTGAATCTACCATTAAATTTAGGTGAGATATAATCACAAGTCGTTTTTCAACATGAAACACGATTTTCTGCGTTATTAGAGTCTGAAACGAACTTTTGTCGTTTACTCGCCTAAAAATAATGATATTTTAATATTGCTTGAACTTCGAAACATTACTCAAGGTACAAACTGTAGGTTCATATAAACTTTTAATCTACCATTAAATTTAGGTGAGTAGTGAAACAATGCCGGTTCTAGACCACTTCAAGGTCACTCGTCGCATATGTCGAATTGGGACTACCCCGAATGAGATATGGCGTCACAAACAAAAAATTCTTATCATAGACAACAGGAAACAGGATGCGCCAAATAAGATAATGTGATAAACAAAAAAACCGGATGTGATAAAAAAATGGAGGCCATGTGACGTCACAATTTAAAATGGTGTCTGAAAAAACCCGCGAAAATTTTAAAAATAGCGCGGAAATTTAAATTTTAAAATGTGACGTCATAATTCAAAATGGCGTCTGAATAAACCCGCGAAAATTTAAAAATTTGAAATAAAAAATGACTGACAGCTCACGCATGCGCAGTGCTAAAAATTTGAACTTTGTGGAAAAAAAATCAAAACTACTCAAAAAAAATCCCCAATGCACAAAACTAGCCTAGACTAGACTTGGTGGATGGGGGATGGGGCGAGGGCGAGGACGAGGACGAGGGCGGCGGTGGAAGAAAAAAATTAAAATACATGAAATACATTGAATAGACATACATTTATTAACAAATAATTATATATATATATATATATATATATATATATATATATATATATATATATTACATACATTTTTATTATCAACAAGGGGGTCTAAAACACGGGCCCCCTTGAAATAGACACCCATGACTCATCATCATCTAACTAACACCCACAACCCATAAAAATAATTATATTTCATACATTTATTAACAAATAATTATATTATAAATAAACATATATCATTATTATTATTATTATAAATAAAAACTTTAAAATAGTTTTTGTTTTAAAAATTCTTTTGTATCACTACTAGTGAGTATATGTAAACATTGAAAACAATGTTTTACTTCTGGCGCTGGACCATCTATGTGTGTATTTTGAATTGGTAGGTTATGATGATCAACGCAGCATAATTGGTGAAAAGTATCTCGATGTAGCTTAAATTTTAATGGTAATTTAAACCAGATTTGTTGCAAACTACGTCCATTAATTGTAAACGTAAACGTAGAAGGCTTATAAAATATTCTTCATTAATTTTTCCACAAACATATGCTGTTGGTGCTAAATCACCAATTATGTTAAGTATTTCACTTATATTATTATTATTAATTGTGTTTATAATACTTTTATACAATATATACGTATTTTCAGAGCACAACTTTGATTTATATGAAATTTCTAATATTTCTAAAGCTATAATTGTATATGCCATTGCCATTATTAAAATGCTTTAAAATTACACACAACGACTAAGTGTTTTTAAACAGTTAATAACTATTTATATATAGCTATTACTTGTCCCCACTACTTTTTGTTTACGTATTACTTTTTATAACACTTGTTTGAATAAAAAGTTCTATACTTAAAATTTCCACAAGAAAAGAATCACTGGGAAGAAAAAAGAGCAAAATTCTATGATAGAAACGGATTTTCAACAACCGACATCGAAAGATAAAGAAACCAGGGCCAAAACACAGCAAATGAATTACTAACAAGAGAACAGGACATACAAAGGCAGATAAGAAGAGAAAAAATACTGAATTCAACATACAACCCAGGATATAAATACTTACAGACAAACAGTAGGCCAAGATACATGATAAAAGAGAATAAAAACTTGCAGATCATAGCTAGATTTAGAACAGGAAACGAAGAAAGAAGAAACAACTACTGGGCAAGAGACGAGGAGAGGGAATGCAGAATATGCGGAAGGGATCTCGAGACGATAAGCCACTACCGAAGCGATTGCGCAGAAGAGCTTAGAAACGAGAAGTCATACAAGACGAAAGACCAGACGTGGAATGGATGAAAAAAGTAATCAAAAGAAGAGCAGCACAGGAAAGAAAAAAATAAAATAAATATTAAAAATGATTTAGATATAAATATTACAAAAACCATTATAACAAAAAAAAATGAAATGTAGATTAATTTAAACACCGAAAGGTGATAAATAAATATGTTTACTACTACTACTACTACTTAAAATTTCCGGATATTTAATTGATTTATGAGGATAAAATTGAAGCTTATCATTTTCTTTTACTTCCAAATTTTGTAGTAAAACAAATTCTCCATTTAAATAAACATCATATTTTGGGGTTTTTATATTACTAGTAATTTTAGTTATTTTTCCGTTAAACGGTATTATATATGACGTATTATCATGATAATTATTAATTATTTCAAATGTTTCAACATTTTGTTTTAAATTTATATTAATATATTGTTTTAATTGTGATACATTCTCATGAATTATATCAATAATACTAGTTAAGTTAGTATTTAAAGAAATTTTTAAACTTTCAACAAGTTTATTTGTTTGTGATACATGATCACGTATAAAATTATTTATTTCACTTACAAAGTTTTTATTATTTGTTGAAATAGTGTTATCTACATATTCGCCAATTTCAACTAATTTATTGTGAATTTTACTTATCACATCATCCTGTTTTTTATTTAATTCAACAATGTCTTTTAACTAGAGATGGGCGAATATCAAATTTCTCGAAATCGAATATCGAATACGAATATTAATCAGATCTCGAATATTCGAGGTACTCAAATATTCGAATATTCCTAAAAGTTAATTTATTTATTATTAATAATTATTAATTACGTCCTTTTCATTATTTGAATGAAATTGTGAAGATAAAATAAAATTGAAACAAAAAGTACAAACAAAAAAGAAAAAGACGAAACCATCAAATTTAAGGTGAAACGTACGGGCTGATGTTGGGGTAAAACAAATTTGAAATATGGTACGTCTTCATGGTTTTGAGACAAAATATCTTTGTTATTAATAACTTCAAAGTATTGTAATAGCTTTAAGTTTATGTACAAATGATAAAGGAAAACAGTCAAAAATTGAGGTCAACATATAGCGCGATATTCGAGGTATTCGAATGTTCGCTATACTGACGTTAATATTCGAAAATCTCGAATATCGAATAATGTCAATATTCGCGGCATTCGACTATTCGCGGATGATATTCGCCTATCTCTACTTTTAACACAATATTATCAACATTGTGTGACACATTACTTATATAATTACTTATAACAGACACTTTATCAAACATGTTTTTATTGTTTGTTTTTAATATGTCCAATTCTTCCACTAATTTATTATATTTTGCCACATGAATATTATCAAGCTGAGTTATTTTAATCATTAAATTGGAATTTAATTTACTCTTTGAAAAATCTACATATTCTTTATTGCACGCATCTTTTTCTTCCACTTCAGTTTTCACATTTATTAAACGTTTATTGTTTATATTAAAATCGCCATTTTTTGTTTTTTCAAATCCAACACCAGCAGGACTTTTTCTTAAATATTTAGAATGAAATTGCGGATGAGGAGAAAAATTATTAAATTTACTAACACTCATTGTGCGTGTATGTTTATTAAACAACAGATCTATACAAACTAAATATTATTTAAAATATTACTTAAATTTATATCCCCTTGGATAAGTATTTGTAAATAGATAATTTACAATTCACTTATCATCATGGGGGCTTAAACATATTTTTTTTTGTTTAATTGTGTGTACTTATGTATGTTTTTTAGATGAAATAGTAATTTGATTTTTTGTCACTGATGTATTGTTAAATAGACAGTTATAATAATCTTCAAACGTTATTGTTTTTAACGTTGCAGACGTTATGCCCTTTGCTTTTTTATTTAGTTTGTTTTTACCGTCATTTTGTAAAACTTTATAACTATACATTTTAGATCGCAATCCAATAAATTCAGTCATTATATTTCCATTATTTTCATCCTTCATTAACGCTATAACTTTTTTATTTACACGAGGCATATTAAAAATATTATTTTCCCAGTAATCGGATGTATCAAATTTATTAATATCACGCTTCATTATTTCATAAATATTAATATTATTAAAATGCTATATTAAACTATCTGTATCTGTATTTTCACTATAGTCTCGCATTATATAGTTATAGTGAAAATCATATATAAATGTTTTTGACAAATCCAATATAGCAAAACCAACATATATGGGTTTGTTAAAAATTACATATTTTTTAGACATTTCTATTAATACAAAATCATCATCTAATATTGTGCAAGAGTGAAAATTTGGTTGTGAAATGTATGCTTTTGCACCGTAACGCCCTTCCCATTTAGTAACTAGTTTTACTTCCTTATGTTTTCGAACATTTTCCATAGTTTTTCCAAAATACGCATTGTTCATTAGCTTATAATTTTTTTTTTAATTCATTTGTATATTTTTTACGTAATTCGGTGTTTACATCAATGTATTCTCGAAGCCATGGAGTCTGCTTAAACTTCAAAATTTTATGAATTTTTTTAATTTTTAGCCCTAAATTCAAACATTGTTTTCAAGTTTCATAATGAATTACATAATTATTTTTATTATGTAAATTTGCTATTAATTTTTCTGTTTTTAACTGTGGTGGTATAAAATGCTCAGGGCAAAGGGGTAAATCTTTGTGTAATTCATATAATTCCTCAGGATATTCTAAATCTACTTCTAAAATATTACCTGTGTCAGACTCAGCAGATAAATTTTCTAAATTAATACTGTAAAAATTGATTTCATCAACCCACTCAAAATCACCATGCGGTAAAAACACTCTCATAGCTGCCCCATATAAGTTATTAATGTCATAATACATGATATGTGATTCTTGTTTAGTTTGATCATATTGATCACCCATGTATTTATTGTTTGCTTTTGCGTATCGATTAGAACATTGGAATAAACCACCACGAATACCTTTTTCAACAAATAAAATTTGATCCACGTCTGTTAATAATTCTAATTTAACCTCAGTTATTTTTAGCATAGCATCAAATGCTAAGCCGGGGGCCGTATAATAATGCAATGCATCTAATCCATACGTTTTCATGCATGTATTGCGAAAGTTTTCAAAAACATCTGCAAGCAGTAACACATCTGTTTTTAAGTATAGATCTGCATATTTACCCAAAGTTTTAATGTGAAATGTATTCCACACATTAACCGCAAATTTATATTCATCATCCGTCACCCCCTCAACCTTTAGGCTACTATAAAATTGTTTTTGTGAAGGTGTTTCATCAAGTTTTCCCCGTGAATCTATGTATTTATAGGGAAATATACCTTTTTACTTCCTTGTACGAAGTAAAGGAAGTATTGTAATCGCGAAAATTTTCGGTTCTCAGATTTCAACGGAAATAGGTGTTTTGGCCCTCCCTGAATCCATTTTGACTAATTTCGTCATGCCGTCTGTACGTACGTACGTATGTATCTCGCATAACTCAAAAACGGTAAGCCGTAGAAAATTGAAACTTTATATTTAGGACTGTTATAACATCTAGTTATGCACCTCCCTTTTTGGTCATTATACAACTACCGGAAGTAGTACTTTACTTGAAGCCTATAATAGATTTTCATGAAAAACTATATTCAAATATAATTTTAAACTTTCCAAATTTGGTATATAAGACTACTATATCAATGGAAATAACATAATAGATTTCGGTTAAAATAGACTAACCGGAAGTGGCACATTACATGAAGCTGCTAACAGTTTTCCTTGAAAAAAATGGTATTATTTTAATTTTAGAAAGGAATGCTGCAAATAAAAGTTTTAGAGAATTAAATTCAGCGTCTAGCACATTAAGAATTTTTTAATTAGCTTTTTGCATAAACGAGATATCTAAATTTAAATATTATATATTTTTTGATTTTTTTTAAAATTAAGTTTGCTATGGATTAGAACAAAAAATAAAAGATTTAATGTCAAATATGTGCAAATAAAAAAATATCTATAGTTTAATACGTGTACAAGGAAGTCATGTGGTGTCCACATCAGATATTTTTGTAATCATTTTAAATTCATCATACGAATTATATTGACTTCGACTTATTAGCTTTTCATCATCACTTAAATAGGAAGACAATTTATCAAGACTTGACGCCATAAATCTAAATAAATCAATAAATTTTAGTTGAATTTTGGTATTTTTGACATATTTTGTGAATGATATGTATCGCTCTTTATTTATGGGTAGAATTGATGTATGTCCTTCTATTTGCGTGGCAATGTTTTTAATAATAAAATGTGCATCGTACCCAGATAAATTATGAAATACAACAGGAATGGTGTGTGATTTTTTATATTTTAAGTTACACGAATTATGAGAAGCCCCTAGATATTGGCCAGTAAAGAGATTGTGTTCTAGAATTTTTTTCTTATCGGAGGTGAAATCTTCACCACATATGTGACAATTTTGCGCATTTTCAAAATTAACTTTATCAGAATCGTTTAATACTATAGGTATTACATTATTAGTTATAGCGTTTACTTTTTCAGCAATGTTTTGTAATTGTTCTGTAAATTTTTCTGTACAATCACTACCCCGATATAATTTAAATTCAGACAAAGAATCATCATATGAGCATTTTAAGTAATAAGCAATGCTAAACGCTGTATGTTCTTGCATTAATTGAGTGTTTTCACCCTGTGTATTCTTGTTTACTGGTTTTAAAATTGCCTCAATATCTGCATAAATAACAAATGGAACTTTATCTTGATTTTTGTAGTTTTTGAATTTTAAAATTTTATTTTCTTCGCTTGGAACTTCTATCCGACATTTATTATTTTGACAATTTAATAAATGTTTATTTAATAAATAATTAGTAGTAAAATGGTTTAAGCAACGATCACATAAATGACTTCTATGATTATTGTTTGACAGTTGTTTACTCACATGTTTTTTTATATACATAAAGTGAAAGTTTTTTGGGGATCTAATTTTATCTGTGTCCATGGACTCGTCTTCTTCTTTTTCGCCATTATCATCTACGTCCATGACATCATCTTCAATTGTTTCAGTCTACGCAAACATAAAAATACATTTATAATTAGTTAAAAAAATAAATAAATATATAATTATCTCTGGCGACATCATTAGCAGATAAATGGTTTGTTCAATGGATTTAGTCGTCAGTGAAACAGGTACCACCTCATGTTTTTTCTTTCCCACTTTCTCCAACGTATACACATTAATGTTTAGTTTGTTCATATCTTCAAATTTATATATGTCTTTTACTTTTGTGGAAAAATTAATCCCGTCATATTTAAGCACTTCACTAAAATGAGGATATGACCAAATGCGATCGGAGTTTTTATTTGCAGGACGTAAAGCAGCGACTACTGCCCACAGGAAGCAGTATTCGTCACTGTTTTTAATGTTTATTACCGCTTTTTTATTTTTTATGTTTTTTGGTAGTTCCACATAGCTACCAATTTGTAATGGTGTGTAATTATTTATATTGATTTTTAAATGCAATATTTCATGCAGAGACCATCCTGAGTCTCGTTCTTGAAACTTGGTGTTAGTACATTTTCCTCATACCACTGTTTAATGTTTGTTGATTGATCAATAACTTTATTCATAGTATTAAAGCCTTTTATTTCAATTTTACCCGTGCTGGGTAGAATAAAATCACCCGAAAATATTACATTTACTTTTAAAACGCGTGATTTTAATGCATTTTTTATTTTGTTTTTAAATATATTCAAGCATTTTGTTAAAAATATATTAGGATCTTTATACCCGCATTTATTTATAATAGCACCTGTTTTAATTCTATTATTAAATACGGATTTAATGTCCTGCCAAATTAAGCAGTTAGATTGTTTATTATTATTATTTAAACCTGCACCAGTTTTAACTTTAAAATGTTTTAATTTTTCGCGGTACGTTTTAAGAATAGTAAGATTCCCCTCTAACTTAAACAAATTTTCACTTTTGTTTTTATTTTTAATGGCTTTATTTATTATTATTATTATTATATTTATATGTTTACGCCAACGTTCTGCCTCCTTAGGTGTTTTAATTAATGTTAGTGCACAACGAATATTTTTAACGACACTATCACTCAAAACACTCACTGTACTTGACGACGACGACGACGATGACGACATTTTTAGCAGTTTATAGTTTAACAAAGTAATTTAAACTAATACAAAACTAGTGTTTATCTGTATTTATTTATAATTTTGCTTATCGCACGCGCTTGATGATAAAAAACTCATAGGCGTAGGAGTAGCATGGGTTTTAGTGCGGCTATCGCAGTGATGAAATAACGGACGACGACACGTTAATCGCGCATAAAAAACATATTTGCGGTAGTTTGCGGTATACAGCCCAGGATGAGACGCCGCTGTGTAACGCGTCATCATTTATGTAGTAGTACATGTTAAATTTTTAATAAATATTTTTTACTTGTTTTATTAAAACCCAATCATTTTACTAACACTTTTGTGCCTTTTGTTTGAATTACTTTTTCTGCTAAATAAATATCTTTATTTTGTGTTTTTTGCAATTCTTGCTCATAAAACCCGCCCTCAATAGGATTGTTATGTAAATCTTTTAGTTTATACGTAACTGGATTTGTATATTGAATTTTTGTGATTATAAATACACAAGTCCAAGAAGGCTTGTAACTTTTTGAAAATACATGCTTATATTTACTAATTCGCACATAATCACCTATTTGATATTTGGCTTTACCACTTATTTTTATATTGTTATATACAGTATTTAATATTGTTTTTTCATTTTTTACAAAAATATCATTATGCTCAATAGTAATAGGTGTATTTCCAATTAAAAATTTATTATTTCGCTCATTGTATTTTACACCATATATGTTGTCAACATCTTTACCACCAGTTAAAAAAAATTCCATATATTCAGTAGCAATATTACCAAAATTTTTGGTGTGTTTTAAATTTTCCATTTCTTGTCGACCTTCAGGTGTTCCAATAAAATCAAGAACTTGAGGTTGTAAAGGTGGTATGCCAATAATTTCTGCTATAAATTCCTCACTTAAAAATTGTGGTTCATGTTTAGTTTTAAACTGGGGTGATTGTCCCAATATATTTGATGCTGTAATCATTTGTTTTTTAGGTGTAATAAAATAATTGTTTAACGAAAAATTATTCGCGTTTATTGGCAATGATGATGATGATGATGGTAACGATGAGTTTGAAACAAGTTGTTTTAAAGGTATTGTTATAGGTTTAAACGTTTCCTCTAAATTATGCTCGGTTTCAATTTTACCTCGTTTAAAACTATCATACTTTTTACGTATAATATTTCTAGTTTCTATAATTTGTTTTAATGTTTCACTTGAATTATTCATTATTTTCGCTACTACTACTTTCAGTTTCAACCACCGTATTATTATTATTATTAATGTTTATTAAATGCTTTAATGCAATATATGATATTTGTAAACAGTCAGCAATTTGTCTGCACGCTGTATAAGCAACTTGTAAACAGCTCACAATGTGTTCACAACCTGCTTGTGTGAATGCAACAAATCGATTATATATACTTTGAGTAAAATTTAATTGCTTTAAATTTGTACTTGATGCAGATGACATGTTACCTAAATGATGGACAACATTTAAATGAATTATTTATTTAACTACATAACTATATATATATATATATATATATATATAAATATATATATATATATATATATATATATATATATATATATAATTATGTATTGTCATCTTACTTAATTCCCTTATAATATTAATCATGCAACTGTGAAGATAAATCTTATCATCATATTAGTAATATGACATTTAATTGTTTACTTATGTATCATAATATCAATCAGTTGACATTTGATTATCAACTGACGTATTATTAGTCATTATATTACTATATAAGTTGATAACTCTGTAGTGTTCTTGTTCTGTTCTTATTCAAACATCATACAATAAACTTGTAACCAGTATTATTGTAATAAAAATAAATTAATTTTTATTAAATTCAAAGAGATTACGAATTTAATTGGCGCAGTCGGGTCGGATTGTATCGAAACACAAAACCTAATTGTGTGGTGGATTTTAATCCTTTACTGTACAAATCCAACGAACCATCATTAACGGCTTCAACCTAAGCCCACCAAGGCCTAACCACGGCCCATCTTTAAGAGAAGAAACACCAGATCGACAACTTGCTGTTCCTTTACGAGATCACGTCCTACTCGAACGAGAAGAACTTGCTGTTCCGTAACTGGTCCACGTCGTCCGAAAACATATGCTGTCCTCCTGAAGAATCACGAGAAAACAAGACGAACAAGAATCCGGTGATGTCCGTAAAACATCTATCCACAATTATATTATTGCTACCATTGTAAGTAATATAATTGACAAATTAATAATATTATTACACAAAGGGATACTTCTAGCTAGACTAGTAATAAAAGTATCGAGACACCGGCACAGTCTTAACACACAAAAATTAATGAACAATAATTATTCATCAGAATCAGAATATCTTAATTCAAATTTAAACTCACAAGTTGAAAATACTCAATTCAACAATACCCCCGTAAATAAAAATTTATTGAGACCAAGTCGATTAAATAATTTAAATTTAACAATGTCTACTACAACATTATCTGAACTAAAAAATCTGTCAGAAATGATTCCTTCCTACGATGGAAATATAAAAATTCTTAATAATTTCATATCCGCTGTAGAAGGCGTACATAAGAATCACCCCATCCTCAAGAAGTAAGTGTGTCTTATATTTTTACGTAGCGGCACCTGCCTTGCGGATCTATCCGCCACGGCCCCCATGGGCTCGGGATTGGGATACGCCCAATCAGCGCGACATCTGAGCGTACACCAGGTAGACGGCCGATGTCTACCAGAATGCTTTGGGGGGCAAGCCCCTCGGCCTCTCTGGTGAGAGGGCACCTATCTAAATCCCTACTGACTATGCGGGCCAGTACCCAAGCAGTACGCTGCTCACCCGTCGATGCCGTTGCCGACATCTAGCCTGCATAGGCTTTCAACCACATACCCGCACCTTTGTTTCCAAACCCATGATTGATTACTCACCCCCGCGGCTGGCATCAATCCCCGTGCTACCAGATAACCTCTGGTCCGGTGCCGGCAGGTCCTGCACCTCCTCCTCTACGGCCTATTAGCTTGGGGACGCGGGTTCGCTACACCCGATGAGATCCCTCCCAACGCAAGCGATAGGAGTTCCTCATCCCCTGCGTGGCTAGGGGACGTACGGCCACCATACCGTAACAGCCTGATGCCGTCCGCGGGGACGAAACGACAGCCGACTGCCCCTTACGTTAGCTCGGGAACGTGAGACCGCCACATCTCAAACAGTTCGACACCACCAGCAGCCGCACACAGCGCCTGACAGTGATGTCTCACTGCTCCCTACGTAGCTGGAGACGTGGGGTTGCCATTAGAGATGAAAAAACTATCGATAGTACTATCGATACATCGATAGTTTAAAAAAATAAAGTACTATCGATAAGTAATTAATAGAAAAAAACTATCGATAGTATCGTTTAGTAATTATTGTTTAGTAACTATCGTTTAGTAACTATCGTTTAGTAACTATCGTTTAGTAACTATCGTTTAGTAACTATCGTTTAGTAACTATCGTTTAGTAACTATCGTTTAGTAACTATCGTTTAGTAACTATCGTTTAGTAACTATCGTTTAGTAACTATCGTTTAGTAACTATCGTTTAGTAATTATCGTTTAGTAACTATCGTTTAGTAACTATCATATAGTAAGTATCGTATAGTAACTATCGTTTAGTAATTATCGTTTAGTAACTATCTTTAAAATAAAATAATTTAAAAATAAAAATTAATAAACAATAAATTTAGAACACGGGCTGGGCTGTGAGTACTGACAAGCAAATTACCTTATGTTCCCGGAGCAATTCGAATAAGTGTGTTTTTTGCGGACCACGTGTTAATTATGACTTATAAAGATTTTATCTGCATTTAAATGATATATATCACTTACCGAGATCTGCTTAGGCAGAATGCCACACCCAGTGATGGGTAAAAGGCGTGATGATATATTTTATTTAAATGATATAATTCAAATTATATTCAATATCGTTATTGTACAGTAACTGTACACAAATGTTAGCTGTAAATCGATTGGTTGTCGGAAGACTTTAAAGGGATGAAAGACAAAGTGAGATTTCTAAGAAATTTATTATAGGGTAACAGGTACGAGATAATTTAAATTCAATTGTTCTCTGATGTTCATTGTAGTTTGTGTAGTGAATATTATTGGTCATGTGGCGGCCAGTACATCACCACACATACACATGTAATACACACATGCTCACACAGTCATACACACATATGTAAAAACACAAAACACATGTATACACAAATAATCACACACCTTGTATATATTCTGTAATAGTCTTAGCAAAACACTCTGTATATATTCGTTCATTTTCTGTAGATTCTAAGCAACAATTATGTACAATTTTCATGTTTCTCCACTACCTGCTATTGTAACTTCGCCCGCTTTCTCCGAACCTAACAACATCTGTTTTTCAAATACCTGTATTCCAAACTTCTTTGTTCACCCCAAAATCCACCATTTTTTCCTTCTAACCAGGACAGTATCCGCTTACCACTCATCCAGTATGCATCACAACTCCAAAAATACTATCACAACACCACATTTCTTTTTTATTTGATTTAAATTAATATAAAAGGTGTTTCGAATTGCAATTAGTTTTTCTAATATCTTGATCTCGACAAATATATAAATTAATGTAAGAAATGATATATACCTAGGGATAGAAGTATATATTTGCATTTGATTTTTATTTTTCACATTTGTAACTTCTGAAATCTTGTTATTAAGCCTAAATTTTAAAGAAATAAATTTTTGACATTTATTGTATATTTCCTTATTTTTTATTTCTCCCATTTTACATACCTTAGAGCGGGTAATATTAACTGTAACAAAACCATATTCACAGAAATTATTTAGCAAACATCCCTTAATATAGAGCAACATCAACAGTTTTAAATTTTAGGGGATTATAAATTATAAATTTTATTTTACCTCTCTCTCAAAAAAGGAACAAATTTAGTAAATGATTCTGTATAGGCAAAGAATTTTTAATTTTGAAAAAAAAATTATTTATACTTTTGTAAAAAAAATACTATCGATAAGTAATTAAAAGAAAAAAAACTATCGATAGAATCGTTTAGTAATTATCGTTTAGTAACTATCGTTTAGTAACTATCGTTTAGTAACTATTGTTTAGTAACTATCGTTTAGTAACTATCGTTTAGTAACTATCGTTTAGTAACTATCGTTTAGTAATTAAAACTATCGTTTAGTAACTAAAACTATCGTTTAGTAATTTAATTGACTATCGATAGTACTATCGATATATCGATAGTTTACTGATAGCACTATCGAACAATCGATAGTTGAAATTACCGATAGTTTTTCATCTCAAGTTGCCATACCCAGAGTTCTCCCCGGGTCCGGTCCGCATAGAGCGCGTCCGCTCAACAAGTGTCCCTCCTCCTGCGTAGCTCGGGAACGTGAGATCGCCACATTTCAAACAGCTCAACAAACATTAGGTTCATATAAACTTTGAATCTACCATTAAATTTAGGTGAGATATGGTCACAAGTCGTTTTTCAACTTGAAACACGATTTTCTGCGTTATTAGAGTCTGAAACGAACTTTTGTCGTTTACCCGCCTAAAAAGTGATATTTTAAAATAGTTTAAACTTCTATACTTTACTCAAGGTACAAACTTTACGTTCATATAAACTTTGAATCTACCATTAAATTTAGGTGAGATATAGTCACAAGTCGTTTTTCAACTTTAAACACGATTTTCTGCGTTATTAGAGTCTGAAACAAACTTTTGTCGTTTACTCGCCTAAAAATAGTGACATTTTAAAATTGTTTAAATTTCTAAACTTTACACAAAGTACAAACTTTAGGTTCATATAAACTTTGAATCTACCATTAAATTTAGGTGAGAAATGGTCAAAAGTTGTTTTTCAATTTAAAACACGATTTTCTGCATTATTAGAGTCTGAAACGAATTTTTGTCGTTTACTCGCCTAAAAATAGAGATATTTTAAAATTGTTTAAACTTCTAAACTTTACTCAAGGTACAAACTTTAGTTCATAAAAACTTTGAATCTACCATTAAATTTAGGTGAGATATGGTCAAAAGTCGTTTTTCAATTTAAAACACGATTTACTGCGTTATTAGAGTCTGTAATGCTTCTTCTACTTTTGGCGCGCTACACACAAAACCAAGGCCTTTCGGCTTACACAACAAAATCAAAGGAAGCACCACATATACAATACCTGGCTAACTATGTTCAGCGGTGCTGGGCGTAGGTTCCGGAGGCGCCACCTAGCTCGAACAAAAAAGAAGAGACACTCTAGTGAGCTAGGAACTAGTGACACAAAAGGTATGATGCGCATAACATAATAAATCAAAATCACAACTAAAATACAAGTTAAACTCTAATCTAATCTTTGTAACCAAAACAACAAACTAAATAAAAAAAACAGAGACTAAGATGTAACTTAACTGAGCGGTGGAATCTGCTATCCAACTAAGACAGTGTCAGACGTACGCTGCAAAAAATGGTAGGTTGGACTATCTAATCCTCTTCTTCTGAGACTCCTGGAGAGGAGGACGGAGACGAAGAGTTGAAGTAGACCGATCTTCTCGACTGGAGATCAAATATGGTGAGCTTCCGGACGTAAAAAGATGTGTTGGTCCTTGGTAAAGTGCGTGAGGCCACTCAATACACCGCTTGTCTCGACAATCGTCTTCAGAAGGTTACTGTAGGTCACTTCTCCAAGCCTCTCCTCTCTTAGGTAGCTCAGACTAAAATCCCTTACTGGTAAAACAGGGGTTAAACCAGCAGCAAGCCATACTCCCAAATGTACATACAGAAACGCAAAGCGTATCCAGCAAAAATGACAAAGCAAAAGATTCCAAATCTAAATCGTTAACAAAGCTGAAGTTACATAACAAGCTACGGGTTACAAAGCAAAACTTAATTACAAAATCAAACAAAAGTATTACAAAAGTATCAGAATCAAAATTTTCAAAAGGTACAAAATGTTTCAGAATTAACTTTACATTACGCAAGCACATATAGAAAATAACGATGAAAATAATGAGAATGGTGAAGAGATGAATAATGAATGATGGGGTTGTTGAGACAGGGACGTTGGACAGGAAGTAAGTCTCTACTTACACAATAAACAGGCTTCGCGGCTTTGTGGTGGTTGGTTTTGACTCAAAATATCAAAAATCACAAATGTGCTCATCAGCAACCAAAAAGTCAAACCAGACCAAACAAAACTTAAACTAAATATCACAAACTTATATCTAATCAAATAGCACAAAGCCCGCCAAGTATGTTCCGAAAAAAAAGATGAGGCAGCTTTTCTAACTGAGCAGAAAAGTTCTCAAAAACAAAAATGCCTGTAAACTCCTAAATTGTCCAAAAAAAAAACAGTCGGGTCTCTACACATTCTCACACACATGTTCTCAATGAATGATGATGAACGGACATGATATGAATGGAGGGGGGATACAAAGATGGTGGCCGGAAATGAAATTCGGAAACAAAATGGTACTAATCAACACGTGGTTCAAATACACGTGATGCATGTATTTCACAAAACAAAATTTAATTCCAAACAAAAGCAAAACCCCCCCAAAATGTTTATACAGAATTACTAAAATGATATGCTCAAAAAATTACAAGTGCATGTGGACAGAACATGACTTCATACACGAACTGGTAATCTAGCTAAGTTAAACAAAAAGGCGATTCTGTCAGAGTTCAATCGATCTAAATTACTACAATTGATAATAAGCTTCTGAGTCTAAAATTTTACAAAGATGATTGACGCTACGTTAAATTTAACCTAAAAATGAGACACGAACATGTGCTCCACAAGACAAAATAAATGAAATCAAATATCAAAAATAAACCGTTTTAACTAATAAACTTCAAATCAGTAAAATCTTAGCTTGAACACTTACTCTCAAGATGCAGTCAGCACGGTGATGTTCATGGATATCGTCGTTATCTTCACTAAATCAAAAAACTCATGCCAACATGGCCGACAACAAAATAAGATCTCGGACAGCATCCACAAAATCAACCGATCACGACGAAGTCTGAAGGCAGAACCCTTGATCGACCGTCTTCGATGATATCTCGAAGCAGAATCTGGATCGACCGTCGTCGATGACCTCCCGAACCAGAATCTCCTTGACAGCCAGCCAAAAAAACTCATCTCTCTCTCGTGACAAAATAATCCAGCAAAAAAATTGAATCGTAGATCTGCTACCTGAGTTGCAGGCAAGCAGGGCGGGTGGTGGTGAAGAAAATCATTACAAGTCTGAAACGAACTTTTGTCGTTTACTCGCCTAAAAATAGTGATAATTTAAAATTGTTTAAACTTCTATACTTTACTCAAGGTACAAACTTTAGGTTCATATAAACTTTGAATCTACCATTAAATTTAGGTGAGATATGGTGACAAGTCGTTTTTCAACTTGAAACACGATTTTCTGCGTTATTAGAGTCTGAAACGAACTTTTGTCGTTTACTCGCCTAAAAATAGTGATATTTTAAAATTGTTTAAACTTCTATACTTTTCTCAAGGTACAAACTTTAGGTTCATATAAACTTTGAATCTACCATTAAATTTAGGTGAGATATGGTCAAAAGTCGTTTTTCAATTTAAAACACGGTTTACTGTGTTTTTAGAGTCTGAAACGAACTTTTGTCGTTTACTCGCCTAAAAATAGTGATATTTTAAAATTGTTTAAACTTCTATACTTTACTCAAGGTACAAACTTTAGGTTCATATAAACTTTGAATCTACCATTAAATTTAGGTGAGATATGGTCACAAGTCGGTTTTCAACTTGAAACACGATTTTCTGCATTATTAGAGTCTGAAACGAACTTTTGTCGTTTACTCGCCTAAAAATAGTGATAATTTAAAATTGTTTAAACTTCTATACTTTACTCAAGGTACAAACTTTAGGTTCATATAAACTTTGAATCTACCATTAAATTTAGGTGAGATATGGTGACAAGTCGTTTTTCAACTTGAAACACGATTTTCTGCGTTATTAGAGTCTGAAACGAACTTTTGTCGTTTACTCGCCTAAAAATAGTGATATTTTAAAATTGTTTAAACTTCTATACTTTTCTCAAGGTACAAACTTTATGTTCATATAAACTTTGAATCTACCATTAAATTTAGGTGAGATATGGTCAAAAGTCGTTTTTCAATTTAAAACACGGTTTACTGTGATTTTAGAGTCTGAAACGAACTTTTGTCGTTTACTCGCCTAAAAATAGTGATATTTTAAAATTGTTTAAACTTCTATACTTTATCAAGGTACAAACTTTAGGTTCATTTAAACTTTGAATCTACCATTAAATTTAGGTTAGATATGGTCACAAGTCGTTTTTCAACTTGAAACACAATTTTCTGCGTTATTAGAGTCTGAAACGAACTTTTGTCGTTTACTCGCCTAAAAATAGTGATATTTTAAAATTGTTTAAACTTCTATACTTTACTCAAGGTACAAACTTTAGGTTCATATAAACTTTGAATCTACCATTAAATTTAGATGAGATATGGTCAAAAGTCGTTTTTCAATTTAAAACACGATATATATATAAGATTAAAATATATGAAGATCGCCAAATAAATATACACGACCATTAAGTAATACATTCATTATAAGTGCTCTTCTAAAACATAATATAGTTTATTATTTAAAAGTGTTGAATAATGAAAAAACTATTTAATAATGAGCCCATTATTCAATTGCTGATAGCAAACCAAATTGCAGTCGCTATAACAACGCAACGCTAAATGTTGAATAATGAAACATTATAAATTGCTATCTAGCGAGATTTAAAACAACTACTGGATGACGTTTGACGTTGAATACAATACATTATATTATTTATTTTTATTTTTATTATTTTTTTTTTCGCCAAGGAAACACAAAGTGAGTGGTACGGATTGTTCAGGGAGGTATTTGAATGTAAAATTACAGTAGTGTTAGAGATAAAAGTAAATAGAAAAGTGGAAGGAAGAGCTGTTGGAAGGACCTCTCTCTTATACAGTATTATCTAAGCGAAGGTAGGAGAAATAGAAAAGATAAGTAGAAACTAAATAAAAACGATATAAGTTAACCTAAATTGACAGCAACAAATTGTGAAGGATACTTCGCTTATTTGTGGATCTACTAGTGACATCTAAAGCCCGAAAACAAATAAACAAAATAAAAATTAGTCTCTACACGCATGTAAGGTGGGTTACAGCTAAACTGGAGGAGATGGATAAGACTTAAAGCGAAACCAATACGCATACAAGTACAGCGGGTGACCTGCATACTGGGGAAGATGAGTCAAGAAAAGAACGTAGAAAAAGAAGATACAGAAAATGCATTTGAGAGGTCTAGGGTAACGTCGAGATCACCAGCAAGAAAGGAGAGAAAGGAAAAAAGCTCTAAGGATAATGAAATGAAAAAAATCGAAGAAATGTTTCGAAAACTGAATAGAGAAATGACGGTGATGAGAGAAGATATAAAAACAGGCAACGAGAGCATATAAAAATCAATAGAAGAAAACAACGAGCAGACGAAAAAGATGGTAGAGGATATACAAAAAGAAGTGGAAATACTTCAAGAAAGAGAGAGACAATGGGATACGAACCGCGATTTATTATATCAACAATTGGAAGCCCAAGAGAACAGATACAAAAGCGAAGTGCAAAAAAGGGAAGATATGGAGAAGAGATTAAAGACACTACAATATGCAATCGAGCAAGAAAAAGAAGAGTGAGAAAAAAAAGATATTGAAAATAGAACAAATAATATTATCGTAAGAGGCATAGAAACAGCAAATGAAAACTTTAAAGATAACTTAAAAGAGTGGTTTAAAAATAAAATAGGTGCAGAACCTAAAGTAAAAGAAGCGTATATAATAGGAAAAAATAAAGACAAAAAATAACAAGGGTTAATTTAGATAGCTGGGAAGATTAAAAATTATTTTAGAAAATAAAAACAAATTAAGAGGGAAACAGTTGTATATAGATCATGATCTAACTATTGCAGAAAGGCAAATACAAATGCAGCTGTGGAAAATTGCAAAATCAGAAAGAGAGAAGGGAAAGTTTGCTATAGTTGCCTATAAAGCAATAAAAATTCAAAACCAACGGTATAATTGGAATGATAAAGAGAAGAAAATTGAACAAGCTGAGACAAAAAACTAAGAATCACCTTAAAACAATTTCATACAAGTAACATGGACCATACGAACTTAAACTCGGGAAATATAAAAACTGGCTTTTGGAATGTCGTGGGAATAAAAAATAAAGATACAGACTTTTGGTATTTTATAAATAAATATGATGTAATAGGGTTAGTAGAAATTTGGGTAGAAGAAAATAGTTGAAGAAAAAGTTAAGAAAACAATTTATATGGAAATATACTCCAGCACTTAGATATAATAAAAAGGGTAGAGCTAGCGGAGGAATTATGACAGGTGTGAAAAAAAATATCAAAAAAGCAGAAAGTGAATTACTTTTTAGTGAACAAATTCAAGAAAGAAAAATCTGGTTACAAAATAAAATTTGGAGAATAATTACAATTTATAGTAACAATAATTTGCAAAAGATTATTCAAGAAATATAAATCAAGATCGAAGATAAATCAGAAACTAATCTGATAATAAGAGGAGATTTCATATGTTTGAAGACTGGATGACAACTAGAAATGTCAAAGGTATTAATGAAAGTGTTTTACTTGTTTATTTTTCATACTTACAAACGAAAGTGGCTCCTTCTTCCTTATGGACGAAGTATTCAATGATTAGACCTTCTTTTTTTTTCTACGAGGGTAGGGGGAAAATCTGCATACATACATCTTGCGCCTTCCGTAGCGCAAGGTAGTGCTGGGTTTCCAGTCAGGCTAGTCGCCATAGGGACCAGCTAAAAAACCCCTCCCTTACCACCCACAATGTATGGGGAACCGCTCTCGCATTACTTCCCATAGCATGTGTTGTCTAACTCGTTGGGTTCATTTATCTACTAGTCTTCGTCGTTACCCTTCTCTCTTTGGCGTTCGTCCTCTTCTTTGGCCGAGAGGATGGCCGTGATCATGTCGCTAATGGTTTTCCAGTCTTCTTCGTTCTCAACCATGCACTGTATGATGTTATCTGGCTCAAGGCTAGTGCCCACCTCCTTCTCCGCTGCCTCTCTCATTTCCTTCCATTTAGCGCATCTGAAAAAAGTGTGCTCCGGGGTATCTCTTTGATCGCAATAAAGGCACGCGTCAGTCTCCGGCTTCTTGATGCGTGTGAGGTAGCTTTGGAAGCACCCGTGTCCGCTTATCATCTGTGCCATATGGAAGTGCACCTCCCCATGCTCTCTGTTAAGCCAGCCTTCCAGACTTGGCGTAAGCACATGTGCCCACACGTTGCCTGTATCTTCAGCCCATCTCTCTTGCCACTAACGGGCTCTATTCCTGCGAGCTGTGTCTTTTCCGACTTTGGGTTTATCATAGCTGTGTAGCCTCTCCTCCGCTATGAGTTCCATTGGCGCCATCCTGGCTAGTACCTCAGCTACCTCCACTGACACCGTGCAGTAACCCCTGCATATGCCTAGCGCCAGTCTCCTGTTTGTGCTACGTAGTAGTTTGGTGGCCTTACCGTATCTCAGGGCCACCCCCCACACCGGTGCCGCATACAGTATGATGCTTTGGGCCGTTGCCGCCAGCAGCCTCCGCTTGCTCTCCGAGGGGCCTGACACCCTAGGGAAGAGCCTCTTCAGTGCCATAACTGAGGACAGTTATGGCACTGAAGAGGACAGGAGTCCAATGATTAGACCTAACCTAATCTAACTTTTTTTTTTACGAGGGCAGGGGGGAAATCTTCAACAAGAGACCTAACAGGGTCCGCTCTGTTAGGTACTGCAGGATTTGTACCTGCTAAAACCCCCCTCCCATCTCACCACACAGGATTAAGGAACCGCTTCCGCATTAATTCACCATCTCTGTGCTGTTGACTACTTTTTGCTACTATTGTCTCTTCTTCCTTTTACTCTAGTATTATTACATGGTCACCGTCTTGCCCTCTTTCTCTATTCCTTTCTTCTTCTTCTTTCTTGCTCATGATATTCTGGAGCATACCCCCCACTGTCTCCCAGCTGCACCTGTCTTGGAGCATGAGGTCAACCAAGTTACCTGTACTTATATTACCGTATGCGTCTATTGCAGCTTTCCGTTCTTCGTCCCATCTTCTACATCTAAAGATGGTGTGCTCCGTCATATCTGGCTCCATACAGTACTTGCATGTATTATTCGCTGCTTTCCCTATTCTGCATAGATATTCTTGGTAGCACCCATGTCCAGTTAGGCACTGGGTAAGTGCGTAACTAATCTCGCCGTGTTCTCTTTCTAACCATCCATTTATGTCCGGCATGAGGCGGTGTATCCGCACGTTTCCCCTGTCTTCACTCCATCTCATTTGCCATGTCTGGTTCCGTCTTTTCTTTATTTCCTCTTTTTCCACCTTGTTCTTCCTGTGCATCTGTGTACGCTCTTCAACTAAAATTTGAAGTGGGGCTAGTCTTGCGGCTACTTCCGCTGCCTCTGTGGAGACCGTCCGATATCCTCTACTTATTCCTAGTGCTAGCTTTCTGTTGGTGCTGCTAAGCATTTACAGCAATATTTATATTTCAGTACGTTTCTCCATATGGGGGCAGCATAGAGAATCACACTCTGTGCTACCGACGCCAGCAGCCTCCTCTTTTGCTCGTTTGGGCCGTCTATACGGGGGTAGAGCCTTCTCAGAGCGTTAACCGTATTCTGTGCCTTTAGTATAGCATTTTTTAGGTGTATAGTGAAGGTCATGCCCTTGTCAAAGTACCCTCCTAGGTACTTTATGTCAGTTTTGGGTGTTATTGTTTTCCCCTCCATGTCAAATTCGATCTTTTGGTGCTTTCTCCTTCCGATGAGCAGCACCGCTTCCGACTTTTCTGGGACAATGGTTAGTCCGTGTTGCTGTATCCATGTTTGAATTTCGAATAGGGTCGTGTTTACGATATTTTCTAGCGCTTCTTCCTTCTTATCTCTGGCTACTATGGCCAGATCATCCGCAAAGCCCAGCAGTGTTACCCCTCGGGGAACCGGGAGTGTCAGGATTCCATTATAAAATATGTTCCAGAGGGTTGGTCCCAGAATTGACCCTTGTGGTACTCCACAGGTCATCTGGTACCTTTCCCCTTCGTACTCTGCCCATCTATTATCCAAGTATGATCCAACAATATTTACTAGGTAGGTTGGGAAGTCCATTCCCTCCATTGCTTCGATGATTAGCCGCGATGGTGCTGAGATAAATGCGTTCTTAATGTCTATGGTTACTAATGCGCATAATCCCCTTGTCTTCGCGCTCTTACTCATCTCATCCACGGCGGCGTCTCGTATAGTTGCCATAGGGTCTAGTGTCGACCTTCCCGCCCTAAACCCATATTGCTGGTCGGATAGCAGGTTGCCTTCTTCTAGATGTTGTCCAATCCTGCCACACAATACACTTTCTAATAGCTTCCCTAATGTATTTAATAGGCATAGTGGCCTGTACGCTGATGGTTCGTCTATGTTTGCCTTCCCTGGTTTAGGTATTAATACCAGTTTTGCAACTTTCCATCTTTCCGGGAATTTACCCGTGTTTACTATTGTGTTCAAGGTTCCGAGGAGCCACTGTGGTCTTTGCGTTGCTATTAACTTGGTTATCTTCGGGGGGATACCATCGCGCCCCGGAGCTTTCTTGTTCTTCATCCGCTTTCCAGCAGCTACAATTTCTTCCTCCTTTATCTGGGGAATTCCTTCCGTTACTGGTCGGTTCAGCCATGGTGTGATGACATGTCTGGGAAACAGCTGGTCTACTATTTTCTTTGCCACGTCCCTCTCTGGAGTTGTTGGCATTTGCATCCTGGCTCGCTTCACCACTAAGTTGTATGGCCTACCCCATACGTCCTCGTCCACTGCGTCAATCAGTTCCTTCCACTTCCTCTCCTTTTCTCGCTTTATTTCCAGGCTTAGGTGCTTCTTAGCTGCCTTATAGTTAAGTCTGTTTGTGTCCCTATCCACGCTTGTTCCTTTCGGTCCATTGCTCCTCGTGTGTATCCTTCGCTTCTCAATGCATATTTTACGGAGTTCTGTAATCTTTGGTGTCCACCAATATGCTGGCTTTCTATTTGCTTTATTGGCCCCCTTGCCGCATTTCTTCATTTGTCGCAGACTTCCTGCACGCGCCTTTCCATATCCTGTACCTCCTCGACTGATTGTAGTTTTGCGATCTCTTCCTCTCCTTTGTCCGATTGCAGGGTTTTAACATTCCACCTTGGCCTCTTGGTATCGCTGCTTTCTATCTTTCCTAGGTCAATTTCGTATAGTATATGATGATGTGGACTGTAAGATACCTCCTGGTCGTTCACTCTCCATCTATGTATTCTGTCTGCTAGGTATTCAGAGCACGCGGTTACATCAATATATGACGTGCCATTCGCGTTTTGGAAAGTTGGTGTGTTTCCCCGATTGCATATGTATAGATCATAGCGGTAGAGCACCTCCAATAATTTCTCGCCTCTCTTATCCGTCGTTGGTGAGCCCCATGTTCCATGTTTGGCATTAAAGTCACCTGAAAGCAGGACATTCTTTCGGGTTTCCCCTAGAACTCCTCCTAATTCTTCTAGGAACGATTCGTATTTTTGTTCGCCGATATTTGGGCTCACATAGCACGACACCATTCTTATGTTTGCAGTCTCTACCCATGTTACGTTTCTTGTCGCCCGATAGTTTGTTACCCTTGTTCTCGATGGATCCAACACCAGGATGCCCGTATCGCAGCTACTCTTTTCTTTGTTACAAATCCAGTTTCTTTGCCCGGTTGCTATATTTACATTCGGTTCCGATGCAAGGACGAAGTCGATTTTCATCTCCTTGTTAGCCTACTCAATGGCGTTATGGGCATCCTTGCACCTGTTAAGATTGATTTGTAGTATTTGTATCAACATTATATTTTTGGAACGTTACTGATGGCCTCCGTCCATCTCCTTGCTTTTCGTCCCTTCTATCTTCTGGATATATATTTTTTCCCCTTTTCTGGGCTTTTCTGCTCCTCTCGTCCCTTATCAATTTTCTAAAGAATGGGCATGCCATGGTGCCCATTCTATGTTCCTTATCACTGTCGCATGAGAAGCAGCTCTGCGCCTGCGTGCATTTCTCTTCTCCATGTTTAGCTTCGCCACAGGTGCTACAGAGTCTTCTTCTATTTGGGCCTTCGCATGAAGCTTCCCGGTGCCCGAACTCCAGGCAGGTATAGCAGCGGGCCATCCTAATTCTTTCCCTTATGTAGCACTGGTTAACTACCACTCTCAGCCTCTCCTTTGCTAGGAGTGCTTGGGCCAGTGCTACAGGAGCTATTAATCTTGTGGTTTTCTTATGTCCATAGAAGGTATCCCTTATGTCTCCTATTTCTACCAAGCTTGTATCTTCACCTGGCAGTGCTTCCTCTATGGCTTCTTTTATCTCATCTTTAGTGACCATCATATCCATGCCTGACATGTATAAAACCACCTTGGGTGCATTTCCTGTCACTCTGAGTTTAGTCCCTTCCCCTATATTGTCTGTGATCAGCGCTTTTAGCTCCTCTACTTTCTCACAGCCTTTCCTCATCACCACGACTATTTGTTCTTGTCTTGTTTCTTTTATTGTTTCTATTTCGATTCTTTTTGTATTTATATCCTTTGCCATATTTCTTACGCAGCCCAGAGTGTCGGCATAGCTCTTCCCTTCTATTACTATCGCCTCTGCTCTGGGTGGTCTCCTTTGGACCATGTTCTTATATTTGGCTCCTTTGATAGATTTAGTTTGTCTCTCTACCTTTTTCCCTATATCTATGTTTTCCCCGGTGGCTGCTCTACTTCCCCTTCTTGTTTTTGTGCCAGCACTGTAGAATACTATGTCTAGATCTTCGGCGTGGGTGAGGCATCGCAGCATCCTTCGTACCCTATCTTCCTGTTCCATATTGCTGACTGTGATTGCCACCATCTTGGTTCCATTCTCCACGCAATCTTCAATATATTTTCGTAGGGCATCGAACACTTCTCCCCATTTTTCTTTTCCCATTTCTTTTTCCATATCTTTTGCTGGTATCTTAATGTTTGTCAGGCTCGTTCTTTCTGTTGTAGTCTCGCCATCGTCTACCGTGAAGTTACTAGTGATCTGTAGCTTGGCTGTATTCACCTTCTGTACCTCTCTTTCTATGATTCTAGCGCCTCCGGGTATATTTTCCCTTATATATTTTAGGATCCCCGTATCGTATTTTTCTTCCTCCCATTGGATCGTGAGTATGTTTCCTACTCTTTTCCTATATGGATTGCCTATTTCGATTTTATTGGGGAGAAAGGCGTCTGTTGGCCAGTCCCCCTGTATCGTCTGCCAGGTTAATTCAAAATTACATTTTCCTTTTTCTATTTTGCTATGCAATTTGGCTATCTGTTGTGCCTTCTTGTTCGTCCGTGTCGCTTGGGCATACCCCTGCTGATTTCTTGTCATAATTCTTTCCATCTCGGCAATTCTCTCTTGTAGTTCCCTCATATTGGTTTTATTTTCCTCTTCTAGCTCTTTCTTGATCGCCAGTATTTCCTCTTTTTTTTCTGCTCCATTGCTATTTTGTTGCTCTCCATTTCCTCATGTTGGACTCTGTCGTGTTCATGCCTACTTTCGTTTACTTGCTTTATTAGCCATTCTAGTTCTTCTACCCTTTTAGCGATTACTGTGGCCGTCTTCATCTTTTCCTGCCTTACCTGTAGGCATATCTTATTAATGTTTCTTACCACATTCTTGATTGGTATCGCCGTGTTCTGGAACTTCTCTATGGCCAGTTTGTCCAGTTCTACGAGCAGGTCCCCTAGCTCCTGTATGTTATCCTCCACTTTGCTCTTCTTTGGTTCCTGTTGGAGTGGGTTGCTGTCGTTATCCCTGCTCCTTTTGTTTTTCTGAACCTCTCCATCTAGTATACTGTTATCTGAGGTGCTGAGTATGCTTATTACCTCTATTGTCGGTGTAACTATTGTTACATTTTGATTTTTTGGGGCAATCGAGTCTAGGGTGGAATCAGATTCAAATAGGTTCCGTTTTTCACGTTCTCTAGCGACTCCTCTAGGGGTCTTGCTCAGCGGACTTGACTCGTAGGGGAGTCTGTTTGCTTTATTATCATCCTCCTCTACGTCAGTTTTCTGTCCCTCCCGCTGTGTTTTCGGGCTTTCTTTCAGCAGGTTATCTAGTATGGTGTCATTTCTAATTTCCGTAGTGGAGTTTATCTTCTCGTTTCTTGTTTCTGTCTGTTCTATTTCTTCGTATGTGTCATCGAACAGCTCTTTGAGTTCCTGTATCGATCTATTTAGTTTCTTTTCTGCTTCGCTAGTCTTTATCTCTATTTCTTTCCCCACCGTAGGTGGGGTTCTTCCTAGTGTGTTACCCTTAAATGGGGTCGCAGGTGTTAGCTCCATCGGATCGCCTTCACTTGTTTTCATCCTACGCTTGCTTCCTTCCCTATGCTCATTTCCTGTGTTCATGTCAATATAGCCCTTGTTAGCTCCCGCTGGAGTCTTTGTGGAACTTGTTTCATATGATACCTGCTTTTCGCTTACTACTTCGTCAACTTCCACAACCTTCCTACCTTCTTCACCCCTCTCCCTCTCAAGATCCATAATCATTGCTGTGATTGTCCCCGTTGGATCCATCTGGTCTCTCCTGCCTCGATTTAACGTGTCTCCACGCCTGTCGTCTTCTTCCGTTGGAAATTTGCATGCATCCATATTGCTTCACTATTTTCGCCCCCTGACCTCCCACCCACCACGGAGCCACATCTGGGGGTATAGCTCCCTCGCAGACCTTCGAAGCGCGAATAACCTGAAAGGAATGATTAGGCCAAGCATCCTCGTAAGGATACTTGCCTACCTATCCCCCACCTAATCAAACACTTACCGCTTCCAACTCGGTAAGGCCGTTCAGGGTCTCCTGCAACTCCAGCCTGCGCCGAAGCTCACCCGCTGTGCTATACAGGAGCCGATTGATAGGAACTGGGCTGAATTCCTACCTCACGTCTATCCGAAGCTGAGGCCGAAGTGGTGTGTTGGGGCTTCCTCAACCACCAGGTTCCCCTTTTCCGGCATACGGGACGCCATGCACGGCAAACGTATGGGTGGGACCACCACATCCTGAAACATAGCAGAGTCGTTACCAAAAGATCCATCCGTGGTTTGATTTCGGAGTTTTCCTTCTCCTAGACGTGTTGCCTTCGCCATGGCTACGAGTCCCGTCTACCCGTGGGTGGCCGCCTACTCTGGGTCAGATGCCACCACCGTTGGAGATGCCTCTTAGTCTTCCAGTTTAAGTGAGTCCTGGCCTACTGTACTAAGCCCCCCCGCCACGTCAAGGCGAGCATCCCACCTAACCTAACCTTTTTTTTTTGGTAGGGTAGGAGAGAATGCTCATGCACACCCAGGGATGATGCCGAGGCAGCGCATCCCCCCGTTTGGTAGGGTACTGTGGAACTCTAATCATCCGCTTTCGCTTCATTTGGTCAGCCTACCCACTAAACTCTCCCGTCCCTTCGTGGACCCTCCCATCCCGGAACTGCGTCTTCCGCATTACTTCAGGATTGGGCGTCCTTCAGCTTTTACTGCCTTTCCCTTTTCTCCTGTCTCTCGATAGTCTCTTTCCTTTCCATGATTACTTTGCAGAAACTAGTATCTGCATCCCATGCTGTACTGTCTTGAAGCATTGTTACTATAAGGTTTCCCGCGTCAACTCTGCTTGTTACGCTTTCCATCTCCGCCCTCTCTGTTTCCCATGCTTGGCAGGAAAACATCGTATGTTCCGCCGTATCGTCCTCTGCGCTACAGTGTGGGCACGTCGCGGTTCTTCTCTTACCGATCCGGTACAGGTATGTTTGGAAGCTTCCGTGCCCTGTAAATGTGAGGTCTCCATGTTTCCGGCCTGTCCATTCTTCCACCTTCGGTATAAGCTTCCATGTCCACCTTCCGTTTTTACTATGATCCCATCGCTTTTACCATTCTTCAATAATTTATAAGAAGCGTTCATTTTTGTTTTTATAATACTCTCTTCCTTTCGCCTCCAGATCTATTGGCTGAGTTCCCGCGATCGCAGCGATTGCGTCCCCCGACATGGTTCTGTAGGCGGAGCAGATTCGGATTCCCACCTTTCTCTGTACTTTGGCCAGACGGTTGCGATGACATTCTTTGTCTAGAGTGTCCGCCCACACTCGCACCGCGTACAACATTATTGAATTCGCAACCGCCGCGTAGAGTTTCCTTTTGCCTGATCGCGGTCCTCCCACATTCGGCATCAGTCTCGAGAGCGCGTTCACCGCTTTCTCTGCGGATTTCCCAACCTTCTGTACGTGTCGTCCATGGTTGTTTCCTCTAGCGATGGTCATACCTAGATACTTTATTTCTTTCGCTGGTCTAATCGTAGCGTTTCCAACCTGAAAAACCACGTCAGTGGTTTTCCGCCAGCCGACTAAGATGACCGCCTCCGTTTTCTCTGGTGCGAGTCTTAGTCCATTTGTCCTCAACCATGAACATATTTGTTCACAGCATATGTTTGTAGTAGTGACCAGTTCTGTTACAGTCTTGGCGGTCACCACCAGCCCCAGGTCGTCCGCGTATGCTATTTTAACGGGGCTCTTCGGGGACTCAATCCTTAAAACACCATCGTACATTGCGTTCCAGAGGAGGGGTCCAAGGATCGAGCCTTGTGGGACCCCTCTTGTCACTGGGTACTGTCTACCTTCCTTAGTAGTGATGTTCCTCTGGCTCAGGTAGGACTTGACCATATTTGTTAAATATGACGGGACGCCCATCTTTTCCAAGGCCCTAACGATTAATAGCCACGACGCCGTGTTGAATGCATTGCGGATGTCGAAGGTCAGAAGCGCGCAAATCTTTCTTTTGCGGACGGGCACACTCTTGACTTCCTCCGCGATGCTCATCACCTTTTCGATGGCGTGTACCGTGCTCCTCCCCTTTCTAAAACCAAATTGGTTTTCGGAGAGTCCATGCCCCTCCTCAAGTATGTTTACTATTCTTTTTTGCAGCACCAGCTCCAGCACCTTGCCCATAGTGTCCAAGAGACATAGGGGCCTGTAGCTTGTAGGCAAATCAGGGTCCTTACCCGGTTTCTTGAGAAGTATGAGGTCGGCTCTTTTCCATGCCTCCGGGAAGTTACACCTCACCAGGCAGTCGTTCAGGATGTTTAGCATGGTATCAGGGTTGTCCACAACTAGGTCCTTTATCACTTCTGGAGGAATTTTATCAGGGCCGGGTGCCCTTTTTGTCCTCAGCCTGCTTACTGCGTCCGTTAGTTCTTCAGCGGTGATCACCGGTACGGTTCCTTCTACCTCTGTCCTGGTCCAGTTTATATTGCCGTCTTGTGGGAACAACGCGCTTATTATAGCCTCCGTCTCGTTTTCATCTAGCACTGGCAGGGGTTCCCGGATTTTTAGCCTTTTCGTGGCGATCTTATAACCCTGCCCCCAAACATCTGCGTTGAGCTCTTCGCAGAGCCTTTCCCAAGCATCTCTTTTGGCGCCAGCAATAGCGCTCCTGAGGTTTTTCCTCGCTTCTTTCGCCGTCAATCTGAGTACTTCGCATTCTTCCGTTGGTCTCTTTGCGCAGGCTCGCACGTGTTTTCGCCTTGCCTCTACCGCCCTCTTCCTCAGTTCAGCCACCTCCTTGGTCCACCAGTATACTGGAATATGGTGTGCCGCCCTTCTTCTAGGTAGTGTGCTGTCACAGGTTCTTGTAACTCTCTTTGCCAGTTCATTCACATTTCTAGGGGGTGACCGGTACCTTCTCTTATATTCTTCTAGGAAGGCTTCTTTGTTGTAGCCTTTCATGCTCCATCCCTGTATTCTGTTTGTTGCCACCGGGTTGTTCAAGTTTATTTCTGTAACTATGTACTTGTGCAGGCTCAGGCTCTCATCCTGTAGTGTGCGCCATGAGTTCCCGCCCCGCACAGTTTCTTCGTTCACCCATGTCAAGTCTATGCATGAGGTGCTTGCGCCTCTTTCGAACGTGATCGAACCATCATTTGCAATTGATACATCTAAAGACGCCGCCCATTCCAGGGTCTTGTCTCCTCTTTTGTTGGTAACTTTGCTGCCGCAACATGACGAGGCGGAGTTAAAGTCACCAGTAACTACCAGCATACTCCTTTTCCCTCTAGCTCTTATAGATTGTTCCAGCTCATCTAAAAAGTCAAAATACTCTTGATCGGGTCTATTTGGGGAGAAGTAGCAGCTGTACACGATGTACTTCCCGATTCTAACCCAAACATACCCATCACCTCCACCGTGCTCGTTAGGAGTGAGTCGCAGCGTTTTGATTTGTGCGTCGTTCCTTAGATCTGCAAAGCTGTTCGATCGCACGTTGGCGGTTGGCTCTGTAACGCACAGGATGTCAGCCTTCTCTCTTCTGGCTGTGGCGTACATAAGGTCCTGCGCCGCCCAGCTCCGGCCAATGTTTATCTGGATAATCGTGAAGGTGCTTTTATCTTAGCCTCCTCCAAGGCCTTCCTGTGATTCTTGCATCTGCCTGTTCCATATCTATGCCCTTCTTCTCTACAGCTCAGGCATTTCAGTGTTTCACTTTGGCATTCTCTGTCTTTATGCCCCGGCAAAGCGCACTTCCGACATAGTGTGTTATCTTCTTCTACGGTGCATTCTTTGCTTGTATGGTTATACTGGTAGCATTTATAGCATTGCTTCACGTTGTACCATTTTCTTATTTTACATAGTGCCAGGCCTATTCTTATTTTCCCATTGTTCTCTTTCATTAGTTGTTCGGCGTCTTCTTCTGCAACCGTTATAAAGGCCGCCTGTGTGCCTCGGATTACTGCCCTGATTGATGTGACCTCTGCATTGTTTTTCCCAATGGCTGCTTCAATTTCTTCTATTGTGCTCCCCTGAACGATATCACTTATTATGAGGGTTTTTTTCCATCTGTTGAGGATCTTAGTCTTCTTTTCTCCTACTATTTCTTTTAGTGATTGTTTAGTTCTTCAGTCTTTTCCTGGTTCCTCTTAGCCTCTATTAGTACCTGTCCTGTTCTAGTTTTCCTGATTCTCCTAATTGTGTCTCCCATCTTTTCTTGATTGATCCCTGCTTTGATTTGCTGGACCACTTTCGTGTATGTAGTACCTTCCGTGGTTATGACTATTGCGTCTGTGTTCTTTTTTCTTTCTTTTTTCTTGGTTTTCTTCTTTTTGATTACATTGTTCCATTCTGTTTCAGTTTCAGTTTGAATATCTGTATTTGTAGTTAACTTAGTTTCTGGTGGTTCTCTTTCTCTTCTTTGTTTTTTATCGGTTGGTTGTGTTTTCTTGTCAGCGTGGCATTGCACCTTAATACCCGAGCTGTGGAAGACTGTCTCCACCATTCGTTTTAGTAGTCCCAGGTTTGTTTTTCTTTTCCCAAAGTCAATCTTTTTGATGACTACCGCTTCTTCTTTCTTTAGGTGCAGCATTTCTTTTAGTTTCCACAGGCTATTATATAGCACCTTTGGAGAGAGTTTGTTTTCATCGTATTTCATGGCCATGTAATAGATGTGCTTGTCTTTTTTGGTGTCTTGTGTTCCTTCGCTAATACTAAGTCTTACCACTTTGGCGTCGGTCTCTAACTCTTTCGTCTCAGTTTCCATGTTTATGAGTTCTTCAATTGTATCCTCTTTCTTTCCTTCTTTGTTTATTTCTTTGGTGAGTACTACTACCGCTTCAGGTGGTATTGTTTCAATGATTTCTGTTGCTTTATAAATTTCTTGGGCCCATCTTCCTTTATTTATCTCTTGGAAGGCTTCATAGCTTTTTTTCGCCTGCGCTTTAAGAATCATTTCGTCATCTATTTGCTTCCTTTCTTCTTGGTTTTTCTCGTTTAATGTTGTTTTATTTTCAGCCTTTAATGGTAATCTATCTAGTTGTGTGCTGGTTACTATCGTTAGTGAGGATTTAACTCGGCCTACTGGCTGTGTTTCTGCTAAGCACACATCAACCCCTTCCCGGCCCACGCGCGGGTTAACACGGGGTCGAGTCCGGGTACTCCCCAGCAGAGAGACCAGGTCAGCCGGCGTCGTGTCCGTTGTCGTCGCAAGGTTCGTCTTCTTGGTTTGTTTTCAGAGTTTTCCGTCTCCTAGACGGGTTGCCTTCACCACGGCTACCGAGTCCCGTCTACCTGTGGGTGGCCGCCCACTCTGGGTCAGACGCCACCCTGGTGTTTCTTAGTTTTCCGGTTACCGGAGAGTCCCGGCCTGCCGTACTAAGCCCCCCCACCACGACAAGGTGAACACCACGGTGGGGGGGAACCTAACCTAACCTAACCTAGGTGACTTAGAAGCGCTGAGAAGTCACTACCTCCGTTGGTCGTGCCTTGAAAACATCACGGTGACAAAATTGTTGAAACGCGGGAATTGTTTGAAGTCGTATAATTTTTTTCGTGAAAAATTTTTAACATTATTACAAATTTAATTAGGTTTAAAAGTAAATAAAATTTTTGAAATATATGTTTTCTAACCTATTAAATCTGTGTTGATTTAGCGGCAATGTATTGTTCATAACTTTTAAAACATTTCAGAAAATTTGATTGCATTAACAATGGCGTTTATTTACGGAGTGTTGGTGGTAATAGACGAGTTTAAGAATGAGGAGAGAATTCATGGAGACATCTTTTTATTTTCGTCTTCCTTTATGCTATAAATTAATGATATGTAATAACAAAATATTATATATAATGTAACAATGCGGTATCGCGGTTGATGCGTTTCATCATGCACATTCATAATTGTTAATAGTTGATGAGTTGTAGACTAAATTATTATTGTTGATTTAGAATGAACATATTTGTAGCTTTAATAACTTGGAATTAATTGTTATTTTAATTGATAATTTCTTCAGCTATAAACAATATAGATTGACTTTTGCTTATTCAGCGTCTGTGATAGGTTTGACATGCCGACAAGATGATGCAAATTATATTCCTTCTAGAAGGAACTGACACGTAGTCATTGATAAAGATACCTAATACATCTCCCCGTAAGTTCTCAGCACCCTTCTGGTTGCTCCGAGCTTAGTTAGTTCTTGCCAGCTCTTCGGATGAGCTGGTGCTTGATCAGTAAGTTTATTGTTAGACTGGTCGCGAGCTCTTTGGAAGAGCCTGATCAGTAAATTGTTGTTAATCACTTGTAAAGGCTAGAAATGCTTTAGTGGTTAAGTTGTCTCGAACTCATTGGATGCGGGTCACCTGTTGTGACGCCAGCTCTTTGGGTGAGCCGAGACAGTAGTTTGATAATCACTTGGGAAAGCTAGAAATGCTTTAGTGATTGAGTTGACTCCAGCTCTTTGGAAGAACCTGGTCAGTAGATTGATAATCACTTATATTGCTATAATTTAATTACGAGCAAGTGCTCAAATTCTGTATTTGTTTGTCCTGTGTTGTGTAAACTATATATCATATATTTATAATAAATAGTGTTAAACTCAATAGAAGACTGGTTGTGATTCTTGAGGAAAGTGTACCTATCCAAACTACCCTAGTGTTGTGTGTGTGTTTGTCATTCGTTGATACTCAGATAACTTCGAGACCCACCAGCCGCCGATGACTCCTGAATAGCCTGCCATCATCTACAGCTGTTAAGGTTGGTTGAAGTTAAGTACATTTTCCCTTGTTGTTAATATCCGATATTCCTTCGCCTGTCATTTTCGAGATTGTCCGTTAAAACTTTAGAACTATTATTGGGAGTGTTCCCTCTAATATTAATTAGGCTCCGCGCGAATTAAGGCCGTTGTGCCCTGTTTTTCGCGTGGTACTGCCAAAGTGGCTTTTGTACAGCCACTATTACAATAATTAAAAAAATTACCGCAATCAAATCACTGACCAAATTCAAAACTAAAAACAGTCCCCAACAAAAAAACTAAAACATGTGAAACAAAAATACCTAGAATGTCACTTCAAAAATAACACGATGTGGAGGTAGCATACAATTTGCTTACGTCATTATTTATGTCACCATCGTGACAGTGACTTGGTGCAGAATAGGTCTCCAGAAGTGGAATGACTCGCCGTAATGCGTTGAAATAATTCTACAATATACCCTTGATATGCGTCTACAATGTTTCAGAAATTCTGGAATATTGTAAAAGTAACTTAATTCAATATGAAAAGGAGAATTTGGGCTAACAAGAACAGTTTGTATTTAAGTTTGAACATTGCAAGTCATTGCTTAGTACTTTAATGTGAATATAAATACGTGTTGAAAATAAATAAATGTCTTAGTAGTTGTACTACATTATTTTCGTTTTAAATAAATATGTTGTTAGTGTTTTCATTATTCTTGTTTTATTTAATAATAAACTTCACCGAACCCGAAATTTTAATAAACGTTAACCTATTTATAAATATCTGGACAAGGGCAAACATTTAAAATACAAGTAAATAATATAGATTTACAATTTTATTAAAAAAAAAAACAGCACAACAAAAACATGTTTTAAATATTAAAACTAGTTGTAACACAGTCTTTATTTAAAAATATATCTTTAAGATTAAAGAGAAATATTTATACTGTATATCAGATATTGTTAATATTTACAGGCATAAAAATTGTACAAAATTTAAAATAAATATAGAACTAATATAGATAGTTGGTCGTGTTGGAGGAGTGGGGGGGGGGGGGTGCTGGGTGGATGGGGCGTAGTTGTCTTTGTGGATGCTTTATCACTGAGTTGATGAGTACTGAGTTCTGGATGCGAGTTCTTCTGTACTTAGGTTTGATGATTAACACAAACGTTGGACAGACATCTGGAACAAGTAGTCGGCGATACAGTATAAGTATCTATTTCTTTTTTACAGAATAACCAGACGTTCCACTGGACCGTTTAGTTAGTATGGAAGATAGTCCCGATTTAGCTTTTTTGGCTACATCTAGGGTCCATAAACGTGCACATCCGTAATATGATTGCTGTATTTTCTCCGCTATACCTGTCGTTAAGTGTATCTATTATTTGAATAATACTTTCTTTAAAGTGTTTTATATCGTCAATTATTTCGGTTTCACTTTCAAGGTCTAAAATTTTACTTTTTATTTCATTGTAAACTGGCAAAAGTACTGACTCTGTGACATAATTTGTGAACTATAAATTATTTCATTTAGATAATAATTTTAAAAATGCAACCCAAGGATCCAACCACAACGTTGTTAATCAATCATTACGCATAGCTCCGGATCGCCAATGGTTGTCTTGTCCGTGTCCTCGCCTAGTGCAGATAACTTGGAGATTCCCAGTACGCCGCCGAAATTATATAGCGTACTGTTTATACATAGTATATTTTTTGTTGCGTGAAAAATAAGTGTAGTAAATGTAGTAATAAACATAGCACAAGAATAATAATAATTTCTTAAATCAAATGATGGATTAATAAAGTAATCGATTATTCAATTGATCGATTAATAAAATAATCGATTTATCAAATAATTGATTAATCGAATAATCTATTAATCAAATAATCGATTCATCTATTAATAAAAAAAATCAAGTGATCGATTAATCGATTTATCGATTATTTTTCACAACCCTAGTCGTCAGGCGTGTTAATGAAATGGTATTAAAAATATATGATAATACCATTCTTGTGGACTACTTGACACTTGGGAACCTAAGTTAAGATACAAAATTTATCGGAACACTTTCTATGCCCTGGTTTAGACGGAGTGACTGCGGCAACCCGTTTAAATTTAAATTGGAAGATTTGATTTCATATAAACTAAACTTTATTTTGCCGACTTTGCCTTTTTATCAAATTTAAGTATTTAAGTTTAATTTTACCTGCATTTATTTAAAATGCCTTTTTAATTAAAAAGACAATATTGCTTAAAAATAGATGAATTTCTACTCTGTAGTTGCATTTTTATCTATTATCCGTGTTTAATACATTTGGCTATGGATATACAGAACGAACAATATAGCGTTGGTCTAAGTACATGTCATTCGCTTTTGTGCGTATGTGTTGTGTTGTTATATTCTAAAGATGTAAGTGGTGCAAAAGTTGTGAAATATTTACATTACGATGCCGAAAATCCCGTCTTACTGAATCATTTCAAAAATGGAATACAAGGAAAACAATGTTATACAATCAATGACAAGAACATTTGTTGTACTAATTACGCCCAAAAGGTATTGTCACAAGTCAAGTTTTAATTTTTAGGTTATTTTATTTATACTACATCGACTTGATTATATCATATAATGAATTAAGAGTGAATTCGGTAAAGTTCATAAGATTAGTTGTGGTAGATTTACCTATAATGAAGCCATGTTGATGAATGGAAATATGGTTATGAACTGAGCTATATATGTATTTGTAAAGTATAGATTCAAAAATTTTAGAGATGTTAGACAAGATAGCAATAGGGCGATAGTTAGAAATATTAGTGTTGTCACCGGATTTAAAGATAGGACAAATAAAAGAGGATTTGAGAGTAGAAGGAAAGCAATTTTTGTTAAGAGAAAGATTAAACAAGATATGAAGAGGTTTAACAAAAATGTGAGAACATCCTTTAAGGATATACGAAGGTAAATTGTCGGGACCCGGGTTACGTGAAGCTTTCAGTTTTTTTATAGCCTGATTAATATCGTCTTCAGAAACACTTGAAACAGACACAATATCAAAATTATGATTTGAGAAATCAGAATCAGGAACAAAGGAATCATCACTGTTCGTGTATACACTAACGAAAAAATCAGCGAATTCTTGTACGATATCCTCAGTGTTTTCAAAAGTCTGCTCATATAAGTGCATACGACCCGGAATCCTGGAAACACGCTTTTTGTTATTTATGAAGGACCAAAGTTTCGTAGGGTCAGTGGTGATCGAGTTTTCAATGTCATTCAAGTACCTTGCATATTCAATTCAAAGGTGAAGAAAGAGAAGAAGTTATTAAAAGGGTTGAATGATGGGGATTTTCATCAACAAAAGGATCAAGGTGCTGAGTGACAATACATGAAGTATTAGAAATGACTACATCAAGTAGTCTACCATAACTATTTGAAATTGAGTTAACTTGACGTGCATTCTGAAACGAGACAAAATTATCAAAATTTAATATGATGTTATCATGGTAATCATTAAATACATACAAAATAAATTTAGTAATGTTTAAGTCACCGACAATAATGAAATTGTTATTAAAAAGAGGTAAGATATTTTCTAGGCATTCAAATATATAGTTATGTTGCTCAATAGAAATAGGTGGAGGACAGTAAATAACTAGTAGGTACAAATATAAAGGTAATCGGAGAGAGAAATACTTTAACACATAAAATATCAGAAAGAGAGTTAGTATGAGGATAAATATTTACCATTGCAGATTTAAATTTAATATTTACAGCACATAACACTCCACCGCCCCGTTTTTTGCCACAAGTAGTGCCCTCTCTATCTTTCCTATACACATTAAAGTTTGGCGTAAACAATTCTGCAGAGTGTACACTATTATTAAGCCAAGTTTCAGTTAAACATATGATATCAAATTGTGGTGAACTACTACAATTATTGTTATAAAAATGTTCAAGCTTAGTATTTAGACCTCTAACGTTTTGGTATTATATCTGCATAATAATGAGCTAAGTATAAGTAAAAAATGAGTAAATAATAAAGAATATAAGTCAAAAAGAATATAAAATAATTGTTTACAGTGTAGAGACCTTTGTATGTTTGAATTTATTGTGACAAGTCGAAACTACTAATTAAAACAATTCGGTGTTTTGACTTGTTAATTTAATAAAATTTTAGGAGAAATCAGCTGAGAGAAATAAAAAATGAAGTTAAATTGATCTATTTAAGACTTATATGATGCAAAAGGTAACTGTTGTGTATTGAATTCATAGAGAAAAAACCAAATGTAACTAAAGACACGGGATTGGCAAACTAGAATGTATTACTTAGCAACAGGCGCGTTCAACTTTTTTGGGGACATAAAATAAATAGTGATTTTTTGCAAACAGATTTCGTTTTACTTGTTCACCCACAAATACAAAAGTGGTGTCAGAAGTGGGATTTAAAAAAACACACATCTGCCTTCACGTGAGATAGTAAAACGCGAACGTACACTGTGCCGATTCTAGCCTCAACGCGACCTCGTGCAACCGAACACAGTTCAACGCCACGCGGGTTAGTAATTGTGCACCGCTCTTCTTCACCATGGCTCAAGGCGTATCAGTCGAACTACTCCAGGCGCTCTCCGGAATGATCGCCAGCGCGATTCGAGAATCCACGCCATCCGGCACCGCCGCCACTGCCGCAGCATCGCCAGCCCAAAACCGACCGCCGCAGTTCTCCATGCCAGCGTACTCTGCCGCTAGCGGAACCTCTGTAGGCGACTACTTCACACGCTTCACTTGGGCGCTCGAGTTAAGTAAAGTTCCTGAAAATGAAAACGCCCAGTTTGCACGTGTCTTTATGGGAACGGAACTTAACGGCGCCCTGAAAATTCTCGTAAGTCCCAAGAAACCGGAATCTTGTTCATACAGTGACATCCAGTCAAAATTAACGTCACATTTCGACGCTACCCACAACAAGTATGCGGAAAGCATTAAGTTCCGAGGCACCACGCAGAGACCAGGGGAGTCGATTGCCAACTTTACCCTCAGGCTAAGACAAGCAGCCACCTATTGTGAGTATGGCGAATTCCTAGATCGCATGCTAATAGAACAAATGCTCAAAGGTATGGAATCGAGAGAAATGTGCGATGAGATTATTGCAAAGGAACCAGAAGACTTCACCGCCGCATACAAGGTAGCGTGCACGCTCGAAGCCACCCGAAACACCGCCGACGAGGTTAAAAATCCTGACATAAGCTCAAATTCCGACACGACCAACCGAATAGGGTATGAGAAGCCACCGTCTCGAAAGGGCGACAACCAATGGCAACGCGGACGAATGACCAATCAGCAGCAGAGGTCCGATCGATCAAAAACCAACCCGGGACAACTCGACATCCAACCGACGTGAGCAGGGTGTGGTGGGGACCATTTCCGCAGCCAATGCAGATTCTTTAACACGGAATGCCGGGCGTGCGGCAAGACAGGTCATATAGCCAAGGTCTGTAAATCCAGACCAAAGCAGCGGAGGACGCACCAGGTCACCGAAGAACAGCAACCCGCCGATAACATTGACGCCGTGCACGAGTTCAACAAAGTCGAGATCGTCGGAGCTATTCAGTCCACTGGGAAGCAGTTGATCGATGTCAACATCGAGGGCACCACCGTTAAGATGGAACTCGACACCGGCGCCCCCTGCTCGATGATGAGCAAACAACGGTTAGGTGAGATCAAACCTAGCTTTATTGTACAGCGGACCGAACGCAGATTCGCAAGTTACACCGGCCACCACATCAGTTGCATTGGAAAAATCGTAGTCACCGCGACCATCGGCACCACATCCAGAAACCTGGACCTCTACATCGTCGACGAGGAATTCGAGTCGCTCCTTGGTCGAGAATGGATCTCACAATTTGTACGCGAGATCGACTTCGTACAACTTTTTGGCAAACTAGAGCGAACCCACAAAATTGCAGCAGAGCAACCCCTGCCTCCGAAGCAACAGAAAGAACTGGAACTCGTCCTTTATAGGTTTCACGACGTCTTCAGCGACATCCCCGGGAAACTAGCAGGCCCACCAGCTATGATGCACTTGAAGAAGGGTGCGACTCCAGTCTTCTCCAGAGCACGTGATGTCCCTGTTGCACTGCGAAGTGCATACGCCAGAGAAATCGACGCAAAAATCGCTTCCGGGTTCTACAAGAGGGTCGACTACTCAGAGTGGGCATCGACGACTCATGTTGTCGTAAAGAAGAATGGCAAGCTGAGGATCACGGGCAACTACAAACCAACTCTCAACCCGCGACTCATCGTCGACGAACATCCGATCCCCAAGATAGATCACCTGTTCAACCAGATGCGAGGCGCCATTCTCTTCTGCCACCTGGACCTCACTGACGCGTACACCCATCTCGTAGTCGACGACGAGTTCGGCCACGCGCTCACACTCAACACTCCGACGCACGGTTTGATCCGCCCAACCCGCGCCGTCTACGGTGCAGCCAACATTCCCGCAATCTGGCAGCGGCGAATGGACGCAGTGTTGCAGGACCTCAAGAATGTTGTAAATTTTTTTGATGACACTATTGTTTTCGCAAACAATTTTGACAATTTGATGCAGGCTCTTACCGCAACACTGGAGCGCTTTCGCCAACACGGCCTCAAACTCAACCGGAACAAATGCAGATTCGCAGAACCAGTCCTAGAAGCTCTTGGCCATAAGGTTGACGCATCGGGCATCCACAAGTCTGACGCACACACCCGCGCTGTGCAAGATGCGCCGAAACCAACAACTCCAGAGGAGCTCCACCTGTTTTTGGGTAAAGCAACCTACTACAGTTCCTTCATCGACGACCTGTCAACGAGGGACCGACCACTGAGAGACATGCTGCGCAAGGACACCCTTGTCTGGACACCAGAGGGCGACAAGGCCTACAAGGACATCAAGGACGCCCTAACCTCGCCACAGGTCCTAATGCAGTACGATCCGGCACTTCCACTTCTATTGGCCACGGACGCCAGCAAAACCGGGCTCGGAGCAGTCATGTCCCATCGACTCAGCAATGGACAAGAACGCCCAATTGCTTACGCCAGCCGTACGATGTCACCAACGGAACAGCGATACCCGCAGATTGACAAGGAGGCACTCGCAATCGTCTGGGCAGTGCAAAAATTTTTTAACTACCTGTATGCCCGCCACTTCTTCTTAATCACGAACCATAAACCCCTGACGCAGATCCTACACCCGGAAAAATCGCTCCCAGTCTTGTGCATTAGCCGCATGGCCAACTACGCCGACTATCTGGCACATTTCAACTATGACGTTGTGTTTAAAACGTCAAAACAGAATGCTAACGCCGATTACTGTTCTAGGGCACCTCTCCCATCGACTGTTAACCGTATCCAAGGATCAGTTTTGTTGCAGAGGGAGGAGACAGACGATTTCGATGATTTCGATTTTTTTATAGTTCACCAAATACAACAGCTACCCATCACGGCCGAAGCAATCGCACGAGAGACAAGGAAAGACGCCCACCTCGGGAGGATTGTACAACTCCTAGCAGAAGGTCAAGATCTCACTAAGCACAATCTCAAGGCACCCGAGACAAAGTACTCGCTCGCCGCAAACTGTTTGATGTTTGAGCACCGCGTAGTGGTTCCACCCTCTCTGCGAAACGGTATCCTTGACGACCTACACGCGGCCCACCTAGGTATCGTCAAAATGAAAGGAATGGCACGTTCCTTTGTGTTTTGGCCAAGAATCGACGCAGACATCGAGAATATCGCGAAATCCTGCACCAGTTGTGCAACGCAAGCGCACGCACCACCCAAGTTTCGTGAACACCACTGGGAGTACCCGAAGGCACCATGGGAACGCATCCACATCGACTATGCGGGCCCAGTAGCCGACACCATGCTCTTGATCGTCGTGGATGCATACAGTAAATGGCTCGAAGTCAAGCCAACGACTTCCACTACAGCAGCCGCAACGATTGATCTTTTGGACGAGCTCTTCACCGCATATGGAACCCCAGTCACTATCGTTTCAGACAACGGCAGACAGTTCGTCGCAGAGGAGTTCAAAGTCTTTTTGAAGAACAGCGGCGTAAAATACCACAAGCTTACAGCACCGTATCATCCATCAACAAATGGCCAAGCAGAACGGTATGTCCAAACGGTGAAGGACGCCCTCTACGCGATGAAGACCACCAAGGGAACCTTGCAGGCCAACCTGAACCTGTTCCTGCGTCAATTCCGTAAGGCGCCGCATTCCACTACAGGACAATCTCCAGCGCAGCTATTCCTGGGACGCGAACCCCGTACACGTCTTAACCTGGCAAGACCCGACGACGTACGCACTAGAGTCTGCGAAAAACAAAAAGTAGGAATGGACTCCACATTCCGTACACTTGAAGCGGGACAGTCCGTCTACTTTCTGTCTGGCAACCCAAACATGGACAAGTGGCTTCCCGGCACTATCGCAGCCCGCATTGGAGATCTACACTACGAGATAATCTACCGCGAGAAAAGAATTAAACGCCACATCGACCAGATCAGGCCGTTTCCAGAAACGCAACCGAACGAGCAGTACTCGGAACCAAGCAACAACGAACCCACTGGAGTACCACACCAGCCACGACGTATCCAGTATTTTCGGCCACCAGCTACAGCAGTGCCAGCAGGGGCGGAGCCGTAAATGGCTGATGGAAATGGAACACCCGCAGCAGCTGCAGTACCAGCACCGGCCCGGACTCCAGCCACACCAATGTCACCAGTCATACCCCGCGGGTCGACACGCACACGCCGCATACCACTTAGATTTTCACCATAAGAATTGGGATTTGAAAAGAGGGAAGAAATGTTGTGTATTGAATTCATAGAGAAAAAACCAAATGTAACTAAAGACACGGGATTGGCAAACTAGAATGTATTACTTAGCAACAGGCGCGTTCAACTTTTTTGGGGACATAAAATAAATAGTGATTTTTTGCAAACAGATTTCGTTTTACTTGTTCACCCACAAATACAAAAGTAACTATGCAATGGAAACGCAAGCATTAGTCGACGCTCTAAATGAAACAACATAAAAAATATAATGATACAGAAAGTTAATTTACACGATATCAGCAAGTGTCATCACTCTTTTTAGGGACCCGAGAACTTTAGTAAAAATAAAACCGTCTTTAGACCATACATTTCTAAAACCATATTTGCTAGCTGCATTCTTATAAAGTTCTAATCTGGTTTTTGTTAAGTCCTCTTTAATCATTAAATTGTGACCTTTAAGATTTTTTCGTAGTTTAAGTACAGATTCTCGGGTTTTATAAGATATGAATTTCACAATTATAGGACGGGGCTTAGACTGTCTAGTGGTAATGGCTGGTTTACTACCTGCGCGGTGGCAACGGTCAATATCAGCGGCTGAGGGACAGTTTTTCACTGAATACAGCGCGCACTAGATCTTCAGTGTTCTCGTTGGCTGCCTCGGGAACTCCGAACACTCGGATGCAGTTGCGGCGGGAGTACTGCTCTTGCTGATCCAGGCGGTCCACCAGATGTTGGTTGGTGGACGTCAGGTCAGCGATGATGCCCTCATAGTGGGCTTTCTGCTCTTCTAGTTTTTTGTCCAGGCGGTCCAGAACTTTATCAACTAGCTTGTTGATAAAGCTGTTGTTGGCAAGAAGAGCCCCCACTGTTTCCACTACTACTGCACTAATATCCGCAGACATAATTGTGATAATATACAAATTTGCGACACTTAAAAAAAAAACGTTAAAGTAAATATTCACGGAGCGACAACAGATCACGTCTACTCAGGCCAACGCATGAAAATATATATATATATATATATATATATATAACGTAAAGTTTGTACCTTGAGTAAAGTTTAGAAGTCTTAACAATTTTAAAATATCACTATTTTTAGGCGAGTTAATAACAAAAATTCGTTTCCGACTCTAATAACGCAGAAATCGTGTTTCAAGTTGATAAACGACTTGTGATGATATTTCAACTAAATTAAATGGTAAATTCAAAGTTTAAATGAATGTAAAGTTTGTACCTTGGGTAAAGTTTAGTAGATTAAACAATTTTAAAATATCACTATTTTTAGACGAGTAAACGACAAAAGTTCGTTTCAGACTCTACTAACGCAGAAATCGAGTTTCAAGTGGAAAAACGACTTGTGATCATATTTCACCTAAATTAAATGGTATATTCAAAGTTTAAATGAACGTAAAGTTTGTACCTGGAGTAAAGGTTAGAAGTTTAAACAATTTTAAAATATAATTATATCTAGGCGAGTAAACTACAAAAGTTCGTTTCTGATTATAATAACGCAGAAATCATGTTTCACGTTGAAAAACGACTTTTGATCATATTTCACCTAAATTAAATGGGAAATTCAAAGTTTAAATGAACGTAATGTTTGTACCTTGAGTAAAGTTTAGAAGTTTTAACAATTTTAAAATATCACCATTTTTAGGCGAGTCTACGATAAAAGTTCGTTTCAGACTCTAATAACGCAGAAATCGTGTTTTAAGTTGAAAAATGACTTAGGACCATATCTCACCTAAATTAAATGGTAGATTCAAAGTTTATATGAATGTTTGTACCTTGGGTAAAGTTTAGAAGTTTAAATAATTTTAAAATATAACTATATATAGGCTAGTAAACGACAAAAGTTCGTTTCTGGCTTAACGCAGAAATCGTGTTTCAAGTTGAAGAACGACTTGTGATCATATTTCACCTAAATTTAATTGTAGATTCAAAGTTTAAATAAACGTAAAGTTTGTACGTTGAGTAAGGGTTAGAAGTTTAAACAATTTTAAAATATCATTATTTTTAGGCGAGTAAACGACAAAAGTTCGTTTCAGACTCTACTAACGCAGAAATCGAGTTTCAAGTTGAAAAACGACTTTACTCGTATTTCACCTGAATTAAATGGTAGATTCAAAGTTTATATGAACGTAAAGTTTGTACCTGGAGTAAAGGTTAGAAGTTTAAACAATTTTAAAATATAACTATATCTAGGCGAGTAAACTACAAAAGTTCGTTTCTGATTATAATAACGCAGAAATCGTGTTTCAAGTTGAAAAACGACTTGTGATCATATTTTACCTAAATTAAATGGTAGATTCAAAGTTTAAAAGAACGTAAAGTTTGTACCTTGGGTAAAGTTTAGAAGTTTAAACAATTTTAAAATATCACTATTTTTAGGCGAGTAAACGACAAAAGTTCGTTACAGACTCTAATAACGCAAAAAACGACTTGTGACCATATCTCACCTAAATTTAATGGTAGATTCATAGTTTATATGAACCTAAAGTTTGTACCTTGAGTAAAGTATAGAAGTTTAAACAATTTTAAAATAACACTATTTTTAGGCGAGTAAACGACAAAAGTTCGTTTCAGACTCTAATAATAATAATAATAATAATAATACTTTTATTGAGGCAAAGTTCAGCTTTAAGCTGCTCTTCCACTTAACCTCTAAATAGAATACAATCATAATACACAGATGTGTTACAGCCAGTGTTACATTATTAATAATGAAACTAGAGATAATTAGACAATAATAAATTACGAAATTCTTTCTTGAAACGTGATAAATTAAAACCTTTATATATCTTAGGAATGGAGTTATACAATTTAGAAGAACAGTAAGAGAATGATCTTTGAAACAAATTTGAAGTATGATGAGGAATGATAAGCATAAATTGATTACGCACATTAAATGAATGAGAATTAGCAGATAATTTTAATTTAGAATGTAAATAAGGAGGCAATTTAGTTAAGATAGTTTTGTGTACAAATGAAGCAAAATGTAGTTTTCTACGATCTTCCATATTCAACCATTTCCAGTCAGGAAAAGTGTGCGAAATATGATCATATTTTCTAATACCCAAAATAAATCTTATGCAAGAATTTTGGAGCTTCTGAATACGCTTCTGAGTTACCTGATCCAAACAAGGTCCGTATAAGATATCACCGTAATTAAACTTTGAAAGTACCAGTGAATCCACCAAAACCTTCCTCAATGAAGAATCAAGTAAACTCTTATTTGAGTAGAGAAGCTTCAAACTACTGAAAGCTTTCTGAATTGAAAGATTAATATGTTTCTTAAATCGTAAATCCTCATCAATGTGTACACCTAGCATTTTTATACAATCCGATGAAGTAATTCTTACTCCTGAAATCTGTAGATGACAATTTAAGTTTATGTATTCTCTGTCTTCCTTTTTACAAAAAATAATTAATGATGATTTTTCAGGATTTATAATCAACTAATGCTTTTTTGCAAAACACACTATAGCATCAAGATCTTGATTTATTTGTGCAGACGATTGTATCAAATCTTGCTTATGAACTGATTTGTAAATTAAAGTGTCATCTGCATATAAATGGTATGAACAGTGCTCTAGTTTTTTATGAAAATCAGCAGTATAAATACTGAATAAAAGAGGACCCAGCACTGACCCCTGTGGAACCCCGGAAAACAGTTTTTCACAGGTAGACATTTGTGAATCCATAACAACCCTTTGATACCTGTTGCTGAAATAATTCGCAATCAGTTTAATTGCATTATTTGAGAATCCGAAATAATAAAGCTTAGAACACATTATTTTATAGTTTATTGTGTCAAACGCTTTAGAAAAATCCAATCCAATTAATAGTGAAATTCTATTATTATCAAGCTCATGAAATATGTCATCCGTAACATTAAGCAGACCGGTAATTGTACTAAAGCCGGCTCTGAATCCTGACTGCATAGATGGCAAAATGCTGTATTTATTTAGGAAGCAAATAATTTGATTAAAAATAATTTTTTCAATAATTTTTGATAGTGTTGGCAATATGCTAACGGGTCTTAGGTCTTTGTAATCCTTAGGAACTTTTATTTTAGGAATAGGAACTACATGAGAGATTTTCCAGCAATTTGGAAAAACATTATGCATCAAACAGAAATTAATAATGTGTGTGATGTATTTTTTAATAAAAGGGAAGACTGTTTTTAACATATTCAAGCAAAAACCATCAGAGCCAACAGAATTAGATTTCAAGTTATCAAAGCATTTTTCTATTTCAGAGCTAGTTACTAATTGAAAATAAAATTTATCTGCCACCTTAGCATCAACATGCCCGTCATAAAATTCACAAAGTTCTTCACGATTGTTATTTAGAATTAAATCTTGAACGGAAGTAACAAAATAATTATTTATATTCTGAGGATTATATAGATGTTCAGGAATAACATTATTATTTGATGTATTACTTAAATTAAATTTGGCTAAAGTTCTCCATAAGTTTTTATTGTGTCTATTGGAATATAATTTATTTAAGTAAGTTTTCTTTTGATTTCTAATTAAATTAGTGATTTTATTTCTAAGTATTCTGTATTGTTCTAAATATTCCATCATATTCGTTTGCTTATAAAGTAAGAGAAAGTTATCACGTGTTTTAATTTTTGTTTTATTTCCGGTGTTATCCCAGGTGTATATGTCTTCCTTGTTCTCAGGTATTTTAAGGGTAGGTGCTTATCAAAGAGTTTAGTTAAATTTTCATTAAGAAAGGAAATTTTAGATTCAATATCTGACAATAAGTAAATAGAACGCCAATTAACGTTATATACATCTTGGTATAACTCATCATAGTTCAAATTATTGAAATCTCTATACCTAATTACCTTTCGTCCTTGTACAGATCTATGTATCTCAAGTTTACAACTAACTAGTAAATGATCAGAAATGTTAACATCAGAAGTATCAATTTCACTCACCTTACCTGGATTGGAGCAGATAATCAAATCCAAAAGAGTGGAACTATTATTATTAATTCTAGTTGGCCGATTGTTAATTAATGATAAACTATAGGACTCGATTATATTATAAAGAAGAATTGTTCCATTTTTCTCTAAATCCAACATATTTACATTCAAGTCACCTGCCAACAGTAAATCATCATTTTCTGGAATTATAAGTGATAAGGAATTATCTAGTAAATTTACAGCTTCAAGTATGTTTCCTTTAGGAGGGCGATAAATAACACCAAATGCAAGTTTTTTATTGTTAATTTTAACTTGTATCCAAAGCTGTTCCAAATCCGATGTTAGTTCATCAGAAATTGTTAATTTATTGTAATTTAAAGAATCTTTAATATAAAATGCCACTTCTCCGCCTCTATTAACTCTATCTAATCTCAGTAAATTATATCCTTGTATTTTAAATGTATCAGAAGGATTATTTCCACTTAACCACGTTTCCGAAATAGCAAAAATGTCGTAATTAGTTCCATTAACATTATCATACAATATATCAAATCCAGTACTCAATGATCTAACATGTAAATGCCCAAACAACAATGACGGCATTGTTACTTAAATTATCATATATTTACCCTAAAATAAACAAACAAAAAGGTAACAACTATGTGTATTGAGTATGTGCCCCAATGCTAGTGTTATTTATAAATAGTTATTTACAATTTATTATTGTGACATAAATAATCTACAGAAATTGAATATAGTATAACAAACCAAACATATAACAATACCCAAATTTAGACAATATATTCCGAACAATAAGTAACATTATAATATAAAATAGTAATTAGTACAAAGGATTATAAATTTCAATAATATTACTTGTTAACAATTTTATTAAATTCATCAATATTTTTAATTTTGTGTGTCTTTTCGTTATATTTAAAGAAGATATTTCCATTGATGGACCATACATTTTTGAAGTCAATTTTTAATGATATTTGGCGCATTAGATTTAAGCGATTTCTTGTTAAATCTTCTTTAAGAGTGACACCTGAGCCTCGAAACATGTGTTTTTTATTCAGAATTAAGATTTTAGATTCGTACAAGATAAATTTAATTAATATTGCGCGAGGTTTATTGGACTTGCTAAAACCTACTCTATGACATCGATCAATGTCATTCATATTTACAATAATATTTTTGTCCTTGAACAAGTCAGCAACAACAGTTTTAATGTTCTCACCTTGTACTTCTTTAACACCAAAAATGCGAATATTATTTCTTCGTGAATATTGCTCCAGATTGTCCACATCATTTTCTAACTTCAAAATGTTTTCATTTTTCACTTGAACTGACTCCTCCAGATTTTTGAGTTGAACTTCATGCGCTGCCAGTATCGAGTCGAGTTCATCCTTCATTATTTCACAAATAGCAGTTTTTATGGATTTGATAAACTCTTCGTTAAGTAATAACTTTTGCACTACATTCATAATTAAGCTTTCGTCACGATCAGTAGTAGAACCACCACTCACGTTTTTATCTTTCGATGCAGATGCAGAACGTGTATTTTTATTGGGCGGAGACATTGTTGTATGACGGTATTTTAAAATAGATGACGTTTATTATAACGTAGATTTTAGATAGATCTATTTATTTTAATATAATATATTTTACAAAAATTGCAATAACGCAGAAAATCGTGTTTCAAGTTGAAAAACGACTTGTGACCATATCTCACCTAAATTTAATGGTAGATTCAAAGTTTATATGTACCTAAAGTTTGTACCTTGAGAAAAGTATAGAAGTTTAAACAATTTTTAAATATCACTATTTTTAGGCGAGTTAACGACAAAAGTTCGTTTCAGACTCTAATGTCTATGGCACACTGGTCGATGAGCGTCGATGACCATCGATGAACTCCTCGATGAAACAACAGAACGTACTCTTCATTGACAAACAATAAAAGCTTCTAAAGTTGAGAAAGAAAAACTAAATTTCAAAAATATGCTAACGTGAAGTGAGACACAAAAGATACGAGTGAAATGAAATACGTTCGTTTCATCGATGAGCTCTTCGATGGAAATAGAGGAGCCTCTAATTTTCGTCGATGACGGGTGCGTTCTGTTGTTTCATCGAGGAGTTCATCAATGGTCATCGACGCTCATCGACCAGTGTGCCATAGGCATAATAACGCAGAAAATCGTGTTTCAAGTTGAAAAACGACTTGTGATCATATCTCACCTAAACTTAATGGTAGATTCAAAGTTTATATGAACCTAAAGTTTGTACCTTGAGTAAAGTATAGAAGTTTAAACAATTTTAAAATATCACTATTTTTAGGCGAGTAAACGACAAAAGTTCGTTTCAGACTCTAATAACGCAGAAAATCGTGTTTCAAGTTGAAAAACGACTTGTGACCATATCTAACCTAAACTTAATGGAAGATTCAAAGTTTATATGAACCTAAGGTTTGTACCTTGAGAAAAGTATAGAAGTTTAAACAATCTTTAAATATCACTATTTTTAGGCGAGTTAACGACAAAAGTTCGTTTCAGACTCTAATGCCTATGGCACACTGGTCGATGAGCGTCGATGACCATCGATGAACTCCTCGATGAAACAACAGAACGTACTCTTCATTGACAAACAATAAAAGCTTCTAAAGTTGAGAAAGAAAAACTAAATTTCAAAAATATGCTAACGTGAAGTGAGACACAAAAGATACGAGTGAAATGAAATACGTTCGTTTCATCGATGAGCTCTTCGATGAAAATAGAGGAGCCTCTAATTTTCGTCGATGACGGGTGCGTTCTGTTGTTTCATCGAGGAGTTCATCAATGGTCATCGACGCTCATCGACCAGTGTGCCATAGGCATAATAACGCAGAAAATCATGTTTCAAGTTGAAAAACGACTTGTGATCATATCTCACCTAAACTTAATGGTAGATTCAAAGTTTATATGAACCTAAAGTTTGTACCTTGAGTAAAGTATAGAAGTTTAAACAATTTTAAAATATCACTATTTTAGGCGAGTAAACGACAAAAGTTCGTTTCAGACTCTAATAACGCAGAAAATCGTGTTTCAAGTTGAAAAACGACTTGTGACCATATCTAACCTAAACTTAATGGTAGATTCAAAGTTTATATGAACCTAAAGTTTGTACCTTGAGTAAGGTATAGAAGTTTAAACAATTTTAAAATATCACTAAGATATTTGCAAATATAATTTAATAACCTTTCAACAAGACGTTATAGGCTTTATAAAAACTTATCTAACACCAAAAATTAGATATTTAGCTCTCTTTTAAAACACTTTAGATAAAGAAATTTCAAAAATACTTCAAAAACATTTTGAACCAAATTCTATAAATATCATTGCTTGTACAAAATTAGTAGATAATGTAGAAAATGAAGAAGCACAACTAGACATAATACACAGGACTAAATAACCACCGAGGAATCTTAGCTACAATCAGAAAATTAAAAGAGAAATATTACTGGCCAAGAATGAATACAGACATTCAGGACTATATTAATAATTGCAAAATTTGTAGATGTAATAAATACGAAAGAAAACTGTTAAAAGTTACGGATAACCTTACACCAAAACCTAAATTACCTTTTGAAATTATAATCATAGATTTGTTATCACTTGATAAAGAACACTACCTAACAATCTTCGATCAATTTTCTAAACATGCACAGATATTAAAAGTTAAAGATAAAACTGCAAAAACCATTGTAAATAATATACAAACTTATTTTGAAATATATAAAATCCCCCAAGAAATACGAAATTCGAATCCGGAGATCCCGAGTTCGAATCGCAATCAAGCTAAAATTTATATGAACATTGCGGTTCGGTGAGTGCGGATCCTGTACTGTAATTGGGAGTGAAATCCTGTTGTACAGCGTAACATAAATAAATAAATAGCAAAGAAAAATCCATGGCAGAAAAGATACAAATGACTATTTTAGCCTATAATACCACAAAACAAAGTGTAACGCAGTTAAGTCCAAATAAAATCCTTTTCGGAATATCTTAAAGAAATATTTTTTATAAAACAGACCCACAAGATATTATAGATAATCACATAATAAAACAACAAGAAATTAATCAAAAAACACAAACCAGAATAGAAAAAGAAAAATTAAAAAGACACTTGAAATTGATATTCAGTTACAAATTAAAGATAGTGTATATGTTAAACAAAATCCAAGAATTATTCACAAAATATACAAACCAATATTTGTAAAAAAATCAGTAAAAACCTATAATACCTTATTAGGTAAAATTCAAATAAATCAACTACAAATTAAATAACTATTGCTGATGCTATGCACAAATCCAGGACATCTCGGACAATAATGGATTTCACCTCGCGGAACTAGGAGAATGTAAAATAAAAACAGGTGAACAGATAATGTACTACGATTATAATATAGCTCCCATTTATGAAGAATTTATAAAAATTTAACATAATAAAGAGAACTAAATTAAAACATTGGGCAATCATAATGAGACCTTTCAAACTTACATGAATATAATGAATTATAATTATAAATAAATATATCATCACGCCTTTTACCCATTACTGAGTGTGGTATTCTGCCGTGGCAGATCTCGGTAAGTGATACATTTCTTCGCGTGAAGTGCGATTACCAGCCGTCAAATCACGGCCCCCAAAGATGTTAGTGGAGGGGGAGCCACAGGGGTAGATTTATATTGGTGAAAATTGTTTGTCGCCTGTGGGGATCGAACCAGGGTTCTAAAGATCCACAGGCCGACTCGATACCACTGAACCACCTATAATTATGCAGATTTAAATAATCAAGTTGAAAAGCTGTTTAATCAAAGACAGAAACGCGTTTTAATAAAAGAGTTAGTTCCAGTCATTAAATCAATAACCGGAAACTTAGATTGAACTAATAAAGAAAATTATGAAAATATGTTTAATAAACTAAAAACAAATTAAAAAATCCTACAAGAACAAAACAATCAAGTAATTAAACATAATAAAGAAATGACGGATAAATTTAACATGCAGTTAGAAAACATTAGACATAATGAGAAAGAGTTGAATAATCAAATTAATACCATAGTTCAAATTTTAAAACGAGATTTTTATTGAAAATTACAATTGATATGTAAAGTAAATTTCAAAAATTGATTTTAATTATGATAAACAGATTGAAACTGGATTGACATTTTGTTCATTACACAATTTGGAAGTAGTCAGGCATGACACCCGACGCGAGCCAGACAACCGACACAGGTGTACACGTGCGGGTGTGCATGTGCATTAATTAATACAATACATTCTTTTGTTAGGGCGGCGTATCAGTTTGAAATCATTAATACAATACATTCTTTTGTTAAGTAACTTATCCACTGGAATGAAATAAAATGGTCAAAATTTATGTTTATGGGATGGGTGTGAAAATCTTTAATACAATACATTTTTACAATTCTGGTGATATTTTATATTGCACTGAAATAAATTGTGTTTTTAGTAATGTTCTTGTTGTTAAGATGTATATCTTTCGCATGTCATTCAAGTCTGCTTTAGTTTATGTGAAAAAGAATTGTAAACTGTTTGAAAACGTTCATCTTTATTTCTAAGAGTTAGTTTATGGTTGAAAAATCTGTCTGAAATCTTTAGTTCTGGTCATGGTGATTTTATCGAAAATATATCTACCTCAATATTTTGTGTGTAAATCTTTAATACAATACATTCTTGTTTTCTTTGTTAATTACCTCCGTTTACCCCTCGCAACCATAAACAGTGTCTTAAAAGCACGCAGAATAGATTTTTCATCATTATACAGTTTGTTCATCTTCTGTTATATAGTTCAAGTAGTTTTTCGGCAAAAAATTAATTCCATCAGTGCTAAAAATTGTACAACAAAAACAGAGTCTATAGATACTGTAGATCTGAAGGCGCCGAGTTAAATTCGACCATGCCTCGAACCCTACGGCGAAAATTGGAAGAATAACGATCATGACAATAACTACGCGCAGCTGTTTCATTTTACAGAGAGCGAGTCTGAGTAGAGATGAAAAACTATCGGTAATTTCAACTATCGACTGTTCGATAGTACTATCAGTAAACTATCGATATATCGATAGTACTATGGATAGTGAATTTAATTACTAAACGATAGTTTTAGTTAATAAACGATAGTTTTAATTACTAAACGATAGTTACTAAACGATAGTTACTAAACGATAGTTACTAAACGATAGTTACTAAACGATAGTTACTAAACGATAGTTACTAAACAATAGTTACTAAACAATAGTTACGAAACGATAGTTACTAAACGATAGTTACTAAACGATAGTTACTAAACGATAGTTACTAAACGATAATTACTAAACGATACTATCGATAGTTTTTTTTTTTAATTACTTATCGATAGTATTTTTTTTTACAAAAGTATAAATAATTGTTTTTTTCAAAATTAAAAAATCTTTGCCTATACAGAGTTTAAAATCATTTATTAAATTTGTTCCTTTTTTGAGAGAGAGGTAAAATAAAATTTATAATTTTTTAAATGTTACCCTCATCCCCTAAAATTTAAAACTGTTGATGTTTTTCTATATTAAGGGATGTTTGCTAAATAATTTCTGTGAATATGGTTTTGTTAGAGTTAATATTACCCGCTCTAAGGTATGTAAAATGGGAGAAATAAAAAATAAGGAAATATACAATAAATGTCAAAAATTTATTTCTTTAAAATTTAGGCTTAATAACAAGATTTCAGAAGTTACAAATGTGAAAAATAAAAATCCAATGCAAATATGTACTTCTATCCCTAGGTATATATCATTTCTTACATTAATTTATATATTTGTCGAGATCAAGATATTAGAAAAACTAATTGCAATTCGAAACACCTTTTATATTAATTTAGATCAAATAAAAAAGAAATGTGGTGTTGTGATAGTATTTTTGGAGTTGTGAGGCGTACTGGATGAGTGGTAAGCGGAGACTGTCCTAGTTAGAAGGAAAAAATGGTGGATTTTGGGGTGAACAAAAAAGTTTGGAATGTAGGTACTTGAAAAACAGATGTTGTTAGGTTCGGAGAAAGCGGGCGAAGTTACAATGGCAGGTAGTGGAGAAACATGAAAATTATACAGAAATGATGCTTAGAAACTACAGAAAATGAACGAATATGTGTTTAGCTAAGACTATTACAGAATATATACAAGGTGTGTGATTATTTGTGTATACATGTGTTTTGTGTTTTTACATATGTGTGTATGACTGTGTGTGCATGTGTGTATTACATGTGTATGTGTGGTGATGTACTGGCCGCCACATGACCCAATAATATTCACTACAGCACAAACTACAATGAACATCAGAGAACAATTGAATTTAAATTATCTCGGACCTGTTACCCTATAATAAATTTCTTAGAAATCTCACTTTGTCTTTCATCCCTTTAAAGTCTTTAGACAACCAATCGATTTACAGCTAACATTTGTGTACAGTTACTGTACAATAACGATATTTAATATAATTTGAATTATATCATTTAAATGTAGATGAAATCTTGAAAAGTCATACTTAACACATAATCTACCACGTGGTCCGCAAATAACACACGTATTCGAATTGCTCCGGGAACATAAGGTAATTTGCTTGTCATTACTCACAGCCCAGCCCGTGTTATTTATTATTTATTTATTTTTATTTTTAAATTATTTTATTTGAAAGATAGTTACTGAACGATAGTTACTAAACGATAGTTACTAAACGATAGTTACTAAACGATAGTTACTAAACGATAGTTACTAAACGATAGTTACTAAATGATAATTACTAAACGATAGTTACTAAACGATAGTTACTAAACGATAGTTACTAAACGATAATTACTAAACGATACTATCTATAGTTTTTTTCTATTAATTACTTATCGATAGTACTTTATTTTTAAAAACTATCGATGTATCGATAGTACTATCGATAGTTTTTTCATCTCTAAGTCTGAGCTGGACCCTGCTCTGCTTCGTGGGGGATGGGGAACGACACACTCATTGACGTCACCCCCCTGCCCCTGGACTCTAGACGCCGTACCTTCTTGACTATAGGAGTCGACCCCAACCCTATATCGCACGTATCAGTGAGGCTTGTAGAGAATGTAATTAAAAATATAATTATAAACATTGTAGACATTGGTGCAGTGATGGGTTTTTAAAATAAGTGAACATTTCTAAATGCGCCGGCAAACGTATTTTTAGTAAATTAAAATTGATTTTATTGTGCTGGAGAATAGACAATTATTGTGTAGCTTTAAAAATGTACAAATAGTTTTAAGTGAAGAGAACATTTTAAATTTAATTAGCTTAGAGAGAAGTATTAGTTTAGTAATAAAACAATATAATGTAAGGTATAAATATATTAGTGGTATATATAAAAAATTTGTACAAAACGTAGTTATTTATAGTAACGTGATGCAAGAGAATGTTAGTTTTAAGAGAATATTTATAGAATTATTTAATTATTATTATTATAAGTTATTTAGAGATGTAAGTTGTGTCAACACTTTTTAAAAGAAAATAAATATATAATTGAAAATTACAAAATTTCTTTTCCAATATCCGTATCTAGAAGAAATATGCCTTTGCAATTATAGATTAAATAAAATTTCTTTCATTGTATTGAATTTATAATAATACGTTAGTTTAAATGTTATAGAATTGATATAAATTACTAATTATCTATAGAGATTTTATAAAAGCCCCGTTTATAAGTGAGAGGGGATGAAAAACAAAACACAGGTATAGGTATATATATTTTAACAAAAGACCGTAGATTTTCGACCTACATATAAAAGAATCCCCCGAGAAAGGAAAATACCAGTCAGGTAGACGCTGTTAGTGTTCTGTTTAGTATTTTGTATCGCTATGAATAATCAAGCAAATTTTGACGCTTTCTTTAGCATTTGCGAAGATCTCGTAGAATCTTCTTTATCAGAGCAGGCAAATTACAATGCCTTATTTAATTTTTGTGAAAATACTATTAATAACGCAGTGCAAATTGGTGGGGGTAGCGGTGAAAATACGGAAGTGACACCAGCTAGTCCTCGATATACTTTAATATCTGAAATTGAAAAACATATAAAAAAATTTAAAGTAACGGGTAGAAGAATCACCTTCATTGTGGAAGATCCTCCAGAGGGAAATAACCCTATTACATGGTTCCAGAAAGGCTTCCAAGATGTTGTTGAACATGTAATTAAAACCGTTAGTCCAAATGACTATGTGGGATTTATATTTCACACACCCCGACTGGAGAACGGGCCGGCGTGGTTAAGTTTTCGTCGTGCACATCAATTACATATGGATGTTGTATGGGATGTAATTCGATCTATTCTACAGAGTAATAAAAACGTGTTTGCGGATGGACAATTTACAATCGAATTAACCAGAGTATCAGCTCCCTCGGGTTCAGGGAGAATACGCGGACACGGGTTAAATTATGCAGAATTGTGTCGTAAAAAAACGGGTATTATAGAAATAGACAATAAAGATAATTTGTGTTTACCGCGCGCGCTTGTTGTAGCAGACTCATGGCTAAGAAAAGACGCTTGTTTTAAAAATATAGTGAAGGACAAACATGATTTTCAAGGTCCAAAGGCACACGACTTAGTGATAAAAGCGGAAGTAATTATAAATCATCATGGAGCAGGTATTCCAGAAATTACTGAATTTCAAAGATATTATAATGGTTATAATATATGTGTAAAGTATATGATCGTGGTCGATATATAATAAAAAAAAAACAATATTTTGATTTCAACACAGACTTTATTTAGCAGTTGTAACTTAGAGTTTTCACAGTAAAAAGGATAACATGTCTTTGTTTCACACGTATTTATAGTGTGTCTTATCTGAAAGGTTCTTATTACAGCGTGAGATATTCCGTTAGACATTCATCACATATTTGTTATGTCGTCATCTGATAGTGTTACATAATACCTCCCCTTCTAGATGATGGCTAAGAAATAGTGGATGGAAAAGAAATCAGATTTTCTACTTTATTAGTTGAAAGTGGTAATTGAATGATTTTTATTTTATCAGATGTCTTTCCTTTACATATTTTATTCTTATATTTATTGATGAATTTATAACATATGAGGGTTAAAATAATAATAGTTAGTAATACATACAATATAGTAAAATGTGTTTCATGTTTAGTGTCTAATTCTTTCAGTGGTCTTATAGTAGGAATAGCTTTTGTAAATTCTTCTATATTTTGCAAAATTTCATTTTTGTTTGGTTTTATTTCTAATATCAATGGTTGTGGAAACTGAAGTTTTATTTCTTTATATTTATTTACAAAAGGTTTAAAACATAGTCATTAATTTTACATTGACTTGTACTGGAAATCTGAAATATTCCTTGTATGCTTTTTATTTCTTTAATATTTTTGCAATCAATTTCAACGTTCTGTTTATCAGGACTAAATATAATTAATTCAATCGAATTTGGAATACGAATTATATTATTATGGGATGTTATTTGTTTAATTTCACATTTACTATTATTGCTGTACAATAATTGGTTAGTACATTTACTTATTTTTATATTGTTAGTTTTACAATAATATTGCTTATTACTAATAAAACAATCATCAACCTTAACATTATTGTCAATATACATTGTTGTATCTTGGTCATATAAATAGTACATGTCGTTTTGTTTAAAGGGAATCATTGTCATTTGGTACAAATCGTGAGTCTTCTCTGACATAAGAGGAATGGTTATTATAAAGTATATTTTATTTTTATCATGATTACAATTAACAGTTAATAATTTTGAGATTTCAACTCTATCATACTTGGGTAGCATTTGTTTTAAATTTTCAAAAGATATTAAACTTACATCGAAAGTGTGCAGGGAACAAAAATTTATACTTTCGTTTATTTGAGATAAGGATATTAATCTGTGACAAATTATAATTTTAGTTTATCGATTTTTACTTTTCTTTTATGAATTTTCCCTTTTACTTCAATAGTATGGTTTTTATCGTTATAATTATCAATTTTTACTTTTTCGAAAAGTGGTTTTTTGAATTTTGTTATCAGTCTAGGATTTTGTTTAAGGAAAGCTTGAGAGGCGTTTTGGAATTTTGTGTGGGTATTATTTGGTTTAAAGCGTTTTAATTTTTCGTTCACGATTTTATTTCGTAATTTATCATGTTCAATTTGTTTATTTTTTTGAAATGATTCTATTTGTTGTTCGTCTGTTAAGGTCGTTCTTGGTCGGATGTGTGAGTAATCTCTACCGTATAGTATTTCATTCGGTGATAATTTCGTGACAGAATGTATGGTGTCGTTGTAAGCTAGTATAGTTATCGTCAATATTTCGTCTAAATTTTTATTTGGATATTTTTGAAATAAAATTCGCAAATGTTCTATAAGGGTAGTCTTTCTATTGCGTTTGATTTTGGGTTACCAACTGATGTAATATGTAAATTTATTTGATTATTGTGACAGAAAGTTTTGAACGCTAAATTATCGAATTCTTTCCCTGAGTCGCAAATGATTGTTTGTGGTTGTAATCTTTCTCTAATGAAATTTGAAACTATATTTATGACGTTGTTACGAGTTTTATTTTTTATAAAATAGATTTGAGCATATTTTGAAAACTGGTCAAATATTGTTAAATAGTATTTTGAATCGAGGGTTAATATATCTAGATTTATAATTTCGAAAGGTCGTTCGGGGGTTGGTGTAAGTTGATCTTCTAATTTTGGGGGTTGTCTATCATATTTACATTTCTTACAAGTTTCGCATTTATTTATGAATGTTGTTATAGTTTCTGACATTTTTGGCCAATAGTACTTTGTTTTTAATTTATTATAAGTTTCTAGTATACCACGGTGGTTTGTCTTTCCGTGATGGTAGTTAAATATTATTTCGTCCTGTTCATTCTTGTTTTCTACGTCTTCAACTTGTTGGTTAACTCTTATTAAATTTACTGTTCCGAATTCAAACTTACTCTGTATTATTTTATTTAAAGTGTTAGCGATTTCGTCCGTGCAAATACAATAATATCGTATTTTAGGTACTATGTAATTATGAATAAATTCAAATAGTTGTGTTTCTTTATTCTCTGGTTTTAATGAAAATATAATTTTTAATTTTTTATGATTAAATAATCTTTTTGTTTCTACCTTATTTTCTGTATCTTCTTGTATTATTATTTGATTGTTAGCAACGTTAATTCTGTTTTCTAAAAATTTTAAACCATTTATAGGTTCTTCTGGTGAGGAATGAACAGTGTTGGTTGATAAACTTTCTAGTTCTCTCTCTATATCTTCGACGTTATTTAATAAACTATCTACCGATTCGTTTGAATGATTTTTTAAGAAAATCTCGATTTCTTGTGAATTTGCAAGATTATGAGGTAATTCATAAATATTAATTTGGATATTTGTATCTTTAAAAATGTTATTTAATAATTGAATTAATTTAGATTCTTCTAAGTTGTCTAATCCACATGATAAATATGGCATGTTGATTTCAAATAAATCATTTTTGATTAAATAATCTCTTAGAGAGATAAGACAAGATTTTAATTGTTTTAAGTTAACGTTTTCTTTATAGGTGTCTTTTGTATACAAATGTAAGATTACTTTATTTTCAAAATTTTTAATAATTATATTTTGGTTTTTGAAGTTATTTTCGCAATACTTTTTACTAGCAAATTGTTCATCTATTTGTAAGGCTAATCCTTTACCAAAACGATTATCTTTAGAAACGCAATGACAAAATATATCTGTTTCAGTTACATCTCCGGTTACATAATTAATTTTGAAAGGTTCTCTTATTCGTGATAGGTAATCAGCAATTTTGTTTATTCTACCTGGTAAATACTCTACTTCGAAGTTGTATTCACTTAGCTCAATTTTCCATCTCATCAATTTTTGATTTCCATTTTTCATTTTAAATAGTCAAATTAAGGGTCTATGGTCCGTTCGAATAATGAATTTTCTACCGTATAAGTAGGGTCTAAAGTTTTGCACTGACCAGACTATAGATTTTAACTCTTTTTCTACTGTAGAGTAATTTTGTTCATGATTATTAAAAGTTTTCGAAGCGTATGCTAAAGGTTTCTCTACGTTATCTTGTACTTGCGAGAGTACTGAACCCATGGCGTAATTTGATGCGTCAGTTGTTAAGATAAAAGGTTTAGAGAAGTCGGGGAAGCTTAGTATAGGGGGGTTACTAATTAGTTCTTTAGATTTTTGAAATGCTTCTTGATAGTCTTTATTTGTTATATCAATTGTTTTATTTTTCTTTAAACATTCGGTAAAAGGTTTCGTTAATTTTGAAAAGTTAGGTATGAAACGTCTATACCATGATAATTTTCCCAAGAATGATTTGATATCTTTTTGTGTTTTCGGAATTGTAATTTTATTAATTGCTTCTATTTTTTTTATATTAGGTTTAAGACCTTGTTCTGATATGACAAATCCTAAATATTCTGTATCTGTTTTCATGAATTCACTCTTATCAATTTGTATTTGTAAATTTGCATTTTTTAATTTTTCGAAAACAAGTTTTAAATTTTGTAAATGTTCTTCTTCTGTTTTGCTAAAAATTATGATGTCGTCCATATAAACAAGACAAATTTTGTTAATTAAATCACCTAAAACTTCATTCATCATTCTCTGGAAAGTCGCGGGTGCATTAATAAGTCCAAACGGCATTCTGATGAATTCGTAATGGCCTGATGGGGTGCTAAAGGCAGTTTTTTCTATGTCGTCTTTTTCTACCGAAATTTGGTGAAATCCCGAATGTAAATCAAGGGCTGTGAAAAATTTTGGTTTGCCAATTTTGTCTAATAGTGTATCAATATTAGGGAGGGGATATTTATCTTCTCTAGTATTTGCATTTAATTTTCTAAAATCTATTACGAGGCGTGTTTTTTGCTTTCCTGATGCGTCTGTTTTCTTTGGGACGATCCAAATAGGGGAATTATAAGGGCTGTTTGATTTTCTAATTACACCGGTTTTTAATAAATTTTGTACGTGATCTTCAATGTCATTCTCATATATCTGTGGAAGTCGGTAGTTTTTCGTATGTATAGGAGTATTGTCTTTGGTCAGAATTTTGTGTTTAGTGTGAGTAGTACATGATAAATTTTCGACATCTTTTGGGAAGAGTTTAGGATATTGTTCTAGTAATTTGTATTTTTTTTGTTTTTGGGTGTTATTTAAATGTTCTGATCGAAAATTTAATTTAAAAAATTTGATTCTGACATTGGAATAAATGGAAATTCTATATTTTTTATTTAAATTTTTTCATTAGCAAAATTTATTTCGCATTTCAAGTCTTTTAATATATTTATACCAAATAATAAGTCGCAATCTTTATTAAAGGTATGAATAAAAAATTTATGAGGTTGATTAAAAATTTTTAAAGTTATGGAATTTTTGCAATGTACTTTTGAATTGGCTGTTTTAAAGGTCAAATTCTCAGTTACAATTTTTGATTTATATAATTTTGACATATTTTCGCTAATAAGATTTACATCTGATCCTGAGTCTATTAATATTTTATAATTTGATAATTTAATAACAGGAATATTATTTGTGATTGAAGTCATAACTATGTTTCTTGGCTTAGGGGCTCTATGGACTCTAAAAAATTATTATCGTTTGAGTAATTTTCAGAATCTGGATTTTCGTCAAGATTTTGATTTTCTTGAGAATATGTTTCAAAATTTTCGGGTTCGTATTCGATATTTTCTTGTAAATAGTTTTGTTTCATTGTTTGTGTACTCATAGGAATTGTGATTTTTGTTATTCCGGACATAGGTTGAGGTTTAAATTGTTGTCTAGTTCTAACAACATTATAAGCGTTTTGTCTAGGAGCAAAAGACGTGCGTGGTTTATTAAAATTCTGTTGAACATTTATGGGTTTGGAAGGGAAATGTTGCCCTGGGAATTTTTGTGGAGGTATATTATTGTGGAATGTTTCTTGTGATTGTTGAGGATTGTCTGATCTTAACAATGGACTTTTAAAAGTTTGAAGTGCATAATTATAATCGTTTGTTAATAAATTTTCACACATTTCTAATGTAGTGGGGTTGTTAGTAATAAAAGATCCTCGGACGTGAATTGGTAATAATGTAATGAAATGTTTTACGACTAATTCTTCTATTTCATTTATTAATATAGTTTTCTGAGCTGTATTATAAGGTAATAAGTGAACTTTTGATTTATATTTTGCAAAATCATTTTTAAATTGTATTATAGTGTCATATATTTTATTCGTATTTTTAGTATTCAAAATTTTTAATAAAATAGTTTCTTTAGTGAGTTTATCTTCGAAATTTTCGGATAAATATCTTTTTAAATCTGTCCAGTCTTTAAAAATATTTTCGTTAATTAGATTTACAGCTTTATCTGTTAATTTAATTAAAACTAATGAAAATGCGTATTTTGTTTGCAATGCATTTATAATTGTTGATTGTAAAATTTCGTAGAACAAATCTATTTGTATTATAAAATTTGGTAATCTATTTACATCACCATTATATTCAGGAATGACACTAGCGAGATTTTTGATATCAGTGTAAGTAGTCATTTTGATTTCTGAATTATTTGTATTACACTGTAAAAAAAATTCGTGTAATTTTACAATGATTATCATTGGCAACTATGTTACCAATGATAATCGTAGTAAATATACATAGAAATGTATTTTTACATTCATTTTGTAAACTTTCAATGCAACTGTAATGTTACGTGTAATATTTATTTTATGTAAAATTTATCATTTAGATTGGTAAATATTTAGATCACCGGTATGTAAATTTTAAGATCAGCATTGTATAATTTCCCATTAAAATATAATGACTTACCACGTAAGTATGTAAATTTACAATATTGGTTCATAATTTTTACTACAATATAATTGAAAATCTTCAGTTTCAAATGTAAGTATTTACAAGGTAAGTATGTAAATTTACAAGATATGTATTTATATTTACAATAAAAGATTGTAATTGTTACTGTTACATATTCGTAAAATCTTCACTGTCACATGTAAAAATTTACTAAATAGATAGTACATTGACAGTAGTAATATGTAATTTTTACTATTGTGTTATTGTAGAATGAACCTCCAAATGTAATAATTTACAATACATGATTGTATTTTTTACTATAACATAATTGTAAATTATTCACTATCAAAGGTAAATACTTACAAAATAATATGGAAATTTGCAGTACTAATATGTAATTTTTACTATTCTGTAATTGTAATCTTTACTTATAAATGTAATTCTTTACAAGGTTAGTATGTAAATGTTAGCACAATATTGTAATTTTTACTATTATATAATTGTAAAATCTATACTATCAAATGTAAATATTTACAAGGTAACATGAAAATTTACAGAACTGTATGTAATTTTACTATTGTGAAATTGTAGTTTTTACTTCAAAGTGTAATTTTTATTACCTTATTCTTGTAGGTTTTTTTTCTCACTGAAAAGATAGGTTATAAATCAAATAAAAGTTACAGGATTATTATGTATGGAAATACTTTTATTTTATTTTTTTTTCATACATAGAACAGTAGTAAATTATAAAACTTATTAAACAATTAATTACATCAGTCTTACAAAATGAGATACCAAGGATATGTTGTGTTATAGGCATGTAGGTAATACAGTTTTATAATATTTATTGTATTTCCGACACGTTTCGACACTTACGGAATCTTTAGTACATGTGTCTAATATAAAATAAGTAATTTCACAATTAGACTAAAAAAAATTTCACTGAATAACATGAAACAATTAAATTTTTTTTAAATAAAAATATCTGCCATTTAGTACCATATATTTTATATTCAATAACAAAAGGTACATAACTATTTTATCACGACACAAATTATTCTGAAAACAAATATTTTGAACTTTGCACAGTTATATAGTTCATTCAAGTTTTTTTTTTTATCTACAAATCCGTATTTTATACGCAATGAAGTTATACCGAAAATGGCGTAAGTGTCGAAAAGAGTCGAAAATATAATAAATATTGTGAAACTATATTACCAATTATTTAATCGTACTTATTTTAGTTTCACCACACTTTCCATCAATTTAATAGAGAACAAAAACTATATTTTGTAACTTAATCTAACAATAATCTAACATTTATTGTACAGTATGTATTTAGAGACAAATCAGTCATGTAATTTATGAATATTTTAAGTAGATTTGTAATGTTTAAATATATAAATTGTACTTTATAAATCACAAATGTTGCTATTATTTTACAAAGGCATGTAGTTCAGTCACGAAGTAAAATAACAAGTAAATTTATTTGTGAAGTATACGAAAAAGAACGCATCAAAAATAATATTTTTATATCTATTTGATGCATTAATTTTCATTTACTTGACAAATATATTTTTATTGTCTTGGTACTGCACCAGATTAAATATTTTAATCATTCTTATTTAAATATGTTTCACCACAACTCAATAGCGATGAATAACTATATTTTATAACTTATACTAACAATATATTCTATTTTTTGTACAGTATATATTTAAAGACAAATCAGTCATGTAAAATTTGTAATGCTTAAGTATATAAATTGAACTTTGTAAATCACATATGTTACTATTATTTTTCCATGGCCGGCAGTACAGTCACGAAGTAATAATACAAGCAAATTTATTTGAGAAGCATACGAGAAAGAGCGCATCTAAAATTATAGATTTCAAAATATCAACTATTTTCAATTCGTTGCATTCTTTTTATTTACTTGACAGATATTTTTTTGTATTTCACTAGATTATTGACGTACAATAACTACAACTGTCAACACGTATGTGTACTTTAGAAATATAAAAAAAATTCTTTCTATTTATTGTACATTGACAATTAATATTATTTATAAATCAGAAATGTATGAATAAATAAACAAACTAAAAAAAATAACTTTATGTTTATTACACATTGATTCGATATATAAAATTGTAAACAATAAAAATATTTCAAAAGCTTTCTTAAGAAAAGTGCATCATAATGTCATATGCCTGCCAAACCCATAACTCTAAACAGGGCGCCTCTGTTTTTCGTTATGATATGTAATGCCAGTCATATGATAATGTAATGAGAGATATTACTATTATGAAAACGCAAAAATAAACAAAGAAACATAATTTCATCTTTTACATGACTATTTTAAAGTTATTTTTTTTAATTTATTCATGTAAGAAAGGACTTTACTTAACGAACCTTTTTTCCCTTTGCTTCCTGTATCAGGATGAATTTTTAGTACATATCGTTGTAAAAATTCTAAGGTGCAACAAAATTCCTTGGGATATTCCATGTTAAAAATATAGTACGATGCAAATGCGATTTGTAATGCATTTTTAAAATTCATTTCTTCTCCTTCAATTACTTGTCCTTCTATGCTTACGTAATATATATTTTCTATACCTAATAAAAAAATGTTAATGTTAGTTTTAATAAAAGTAGATTTAGATACTGATTGAATTTTGAATAAAATATATCAGGAATTTCAAAAAATCTTCAAATTTGACATTCTACAAAAACTAATTGAATGTATTTTATTTTCTAAAAATTCAAACCAACCTTGTACATGTAGTATTGATGGCGCAAGAAATGTACTCTTCATATCTTCTTTAGATGTCCCTTCCTAAAACAAATGAAACATTGGTTATTACTTATAATATTTATTTATACAAATATATGTTTATATTACCTCTAACACAACTATAAATAAGTTTATATTTTCCTTGAAATGAATTGCTATGGATTTCAATGCTTCTAGGAGTTTTTCGTCTTCATTCATATCTTCAATATTAAGATCTTTCTTCGACTTCTCAAATTTAATAATTGCGTCAGATTTTCGGAGTAGACCTGAAGTTAAATTTAAAATATCGTGGTCCATCAGTTTCTGGTAATGCCATTTTATAACATCAAAATTCAACAATAGTGGCCACTCATTTTTAATATTTAAAATAGTTGGCGGAGTTGAATTATTTAAGAATTTTCTTTGCAATGGGTACGTGTTGTTCAAAAGGGATTTTATTTCTTCTCCGTTATCCCACACTGCTGTCAGCATTTTTTTTTTCTGTTCTTCTAGTAGGTGTTCTTCCTCACACGAATCTGGTTGCCAGTGGACGCAACCAGCTCTTGCGTTAGTCATTAATTTTATTTTCTTCTTTGGAATTTCGATTGCTTTTAACAAGTTTCTTTTCTTATGGGGTCTGTTTAAATAATTATTTCTATCCTGTATTTTCGACGACACTGTATGTATGCCATCTCCAATTACAATGCCGTCATCGTCTTTGTCAATAAACATTTCTGGAAATTTGTCACAAATTCTTTTAGCAATAATTTTGACTGCACTTGATGGTAAGTAAGTTTTGATATCCCTCATCTTATTGACGACCAAGTGTATTACTTCGCTTATAGATGCATGGACATTCCTGTTTCCTTTAATACAATCATTTAGCGTATCCTGTCCTAACGATTCGAAGGGCAGTTCTAAACTGAGCCATGTATTTTCGTTAATATTCGTACCAGGAGAATTTTCTCTAGATAGATCCGACTTTGAAGATGAAGGACTAATACTCCCATTCATGAAGGAGGCTAAGTCATCATCTGATAGAAAAGACGGCGCTGTATTAGTAGATGAACTTTCTGAGCACCATTTTTCTGATTTCGGTAAGAGGACTAAAGTTTCATTAGCAACGCAACGTAAAACTTCATTGTCATCTACTACTGAACCATCTGACTCTAATACTATAATGCTGCCGTCAATTTCTAGCTTCGTTGATGCTGCAACATAATGTACATTATTAAATCCTAATTACTTTTCAAAAAACTACATATTGTACATACCTTTTAATATCAAATTTTCATATAGATCGTCTGTATTTTCTTCTAATACAACTATACATTTTTTTGTCCTAGTTTTGTCCCATATGCGGAATAATAGTTTGTTAGACATATTGATACTAAAATAAATTTTCTGATAAATGACACATGTTTTATTTTTATTGGGGCCACTATTGGAATCTCAAAAACGCAGAGTTCCTACGACTTCGGTTAAATTGGACAAATTAGTAGGCCATTTCGATTATACATTTGTTATTCAAAGTAATATTTAATAGAGAACTTACTGTTATATATATACTGAACGCGCTGTAGACTATGACGCGTCGACTGTTCCAGACGGAACAGGACCGTACACACTACAATATATATATATATATATATATATATACTTATAACTAACACAGCAAATATGTACTAATATAGCAAGTTTTGTCTAATTTAACTGCGACTTAGGTACAGATGACAAGATAGCAATAATGGCCTGGATAAAAAAAAAAATCTCAAAACTATGAAGTTGATATTGAATGAAAAGTTGTTGAGATGCAGGTCATAAAAATATATTTTTATTTATTTATCAAAATGTATTAAACTTACATATGAAACGGTAAAATTCAAACTAATTGAAGGAGCGAAAATTTGCAAATTTAAATATTATGCTATTTGAGGTTCAAACAAACCGCTGCTTAACTTCGACCTGTAATATAGACTGAAACATCGCGCAGTCTGAGAATTGCGCATGCTTAGTTTCACAAGTTGCTCATAGTTCATAATATGAAATATTACAATTGGTAAAATCACATTCCTTTTAAAATTAATGTAATAAAAAGTTAAACATTGACTATTACATGTTCATAGTAAAATTATTGCACAATTAGAAAATTAAATTTAAATTAAATTAAACTTACGCGTGAGATGTCCTGTCAATTAAATGTACACTTGAAGGAAATGGAATTTGCTAATGCATATAAATAGGTGTAACAATTTGAATCAAATCAAAACAATCAGCATCGGTACTGAACTGCGTGACTGTGCCTTAACGGCGAGAAGTGACATGCTCGTACTAAAATTTCGCGTAATGTGAGAACTGCGCATGCTCAGTTTCACAAGTTAATAGTAATATTCCATATTACATACGTAAAATCACACTCAGTTAAAAATGAATGTAATAAAAAGTTTAAAATTGAATATTACATGTTACTAGGATAATATAAAAACTGCGTATGTTCACTTTCACTTAATACAATTAATAAAATTATTATTTATCACTGATATTTCTTTTATGAAAAGGGCACAAAATAAACTTAACAGTTTGAAGATATTTGTAGAATAGCAACTAAATAATTAAACGTACTTTACTTTTGACTGAGCCTTGTATTAAAAGATAAAAATAACTGATTTTATATATTTTCATAGGGTTCTTGCTTAAATGCAAAAAACTCTTCATCTTTACTTCTTAGATGTAATACTGGTTCATAACTATTTAATTGATTAAAATTAATACATATATATGATTTATCAATTTCATCATTGCAACAAATTTCAAAAAGTCCTGTATCACTGTTTAATACAACTTCGTACTTTTGACCTACAAAGTAAGAATTTATATAGTTATTATCAATTATTATAAACTGAATACGACACAAAATATATGTACCAGTATCAGTTTTTGTATATGATACAAACATATCCTTTTTGTAATGCGTTCCTCTAATTTCCGCAATGTAACTTATAAAAAATGGATTTTCAAATGTACAATAACAATCAATCGTTGAAGACAAATTTTGTGAATAATTTTTGGCCACATATTCTGTTGCTTTGTCAGCAATAATTTTGTTACATAAATATGTTCCTTGAGATAACATTAATGCTTGAAGAAGTTGGTGCTTTTCTGATAATGTAAATGCAATATTTTTATAATTTTGGCAGTGTTTAATTATATTTTTGAAATATCTATGTTTGCTTTCGAAACGCAAAGTCCAAAGATGGCGTAGAGGGCCAAATTTAAGCATTAAATCTGGATAATGCATTAGATAATGATGTTTTGGCCTCAATTTAATTTTTGGAAAGAGATTTTTACGGTATTCTATATATTCATGAATTAAAAAACGTAATTTCGCTATTTGACTTACAGAAATTCTCACTGATAATATTATGCAACACAATTTCTTTAAAATTACAAACATCTGCCATACCGGATCAGAATAGTCAGATATTTGATCCTGAATAGCAAATGGAAATACATGTAATAACGTCATATTTTCACTTGCACTTCCACTAATTTTCTTACATCTTTTAATAATAGGTATTTTTTCTCGACACAAATTATCCTGGAAACGAATATTCTGTAACCTTGCATTTAGTAAATTGTAGGTAAAATAACCTGTATCCACTAATCTGTGTATAATATACATCAAGTCAAATGGAAAAAATCCTTCAAAAATGTCATGCGCAATACAAGGTGGCAATCCGGGATTGCATACATGAAAACAATGTAACTCATTTAAACACGACTCTTTTTTTATTCCATGGGCTTCTAAATTATTTTGCAGATTCGTAATATCTTTGTTGTAAGTTTCAATAGTTCGTAATGAATGTACGTTTATATTACTATCATTTAAGTTGCCTCTTGTTATATGGCAGAATCTGCAGAAATATTGACTTGAACTAAAATTTTCTACAAATCCACCAATTTGATGGGATCCAAGATTATCACCTAACATTACAAGAAGAGAACCAAAAATTGTTTCCGTTCCAATTTTTATTCCTTGGGTCTCTAATATTTTTATATCGTTTAATATTATTTGAAAAATGGCTCCAAATCCAAAATAAGATACATGATTTTCGTTACATAATGCCACTAATTGTATATTATCAACTTGCGATCTAAAATTTGAAGATAGATTTCCCAGGGTCATATATATACCTATCATTTTATGTATTTTTTTAGAAGAACCTAATGGGTTACATATCTCGAAAGCATCTTGGTATAGAATTATTTGTAGCGCATTATTATTATTTGTATATAATATATTTTTTTTAAATACTGACCCATCACTAATTTTTTCATAACAATTATTTATGATTTCTTTTGCATTTACATTATTTTTATATTCTTCGTAAATAAATTCGTTACTCAATAAACATCTTAAAGTATCCAAAATGGGAACATAAAAGTATTTGCATACAACATGTTTATTATTTCTACCGAGTGTCACACATACGGGATTAACATATTTGAAATTTAATTTAAAATATTGTTTTCTTATATATGAAGAACGAAGACAACCGTTTAAATTGTTGTGAGCTTTTTTAAAGAGATCAGTTTGTTCTAATTTTTGTAAAATATTTTCGGACTGAATGACTTCATTTCGTTTTAAATTAGATAAATCATTTAAATCCGATATTCCATCTATAATAGTTTGTAAAACTGATTCACATAAAAAATGTTTTGTTTGAAGTGTTAAATATAAAGTAGCTAAATTATTAATATATTGGTTATCAATTTGTTTATTTACACTGACGACTATATTGTTTGATTCAAAATTTTCAACCAAATTTATTTTATTTTCAGTTTCATAAGCGTGGTTTACTTTGCTAGGACCTTCGTCTTTGTATGTTTCTGTATTACTTGCAACAGACTTAACTGAGTTAAAATGATGACGATAAAAATGAGTTTTATAACGATTAATATTATTAAATTTTGTATCTGGATACTTACAATTTTGTATAGGGCACTTAATTCCAATCTTATTTTTTAAATGAATACGAATGTGAGACATAATATTTAATTGAGTAATTTGAAAATTACAGTTTTCTACTTGACAGTGATAGTGTTCGAAACTTACTGCATTTTTATGTTTTCTATATACATGCATTTTAAAGTTACAATATTTATAAAATTTTTGTTTACAGTGTTCATACAAACATTGAAATCTACTTCTGGATGTATTTCTATGAAAATATTGATGAGCATTGTATTTATTTATATTTTCGAAATTTATTCCACAAATGCAACACTTGAATAACATTTTAAAAAAAAATGAAATAATTATTGATGTACTTACGCATCGCATGCAAGAATTAGTACCTAATATTGTAGCCTTCACCAGGTGAAACTAACCGGCTAAGATCTATACTAGACTAGAGAAAAAACTAGACTAAAATATTTTACAGTGTGAAAACTGCGCATGCTCAGTTTCACACACTGCTAGTTATATTCCAAATTAAATTAATAAAATAACGTTTTCCTCAAAATGAAGGTAATAAGTAGATAAAAACCAAAAATCATATGTAAGTAGTAAAATTACTATATTAATATGGACAGTGTGACTGGTCGGTTTTACAACCTGCTGGTAATATTCCAAATTATAATTGGTAAAATCACATTTATTTCAAAATTAATGTAATACAAAGTTAAAGATTGTCTATTTATTACATGATAGTAGCAGCAATACTAAACTAATATGAAGTATGTGCCTGTACTGTTTTACTAGCTAGTAATATTTCAAATTAAAATTGGTAAAATCACACTTACTTAAAAAATAATGTAATAAATAGATAAAAACCGAATATTACATGTAATTTGTAGAATTACTATGCTAATATGGAAAGTGTGCCTGGTCGATTTTACAAGCTGCTAGTAATATTCCAAATTATAGTTGCAAAAATTAAGCGAATTACACAATAAATGTAATAAAGAGTTAAAGCTGAATATTACAAGTTACTTGTAGAATTACTAAAATAATATGAAAAGTGTACATGCTCAATTTTACATTTTTGTTTAATAATACATATTGCATAATAAAATTAATGTAATTTTATTATGATTTTAGTAATATTAAAAACGGTGTATTATATATCTTATAATTTATGAAATTTACATTGAAAAAATTACACTGGAAATATTTTTAATGTAAAAGTACAAAATATGCTCAAAAATTGTAATATTACAATGCAGTGTACATTAACTAGTATATTTTTCATTATTTTTGCAAACTTTACTTTATTTTAGTTGTGAAATTACAGAAAGAAATAAATAACTTGGCATTTTGTAACAAAATTGTAATATTACAAAATTAAGGATAAATTTAAGATATTTTACATAATTTTGTATAAATTTTGTATTTTCACATAATTATATATGAATACATGTCAATCATTGTAATTTATACAGAATTATCATTGTAAAATTACATGGTTTTTTTACAGTGTAGTTATACTATGAATTTCAGAATTATTCATCCTGTTTGGTTGTAAAGTAATATTATTTAATAAGATACTTAGTAATTCAAGTTCTTGATTTGTATCAGATGACTGTGATTCGTTATCTGACATGTGATTGGTAAATTATAAAGAAACAATGAGACTTACAGACTTATTGTGAGTATCTGTATTGTTGACATCTCTGTTGTTGCGAGGGGCTGATGACGTTCAGTTGACGGATGCCTCTTTCTGCGAACTGCTTGGCCTGGTGAACTCGATGGGTCGTATGAATAGACCTCTGGTGCAACCACTGTTTAGGTTGATCGCTGAACTCGATGGGTCGTATGAATAGACCTCTGGTGCAACCACTGTTTAGGTTGATTGTTGGTTAAAGCGAAGGCTTATTGGTATAGCTTTGCTTTGACGAAGGCTTCTTGCTTGTTAGGCTTCGAGTTTTTTCGCACTATTAGTTATTTGGTTCGATCACACTGAGCAACAATTGAAATTGTTGAATAAAGCGTTGTACAGATTTACGGCGAATTTTTCGAGCACACTGACTTCTTTATTTGTGATTCTACCCGAACTGCGCCAATTATATGATCGTGGTCGATATATAATAAAAAAAAAACAATATTTTGATTTCAACACAGACTTTATTTAGCAGTTGTAACTTAGAGTTTTCACAGTAAAAAGGATAACATGTCTTTGTTTCACACGTATTTATAGTGTGTCTTATCAGAAAGGTTCTTATTACAGCGTGAGATATTCCGTTAGACATTCATCACATATTTGTTATGTCGTCATCTAATAGGGTTACATAATATGTATATGAATATTGTTCGACCGAGGGGTCGTTTCGCGGGGATTGCGTAGAGAGAGAATAATGCGGATCCGGCTCGAAGGACCAAATGTTCGACCGAGGGGTCGTTTCGCGGGGATTGCGTAGAGAGAGAATGAGAGCAGAAAGTAAGGCAGAGTGATGCAATGCTGGAAGGAGAAGGTACGGACGTTCTTCACTTCCAGGGGCTACTCTGGAAGACTTAACACAAGGATGGTAGCTCTTTGCTGAAGGAGAGACAGGATAATAGGGGGCAGGCCCACAAATAATGCGTCAGGAAGTGACAAAGCTAACTGTGGTCACGTGGTCTAATCAACAAAGAGAAGGAAAGATAAGCTATTGCAACAATTTAATTAAAAGAGAGCCAAAGGAGTGATTGAATTTACAAATAACGCAAACGAAGGTGCCTGAAGGGCTGAACAACCTGAGGCGAGTATGGGAATCAAGAGGTAAATTTGCAGACACAAACTAGGATCTATTTTAATAACCAAAAATATCGAAATACTGTACAATAGCAAACATGAATGAATAACTTTAAATAAACCAAAATTACAAAATTAAATTAACTTATAACCAAAAAACGAGAGGAATTGATGTTGTGCGATAATACAAATAAATAAAGCGTACTTACGATACAGTAGCAAATACAAATTATTCATACAAAATACTTAGTGACAAAATTTTGCTGGTAGCAATACAAAATCTTTCCCAGTTGGAATAACAGTAAAAGCGTATGCGGAAAGCTGAAATAATGTTTATTATTAGCACTAAACACTTGATCGTAATTATTTGAGCGTAAAAAGCGAATTGTGTAAAAAACACGTGGCCGTAAGAGGCGTACAGGTTAGTATAAAAAACGTGCGACTGGTGCACAGCGAAAGCGAGTTACAAGACAAGTGGAGTTGGTAAAATTTACAATTAATTAACAGCAAGAAAAAATAACTAAAACTAAAGTTAGGTGGTGGCGCTCAATAGATAGCGCTGGATATTGGTGATGGACCGGTGAGCGGCTGAGGAAGCAGTGGCGTCTCAACAAATATAATAGTCGTGGTGAAGTAATATTTGAAGGAGCAAGAGGAACAAATCTCCCCAGATTAAATCTACTTCACTATCGAAATCATTATTCAGTAATAAAAAGTTTAACTGCTGCATTTTCATGTAGGTATTTCTGTGAACAATGTCACGTTCCTTATAGTATTAGAGGTGGACATAAATGTGAAAATATATGTTCTTATTGTAAATATTCTCCCGCGTGTCTTCCTACCTTGAATTTTATTTATTGTGATCTGTGTAAAAGAAAGTTTCGAGGACAAATTTGCTTCGCCAAACATTTAAAATTTGTCTGTAGAAAAGTGCATAAGTGTACAAAATGTTTTAAGATATACAATAACAATAAAAATAGACAGCATGTGTGCGGTGAAACGTACTGTAAATTTTATGAAACTTATAAAAATCCCGGACATTTGTGTTACATTTTACAAGACAAAACTACATTAAAAAGCAAAAGTTTATTTATTTATTATGATTTTGAGACTCGTCAGGAGAAACAGGTTGGTGATAATATTGAACATAAAATTAATTTATGTGTAGCGCAGCAAGTGTGCTCTGAGTGTTGCGACAACGAAGATATAAAACAAATATGTTTTGCCTGCGGCATTCGGGAACATATCTTTAAAGTTGAACCATTTGAACATTTTCTTTCTTATGTTTTATTACCCCGTATTTCTTTTTCTTCAATAATATGTATTGCACATAATGCTAAAGCGTTCGACTGTCAGTTTATTTTAAAGTTTTTAGTAGAAGAAAGACAAGTTAAACCTAAATTAACATTAAATGGATCAAAAATTCTTGTACTACAAATTAATAACACTAAATTCATCGATTCTATTAATTATCTTCCTATGCCATTATCTGCTTTACCGAAAGCAATGGATTTCCCATCTTCAATAAAAAAAGGTTACTTTCCCCATTTATTTAACACAATTAAAAAAAAAACTATATTGGACCACTACCGGGACCCGAATTTTACGATGTAGATAATATGTCTACTTCTGTACGACAAAATTTTCTGAAATGGCATGCTAAACAAACACAGGAAAATGTTGTATTTCGCATGGAGACGGAAATAATTGAATACTGCGTATCGGACGTTCACATATTACGTCGTGCTTGCGAGCAATTTAGGAAAACTTTCATACAGGATTGCAAAGTGGATCCGTTTACAGAAGCAGTTACCATTGCTTCAGCATGTAACAAAGATTTTCGTCGGTTATTTATAAAGCCAAATACAATAGCTATAATCCCCGCAAGGGATAATCAATCCAAAATTGCCTTACAATGGTTAATTAATGAAGAAAATTCGCGAGGTATAAAAATTCAACATGCTGGACATGGTGCTGAAGCTGTAATTGATAAAAAAATTTAAGTAGATGGTTATTATGCTCCAAATAAATTAGTATTTGAATTTTTCGGATGTTTTTGGCACGGCTGTCAATTATGCTATAGGACAAATAGAAATAAACAAGTTTTTAATTCCTCAAAAGAAACTTTGGAATACAGATATCAAAGAACTATGGAAAAATTAGACAAAATTATAAATTTAGGTTATACAGTCATATCTATGTGGGAATGTGAATTTAGAAAATTACTGGTTCAAAATACAAATTTACGAACAGAGCTTAATAATCATCATATTTTAAATTATTTACCTTTGCAAGCCCGCGATGCACTTTTTGGAGGACGCACAGTGTAACGGTTTTTTTTGTATTCTTCAGTTTTGTTTTATTTTCATACTTTCCGAACTTTTTTGTTGTTGTTTATTTTTCCTTCGTCGTCAAATTCCTGAAACTTTCCAATAGAAAAGGTCACATATTTTCTGCCACTTGAAAGCCGCCCAAGAACTCAGGTAAAGATTTCTATTCGTTTGTTATTGAATCTGTCTTTGTCAAGTAAAGTTAGCCTGTTAGTAGCTTTTCCCTCGCACCTGGTCCTAATTGCAGTCTTTTATTTTAGGCTTTTTACGTCTGCGTTCATTTTTACGTCCGTTTTATTTTACGTTCGTTTTTATTGTACATTTCACGTTACGTTGTACTTACGTTTTATTTTACGTTTTACGTGTTTACGTATTTTTGTGGCTGGTCAGCCTGTTCGTGCCATTTTTTATTCGTTCTGTGTGCCCGTGTTCCTGGCATAGAAGTTGTTGTGAGCGCACTGGCTCGCTGGCATTGTACGCAAGGATTCCACCTGGTTGTGGATTGGAGTTCCTGATACTGGTTACCAAGGAATTAAAGCCCAGCAGTTTGAGAAAAGAACCACGTGTAGCGGAAGCGACGCTGCGTGACATTCCAATTCCACGTGATTGTCCGCCATTTTGGAAGTGACGATTCTGGACATCCGGTTGGCAGATCGAGTGGTTCCACTACTGCCACCCCTCCCGCTAGCACCTGGACGCCATTACAGCTAAGCCAGAATATTTTGTTCATTATCTTTTCTTGTTTAAAATTTATTTATATATTGTCATATTTTCGATTTACCGTATTGTTCACGATATAATTGAGTTAACGATTATCGAGATAACTATAGTAGATCCAGTATTATTTGTGAAAATCCAGTTAAGAACATTTTTGTTAGAGTCATTAGTAGTGACGTTGTGGTCACCTACGAAGTGTGTCGCTTGTGCGACGCGATAGTTATTAGGGTTTGCGATTCTCTAGTCACGTACGTTCGGTCGCGCCGCGTAAACGAATCATTGGCCAGTGAAACGTCCTACGTCGGCATACGCCGAGTCACTTTAGCACCATTTTAGGTCTCGACGTCACCGCAGTCCTAGTCGCTACTGTGAGACACGGCGCCCCGCCTTCGTCTATGTCATTATTCGTTTTTAGCTTAAGTGGATTTACGATCCAGTTATCTTGTAGTAACAACTATTGTGTCCCGTGTAATTTTCTCGTTAGTTGTTCCAATATATTTATTAATTTCCCGCATTCCAATCTTGTTATTAAAATACTTGACTCCTCTCGTAGTCCCGTCCTGGGAAGCATCCCGAATTTTGTCGGCCGTCATACTTTTGTTGAACCGGTCGCGGCTCAGGCCGGTTGGCGCCCTTTTATCTACCGATCACTCACTCCGACTCACCCCTTCTTCCCTGAGTCTAGCCGCGGTTCAACCGTTCCATCCGGGTTCATCATCCAGGGAGCATATGGTTGACTTGTTTGTAACAAATAATTATTTATAATAATATATTTTTATTATTATACGTAATTTTTGTTATAACAGGGATTACTTATTTGAATAAAAAAGTCGAAAATCACGAGAAGATAAAATATGTCGACGTCTGTTCCTTATATCCTTATGTGTGTAAATATGGCAAATATCCTGTGGACCATCCCCAAATTTTTGTAGGTGCAGAATGTAACACATTATGTCCAAATAATAATATAGACCATGTGGACGGTTTGATTAAATGTACTATTTTACCTCCGGGGAATTTGTTTCACCCTGTTCTGCCAAGAAGAGCGCATGGAAAACTCATGTTTGTTTTGTGTCTTACGTGTTGTGATAAATTGGAACAAACTGACTGTACACATAATGACGTAGAAAGACAATTTATCGGTACGTGGGTAGTTGATGAAGTTCGCCGCGCGGTTTCACTAGGTTATAAAATAATTGATGTGTACGAAATATGGAAATACGCAGTGACCATTCATGATAAAGATACGAGAACAGGGGGTTTATTTGCGGATTACATTAATACATTTTTTAAAATAAAGCAAAGAGGCATCTGGTTATCCCGCAGATTGTATTGATGAGGCAACTAAAAAAAATTATATAAAAAATTATTATGAGAACGAAGGTGTGCAATTGGATTCTGCTCAAATTGAAAAAAATTTGATGCAATGAAAAATTTAATTTTAAATGATAATCAAATTAGTCCCGTAATAAGTTCTAACAATATAAGGTGTACTTTGAATCATAGTGTTATAACAAAACCCGAAACTAAAACATTTAATATTAGATTTATGACGCGTAGGTTACTAGATAGGGTCAATTCTATTCCATACGGAGTAAAAAAAATAAATGAAATTAATATATTTCATGTACTATATTGTTATTATGTGTATCTATAAATAATGTAATAAAAAACAAGCAATTTATAAAAATTATTTATTAAAATAGTGATTAAACATATATCTTATAAATCTGTCATTTTCATTTCTATCATAATTGGTAAACAATTTCAAAAACTCCTTGTGCATGTATCCATTAATTCTTTTTTTTTTTATTGTTTATTAATTTACAATCTGTCGCATTTGAACAATAAGCAAATGGTATAACATTAAGTTAACAAGAGGGGATTATGTCCATTGACATTTACCCTAACACAAAATTATAAATTTTATAATCTATATGGTAAATCCAGAGGATTACATTTTTTTAGTCTGTTATTACTTATGCTATTATCTAATAAATTTAATGCACTGTTGTTGGGATGGTTTTCCAGTTTGTTGATGTATTTTTTGCTTCTAAGTCTTGCTTCTTCCTTTACTGTTGATATATTGAGGTCATTTTGTATTGTTTTATTTGAGATTTACCACGGTGCATTTATAATAGTTCTTAATGTTTTGTTTTGAAACCTTTGTATAATTTCGATGTTGGATGTACTAGCTGTTCCCCATAATTCAATTCCGTAAGTCCAAATTGGTTTCAGAATCGTTTTGTAAATAAGGATTTTATTGTTTGTGGACAACTTCGACTTTTGTCCCAATACCCAGTAAAGATTTCTAAATTTAATGTTTAACTGCATTCTTTTCGTTTTAATATGTTGCTTCCAGGTTCGTCTTCGGTCTAGTATCAGGCCTAGGTATTTAACGTGTTCAACTTGTGGCAGGTTTTTATTGTTTAATTGAACTACTGGACATGTCTCTTTTTTCAGCGTATACGTGATGTGAGCTGATTTGTTTTCGTTTACCCGGATACGCCATTTATTTAGCCATTCTTGCACTTCGGTCAGGTGTTCTTGAAGCCCCTGTGATGCGGCTTCAGGATTTTTGTTTGTTGATAATATTGCTGTGTCGTCTGCATACGTTGCAATGGTGGTGTGCGCTTTTATTGGTATGTCCGCGGTGTAAAGAGTATAGAGAATTGGCCCGAGAACGCTACCCTGGGGCACGCCTGCTTTAATGGGTATTAGTGATGTGTATTCGTCTTTATATTTTATTTGGAAATATCTGTTACTAAGATAAGATTTTATTAGTAAGTATATATTACTTGGCAGGATATGTTTTAATTTACATAAAAGTCCTGCATGCCACACCTTGTCAAAGGATGACTCACATCGAGGAAAGCAGCAGAGCAGTATTCTTTATCTTCGAAAGTTTTATTAATTACATTTGTGACTCTATGTATTTGTTCTATGGTTAAGTGTTTTTCACGGAAACCGTACTGGTGTTCTGGTATTATGTCCTTAATAAGTGGCTTCATTCTTCTCAGTAAAAGCTTTTCGAACAGTTTGGATAAGGTTGGCAGTAGGCTTATTGGCCTGTAGGAAGTAACTTCTTCTGTGGGCTTGCCTGGTTTAGGTATTAGGATAACTTGTGCGGTTTTCCATTGGGAATGGCAAGTACTGCAGTCTTAAGCAGGCGTTATACACAAAGGTAATTAATTTAATTGCAGTTTTTGGTAGTTCTTGTAGGACTTTGCCCGTAATTAAATCATATCCCGGTGCTTTGTTCAGGTGAATATTATTCTTGATTATGTCTTCAACTTCTGCTATGCTAAAACTTTTAAGAGGAAGTGATAGTTGCGTTGGATAGTTCAGAATTTCTATTATTTCTTCTTCTTCTTCGTCTTCAATTTCTTGTGGGAATTCTGTGAAGACTTGTTCGAAATGCATTGCGAAAGCATCTGCCTTTTCTTTGTTGCTTTTTGCCCATGTGTTATCGCTTTTGCGTATAGGAGAATTTCTAGCTTTTGGTTGTTTTAATGCTTTTTTCTACGATTGCTATGAAAAGTTGACAATTACGCTCTCATTTGTCATCGAAAAGTTGACGTTTTCTGTGGAAAAATCGAAAAATATCTTTTTTGCGCGTCTCCAATGGCAACGCGCGAAAAAGACGTTAAATTCGCGCGTTTCCAATGGCAACGCGCGAAAAAGATTATTTCAATAGTTACCAGGGATACAAACAAAACAGCAACTTGTCATATTGACAGTTAACAAAACGAATTTGGTTTTAGACGTATACCTACGTTTTTTAATAACTTTAAGATGCAATCGTAGAAAAAATTATGTGTGTATCACGAGCGTAAAGTGTCTTTGTTCCTCTTGCACTATTGCAGCTCTCGCCTTCGGCTCGCGCTGCAATTACCGTGCTCGAGTAACAAAGAATCACTTTACGCTCTTAATACACAAATAACTATTGTTGCTTTCCAAAGCGAGTAGTCCGTTAATTGAGTAGCACTCAGATTTGACAGATAATATTCCATATTCTTTTCATTCCATTGTTTTCATTCGTTTTTCAATTGTTTAGCTGCCTTGTTGTATCTGGTTTTATCTGTTGCGTTTCTTGAGTTTTGCCATACTCTTCGAAGTTTTCTCTTTTCAGCTATTTTCTGTTTTATAATATTTGGGTAAAACATTGGTTGAACTTTTTGTAGCTTTTTAGTTGGAGTAGATTCCCATGACGCTTTTTGGATCTTCTGGACTAGATACTCTATACAATAGTCTATGTTTTCGTAGTTTTTAAGTGGTTGTTTGGTATTGATGGTTTCTTCCAGTATTTCTTTGAAGTATTCCCAGTCTGTATTTTTATTGTATAGTTTTGGTGATTCGGTTACGGGTATGACGTTTGTACTCAGTGTTATAATTATTGGACTGTGATCAGATGATAGATCTAAACTGCTTTCGATTTGCATATATCCTTGGGCTATATTTTTTGTAACACCAAAATCTAATAAATCTGGGGTTTTATTGACATCTGTCGGCCAATACGTAGGTTCTCCGGTAGAGATGTGTGAAAGTTGATTATTTCTAATGCAGTTTAGTAATTGTCTGCAGCGAGGGGTTATTAGGCGTGAGCCCCAGTCTGTATGTTTGGCATTGTAGTCTCCTACTGCCATGTACCTATTTCCTAGAGTATCGTAGAAGTGTTTAAAATTGTCTTCTTTAATGTTGAAATTAGGCGGGCAATATACTGCAGAGAAAGTGATTGGACCTGTCCAATCTTCCACAATTATGTTTGTAGCTTGCAAATAGTTCATGCAGAATTCCGGAATTTCAAAGTGCTTGATTGTGTTTTTTATTAGTATTGCTGTGCCACCATGCGCTGTGTCATCTGGATGGTTTGTTACATATATATTGTATTGCGGCATTTTAAAGTATGATTTACTGGTGGAATGTGTTTCTGAAACTAGCATTGTATCTATTTTGTTTAGGTTTAAAAATGATTTTAAGTCTTGGTGATGATTAACCAAGCCATTAGCGTTCCATTGAGCAATTTTTAGGTTTTGTATCAGTTTGTTATTTTTGAAACAAGAGCTGTTAGTAAGTTTAATATTGTATCCATTTTATTCATTAGTTTTAAAATCATATCTTCTAACTTATTTATTTTTGTTGCTGAGTCTTGTTCCAGTTGTTCCTTTTTATCAGTTTCTTGTTTGTCGTTGGTTATTTGTGCGTATGAGGTGTCTGCATTAGCTTCATGTATTTTAGTATTTGTTTTTGTCTGTGGTTTATGTGTCACGTGTTTTTCTTTGTTCGGTGGATATTTTCGTGTTTGGATTTCCTTATACACTAGGCACCCTTTATAGTTGGCTGGATGCGAGCCTTCACATAGCACGCATATAGCCGGTGTGTTGTTTGCCTTGGTGCAGTTTTTTGTGAAATGATCTTTCGCACATTTTACACAGCGTGGTTGTCTTGAGCAGTAACTCTTGGTGTGTCCATATCGTTGACAACGTGCACATTGTGGTACTTCTTTTTTAGGATTCGGGGGTTCTATATTAACTTTTGTATGTAGTAGGAATTTTATGTCAAAAATATTTTTATTGTTGTTACTCTGTTCTATTTCCACAAAAAAGATTGGTAGTGGTTGTTTTGTTAATCTCTGTTTAATATTATATATATTAACTACTTTGTGTCCTTTGTTTTCTATTTCACTTTTAAGATCATCTAAGCATGTGGAATGATGCAGATTTTTTATCACTATGCGGTAACTGCGTTGATCTTTTGGCTGATATGTGTGAAACATAACATTTTTCTCTTGGAGTGTTCTTATAACTTTTCTGAAACTATCTATGTCATTGGTTTGTAGTTTCACTTGGTTGTTGTTAATGGTTTTGAGGAAGTACTTATCTAGTATTGATTCCTCGATCAATGTTTTTAGTGGATTTACGTTAGTCACTCCCGGAATAAATATGGGTGGTGGTTTTGGTATTTTAGCTTTTGTTTCTGTTTGCGATGTATTTCCTTCATCATTATCACTTAGTAGTTCATAGCTGTTTTGAGTACTAGTTGTTGGAGCACTGGTCTCGTCGATTTTTCTACGAACTTCTCTACTTGATGCGGATGCATCTCTTTTGTGTTTTCTTGGGTTGACTTCTTGCCATGTATTTTGGCTGTTAGTAAGCCCTGTGGCCATTGGCCGCAGTGCTTTTGAATATTTAATTATTAATTAGAGTTGTTTGAACTTACACAATAGTGAGTTTATACAGAATTACTATGTTATGATCAGTATTTATGTTTATGAACGTCCGTAATCACTTTGATCAAGTAACCACTATTCACTGAACACTAAACACATCCGCTCTCTTCGAGCGTCTGATCAGAACTATCCATTAATTCTAAAAAACAAATATACTAAACAATAGTAACCACAGACTTAGGTTGTGTAATCTTGTAAAGTAACAGTGTTAAACGTCCACTTTTTAGTATTTCTTCTTAAAAAATCTCGATACTCTTTAATAAATGGTTGTCGGCCATAACTATCAAATTAGAGTCCATTTCCTTGACGGTCGATAAAAATGGCTATCCAATGAATTCCAGGTAGAGTATCGGGATCGGCGTTAACAACAATTGCACAGGGAAAATTAACACGAAGTGGTAATCTGTTCGCTGCATAAACACCGCAATGCCCTGTATTTTGAAAATAACATCGAAGTATTTTATCAATGAACGATGCCTTCATTTCTAGAATATGTTGTTTCACACTGAATGCTTCTATCTGACTGATTTTTATAATAATAAAATGTTTAGTTTTAAGGGGAACTTAAAAATGAAATATTTTTGTTTAAATTAACTATATTTTATTTTCTATTATTTCCAATACAAGTATTACTTATATATTTATTATAAAGTGAATACAAATATTGATACCTAACTACCATAATCTACAATAAAATTTATATTTTTATCAATTTCAATAATATTATCAAATTCAGCATAAATGACACAATTTACGGTTTGAGTAAGTGCACTTTCAAATCCGACTTCAATTCTTAAAGAACCGTGTCGTGTTAAATTCCAATATAACATTGAATTGGCTGACAAGTCAGGTATAAGGTCGAAAGCTGTTAAGCAATATTCTCGGGGATAACTTTCTCTGCTTATTCCATTTCCATTGTTCGAAAAATGTATACCTGTGCCCGAGAATAATGTATTGTACATTTGAATGTAGCTAGTTTTGTCTCCAAATGACGGTTGAAGTGGTTTTGCTGGTAATTGTTCTCCATTTACACACAAAGATAAGTAATTTATATTGAAGTTTTTAAAATTAAAGGGGTTACTTTTGTATTCGCCATTGAATGCTTTATTAGGTACAAAACCAATTATACATCTTTTCGGAAGTTGACCCAGGAATATGTTATCTAACGATTTTCCTTGGACCCGCCCAGGAATAGTAATTGCTTTAACTTCAGCTCTTGTGACAGGATACTTGGCGGTATTTATTTCCAAAGCTTTGTTATGAGCAAGTAAAATACTGGGATTTAATTTAACGCGACGAACAAGTAATGTGGCTTCGTGTATTTGAACTTTATAACCTGTTCCGCTTGGAATTAAAGGGAAACTATCACGGGAACGTACTAGCATAACTCGCATTTCAACACCGTTTATTAAAAAATTTTCTTGATTAAATATATCCGCATGTAGGTGGCCGATCATATCAACGGTTTTACTTTTTTCAATAAATTTTTGACGAGCAAGGTATCCAGAATTTCCACCGGCATCTGTATTTTTCATTTTCCCCGGATCGTCAGAATACCAAAGAGATGAAGTTAGGTGAGAGTTTTTAGCATCTTTACCATAGTTTAATATCGTTTCAATATATGTTCAATATATGTTCTACGGGTAAGTATTGTTTGGCGGAGATACAAGTTTTTTATTTAAATATATATCAATCTGACTAAAAATTTAATGAAGCCAATTATTAACAGGTGCCACATTATCGGTTTCAGTTATTGTTGTGTCGTCAGCTTTAGAGATTTTCGCATTTAAATATAACATAGTCTGTGATAGATCTAAATATTCTTCTCCATGTCCTGGTATGACAAATTCTATGGGGTCATCTTCAGTGATGGATGATAACGGTTTGTAATTAACCCATTGACCGTTTTCAATACTCGTCTGTGTTGGTGGTAGAGCGAATAAATCTAATTCTGTTTTAACACATTCACAAGATTGAGTATGTAAAAATGCCATTTTAATCAAATATATCTATCACTCGGGATTGCTTCTTGTTCTTTACTCTAGAAGGTGTACTTTTAGAATGAAAATATCTCTTATTTACCCGTTTCTTTATATAGCCGGAACTGCTCATTAATTTATCAATATTATTTTCAGCTTTATGTTTTATATTAACTCCCGCCTCTGATATAAGTTGTTTGAATGATTCTTTTACTGGTCGATTTTCACTTAAATCTCCTAAAAATTTTACTCGAGTTCTAAGCGCTTGTTTTTTTTTAATTAAAGGCATAATGCTTCTAAATAGGCCACTAAATAAACTTCCTATACCGTGACCTTTTTGATATTGACTTTCTTCAAATACTGTCCTTATGCCATTTCCGGCCTGTAAATTATAATATTCCTGATACGGACAAGTATTCATATTGTACGCCTTTTAAAATGTACTTTGATGCATAACGGTCCAAACTGGAATGGTACTGCAGAGCCATCATTACATCTAATATCTATTACAATATTTGTAAATTATCTTCTTAAAACGGGAACAAAGTGCGGCTTTATCAGTATTAACATGCACAATTCTTAAAAGTTGCGTAACTACGTCTCCTACGAGTTGCGGTTCAATAATATCACAGTAAATATATAACTGCGGCGGTATACCTAACATTAAATTAGGTAAATTGATTGAAGTTACATACATACATACATACATAACATCACGCTATATCCCAATAAATGGGGTAGCACGAACCCGTCAACATTCTCATCCTGATTTATATATATATATATATATATATATATATATATATATATATATATATATATATGGCAGTAAATGGTTCTACACGTTTTTCTGTTTTATTATAAGTTAATGCAACATAATTATTAATTTTCACATGTAAATTCAATTCATGCAGCACATCATCAATGTCTTCATAATTTTTTGAACAAATTTTCCCTTTTTCAGCGTTCTCTATTTTCACGTTCGTTAATATTATAAATAGAACATGGGTAAATAATTTCAGCTAAAGACACTTCCCAATATCCATCTAACTTTATATTTTGAGGTAACTGTGTTGTAAATCGTGTAGTTTTATTATCAGGGAAATAATGCATAGAACTATTGCTAGGTAGTGTAATAAAAAATTCTTTGTCAATCATTTTTCAATAAACTAATATGATTTGCAGGTATCCAAGAATTAAACTTTTTACTGTAACCTTTCCACTTGAGGAGTAATTTCTTTCTATTGCCCGAACCTTTTGTTGTTACTATTTTATCTATTTTATAAGTTGTATCCGCCGTTACATGTACATGTTGTAATTCATATTCGTAGAAAGTGCCCTCTATTATTTCGTTATTTAAATCTTTTACTTTGTATACAACAGGATTCCTTGTTTTAATACCACAAATTTTAAATAATTCTCCAATTAGCTTCGTAACCTTTTTCAAATATATGTTTATATTTCGATATTCGCACTGTATTGCTGATTCCTCCATACTTGTAATATATTACTTTCGTTTACTTCAGAAGGTGCCATTTTTATTGAGCGATGTTGAGTGTTATTATAAGCAGAGACAAGATCTTGTAATATATCTATATATCTGTAGGTATTTTTATAAGTAAAGTAACGAAACATTCTAGACTTTAACGTTCTATTATATCTTTCTACAAAGCATGCTTTTGTCTCCTGATTATAAGTTACATAAAATCTAATATCATTATTTCGTAAAAATACTTTTACTGATTTGGCAATAAATTCCGAGTCATTGTCAGTCTGTAAAGACACCGGTTTCCGTTCGCTAAATATGTTTTTAAATGCTTCAATGACCGATGTTGGCTTTTTATCTTTTAAAGGAATCGCCCAAGCGTACCTGTTAAACACGTCGATTACGGTCAAAATATATTTGTAGCTATTGTTATAACGGCTTAACTTTCGCATGTCTTTCAAGTCTGCTTGAAAAAGGTCGTTTATGTTGGAAATTTTGTACCTGTTTCTTGGAAAATATTTTCGAATGGACTTATGTAATGTATATGCATTTTGTGAACTAAGCCATTTTTGTATTTTATTATTAGCATATTGTCCTTTTACAGAGTTTATTAGATTATTAGCTCCAGAAAAACCAGCGGGATGTGAGGGATCAAAATAAATTTTACCCAGCTTCTTATTCATAATTAAAACGTAAATCGTTTCCACTTCTTAATTTTGTTATATTCCGTGTCGGTTTCTTCTGAAATGTCGCTAGTAAAATACGTTGATTTTCTTTTTTTTTTAACACCTTTCAATTTAGGAGGTATATACTCAATAGCTTTTCTTCTTTGCGGGTTACGAATTAATTCTAGAGGCACATTAATAGTTTTTAATGCTCGCGCAAAAACTTCCCAGCCCACGGGATTGATATGTTTTCGATATCTTACAATATCTCCAACTAAATCTGATATATTCGAATATCTACTTGGAAATTATTTATAGTAACAATACCCTTCTCGTCCCAGCTAATAATGTCATTATTTAATTTCAGTTTTTGAATTAATAAACGCGCTTTGTTTTGATGCGCTTTAGGAATAACATTTATTATATGTTCTGTCGTCCGGTTTCTCCGCAAGTAACTTGGGTTCTGTAGTAATATCATTTACAATGGGTATTTTTATAGGTTCTCGAGACTATTTTTGAAAGTGTAAATATCTTTGTAAAATATCCTGATACAGACTCCATTTGTCATATTCGGGCAAATTTGAATTTAAAATATTTTTCATATCGTTATCAAGCTGGCTAGATATATCTTGTTTGTCATTAGTACGTAAACGATTTAAATTTTCAGAAGATATTAATACCATTTCTTTAATATTATCCATTTTAATTTTTAATTAAACTACTTAAGACTCCTGTTATAAGCGGTGCCAACAAAAATGGTAAAAATGCTCCACCGGATTGTACTAATACGCGTTTCTTCTGTTTCCAGTTTTCACCGCGTTTCGTAAGTTTTCTTAAAACGTTTTTATGTCTTTTTAGCTTCGACTGTTGTTTTCTATTAAGACAAATTTGACCATGTAAAATATTATATACACATTCGCAGATACATTTAACTGAATTACAGTTAGTGCTTTTTAATAATGCTAACCTAAATTTAGGTATCAGCTTATGTAGAGCGCGCAATAATTCAATATTGCTAGTTATACTTGTACTCATTTTTATGATATAATCTCAGGCATATTTGTACTACGGTATTTATACTTTTTTCGGGGTAAATAAACATATGTTAATCCGTCACGTGACGTACGAAACCACAACCAATCGGGTGTATTGGGTTTTAGATCGAAAACTAAATAACCATGAGGTTCAGATGTTGCGTCACAATACGCTTCCTGGACAAATTTAACATCCTCTGAAAAAACTTGACGCGATAGATGTATGATTTGAGCTTTGTCTCTAGGATTTTTAAAATAAATTATGTAATTTGCATTAAGAGATATATATCTTTGGCCTTTCCCTTGATGAAATAAGTTTTGTGTATGAAAAAACACGGATAAATTTGTATGATGAGAACATTTTGTAAATATATCTACTACATGATCATCTGCCTCTCTCATTAAATCATCTATTACATTTAACACGGGTTTTTTTCCATCTATATTTTCTACATCAGGCAGTTCTTCAAGAAATTCTACATTAGGAATCGTATTATATAAATTCTGCCATGTTCCATAATGCCAGAAAAAAATTGTTAACACAGTTTGATTTTTCACAGCCTGAGGGGCCAGCAATTATAGCAGAAAAGGGAGGTTTAAATTTTGTACACATGTTGTCAACAAGATGCTTTATACAATACTGATAAAATGTAAGTAGGTAATTGAAATAATGGTATATTATACAACAACGCTATAATGGATGCTCTTATTCCCGAGGATGAAGTTTGCAACCCGAGCGAGCGGAGCGAGCAAGGGTTGTAATCATCCGAGGTAATAATAGCCATTATAGCGAGTTGTATACTATACTTTATATACGACTAACATATACGACTAATTTAATAAAAATTAGTCAATTTTTATATTATTTATTATCTATTAATTTTACATCTATTTACCTAATAAATTTACATCTAATTGAAATGAGTAAATGGAGTAAAAAGACCATAATGAAGATGATTTTTATTTTTCACCTAATTCAGTAAAATATGCCAACAATACATTTTCTGAATACGAATTTGTCTTCATTTTAATATGCCAGTCCATAAAACTTTGGTATGCTTTGTCATAGAAATTTTTAGACTTTTGAGGTAATAAACCATATGTTGTAGCATCAGCGATTTTCGTTATTTCTGGTGGTGTAGAAGATATACTGTCTTCTGTAATACTGTCCATTTTTTTTCAATTACAGTTAAACAGTTCACACAATTTGCAAGACCGTTTTTGACAACTTCTCAACGATGATTTCATTTTGTTTGTTTCCGATTCGTAAATAACAGTGAACTTGGCAACGAGCATATTTAATTTAAATATGAGTCGCTATGGCAACACTGTTCCGATGGCACAATAAAACAATGATCCATGTTTTAAGCATTTTGATTGGTTCACGAGCGGGAATAATGACCATTATTCCCGACTCATTATTCCCGGTGGGATTAATATATAGCATTATATAGCAAAAAACGCATATATAATGATAATATTATTAGTTAGTCGTATATAAAAGTATTTTATATCAACTATATTGTTTATTTAAAAATATATATTTACAATGAACAACAGTACATAACACATGTATAATAACTGCATTTATTACAATTGTACAAATTCTACCAGTCGGGCTTTTTTATCCGTAGTACCATGATCTTTCATTCCAATATATTTTATTCCCCAATTTGTAACGGACTTCTTTAAATCCGCTATGTCTGCATCAGATAAGCCGTCGAACCGTCCAGGAAGATAGGTAACAAATTCTACGCAATCTGTTTTGTTCAGTGCTGAAGTCCATCTCTAGAATAATACAAATTAAATAATAAAGGGAATCAGAATTCGTCGGAAAAATATTCTCACCTTCGGAATTCAAATTTCGATACGCTTTGTTTAAATCGCTTTATGATGCTTTGCCTGTTGTCACTTCTGTCCAAAGAATAGCTAAGAATGAAGTTCTTCTTGAACTAAAGTGCCGCCTTTATACATGGCTCTCGGTCTACCCCCATATTTCACTTTCTAAGGGTGCATTAAGGAATATTTTTAACTTAACAACAACAACATTGATGTTGGGGCGTTTCTCTTAAAAATAAATTTTGTAAATTACTAAAAACACAATTTATTTCAGTGCAATATAAAATATCACCAGAATTGTAAGAATGTATTGTATTAAAGATTTTCACACATAAAGCAAAGATGTCGAGGCGTTTCTTATAGAAATTAAATTTTAACCATTTTTTATTCAATCTAGTATCTAAGTTACTTAACAAAAGAATGTATTGTATTAATGATTTCAAACAGATACGCCGCTCTAAAAAAAGAATGTATTGTTTTAATTAATGCACACGCATACCTGTGTCGGTCGTCTGGCGCGCATCGGTTGTCATACCTCAGTACTTTTGGACGCTAGTATTATCTCGCACAAAAACTTAATACAAATTACACAAAATAATGACATCTGGAATCTAAATAAACTAATAGAAACTAATTGCAAATATTATAAAGGTCAGATCTTAATTACCATCCCAACCTTCTCCCAAGAAACCTACAAACTATATCAGTACACTCCAATGTCAATGATTCAGAAAGAAAGATTTCTAATGATGAATGAGCAACAGCTATATTTGACACAAATTCAGAATTATAAAGTTAACGAATGTCCTTATGTAAATAATAAATATTTATTTATCACACAATTTCTAGAGATAAGTAACTGTAGGAAAAATATTATAGGAAATAATTGGAATGATAACTATAAACATAATATCGAAAGGAAAAATACTTTTGAGTTGATTCAAAATACTAATGAATTAATTATTATGAGCCCTAATAAACAAGAGATAAATTTATCTTGTACAGAAAATACAATAAACCAACTTACCAAAATATTTTTCTAATTCTACATTTGTGTTTTCCCGTGTTTTATAAAATATTATTTGATTGTCTGCGATATTAATTCTATTGTCTGAATATTTTATTCCTGCGACTGGATTTTAATTTTCGCTGTGGACTGTTTGATGTCTTCTTCGTCGTTTAGTTATTTTGTTCGCTAACATTTTCTATCTCGTTATTATTAACACAAGGCATTGAGTAAACATTTATGATTATATTAGTGTATTCCAATATTTTGTTTATTGTCATTTTTAATTTATTCCATTCTAACCTCTCTAACCCGCAGCCTATTTTGGGGATATTAAGAATTTCAATTTCCTTTACTATCAGGCAGTCCCTTAATTCTTTTAAAGGTTTGTCCAAATTTTTTAATGAGGGTTTGTCAGAATGATTGTCTTAAGTGATTAAATGAAATATAGTTTTTTTATTACATTGGTGAGCAATTAAATTTTAATTATTATGATTTTTACAAAAATCTTTACTTTGATATTTTCTATTTACTTCTCTAGCTAAACCTTTGAACATTTCACAATCCCGTGATATATAGTGAGCGAAAGGGTTGTCGTCTAAAAACATCTTCTATTTTTTCGCTTAATTCAAACCTAGGTTTTTCCCTGGATAAAAGATCTACGTTAACGTTTTCTTTGCCTTATTATTGACAAAATTATATTCGCTTAACTCGATCTTCCATCTTATTAATTTTTGATTCGGATTTCTAATATTAAATAACCAGAAGAGTGGTTTATGGTCTGTTTTTTATGTAACAGTCACGGGTTCAAAGTACTAGATTTTCATGAGTTTACATTATTACCGTGACTGTTGAAATCGCTGACAGCAGGTTGGTGGTCTTCCGCTGCGAATATGAAAATGCAGCGGAATATTGCCAGGTTTTGCTGACGTCGTCCACCTGATTCGATGCAAGTGTGGGGTCTTTTGCGAGAACGAAAAACCATTCTCGATTCGGTTACGCAAAAGACCGGAACGCGCGGTTCGGCTAGTGCTTTTAGTTTAGATTATTTTCTGTATCCTTTCATTTTCTACAATTTTGTTACCATTTATTTTATTCAATTGTTTGCAATAAATCTTTATATTATTACCACAACAAAGTTTCTACCGTAAATGTATGGTTTAAAATTTCTGACTGACCAGACTATTGCTTTTAATTCCTTTTCTATTGAACTATAATTTTTTTCTGCTCTTTTTAACGTTTTTGAGGCGTAACAATTAGACATTTCTTTTTGATTACAGATCTGCATAACGCGGCTTCAATGGTGAAGTCGCTTGCATCGGTTGTTAGAATAAAATCGGGATTTTGTAATATTGATGTTTCGGTTAGGACATTTTTACATTTAAAAAATGCTTTTTTATATTCTTCATCGTCTATGTTTTTCTTTAAATTATTTCTTAAACAGTATGTAGCAGGTTTTGTGATATCCGCGTAAATTGGTATAAATCTCCAATACCAGCCAAGAGTTCCTAAAAATTGTCTATTTTCTTTTATGTTTTTGGTAAATTTAGATTTTTTATAGTTTCTATCTTTCTCTTATCTGTTGTTAAGTCTTGTTGATTTATAAAGTATACTAAATATTTTACTTTTTTTGAAAAAAAATCCGATTTATCAAGTTTTATTTTTAATTTGCTTGTCTTAATTTTTCTAATACTAAAATCAAATTATTAATATGCTCTTCTGGATTTTTACCAAAGATAATTAGGTCGTCCATATATACTAAACAAATTTGATTTAACAGCTTACCTAAAGCGTTATTAATAATTCTTTGGAATGTTGTGGAAGCACCACAAAGTGACCTGAATTTGTGGAAAATGCTGTTTTTTCTCTATCCTCTTTACGCATTTTTATTTGGTGGAACCCGGAGTGTAAATCTAATGTTGTAAAATATTGAGACGGTCCAATATGATCGAAAAGTGAGGTAATATTCGGTATAGGGAATTTTTCATCTTTTGTTAAGGCATTTAATTTCCTAAAGTAAATTACCATTTTAGTTTTTTGTTTGCCGGAGGCGTCCATTTTTTTGGAACTATCCATATTGGAGAGGACCAAGGCAAATATGATTTTTGTATAATTCCTTTTTTTAATAAAGTTTTTACATGTTCTTCAACTTCATTTTCAAAAATCTGTGGGAGTTGTAATTTTTTTATAGATTGGGGTTTCGTCTTTTAAGATTATTTTGTGTTCTATAGTGCTAGTACTACTTAGTTCTTCGTTTTCTTTAGGAAATAAGTATACGTATTGGTCTATGAGGTTAGTTAATTTTTCTTTCACTATTTCATTTAAATGGACATAGGTTGTTTAAGTCGAGTTGACTGTGTCATAGGTTTGGGAGTAAATTGTCTTCTAGTTTCAATACCATTTTTAATATTTTGTTTCGGTGCAAAGTTCTGAATTGAGTGTTTTGTTGAGGATTGAATGGTCTTTGTGGGAATATTTGTGCTGGAAATTTTTGAGGTGGTATATTATTATTAAATTTTGGTTTTTCTTGTGGTATTAGTAATGGTGATAAATGCGGATTATTTACAAAGTTCAATTCGTTTCTTAACATCATCTCACATTGCTCTGAAGTGCTAGGATTTTTTATTATGAATGTTCCTCTTATAGAAGTAGATAAGAGTGAAATAAATATTTTAACAATTACTTTTTGATTTTCTTTGTTTATAGCGTTTTTTGTTGGATTGACAGTAATCAGTTAATAGTATTTAAGAATTGTATTGTGTGAATTGGTCTATCATTAATTTCAACATGTCTGGGTTTTTTTTTTAATTTTAAGTCCATAATTTCTAATATTAAGGTCTCTGGAGTGGGTTTATCTAAGCTATTTTCAGATAAGTGTGCTTTTAATTCTTCCCAGTTTTCAAAATCATTATTGCTTATTATTTCCATGGATTCATCAACTAATTTTAATTTTATCTTACTAAATGTAAACATGTTTTGATTATTTGTTAATACACATGTGTTTAGTAATTCCATGTAAAGCAGGGGATAATTTTGATATTCCTATTGTAACAGGGGATTATTTTAAGGAAAGTTTATATCTCAGCAATGGTAGTAGCCATTGTATTAGTATTTAGTCTACTTGGTCTTAACTGTTCTCTATAATCGTGATTTATTATTTCTAGTTCGTAATCTTCTGATTCACTATTACTTATTGTACTGTCACTATCGTACATTAATTAGTTTGTGTCTGTTAGGTACTGTACTGGTACCCACAGTAACTTTATAACTACAACAGATCTAGAGTTACCCCTTAGTGTAATATTCTAATTAAAAAAATTTGATGTTGTTGTCCACAGATGTTAGTATTAAATATTACTGATAGTTGATAAGAAAATCAGTATTAATTTTTTTAATTAGAATTATGTTACTCACACTTGATTCTAACTTCGACATGCAAACTTTGTATTGAAATAATAAATTTATATTACCCAAGAGAACAGGCGAGGTGGCCGAGCGTGTTAAGGCACATCTCTTAACATACTGTGACGTCACCCGAGCCAAGGTTCGTCAGTTAGAATCCGCCTGTCGACAATGTGTGATTTGTCGTAAAACATAAAAAATACAGTTACATGTATTTATCACACTCGGGCGCTATAAGCTAGTCACTTATACGCCTTAAATATTGTAGCATTTGACTACGAAAACCGGCAGTACGGCAGTGTAAAAACTGCGGCTCGGTGTGCCCGGTAGGCCCAGGCCCCATTTGGGCTGTAGCGCCACAGATGATGATGATGATTATCCAAGAGAAAAAATCTAATTCTAATGAGCCCGAGTGCATAAAACGGGTCTACGGAATCTTTGAATTCTAATAGCTAACGTCATGAATAAAGCTGATATTATATGAAAATGCATATTTTGTATAACTACGAGTAACATGCCGGTGAAAATTTTTGCATATTTATACGAATTATGTGAAAACAAATCGTTTAAGTACAGTTTCATTTTGCATATTTTGAATTTTTATATATTCTTGGTTTTGTATGTTTTGTTATATTTAGCAATAATTTTTAATAAATGTATATTTTGTGGTCTCATTTTGTAAAATTTACTTGTCATTAAATTTCTTATTAAAATTTTTGTGTGCGTCTGAGATACATACTTTCACTTTGTGCCATTGGAGTGCAATACGCTTACCGAAACCGAAATAAACAGAGGAGCGGGAAAATTCCTGTTACACTGAATGACGGATAACAAAGCGCTGCAACATTATTCGAGTCGTTCTACGTTCCATATTCGATAAATAATAAATAAATAAATAAATATATCATCACGCCTTTTACCCATTACTGGGTGTGGCACTCTGCCTAAGCAGATCTCGGTAAGTGATATATTTTGTCGCGTGAAGTGCGGTTACCAGCCGTCAAATCACGGCCCTCAAAGATATTAGTGGAGAGGGAGCCACAGGAATAGATTTTTTTTTAAATTGGTGAAAATTTGTTTGTCGGCTGTGGGGATCGAACCAGGGTTCTCAAGATCCACAGGCCGACTCGATACCACTGAGCCATCTACCGCATAAAATAATTCTATTTTAAATATTCTTAAGGCCAATTAACTTGTAATGATGTGGATAAAGAATTATCCCGATTTAGGTCTGGACAATGACAGTGTGTTTTGTAAATACTGCAGAAAAACTTTAATTGTTTACACGTCCTGTTAGTTCTTTTTTTTATTTAGATATCATATGATAAAAACTTTCTAATAAATTAGAATCTTAGTACTAGTTTGCATAAAAATTATTTGGAAAAGTTTAAAATTTCAACCCAACTCCCTTTAAATCAATCATTTGCTTCAACATCTAAGATCACAGAACTAGAATCTTTCCATCTTGACTTGTGTAATGCTTTAATTGCTGCAAATATTCCGCTTTCCAAATTAGATAATGCAACGTTTAATTATTTTTTTAATATAAGAAACAAATACGTTGATATAATACTTGGTGAAACAATGAGACAAATTAAAAGAAATAATTGGCAACAACAACATATATTTTGCTCTAAATGAAACTATTGCCAATTTATTATTCGATATTTTAGATGAAAATTGTACCGAAAAATCATATTTAATTGCCACGCAAAAATTAAATAGAACAAAGAATGTAACAATCTCTAAATTTGTACATGATTCTTTGCCATGGTTTTACCTACCTGAGGCTATTCCAGATGAAAATATTTTACTAATGATGTCTGATGCGGCGACGTATATGCTGAGGTCTGTACAGAATCTAAACGTTTTTTACAATAATTTGATCTACGGTACATGTTTGGTCCATGAAGTTAACAAAATAGCGAAAGAGTTGCGCAACGAGTTCCAAGATATTAATTGCTTGATAAATACAGTAAAAAAATTATTAACAAGGCGCCGTTACGTGTTCCATATTATAAAGATAATCTACCTAATATCTAATATCTTTGAGGGCCGTGATTTGACGGCTGGCAACCGCACTTCACGCGACAAAATATATCACTTACCGAGATCTGCTTAGGCAGAGTGCCACACCCAGTAATGGGTAAAAGGCGTGATGATATATTTATTTTTATTTACCTGGTTTATCCCTTTCACCGCAACCTATTATTACAAGATGGCGTTCTTAGCTTTCAATGCAATAAAACTAATTGTTAGTTCTTTCTCCGACGATTCAACAGCAATTGAGGATTGCAAAATAATTAAAAAAATTAATACACTGACTTTAGACTTAGATTTTATTAAAGCAAATTATGAACTTATTACCGAATTAATAAAAAAACTAGAGACACAAGGTTTAGGAATCTCCTATTTCATAGATTCAATTCAAAATGTAAAAATAGAATCAACAACGTTGAAGAACAACTGCAGATTGGATAAAAAACTAAATTACGGGAAGTTATAAGACAAAATGAGGGATTCAATCAGCTTATAAAAATATGAAATATATTGCATTTAAACCATGAAGAAAATATTCAACTGAATAAGGAGATTCAAGTTCGCCTTAGTAACATTAGTTGGTGTAGAAAGAAGTTTTTCCTGTTACAAGCAAATATTATCGAAACGCAGACAATTTATTTTAATTGATAACTTTAAAAAACACATAATAGTTCATGTTCTGAAACAAATTAAAAATATGTAAGTTGGGTTTCTAACAACAGATTTTATTATTCTGAAAAGTTTAAAGATTTATTATCTATTCTATTTTCATAACTTCTGCTGCTACATCATCTGTGTTACCATCATATCCTGCTTTATTTGGATTAACCCTTTTCTTGTTCGTGTACAGTTTTTTATTTCTACATTCGTTTGTAGAATGATATCTGTTCGGCCATCCGAGAGCTTCGCACATGAAACACGGTTTCTTAAATGTGTCATTATATTTCTTGTATTGTTCATCATATTTTTCTTTAGGTTTGTCCGTTTTCTTATTTACGCTGAAGTTTGATATTATATCTCTATTGATTTTATAAAATGAATCGTCCATTTTTCTTAGTTCTGTAAACAATTTGTCAATAGTCGTTATTTCTTCTCGGTCTAATTCGTTCTGTACTTCTAATGGTAGACCAACTACAATCATATTTATTCTTGTTGAAACCGTACAATTGCCTTCAACTTCTAAACATAACCTTTCCTTGACCAGTGCATAATCGACCAATGAACCACCTAAATGTTTATAATTATATGTCTTTTTTATCTTAGATCAACCTTTATCTACAAACACTGTTAGAAAAGATTTTCTCCATTCAGGCCAATTTTTAAGACCAATCTTTTTCAAATTTGCTTCATACGAATCTTTTGGCGGTCCCACTACAAAAAAACGAAGTATCTCAATCATCTTTATAGTACTATTCACTTTATGCCTAGTACATTCATTTTCGTATTGTTCCAACCATTCTGTAGGATTCTGTTTTTTTTATCAAATTTATCTAGAAAAAATTTCTTTTCGACTTCATTCAATTTCACTTCATCATTCAACTTTAATTTAGATTCCAATTCTTTTATTCTATTAATTAAAAAAATTTCGTCTTCAGATTTATTGTCTACTATTAAATTTTCTTCTAATGGAATTTTCTTGTAACATAGATTTTCATCTTCATCAAAATACTCTTTTTTTAATATTTAATCTATCTTTATTCCTATTCTACGATATTCATTAATTGGTTTTATCGCAGAAACCGCATTTTTAAATGTTGGCTTAGCAAATAATACCTTGTGATCATTCAAATTCCGGTACTCAACTGGCAAAGAGCACCATAGTCGTTTATTTTCAGACAGACCAGCTAACTCATAATCAATCTCACTTCTTTTAACAATATGGACAAATAATTTTTTATCCATATTTTTTTAATGTTTTTTTTTTTAATAAAAGGGTGTAATTTAATTTGTAAGTTGGGTTTCTAACAACAGATTTTATTATTCTGAAAAGAATATACAAACATAAGTTTTAACAATAAACTATGAAATATTACATTTGTAAGTAAAGTAAAATATTCATACCTGAAAAGAATAATTAAATTACACGTTATTAATCATTAATTCAACAAATGTCACAATCTGAACTGTCAACGAATTATTTAAACAAGATAACAGATGAGTTACTAGATTACTATAGTCAGGATTTGGAATTTACAAATATTGTAACGTTTATTACAATTTCGGGTTCGGTGAAGTTTATTATTAAATAAAGCACGAGCAGTGAAAACACTAACAAAATATTTATTTAAAACAAAAATAATGTAGTACAACTACTAAGACATATATTTATTTACAACACGTAATTATATTCACATTAAAGTATATAGCAACGACTTGCACTGTTCACTCTTCAAATACAGAATCCATCTCGCCGGCCGAAACACTCCCTTATATACTGGAACAAGATATTCTACACTATTCCAGAACTTCAGGAACACTGTACAAGCATGACGGACAACAGGTTCGGATTTGTCTCTGTATTGCGTATGAGACAGCGGTAAACGCGCTACAGACTAAGACTCGTCGACTGTTCCCGAGAAAACAGGGCCGTACTCGCTGCACTGCTCCCTCCTTAAGAATGTTTCGTCCCGAAACTTTTCTGCGCCATGCCGATATCTGCACGTTGATCCCGCGAGCATTGTAACGTTTGGTGGAAATAACAGACGACAGTTATTTTCACTACTGTTGAACCACTGGGATTATAGCTGCACACCAGGATCTCAATTCCATGTTTCATACCATTCTCTAGCTCATTTTATCAAGGCCACAACCTAGCTTTGGTACAGCTAGTTTTATAATATCCTTATCGAGCAACACACCTCGTAGATCACATAGTGCGTCCCAGACGATAAGTTGGTTTCTCGTGAGACAGATGTTTCGTCACCAGGTAAAAAATGCTTCTGTTTCGGCTCGACTGTTTGTCGGCTATCTGTAGCACTGTGCCGACAGATGGAGGTTGTTGCCGTAATTCTTCAAGTTGGCCGAACTTTTTCTTAAAAACCACGGCGATTCCTCGAGAAATCTGTAGATCTTGTGCCACACAATGCGCCAATGAGTATTCTGTAGGCACTCTGAATAGGTCTCCCTGTTGTTCTTTGGTCACACCATTTCGTACTTTATGACCCGTAGAATAGGAGGCCATGGATTCGTTAAAGGTGGTTTCCGGGTCTTGTACATTAATTCGTCGAGCTTGAGCTTCATTGGAGTCGCCATCGTTGTTGTCACCGGGGGGACATTCCACGGCGACGCTGTGAGCTGTATAGCCAAACCAGATCCCCGGCTTGATATCCACCATTCTCAGCCTTGACATCATATAGGTCTTTCATCCTGTCACTAGCGCTCTGGATGTTGGCGCGTACTTGCTGAAGGATGTCGTTCATCTACTTCCGAAGTTCGGAAAATTTTCACCTGGCTTGCTACCGAACTTCAAGTCGCAGAGTAATCGCAGTTCATAACCAAAGAAGATGCTAGCCGGAGTCTGTCCTGTTGTTTCATGGACGGATGATCGATAAGCTAACAGGAACATTGGTAGATAAAAATCCCAGTCCCTTTGGTGGCCGGAGACAACCTTGGAGAGGTGTCTATTCATGGTTCTGTTCATGCGTTCGACCATGCCATCTGACTGTGGGTGTAGGAGCAGTTGTTGTTGTTTTACGAATGTTCAATAGCTCGCAGATCGTGTGGATCAGAGACGACTCGAAATTTCTACCTTGGTCGGAGTGTAGTTCCAACGGTACCCCGAATCGTTGGATCCACTGGTTGACAAGTACTATAGAAATTCAGTTGTCTATTTTGAAAAATGTCAAACGTATGTCATGCTGTAGATTTATGTAATTGCTGTTGATCATATTATAACATACCTACTTCAATCTTTTATCAATAAAGTGTTTGTGGAAAAAATAATCTGCTGGTATCATTTTGAGTGCGGGTAGTGCCCTTAATTTCACCTAATTCGTAACAATAATGATACATCTTGTTGTAAGTTCACGTTCCAGGTGAACATCCACAATCATTTCACTTCGATTAAATACGACAGTATCTTCAGCTAAGGTTACACGTACTGTGTCTTCTCCTCGGGGATGTAAAACGATCTCTTCACCATTGATCTTAAGTATACCGCGGTTTAAATTTAGTTCGACATCATTTGCGTTCATGATGTCCATGCCGAGAATGAATTCGTCTTCAATGTCAGCTACCAGGGCTCGGTGCTTAATTCGTGTATTTCCGATGGAGAAGGTAATGTCTGCTTCGCCATGGATGTTGATTCAATCGTTATCGGTTTCTTGAGAGTATCAGGTCTGATGATGGTTTTTGTCGCACCTGTATCGATCAGCAAGGCATGTGGTTTCCCATCGATCAATCCATCCACAAAAATGCTATTTGCTCTAGGTTGTAGAGATGCGACATGTCCAGTTAGCTTCAGGGTATCTTTATGACGTTCGCCCTACTGCGTCGACCCGCTTTAGTTTTCCGCTGTCTTATTCTTCATTTGTTCCGCGCAGCGGCCTCGCACATGCCCTAGCTCACCGCAGTTCCAACATCGAAGTTGTCTCTTCTGTGGCAACATCTCAGTCAAGACATGCCGTGCTGTTTCCTCCATAGACTCATTGTGATTTTCCTCTACGCCCTCTTTTGTGCGAATACTGCCTTGCCGTCTTGAAGCGTGTTCTGTCGCCTCGAATTCCAATGCGCTGGCCAGGGCAATGGACAGGTTACTAGAACGAAACAGAATCAGGACCCGCTTGGTTTCTTTATCTCGGAGACCATCAATGAATCTTTGCACAGCTAGTCGTTACAACACACTATCTGGGGTGTCAGGATACGCCAGGCGAAGTAGACGAGCGAAATCAGATTCAAATTCTTGTAGACTTTCATTTGATTACTGACAGCGATTTCTCAGATGCGAGTGATACACTTGCTGCAGATGTGCGTGTCCATAACGCATTTCCAAACGTTTAACTAGTTGATGATAGTTCTGCCGTTCTTCTGGAGGGATTGTTTGCAATATATCCACTGCGTCACCACGCAGCGCAATTATCAAGGCCGTTGCCTTCTCAGATGACGACCAACCATTAGATACTGCGGCAGCTTCGAATTGGGCGTAATAATTAGGCCAAGATACCTTGCCATCAAACTGTGGTGGTTTCATATAGAATCTACGCAATGATTATATCCTCTCTGTCACTAAATCTTCTACTTTTACATTATTCAATGGCTGGTCACTGGATGGCGTTTTCTGAATCAAATCGTTAATTTGTTTGACATTTGGCTGTTCGTGATTCAATGACGGATTCAATGTTGCTAATCTTGCCTCGATTTCTTAATTTTTTCTTTAAATTTTACTTCAATGTTCTCTCGAATGTTCTTCAAATTTTTCAAACTTCTGTTCAAATTTAGTTTCCAAATTCGTTTTCAAGCTTCTGGAACTTTTTTCAAATTTAGCTACCAAACTTCTGAAATTTTCTTCTAATTTAATTTCCAAGCTTCTAGAATTTTCTTCTAATTTGGCTCTCAAACTTCTGGAATTTTCCTGCAGTTCTTCCGTAAGAGTTTTGGAATTATCTTCGGTATTTCTGGAACTTTCTTCCAATTTGGCTTCCAATCTTCTAGAATTTTCGTCTAACTTAGTTTCCAAGCTTCTAGAATTTTCCTCTAATTTTTTGTACATGGAGTCCCAATCGCTCGGAATTTCAAATTCGTAAGTATCCGCTATTTCACCAGCTTCAACCAAAAATTGACGAAGTCGCTCTTGCAGTATAAATTTCTTGCCTGTAGTGTCCAGATCACGTTCTTTTAATTCTCTCTTGAGATCAGTCACTTTCAAATCACTTAGATTTACCATTTTCAAACCCATCTTTATTTATTTGCACTAAAACTTCACTTTTAATTCACAAAACACAACTAAACAGGGCCGTACTCGATACAATATTACTATTACTTAGATTTTACTCTTACAAAATAATTTAAATGTTTACATCTTTATTAGATTATTATTTTGGGTACATATAGTCAACAAAATTTATGCATATTTATACGCTTATTTTCGTACATTTGAGAGCATATAACTATCAGTTCTAGTGATGAAGGTTAAAATTCCCGTCGATGCACAACCTAAAGAAAAGATCCCTCCGTCCAAAAGAAATAGAAGCTTCTTTACTTCCTTGTACGAAGAAAAGAAAGTATTTTAATCGTGGAAATTTTCGGTTTTGAGATTTCAGCGGAATTATCGATTTTGACCATCCCTGAATTCATTTTGACTAATTTCGTCGTGACGTCTGTACTTACGTATGCATCTCGCATAACTCAAAAACGGTAAGCCGTAGAAAGTTTAGATTTTGTATTTAAGACTGCTATAACATCTAGTTATGCACCTCCCTTTTTGGTCATTATATAACTTCCGGAAGTGGTACTTTACTTCAAGCCTATAATAGATTTTAATGAATAACTATATTAAAATATATTCCAAAACTTTTAACATTTGTTATATCAATGTAAATAACATAATAAATTTTGGCTAAAAAGGACTAACCGGAAATGATACATGACATGAAGCTGATAGGAGTTTTTCTTGAAAAAAATGGTATTATTTTGATTTTAGAAATAAATGCTGCATATAAAAGTTTTAGAGAATTAAATTCTGCGTATAGCACATTAAAAATTATTAAATTAGCCTTTTGTCTAAGCGAGATAACTAAATTTAAAAATTATAAATTTCTTGTTTTTTGTAATTAAGTTTGCTATGGATTAGAACAAAAAATAAAAAAAATCTAAAAATTTATGTCAATTTCAAATTACGTCAAATATGTGCAATAAAAAAATGTAGGTATAGTATAATACGCGTACAAGGAAGTCATATGGTGTCCACATCAGATTTTTTACCCAAGACAGAGCGATATAAAAATACTACTTTCTGTGACTTATGCAAAAGACAAGGCTGTGTAACTTGTTCAAAATAATTTGTACAGATTGTTTTGAGCAATATATTTGTATTCAATTACGTTAAAATATGTATTTATTTAAAAACTTTTTTGTCTTAAAACCAAAAATATCTGTTAGCCAGAACCTTAGATACAATGTGTATTACAAGCTAAATATTTTGTTCTTATACTACAAATCAATCACAAGACTAGTGACATGTTTATTATTTATAGCTCTTTTAAATTTTTTATAGTTTTCCCTTTTGCTTATGGCATTACTCAACTTATTATATTCCAGGATAATAGAATTATATGTTGATGACAGATCTTGTTAACATACATAGATACATACATAACATCACGCTATATCCCGTTAAATGGTGTAGCACGAACCCCTAAAGCTTTCACAGGACATCCACTAATAGATTCATATAAATAAATAAATAAAAATCAGTCTACATCAACATTCTCATTCTGACACACGATACACGCTTAGCCACACTAATGCTCCCTCCATACAAGCTCATTCATTCCTGACACCCGAAATCCATCATCACGCAACAAAGGTTCAATCACATTCTTCTATACCTCTTTCATAAATCTTTCACTTTCGCCTACCTCTCTAACTACGAATCAATAAATAAATGAAGGAAGCATCACCAACGCTTGTTTGAAAATACATTATACACACTACAGCTCGCTGAGTCTAGACAATAATAACAATAATTGGGATTAAGTTCCTGTTTGTGCAGAGTAGTACAAATAAATATGTAAATAAATAAACATATTAAAAATTCCGCATTATTTGCTGTATAAATGAGTTGCAATTTTAAACATTTAATAAATATAAAACTAGAGTGAACAATATACACATAATATTTTGACAAAGTGAATCTTAAGACCATTACTAAAGGAGAACACCGAGAAACATCTAGAAATCCAAAACAAAAGGGACAGGAAAAGAATGGTATAGCGCAATACAAGAGCAAATAAGGATGAATATAAGAAAAACGCAATGAGGCCTTCAAGGTCCTAAGCAATAAAAAACGACAAAAACAAAAAGTAGAGATAAAGCAAATGCAAAATCATAAATAAATATATAAAATAAATATATCATCATGCCTTTTACCCATTACTGGGTGTGGCACTCTGCTGTAAGCAAATTTCGGTAAGTGATATATTTTTTCACGTAAACTGCGATACCAGCCGTCAAATCACGGCCCCCAAAATATATTAGTGGAGGGGGAGCCACAGGGGTAGATTTAAATTGGTGAAAATTGTTTCTCGGCTGTGGGGATCGAACCAGGGTTCTCAAGATCCACAGGCCGACTCGATACCACTGAGCCACCTACCCCATTGCAAAATCATTATAACAACAAACAAGTTAAGGATTTTTATAAATCGATAAATAACTGGGAGAAAGGTTTTAAAACATTACAACATGCAATAAAGGACATAGAAGGAACGCTATTAAATAACAACAGAGATATAGTGAAAAAATGGAGTGAACACTTCTCAAACCTGTTAAACCATGACTTATTATACGATGATAATGAGAATGAAAGTGACAATAAAAATGGAAACATCAACCAACAACACAGAGAAGAAGCGCTACATCCCCCAACTACTGAAGCAATAACAGAAGTGACCAAAATCCTAAAAAACATAAAGGGCAGGACCCGATACTATTGTAATGGACTATTAAAAATCAAAACCGAGGAATTTATCTTAAGATTGCAGAAAATAATGATATATTTATGCGACAATGGAACTTTACCAACATAGTGGAAGCAGCTATCAATTATACCAATACACAAAAAATAAATCTTACTAACTGTAATAATTTTCAAGACATAGCTTACAAAATAATCTCCATCATTCTGCATCAGAGGTGCAAAACAATCGCAGAAAAAGTCCTAGGCGGCTACTAGTATCGATTCCGCCAATAAAGCTCGACAACAGACAACATATTTTATCTACGACAAACACTAGCGAAAACTTAGGTACACGATGTTGCATGTTTGTTGATTTTAAAACCGCATACGATAATGTTAACAGAACAAATCTATGGAAGTTATAAAATTATCCAGATTAGCAACAGAAGGCCAGGAATTCATAATAAACATACAAAGGTAAACATCAGAACCTTTTCACATAAACACGGGTCTGAAACAAGAAGATGCATTGGCACCAATGCTATTTAATATAGCACTCGAAATGATTCTCAGAAAAGCCAAAGTAAACCTAAAAGGAACAATATTTACGAAATCACATATAGTCCTTGTATACGCAGAAGACAGTCATAATCACTAAATATGCTTAAGATATGAAGGACATATTAAGCAAAATAAACAAATTACCCAAACAATTTGACTTAAGTGTTAATCCAAAATAAAACTGGAATTATGTACAATGAAAGCGAAATATAATAATGCGAGATATAAACATACGAGATGATATGTTTGAAGTACCTAGTTAACAAATTCTGTTATTCATGTTTCACAATAAACGCCACAAAAATACAAGTATAGAGATCAGAAAAGAGTGATACTGGGAAACAGGTGCTATTACAGCCTAATAAACTTATTAAAGTCGTAAAATGATAGCAGAGTCACAAAGTGTACGATATATAAGACAATTATCCGCCCAGAGGTCATATATGACGCAGAAACCTGGGGTTTTGACCAAAGCAGACGAAAGAACAATAAAAACATTTGAAAACAAAGCGCTAAGAAAAACCTTTGGAGCAGTAAACGAAGATGGAGTAATAAATGACAGAAGTATAATAGGTGTTATTAAAATGCAACAGCTCAGATGAATAGGCTATGTCATACGCATGGACGAATCAAGAAACGTAAGTAAAATATATAAAGCCAAAATTTTCTTAAGACTACCGAGAAGAAGACCCAGAAACAGATGGACGGACGAAGTAGGGAAATACATAAAAATAATGAAAATATTAAATTGAAAAAATGCAACCAGAAACCGAGAACAAACGAGGAAAGTCATAGGAGAGGCGCATATCTTTTTCAGATAGTAGAGCCGGCAGTGAAGGAGAAAACATCAGTTTGGTGTTCAACATGAATTGTTTTACATATCTTACGTACTAATCTTAGCGATTTGAATTATATCTGTATTTCACGTAATAATAAAGATGTAACATCGTCATTGGTAGCACTGTGCTCATATCTGTTCGTGGCTGACAATATAGACAAAGCCATACAAAAACATGCGCGTCTATTAATCAACATACTGGATACATAACGATACCCCTGTCCACATTCAAAATAAAGCAAGTTGGACGTGAAAAAATACAAAAACCACGTGTTTAATAAAGCCAATAATTTAATAAGATTATTGACTTGATAAAGCTCCAATTAAACTGTATCTTGCAAAAAATTTCAACATTAATTGGTAGGGGAGTACATCTTTACCAAATCTAGTAGGAGCCTGTAATGGGTAAATTGCTCGGTGATGTATATATTTATTTATTTTATTTTTATATAGTACATAAAAATTACTTTAAAAATTAATAAATGCTTTGCGAGAAAGTTTTATATAGATTCCTCTAAACGACAAATGCATATCTGACAAAGCTTATATTTAAATATATTTATTCTTTCAAATTAAAAGACTTATTTGTCCTATTAAGAGTCATTTTGTTTCCAGAGCTCTTCGGGACTTTTTGTGGTTCTTCTTGTTCATTTGTTTTACTGCACTCTGAATCCATTTAATGTATTTTGCTACCTTCAATCAAATATAAATAAATAAATATATAATAACGCATTTTACCTATTACTGGGCGTGGCACTCTCCCGTAAGTGTAAGTGGTTTTCTCCAAATAATAAATAATAATAGGACTTCATGCAGCTCTTTATACAGAATGAAAGCACAAATGAAAATTAGGATGACATTTTTTTTTATCTATTTATGCACTTTTCCAGATATATGAATCATTGCATAAGTGGTCTACGATTGCGGTAATTTTTGTTTAATTTAGAATTTAATTAGCATCGTATCTTTTACTGTCTTCAATCACCATACTTAAGTTATTTAGGATACTTACGTTTGTATATATTGATATATTTCTACAGTCGTTTCCGAAGCTTATGATCCCACATTGAATCCAACGATTATTACGTAGACACATTGCGGGGCCCCCAGAATCGCCCTAATAATCAAATCCATAAAACATTATAACACTTCGCAGAATAATAAGAAATATGTAAAGTTATAATTGAGTATACAAACAGTGCAAGATGATTTCGTCTTATGTATTAGACACATGTGCGTATCAAGTAGTCTCACACCTCTCTCTTTCAAAATATCATCTTGTTCAATTTTTCGATAGCATAGTTCATTAGGAATAATAGGTAAATCAACTTTCATTAACCTGTCAGACGGGGATTCTTTATTATCTTGATACAGTAACACACCCCAACCAGCTACAGTCACTTTTCCTGAAGCATAATAAGATCCTGAATTCTCTACAGTAATACCTTTGCAAGTTGTAATATGATTAGTGGTAACTTCGAGCGCAAAAATATATCACTTACAACAAAATCTGTGACCGCCTGATTGCAGTCAGAAATTGATAGGCATGGGCATGACGATAAATATCATTGTCGATATATACTTTTTAAATATCAAGGTAATTTTTAAGTTTAAGTACGGGATTAATTTTTCCGACTTACAAGAGGAATATTTTCCCACATGATTATTACTTGTAACTTCCAGGTATAGGAATACATTTTTAATTCTGACGTTTATAAATAATAAATAATTTTTTTTTATAGAAAAAGAAGAAGAAATTAAAAGCTCAGTATTAATTTTCAATACATTGTCATTATAAAACAAAATAAGTGCGTTTAGAGTGTAAGCAACCTAGAGCATAATTGAGGTATTCATAGGCAGCAATAATTGTGATTGTACCTTAAGTGAATTTATGTTGACAAATAAATAATATATTGCTCGCATATATAACAGAAATGAACCGTGTATACACAAGCTTTTCTAGTACCTTAGATATAACCGAGAGGAACAAGATAGGTATGTAGTAGTTTGGACACTGGGGATCACCTTTTATAAACACTGGGCAAACTACAATAGTTTTAAGAATATCTGGGACCACTTCTTTCAAAACCAAATTGAATAGCAAGCTTGGTCGAACTAAATGCGAAGTTACATTTTAAGCAAGATAGTTTACATTTCGTCGAATCCTAATGAGTGCGAATTCTTAAAGGATTGTATTCATTTGAGCACTTCATCTTCTGATGTCGAGTACAGGTATAGTGACTTTAAAAATCTTTGAGTATTAAATTCTTGGTAATCATGGTTGTGGGTCTAAATGACAGGAATTTCAGAATTGATTATTAAAAATATCCGCAATTTTATTCGGTTCTCTTATAATATTGATTCCATCGCATAAGGTTATATGTTATACTTTTTTGTATTGCTGATCTCTTCATAAATATCCCTTCAATAATTATAGTCACTGAGCAAATACAATAGGTTATTCTATAATAAATATTATAATATGGAGCTATTTTAATATTTTCTACACTACAGTTTAATTTTATACTACGCATTTGTAATTTAATACTGTGCAAAATAAGTTTAAATACAGAGAATTTTATTATTACCTAAAAAAAGTATATGTAACACCTAGAAAAAAATAACTTTCCAGCTACCTGTGGTGGCCATTCCACAATCATTCGGGATTATATCGCTTTTCCAATTAGTTACGCAATATACTATTTCCTATGACAACATATTACTCACTTTCCGCCATTTGCGACACGAAAGTGAGTATTTTCTGCACTCATGTGTCAAGAGAATGACATTATTATTTTCGGTTGTTAAAAAAACAAAAATTACAGTGGAACAATGTTAATCTCATCAACCTTTGATATTATTTAAGAAAATTAAAAATAAAATTAAATAATTCTTTACAGGATAACATGCAAAATTGTAGGAAAATTAATATGTAATACAAGTGTTGGAAAAGCATTTGTATACGTGCGAATGAAACAGTAGTTTCTATTAGCAGTTCATGTTACACGCACGCTTTCCAATGATACCCTTTCCACACTTGAATTACAATATACTACTATTTAATTTGTTTTATAAATAGGGAAGTAATAGTTGTTGGGACACTAAACTAGCCGTTGAATTTAATGTATTTATTCCCACAAAATAGACGGTAGTGTAGCTCGTTATAAAAATGATACACCAGTAGATTAAAACATGAAACTGATACAGAATTAGAAAACACATCAACTATCACTCCGCCATCTTGTTCAACTACTTGACTATCTGCCGCAGCATGACGCTCTTGTTTTACATTACATTTTTCTACACCCAACAGATGGCGTTAGTGTGACTACATTTTATTACAAAACATAAACAATTCTGCTTAAGATCTAACATTCTCCCACCTGAGACATTTAAATTTTACAAATGTTATGTCTCACATCTTACTTAAATTAGTCATATTTCTTTGGTTTATTAACTAAACGTCCGCTACGTGTTGTACACTGACTTCTTACAGACACACCGGTAGTTTTTCCTGCACTCGCTTTCCTCTCATTGTTCTGCACTGGCACACGCTCTTCTCCCAGTCTATCGGAAGTGGGCTGTTGCTTTGTCACTAAATCCTTAGGTGCTGATACATTCTCCAGTGAGTAGACACGTTGTATTGGGCGTAGGAGCTGCCCGTGTTCAGTTTGTATTCTCACTACCCGAACGATATTATCGCGGCCCGGTATTAATTCTACTACGCGACCTAATGGCCAGTTCATTCGTTTGATATTGTCTCACCCGATTAATACTAACTCACCGATCGAAAGGTTCGAATTCACTTTCACCCGACCGTTCTGCTTCAAAGACCCGAGGTATTCGATTCGAAATCTCTTTCGTAGTTCACTTCGTAATCTTTGCAAATACCGGTATCGTCTGTTTAAATTCACTGTATCTAATCTGTCCAAATCGGGCACTCCGCACTCTTTTGTTTCGGTTAAAAACATGTTCGGTGTCAATGACACTAAATCAGTTGGGTTGGGACAAGTAAGTTATTGGTCTCGAATTTATGACTAATTTACAATCACACAGCACAGTTACAAATTCATCTTCGGATAAACATGATCGTCCCAATGTCCTCCTCAGCAACTGTTTTATTGTGCCGATCAATATCTCCCAGAAGCCACCCCACCAAGGGGCTGATGGTGGATTAAAGCGCCAACTTATTCGGTACATTGAAGTATCCTTCAGTATATTATTCCAATTTAGACGATTTAGAAGATTTTCTGTGCCTCGAAAATTCGTTCCATTGTCAGAGAAAATGTATTTCGGACGTCCTCTTCTTGCGATGAACCGTCGCAATGCTTTTATGAAATCATTCGTGGACAATGATCTCACCAACTCCAAGTGAATGGCACGGTAGACAGCACATGTAAACAGACATATCCATCCCTTCTTCCCGTCCTTCAAATACACCGGGCCTGCTAGGTCAACACCTACAACTTCAAACACCACCGCATCTCGAACACGTTCAGCAGGAAGTGGTGGAGCATTCACTACCGCCCTTTTCACATTGCTCCTTTTACACGTTATACATGAATTTAATATGGCTCGTATTGTTCGACGTCCTCCCAACATCCAAAATCTCTCTCTTAGGATGCTCATCAATCCCTGGGCTCTGATGTGGCAAGATTTTACATGAATTTGTAACACAAGTCGTTTTACTACCGGGTGATCAGCTGGTAGTAAATAGGGATATAAAAACTCTTCCACATCTGCTCTTCGTATTATATGGCTTTTCACTCTCATTATACCTTCCTCATCTTTAAAAACATTTAAGGAGGTAAGCACCTCCTTTCTTTGAAGCGAACTCGATTCCTTTTGTACAATCTTGATTAAGAATTTCTCTGCCGAATCTATCTCTTCTTGTAAAAGCTCACCTTTTCGTCTTTGTTTGTTTCTAGCATTGTATATAAATCGAAATATCCAGGCAATCATGCGAATATTTTTCTCATATGAAGAAAAGTAACTATAAAAGTCATTATAGTTTTCAACACATGACAAGGCTTTATACGCCGACTTCTTCCTTTCAGAATTTATTTCACTTTCATCAATTCTCAGGTTTTCTTCTGGCCAATATTCTTCTTTTAAATGCAGCCAATCGGGGCCCTCCCACCATTTTGATAGAGCTAAAGTCTTCGGTGAACACCCTCGGGATAGTAAGTCCGCAGGATTCATATCGCCTGGTACGTGTCTCCAGCATTCGACGTCTGTTGTATGTCTAATCTCCTGGACACGATTCCATACAAATAAGCTCCATTCTTCGGTTTTCTTTATCCAAGTCAAAACAGTAGTTGAGTCCGACCAAAAGTATGTTTGGCATTTAATACTCAAAGTTTTCTTGACCTGCACGTACAAACGGTCACCAATGTTTGCCGCTAACAATTCTAGCCTGGGTATCGTCAGTCTTTTAAGAGGTGCTACCCTAGCTTTCGCCACGATTAAATTAATACTCACACCTCCTTGCGATTCCACTCTTAAAAATATTATCGCAGCATACGCAACACTACTGGCATCACAAAAACAATGTAAACTAATCTGTTGCTGTTTTGATGGTTCGATGCTTAACCACCTCGGTATTTCGATGGTGTTTAGATTTGGCAATTCCTCGAGCCATTTCTTAAATTTTAACTCCGTCTGGTCATCCACTATTTCGTCCCAACCCATCTTTTCCATCCATAGATTCTGAAGCCATAATTTGGGTTGTAACGTAGTAGGGCTGCTGAAGCCAACTGGATCGAAGATCTTCTGAGTAATCGACAAAATGGTTCTTTTCGTAATTTTTATTTCATCAAATAAAACGTCTATGGGACCCAATGAAAGAGTATCTTTTCTTTTGTTCCAATTCAAACCGAGTACTGGTGCAATTTCGCCATTTGTATCATTGTTGAACTCCCACCCTCGAAGTTCAAATTGTCCTTGACCCATAACTATAGTTGCTTCCCTCATAAATATCTGTCTTTCCTTCTCATCGTCCAGACTGGTAACGCAGTTGTCGACGTAGAAAGAATTCATCAACTTTCTTACGGTATTTTCTGAATAAATATGCTTGACTTCTTTACAATTATTCAGGCATTGGTTCAAATGAAAATTGATGGTGGCTGCCAAGAGAAATGGGCTTGAACTGACCCCAAACACGACCCTCCGATGCCTGTAGATTTCCTCAGTGCCTTCTTTTGTTTTCCAGAAAAAACGTAAGTAATTCCTATCTGCTTCATGGACACTTATTTGCAAGAATGCTTTTCTGATATCAGCAATACTCCCAAATTTTCCTTGTCGAAATCTATTCAAGACATCAGGTATCAATTCTATCAAATTTCCTCCTTTTTCTAAGCAATGATTTAATGAAGGATATCCGGCTTCACGCGCCGATGCATCGAAAACCGGGCGGATCTTCGTGGTAGCACTATTATCTTTGATCACCGGCCTATGTGGTAAATAGTGTACTAACACATTTTCTTCCTGTTGCACCCTTTCTATAATTCGCTCCTGGCACCACTCGTTCAGAACCTCTTGATATTTTTCGTAGTAACCAGTGTTGTTTAATTTCTTCACTGTCGAGTCTAATCGTTTTAGAGCTATTGTTTCGTTGGAGGGTAGTGGTGGATGCTCTTCAACCCATGGCAGCCTAACTTCATATCGACCCTCTTCGTCTACTCGAATGGAGCGATTAAATATATCTTTTGCAGTTTTGTTCTGCTCTTCCTTTGACAGTTTTTCTTTTGGATCGGTAATTCCTAATGAATCTAGTTCCCATAAATCTTTAATAGTTATTTTGTTATTAATCAGTGATACAACTGTCATGGTGGTATCACACTCCGTCTTTCGATCAGGTACTTTTCCTGTTAGAACCCAGCCCAAGGAAGTCTGCATGGCCACCAATCCACAGCTGAGCGTTTGTTTGGCTCCTGTCATCAGTTTTCCTTCTACATCAGAACCAATAAGGAGTTCAATAGGACTTTCATCTTCAGTATCTGACAGCTGTATGCCGAGCCTTTCCAACTCCACGTTCCACAGTCCCTCATGCACAGGGCGAATCTGATTACAAATGACCGGTTGGTCCATCACCTCAAATTTGCAACGATAATCGTCGCTCAAACTCCTAATCCTAACGTCATAGCAGTTATGAGTTTTCTCTGTGGTCTGTGTTCCGCCGAATAACGCGTGTACCGCTGTTTCGGTACGCTTTACTTTGTATTTCAGCACGCGCGCGGTAGCTGACATGATGTACGACTTTTGTGAACCGCTATCGAACATAGCTCGCACGACATGTTCTTGCTCTTGTCCATCGTTATACAATTTTACTTTTAACGTTTGTAAAAACACATTCGCTCTGTTAACAGTGTTCGTAAAGTTCGATAATGCCACTTCTGGTACACTATTACTTTTATTGTCTGTGGTTTCTACCTTGTATTTACCGGCCGTTTTGCCCACTTGTATCGCGTTCAATTCCCGACATAAAATAGTTATATGTGGTCGTTCACACAGCATACATTTAATTCGTGCATGACACCGTCTTTTTTGGTGACCAATTTGCCCGCATTTAAAACACGCTCTCTTCTTCTTAAGAATATCAGCCTTTTCCTCGAATGATAGTTTTTGTCCCTTGAAACACTGATCCACACCGTGTTGTCCTTCACAAAAAACACAACTATCCTTTCCTGTGGTGTTGACGAGTCCCGATATCATTGGCACTCTGGTTTCTATTTTCCGACCACTTTTATTCGTTTCATTTTCCGTTAAATGAAAACCTTCTGTTGCCAATGATATTCTTTGTTCCGCTTCGACTTCATTGCAAAGGAATTGCATGAGATTCTTCAATCTACTCATTTTTCCATCACCTTGGTTAAAGAGGGACGAACGTTGCCAAATTCGAAGTATTTCTTCCGGTAGCGCAGACTCATATTTCTCCGTTGTTACACCAAGTGTTTCTAGCGCTCTTAACTGTGTTTCTAACCTGTCATATAAGGCAGCTAATCCGTGTTTATCAGCTGAGATTGTATTCTGTAGTACCAACTTCAATAATTCTCTCACATAAACTTCAATTAAGAGTTCATCTCTACCAAATCGAGATTTTAGCGCTGCCAAAGCCTTTGGATAATTTTCTCTGGACAAAGGATAACTGTCAATGAGCTCTCTGGCTCTGGTTTTTGGTGTGATAGCCTGCTGCAAGTATTGAAATTTATCTTCTGGTAATATACTGTTATCTTCATGTATTTTCTGGAACTGCGTCCAGAAAGGTAGCCACTCTTTTAGTTCTCCATTGAATTTTCTTGGTTCCAAAGTAGGCAGTTTAAATTTTCTCGTTGGCTCTTCACCTGTTAAACTAGCACCACTTGCCTCTAGAATATGAACAGTATCTTCTTTAATAACTTTAGAAACACGTACCTTCAATTTACGAAATAATGTTTGATACTCATCAACTGCTTCCAGTTCTGCTATCAAAGCTGCATCATCTTTGCTCGTAATTATTTTTGCTTTATGAATGTCGTCATCTAATTTATCCAGACTTGCACGTTTTTCAACCAACATTGACCATTTTAACTCTATTTCCACCTCATCCATAATTTCTGCCTTTAAAACAGCATCCAGGGCATTCGCTATCTTAGTAAAGTTGGCACGCAATGCCCGCCTGGAGCGTTTATCTTGATCCATTTTCTCAATAATGGTTTCCATTTTTTTTCTTTTTTTAAACGTTTGTTTACTCAGCGTGATCAAACACAAAGCTTCTTATCCGAATAACCCGCGAAACGTTCGCAACAAGTCTTCCTCGATAATTACTAGTTCAATACGCACGTTGAATACACCGCACACACTATTGAGATAACTGTTCGTCTGATTTTTTAGTCCAATACTGGCGTGTTTTTTACAGTCACACACGATCACTGCACATACCGTCCTGTCACGGTCGCCAAATGTTGGGACACTAAATAAAACTAGCCGTTGAATTTAATGTATTTATTCCCACAAAATAGACGGTAGTGTAGCTCGTTATAAAAATGATACACCAGTAGATTAAAACATGAAACTGATACAGAATTAGAAAACACATCAACTATCACTCCGCCATCTTGTTCAACTACTTGACTATCTGCCGCAGCATGACGCTCTTGTTTTACATTACATTTTTCTACACCCAACAGATGGCGTTAGTGTGACTACATTTTATTACAAAACATAAACAATTCTGCTTAAGATCTAACAATAGTAGTCGATAGTAATAAACAAATATAAAAATAAAATAAATATGTTTTAACATGATTCAACATTCTAATCCTTTTGTATGTGACAACCTGCATACAGATTCCAGTAAGTGATATATGTATTCATGCATGTAAAGTACAATTACCAGCCGTTAAATTATGGTGAAGAAGATAGAGTTAATTATCATATGAAGAAAATTAGTTGTCTACTGTGATTCTCATTTCCATAGAGATTTTTATTTATTTACTGATTTTACATTAATTACATTACCTTTGAACGTTTCATATGACTTTGGTAAACATATCGGACGAAAAGGAGAATATCCACCAAAATTTATATGCTTTTCTAACTGTACTAAAGCAATGTCGTGTATAAGAGAATTCGTAATATCATATTTTTCATGAAGCAATACATTTTTTATTTTATGATCGTGTCTATACCCTAAAAATATAATTATAGAATAAATTGAGAATTTATATGAATAATTTAATGTAATTAGAAAACGATCTGGACCCATTTGAAACTAATACAAATTTTAAGTGAAATATACATACAGTTATTTGGATTGGTCCACATGTTCCCTAAACCAACAACTATTTTCATATACGGAGGATATTCATTCGCTTTGATTTGTTTTACATCTGCATAAGTAAAGCAATGTGAAGCCGTCAGAATAAATCTAGAAGCAATTATTGCAGCACCACATTTATGCAAATAATACAGTTTTGTATGAATAAACCTTTGAATTGATACGAGCCATGGAAATTCCACTGAAATATTTTATATGAATTAGTCAAAGAATGTACACTCAAAAAAAAAATTACTATATCTTGCTGGAGATCCACCTATAATATAGTATCCGAGACTAGATCGTTTATCAATTCGTCCACATTCCTTTTGATCTTGATAAAGCGTTGATGAAACTCCTATTAACATAAAATATTTATTTATTTGCATCTCTGCACAACAAAAACTTTGTTGAATCCGTATATTTGCAATTGTATTTCTAGAAATACGAGTAAGTTAAACATAGGAATTATTGAATTCCCAAATTGTCGCTTGAATGCGAGTGTTCTATCCACGTAACAATTATCTGGTTAGACTGATGATGTATCTACTAATAGTATAATTATGTATTCGGCCGATGGTTGGCAGTTTAATCAAGTTTGCTGTTTTACCAGTTTACAGTAGGACGCTGTTTATTTTTTGTATAAATTGTATGTTAATAGCTAAAATTAAACCCTAATAATAGAACAAAATTAATCTGCCAATTTTTCAATATTCCAACTTATAACATAAAAAAAAGTATATCATAATTTTATCATAAGATCGTTTACAAGAGGTATATTGGTAGCAATATCTCATTTTTAATTAATTATTTTCTTTTATTCATATTACATGTGTCACCGCAGACGACTCTCGTGTCAAGTCTTTCAGTTTATGAAAGAATTATGGTATCGAGGACAAATCATTTATAATAAAAATAATCACTTAATTTTCTCAAAACTACAATTTTGTTGCTTGCGTTATTTGTTTAGGAGGGCAGTATTAAGAATATACAGTGTTAAACTTATAGGTACATTATTACTACCATACATTTAGCGCAACTATTGCTATCGTACTCATAGGATCCCACCACAGAACCGCTGATAAAAGAAGAACGTCGTTATGAATTTTAAGTTAGCGACTGTATTACAGTATTGTAAAAATGTCAACCAATTTTATTGTTAATAATAAATACTACACAATTAGGATATATTAAAATTTATATTCTATCATCCAGTTTGCACGTAAAATATAAATTTTGTAAATTCGACTCGGAGTGATAGTTAAATTATTCTTTTATATTTTGAATTAATAAAATTCTTAAAAGATCAAAATATAAGACATTTAATGCTCCAGTTAAAATACCATACTTAATGAAGTATTTTTACCTAGTATTATATAGCAGAAAATCAGGATGAATACAAAGTACATAGACTCCATGGTATGGCTTCTGATACTTTCACTACAAATTTTACAATATATTATGTAAGATATAATCAGGCAATATTCATTGTACTAGTATATATACAATAAATAGTAGTTATAACCGATTAATTAAAAGTAAACTAATTATTGTAAATCAAAAACTATTAAAGAAGTAAATTAATGAAAATTTAATAGGTGTAATAAAACTGAAGTGATTTTAATTGAATAGGTCAATTTTTGTTTTGCTACAATATTAATAATTATTTTTATTTGTAATAACTACGTTCTTAGTTGAATAATCCCAGAAAGACAAGGGTATTTTTGTGTTCCGTATTCTGCTATTAGTTCATTAGTTTACTGCCCCGGCTGTTGATACAATACGAAATATATTTCTTTCTTTTTGTTCGTTTGAGATGAGGAGTCTTTTTTTTGTTTAATTTCTTGCACTGTCGACAATTTTTATAGTTCAAATAATATAGTTATATTTGTATACTAGAGTAGGATACAAGATTAATTGCGATAACAAATAAACACATGAAATTTCCGTAATTTACACCAGCAACATCTCAAACAATTTTTCAAATCGTCTACCTCCATAGTTAAAATCTTACGCTCCAAAGTTCTTGATTGTCATAATTAGTCATTGCAATTTTGAATACATTCTACTTCTTTTTCGATGGCGCTACAGCCTAAATCGAGCCTTGGTATCCGCCAGTTTTCGTCTCCATACATCCCGCATCTTTGATGCTGTCTTCCAGTGTCTGATGTGCAGTAGTTCCACAGCATCTATTTTAACTGCACCTTCCCATCTTAGCCTTGGTTTTCCGGCTGAACGTCTCCTTTTTGGTTGCCCTTTAAAATCTTTTTTTGGGACCCTGTAGTTTGACATTTTCTGGGTGTGTCCTGCCCAGCGTGATCTCATGAGTCTTATGTTTGTTGAGAGTCTTGGTTCATCATATAGCTGGTATACCCCATGATTCAAGCATAGTCTCCAATATTTCCCGTTTTTGAGAGGCGCATATATTCTGCGTAATAGTTTTCTCTCGAATCTGTCCAATAGCTCACAATTTTTTGCTAAAATTGTCCATGTTTCTCCTCTGTACGTCAGTATTGTACGAATCATGGTTTTGTACAACCTGATCTTAGTTTAAAAGCGAATAGTAAGTTCTTTTCGCTGCAGCAATTTGCTTCCTAATTTCTTTGGATTATCATTATTTTGGGATAGGTTTGATCCTAGATAGATAAAGTATTCTACTATTTCGAAATTATAAGCATCGATTATCATGTTTTGTCCCAGTGGGTAGTTTGAATCCTATTATTTTTGCAATTCTTTCAATCCTTGTGAATGATTATTTGATGTATTGTCCTACCGAAGATATTAAGGTCATTCGCGTATCCAGTTATTTGTCGCGGTCTGCTTGATAGATGCGCGTTAACGTTTAGTTGACACTTTCTAATTACCATGGGATACTTAGAAATTCTGAATTAGTTCTCCATCTATCTTCACTTGGCATTTGATATTTTCCATCGTCATCTTTATAAGGCTTACTAACTTTCGTGGGATATTGAGATCTAGCAATATCGAGTATAGCTTTTCTCTTTCGATACTATCCTAGGGTTGTTTAAAGTCTACAAAAAAGTGGTATATATTGATGTTATATTCCCAGCACATTTCAGTCACTTGTCTAACTGTAAAGATCTTTCCGGCTTTAAACCGACCTGGTATTCCCCTAGAATATTTTATGTGTATTTTTCTAGTCTATTTTTGATTATCATTGTTAGTAACTTATATATTGTGCTGAGTAGGCTTATGCCTCTCTAGTTACTGTATATTAATAGATCGCTTTTTTTATGTATGGGGCAGATTATGCCAATTTGCCTTTCCTGTGGCATTTGTTCCGTATTCCAGATTTTTAATATTAGATTGTGTAGTGTATGTTGTTAATTCGTGGGGATTTACCGTTCTTTATTTTGTTTATTACCCATGTTATGTCTTCTATTATTGGTTGTTCTAAGGCCGGTTTGACTACTTGAGAGTTTAGTATTGATCCACCATGTCCGTTTCGGTTACTTGGCCAGGGTCGGAGTTTAGAAACTCTTTAAAACAGTTGTTCCATTGCTCTATACTTTTGAATATATAGTTAATCTAATAATTTAATTTTGAACGCAAAAATCGATATCTTCATTCCATTAATAACTTCTGTAGAGCTTTTTTGTGCTCGAATCGCGATCGCTGGTACCAACGGCCCGCCGTACGTTACAGTCTCGCCTTTGTTTCATCTACGTACTTGACCTCTATCCACAGTCCTAATTACTATTAGGAAAACACAACGACGCGATTTTTTTATTTTATTAGGTCCTTCAGTCTGTTGTTCATTTTGATTTAATTTAGATTTTTGCAATATATTTCATTTAATTTCCTTATTCTGACGTTTTGTTTTTCGATGTAATTGGTATTTGACAGGTTTGTATTCATGAGATAATTTATTTTCTTTTGCCTATATAGTTAAGTATCAAATGTCGTAAGCTAGCCTATCGGCTACTCTTTTACCAAGATTATTATTTCTTGTACGTTTGAAACGTGGAATGTTATGAGTATAAAAAATACATATATATATCACCATGTATTTTACTTATTACTGGGCGCACCAGATTTCTGTATGTGATGTGATATATTTCTTCGCGTGAAGTACAGTTAAAGTTATTTATCGGCTACATAAATCTGGGTTTTCAAATACACAAGTCGAATCGATACAACTAAGCCTCTATCCATTACATAATATATGGTGCAGTAAGCATAGAAAGAATTAATAATTATAATGCTTATGTATAATATAAATGTTTTGTGTGTGAGTGGGACTAAGAGAACAGGATGCAGTAAGGTTGAGGTGGAATGTAATGTTTTGTATTTTGTTTGTTGTAAGTAATTTTATATAAAATTAATTATATCTTAATTTAGTCAGGTGTTGGTAATTTGGACTATGGTTCTATGTTTTATTCTGAATAATTTTTCTATTTTAACTTGGTTTGTGGTGAAGGAGACCTTTTGCATGATAGTTTAGTTATTACCGATATTAATGGGAGTCAATTATAGTTGAATAGGTCTTCGTAAGCTGAATGTATTGTGCTTATGTCACCTTGGTCATCTTCCCCACCCCCTGTTACTGCCTGCATCGGTATGTACTATATTGTTTAGATAAAATTCTACTTGATTTACTTTACTTTTGCCCGGTTTAGTTCATCCAGTCAAATTTCAAGTATTTAATTTTGTATCAATAAATCTATTAATGAATTTATTGTTAAGGTAAAATTTTCATACATGGGTTTTTCAAAATGGTTTCCTTTAGTAACTAAATGGAATGAAAGTATATTGTTTTCGATTATCTGGAATAGAAAATTGCTAATTTCACATTTTAAATCATCCAAAATAATTTTGCTTTTAAATTCATTATTTATTTTTGCGCAAAGCTTTTTTATAATTATAGATCTTAAGTAATGGATTGCGCTTATATTACTATTGCAATTTAATATGTTATCATGAGTTTATTTTTTTCGAAATTATAAATTTTTATTCGGGATAGCAATTTCGTAATTATTATTTCTCACTACGTTTAGATTTTCGCGAGATATTTATTTATTTATTATTCTACAGAATAAATCTCAATTACAGAATATTATTACAAGTAAGAAGTGTACAGAGAAATGTTTAGAAATACATATAATGTAATTTAATAACATAAATAAAAAATACGTAAAAAAAAAAAAATTTGATAAATACAATACAAAATTTATTTGACACAAGCATTGAGTTTGCATTTGAAAACAGTGAAACTATCAGATAAATCAAGCTCAACACAAAATGAGTTAAATACTCTACACATGGAATTTAGAGCTGAATGGAAATGTGAATTTGTATGAGAATTTTCACAACGAAAAGTAACCGAACTACGGACATTGCATGGTCGAGCATAAAAGTAAAGATACGTAAGTAATTCGTTATTATCTATTATATTATTTACTATTTTGTAAATGAATATAGTTTGATGTTTAATTCACCGCGTTTGTAAGGATTCAATTTCAAATTCCATCAGTAGATCATTATAAGACATATTAGGCCATTTATGATTAATTCTAAAAAAACAAATGTTATAAAATTTTTTTTTGGACATTTTCAAGAGCCGTTATTTAATACATGTGATATGGATTCCAATTTACACAACCATAGTCAAGCTTACTACGAACTAGAGATGCAAATAAAGAAGTAAAACTTTTAATCGTTTTAAAGTTATATGTTGTTTGTAATAAGAAACCCATATGTTTACATGCTTGAGATAAAATTGTATCAAAGTGGAAAGTAAACAAAAAATTGGATTGAAAATAAATACCTAAGTCTTTAACAAATGTCAGAGAGAGATATTACTTGACATTTATTTAAATTGAAATACCTACGGTGAATTTTTTTGTGACCATTGGAATATACTATTTAAATCATTTTGTAGTTCTAAGCAGTTACAGACAGCCTTAATAGAACGAAATATTTTAAAGTCATCCGCAAATAGTAAACAGAGACAATATCATTTACAAACAATATAAATTTTAAGGGACCCAATATACTCCCTTGCGGTACACCAGACTCAGAAACATACTTATCAGAGCAAAAACCATGAACACAAACATATTGAGTTCTATTGAATAGATAGGACGAGAATAAATTCAACAATTCAACGCAGAAACCAATTGATTTCAATATTTGAATCAATAAAGAATGCGAAACTGTATCAAACGCTTTAGAAAAATTGGTGTATATGACATCTACTTGCTGATTATATTCCAAAGCGTTACCGGTGAAGGGCGTGAAGTTTAATAAATTAGTAATGGTTGATCTACCCTGCATGAATCCGTGTTGCTGAAGACTAAAAAGATGAGGTATCTGACTTTGTATGTTACTGTGTAATACTCTCTCAAATATTTTACCAAAACAGTTTAGGCACGAAATTGGTCTGTAATTGCGTAGCTTGCCTTTATCACCCGATTTAAAATCGGGACAATTTTAGCTTCTTTCCATTTGGTGGGAAACGACATTGACTTAATACTAAGATCAAATATATAATGTAAAGGAGAAAGAAGAGTATCAGCACATCCCTTGATTATATAGATAGGTATAGAATCAGGACCAGTGGATTTACTATTGCTCTGCTTATTAATTGCAATAGATATATCCTCAAACGATACTGAGTTAATTGTAACATTAGTTAACTTTTGCGTTGCTATAATAGCAGATCCTGTATCAGTAGGTACATTGGATTGAAATACACTTTTGGAAAAAGTACCAAAAGCCTTAGCAATTGAATCTCCATCAGTATAAGACTTATCACCATCTATTAATGTTAAAGAAATACCATTATTATTTCTTTTACTATTTACATATCTCCAAAAGTGGTTGGGATTAGCTGACAGCTCATTTTCAATACTCTTAATGAAAGCTTTAAATAAATTTGTACTAAGTGATTTCATTTTCTCTCTATATTCTTTAAATTTATTGTAATAGCAAGGGTAAAGATGCTTTTTGTATAAGATGTGGTAGTGTTCTTTTGCTTTAATGCATTGAATTAAGTAAAAATTAAACCATGTAACATATTTGTTTGCCTTCGATCTTTTGACCGCTCTAGGAATACAGATATCAAATAAGGTAAATAATAATTCATATAATTTATCTAGCGCTAAATTAACATCCTTACTTTCAAAAAATTGGTGTCCAGTCAGTATCACTAAGTAAATTGTATAATAATTCAAAATTGCCTTTATTGAACTGATAGTAGTATTCTTGCTTAGCGTTTATTAGTGGAGTTCCGTGAGACAATCTACAAACAATGAGTAATGAAGGATGATGATCATCCTCCCGAACTAAAGCATCAATACATCGTGATACTGAACACTAAGTTATATTTGAGATTAGAACATCCAGTCATTTATATTTGTAACATTGTTATTGTTATTAATGAAAGTGATGTTAGTTTTGCATTGTTACGTTTGAAGAATGGTAAAGCTCCTGGTTTGGATGGTATAACGAATGAGATGTTGAAGTATGGTGGTGAGAGATTATTTGATTGGTTAGTTTATTTACTTAGATTTTGTTTGAAACGGTGTGTAGCTCCTGATGATTGGAAACGTGCTATCATTTGTCCTTTATTTAAGGGCAAAGGTAGTTCGAGTGATTGTACTAATTTCCGTGCGATAAGTTTGTTGAGTGTGGTAGGGAAGTTGTACGGGAAGATTCTTATTCACAAGGTACGAACCTTAACAATCTCCAAGTTGAGTAATATGCAAGGTGGATTTTTGCCTGAGAGAGGGTGTGTAGATCAATTGTTTTCTCTTCGTATGATTGTTGAGAAATCACTTGCTGAGAACAAGAAGGTGTTCTGTGGCTTTCTCGATCTTAAAAAAGCATATGATAGTGTTCATCGAGTTATTCTGTGGGATGTACTTCTAGAGTACGGTATAAACAGTAATTTGTTGGGAGCGATTCGTGCATTATACGAAGATAGCGAGGCTGCGGTGAGAGTTGATGGTAGATTGAGTGATTGGTTTTCTATAGATGTTGGCGTGAAACAAGGTTGTGGGATGTCCCCGTGGTTGTTTCATTTATATATGGATGTGTTGTTACGAAAGTCATTGAATTGGGTGGATGGTGCACGTATTGGTGGTAGTGTAGTGCCTGCGTTAGCTTATGCGGATGATGTAGTTGTAATGGGTGAGTCTGAAGAACAATTGAGAAGAATGATTCTAAGTATAAATGAAGTAGGAAAAGGTTTAAATCTTTTACTGAATGTTGATAAATGTAATGTGTTAGTGTTTGAGAAGAGTGATTTGGTGACTGATTGCAATGTTTCGGTGTATGGTGTGAGATTGGGTCAAGTAAATGAGTTTGTATACTTGGGGAGTGTGTTTTCGAGGGATGGACGTATTGATCGAGAGATTGAAAGAAGCGTATCTGCTGGATGTAAGATATTGGGTGCTCTGGGAACCTTTACTCGGAACGTGAATGTATCCAGAGATGCTCGATTGAGTGTTTATAATGCTGTGTTAGTGCCTACGTTGATGTATGGTAGTGAATGTTGGGTATGGATGAAGAAACATGAACGGCGTATAACTGCTGTGGAAATGAGGTATTTGCGGGGTGTGTGTGGATATACTAGAAGAGATCGTGTCCGTAATACATTGGTGTATGATGAATATGAGATTGGGTAGAATGTTTAAGAAGAGTGGGAATAAGTCAGTTGAGATTGTTTGGTCATGTAGAACGTATGTCGAATGACAGATTGGTGAAACAAGTGTATATTGTTTATAGCTGAGGAAATTATCAATTAAAATAACAATTAATTCCAAGTAATTGAAGCTACAAATATGTTCATTCTAATTCAACAATAATAATTTAGTCTACAACTCATCAGCTATCAACAATTATGAATGTGCATGATGAAATGCATCAGCTGCGATACCGCATTGTTACACTAAGGTGAAATATTTTAAGAAAACTATGTCCGGTTTTGTTTTTACACCACTATATTAAGTAGGTACTGCGTTGCTATTGTATTTAATTAACTAAGATGAAATAATTTACGAAAACCACACCCGGTTTTGTATTTTGTTTAATAAACCAATGAAATATTAAATAAATAAAAAGTACATATATTTGCTATATATTTATTATATTGTAATATAAAATAAAAATAACATAATTCGTTAATAATGTAAAGAAAATAATTAAATTTTTCTCTGATAGAACTAAAAAATCTAAGATTTGGTTTAAAATGTGCAGCAAATCTTGTCTAATTTAATCGACTTCGTATCTCTTAATGTTCTCGACATCCTCATGCATTAAGTGGAGCAATCTATATAGTGTGTTTTAGAAAACCAAAAACATAGTTTAAGTGCTGCCTTAATATACCAACTTTTGTTTAATTTAACCGAATTCTTATCTCATATTCATTACCGTTCTCGAGAATCCCATGTAAATCATCATTTAAGTACCTGTATATATCCAAAATAATTATCAATTTAAAAATTGTTTCTAGTTGGATACCAAGTAAAAAAGTAAATTTAAATATTCATATTAATTCTTGTTTTATTATCGTTGAAGGCGACGTTTCGGTACATTAATTTAGGACATTTTCAAGCAAAATATTTAATAAATTAACAGAGGACAAATTAAATTTTACAATCAAAACATACATTATTTGAAGTTCAGAAAACAAAAAAACATTATTGAGGTGTACACCTCAAGAGTCACTAGAATAATTATACAAAACTGAGTTTTGTATAATTATACTAGTTACAATATATGTATGAAAATGGCCTAAATTATTGTGGCGAAACGTCGCCTTCAACGATAATAAAACAGGAATTAAAATAAATATTTAAATTTACTTTTTAACTTGTATTAAAGCCTGAAATCCAACTAATTTTATTAGTTATACCATTCCCCTGATTAAACAGAACTAAAATCTTTTAATTTTAAAAATTCTAATTACCAATTCAATAAACGCGTGACAAATATATTACAATATAGGGTCTCGTATTGATGAATTTTTCCAAATAAATTTATTTTTCATTTTTAAAATACATACTTTATCAATGGAATAATATTTAAAAAAATTAATTTTTTGTTCAAAAGGAAAACAGTAAATCAAAATTTGTAGTTATAATTAAATTTATTTAAATATTACTATGGGTAGGATATTTTCTAATCTCTTTGTACATGCACAATATTTTCAAAAAATTAAAGAAAATGAAAGGAAATAGTATAGTTTGTCTACAATTAAATTAATAAAATATATTCAATAAAATAACCCTTATATTATGAATCAAAATATGCTTAGAAAGTGAAAAATTAATGATACAAAATCATATAATACTTTATCAAGTAGCAAACCTATGTTTACATCATTAAATTAGTAACATAATAGTTCTTTGAATGATTTAAAATATATATATATATATATATATATATATATATATATATATATATATATATATATATATATATATATATATATATATATATATAGTAGTATAGGAGACACTCCCGTGTAGATGACGTGCAGGTGTACTAATTAGGTTATTGACTTTTGAATGGTGGGGGAGGTGGGGTTATGTTGTTTGTGAAATTTGGAATGTCGTTTTCGAAGAATTTGGAAAAATTAGTGGTCCCTCGAGGGGTTTTTTTATTTTTAGGTTATTTGTAAATTTTGGAATGTCGTTTTCCGTAATTAAGAAAGAATTTTCAAAAATTTGTTTTTGCGAATTGTTTGTCAACAGAATTAACTTTCAATCTGGGGAAATTTTATGTATGTATGATTTTTGACGATCTGTAATTATGAAAGAATTTGGATAAATTTGTATTTGTAAGTTATTTGTCATTAGGGCGAGTTTATATTTAAACTGAAAGTTATTTGTTATTACAGTAAACTTTTGATTTAGTTAATGTATGTAGGTTTTTATTTTTAGGTTATTTGTGAATTTTGGATTGTCGTTTTCCGTAATTAAGAAAGAATTTTGAAAGTAAAATATATTTTTGTGAAATATATTTGTATATAACAGCATGATATGTATAAAAGAAGAAAATAAATTATTTTTCTTTCTATTACTATACAAACATCAAGTAGGCTAGTTCGAAGTGCATTAGTGTAAGTATTTTTTATTGTTTATGTTATTATTATTATTATATAATATTCATTTTATTATTTTTATTTACAGAACAATGAATTTTGATAAAATAAATAACTTAGGTTTATTGAAAGACTTGAAACCTACAAAGAAAATTACGGACCTCGTACAAGATGAAAAATATAACGTAGTGAATGCAAACGCTGTAGAAACAAAATTTGGAAGAAAAGTTAAAGTAGAATTCAAAGACTATGGTGTTTTTCTACCAACACGCTTTGACGACATGTCTGATGATGATATAAAATATTTAAACGAATCAAAAGGTCGTGTAGCCATGATTTATAAGGGAAAGAAGGATTGTGGATTAGGCAGAGAAGCTACGTGTATTGTATTTGAAAAATTGTAAATGCTTATTTACTACATTTAAATATATTATTATATTAGCTATTATTTGTTGAATATTATTGAATTGTATTTCAAGTATTTTGAGTTAAAAATGACGCCTTTAAGTGGAGAAGCGTATTTTACGCAAGCTCATTAAAAATCAATTACCAATATTCTTTAAAACCGAGAAATCTTGAACATAAATTTAGTTTGGTATCTATATTGTCTTAAATTATATAAATTTATTTTAAATAAATATTTTATAAAATTATTCTGTTTTCACTTTCACAAGCCACAGGCTTTTGTTTGTCTATTCTTCTATAGCGAACGCTACATATTTTTGTGTTTGAATAAATTGTTTTTGTAAGTTATTTGTCATTAGGGCGAGTTTATATTTAAACAGAAAGTTATTTGTTATTACGATAAACTTTCTATGTAGTTAATGTATGTAGTATTGAAATGTGATTGGGTTGAAAATAGCGTTTGCATTGTTATGAAATAAACATAAAATAAAAATATTATTGTAAATTTTAGAAGTTAATTATTTTGTAATATTTTCTATTTCTACTATTCTTTTCAATATTTAAAATAAATAAATAAATCATCGCGCATTTTACTCCGTACTGGGTGTAGTACTCCGCAGTAGCAGATCTCGATAAGTGATATATTTCTTCGCGTGAGGTGCGGTTACCAGTCGTCAAATCAAGCCTGTTTATATTATTATTATTTATTATTATTATTATACCTAATATTAATTTTATTATTTTTATAACGTAGTGAATGCAAAATCTGTAGAAACAAAGATTGGAAGAAAAGTTAAAGTAGAATTCAAAGACTATGGTGTTTTTCTACCAACACGCTTTGACGACATGTCTGATGATGATATAAAATATTTAAACGAATCAAATGGTCGTGTAGCCATGATTTATAAGGGAAAGAAGGATTGCGGTCTAGTCAGAGAAGCTACGTGTATTGTATTAGAAAAATTGTACATGCTTATATATTGAATGTTATTTTAGTTTGAAAATATGTGTATAATAGATTTCCGATAAGCATCTTTTTTAAATACTTATTTAAAAAAAGATGCTAATCGGAAATACGTATGGAATTTAACTTATTATTTCTTATTAAAAGTGCATAAACAGTTCTGAAGGCTGAAAAGTTAAATTTGTATTACGACTGTATAAATGTGGAAGTTTAGTTTCAAATTTTTACATTATTGTTATTGCTGGCACGGAGTATTCATAGCATTGTAAAAGGTAAGAATATTATTATAAATTATAAACTGTGTTATTAAAACAATTGTTTGCTTTAGAAATGGATTTTAACAAGTTGAATGAGAAAGGCCAACTCTCCAATATAAAACCTCGAAGAATTCTAACTGAGTTAGAAATAAATAAAGTATATAAATTATTTGATATTAAAGCTGTTACAACTGGATTTGGTAGAAAAGTGATTGTCGAATGCGAAGAATTTGTTACATATCTACCAGGACGATTCGATGATTTACCAGATAAATATATTGCTGAATTGAAAAGAACGATTCCAAAATTGGTTATGAAATATACAGGGACTAAAGATTATGGTTCGTCGGGTAAAAAAGCAAGGCTGGTTGAATTTTTACAATTATAATATTGTTGTAAAATATGTAAATTTATTTTATAAAATTATTCTGTTTTACTTTCGGAACATACAGGCTTTTGTCTTTCTATTCTTCATTACTATACCGTAGTTTAAATTCTATAGTGATCGCTGCACGCTGTCAGATTATCAGAGTCATAATGTAATTACCGTCATAATTTTTCTCTACAAATCTAGTAAAATTACTATAAATGAATAGATATGTATTTACTTAATTATTTAAAATAAATATTTTCAAATGACATAAACATGTGTTGATTTATTTATTTCTAATCATAAATACAACAAATGAAAAATATTAATCTGTTATATATATATATATAATTGATTTTAGTTTTATTTTAACAATACTATATTAAGCATCTAGCTGGGAATATGAGTACTAAATTGACGTAAATATTTAAAATATTTGTGACATTGTTCTTTGTGATATTGAATAGTTTGAAAATATGTGTATAATAGATATGTGTAAAAATAGATATATTATATAAATTTTAAAAAGATGCTTATCGGAAATACATATGGAATTTAACTTATTATTTCTTATTAAAAGTGCATAAACGGTTCTCAAGGCTGAAAAGTGAAATTTGTATTACGACGGGTATAAATGTGGAAGTTTAGTTTAAAATTGTTGATAAGGAGTATTCATAGCATTATAAAGGTAAAAATATTATTATAAATTACAAACTGTGTTGTTAACCAATTGTTTGGTTTAGAAATAAATTTTAACAAGTTGAATGAGAAAGGCCAGCTATCCAATGTAAAACCTCGAAGAATTCTAACTGAGTTAGAAATAAATAAAGTATATAAATTATTTGATATTAAAGCTGTTACAACTGGATTTGGTAGAAAAGTGATTGTCGAATGCGAAGAATTTGTTACATATCTACCAGGACGATTCGATGATTTACCAGATAAATATATTGCTGAATTGAAAACAACGATTCCAAAATTGGCCATGAAATATACAGGGACTAAAGATTATGGTTCGTCGGGTAAAAAAGCAAGGCTGGTTGAATTTTTACAATTATAATATTGTTGTAAAATATGTAAATTTATTTTATAAAATTATTCTGTTTTACTTTCGGAACATATAGGCTTTTGTCTTTCTATTCTTCATTACTATACCGTAGTTTAAATTCTATAGTGATCGCTGCACGCTGTCAGATTATCAGAGTCATAATGTAATTACCGTCATAATTTTTCTCTACAAATCTAGTAAAATTACTATAAATGAATAGATATGTATTTACTTAATTATTTAAAATAAATATTTTCAAATGACATAAACATGTGTTGATTTATTTATTTCTAATCATAAATACAACAAATGAAAAATATTAATCTGTTATATATATATATATATATATATATATATAATTGATTTTAGTTTTATTTTAACAATACTATATTAAGCATCTAGCTGGGAATATGAGTACTAAATTGACGTAAATATTTAAAATATTTGTGACATTGTTCTTTGTGATATTGAATAGTTTGAAAATATGTGTATAATAGATATGTGTAAAAATAGATATATTATATAAATTTTAAAAAGATGCTTATCGGAAATACATATGGAATTTAACTTATTATTTCTTATTAAAAGTGCATAAACGGTTCTCAAGGCTGAAAAGTGAAATTTGTATTACGACGGGTATAAATGTGGAAGTTTAGTTTAAAATTGTTGATAAGGAGTATTCATAGCATTATAAAGGTAAAAATATTATTATAAATTACAAACTGTGTTGTTAACCAATTGTTTGGTTTAGAAATAAATTTTAACAAGTTGAATGAGAAAGGCCAGCTATCCAATGTAAAACCTCGAAGAATTCTAACTGAGTTAGAAATAAATAAAGTATATAAATTATTTGATATTAAAGCTGTTACAACTGGATTTGGTAGAAAAGTGATTGTCGAATGCGAAGAATTTGTTACATATCTACCAGGACGATTCGATGATTTACCAGATAAATATATTGCTGAATTGAAAACAACGATTACAAAATTGGCCATAAAATATCCAGGGACTAAAGATTATGGTTCATCGGGTAAAAAAGCAAAGCTGGTTGAATTTTTACAATTATAATATTGTTGTAAAATATGTAAATTTATTTTATAAAATTATTCTGTTTTACTTTCGGAACATACAGGCTTTTGTCTTTCTATTCTTCATTACTATACCGTAGTTTAAATTCTATAGTGATCGCTGCACGCTGTCAGATTATCAGAGTCATAATGTAATTACCGTCATAATTTTTCTCTACAAATCTAGTAAAATTACTATAAATGAATAGATATGTATTTACTTAATTATTTAAAATAAATATTTTCAAATGACATAAGCATGTGTTGATTTATTTATTTCTAATCATAAATACAACAAATGAAAAATATTAATCTGTTATATATATAATTGATTTTAGTTTTATTTTAACAATACTGTATTAAGCATCTAGCTGGGAATATGAGTACTAAATTGACGTAAATATTTAAAATATTTGTGACATTGTTGTTTGTGATATTGAATAGTTTGAAAATATGTGTATAATAGATATGTGTAAAAATAGATATATATATATATATATATATATATATAAATTTTAAAAAGATGCTTATCGGAAATACATATGGAATTTAACTTATTATTTTTTATTAAAAGTGCATAAACGGTTCTCAAGGCTGAAAAGTGAAATTTGTATTACGACGGGTATAAATGTGGAAGTTTAGTTTAAAATTGTTGATAAGGAGTATTCATAGCATTATAAAGGTAAAAATATTATTATAAATTACAAACTGTGTTATTAACCAATTGTTTGGTTTAGAAATAAATTTTAACAAGTTGAATGAGAAAGGCCAGCTATCCAATGTAAAACCTCGAAGAATTCTAACTGAGTTAGAAATAAATAAATTATATAAATTAATTGATATTAAAGCTATTACAACTGAAATTCTATAGCGGTCGCTGTGAGAGAAAAAAAGTCCACTATCTCCAGCAGCGCAAGAAGATGACTCATTTAATAAAAGAAAAAGCCACCAATTAATATTTATAAATTTAATAATGTATTTAGATTAGATAAAATAAAATATAATTTCCTACCGCATGTTTTCAATATTTGTAAAACTAAACTATTAATACATAATATAAGTAGAGTTTTGACTTTCTTTAATAATAATATGTGTTTAGAATATATTGTCTTTACACGGGGAAACAATGAATCCAAGTCTGTTTGAACGTAATTAATTATTTGGTTATGCTATTTTGAATAATGATATTGTTTGTAAAATTTAAATTTAAAACAAATATATAATAAATAATAAACAGTCTGTCTTATTAAGAGTACTATTATTTATATATTTATGAATATTTATTATACCTGCATGAATTTTAGATTATATAAAATATTATTTTCTACTACGACGGGTATAAATGTGGATCTTTAGTTTAAAATTTTTACATTATTGTTATTGTTGATACGGATTTGTATTACGACTGGTATAAATGGTTGATATACATAAATACAAAATTTAGCCAAAAATTACTTTCATTATTATGTAGAAAAATATATCAACGAAATCGTAAAGGCTCACAGATATTATAGATTTTTACACTATATTATGTTTTCTAATATTATTATTTATTGTAATAAATAGAATTACACAAAATTATGTTAAAATTATCCAGATAGTTTCTTTGAACTGATCTTATGAATGTGAATGAACGTACAACACCGAATACCAGTGAAAGACCGCAGTTAATAATCAAAAAGAGAAGGAAAACAAGAAACCGTATGCTCAGGTAGATAATTTTGATTGTTTATTTTCCTTGGATAATCAGGATTATTCCACGGACGAGAAAATGAAGAGAATGGACCTAGTCAACGGTACAACGTCAGTAATCGATAAATATGATCTACCTCTTATGTTTGACGCTAGGGATAATATTTTCTTCATGTTATAATTGTATAATGTTAAATAATGAAGATATGCAAAATATTATTAAAGTTAAAGATATAGTTTTAAGAATAAAAGAAGAATTACATAAAAAGTTTAATAATGTAAATATTTTTAATAATTACTTAAATTTAATTAAAAAAGTTGGTGTAGATAGTATTAGATATAATAATAATAGAGTACAATGGAGCTGACAGTCCAGTATTTTGGGATTTATTTAATAATTATAGTTTTAAGGTAACTAGAGACATAGAAAATGCAAAAATATTTATGTTAAAGACTGGAAAATATATTATTTAATAAAACAATATTTAAATACTATATGCTTTTTTTATTTCAAATAATAGTGGAACATGTATACAACAAAATTATCATTATCAAACTTATTATATTTATAAAATAATTGCAGAAAATTTGTATGTTTTTCTTTAGTCCCTGTATAATTCTAAACAAAAGATAAACTAAACAGTAATATCCACAAACTGTTGAGTAGAAATCTTTCAAAACTATAGTATTAAATGTCCATGTTTTAGTATTTTTTCTTATAATTCAATATGTTGCTTGATATACGACGGTCGTCCATAGCTATCGAAGTAAATTCCATGTACATAGCGGTCAATGTAAATTGTTATCCAATGTGTTCCAGGCCTTGTATCGGAGTCAGTATTCAATTGGGGTTTTTTATGTATAATATTTTTCTTTATGAATAAGTACGTTGTGAAGTTATTTAATATTTTATTTACATATTTTGAATAAAATAATTTAAGTTTATTGAAATATTTGGAAACTACAAAGGCTTCAAACCAAGTGAATGCAAAAGATATAGAAACAAAAATGGAAAGTAAATTAAAATAAAATTCAAAGAATACTATATTTTTGGGATTTATTTAATTTAAATTGTATTGGAAAATATGAAATTAAAAATGATTTTTACTTACACCTTAAAGATAAGGTATTATGACATTTTCAGTGTTATTAGAAATTATTGACAATACTGGTTGAAAATGTTAATATGCATATTTAATTACTTTTGAAAGTCTGTGAAATATGGGAAAATTACTTTCTAATATCTTTTAAGTAAATGTAATTCAAAGACTTTGAAAATAATATTTAATGGTTAATAGAAAAATATTTGTACATTATACAAATTCTATAATAGCCAAAATTTATTGGTAAGACAGTAATTAACCATATATTAGGTGAACCATCGTATAACCCGAAAAAATATTTACAGAAGAAAGCAATTCTTGTAAGCTGATGGATATATTTGGTGAAATAAATAATGATTACGTTTTATATCTTTGCTTTTTGAAGAAAATGTAATTGAAATAGAAAGATGTCTACGTTATACAAATTCTGCAACTTTGAACAAAATTTTACAAATTATAGTCGAAGTACTTTAATATTATAAAACAATACACTTATTTCCACACAAATAAGAATATTTCAATCTAACGCAACCTATGTTATACGAATAGTAAATGTAAAGTTTAATAATACCGAGTTACTTAGAACAGATCTTGTAGATATCTGTTAGCAAAAAAAAAACTTTATTCAGTTTTTAGACAAGTTGATATATATTTAAATTGCAAACTTAATAAAAATATTTGCGTGGCTAAACTTTCTTTATAATTATTATTTTTCTATCAAATTGTAATACGAATATAACATGTAAGAAATTAGCAAACTTATTTTAATATTTTCAATATGATTTGTGAAATATACTTAACAATTTACTCAAACACACCAAAACGCTTTCTGCTGCATAGTAGCCATTATGATCGTCGGAAATAGATAAATAGTAAAATTATTTGCTAAATTATTTATTTATTCAATGTTTATTATCGGAAAAAAATAATCGGCGAATGTAAAATTATTTATTTTACGGGACAAATTGACAATTAAACTTGTGAAGACATAGTTAATTTGAGAAATTCTTAACAAAATGGTCTGTAAAATTTGCTCAAATGAAAAATTATTGTTCTGATAAGCAAGCTAGATTAATAGAATTTGTTGAAAATATATTTGTATAGAATTTTTCCGTAACAATTCCATTTATTTCAATAAATAATTAATGATAGTATTAGAAACAGTGCAAAATCTATAATTTCTGTGTGTCTTTGCGATTTCGTTATGATATTTAAATTTTTTCTATATAATGAAAGTAATATAATTTGAGAGTTTAACATAAAACTATTAAGAAATTTGACTTATTTATTGCATGTTACACTGAAAAATATAACGTAAGTAGTATATTTTATACTTTAACAGTTTAAAGAAACTATTTGGATAATTTAAAAATAAATTATTAGACATTTTACATTATCAGTTGATTACTGCTGATTTTGTGTAATTTCATTTATTACAAGAATCAATGAATAATAATAGTAGAAACACAATATAGTACAAAAATCTATAATTTCTGTATGCCTTTGCAATTTCGTAATATTTAAATTTTTCCTACATAGTAATAAAAGTATTTTTTTGACTAAATTTTGTATTTATGTGTATTAACACAATCTGGGAGCATAACATAAAACTATTATGAAATTCGATTTATTTAATGCATGTTACATAGAAAAATATAACGTGGTATATTTTGCATTTGAATATATTGAAGGCGCGTTGTAATTAAGTTTTAATGACTCGAAAACTTTTGGGTTACTTATTTTTAGATTATTATTTTTATTCGTGAATTTAGCAATAGTTGTACTTTTGTGAAATATATTTGTTTATAATATTTTTGGTACCAAATAAGTAGTAAATAATATTATTTTTACGTAAATACTTGTCAAAAAGTCTTTAAAATATAGTTTAAAATTAGATGTAAACACCAATATAAAATAAACATAAAATAAAAATATTATTGTCAATTTTAGAAGTTAATTATTTTGTAATATTTTCTATTTCTACTATTCTTTTCAATATTTAAAATAAATAAATAAATCATCACGCCTTTTACTCCTTACCGGGTGTGGCACTCCGCAGTAGCAGATCTCTGTAAGTGATATATTTCTTCGAGTGAGGTGCGGTTACCATCTTTACGGTAGGGGTAAATAAAATGTCTTGGTTATCCCTAGCGTCAAACATAAGAGGTAGATCATATTTATCGATTACTGACGCTGTACCGTTGACTAGGTCCATTCTCTTCATTTTCTCGTCCGTGGAATAATCCTGATTATCCAAGTAAAATAAACAATCAAAATTATCTACCTGAGCATACGGTTTCTTGTCTTCCTTCTCTTTTTGATTATTTAACTGCGGTCTTTCACTGGTATTCGGTGTTGTACGTTCATTCACATTCATAAGATCAGTTCAAAGAAACTATCTGGATAATTTTAAAATAATTTTGTGTAATTCTATTTATTACAATAAATAATAATATTAGAAAACATAATATAGTGTAAAAATCTATAATATAATATATATATATATATATATATATATATATATATATATATATATATATATATATATCTATTTTTACACATATCTATTATACACATATTTTCAAACTATTCAATATCACAAACAACAATGTCACAAATATTTTAAATATTTACGTCAATTTAGTACTCATATTCCCAGCTAGATGCTTAATACAGTATTGTTAAAATAAAACTAAAATCAATTATATATATATATATATAAATATATATATATATATATATATATATATATATATATATATATATATATATAACAGATTAATATTTTTCATTTGTTGTATTTATGATGAGAAATAAATAAATCAACACATGTTTATGTCATTTGAAAATATTTATTTTAAACAATTAAGTAAATACATATCTATTCATTTATAGTAATTTTACTAGATTTGTAGAGAAAAATTATGACGGTAATTACATTATGACTCTGATAATCTGACAGCGTGCAGTGATCACTATAGAATTTAAACTACGGTATAGTAATGAAGAATAGAAAGACAAAAGCCTGTATGTTCCGAAAGTAAAACAGAAAATTTTATAAAATAAATTTACATATTTTACAACAATATTATAATTGTAAAAATTCAACCAACCTTGCTTTTTTACCCGACGAACCATAATCTTTATTCCCTGTATATTTTATGGCCAATTTTGGAATCGTTGTTTTCAATTCAGCAATATATTTATCTGGTAAATCATCGAATCGTCCTGGTAGATATGTAACAAATTCTTCGCATTCGACAATCACTTTTCTACCAAATCCAGTTGTAACAGCTTTAATATCAAATAATTTATATACTTTATTTATTTCTAACTCAGTTAGAATTCTTCGAGGTTTTATATTGGAGAGTTGGCCTTTCTCATTCAACTTGTTAAAATCCATTTCTAAAGCAAACAATTGTTTTAATACCACAGTTTATAATTTATAATAATATTCTTACCTTTTACAATGCTATGAATACTCCGTGCCAGCAATAACAATAATGTAAAAATTTGAAACTAAACTTCCACATTTATACAGTCGTAATACAAATTTAACTTTTCAGCCTTCAGAACTGTTTATGCACTTTTAATAAGAAATCATCTCATCATCATCTGTGGCGCTACAGCCCAAATCGGGCCTGGGCCTACCGGACACACCGAGCCGCAGTTTTTACACTGCCGTACTGCCGGTTTTCGTACATTTCGTACTACATTATTTAAGGCGTATAAGTGACTAGCTTATCGCGCCCGAGTGTGATAAATACATGTAGCTGTATTTTATATTTTACGACAAATCACACGTTGTCGACAGGCGGATTCGAACTGACGAACCTTGGCCTTCAGAACTGTATATGCACTTTTAATAAGAAATAATAAGTTAAATTCCATACGTATTTCCGATAAGCATCTTTTTTTAAATACATATCTATTATACACATATTTTCAAACTAAAATAACATTCAATAATAATATATAAGCATGTACAATTTTTCAAATACAATACACGTATCTTCTCTAGCTAGACCGCAATCCTTCTTTCCCTTATAAATCATGGCTACACGACCATTTGATTCGTTTAAATATTTTATATCATCATCAGACATGTCGTCAAAGCGTGTTGGTAGAAAAACACCATAGTCTTTGAATTCTACTTTAACTTTTCTTCCAATCTTTGTTTCTACAGATTTTGCATTCACTACGTTATAAAAATAATAAAAGTAATATTAGGTATAATAATAATAATAAATAATAATAATATAAACAGGCATGATTTGACGACTTGTAACCGCACCTCACGCGAAGAAATATATCACTTATCGAGATCTGCTACTGCGGAGTACTACACCCAGTACGGAGTAAAATGCGCGATGATTTATTTATTTATTTTAAATATTGAAAAGAATACTAGAAATAGAAAATATTACAAAATAATTAACTTCTAAAATTTACAATAATATTTTTATTTTATGTTTATTTCATAACAATGCAAACGCTATTTTCAACCCAATCACATTTCAATACTACATACATTAACTACATAGAAAGTTTATCGTAATAACAAATAACTTTCTGTTTAAATATAAACTCGCCTTAATGACAAATAACTTACAAAAACAATTTATTCAAACACAAAAATATGTAGCGGTCGCTATAGAAGAATAGACAAACAAAAGCCTGTGGCTTGTGAAAGTGAAAACAGAATAATTTTTATAAAATATTTATTTAAAATAAATTTATATAATTTAAGACAATATAGATACCAAACTAAATTTATGTTCAAGATTTCTCGGTTTTAAAGAATATTGGTAATTGATTTTTAATGAGCTGGCGTAAAATACGCTTCTCCACTTAAAGGCGTCATTTTTAACTCAAAATACTTTAAATACAATTCAATAATATTCAATAAATAATAGCTAACATAATAATATATTTAAATGTAGTAAATAAGCATTTACAATTCTTCAAATACAATACACGTAGCTTCTCTGCCTAAACCACAATCCTTCTTTCCCTTATAAATCATGGCTACACGACCTTTTGATTCGTTTAAATATTTTATATCATCATCAGACATGTCGTCAAAGCGTGTTGGTAGAAAAACACCATAGTCTTTGAATTCTACTTTAACTTTTCTTCCAAATTTTGTTTCTACAGCGTTTGCATTCACTACGTTATATTTTTCATCTTGTACGAGGTCCGTAATTTTCTTTGTAGGTTTCAAGTCTTTCAATAAACCTAAGTTATTTATTTTATCAAAATTCATTGTTCTGTAAATAAAAATAATAAAATGAATATTATATAATAATAATAATAACATAAACAATAAAAAATACTTACACTAATGCACTTCGAACTAGCCTACTTGATGTTTGTATATTAATAGAAAGAAAAATAATTTATTTTCTTCTTTTATACATATCATGCTGTTATATACAAATATATTTCACAAAAATATATTTTACTTTCAAAATTCTTTCTTAATTACGGAAAACGACAATCCAAAATTTACAAATAACCTAAAAATAAAAAAACCCCGCGAGGGACCACTAATTTTTCCAAATTCTTCGAAAACGACATTCCAAATTTCACAAACAACATAACCTCACCTCCCCCACCATTCAAAAGTCAATAACCTAATTAGTACACCTGCACGTCATCTACACGGGAGTGTCTCCTATACTACTATATATATATATATATATATATATATATATATATATATATATATATATATATATATAAGTTAGATTTATTGATTTGCAATAAATGTTTTTAAAAAATTTTATTTTGAGTGTTTTACAACATAAGATATTTTTTAGTTCAGAAGTCAAAAGTTAGATACAGATTTGTTATAAGTATGTGTTGATCGTACTGGAGTGAGAATCTGACTGAGTTCAGTCTTACACGATCCTACCCAGGATGTTACATGATTCTAAGATATGATATTACACTATTATGGAATCGTATTGCTGGAGAGTCAGCGGTTTCTGTGGGAACACCGTTTCCTAACTCCTCCTTCGCTAGAATTGGGCTTCATCGGGGAGCTGGTGGACCGTTGTAGGGGCTGAAGTTCTCGGTTGAAGTTCAATGCCTTCTCTGGACTTCGGTCTTGTCAGCGAACGTCTGTGGAACTTTCTCTTTAAAAAGATTACAAGCAGGATGATAGCACCTGTAATCAAAATTATATAGAGTATTAGGGTTGAATAATTGATGATATTGTTGACATCGTGCTGGTCGAAGAAATAGTCGTCAATGGATTCTTCGAGTTTGTTCATTGGTTTCAGCTCGTTGATGGTATTCAGTTCAATTGACATTTTTGGAATTTGTGATTTGTTGAAGTCAAATTTGTAGTTTTCGATTACTACTGGTTTGCCAAAGGTTCCGTGTTTAAATAATAAATTTTGGTTCTTGTATTCCAACAGGCAATCGTCTTCTTTTACCAGGAATATTCCTTGGAGCGTTTTTATAGTGTCGCCTTGTTTACATTTGATTTTAATTTCTTCGTGATCGGGGAATATTATTAAATGTTGATTGATGTCAGTCAAATATTCGATATGATTCTGTCTGATATTTAATTTTAGAAATTGACAATTTTCAATGTTGTTGTGTGAAATGAAGTTCTTCTCGCAAGAGTTTTCGGTCAGTTCACTTATCTTGTTGGGACACTGGTATGTGTTTTCCTTATTATAGGTACATACGTCATATAGAGATTTAATTTGTCCATCATTTGATCTTAAGAAGTATTCTTGATTAGGGATAACAGTTACATATTCAGTATTGTGTTTAGTAGGAATCGGGATTAGGTGAATTAACTCAAATTGCGTTTCGTAATTTATAGGAATTTCAATAAAATACGTAATTTTGTTAGATGATAATTTGCAATTTACAAAGAGCATTTTTTCTAGTTCTAGAATATTTTCTGAATTTATATTAATTGGTAACTGATTATTATAAAATTTTGAAATTTTATTTAATTCTGTGAGAAGATCGTGTGACTTTATAATACTTGGATGTATAGTGTGTAATTTACAAAACGTCAAAGAATTTTCGACATCTTGGAGAATGTTAAAAGTTAAAGTATATAAAGTGTTTAATTGATGAAAAATATCTTTTATAAAGAGTTTATCTTGATCTCTAGTTCCACCGACAACAATGTGGAGTAGTTGTTCAATTTTTGATTTTAATAAATTTTCATTTTCTCTGATTGTGTCAACAGTCCTATTAAAATAGTCTATCATTTGTTGATTGACGGAATATTGGTATTTAATTTGGTGATTTAAATTATTTTGATTCTCCTTTAAGTGATTCAAAATTTGTGTATAACGTTTATCGTCGTCTGCATCTAAATTTCCTGTTATTGATTTGATAACTGTTCCGAGGCCGTTGATTAAGCCTCTTTTAACTCGTTGATTTTCTGTTTGTTTTGTTAAATGATTAATTTTTTCGTTAATGTTATTACGAATATAATCAATTATGTTATTATTATTGTCAAATTCAGGAGAAATTGTCTTGTCATTATTAAGGATTCGTTTAAGGTTTTCATATTGTTTGTTTAAATTTTCATATTGTGTCCAAAGTGGTTGTAAGTCGTAATAGTGTATGAATGTGTGTGTGGATTTTTGGAGTTTTGCGGTCCCGAGATTTATTGTCAGTAGTCCTGGATTATGTGTTATGTCTTTCATACTTAGTCCGTGGGAGTATGAGAGGTAGAGGGACCTGGAATATCCGAATTTTTGTTAGAAATTTTTCGGGGTCTTCTTATATTGGAAAGGTGTATTTTAGGCTGCTTTTTGTCATTGGGATTGGTTTCTATTTCCGCTGTTTTCAGGGGTTTATTTAATTTTTTTATCTTTTCTTTCTTAAATTTAGGCAATTTCGTTTTATTTACTTTTTGTTTGTTTTGAACATAAACTGTTTCAGGGATGTCTGGGAGTTCTTCTCTTGTTTCGTTAATTTTAGTTATTAATTTAGATTTTTCATCTTGCAATTTTTGATTAATATTTCGATACATTAGTTTAGTTTTATCTTTGTGTTTTTGTATATAGTCTTGGGTAACTTGTTTATCAAGTTCGATATCGAGAGGGGAATTTACTTCTAAATGACCGTTAATAATTTCAATCGGTTTTAAATTTGTCGAACTATGATTTGTATTATTATATGCTAAAATTGCATATGATATTTTATCTTTTATCGACTCATTCTTGAAATTGTCTTGCATATTGAATAAACGAATATGTTCTATTAAAGTTGAGTGAAAACGTTCAACTAAACCATTCGAGTTTGGATTTTGTGAGCAAGTAAAATGAATTTCAATTTTATGCAAGGATAATAATTCTTTAACAACTGTATTTTTAAATTCGAGTCCGTTGTCGGATACAATTAATTTTGGTATACCATGATGGGAAAAGAATTTAGTTAATTTATTTGTAATTTCTATAGCGTTGATTGACGTTACTTTATAGGCTTGCGCGTATTTTGAAAATGCGTCAATTATTGTTAGGAATTTGGAATTTTCGAGACTTAATGTGTCTACGTGTATAATGTCTAATGGTTTGTTGGGGGTCGGAGTTATATTTAATTTAGGTTTTACAGGATTTCTTTCGTATTTGGCTGCTAAACATATCTCGCATTGATTGATATAATCTGTGATGGTTTTATGTTGGTTAGGCCAATAATATCTCTTTTTTATTTGATTATAAACTTCATTAATGCCACGGTGATTTGTTTTGCTTTCATGATTATTTTTAATTGTTTGTAAAATTTCATCTGGGTCTTCTACATCTATTAATTTAGTATTACACTTAATAAATTTAATTTCAGAGTTTTTGAAATACTTTTGCAATACGTTGCTAAATTGTTCGTATAAGGGTTGCTCGAAATACAGGTAATATTTTACTTTAGGCACAACAAATTCTTTGATAAATTTTACCGTGTCTTTTTCAAAATTTGTTTCTGATAATTGCACTAAAATTCTCATTTTGTCAGAATGAAATTTTTGCACTTTTGGTGTACATGGAGAGTGTTTAACTTGAGATATAAATATTTGATTTTTGCCATAGTTTACGGCAGATTCTGTTATCGTAATGCCTATGATAGGATTTTCTGGATTTGAATGTATAGTTTGGTCTGTGTCAGTATCATTTAGGGCATCTTCGTCAGGTTCAACAATCATAGATTGTGTGTCATTGTTGGGATCGAAAGTATCGTTAAATGTTTCTACATATTCAAAAAGATTTTTCATACCGGGGTCTACAGTGTTGACGTTTAATTCTATTCGTGATAGAGCGTCAGCGTTTTTGTTTAAAGTTCCTTTTTTATGAATAACTTCGTAATCGTACTCTTCTAATTTGAGTCTCCAACGCATTAATTTGGAATTTGGCTCTTTTAATGAATGTAAATATTGCAATGGTTTATGATCAGTAATGATTTTAAATTTTCTGCCAAACAAATATGGTCTAAAATATTTCGTAGCCCACATAACAGCGAGTAATTCTTTTTCAATCGTGCTGTAGTTTTGTTCTGAGTCATTTAGAGTTCGACTTGCGTAGGCGATGGGAAGATCGGAACCAATATTACCTTGGGACAGGATAGCGCCTATAGCGTAATTGCTAGCGTCTGTGGTTAAGTTGAAAGGCTTGTTAAAATCTGGATATTGGAGTATGGGATCGTTAATTAGAAGATTTTTGCAAGTATTGAAACAGTTAACATATTCTGAATCGTTATGTTTAATTTCTGCGTCTTTCTTTAGACATTTAGTTAGGGGTTTCGTGAGTTGGGCAAAATTTTTAATGAATTTTCGGTAATAACCTAGTAGGCCTAGAAATGCTTTAATTTGTTTTGGTGTTTTCGGTAGAGGGTAGTTTTTGATCGCGTGAATTTTATCCGGGTTCGGTTTAACTCCGCTAGGGGTCACGACATGTCCGAGATACGCTACCTCTTTACGTAAAAATTCCGATTTGTCGAGCTGTATTTTTAAGTTCGCTTTCTTTAGACGGTCAAAAACTGTTCTTAAATTTTGAATATGCTCTTGGAGGCTTGTGCTGAAAATTATGACGTCATCTAAGTATACTAAGCAAATTTCGTTTACTAAATTTCTAAGTACGTTATCCATGACGCATTGAAAAGTTGCCGGGGCATTTTTCAAGCCAAATGGCATTCTCATGAATTCGTAATGCCCGTTTTCGGTATTGAAAGCAGTTTTTTGAATATCTGCTTTGTTCATCTCAATCTGATGGAATCCGGACGCGAGATCTAAGGTCGAAAAATAATTACATCTACCAAGTTTGTCTAATAAAGTGTTTATATTTGGTATCGGATACTTGTCATCGATCGTTTTCTCATTTAACTTTCTATAATCTATGACTATTCTCCATTTTTTCTTGCCAGATGCGTCAATCTTCTTGGGAACGATCCACACTGGGGATGACCAAGGAGAATGAGAGGGACGGATTATTTTTTGATCAAGCATTTTTGAGATTTGATTTTGCACTTCTTTCCTATGCACTTCAGGATATCTATAGGTTTTTGAATATACGGGGATTTCGTCTTTAGTTCGGATAAAGTGTTTAACTTCATTCGTAAAAGTTAGTGATTTATTATCGCCGTGTAAAATAGTAGAGAATTCTTTTAATAATTTCATAATTTCAGGTTTTTCTTCTTGATCCATATGATCAATTCTTATTTTATTCATATCTAAATTATTTTCAGTGCGGGTTTTGTCAAAGTTTAAATTATTAATTTCAAAATGATTTAGTGTTTCTAGATTTACGCAATTTACAGTGTCTAGAATTTGTTCATTATCCGTTGTGTTAATAGCAGGATAGAATAATTCGTAATTTTCTACTTTAGCTAAACCTTCGGGAATAATTATGTTATTTATTTTAGTTTCTGGTATGAATGCTTCTCCGGTCTCTATGTTGTTAACAAATATTTTAATTATTTTTTCCGAGTTTGGTGGAATTTTGATATAATGAGATTTTGGAAGTATCTTATGATAATGAATTTTTATATCTTGAGTAGGAGTTTTAATTTTATCATTATTTAAATCAATACTTGTTTCTAAAATTTTTAAATTATCTATTCCAAGCAAAACATCAAAGTTATTGTGGAAATCGAATAGATAGTATTTTAATAATTTATCTGGGTTGTTAAACAAGTTTGAAGCAGGTAAAATAATACTAGAATTTTCAGTTGAAGTACCGTGAGCTGTTGTGATTTTAAAAGTGTCATTTTGAATTTTATTTTTATAATATTTCTGTGCAATATTTGGGTTAATAAATGAGCGTGTACTTCCGGTATCTATCAAAACTTTTAAGTTATGTTCGGGATATATTATGAATGGTAGTTCGCTATAATTATGAGTTAAATTCATAATTTCAAATTCGTTTCCGAGGCTTTTTATTGAAAAAAAGCGTCTTGATCATGGTTTTCATCATTATCGGGATTTGGCTCGGTGACGTAATATTCTGCGTTTTCATCACAGTATTGTTCTTTGATTTCGTTATTTTGTAATTCATCGACTTCGGTATTAAATAGTTCTTCCGAAATAAAATCAGGTTTTCGTTGGGATTGGAATTGTTGAGGACGGTAATTACTTGTGCTTGGTCTTGGTGTGAATGATTGTCTAGTACTGACACTCATGGGCGTCGGTTTCGCAAATTTTTTGTTTGGATCAGGTTTGAAAACGTTTGGAATGTTTGGTTTAATTTGTTGATGATTTTGTTGGTATGTGTAGTGTGGTTGAGGGGTGTAGTGTGTTTGATTAGGCTTGTACATTAGTTGAGGGTAACTTCTTTGTTGAAATGGTTTGTTATTTTGTGTGGGAAGGTTTTGTTTGGGTTTGAACGTATTTTTGTGTTGTTGTTTATTGACTGAGTCAATTTGGAAGTCGTTTGTCATCATGTTCAGGGCGGTGGTTAGGTCTTTTGGGTCTTTGGTTCTCATTAATGTGCCTAGAGGCTCTCTAAGTCCTCGCAACATGACTCTTAACGCAAAATTTCTAAAATAGCCAATTAGAATTGGTTGTTCTTCCGCTTTTATATGTAGAGTTACATAAGAGGTTGATAAATTTAATAAGTGTATAACTCTGTTGTAATAATCAAATGGGGATTCATTTTGATTTTGTTTTAATTCGCATAATTCGACATTTAAAGTGTAAATATCGCGCTTGTCCGCGTACGTATTTAATAGGGCTGTTTTTAAATCTAGCCATTTAGTAATTGTGACACTCGCAATGTTGACGGCGGCTTCTTCTTTTATTTTTGTCAAAATACTGCTCATTAAGTACTCGTTTTGGAAATTATTTGCGTCTGTTGTATCATAAAATTTATTTACGATTTTTTCGCTAATTTCTATAAATCTACTTAATAATTTAGCATCACCTCGAAATTCGGGGATCATGTCTAAATATTCGCGTTTGAGTTCTGGGACAGCCATTTCGTCAAGGTTTAGGTTATTTATTTGATCGATAAGGGATTGATCGATTGGGAGTGTGTTTGGAATGTAAATTAGTGAGTCAGAGGAATTTACTGAATCTGTATCTGAGCTATCGTCTGATTCTAATTCGATATTCGCTCGATTATCTCTAGATGTCATATGTGCACTACTTACAGGAAAATCAGTGTGTTCTTCATTGGCTCTGTACGACTTCTTCCACGATGGAGGAACAGGACAGGATGAATCTTCTACGGCTCGGCTCTGTGTTCAGCAGGGCTTCGTTGTTCTCTTCGTGTGACGCGATGCACTCGTTGAAAACGTGTAGATTTTTTTTCACTGATTTTACGTTGATTCTTCGCAATAAATCGTTGAAACGAACCGAAATTTTTATGTTTCGTTTGCGATATCCGTTGCGACTGCGCCAGTTAGATTTTTTGATTTGCAATAAATGTTTTTAAAAAATTTTATTTTGAGTGTTTTACAACATAAGATATTTTTTAGTTCAGAAGTCAAAAGTTAGATACAGATTTGTTATAAGTATGTGTTGATCGTACTGGAGTGAGAATCTGACTGAGTTCAGTCTTACACGATCCTACCCAGGATGTTACATGATTCTAAGATATGATATTACACTATTATGGAATCGTATTGCTGGAGAGTCAGCGGTTTCTGTGGGAACACCGTTTCCTAACTTATATATATATATATATACCGGGTGTAACACGAAAAGTGAAACATAGGCGTTTAACATGGCAAATCAGTTTTTCCGTGCGCATTGCTTCCCTAATTATTTTAGGAAAAATATTTCAAATAAATGTTGTAAAGCATAAAATTCTACATCCGAATCAATAAACAAAATTCATTTTGACTACTTAATAACTGCAGAAATTAAATTTGAAAATTCACGTAATTAAAATTTAATAGTAATAGCCATGGAATTAAAAACCAGAGATGAACAAATGCGCAACGTTTTATACGTCAATGTCAGAATAAATTGTCAAAATCATTTTTACGTACTAAATATTTGTTTTAAAATAAAAATTTAATAATAATAAGGGAAAAAATTTTTTTGATTTATTATTTTAGAATAAAAAAAAATCGATAAAATATTTAAGGTAGGTTGCTATTAAATATTTAACAAATTAATTAATGTAACATCAACAAACTAACTATTCTTAAATTGTTAAATTAGATGTTCAAATAGTCCATCGTTTTGAGCTAAACAATAACCTAATATGTTGTAGAAGCTTTCTCGAGTATTCTTTAATTGTCGATTATTTATTTTCTGGCATTCTTGTAATATAGCATTTTTAAGTTCTTCTAAATTCTGGTATCTTTTTTTATAAACATAAGATTTTAAATGGCCCCATAAAAAAAATCGCACGGATAAAAAATCTGGCGACCGTGCTGGCCAGTTAACTGGTCCATTTCATTCTATCCAGCTTTCAGGAAATACATGGTTTAGATATTCCATAGCTTCTCTAGTGCTATGTGCAGGGCAGCCATCATGCTGGAACCACACATTTTCTTTGTTTGTTTCAATAATTTGTGGTCCAACAGCATTAATTAATAAATTCAAATATGATGCTAAATTTATTCGTTGAATGAAGAATGGACCAATGATTTTATCACCAAAAGTTCCTGCAGATACATTGACAGAATGACGATATTGTGTCGTCGATTCTACAATATTATGTGGATTATTTTGTGACCAGTACCGATAATTATGACAGTTTGGTTCGCCATTCATGGTAAATGTGCATTCATCTGTGAATAAAATACTATTTAAAAATTATCTATTTACAATTTGATTTCTCCATCATTATTTCACAGAATCAGGCACGCAGTTCAAAATCTCGTTCCAAAATATTTTGGTGGTTTTGAAATTTAAAAGGAATGTATGTATGTTTTTTGAGAATTCTATGCACTGTCATAAAATTTATATTTAGTTCTCTGAAAATTTCCCGCACACTCATTGTTGGCTCCAGTTCTATTAAAGCAGGAATATTTTCTTCTTTGTTATAAATTCTTTCATTTATTTCTTTCTTGAAATTTAGTGTTCCTGTCTTTTCAAACTTTACTATAAACCTCTGAATAGTTGCCGTACTTTGATAATAATAAACCCTAATATTGATTTAATATCACAGTTGGTCAAAATAAATACTAATAATTTGACGTATGAAACGTTACGCATTTATTTATTTATTTATGTTACTCTGTACAACAGGATATTAATCCCAATTACAGTACAGGATCCGCACTCACCGAGCCGCAGTGTGTTAGTTTATATAATTTTTAGCTTGAGTGAGATTCGAACTCGGGATCTCCGGACTCGAATTCCATATTGCTATCCACACCACCGTACTAACGGATTTGTTCATCTCTTGTTTTTAATTCCATGGCTATTACTATTAAATTGAAATTACGTGAATTTTCAAATTTAATTTCTGCAGTTATGAAGTAGTCAAAATGAATTTTGTTTATTGATTCGGATGTAGAATTTTATGCTCTACAACATTTATTTGAAATATTTTTTCCTAAAATAATTAGGGAAGCAATGCGCACGGAAAAACTGATTTGCCATGTTAAACGCCTATGTTTCACTTTTCGTGTTACACCCGGTATATATATATATATATATATATATATATATATATATATATATATATATATATATATATATATATATATATATATATATATCAAATATATAAATATATCATCACGCCATTTACCCAGTATTGGGTGTGGCACTCTGCCTAAGCAGATCTCGGTAATTGATATATTTTTTCTTATGAAGTGCGGTTACCAGCCGTCAAATCACGGCCCTCAAAGATATTAGTGGAGAGGGAGCCACAGGGGTAGATTTAAATTGGTGAAAATTGTTTGTCGGCTGTGGGGATCGAACCAGGGTTCTCAAGATCCACAGGCCGACTCGATACCACTGAGCCACCTAACCCATTTAAAATATCAATCTGTATATTTTCAAAATTCGTTTCCTTCGAGTAGAAATCATTTCGGCAGGCACACACAATAACAAGACACTAACATGTACCACAGAATGCTCGTGAATTGTCTATATAGAATATAATAATGATAATACGGAGTTATTTTTAGTAACAAATGTTGCCAAATTTGTGGGACGTTAATTTGCCCGCTATATATATATTTATTCTCAATATACATCTTATCGACACTAGCACCGCTATGTGGCGACTTGATGACACTAAAGTGTATATTTTCTCCAAGATTTGGTTTAAAATGGCCTCCTGTAATTTTGACGTTTTATCACTAGATAGCACGACATATATTCATTTGAATCTTTTAGAGCTAATTGCAAAATGGCCTCCGTGTATCGGAGGCCAATTTTACCGCAACTTTTACACAGGCGGATATCAACTTGTACGCAAAATGTTGCGCGTCTTTCGCAATCGTGTCCAAAAATTTCTTGGTGGTTTTGTATTTTATAAGAATAGTATTTGTATTTTTTTAATATTCTATAAACCGTCATGAAACTAATATTTAGTTCTTTTGAAATTTCTCGGACACTGAGATTTGGTTCCATTTCTATTAATGCTAGTACATTTTCTTCATTATTATTATTTCTATCTCCATGCACACGTCCCTGTTCCTGTTCTACTTGATTATTAAATGTACAGGTCTTCTCAAATTTGGTAATAAAGTTCTGAATTGTTGTTTTACTTGGAATGTTATGGTGCGGCCAAATAATACTGATTAAATCACGTATTCTTCGAAAACTTTCACCAGAATAATTCCACTTAATAATTTTTAACTTTTCTTTATGTGAATAGTTATCCATTTTCAATAATGATATAACAACACTTAAATAAATCACAAATCTATTTAAAACTAGCTCTACAACTTTTATTTGAAGCATTTTTGTCTAAAATCAATTGGCCACTTTTGCGCAAGGAAAAACTGATTTCTCATGTTAAACGCCTATGGCCAGGTTTTCATGTTACACCCGGTATATATATATATATCACGTACAAGTTGACATCCGCCTGTGTAAAATATATATATAAATATATAAAGGCGCGGTGGCCGAGTGTTAAGGCACATCTCTTAACATACTGTGACGTCACCCGGACCAAGGTTCGTCAGTTCGAATCCGCCTGTCGACAATGTGTGATTTGTCGTTAAATATAAAATACAGTTACATGTATTTATCACACTTGGGCGTTATAAGCTAGTCACTTATACGCTTTAAATAATGTAGTATTCGACTACGAAAACCGACAGTACGACAGTGTAAAAACTGCGTCTCGGTGTGTCCGGTAGGCCCTGGCCCGATTTGGGCTGTAGTGCCATCAGATATATATATATATATATATATATATTTAGCAAACATCGAACACATAAAAGAGGTGGGGGTGTTGCTTTTTATGTGCGCAATGGTATTACTTGTAAGATTTTAGATATTTCATTTGTCACCAGTAATAATATCGAACATCTATGGATACAATTTACTAGTCAAACCCTTAAATATATATTCGGTGTAATTTATAACCCTCATGTAGACTCTTATAAAGAACTAGATATATATATATATATATATATATATATATATATATATATATATATATATACGAGTATTAGGGTGGTCCTTAATATGGATATTTTCGAATTTCTATGCTCCCAGGAGCTCAAATGCTTCCAAATTGATTAAAAAAAATTCTCTGAAAGTTTGAGCTCTTAATATTAACTTTAAGATAGTCCGCGCTCCAACCTAAGTTTCTTATGGAAATAACATGGGAAAAATTCCATTTCTTTTTTAGAATTTTATAACTCAGCGACAAATGAATCAAAAGTAATAATTCGCTTCATGTCTTATTGTAAATTTGACGCTCTACAAAAAAGGTTTCTTATAATTTTTCTCGCTCAAAGTTTAATTATTATATAATTATTAATAACATCAAGTATAATTATTAAGTAAATACTTATTTTATAAAATATATAAAATTTTTGTTGTAAAATTTTTATTATAACCAAAAAAAGCAATTAAGATGTTTGTAATTTTTGTGGCATTATGGACTGAGTCACTTACGCCATCTCTGATAGTATTTGTGAACTCAAACATTTTGCACTTAAAAATATTCATAAATCACTTAACCGCTAATTAAAATAAACAATCTGTGTGATAACGAAATATTTATTTATCATGACATCAAGATAAATTTTACGGTAAAATATTTATTTAATTGGTGATGTTGACACACAAATTATCGGTAATAAATTGCCATCAAAATTACAAGTGCTAAAAGTTTTTTTTTATCACATACGTATTCTCAAATTAAAATTACGTGAAAGTGCTGAAATCTGCATAGATGAAATTAAAGTATTTTGGCAAAAAGCTCAGATACCAATTTAAAGAAAAGATCATTGTATAGATCAGTTGTTAAAATTATATGAGCAATATCAGCTCCTTCAAAAAAGTGTAAACAGAGACTCAAATAAAATTAAAGAGGACGCATTTAAATCTTCATTGTTGAATTTGTTCGACGTTGCCCATGCAAATGTGGCACTAATGGTCAATGAAAATACAATGCATTTTTTAACTGAGCAACGGAAAGATGGTAGAGTTGGTTACATAGCTAATATTGAGTCTGATGATAATGAACAAGTACAAAAGATAAAGGATGAACTACTACAGCCTACAGCTACGTCGTGAGAAATCGGAGAGAGAAAAAGCTCGATACGGTAAAATTGATTTTAAAATAATTTATAAAGTTGGATTGATTTATTAAAAATAATTGTACCTTAATTTTAATCACAAATTTTTATTTTTATACATTTTATGTTAATTGAATAGATGAATTTGTGGAATTCACATCAAGCAGCGAAGTGGAAGGAGTAAATCCGTTGAGTCAAAAAACAATATCGTCTGTGTCAAATTTTTCCGATGAACTGGCAACTACTCAGCACCAAGAATCAACATAATCTCGTGGGACAATAAATATCGTAGATGATAAATTAGTAGCGATCTTCGATCATTGTAAAATAAGTGACCGTAATGCTGTACGTTTGATTATTGCTTTATGTTCAGTATTAAATATCGACGTAAATCCATTAATAATAAATAGATCATCTATTCACCGAAGTAGAGAAAAAATACGTGAGGAGAAAGTCAAACAAATCAAAGAACTTTTTAAAACTGAAGACTTGAATGCTAGTGCACTGGGATGGAAAAATTATGAAAACTTCAAGTGGAAAAAAAGAGAACGACTAACAGTTGTATTAAGTTGTGGACAAATTGAAAAAATATTAGCGATCCCAGTATTAGATGATGGTACAGGACAGTCAAGCTGATGCAATGTTTGACGCTATTAATGATTGGGGTATTCCTAACTGTATCAAAGCTCTTTGCTGTGATACTACTGCTGCGAATCTAGGATTGAATAAAGGAGCTGCAGTTTTACTTGAACAGTTGCTTGAAAAAAAAACTACTGTATTTGCCTTGCAGGCATCACATATTTGAACTTATTCTAAGGGATGTTTTTGAACTTAAAATACCTACAACTTCAGGCCCTGATGTACCTTTGCTTAAAAGATTTCGAGAGCACTGGACAGAAATTGATACAAGTCAATATTGTACTGGCGTCGAAGACTCGTACGTGCTAGACAAAATACAAAATCATATTGAAGACATCAATCAATTTATCCAAAAGCAACTAGATTCTGAACAACCAAGAGAAGACTACAGAGAACTTTTGGAGCTTGTTCAGATATTTATTGGTAAAGTTCCGTGCAGTAAAGTAAAATTTAGAAAACCGGGTGCATTCCATCACGCTAGATGGATGCCGAAGGCCATATATACTATAAAAATATTTTTATTTCGTAAACAATTCACAATGACGGTGAAATTAATCAAATCAATTTCTGAAATTTGTATTTTTATTGCTACAGTATATATCAAAGCATGGTTTACTTGTCCTCTAGCATCTGAAGCTCCAAATAATGATTTATCATTTTTAAAAGAACTTATTGATTATGAATTGACAGATGCTAAAATATCTGAGGTGGCGTTGAAGAAATTTAGCAAGCACTTGTGGTATTTAAATCCAGAAACTGCAGCTATGGCGTTTTTTGACGAAAGAATATCACTAAACATTATGAACCAGATGGTGATTATGTTAAAAAGTATTGACAAAAGTTCTGAAAACTTGAAACGCTTCGAAATTCAAAATATTAGAGATGTATAAACTGGAACATTGCTTCATTTATATCATCAAGATCACTCCAGTTTTTCAAACGGTTTGGAATAAATATAGATTTTTAAAATTTAAATCCATCTGAGTGGTGTCGAAATGAAGATTACCAGAAATATATATTCGGTGTAATTTATAACCCTCATGTAGACTCTTATAAAGAACTAGATATTTCAGATCCAATATTAACTGAGTTTTTGCCACAATGTAATTATTTACTTTGTTTGGGAGACATAAATGTTAATTTATTATTAAATGATGTGCGTGCAACTTTCTTCTAATTTATTATCTGCTTATGATATGCTTCAATTAGTAACGAGTTATACACGACCATCTTCTAAAACTCTCCTTGATGTGATTGTAAATAAAATAAATATATCATCACGCCTTTTACCCATTTCTGGGTGTGGCACTCTGCCTAAGTGATATATTTCTTCGCTTGAAGTGCGGTTACCAGCCGTCAAATCACGGCCCCCAAAGATGTTAGTGGTGGGGGAGCCACAGGGGTAGATTTAAATTGGTGAAAATTGTTTGTCGGCTGTGGGGATCGAACCAGGGTTCTCAAGATCCACAGGCCGACTCGATACCACTGAGCCACCTACTCCATTATTGTAATTATTGTAATATCTGATAATATGTTATTGTAATATCTGATAAGTCACTGTGCTTATTCACAAATGTAATTGATGGTACTAATATCTCTGACATTAATTGCGTTTACTGTATGTTACAATTACCTAAACCCTCTATTATGGAGAAATATTACTCGTTTAGAGATTTCAAGGAATTTAACTATGAAATTTTTTTGCTGATATTAATGATAAGTTAGATTATTTAAATAATAATATTATTGCATTGTTCGATAAACACGCCCCTATAAAAACTATAACCATTAATAAAAATTATTGTCCCTGGATCACTCCCGTGATAAAAATTATGCAGCGTAAAAGAGATAAAGCGTTAGCTGAATTTAAAAAGTTTAAAATTGAATCGAAATATAATTTTTACAAACAACTTTGTTATCTAACTACTGCTGCTATATGGAGGGGAAAACAAGTATTTCTTGAATGTGAAATTAATAATAGTTTTAAAAATTCCACCAAACTATGTAATAATCTAAGACGGTTAGGTGTTAAGGGCGCAGTAGCAAAGAATATTCCGGAAGTTCTCTGTGAACCAAATATCTACGCGCAATACATGTTAAACAAAGTCGGCCTCTAATATCAGTATTCAGACCAAACATTTTTATGAAAATAATTTAACAATTTAGTAACCGGGTGTACTTTTTATGTTTCACTGTATTGCCAGCGATGCTGTTCAACTAATTTTATCTAAGCTAAAATCGAATACTACAGGCGCAGATAATATTTCGCGTAAGATGATTATGATAATTTTACCTTACATTCTGGATTATGTTACGCACATTATAAACACCTGTAGTATTGATAGTATCGTCCCTGATGTTTGGAACATTGCAATTATTAAGCCAATTCCAAAACAAGCGAATTGTGCTACATTAAATGATTTGCGTCCTATTAGTATATTGCCTGTACTGTCTAAAGTTCTTGAGAAAGAATGTAGTGGTCAAATCATGAATTATGTAACGGTAATAAATATTCACCCTAAATGTCGTACCCGTTGCGCATACTTGTGCAACCTCAGGAAAATTTATATTTAATATGAATTATTTAACAACATAACTGCAATTAAAAGTTTATTTGTACTATGTGGATGTTGCGTTTACGTGTTACATGTTTTGTTATGAAAGTGAGTTTTGAATTTTTTATATAGATACACGCTATCGTATTTCCGATCTGATTATGTGCGAAGAAATTCATTATTAATTACAGAGGTTATGGTAGCTAATATTTCATACTACTTTAACTTCACCTGTACATTACAATAATTTGTCGAGAAGAGAATACAAGAAAACAAGAATTCTTGAATGTTAAAAGAAAATTTGTAGACAACAGACACTCGAAGCGAACGGACGTGCCGAGCGCTAACAGTGACTATATAGAATAACGAATAATCAAACGTACAAATTAAATAACCGCTGTTAGTTAATCTCACTAATTATAAATTAACAACTTGTGTTACCAGTGACACATAATAGTGACTAATCATGCCAGAAAATAGTGACGGACCAGCTCCTACTATGGAGAGTGAGTTAAAAACACTGCAAAGTGAACTAGAAAAACTGAAAAAGGAAAACTCCGAACTAAAGAAAATAATCTCGGAGCTACAGCCACAGAAGACAACTATAAACCCCACCATAAAACAGATCGATCAAGCTGATGAGCAAGATCAAATCGCCAGTGAAACAGACTGGATTTTACAAAGAAACAAGAAAAGGAAAATAGAAAACTCAGCAAAAACAACGGAAAAAAATACAAACCAAGGAAACAATCAAACCGGGACCAAAAAACGAAACCCACCCCCGATAGTGGTAAGTAACCTTTTAGATTATTCAGTAATGAACAAGCATTTGCAAGACAAGAATTTTAACTACAAAACCAACATGCTGAACAACAATCAGCTGAAGGTGAATGTAGAAACAGATGCTGAATATAGAGAATTAACCCAGTTATTGAATACAACTAAAGTAGAATGGCATACATGCGAGAACAAGCAAACCAGGCCCATCAGAGTAATGGTTAGGAATTTGCACCCAACTTGCAATACAGAAGAAATAAAAGAAGAATTAAAAAATATGAACCTTAAAATCACTGATGTAACTAATAAAATAAAGAAAAATAAAGTAAATGGAATAGAGGTAATTACTCCACTCCCACTATTTATGCTAACCTTCGATAACACAGAGGACATTAAAAAGATTCATGAGATTCAATACCTGTGTCACATGAAAGTCAAAATAGAACCCCTAAGAGGAAATAAACTTATACCGCAATGCAAAAAATGCCAACGCTATGGACATACGCAGAAATACTGTCAACGACAACCTGCTTGTGTCAGATGTGCAGGTGACCACCTTACATCTCAATGCATCAAACCTAAAACTACAAAATCAAAATGCTTCAACTGTGGTGAAGAACATCCCGCAAGGTACCGGGGATGCATGGTAGCCAAGGAACTTCAAAAAAGAAGAGACAACATAAATAAGAACAATAAAGTAAATAATCAACCAAGAACCTTTCAATCCAAACAAACCAGCGACAATATGTCATACTTACAGGCAACACAAAACAATCAAAGTACATTAAAACAAAATAACGATCAACAGACCATGATACAGATGATGCAACAAATAACGAATACATTGCAAAAACTATCCGAAAGATTGGATAGAATAGAAACTAATAACACCGGCGCTATCAGAACAACAAATGGATAGGTCAGATCTAAGAATTGCAACATGGAATGCCAATGGCAGTCTAAACAAGATACAAGAGCTAGAGGTATTCCTAGTCACACAAAATATCGATCTGTGTCTAATATCAGAAACCCACATGACAAACCAATCCTACTTACGAGTACGGGGATACAAAACCTACAACACAAACCATCCCGGAAACCAAGCGAGGGGAGGAAGTGCTATAGTAATAAAAGAAACCTTGAACCACTATGAAGAAAATCACTTACAAAGAGACGAAATTCAAATAACAGTAATCGTAGTAAAATCTACAAAACAAAACCTAACTGTTGGAGCGCTATATTGCCCACCAAGGCATAACTTAAAAAAAGAAAACTACAAGAGCTTCCTTCTACACTTGAATGACAGATTCATTGTGGGGGGAGACTTCAACTCCAAGCACGTAGACTGGGGCTCAAGATTGACTACAACCAAAGGCAGAGAACTTAGAGAAGCAATCAGAGAAAGAGGATGTAACTACCACTCAACCGGAAAACCAACATACTGGCCCACAGACCCGACGAAGAGACCTGACTTACTTGACTTTTTCATATCAAGAAAAGTGTCCGCTAACTTTATAGATGTAGAAGACAACTTTGACCTAGACTCAGATCACTCGGCAGTAGTACTTACTCTGAGCGAACGTATCATTAAGAAGAAAACTAGACCAACCTTAACAAATAAAACAACAGACTGGGAGAGCTTCACGATGGAAGTAGAAAATAAAGTTAAGTTAAATACCCAAATTAAAACTAAACAACAACTAGAAATGGAAGCAGAAATATTTATCAACATCTTACAGAAAGCTGCATGGAACAATACAACAGAACTCACACACAAAACAACAGCTAATAACTATCCAATAGAAATAAGAGAGCTAGTCAAAGAAAAAAGAAAAGCTCAAAGAAAATGGCAGCAAACAAGAATTCCTGCTAACAAGACAATCTTGAACAACAAAACTCAACAACTGAAAAGAGAAATTAAAAAACTAAAAGAAGAATCAATTCAAACCTACCTGGAAAATCTAACAGCAGATGCAACAACCAACTATTCCTTATGGAAAGCGACAAGAAAAATAAAAAAACCAATTACACACATCCCTCCCATCAGGAACGGACATGGTAGCTGGGCTTGAAGCAATAAACAAAAAGCCGAAACCTTCGCCAAACATTTGGAAGCAACCTTTAAACCTAATACTATCCACTCTGATATCGTAATGGAAGAAATCATGAACCAAGAAGAAGAAGAAATACCACTCGTCACCCCCAAAGAAGTCGATAACGAAATAAAAACAAACATAAATCCAAAGAAATCTCCTGGTTACGATCATATCACCGGAGAAATATTGAGAAAATTATCAAGAAAAGGAATTGTCAAGCTGACCTACCTAATAAACGAAGCATTCAGACTAAAGCACGTTCCTAGTACGTGGCAAGTAGCCGAAGTTATAATGCTGCCTAAGCCAGGGAAACCGCCAGACGAATCCAAATCATATAGGCCAATATCATTGCTACCTATAGTATCAAAGCTATTTGAGAAATTGCTCCTCATGAGACTGAAACCTATAATAGAAAGAAAAGGAATAATCCCAAATTACCATTCGGCTTTAGGACAAAGCACTCTACAATTGACCAAGTACACCGCATAACTGACATCATAGAAAAAGCTCTAGAAGATAAAAAAATATGTTCAACCATCCTCCTCGACGTGGCGCAGGCCTTTGATAAGGTCTGGCACGAAGGCTTAAGTCACAAACTAAACAAATTATTGCCGAAACAATATGCCGACTTATTAAATTCCTATATATCAGTCCGTCATTTTCGCATAAAACAAGAAGACGAATACTCAGAACTTAAGGAGATAACAGCTGGCGTTCCGCAAGGAAGTGTCCTCGGGCCAATCTTATACTTACTGTACACGAGTGACATACCAAGACTAGAAGACGTAACAATCGCCACATTTGCAGACGATACAGCACTGTTAGCAGTCAGCTCAGACATACAAGAAGCCAGTAACAAACTTCAACAAGCAAGTAACCGCATTTGTAAGTGGATCAAGGACTGGAAGATTAAGATAAACGAACTAAAATCAACACATATTAACTTTACAAATAAAAACATAGATCCCCTACCAGTTAGAATAAACGAAAACATCATTCCGTATGGAAATCATGCAAAATATCTTGGGATGACCCTGGATGTTAAACTAAAATGGAAAGAACATATAAAAAAGAAAAGAAGTGAACTGGATATTAAATATAGACAGCTATATTGGCTTATAGGAAGAAAGTCACAACTACCATTACACAATAAACTCATAATCTACAAGCAAATTCTAAAACCAGTCTGGGTCTATGGAATACAACTGTGGGGTTGTGCCAAAGATAGTCAAATAAAGCGCATCCAAACCTTCCAAAACAAAGTGCTACGGAACATAGTCAACGCTCCGTGGTACGTACGAAACACCGACCTACACCGTGACCTAGGGATAGCCGATGTCGCAAGCGAGATTAAAAGATTCGCAAGCAAACATGAATCTCGACTACACCAACACATCAACGAGGAAGCAATTCAACTACTCAACAATGAAGATATAACAAGAAGGCTCAAGAGGAAGAAGCCATTCGAGCTGGTGATGTAATAAGAGTGAAATTATTGGACACCACTGGGTGAACATTACTTTAAGTACTTAGGTTAAGATTTAAGAATGTAAAATTAATGGTTGGTCTAATAAGACCAGTTTTAATTTGTCTAACGTTGTAACATGTAACGTTGACCAATAAAAAAAAAAAAAAACCCTAAATGTCAATCTGGATTTAGAAAAGGGCATAGCACTAATACATGTTTATGAAATATCTTTGATGAAATTTTAAATAACTATAACCAAGCAAAATTATCTCTTCTTATCCAAGTTGACTTCTCCAAAGCCTTCGATATGATTAATCACAGCATGCTACTTGCTAAGTTTAGGTATTACAACTTTTCGGGCAGTGCTCTTCAGTGGTGTAAAAGCTGTCTAAACAACAGACATTTTCAAGTTAGCATGTCATCGAATGTAGATACCAAATTTTCATCGCTTTTTCTACTTCAGTGTGGTGTGCCGCAAGGATCTATTGTTGGACCCTTATTTTTCTTAATTTATATTGCAGACATGCATTCTGTTTTTAATTATTGTTCTGTACATTCGTATGCCGATGATACGCAAATTGATACAAATACTTTAGAACAATGCGCAATTATTAATGATGAGTTAAAACAACTAGTCTATTGGGTCAATAACAATGGACTTAAGATTAATGCTAATAAATCATCCCTTTTGATTTTTGGCAATTTTGATATACCCAATATTTTATTGGATGGAATAATTCTTCAGCGTAGCAGCGTCACAAAAATCTTGGGTCTTTACGTCGACGAAAATTTGAAATTTACTGAACTGAAAAAACTAACAGCCTCCAGATTAAGGTAGCGACACATATCAGTTTAGGCAAGAACTTAATATCAATATAAAACTAGGTTTAATCAACTCACTGTTCTTGCCCTAATTTGATTATTGTGCGTGCACTTACATTACTAATCTCACTCAAACAGATAAACACAGAATAACTCTTATTGAAAATTCCTGCTTACGATTTGTTTATGGTGTGCGTAAGTATGAACACATATCTGAATACCGTAAATTATCTGGCGTAAAGCATATTGATAATCGCGTAAAGATTGCGTATCTCTGTCCGGTACTCCATCGTATTTATTGGATAAATTAATAAGTAAGCAATACAATTATAGTCTACGAATTACTGATCTTTATATCGTTCTTTCATTTCTTAAGGCTAAATTTAAAAATTCCTTTTCGTATTTGGCGCCCAGTTTGTATAACAATATTTCTAGTTCATTGAAGTCTTTATCGTTTAATTCGTTTAAAACCTTTGTTAAAAATTTATATTAAAAATGCCCTTATGTAAGGTGACAATTTCCTTATTTTTAGATTTAAGATGTCCACTTTAATTAATTGTAAAGAGTACACTGATGTCTCTACTTCTTTTTTGTTTATGTATGTTAATGACTGTAATTATTATTTGGCACTTTACATGCTATATTATTTTGTAGTGTTATGTACACGGGTTAGGTGGAAGAGCAGCCTTGGCTGAACCTCGTCTTTGACATGAACGTCAATAAATAATAATAATAATAATAATAATAATATATAAATTATATGATCGTGACCGATATATAATAACAAAAAACAATATTTTTGATTTCAACACAGACTTTATTTAGCAGTTGTAACTTAGAGTTTACACAGTAAAAAGGATAACATGTCTTTGTGTCACACGTATTTATAGTGTGTCTTATCAGAAAGGTTCTTATTACAGCGTGCGAGATTCCGTTAGACATTCATCATATATTTGTTATGTCAGCATCTAATAGGGTTACAGAATACCTCCCCTTCTAGATGATGGCTAAGAAAAAGTGGATGGAAAAGAAATCTGATGTTCTACTTTATTAGTTGAGTGTGGTAATTGAATGATTTTTGTTTCATCAGATGTCTTTCCTTTATATATTTTATTTTTATATTTATTTATTAATTTATATTATAACATATTGGAGTTAAAATAATAATAGTTAGTAATACGTACAATATAGTAAAATGTGTTTCAGTTTTAGTGTTTCATTCTTTCAGTGGTCTTATAGTAGGAATAGCTTTTGTAAATTCTTCTATATTTTGCAAAATTTTATTTTTGTTTGGTTTTATTTCTAACATCAATGGTTGTGGAAACTGAAGTTTTATTTCTTTATATTTATTTACAAAAGGTTTGAAAACATAGTCATTAATTTTACATTGACTTGTACTGGAAATCTGAAATATTCCTTGTATGCTTTTAATTTCTTTAATATTTTTACAATCAATTTCAACGTTCTGTTTATCAGGGCTAAATATAATTCATTCATTCGAATTTGGAATACGAATTATATTATTATGGGATGTTATTTGTTTAATTTCACATTTACTATTATTTCTGTACATTGTCCGGGGTGTCAGGATATGCTAGGCGAACTAGACGAGCGATATCAGATTCAAATTCTTGTAGACTTTTATTTGATTTCTGACATCTATTTCTCATCTGCGAGTGATACACTTGCTGCAGATGTGCGTGTTCATAACGCATTTTCAAGCGTTTAACTTGTTGCTGACAGTTCTGCCGCTCTTCTGGAGGGATTGTTTGCAATATATCTACTGCGTCACCACGCAGCGCAATGATCAAGGCTGTTGCCTTCTCAGATGACGACCAACCATTAGATACTGCGGCAGCTTCGAATTGAGCGTAATAATTAGACCATGATACCTTGCCATCAAACTGTGGTGGTTTCATGTGGAATCTAAGCAATGATTCTTTCCCCTCTGTCACTAAATCTTCTACCTTCCCATTATTCAATGGCTGGTCACTGGCTGGCGTTTTCTGAATCGAGTCGTTAATATGTTTGACATTTGGCTGTTCCTGAATCAATAACGGACTCAATATTGCCAATTTTGCCTCGATTTCTTCAATTTTTTCTTTACATTTTTCTTCAAACTTTCTTGAATGTTCTTCAAAATTTCTCAAATGTTTTTCAAATTTTTGAAATTTTTCTTCAACATTTCTCGAATGTTTCTAAAATTTTTCAAATTTTTGTTTAAATTTAGTTTCTAAATTTGTTTCCTAGCATCTGGAACTTCTTTCTAATTTGGCTTCCAAGCTTCTGAATTTTCTTCTAATTTATTTTCCAAGCTTGATTCCAAGCTTCTAGAATTTTCTTGCATGCTTCTGTACATGGAGTTCAAATCGCCCGAAATTTTGATTTCGTAACAGGCGCGGTGGCCGAGCGTGTTAAGGCACATCTCTTAACATACTGTGACGTCACCCGAGCCAAGGTTCGTCAGTTCGAATCCGCCTGTCGACAATGTGTGATTTGTCGTTAAATATAAAATACAGTTACATGTATTTATCACACTCGGGCGCTATAAGCTAGTCACTTATACGCCTTAAATAATGTAGCATTCGTCTACGAAAACCGGCAGTACGGCAGTGTATAAACTGCGGCTCGGTGTGTCCGGTAGGCCCAGGCTCGATTTGGGCTGTAGCGCCATCAGAAGAAGAAGAAGTATCCGCTATTGCACCAGCTTCAAACAAAAATTAACGAAGTCGTTCTTGGAGTGTACTTTTTTGCCTGTAGTGTCCAGTTCACGTTCTTCTAATTCTCTTTTGAGTTCAATCACTTTTAAATCACTTAGATTTACCATTTTCGAACCCATTTTTATTTATTTGCACTTAAACTTCACTTTTAATTCACGAAACATAACCCTAACACCTGATACCAATTGTAACGTTTATTACAATTGCGGGTTCGGTGAAGTTTATTATTAATTAAAACACGAGCAATGAAAACAATAACAAAATATTTATTTAAAACGAAAATAATGTAGTATAACTACTAAGACATCTATTTATTTACAACACGTATTTATATTCACATTAAAATATTTAACAACGACTTGCACTGTTCACTCTTCAAATACAGAATACCTGTTGCCGGCCCAAACTCTCCTTTATATACCGAAACAGGTTCTTCTGCAATATTCCAGAAATTCTGGAACGCGCTACCATCATATATCGATGGTTCCAGAGCGAACAGGTTCGTACTCGTCTCTGTATTGCGTATGAGATAGCGCTAAACGCGCAGCAGATTACGACGTGTCGACTGTTCCAGGGGGAACAGAGCCTTACTCGCTACAATACAAAACTATGCAACCAAACTAACATCTTGTGCTCTCGCAGCGACGATGATTTGAAAGCAAGTATATTATTATTGCGGGGTAACCATAAACTTTTACCACTACGGTCACAGAATATTTTTTGTCAAAAGTAGTCTGAAGACTGACGAAGGTCCTAGCAAATGTGATCTGAACAAGAAAAATAATATCGATGATTAACTAATTTATGCAACAAATAATTTTGATAAAAATATACTTGTTTTGGTTCCATTATTTCTTCCCAAAATACAGAATTATTTTGTAATTTTTCAATATACATGTCAATATAAGTGTATATTACAAACTATATTTCTATTTCAAATATTTATTTGGTCCTGTATCTGGTAGAAAAAAATATCTTATCATGCCATTGCTAATTTCTACAATTTTTTTTTCTACTGCTTCAATCACTGTCATGTCTCGGGTGCTGAAGTACATTTGATTTCACAGATTTTATCACAGACGATCCGACAACATACCTAAAAATAATATGGCTTCATGTATCAAAAGCCGCTTTTGTTTTTTTTTTAAGTTTGCCTTCCAGGATTTCAATAGCTTTACTTCCGTTTATAATATCATATTCTGTTGCTTTACAATCGGTAAACAAACAATACAACATATTTTTAACTATAATCGCTGTGGATGTTGCTTTCCGCTTTTTGCAAATCTGAACGAAGTGCGAGGCAGTAAGACGTTTTCACCTTTGTTATTTCCATAGCTGTTCACTAAACTGGCCAATAGTGTGTTGGATAATATAATTTCAGTCAACATTTTTAATAATATTTAAATAGTTATAGTGTAGAATACATTGTTGGAATGCACAATAATGCTCGACTGCAGATTCGGTACGAATATCTTAATGTCGAACACAAAAAGTAAAAATAATTTAGGTTTTACATTTTCCTTAAAATATTCAAGTTATATCCATGGTAACTTGTATCAAATTGACAATTAATAGTTATTTTTGAATTAAGTGCGCAAAATGAGTGTTTCTTTATTACGCGTGAGAATGTTACTTTTTTTACAATAAAAGTCATTTCAACGCGCCAAAAAATCAAGAATTTTTCCCAAGAAATACAAACAACATTTTATCTACAATTGTAAATAAAGAATAATTCTATAATTATTGATTTATTTAAGTAAGTTGAAGGAGATCAATCAACAATAATATTAATTTGATACTATTGATGTGTTGTAACTAATGAAACCTGACAAGAAATAATTTGGAAGCGTGCTCGAGATACTAAATTTGCGCACTTTAATACGAAACAGTGTGCAAACTATTCATTTTGCGCACTAGGGTGCAAAATAATGCCCATAATACGCGTTGTCATGGTAATGAATATAATGAAAAAATCACGTATTTCGCTTATTGATATTAGTGGAAAAAAATTAACATTTTTTGACAGTTGTAGAAAAAATATTTTTTTCGCTTCTCATATTTTTTGTTGTTTATATCAGGGTTTGAATTTTTGGCATTTGGGCTATAATCCATAACTGAGCAAATACGAAAATTGCATTAATTCCGTAGCGGCCTTAACGGGGATTTTCCGTAAGTTCATACCAGCGACAAGTTCAAATTTGGAGAACCAGAGATACGTTCGTTCAACCAACTTAAAGAAATCCTATCTACTGAACCGGTACTCAAGATATTCAGCGAGGAAGGCGAATTAGAACTGCAAACGGACGCCAGCCGAGACGGGTATGAAGCAGTACTCCAGCAAAAAGCCAAGGAAGACAACCAACTCAATCCTATACATTATTTTAGCAAGAAGACGACTACAGCCGATAAGAAATACATCAGTTACGATTTAAAAATACTAGCGATAGTTAACGCCTTAGAAAAATTGAGGGTTTATCTATTAGGCAAACAATTTAAAATCGTAACAGATTGTGCAGCTTTCACTCACACAATGCGTAAAGCCAAGTAATCACCTCGAGTTGCAAGATGGGCGATATTATTCGAAGAGTTTGATTACGTTATCGAACATAGACCAGGATCAGGATTGAAACATATAGACTCATTAAGTCGAAATTCAGTAAATATCATACAAGTAAATAATATTTCTAGAGAAATCATGAAGAACAAAGAAGCTGATCGGGAAATAAGAACTATCAAGGAAATATTAACAGAAAACCATTCGAAGATTTCTTACTAAAAGAAAACATAGTATATAAACGGCAAGACGACAAAGATATCTTATTTGTGCCAAGAGCTGTGCAGTCTCAAATAATAGAAGCAAAACATGGTGAAGCACACCTAAGCCTAAAGAAGATAGAACAAATTATAAAAAATAGTATGTTATGCATCAAGGGAGGGAAACAAGCGATTATTCCCGCGTGTGAAGTTGCCAACTTCACACAAGGGACAATCGCGCCCCCTCGTGAAGCATATTATACTTTTCGTAACAAGTGCACAAAAGTTACTGTCTTATCGGAACAAATGTCAAATATGGGTTGCGCAACTAGTTACCTAGGAAACTCCGCAAACAGCTAATAATCGTAGACTCTAGGGAGAGAAACATGCTACCTAGGGAGAGACACATCCTAACTAGGAAGAGAAACATAATGTTTCTCTCCCTAGGGGAGAAAAGCGGTGTTTCTCTCTCTAAAATTAGGGAATAAGAACGTGTTTCTTGTGCATGTCTTACGAAAAGATTATTATATACCACATTTGATGCATAAGCTAGAGAAATATGTATTATATGTATCCTAAACAATAAGAAGAGAGGTAAACAAGGAGGTTTCCTACAGCCCTTACCTAAAGATGAGATGCCACTTCATACATATCATACTGACCACGTCGGACCATTAGCAACCTCCAATAAGAATTTTTATCATGTATTAGTAATAACTGATGCTTTTACTAAATTCATTTCGTTGTATCCGACCTAAGGTACGTTTGCACACGAGGTGATAAATAAGTTAGACTTACAAAAAGATTTATTCGGAAATCCGAATGTCTTTATTTCCGATAGAGGTGCAGCGTTCAGGGCTCAAGAGTTCCAAGACTACAGTCAAAGCGAAGATCTAAAACATATCCGTATCACAACCGGTGTACTCCGAGTTAACGGACAAGTAGAACGTATGAATTCCACTATAATTTCGATTCTGACTAGATTGGCAAAGGAAGATCCGACGAAATGGTATAGAAATTCCGGACGCGTACATCGTATAATCAACTCCTCTTACAACCGTAGTATAAACAGGGAGCCATTCAAATTGTTAATTGGTACTCCGATGAAGAATACGGAAGACCAGAAGTTGAAAGAAGTAATAGAAGAAGAAATCATAACTCATTATGAAGACAACAAGGAAGATATGTGAAAGAAAGCTAAAGAACAGATCCTCAGAATACAAATGGAGAATCGAAAAACTTTCATTATTAAGAAGAGAATGGATGCAAAGTAGTATCGAAAAGATGACCTAGTTGCGATCAAGAGAACACAATTCGGTCCTGGATTTAAATTAAAACCTAAGTATCTGGGTCCCTACCGCATAACCAAAATCAAGCCAAATAACACATACGATGTGTCAAATGAAGGGATTCACGATGGGCCAATGAAGACCACCACGTGCGTGGAATTCATCAAACTTTGGAGGACTCACGAAGAGTAAATGGAGAGGGCAACTACGAGTCGTCTCCCGAGTCGGTCGCCGATCAGGCTGGCCGAGATGTGGGAATTGACGACGTACGTCACTGAAGTGGACACTAAAGGAAAGAAAGATGACGGGGAAAAATGTTTTTAAACATATACAATGTCAGTCTGTAATTTTAATTTTTGGATTTTCACTTGATTTTCCTTTAAAGTTATTAACATCGTGAATACAGTGTTTTAATAAAGCTACCTAGACAACGAATCCTACACTACGAATTGCTCCTGTAGATGTCTAGACGTCTAGACTTTGTATCAAATGAAAACTTTCCTGCAAACACTACAGCTTATTTTCTCATTATTCATGATCGCATTGTCGAGTATAATTCAATGGCCAGCGCGGTTAAAAAGCTTGTTCAATAGGTCACAGGTTTAGTTAAACAATGGAACTTATTGTGGATATACAAGGTATCAATGGCAACAATGGTGGAATGATTCCAAAGGATATAGCAATAACATCGAAGAGTGGTGATAAAATTCAACATTATATATTGAAACCAACCTTTCCTGGAACATGTTTAAATATATCACGCAGGAAAGAAGCGCAGTGGTTATTATATCATCATCATGGACTGTACTGAAATTCAGGTCACTGCGAGTTTAAAGAAAGAATTGAACAAGTGTGAAAAGTGTATCGATCTCAGCATCACAAATTTACGTGAAAGGAGTTAAAAAGAAAATATATTTTCTTGTTGATCCAGTGTTTTAAGAACTACAAACTAAGATGGAATTATTTGTAGTTTTACTAAACTTGACAATGTAATAACAGTATATTCATTAGATTTGGAAAAAAAATGATATAGTAAAATGCTGAAGATGATGGGTTAACCATCTAAACGTCCATTAAATAAATTGAATAATTCAAGGATCCTAAAGCGTACGTATTCCTTTCCACAAATTTAATAAGTTTTACTTGTTTTGTTCACTTTCCACTGTTTCTGTGTGCATTAAGCTATGTTTGTGTTATTAGACATTGGTTAAATGTTCTCTTTTCGAATAATGAATAACTGTAAAAACTATATATTTTTTCATAGTATACATTAAAATTCAAACTAGTTGGCATATTTAATTGGTGAATAAATACTTCGAATATGTTGAAAATTGTTTGTGTACACACAGCATCGTAAACAATCGTATACTCATTAACATGCCAGGATACAGTTCATAATTTAACATTATTCAATATTATACTCATGTCGTAGGATAAACTTAGATACCTTATTTCAAAACGATTTTTTAAATAATTTAAAATTATTTCATTATAAGCCGTATATTCCTTTAACTACAGCATATCAAACTGAATACCTGGATTGTCTGGTTTACTTGTAGTAAATTTCTCAATGGAAATAAAATTCCTAATTACACTTAAATCAACAACCCATTTTGATATATTTAAGCTATAATTCGTGAATAACAAAAAAAAAAACTTCTTTATACACAGATTGCGCATACTTATCAATGCAATTATTAAGATTTAGGGTTATATCTTCACAAAATGAACCAATGTCGAATGTAGCTGGTGCATCAACAGTACTTTTTCGTAAGTTGTGTTTTCGTGGCTTGGCTATCTAAAACTAATAAATAAAAAATAATAAATATATAACTACATATAAAATATATACACGTTTACTTACAGAATTATAATTAGTATCTATAGTCGGCGAACGTTTTATCATATAACGCACAGAAGACAATTCAATACTATGCTTACAGTTTAGTCTTCTTTACGTATTAATTCATTTTCATGTTGAATTGTGGTTGCTTAAAATAAAACTAATTCTCATTAGCTAATAATTAACATTATCTTCCAATAAAATCATACACTTCATTAACAAAACCAGTATTTCAACTTATTCACCAAACCTGAATCTGACGTATGAGAATGATTTTTTAGTCGCACATCGTGACCTTGACCTCCCATACAACAACTTGTATTTAAATCTAGTCAAGGTTAACCGCGCCTCGCGTGGCTCCTGCAGGACCGGCGAAAACCAACTACTAATTATCCTCAATTATATAATTTAATAGGACAATTTGACTCGAATACATTATTGAAATTCAACGACATTAATGTAGCTTGTCAATATTTTAAAGCAGTCTTCCTAAATTTCTTTGATATATGTGTTCCTATCAAATTTTCTAGCAAGATTTCATCACCTGTCTGGATAACAAAACAAATTAAAATATTATCCTGATTAATATATCACAATAAAATAAAATATGAAATTAAATACTCATATGCTAATTTTGTTAATTCTTATACATCATCAATTAATAACCATCCCTATAATATAAGCTTTTGGAGATATATGAATTTAATGAAAAATTACTTTTCCTTCTATTCAACTATGCATTATATAATAGAAACTATATCTACATTCCTCTTTCATCTCACCCTCCCACTGATTCAACTCATTCTTCTTACATCTTATTTCAATGTCACATATCACTCGTAAAGAGATTGATTCTATATTTAAAAATATTAAATCCTATCTTTACTACGGACCTGACCTTATCCCCAACCCGTTATTTAAATATTGTGCTTATCCATTATCAGCAGCTTTTCGAAATTTACTTAATGTGTTCCTTTTCAACATGCACTTTTCCTGATATCTGGAAAGAAACAAGATTACACCGATTGACGTACTCTTCGAGTTTAGTAAAGATTTTGAAAAAATTATTTATACGATTGAAAATCGACTATCTTTTTGCCAGCACGAGTTTATGCAAAAGCGATCCATCTCAAATACTCTGTGCTACTTCACTCATAGCATAATGTAATTATTAATTAGGTATTTAGTAAGTTTTGTACTTTTATAATTGTTGTATATTTTCTTCGCTTATGTCTGTTTCTATGCATGTTTTGAGATAAAGTTTCGCCTGTTGGGCAGTTATATTATTAAAATAAAAAAAAATTGAATTCTAATGTTTTTATAAGAAGTATAGTTCTCAATGCTTTCTTAAAATCTAATATAAGTCCATTTGTCACAAATTTTAAAGCTGTTTCACATTAGTGTTTGTCTTTATATCCTGACTGCTGTTCTACTAATATATTATTCGCGATAATGTATTTTATAAATTTCTTTTTAACATAGTAAATTTGGTTATAAATATTGTTGTTTAGTTAATTTTACTACTTAGTTATATGTTTAAAAATGTTTATACCAAACTAATTCAGTCATATTATCATATAATCCTGTGGTAGGCACTCAAGTAATCAAACTATTGCATAAATGATAATTACATTTCGATGCTAGGCCTAAAAATTATTACATTTTTTGCTGAATTAAAGAATTTTTTTGTAAACAGAAACATGTAGTGTCTATAAACTCATGAAAATGTTAATAGTAAATTTGGTTAAAATATTCTTGTTATTCTATTTAGTGTTACTACTTCGTTTGATGGTTAAAATATCTATACCAAACTAATTTAGTCATTACTATTGTAATGGTAATAGGGTGTGAAGACCTTCGGGTAACCTATCGCCAAATATAAGAGATTGACATTCTTATTTTTATTATTACTACTACTACTTGCAACAATTGTGCGTCACAAAACTTTGTTTTTTTGGCATAGGAAATCATTGTCGTTATGATTTTTTTCAGTACAACACATGAATCCGAAATCAGTGCACAAGTATGCTAAAGAATTCATCTCATATACAGGATGTAACAGCGAAACCAACCACCGCCTATATTTTCTTTAATATTATAGTTACAAAAAAATATTATAAAGCAAAGTTGTAGAAGTCCAAGGGGGACATCTGGTTAAAGAATAAAATAATTTTTTAAACCAGTGGTTCTCAAGCTACTACACAGTTATATTTTTTCAAATGGGATTATACATATTTTTTAGGCCTATTCGATAGAGAATTTTTTTCTGAATTCAACCATGTAACCATTATACATCCTTACATAACAAAAATATTGAGAAAATTCAACTTAAAGTTTCGATAAATTTTATTTAACATGACACAAAATAGTAGGCCATGATCAATAACAAATCATTAAACATAATGATTATAAACCAAAAACATTTAATTATCTAATACAATTCTCATAATTTTTCTTCTCAATAAAAACAGCAATCGCAACTAATTATTATAAATAACAATGAAATTATTTTGTTTTGTTATTGATCATAGCCTACTGTTTTGTCATGTTAAATAAAATTTATCGAAACTTTAAATTGAATTTTCTCAATATTTTTGTTATATAAAGATATAAAATGATTACATGGTTGAATTCAGAAAAAAATACTCTATCGAATAGGCCTAAAAAATATGTATAATCCCATTTGAAAAAATATAACTTTGTGTTTTAGCTTGAGAACCACTGGTTTAAAAAAATATTTTATTCTTTAACCAGATGTCCCCCTTGGACCTCTACAACTTTGCTTTATAATATTTTTTTGTAACTATAATAATAAAGAAAATATAGGCGGTGGTTGGTTTCGCTGTTACACCCTGTATACATTCCACTCCCAGTGCGGAAGTGCTAGTATTGTGATAAAAGTCATTAAAGTACTGTGATGTTACCCTAGTTCTTAACCATTATTTTAAATTTGTATTTTCATATTTTATCAGTTAACAACATATTATTTATTTTATTTTATTAATTTCAATGTGATTTATCTATTTACTTCATAATATTTATATTTTAAATACATCTAATGCATGTTAAGAATTGTGTTCAAAAGTTAAATTAGTAAAAGTTTAGTTAGGCGGAATGTCAAAAAAATAAAAGTTCAACAAATTATCACATCAATAATTAAAGCAAGATAACTACATCAAAGTTTAGTATACTATGTTCAAAGATACTCCGTTATGGCTTAACTTACTAAGCCTGTGTTGAACCGCACACAGTAACAGATTCTACCTGTTGGCGCTCAGGGTAGGATTGCAAAATATTTAAATTCGGAAATCTCTAATCTCTAATGATTGTGCAATCGATATTGCACCAGCACGAGGCAAGAGAATTATAATACTTCATGCCGGAAGTGATCAAGGGTGGATAAATGGTGCGCGATTTTTAGCTGGCCATAACGCTAAAAATGTGTATTTAGATTATCATGACAATATGTGCGCTGATATTTTTGAGACGTGGTTTTGTGATAATTTACTGCCGAATTTGCCGCAAAATAGCGTTATTGTTATGGATAATGCCAGTTACCATTCGCGGCGAAGCGCGAAAATACCATCTAATTCCATGAAGAAGGCCGAAATTCAGGAATATTTAATTAACAACGATCTGTACTTCGAAGAATCATATAATAAAAAACAATTGTTAGAAGTTGTTCAAATTAAACCCCCTGTGAAACAGTATGTGTGTGACAAGTTAACAAAACAATTTGGACACGATGTACTTCGATTGCCTCCTTATTATTGTATTTTTAATCCAATTGAATTAATTTGGGGGCAATTAAAATGCAATATAAGACGGAACAATACATCACCGACTGTAAGTGACGATGTTATCGAATTAATAATAAGAGAAATGAACAATATAACACTAGAAAATTGGGCTAACAGTGTGCGTCATGTGATTAATTTAGAAAATCAATATATTGATATTAATAACATTACTAAAGACTTTATTATAAATATTCAAGGCTCAAGTGACGATAGTGAAATGGATTGTGATAGTGACAATGATATTGTCGAATAATTACATATGTATAGCAGTGTAATATTTTGTATTTATTGTTATGTATGACACTATTGTTTATTTGCATTATTTAACTAAATGACGAATTGTTATACAATGATACTTTCATGTAACATTTTTTTTTGCTTCATTATCAATAATAATATTTGTACAAAATTATCTGTTTCATTATTATAATATATATAAAAATAAAATTAAATTGGGAAATACTGACTACATACCTGTCCTTGCACCCCTATAAATCAAGCTTAAATCCCTAACAATTGACCCGCTGAGAGGGCCATAACGGAGTATCTTTGAACATAGTATACCCGTATCCAATCCGCCCAGACCCGGGCCTGAGTTACTCGTATCCAACACGCCCAGAACCGAGCCGAATTACTCATATTCAACCCAACTCGAACCAGACTCGATATGAACAACTTACAACTGACCCGAAACCCGAGTGCTGGTCGGGATTCAGATAAAAATACGCATGTCTACCTGTCAGGTATATTATAATTCAAATTTATCTGTTACAAAAACGCACAATATACCGGTTGGATCAAAAATATGTCTGCCAGTATTAAAGATATTTATTTATTTATGATACTCTGCACAACAGAAAAATAATAATAATATTGGTTTGGATTCACCGAGCCTCATTGTGATAGTTCATATATATTTAGCGTGATATTCGAACTCGGGATCAAGTGCTGTAACGCTAGGTACATCACGCACTACCGGACAAAATGTATTACTAGGTACCAGTCAGCAAAGTTTTTGTTTTTTCTTGAAAATAGTAAGCATAAATAAGCAAACTGTAGCAAAATTTTATTAAGATTTTTTATTAAATATATATTTTTTAAATAATAAAATCCACAGTAAGCAAAAATTTAAATAATACAAGAGAAATATCAAAATATAATAAAATTAAACTTATATTTAAATGAATTTGTTGATCCAAGCCCCGATTGTCTAAAGCGATATTGTTTGCAAAAAATATATTAATAGTGGCCATGATGGCTAACAACATTTAACACATTTCCTGATTGTTATGAAATATTTTCCAGCATAAGCTACGATCCTTGAATAAATTTGTTTATAGATCTGTCAATACAAACGTATAAGTTATTTGTTTTATTTCTCATGGCATGATAATCTGTAAATAGCAACAAATGGTAATTTTATTTATAGCAATAAATTTTAACCCATTGGATGCTGTTTTTAATAGTGAACATATATTGAATCCACATATTTTTTCTAAAAAAAGATACCCGGTATTGCGAAAATATTTTCGATGAAACTAAGAGTCATACAAAATTGTATTTTAAAATACAAGTAATGTAAAAAGTAGATAACGTTACGAGTACCGCAATATGGTTTATTTTATCCTAAAATAATAAAAACAGAAACACAAGTTTACTATGTCTATTGTTGAGTTATTTAATTTTGTTTTTTTTTTTTAGCAACACTAATGCTATTAAATGCATCACAACTCGTTCCTCATGAGTAATTTAACATTAAAGTATAAAATATAATTATTTACGTAACTACATTGATCCACTTTCTAGATTTTATGAATAATAAAAGAGCAAATATAAATACTTAAAAAGTTTTAGGATTAAAAATAACCTGATAATAAGTTTAAAATCACAATAATCAAATATCTTCGTTTTGTGTAATAATTAAAAAAAATTATGTTTGCATTAAATATTGGGTTATTAGTTATGTAAGCCATTAAAAAAAATCCTAATTAAATCATTATACTGTGATATTAAATAATGTTATAAGTATTCATAAATAAATTAAATAATTGGTACTTGTCTTTAGATGAGATACCCTGTTTAAGTTGTAAAATATAAACATATTATGCGAATGAAATCGTTAAATCAATACATACGCGAAATATAGTATGTTCTCGTTCATATTTGATCAGTCACCTGTGTAGAAAAAACATGAATTTGTTTTTAAGAGCACTTTTCCTCTCTACAATTTTGCTTTCCAGATTAGATAGTAATTTACTTTTTATACAGCTTAAAGATATGAGTTACGATAGTGTTAATTATTATTTGTTATTAAAGTTGCGTATACATCTTAAATTCTAAAAGAAAAATAGTGAAATGAAGTACATAACTTTCTAAAGCCTCGGTAATGTATTATCGAGTATATAATTGTGCCATAGTATAACATTAGTTAAAACTTTCTCTTCGCAAGAGAAAACATAGAAAACAAATACATTTCAGACTTATCAAGGTCATTAGATTCCCACAGTCAACAGTTATTGATTTACAACAAATTAAAATTATTTCTCTGCATTTTCTTTACTCACATTTTCGGAATTTTTGATTTGACGGCTATTACACGCAAAAATAAATAAATTAATTAATTATATAAATATAAATTCCAAGTATTTTAGATGAGATATGCTAAAGGAGTTGATTGTTGTTATAAAAGCATAATTGATGCTGATTTATTGTAGTCTGAAGTCTGCTATTTAGAAATGCAAGAAAAAATTATGGATCAACTGGGTGTTCTTACATGGATTCAATAGCGCAGATGGTAGCGCTTCTGATTAGCAATCTGAAAGTACTAGTTTCAAGTCATACTTGAGTTCTTGATACTACAAAATTAATATTTGAATTGAAAAAAATTGTCGTATACTGTATTCCCAATTAACATAAATGTTTTGTTTTTCGAATAATCGTCATTAAGGAATATTTTAAAAATACAAAATCTTTCAGCATTTGCTTTCGGTTCTCTAAAACATTTGCCTTTACAATTATTTTCTATTTTATCAAAAAAAAAATGACGACCGATCAAAAATTTCAAAACACGATATTTTGAAAACCACTTAATCTAATTTTGAAAATAAAACATTGCCTTTTACCCATTACTGGGTGTGCCACTCTGCCGTAACAGATCTCGATAAGTGATATATTTCTTCGCGTGAAATGCGGTTACCAGTCGTCAAATCACGGCTCCCACAGTTATTTGTTGAGAAGCCACAGGGGTAGTCTTAATGTAGTGAAAATTGTTTGTCGCCTGTGGGAATCGAATCCGGGTTCTCTAGTCCACAGGCCGACTCGATACAAGTTAGCCACCTACTTGATTATTTTTATTCTGATATGTTGTATAATTTTTTAATTTTCGTTTTAGATGGCTAGCAATTTAATCGTTTAATCTAATAAACATCAGAAAACAATACATTTTTAAATTTTTTTACTACATTTTATGAACCCGGACAATGAAACGAAATTTGCTTCAAGTCGCTTAAAACAAATAATTAGAAGAAAATCTTGAAAAATTGATTCGAATAATAGAGACTATTATTACATCAGGCAGACAGAATATAATTTTGGCAACCTTTTTTATATTCGATTACATAATTGAATTCTTGTAATTTGAGGTGCCATCTGATATGTTTTAGATTGGTTTCCTTTAGTGAATTTATCCAGACGAGAGGGCAGTAATCAGTGATAATTTTGAATTTTCGGCCTAAAAGATATGAGTGGAATTGTTAAGTTGCCCAAACAATTGCAAGCAGTTCTTTTTCGATAACAGAATAGTTTATTTCTAGAGAATAAATTGTCCGTGAAATGTAAGAAATGGAGAGAACTTTATTGTTTCCGTCGGGTTGAGAAAGTACAGTGCCGATCGCGTAAATACCAGCGTCGGTCGTTAGTATGAAGTATTTGTTAAAGTCAGAATATTGAAGGATGGGTTAGTTTGATAAAAGGGTTTTGCATTTATCGAAATATTCCGTATAATTTTTGTTAGTATTGTGTATTTTATTTCCTTTTTACAAGCAATTTGTAAGTGGCTTTGTAGCCCAAGGAAAGATTAAATTTCTTTGGGGGATTTTGGAGTCGAAAACTTTTGTATAAATATATTACTTCGTTACGTAAGAATTCATATTTATCCAATTGAATTTTGATATTCAATATTTATTAAATGTTCATCGAAAGTATTACCGAGGATAATAATAATATCGTCGAGATATACGAAGCATATCTTATTTACCAAATTTAAAACAAAATTCATCAAGCGCTGGAAAGTAACGGGAGCGTTCTTTAGCCCCAAGGGTATACGCTTAAATTCGTAATATCCGCTGTTGGTTGAGAATGCGGTTTTAGGAATGTCATCGGGATTGACTTCTTTTTGGTGGAAGCCGGAAGTTAAGTCGAGGGTTGTAAAGTAGTTAGATTAACCGAGTTTGTTGAGGATGTCAGTTACGTCTGGAATGGGGAATTTGTCGTGAATAAGTTTGAGTTTACGGTAGTCGGTCACAACGAAAAATTTATGTTTGCTTGATGCGTAAATTCTTTTGGGGACTACCCAAATGGAAGACGATCAGGGGGAGTAAGATAGTTGAATTATGTAGTAGTTCAATATTTTTTCGATTTGTGTGTGTACCTCCCGTTTGTAGTTATCTTGGTATTTGTATTGTTTTGCGTGTATAGGAATGTTGTCGGTCGTTTTTATTTCATCTTTTATTTTATTTGTGAACGAAATTTTTTGATAATTGTCTAAACTGATATCTCTGTATTTGTCTAATGTTATGAACAGTTCTCTTTCGGTTAAATAATTGGTTCTGATGGCTTGCTTATTTATTTCTATATTAAATGTTTTATTTAGTTTTTGGTTTAAATATTGAAATTGATATTTATATTTATTTAGACATGTTACATCGCCTTTTTTCAAAATTAAATTTAGCTTTAAGTAATTCAATGCCGGGTACACCCAAAAAATATCAAAGTATTTATGAAAATTGAAAATTAGCTTTTATTGTTTAAATTCTTAAATTGAAAATAGATGAATTAAGTTCCGGCCGATTTACCATTACAAATATAAATTGTAAAATATTCACATAATTTGATGTATATACGAGTATGCTAAATTGTTGTATATGAACCTATAGATGATTAGTTCGATCCTTGTAATATTATATAATTATTTTTTGATAATTTTATATGACTGTTTATTGATTGAAAAGTGAATAAATTATAATATGATTTATTAATTTACGGTAAATTAATTTATAATGATTATTTTAAAGATTTTTTATTTTATTTAATTTTATAAATATTTGGGAAGTCAACAGTTGCCCAATAATAGACTCCCACGGTTTACAAACGAAAAATATACAATTATATTACAAACAATAAAATTAACATAATAAAAGGTAGGTAAACATGAAATAAGAAATGTTAAACATAAGAATGATGCAGAAGTGCATTTTTAAATTGACTTAGACTTAAGTTGAAGATTTCTAAATGCTGACATTTTAGATTGCAAGTTCGCATTAATCTGTTTATTAGTGAATTTTTTAAATTATTTGAATTCGCCTTGTTTATATAGAATAAATTATTATTTCTAGTTATGGTGAAATATGAAAATTTAATTTGTTAACTAAATCGTAATTATCAATTAAGTTATTTAATATTTTGAACAAAAACATCATATCTACGTTAGTTCTCCTCTGATCAAGTGAAAGTAATCTAAATTCCTTAATTAACTCATCATACGAGGACTCAACATTAAACTTATATTTCAATAAAGAAATGATTTTTTTCTGGACGGATTCGATCATTTTTATATTTTTATTATAAGTAGGATCCCATACTTGTGACATATATTCTGCAATTGGTCGTACAAAGGCATTATACAATAAAACTAGAGAATGTTTCATGTTGTAACATTTATCCATTCTGTACACAAAACCCAAGGTTTTATATGCTTTCTTAACCATGTAATCTACATTTTCATTGAAAAGAAATTTGGATTCAAAGATCATTCCTAAACCGCGAATAGATGTTTTACGCATGATAGTAACTCCTTGTAGATTATATGAATAACTGATTACAATTTTGTTCCTTGTGTAGCTAACAACGTAACATTTTTCTAAATTTCAATTTAAATCATTCGCAACACAGTAATTCTATAAATTTATTAGATCACTCTGCATACGGTAACAATCTTCAATAGTGTAGATTTGTCTATAAAATTTCAGATCATCTGCAAACAATAGAAAGTTGCAGGACTTAAAACAGTCTATTATGGAGTTTATGTACAAATTAAATAAAAGCGGCCCCAAGTGCGACCCTTGAGGTACACCAGACGTTACATTGTTTTAATATATGAATCAATCCATCGCAGTAATGATTCATGAATCCCGTATGATGAAAGTTTAGCTAGTAATATACAATGATTGGCACGATCGAAAGCTTTACTAAATTCTGTATACACTACATCAACTTGAGTTCTTTTATCCATACTATTAGAAACATACTCTGTAAATGGAATTAAGTTGTATAGTACTGATTTTTTAGGGCAGAATCCAGTTTGTTGGGGTATAATAATATTGTTAAGGTCTGATTTAATTTTATTAGTTACTAAACTTTCGAAGATTTTACCAAATACTGGCAGTATTGAAATTGGTCGATAGTTACATTTCGTTTATCACCAGATTTATATATAGGTGTGATATGTGACAACTTCCATACATCTGGAAATATACCATTTTTTAAAAATTTATTATAAATTAAGAACAACGGGTATGTCAAGTAATGAGCGCATGTTTGATTGAATAGGGGATGAATTATGTCTGGCGCGCAGCCTTTTTGTATGTCTAGTTGACAAAAACCTTTAAAAATGTTATCTTGACTTAGAAAGATGTTTCCTATATTAAAAGTGTGCCCTTGATCAGTATTTATATTAACACTGTTATTGCTGGATGTTGTGTATACAGATTCTAAGAATGAAGCAAAAAGATTACAAATATCACTGCCATTATAAGCATTGGTACCGTTAAGATTCATAGAATTAGGTAAGCTGTTATTATTTCTGAATTTTATTGTGTGATACCAAAAACATTTTGCATTTGATTTAAAGTTTTGTTCTACATAGTTAGTGTAACTTCTGAAATCATTTGACATTTTAATCTTTATTCTGAACCGAAGTAAAGCAAACGAATCATAGTCGGATTTATCACCATAAGTTTTCCACTTTTTGTGAAATTTATCTTTTTCTCTAATCATTTGAAATAATGATTTAGAGAACCACCGAGGATATTTATTTATTTTTGACTGATATACGGGACAATGATTGTCAAGAAGATTAAATAAAATATCATAGAACAGAGCAACATTTTCATTTAAGTTTTTATTCTGAAGTTTTTCATCCCAGTTAATAGCCGACAATTTATAAATTACATCTTCATAATGACACTTCTTAAAATTGTAAAATGAAAACTGTTGCGAAGTTAGATGTTTATGAAAGCACTGAAGGGCCATATGGAATTAAATAAATATATATATATATATATATATATATATATATATATATATATACTAAATTACAGATTTTTATGCGTAATTTACACTTAAAAATTTGTTAATTACACTTAAAAAATATAAGTTACACTTAAAAAATGTAAGTTACACTTAAAAATAAGTAAATTACACTTAAAATGTGTAAATTACACTTAAAAAAGTGTAAATTACACTTAAAAATATGCAAGTTACACTTAAAAAAGTGTCAAATACACTTAAAAATTTGTAAGTTACAGTTACAAAACTGTACGTGTAACCATGGTCAACTAGATGGTTCACACATTATTTATTATTAAAAATCATCTTAAATAAATTGAATATAATAGTAGTTCATTCTATTATATTACCTGATTTTAAACAATAATACATTTATTTATTGGATATTAAGAAATATATAATTTTAATTATAACAATTACGCGCCAAATATGAATCTGCAAATAAAATTGGTTGTGTATGTTTAGGAAATAAAAATTAGTTTCCACCCCTAATAATTGATGTGCCCAAATTATTTTTTACATGTACTTACACAATATCCCTATATATATATATATATATATTTTCAAATAAGTCCGGTGTCTAGCAACCCCGGTGCAAGGGGGTAATTAATTTTTTAATTAATAAAATATACATTTTATACATTTTCTCATTAAAATATTCATATCAACCTTAAATAGTTGATGTGCCTAAGATATGTTTATATATTAAAATACACTACGCCCCTGTACATATTATAGTACTAGTCCGATGTCTAGCAACCCCGGAGCAAGGTAGAAATTAAGTTTTTAAATAATAATATATCAATTTTATACATTTTCTCATTAAAATATTCATATCAATTATAATTATAATTTAAAAAATTGCCATATTTTAGTCATATATGTACTTTACGTATGGTGGAGGGTAGTAAAACTGATATTTCTTTTTTATGTAAATATGACTTTCATAATTAAAGTGATGATATAATTTCAGAACGTAAACAAATATACAAATCTATAGCTGAAAATGGATCCTCTGGATATAGCAGTTGCTTCTCTTCTATTATAAAATTGAAAATTTCAAAAACATCCTTATCACATATTAATTCACTTTTAAATTTATATTCTGAGATACACGCGTTGATATTCTCAAAGGGAACGTTACAAATGTAATTAAATGTTTTGTACAATTCCGGTAAGTTGTACATATTAATAGGACGTCCGGTTGGAGCAATACTGTTTCTAGATTTACTAATACGATGTATGTTCCACTCCATAGCAACTTGATCAAGTTCATTCTAAAATTTAAGTAATATATAATGGACTATTCCATTTCGATTAAACACGCTATAATCTTACCTGAATCATGTTTAGAAAGCAAAACTGCATTAATGATTTGTCCAAGAAAGTACCAGTGAAATAACCATCATCTTTAATGTTTTCAAATAAATTTATCCAAAACTGAGAATTTTGTTTTCTTAATATACTCCACCATGCTTGAATTCTCCGATTTGATGTGCTTTTACCATATAAAAAGGATTATGTTCCATATAATTTATCATCCTCGTTAATAGGTGTTGAGCGAAAAAAAAATTGCATTTGTTCAATGTACCGGTTTTCTGTTCCTATGTCAGCTCTCAAGCGTCGTGGACATCCACCAAAATAATCAACAGCTTGAATATAGTGACCCGCGATTATTCGCGGATTATTGCTGTTACTTGTAGCTTCAAGCAATATTATGTGCCTTGAATAACCATCAATACAGCCACTAATGCAAATTCCGCAATGTTTTAATTTATCATAGCAATCAGTATGCCATAAATAATTAGGGCCTTTATTAGAATATTGTCTTCTACGTAATCGTAGTCGTTTCCTTTTATCAACACCCAAGGGATCCAATTCATGTAGAATCAGACGAACTGTATTTTGTTTCACAATGAATCCATTTTGTATACACTTTAGATGCATCCATCGGTATCCATGCAACTGACTTGATATCTGTATTTTCTTCTCTATAAATTTTACTACTTCCGGAATTGGAGTGTAGTGTTTTCTTCTGAACACATTTTTATTGCTTAAAATGCGTTTCAGTGTACGATGACATATCTATATTGTGATGGATTGATAAATGAACTAAAATTTCTAGGTGTTGTAGACCTAATGCGAAGTAGTGTTGTATTCAAGTTTTCACTGTTTTTGAAACCATTATATAGCCGCTTTATCTCTATAAATATAATATTTGAAAATAGGTAATTAGGCCTTAGTAATCTTTGGATAGTGGAATAAATTAACAATTCTGATTCATTTAAACTTGAATCAGAATTGTTAATTTGTTCCACTATCCAAGGGTTACTAAGGCCTAATTATCTATTTTCAAGAATTCTTTTGGATTCACATAACCTACAAATATAAATATAATATATTAGACGAGAACTTGAAAAGCAAATAATATATACCGCTACCTCGATGACAAATCAAATAATATACCTACTATAACAATTTATATTGAAATATGTACACTTTTTAAGTGTAATTTACAGCTTTGTAACTGTAACTTACACTTTTTTAAAGTGTAACTTACATATTTTTAAGTGTAATTTACACTTTTTTAAGTGCAACTTACACTTTTTAAGTGTAATTTACTTATTTTTAAGTGTAACTAAATTTTTTTTAAGTGTAATTTACAAATTTTTAAGTGTAAATTACGCATAAAAATCTGTAATTTAGTGTATATATTTAATTTAATTTGGCCCTTCAAAGCTTTCGTAGATGTTTGAAATTAGTGAGAGAAAAATAAATTTCCAAAGCGGGGTGACACACATCCAAAATACTTAATGATAGATCACAACGGGTCAAGAGTACTTAAAACTAAATCTAAAATAGAATCAGTGATATTTACAATATTATTATGTTGGTTAAGATTAACTAATTCTATGCAAATATCGGATAGTCTCGTATAAGATGATATAAATTTTTTATTTTGTGAGGGTAACCATTTAATTTCAGGGAGGTTGTAATCACCAATTATTAAAATATTGTTTTTATCAAATTTAAGCGATATATCAGATATTTTGTTGAAATGATTGGTATAAATTACAAACTCACTCTGCGGTGATATGTAGACACAGCAAATATTTCGCGCCCAAATCAAAGAATAGGTTACAATAAAAATTACACCCATAATATGGATTAGTACATATATGTTGTAATAGACCTCATGTTAGGCGGCCTTCCCAATGACGAACAAAGTTACGTGAAATATTGTGTCGTATGTTGTTCACCTGAAATAAGTTTGTATGTGCGAAATGAAGTTCAAAATAGTTTGATATTTATATGGAGTCAATCTAATGCAACGTCCAAGGTTTGTTTTGTAAAGTTTGTAATGGGTTTTATCCGGTGAAAGGACAAGCAACTTAAGGTCTAAGGTACTGATAAGGTTTATCAACGTGTCAACCACGCCAGAGGTCAAATCATCCCCGAAGGCGGACCAAAGTTATTGTCAAGGAGTAATTACGTTATCAAGTAAAATAATCATTCTAAAATGATATTAAGTTTAAGATGTATTTCAAACTTTAATTGTTTATTAATTAAAGTAATAATGATAAATGGGGCCATGTCACAGTTTTCGTTCTTTTTTTTCTACAACTGTTAAAAAAGAATAATACAATAACTATTAATTTATTCAAATAAATTGAATTTGATACCATTGATGTGTTGTAACCAATGAAATCTGACAAAAAATAATTCGGGAGCGAGCGCGAAATACTCATTTTGAAACAGTGCGCAATAGTTATTTATGTATTAAGAGCGTAAAGTAATTCTTTGTTACTCGAGCACGGTAATTGTAATGCGAGGCGAAGGCGAGAGCTGCAATAGTGTAAAAGGAACAAAGACACTTTACGCTCGTGATACACACATAATCCTTATATCTTAATAGTATATTATAAGCCAAGGTTTAGAATATCATCATTATTGGCCCAGTGCCATCGAGGTATTATTTTTTTCACTACTAAATAATAACATAAGCATTTTGAAATAAATACTTGTTAATATCTACAAAAACTAAGCAGGCAGAAATGAAATTCTTTTGTATTTAACATAGTTTTCTTTTTAATATTTGGATCCTCAAGAAAATTTGTCCTGGTTGAAATACTTAAAAAACACGGCAAACCTACAAGACAAAATATTGGACTTCATACAGTCAGAAAGATGTACAAAAACATTTTTAAATTTAGATAACTTTGAAACTTATAATGGCCATTCATTGCGACTTCCGCTACCATTTTAGTAGAAAATGGGAGGGACATATTATCTTTAAAAAGTCATGGTGGGTGGAAATCTCTAGCTGATCAGTTCTATCAGTATTAATTGTTCCTATAGCCAGTGATTGTGAGTCTCCCTTGAACATCATCCTTTTAAAGCCCCATACTTCAACCAATGATGCCAGAAATTCTAAATGCAACTTTATATGCCCGCGAGGAACGTCACTGCAACTTCATGAAATATACGAAGAAACTCAAATTTCATTAAACACGGGTTCTACGGCAATAAATACTAATCATGTTTCCCGTTTTTTATATAGGAATACAATTATAACCCTAAAATAAACAAAACTGAACAATCTAAGATTATTATAATAAACATTTATCTTGTCGAGAATTTAACAATAAATAACTACATATTTCAAGATACTTACTATTAAAACTTGAAATTAGGCGGCAATTTTAAATTCAGAATTAATATTTTCCTTGCATTTAATAATTTAAATAAAGTCAGATGCTTTAATTTCATTGAAAAGTGACAGTTCTAATTATTTACCTTGTTCAATAATAATCCATTATTGACTGTTACTAAGGAAGCGGTAGAGAATGGTTATTTTTTTATTAGGTGCGTAAAATGTGTATTTTTTTGTTGCGCGTGAGAATGTTACTTTTAATCGAGATCGCAAGTCGATACAATAAAAGTCATTCGAACGCACCAAAAAAACAAGAATTTTGCCCACGAAATACAAACAACATTTTTTCTACAACTGTAAATAAAGAATAATACAATAATTGTTGAATTATTTCAGTAAATTGAAATAAAACAATCAACAATAATATTAATTTGATACTATTGATGTGTTGTAACTAATGAAATTTGACAACAAATAATTTGAGAGCGTGCGCGAGATACTCATTTTGCGCACTAGGGTGCAAAATAATGCGCAAAATACGCGTTGTCATGGTAACGTAAATGTAGAAAATATCACGTACTTTGCGTATTGATATTAGTGAAAAAAATAACTTTTTTTAACAGTTGTAGAAAACCATATTTTAGATTGTTCCACAGAAAACGCCATCTTTACGACAACAAATGAGAGCATTATTGTCAACTTTTCATAGCAATAGTAGAAAAAGGACTTCTATAACCAGTAAACAGTATCATAAAGTAATTATGGTACAGTTGAACATAAAGTTATTTTCAAGAACTTATGAATTTAGTACTCGACTATTCATTACTGATAAAATTCAACTTATAATAAAATAAATAAATGCATATACATATATCATGGTTTAAAAATAAAAAGCATTATGTTAGAATTCAAATATATTGTTAATGTTTACAAATATACACATTTATTTGCATGAAATAATGAAAAATAAATATAAGGACATTCACATATTAATGAGTCTCTAAATGTTTTTTCAAGCGATATTTTTCTAAAAATTATTTATTACAAATTGAGCATTCATAATCTGTAATATTTAAATGACTTTTTATATGTCTCTTTCATCTACAATTTTCTAAAAATTTATTTTTGCAGATTGAACATTCATAAGCTCCAATTTCTAACCTCATGTATTTTCATATGACTTTTCAATGTATTATTTCGTATAAATTTCTTTTTACAAATTAAACATTCAAAATCTTTTTTATCTTCATGTAATTTTATATGTATTTTCAAATTACTATTTTGTGCAAATTGGACGTTCATAATCTTTAATACCTTCATGCATTTTCATATGTACTTGCAAATTATGTTTTATAATAAATTTCTTTTTGCAAATTGAACATTCATAATCGTAAATACCTGCATGCATTTTCATATGTAATTTCAAATTACTTCTTTGTATAAATGACCTTTTGCAAATTAAACATTCGTAATCTTTAATACCTTCATGTATTTTTAGATGTCTGTTCAAATGACATTTTTGTGAAAATTTCTTTTCGCAAATTGAACATTCGTGTTCTTTTATACCTTCATGCATTTTTTATATGTACTCTCAATTATGTATTTCGATAAAATTTCTTTTTGCGTATTGAGCATTCGTAATCTTAAATACCTAAATGATATTTCATATGTTCATTAAAGTTCTTTTTTGTGCTTTATTTTTTATTACAAATTGAACATTCTGCATCCGATAAAGTTTTAAGATGGCTTTTCAAATGAATATGAAACTTTAATATGTCTGTAAACATTTTTTTCGTGTGCTAACTTTAAACCCTTTATAACCAAATTTTTTTTTCTTTTGCGTTTCTTCTATTTCATTTTTGTTTTCTAACTTGTCAATTCTGTCTACTAGAATTTTCTTTTTCCAATTTTTCTTCATTTCTCTCCATTTCTGATTTGATTTCTCTTATCTACTGTTTTAAATCCTTTGTGTTTTGTTCCATTTGTTTCATCATTGCTTGTAACATTTGCTTTATGTCCTCCATGCTTTGTTCGTCTACTTCCACTGCTTCACTAGTCTCGGTTTTATTTCGCGCTTCCTCTTCCATTTTTCTTTGCTCTGGTGATCTTATTATCTTTTTGCTCTTATTAAATATTTTTCCGTATTCTTGTTCTTCGTCGCTCTCTTTCTTTCTTTTGTTCATGCCACTTTTACAGTCAACCCTATTACGTTAGTTTTAAATTTAATGCTTATATTTATTTATTGTTTTTATAGTTAATATCCACTTATTTTATTTTGCTACCGTTGGCAACACTGTGTCCTCGGTTTAGCGCATATATATATATATATACTAGTAATATATCGCTGATGCCCTATACCAGCAATGTTATCTAAACGAAAAAGGAAAGAGAGTGAGATATATGCTATTTTACCTTTGTCCATACTTGCTTCAAAATGCGCATGCCCGTAATACTGGAATACTAATGGCTAATAACGAAGTGGGAGAGACATTGCAAATATGGCGAACTCTCTTTGTCACCACTTTGAATTTGAATTGGTCTGTTTGCTACATTTGTTTGTGTAAAGACTATCTTCTTCGGTATTATTATGCCAGTCAGTTGTTATTTGTGTTTTTCAAAATCTCCTCAAGTTAGTTTAGATGGTTAAATGATTTTATAATCGGAATGTTAAATATTTTTATTTACATGTGAATGATTTTGTTCACAGTTTTCCTAAAAACAAGGTAATATGTAACTTATGGAAAAAATATGAATTAATAATTTAATATGTACTGCTATATTAGTCGATATGACCTTCAATTGATAAAATATATAATTTTCAACAAATTTAAAATAAGGCGCTAGATTTTAACATGCTAGAAATTTTCATCAGCCAATCGTACTCCAGTATTACGGGCATGCACATTTTGGAGCAAGTATGGAAAAAAGATAAAATAGCATATATCTCACTCTCTTTCCCTTTTCGCCTTTGGACCCAGTGTCAGCAATATATTACTAATAGATATATGGTTTAGCGTCACTCCCACTAGTACTGCACTCGCTTGGCATGTTGTGACTTTGCCGAACTGTCACTCCACTAGCTGTCAAATTTTACTGTACCCGTAACTTAAAATTGTATTTACTAGGTTTATTTTAGCTCTATAGCTTGTACTCCACTTTCACTGCACCACACCTTCTTTAACTTCACACCTATATTAATTTGCTTTCCAGCAAAGCGATATGTCCCGAAATAAAAGTTTTATATCGGCTGCACCAAAAAACACGTATCACTTTTAAGAAAAACTCTAGAGTTTATTTTATATAATAATATAAATATATAAATAAAAATAATAAATAATATAAAAGATGCAATTTAAAATTATGTTTGGGGAGGTAAATAATATCATGCCAGCCCTGCATGCTACGGACCTGTCTTGTAAAGAGCTGATGTAAGGGAGACGTAGAGATTATAGAAAGGTAAGTTTATACTAACTTAAAATAAACCACTATTTGCTTCAGGCCATCTTGATGATGGATCGACGTTCACCCCCTTGCGTCGACCCGCTTTAGTTTTCCGCTGTCTTATTCTTAATTTATTCTCCGCAACGGCTTCGCACATGCCCTAACTCACCACAGTTCCAGCATCGAAGTTATCTTTTCTTTGTCAATATCTCAGTCAACACACGTCGTACTATTTCTTCCGTAGACTCACTGTGTTTTTCCTCCACGCCCTCTATTGTGCGAATATTGCATTGTTGCCTTGAAGCGTGTTCTGTCGTCTCGAATTCCAAAGCGCTGGCCAAGGCAATGGACAGGTTACTTGAACAAGACAGAATCAGGGCCCGCTTGGTTTCTTTATCTCAGATACCATCAATGAATCCTTGCACAGCCAGTCGTTCTAACACATTGTCCGAGGTGTCAGGATATGCTAGGCGAGTAATACACTTGCTTTAGATGTACATGTCCATAACGAATTTTCAAGCGTTTAACTAGTTGCTGATAGTTCTGCCGCTCTTCCGGAGGGATTGTTTGCAATATATCCACGACGTCACCACGCAGCGCAATGATCAAGGCCGTTGCCTTCTCAGATGATGACCAACCATTAGATACTGAGGCTGCTTCGAATTGGGCGTAATAATTAGGCTAATATACCTTGCCATCAAACTGTGGTGGTTTCATGTGGAATCTACGCAATGATTATTTCCCCTCTGTCACTAAATCTTCGACTTTTCCGTTATTCAATGGCTGGTAACTAGATGTAGTTTTCTGAATCAAGACATTATTTTGTTCGATATTTGGCTGTTCGTGATTCAATGTTACCAATCTTGCCACGATTTATTATTTAATTTTTCCTTTAAATTTTTCTTCATAATTTCTCGAATATTCCTCAAATTTTTCAAATTTTTGCTCAAATTTAGTTTCTACATTTGATTCCAAGCTTCTAGAATTATCTTCCAATTTGGCTTCCAAACTTTTAGAATTTCCTTCTAATTTGGCTTCCAAACTTCTAAAAGTTTCTTGAATGCTTTCGTACATGATATCCAAATCGCCCGGAGTTTTGAATTCGTAAGTATCCGGTACTTCACCAGCTTCAATAAAAAATTGACGCAATCGCTCTTGAAGTACACTTTTCGTACCTGTAGTGTCCAGTTCACGTTCCTCTAATTTTCTCTTGAGATCAGTCACTTTTAAATCACTTAGATTTACCATTTTCGAACCCATTTTTATTTATTTGCACTTAAAATTCACTTTTAATTCACAAAACATAACCCCACACCTGACACCAATTGTACCGTTTATTATAATTTCGGGTTCGGTGAAGTTTATTATTAAATAAAACACGAGCAATGAAAACACTAACAAAATATTTATTTAAAAGGAAAATAATGCAGTACAACTACTAAGACATATATTTATTTACAACACGTATTTATATTCACATTAAAGTATTTAGCAACGACTTGCACTGTTCACACTTCAAATACAAAATGAATGTTGTCGGCCCAAACTCTCCTTTATATATTGAACCAAGATCTTCTACAATATTCCAGAGCTTCTGCAACAGTGTACAAGCATGACGCAGAGCGAACAGGTTCGAACTTGTCTCTGTATTGCGTATGAGACAGCGGTAAACGCGCTGCAGACTACGACGCGTCGACTGTTCCAGAGGGAACAGGTCCGTACTCGCTACAATATTATATTAGAAGCATAAAAGATAGTGTTTAGTATTCTAGCGGAGACAAATGGTTGGGAAAAAACAATAAAATCATCGCAGAGTCTTTGAAAGATTTTAAGTTGGTAACATTAGCAAAACTATAAAAAAAAACATATACAATACGCAAAGTAGGTAATAATAGTTCTGACTCGTGGTAATAGCCAGAAGTAAATATTAGGCAGGGCACATTTTGTTTCTTACCAGATCTAACATTTATTTTGTAACATGATTAACATAAGATAAATAAATACAATAACGAAAAATAAATCTTTGGTCTTTGGCAACAAAAAGGTACTAACTATTTCAAATAATAATCATAAAAATACAACGAAAAAAAATAAAAGCTGTAATTGCTTTGTCTTTTATTGTGATTGTTTTCCAAAAATAAGTTAATACTAATTTATAAAAGAACGCTGAACCAAATCAAAAATTGAATAAACTGAATATTTGAAAATAGATGCGTAATAACAAACAACACTAGTGCATAATTATGTAGTTCCTAGTCGAATAAAGTCGAGCCGCGCCATGACGAGAAAAAAACCCGTAAACAGCCAATCAGAGCAACCGGAGCAACAAACATGAAGGCACGATTAATAAAGATTTTGCGAGATCGGTTATAATTGTCCGTAAGAATACAAGAAATAAAATTCACCAGTGGTGACTTAAACAAATGCTTGGCACGAGTCGCGAGATCGTATGGTGTTTGTCGAAACATATTTTTACATTTTAATTTTTCACTAATACCTACACTAACTTTTTAATTTGACAAAATCCGTTGTATAATCTTTATATTATTATTATTTAGGTTTGAATATTTTTACCAGAGCTCAGCCCGGGCTAATAGAAAATAAAGTGGAAACTGTTGAATCACGGGAGTTTATTAATGAACTTGGTATGCTTCGGGACAGTATATTGGAATTCTTATTATTGATGTTATATAAATAATCTAGAATTAAAAGTGATAAAATCGTGTATACGAGTAGTTCAATTGCTTGCAGATAATATTCTGATATACCATAGTGGTTAAAGTTATGTTACTAAAATTGATGTAAATCTAGAAAACTTTAGTAAATTAAATTTAAGTATAGATAAGAGTAAATATAAATGGTGTGTATTCCATGTAAGCGTTGGAAGCGTCGCTTCCCGTAGAATTTTAAGATCTATTTATTTTTAATTTTATTATATCCATGTTTCTTTAATAATAACTATACGAGTGTAAATAAATTCAAAAATTATCCCTTCTATTTGCTTTCTGCGTTCTGCTACCATACATGACCGCGTTCCATCAAGAGTTAAAAATGCGGCTTAGAAGTTGCTTGACTATCTGTTTCACTATTAATTGTTCATACGTTGTAGTTGACGCATGCGCATTAAGTATTAACTAGTACAAGTGCATGGCAGCGTTTTTCAAAACGCTTTAGCATTGTAATTTTAGTTGTTGCAAGGTATTTTATCTTAGAAATTGAATTACAGCTTTGTAAATTAAGTTATTAAATGCTGTTTGATGTAGTTTTCATTGATAAATGCTATTACAATAAATTGATTAAGAAGAATCCCAACTTCTACAAATTATAGCTTTATAACAATAAAAACTATTTTTTTTTCTAATCATAACCGAACCATACTGGTAAATTCATGTTCTTTGGTCGCATCAAAGTTATTAGTTATTTTTATCGATAATAAGCTTTATAACATTTAACGACTATGTACTATCATTAGATAATAGAGTAGATAGCAAAAAAGTTAGATATTTTGAAAGGATTATTTAAGACCAAAAATTCTGACACTTTGTACTAATTTCACAATATATAATACACTAACTCATTTAAATTACTATTCAATTTGTTATTATAAGTAAATCAATCCTGAATAAGTTACATTTATTATAAAATATGGCAGTTAGAGTAGAGCTGTAGAATATAAATAATACACTACTTTTTATACATAAGAGAAAGAAGGAAATCCTCCCTAAGTATCTTTAAAAAGGCAATGAAAAATGCAGTTATGTATACACCTATAGCAATAGAAAAAGAAATAATGTTTGTATAACAAGCAAAAATAAAACTACTACTAAAGTTTGTGTTAGTAAAGGATTAGTTTTGTACAATAAATTACCAGCTAGTATAAAGAATGTATCATATGTTATTGGATTTAAGCAAAAAAATCGGCAGAAAAAGAAAATTAAAGGTAAATAAGATTGCAGATATTATATTAATTTGTTCATTTATCTTTGTATTATTCTTAATGATATTTTATGCACTTGCATTTATTATTGTTTTAATTATTTTTTAAACTATTCATAAATTTATAGAGTAAATTATTATCAATATAATTATTTTATATTTATTTATACTGTAAACATATATGGGGTAGGTGGCTCAGTGTATCTTGAGAACTCTTATTTGATCCTAACAGCCGACAAACAATATTCACCAAATTAAATCTATCCCTGTAGCTCCCCCTCCACTAACATCTTTGGGAACCGTGATTTAACGGCTGATAACAGCACTTCACGCGAAGAAATATATCACTTACTGAGATCTGCTACGGGAGAGTGCCACACCCAGTAATAGGTCAAAGGCGTGATGACATATTTATTTTATTTTTACTATATATACATATATACATATATATATATATATATATATATATATATATATATATATATATATATATATATATATATATGTATATTTACTGGGGTTTTCTATACCTCTGCACGAAACGTTAGTAACATATATCATTTTATATGCTGATTATAGAATAAAAAGATTTTTTTTGAAATTCGCAAAATTTTGGGTATTTCATTTTTAGCGTACTATTTTAGTGTCACTTGTTTACTAGTACATTTAATTATTTATTATTATGTTGCTAATTAAATTAAATAAACAAAACTAATAAAATTAAGGGTATTTTGTAATTTTTAGTAACAAGTGAATGTTATGATTGTTTAGGTAGGTCAAGGAAGAAACAAAAATGAGGATATATATTTTTTAATTACATATCAGAATAAACTGCAACAACTCATTTTTACAAAATTGTTGAAAATTATCTCCTCCTGCAGCTACACAAAATGCAGCACGTTGTCCCAAACACACACTACAAGCCCGATTCAATGAATTTTGTTGCCTAATTATTTCCGAACAGTTCTCAATACGTTATCGCAATTCGACGTCTGTTTCTGGTTCATTTTGATTGTCATAGTCTAGAGATTTTAAATGTCCCCATAATTAAAAATCCAATGGATTAAGATCTGTCCATCTACCTTCAAACACTTCATTCTAATGTTGCCGAACATTTCTTGTAAAATGCGGTGGTGCACCGTCATGCATGAACCAAGCTTGTTGACGCACATTTAAAGGAACATCTTTCAATAATTCCGGTAAATTATTTTGAAGAAAATGTAAATAGTTATATCCGTTCATTCTGTATGGTAGTATTTAGGGTCCAATTAATGTACCGTTTACTATTCCTGCCCAGACATTTAAAGAAAATCTTTGTTGAAAACTACTTCTCACAACAACATGCGGATTTTCTTGAGACCAATAATTAGCATTATGAATATTGTGAATTCCATCTCTTGTAAAAATTACCTCATCATTAAACATTATTTTTCACATAAAATTTGCATTTAAAGCTTGTTTTTCTAACAACCACTTATAAAATAGCACTCTGAGAGGATGATCTTGTGGAATTCTTTGTAAATGAAAGAAATGAAAATTATAATCTCTAAGAACTCTCCAAACTGAACAATGAGACACTCCACCCATAGCACGAGATATTCTTCGCGTAGGTTCAGCGGCCATAATTTCCAAAACTTCATTTTCAGCATTGTAGCGTAATCTTTGGCGGCCTCCACCTCGTCCCGCATTTCTCATTAAGGTGTCCTTATCACGAAGACGTTGTGTGATCCTCACAAACATCTGGCGATGGGGATGATGTCTTTGAGGATAACGCTGTGCAATGATTTTGCGCCGTTTCTCCATACATTAACAGCATATCCACTAATTCACTGATGCTATACATTTTCTCAAATTTCATCCACAACAACATACCCTTTCAATACCGTACATGAAATCAGACTAGGTACTCAAATAAAAATAAAAATACGGCATTACGCCAGGTACCTACATAATAACTAATTAATAAATTATTATTTGTAGGCAGTGTTTATACTTTTATTTCATTAGTAACATAATTATAAATAATTAAATGTACTATTAAACCTAGTGACACTAAAAATGTTCGCTAGTAATGAAATACCCAAATTTCAAAAAAATTCTTTCTGTTCTATATGAAGTATATCAAATTACATATGCCATTAAAGTTTCGTACAGAGGAATAGGAACAACCTGTATATTTTTTATGTTTACTGATAGAAAGAACACTATAATATATATATATATATATATATATATATATATATATATATATATATATATATATATATATAAATGCATATTTAGTGTTAAATAAGAGCGAGAAAGAAAATATATAGGAGGGGGAACTCATAACTCGTACTAAACTTTACTTTCTCTTGAGAACAGTTCAGATCTATCAGTCATCTGTGCTAGCACTGCAGAGGTCCGTCTTCATATGTTACAAAATAAACAAAGTTCGACAGCTGCATTGTGTTAAAAGTACAGTGACTTGTGTTTGCGTATTTAGATTTTGTGAGCAGGTATGTGTTAACTGAAGTCGAATTAAATTACATAGTTCATTTCATAATCATTACGAAATAATAAATTAAATATATTTATGCAGGCGCAGTGTTTGTCGTAATATTTATGACGATCTATAATCAAACAAATATCTATTATGAAATTACATTTAAGATTAATAGATACTTAACATCAAACCATTATAATAAATAAACATTGCACAAGAAAATAATATAATATTCCATGTAAATCACATTGAATTATAAAAAAATGCAAATATTAGTTATTACAAGAGTAATAAAAAGGAATAAATTTTCAATGTAACTTTGGGTTATTAAGAAATGAATCTATAATCTCGGATTAAGTAATAATTATTTAAAAGATTATAATACACATGTTAATATATTCTATAGCAATATGTGTTTGGTGTCTAAATACGTAATACGTAAATATAAGTAAAAGTGTTTAAAATTTAAAATATAGGAACATTTAGAAAATATAATTACTCACAACTTCTAGGATTCTCTAATTTTTATGTATTTACTGTTTATATGTACTCGTATCTAATTCTGCTTTATTTTAAAGTATAACATAATAATTAAAAGCAAATTAATTTTACACATATAACGGTATATACAAAACGGATATAAAATAATCATTATTCCAACTAACACTTCATTTGCGGTATATAGGTACTTTTACAAGACAAGTTCAAATTAGATGCACTTAACCATAGTAAGAAAACCTGCATTCTGCAAAACCCGTTTGTACGTTCCAAGGTGAATAACCTAACAGACGAAGATATTAGAGTACATAATAAAATCGTAAATGTAACTATCTTCCTATGATAACTGGCATAATAAAAAACAAAGCAATAATTAGTAATATAATAGGTATCTAATAAAAATAAATAGCAGAGTTATTCCAAATGTATGATTCTACTGTTTAAATAAAATGAAAATATCATTATGCCTTTTACCTATTACTGGTTGTGACACTTTGTGTAGAAAATTTCGGTTCGAGATATATTTCGAGCATAAAGTGCGATTATCAGACGTAAAATCACGCCCTTCAAAAATATAAGTTTTTGGGGTAGCCTAGCGAAAAATGTGTACATTATTTCCTTAGGTAGTTTATATTATTTTGAGAATTCAGTTATCTAATACTCGTATAAGTAAAATATAACAGAAACAGATAAAATGATACAAATAAAAACGTAAAAATTTATTCAGAACTTTTTCGATGATTGTTTTGTCTTTTGGCTTGGACCCACATCTTATAATAACTGGTTAGTCGTCTGAATTCCTTTTCAGAATTGACACTAATTTCACATACTTGCATATATCATTGTTGTTGATTAGAAGAAAAGACTACCGTGGCATATTTAGCCCATAATGTAAAGGATTTGTTTGTAATATTTAGATTTTTCGTTCAAATATTTAGTCTATGTTTTTTTTCGGCACTCCATTCTCTGAAGCTATAAGCTGCATCATACAACTTTATAGCTTTCGAATATCAACAAAGCTATAAATATATTTATTTGCTTTTAAAACTACTTTTTTTTCGTTTTATTCGTACTTGTGTCGTAAAAATGTAGTATACACCTCAGGAGAAAATGCTATTTCTCACTCGGGGCTTGGTAGCCCTCGACCTTTGCCGTCGTGCAGCAATTTTATACCTTAGGAAAAATTAAGCATATCTACACCTTGGTGTATGAATAAAATAAATAAATATAACATCACGCCATTTACCCTATAGGATGTGGCACTATGCCATAGCAGATCTCGGTAAGTGATATATTTTTGCTCGTGAAATGCGGTTCGGCCGTCAAATTACGGCGCTCAAAGATGTTAGTGAGGGGGGGGGGGGCTAAGTCATATGAGTAGTTTTAATGTGATGAAAATTGTTTAAAGGCTGTGGAAATTGAACTTTCTTAAATCTTGTTAAATCCACAGGTCGACTCGACAACACTGAGCTAATTACTCCTACCTAACGTAATGTATTATTTTCTATTATTTTCTCGAGCTATTTATCTTAAGAAGTAACAAAACTATTATAATATTGTTGAGGGAGTTGCAATTTTAAGTGTAAGATTAATGAAAATAATGAGTTCATATTATTTACAAGAACAACAAATTTTATTATAAAATCGTGACTACATTTTTTTAATTGCTAATTGATTATAGCCCGTGAGTAATAAATTATTATTATTATATGGCGATGGGTAATATACCACATTATTTGTCAAAAATTTTACATATAAGAAATATGATGATTATATGACTTATAGAACAAGAAATACTATATTATCAGCTGTCAGGTCGGTTTCGCCGAACCACACGCTAGGCTCGATTCTGTATGATAATTGACATAATTTTCGATTTAATTTTTTTAATTCCGCCCCCGAGCTCGTTAAATGACCTTTTAAGGTTTTAATACATTTTGCTGAAACAGTAAATAATCTAGAAATTGTTTATTTTGCCCGTGAGGCCTTTACAAGATCTTGTGATACCAAACATAATAGGCTTTAAAATATTTTTTAGTAAAAGAATTCCTCCCCATCTTCTCTGTCACTGTAACTTCATTTGATTTACCTTTTGTTTTACTTTCGCATCGCTGCGGATAAACTTGATTTTACTTTATATTTAATTTTACAAAATTTAAATATATATCGTATTAGATAATGGTCATAAAAAATACGGATATGTACCAATTTGAAACAATTATTGAAAGGGATGGAAGGTGTTCAAATAAAGTCAAGAATAAATAAATTGTATTCTAACTCAGATACACCTTCAAAAATAAAAATAATGATTAGTAATTAAAACATAATTATTATTGAATATATAAGATAATTATTTAGAAGAATAATACAAGTTAAATTTGTAACGTTTAATAGCAAATGTCTTTTTAAGTAAGAATTTAACAAATGATAAAATCAAATTGAATATAAAGAGAAAAATTGAGATTCCGCTACGGTCGGAATGTATTTCAAATATGTTTTTATTAAATTTTTTTTCTCTATTTTGTTATGTATCATAAGCATCCTCGATCCTATGACTGTTATTTAAGGACAATATTTACCAATTGAAATTTAGTTAGTAAATACTTTACAATTGAGGAAACCAGGATTTGGCACATCGAGGTAACAGTGACATTTGTTAAATTCATGTCGTATTTGTGACCAAAACTGCAACAAGTAGTTAGTTTTCTCAAAATATTTTCATTAATTTCTATAGTTTGTAAAATTAAATAAATAAATATATTATCACGCCTTTTACCTATTACTGAGTATAGCAGAAATTGGTAAGTGATGTATTTCTTCACGTGAAGTGCGGTTTCCAGCCGTCAAATCATGACTCCCAAAGATGTTTAGTGGAAGGAGAGCCATAGAGGTAGTTTGTTACATTTAGTATTTATGCAATATGGTAACATAATTACAGCACCGAAATATTAACCAATATGGTGACAAAACCAGTTATTAGAGTTGGCGGAATCTTTATTCAGTATAGTTCTACACTAACCTGCATTACTGCGACATCCTACAATGTAGGTCACTATAAAATGGAAAGGTAATGTCTATTTGTTTCCACTGTTTATAACGAAAGTGATTGATAATATAATTATTAAAGACAAATTAAACAAAAATATAATAAACAAATTTTAAACATTTATGCAATCAATTACCATATTCTAGAAAAAATTTCATGATATAAGTTTCTCTAGTAGCAATAATATTAATTATTGATTTTTATTTCTGTAGATTATGATAATTTTTTGCATACATGTTTAAATTTAATTCCGAAACACTTTTTATAAAAGAATTTCTTCCTTATTCTAAAATTTATAGTAATGCGAAAGTAATTTTTTAAGCGGCATCTTTTTTTTTGAGCTTCTCTCTGATATTAGTAATAAAAATTCACATATGGTTATATTTTTTCAAACCGCCTCCAGGTTTGACCCACTAAACTTAAACCATGATTTAATAAATACCTAAAAATAAGAAACAAAGTTCTGTTGAGCAAATGTAATACCAAATATTATTTATTTATGTTATATTGTACAACATGAACTTAATCTCAACTACAATAACATACATGATCCGGACTCATGAAGCCGCATTATGGTAGGCCATATACGTAAATTTTAGCTTGAGTCGGAATTGAACTCCGGATTTTCAGATTCGAATTCGGTAACGCTATACACACCACCGTACTATTATAACTAGTACGTACGATATTTAGTTATTATGTGACATAATAACTAGTTTCATTTATAAAATAATAATAATTACGTTTCCAAAATTTTGTTTTGTGAAATTAGAGCATATAATAAATTAATTTTACAAGTCTAAATCGCATTAACATAATAATTAGTATTTAATTGTTGTACCTAGATATTTTAGTGAGTTGCAGTTATAAAATAGAATGTCTTTGAAATAAAGTATTTACAGACATTTGCTCATATGAACTTTTTCTCTTATTTTTGGGGATTTATTGAATGACTTCAGTTTGACAGGTTAAACTGGGACACCTGTATCTACACACATATAGTGTCTACAGTATAAGGGCCAACATTGGTATCTCGAGGCTATAAGAGCTACGACTTAGGTAAAATTAGACAAATGTTTTTACTTTAGTAAGACACGTTTGTAATATTTTTGATTTTCTAACAAATTAATAAATAGCAAAAATAAGGAAATAGCTAAATTTTTCAAATACTTTTTAGTAGTAAAATATCTCGAATTCGAATTCTACTCAGGCTAAAAATTATTAAATATGGCATAAAGTTACATATCCTTTACAAATAATTTTCTAAATTCAATAATATACGACATACCTTTCATATTTTGTCAATAAATTAAAAAAAAATTTAATAGTTTGACGTCTAGTATCAACTATTTTCAGTTCTCATTGTTTGTCGGCCATCTTATCAGTAAACACATGTAAAAAGTTCACCGTTTTTAAATATGTCAATTCATATGATGTATTACTCGTTAAAATATTTTTTACCTTTACAACAGTTGCTCATCCATAAGACGGAATTATTTGTATTTTTATTAAACTTGACAATGTAATAACTAGGAACCGGGCTAAAAGGCACAAAAAAACAGAAAAAGGCACTTAAAAAGGCATAAAATTTAGACAAAAAAGCATTAAAAGGTATAAAATTATAAAAAAAAAACATAAAAATTAGAAAAATAACACAAAAATTATTATAATTAACAACAATAACTTATAAAGTTTTATTTATATAAAAATACATTTTCAAACAAAACTTTTATAAAATGAGAACCTAGTGAAATAACATTTTCGCGCCACCGTCCGGCATTAGCAGTATTACATAACTAAAAATCGTCCGGAATCCAAGTTTTTGCCTGCCTAGGCCGGCAAAAATTAGTGACTTTTTATGGTTATATGTTGGCATCACTAGTATAGCGAACTCCTGAACGTACGAAATGTCAAAATATTGCATTGGCGTAAACATAAGTTGAATATTTTCAATACAAGAAAACAGAATATATATATACATAAATATTTTGGTAAAACTTGAGTTGAGGGCCAAACCAGAATCTGCAATAAAAAATAGGGGTTCTCATTTAAAAATTTTAAGTCGACCCCCCTCCCGGCCCCCCTTGAGGGGCTAAGGGGGCCATTTTGTCAAAATCCGATGTCCCCCTCAAAACCATGACGATTATGATTCGGCATACTTTTCGGTCAAATGCTTTCATTTCGAGATATTCAATAAGACAATGTAAAATGGGACACCCAGTATAATATAACAAGTAGTATGAAAATTGCTGAAAATATTTTGACATAAATTATGAGTTGTTATGAAAATGGAAACAGAACGATTGCGAAGCACGAGTTGTGTTTCCTATTTCGGTAACAACGAATGTATATTTATGTCAAAATATTATCTGTCAATTTTCATACTACGAGTTGTATTCTGCTTGAGAATTTATCAAACAAGAGTTAATTAACAAGAATAGTTAGGTATTTATTTCACATTATTAATTAGGTATTACAGTGATGAAAATTCTACATTTTTTCAGTGTATATTTAATATTCAAAATTGACGTTTATGAAAATATTGAAAATATCATTTATTTTATTCGTAACCAAGGATATTATTAACAGTGGTATTTCCGTTATCAATTGCACCAGCGATGAATTTCCGACGAAATATACATTTCATTGGTTCATTTTCCAACAAATTCGTGATCCTATTGGTTGACAGTGACGTGTGGTGAATTCTCATCAAATACACATTTTTAAACATAACTTTTATAAAAAGAAAAACTACCAATCCCGAAAACAACTAATTATTAAATGCTGTTCTAAATGTTCCATTGAAAAGTTGTGTCTTCTGTCTCTTAACATATTCTTGTAAGCTGAGAAACTTCATTCCACGTCGACTCTTGTAATTGGTGCAAATTTGATTTTTGTAATTATACCGGGATCCAGAATAAAACTGGGAACATGTTCACCATTTAAAATTAATGCAATTTTTTATAAAGTGTCGAATTCCTCATTTTTACGCAGAAAGTCGTTTAATTAATTTTTAGTTATTTGACCAATATGTCCAGGTATAATGAATGTGTCTTTAAAATCTTTAATGATCTGCACTGCAGCAACTAAAGGCAAATTCTGTTTCTCAAGTGATTTTATTGATCCACTTACATAATTGTAATTGGTTTTAATAAATGCTAAATTATTTTTGTAATTCTCCTTCTTATAATACGGCCTGACAATCTTGAATTGCTTTACTAGCTGTTGCTGGAAATTCATTTACTATTTTTTTAAATTTGTATAGTAAATAGCGGCATCTAACCAAGTTCCCCATCTAGTTAGAACTGGTTCCGGGGGTAACGGGGTATTTGGCAATTTATCGTTAAACATATCTACCCTTAAAGGAGCTTTAACATTGTTTGCCACATTTTATTAATTTATTTACTAACATGAACTGCAATCTTATAGTTTCAGCTACACGATTAAGTCCGTGCACTAAGCACGTACAATGAATTAAATACACTGTCACACGAACAATTTCAGCACAACGGAGTGAGTGAATTTAAGACTCGATGCAAATAAAAACGGGGACTGCCCCGGTAGACGTACAAAGTACAAATTCATTAACTTGTGCAGTGGCGCAGCGAAATTTTTTTTTGTTCTATTAAATAAATTTTGAAAAAATCACGTCAAAAGTAAAAAGCTTCTAACTAGGCATAAAAATAATAATATGCATGAAAATTTAAAAAAATCCAAAAAGGCATAAAAAACTTGGTCTTATCTTATTATTTTTTATTTGAATCGTACAGATTTTTAAATAGATGTTTCTACTTTAAATATTAAGCATAAGCATATTTTCTATAAATCTGATCTCTAGTAATAACAGTATATTCATTAGGTAAGTCATCAAGTCAAAAATTATTTTTGATGTAACTTTATAAAACAAATAATTTTTATTCTTTAGATTTGGAAAATATTTTTGTATATAATAAAATGTTGAAGATGATGAGTTGACCATCGAAACGTCCATAAAATAAATTGAATAAATCAAGGATTCTAAAGCCAACATATTCCTTTCTAAAATTAAAACACAGGATCAACAAGAAATCCAAAAATTTAATACTTTGAGACAATAAAGTAAAAAATTGAATTCATCCTAAGTAGCACCATCTGTAAAAGATCTTTTTCTATTTAATATTTTAAATTAAACGTTTCTGTTATTTAAAATAAAAGTTGTAGAACTTAAAAGTCTGCAAGTCATTGGAGAAATTATATTTGAATATTTTTAAAAGAACAATTTTAGAGTATTACTCATGGAGCTGAATCTCACGCTAGGCTCCGCGGACACTTACGATTCATTTTTCTACGACAATTAACATAATATGATCTAAAGTTTCTAAACTGGAACTTTTAAAAATATACTCGTATTTCAATTCATACCAAACTTTATAAGTTTTGAAGCGCTTTCACCAACATAATTATTTACCTATCAAATATCTTGCACGCGAGCAATTCAAAGGACCTCTCATTTAATATCAAGCACTATAGCTTTCTAAAGACCTTTTAGAAAAACAAACGACAATCAGTAGATCATAATTTTTCACTATTCTGCTGGAAATTTCTCTTCTAAACCTTTAATTTGATGCCAAACCCGATAGGTTTCTAATGACATTTAGGAAAAACAATTGACAATTAATCGATAATAATTTTCAATTATAATGTAGAAAACCTGTCTTCAAAAACTTTAATTTGATACCGAACACGGTAAGTATTGGTATTTTGGAAAAATAATTTACAGACAGTTGATTGCAATTTTTAATTATGATTCTAGACATATCTCTAAATTCTTTATTTTGATATCAAACTCGGTTAATTATTAACAACTTTCTGAAAAAACAATTTGCAATAGGCCAGTCGCCATTATTTATCAATCTGCACATTTTTCTTCGAAGTATAAATTATTTTTATAAGGAACTGTCACTTTGGTTTGCTATATTAATTTTTAGCTAAGCTGATTGTGTTACACCTACTTCTGTCTAAATTTATAATATAAATAATTTCATGGTGCAATGTCAAGTGAAAAATTATTTTTTAATACACATATTTTTTAAATATCTAAACATAACAAAAGCGTGTCTTCATTTCTCTAAAATGCGTAAAATATTTCAAAACAACCGTACATGTTCTTAAAAATACCAAAGCCACAACACGCTTAGTTGATTTTTGTGTTCCAGAAATGCATGATTTTTTTAAAATTTGCTCGCACATGTGAACAAAAAATCTAAGACCATCAAAAGCACTCTCCATCGGACAACCCATATAGCTGTAGCGATTTGCACATGGGTAAAGTTCTTACCAATTGTATCATATACATACCTGGTCGGGAAGATATTTTAGGTTTTTAAATAATTCCACAAACCTAAATTTAGTGGCTTAAATCCGGCGATGTATATATAGTGTTTAAATTATTTTATATTATTTTTGCTTTTACGATTATTTAGTTACTTATTAATTTTAAAAATCTGTCACCAGTATCATTTGTTTGTATTTGTTTATTGCATACCCTAGTTTTTCTCAATATAAATATTATATAACTCAATGCAATATCGTTGATATCAGAAGAAAATTTTATATCTAATGGATTAAAAAGTATATAGGTTACCATTTCAAAAAATATTATTTTTCTACAACTGTCAAAAAATGTTAATTTTTTTTCACTAATATCAATACTCGAAGTACGTGATTTTTTCAACATTTACAGTACCATGACTACGCGTATTTTGCGCATTATTTTGTACCCTAGAGCGCAAAATGAGTATTTTGCGCATTGTTTCGAACTCTAGTGCGCAAAATGAGTATCTCGCGCACGTTCCCAAATTATTTGTTGTTTGGTTCATTAGTTACAACACATCAGTAGTATCAAATTAATATTACTGTTGATTGTTTTCCTTCAATTTACTTAAATAAATCTATAATTATTGTACTATTCTTTATTTATAGTTGTAGAAAAAATGTTGTTTGTATTTATTTATTCTACCTTTGAGAACCACAGGTTATTTGTTCGAAATTAGCCCCTTATTCATTTTATAAAAAAAATATGTATCATCACGCCTTTTACCCATTACAATTTTTGCTAAAGTAATTAGTTCGCTCAAAGAAGTACTGTTGATTTAAAATAAACATGTTACATACATTTCAATTCATATCTAAAAATCTGTAGGTAGATCTAGAAGATGACATCTACATCTACGCTATCGATAGCCCAGTTCTTCGCTGGTAAGAACATTTTAATTACGGGTGCGACGGGTTTCTTGGGTAAGGCGCTGATCGAGAAACTCCTGCGCAGCTGCCCGGGAATTGGGGACATCTATGTGCTGGTACGCCCAAAACGTGGGAAGCAGCTCTCGGAAAGAATTGAAGGACTCATTGCTGATCCGGTAAGCTTGCTTGATTTGTTTTTGAAGTATAATATCCTGTTGTATTACTTCTTTTTATCTGTGCCGAGTACTTTTAATCTCTAACAGGCGGAACACCGACCTACCAATAAATCAATAGGCTCTATAGTTCTACGTATTACCGAATTGCATTTTTTCTTCAGTATCATTGAACTATTTTATATGTAACTGTATTCATACAAAATTGCAACGGAATTCATAGTATTTTCATGAGAAAAAGTGAAAATTAGATCTTAAATTTAACAGACAGATTCATAAAGCAAATTAGCGCTAATATCACTTTCAATATTATTTATAACTCTATTTCAAATTGGTAGAGATTGGCGAAATAAATGATATTTGATGCTTATTAATAATGTTTTTAACCCAGATTAAAATAAACTGGTTTTGTGTATTAAAAAGAGAGCTAAAAACGAAATAAACAATGGTACTATTATTAATACACTTTATGAATCTGCTTGTTTATGTAATAGCAAAATATAAAAATAAATAAATATATCATCTGGTATATTACCCATTAGTAGCTATGATATAGATAGCTGTAACCTTTTTGAGAATCGTGCTGCTGATTTATATATAATGTAACCTACAATCATTTGCATTAATATGACTTTTAAATCACTCCATAAACACTGATGAATACTTCCGTAAAAAGTTATAATACCCTATTATTTTTTAGCAGATATATTCGCTTCTCAGTTTACAAAATATATCTAAGAAAGTTGTAGACAGCATTGTGTCCACATTTCTAAGCTAAAAATATATGCATGAAACAACTATTTCACTGAACAACTACGGGAATAGAAAGGCCCTGTTAAATATTTTCCATTTACATAATGCATAATAACAAATTTTGTACAATAAATAAATAAATAAAGATATATATATATATATATATATATATATATATATATATATATATATATGTATATATACAGGTTGTTAAAAAAGATCCGGGACGGTGAAATATCTCGACAAATACACATCGAATCAAGAAACCAAAAAACACATGTTTCATATTTTGCAAAAACCTATCTAAGCACACCAAACACAAACCCCAACTCCCACCCTCAGGGGGTGGGGCGGGGGGCAACTTTGAAACCTTATGTGGGAACCCCCATTTTTTATTGCAGATTCGTATTCTGCGAAAAAAAAATAAGTTAATTTTATCTGAAACTTTTTTTCCAATTCGGAATAGATGGCGCTCTAATCACAAGCGAACTCACCGAAAAAACAATAAAGGAATAAAATAACGTTTATTTCATAAAATCGGTTTGCAAATTTATTTCAAGCATTTAGTCGGTGTAAAGCTTGTGGCTACTTGTGATTATGTGAATTTTTTTATTTGATTCAATGTTTATTTCTTGTGATATTAGACCTTTTTTACTTTTCTTTCAGAATCATGTCAAAACTTATTTTTGCGATTATATATATATATATATATATATATATATATATATATATATATATAACTTAACTTTCTCAAACCAGCAACTTGGTTTTTAAAAAAGATTTATTTAAGTATTACGATTACATGTGTTTCTACTTCTAAGTCTGAATCAGAACTAACTAACATTATTACATCTGCATACTAAATAACTTTACATATTACTATGTCACGTTCGGGGGAAGGTGTCTATGTCAGCAGTTTGGTGGTGAGTGGAACACTATAACTCCTCCCTCCTTAGAATTGAGCTCCTCCTGGAAGCTGAAGTTTGATGTCCTCTGGCTGAATTTCGGGTGGTTTCTTCCTTGAGCAGGATCGTGCAGCTCTTTTTGTACTTATCCATTTTATGGAAAAGTAACCGGCCGAGATTGCAATGACGATATACAGGAACAGAGACCAAATACTGGGAATATGAATGTTGATGGATTCTTCTTTTATAGGGACCATTGGGTTAAAGGAGATATCATTAAGTTTTAATGGAATTAGGTTAATTGAGAAGTTTGTAATATGTTGTGTTTGAATTTTGAAGTTTAATTCAGGTAATAGTAATGGTCGTCCTTGAATTTTATTTGAAAATACCAATTTTTGTTCTTTAAAGTAAATTTCACAATTATCTTCATTGTTTATTAAGTAGATTCCCACTAATGGTTTGATGCTAGTTTCTTGTAGGCATTTAATTACTACATTTTCTTCCTTAGGGAAGACGGCTAGGTATTTGTTGAGTTCTGAAATTACTTCAATGTGGTTTTCTATTAAAATAATTTTTGTATAATAGCAGTGGTTTGAAGTCTGCTCTTGGAATATTTCTTCTTCACAGGTTGAAGAAAAGTGGGCGTGGTATTTATTAGGACATTGGAATATTTTTGCTCGTACACACATGTCACTTAAAGTGATAATTTCCTTATCCGACTTTAGAAGATATTTTGTATTTGGAATGATTGTAACAAAATCTGAACCATATTTTGTTGGAATAGGATATAAATAAAATAATTCGAATTTTTTTTCAAAGTTGATTGGGGTGGAAATAAAATAAATTATTTGTGTAGGTTTCACTTTACAATTAATTTTTAACAAGGATTCAAAATCAAGTAAGTTTTCTTGTCTAGGCTCGAATGGCAGTTGTGCATGATAGAATTTCGATATTTTATTAAGTTCTGACAATAATTCAAGAGGGTGTATTATACTCGGGTGTAGGGTTCTTAATTTACAGAAGGTAATAGAGTTCTCAACATCTTGTAGGATATTGAGCACCGAGTTACTTACTTAATCCTTAGGCCCTTTGGAACCTTTTCAGGTGTAGGGCACCGAGTTATATAGTATAATTAGTTGGTCGTAAATATTTTTGGCATAAAGATTGTCTTGGATATGCATATTATTTATTATTTCTGAAAGTTGTAAAATTTTAGATATTTCTTTATTATGTTGAATGTCAATAACTGTTTTATTAAAATTTGTGATAATTTGGTGGTTTACTGAATACGCTAGTATAATTTGATTTTCTAAATTATGCTCAATTTCTTGTATATATGCTAACATGTCATTATATCTTTTGCCGTCTTCGGCGTCCAAATTTCCGGTTAAGGATTTGAAAATTGTTCCCAATCCATCTATGAGGCCACGTTTATTTCGGTGACTAGCGTATAATCCGATGTTAGTAATTTTAGTGTCTATACTGGTTCGGATGAATTCTAATATTTTATCGTAATTATTGAGTTCATGGAGATACTGCGTGTTGTTGAAAATTGTTGATTTTAGTGTTTTGTATTGTGTGTTTCGACTATCATACTGATCTAGAAGAGGTTTGAGATTATGGTAGTGTATGAATGTGTGTGTAGTTTTTTCAAGCTTGGCGGGGCCTAGGTTGATGGGAAGGATTCCAATGTTTTCTGTTATGTTTCTTATGATTGTTCCTCGCCCGCATGCGAACAGCCTGGAAGTGATTCAAATTGAAGTTTTGTGTTGAGGTCGTTTTATGTTAGAAAGATGTATTACTTCCTTGTACGAAGTAAAGGAAGTATTGTAATCGCGAAAATTTTCGGTTCTCAGATTTCAGTGGAAATACGCATTTTGGCCCGCCCTGAGTCCATTTTGACTAATTTCGTCGTGACGTCTGTACGTACGTATGTATCTCGCATAACTCAAAAACGGTAAGCCGTAGAAAATTGAAATTTTATATTTAGGACTGTTATAACATCTAGTTGTGCACCTCCCTTTTTGGTCATTATATAACTTCCGGAAGTGGTACTTTACTTGAAGCCTATAATAGATTTTCATGAAAAACTATATTCAAATATAATTTAAAACTTTCCAAATTTGGTATATAAGACTACTATATCAATGGAAATAATATAATAGATTTTGGTTAAAATACACTAACCGGAAGTGACACATTACATGAAGCTGCTAACAGTTTTCCTTGAAAAAAATGGTAATATTTTAATTTTAGAAATAAATGCTTCAAATAAAAGTTTTAGAGAATTAAATTCTGCGTCTAGCACATTAAGAATTTTAAATTAGCCTTTTGCATAAGCGAGATATCTAAATTTAAATAGTATTTATTTTGTGTGTTTTTTTAAAATTAAGTTTGCTATGGATTAGAACAAAAAATAAAAAATAAAAGATTTTGTCAAATATGTGCAATTAAAAAAAATCTATAGTTTAATACGCGTACAAGGAAGTCATGTGGTGTGCACATCAGATATTTTTTTCTACTGTATTACCATGAGTTGGCTTTAATTTGCCTGTTTTGAGTGTTTTATTTAATTTAGATAATTTTTCGTGTTTGAATTTATTTCTAGTTTTTTGCTGTTTTTGTTTATTTTTGATATAAACTGTATCCGATATCTCGGGTAAATTTTCTCTAATTTTATTAAGTTTACCAATCACTTTTTCCTTGTTCTCTTTTAATTTATCATTGATTGTTCCGTAAAGTAATTTTGTTTTATTTTTATGATTTTCTATATAATTATTTATAAGCTGTTTATTTAAGTCGATATTAAAAGCTGATTCTGTGTCTAGGTGACCGGTAATGATTTCACATGGTTTGAGTTTTGTGACTGAATGAATTGTGTTGTTATACGCCAAAGGGGCGTATTTACTTTGGATTCAATGGGTTCGGTTTTATATTCGTTTTGATTATTAAACAATCGTACGTGTTCGATGAGGGTGGAATGAAAACGTTTAATCGTACCATTAGAATCAGGATGCTGCGAACTTATAAAATGAATGTCAATTTTGTGTAGTTGTAATAGTTCCTTAACGACAGAGTTTTTAAATTCTAATCCATTGTCCGAAATGATTTGTTCTGGTATACAATGGTGTGTGAAATATTTAACTAAATTATGAACGACTTCTATACCTTGTCCGGAGTTTAATTTATAGGCTTGTGCATATTTGGAAAATGAGTCTATTATAGTTAGGAATTTGACATGTTCTAATGTAATGCTGTCGATATGCAAAATTTGGAAAGGTTTAGTAGCTATGGGTGTGATGTTAAATTTTAATTTTAATGGTTTTCTGTCGTACTTTGTTATTTGATACGTTTCGCAGCTGTTAATAATTGTTTGTATAGATATCCTTAATTTAGGCCAGTAGTATTGTTGTTTTATACGTTTTTCTATTTCGTCGATTCCCCGGTGATTAGTTTTACTGAGATGGTGATTTGTTATGATTTCTTCTTCGTCGATTACGTCAGTTAGATATTGAGTGCATTTAACAAGTTTTATCTCCGAATTTTGAAGTATTAAGCTTAGTTTTACATATAATTCATCTTTGAAATAAATGTGATATTTTACCTTAGGAACAATGTATTCTTTAAGAAATGTTATCATTTAGTTTTTGCAATTGTTTTTTGAAAATTCAACTAGAATCCTTTGTTTTGTTTGATTATATAATTTAATTATTTTAGGGGATTTGGGGTTATATTCGACTTCTGATATTATTATTTGATTTTTCCCATAATTAACTGGGCATTCTACAATCGGAATTCCGATAATGGGATTTTCTCTGTTAGAGTGTACTGTGATATCGCTCTCGCTTGGAGAGTCGTCATCGCTTATCTGAGTAGATTGCGCGTCACCTACTTCAACTGCTAGGGATTGTGCATCGTCATCGTTATTCCTATCTTTAGTCTTGTCTAATTCCTTATAAAAATTTTCCATGTATTTGTTTAATTGTTCAATGTTATCTGATTCATTTATATTTAATTGAATTCGAGATATTTCAGTTCGAAAACTGTTATCATTATATCAGTATTTTGGGAAATGTACTCTATCATTGATTTAACTTCATACCATTTTAATTCGTCTAAGCCACAAGCAATTTTAGGAATGCTCAAATTTTTTATTTTTTTATTTAGACAGAATTCTTTTAATTTTAAAAGTGTATAAAATAAACCTTGTTTAGTAGGTTTGTTGAAATATCTTTCTTTTGTTATTAAATAAATTAAATATCTATTTTGATTTTTTTAAATAGACTAGATTATGAAGTTGTGGTTTTTGTGCTTGGAGTTTATCAACGTTACTAAATTTAATTTAGAATTTTTCTGCTATTCCAGATTTAATTTGTAAGTCTTTACTTACACAATGAGCTACACTAGAATCTGGTGGTGCATTAAATAAATCACCTATTACGTCTATAATGATGTTTTTAGAATTTAGATTTTTATTATTTAAGTAATCCTGATATATAATTAAAGGTGAATCGTTATCGAAAATTTTTGGTGTGTTTCGGGTTACGTCATCGTCTTTTGGTGGGATACGACTAAGTGCATCGGCATTGGTGTTGAGTTTGCCTTTTTTATATACTATTTCGTAATCGTACTCCTCAAGTTTGAGGCGCCAGCGAATTAGTTTTTGACTACACTGTTTTAGTGACATTAGCCATTGTAACGGTCTATGGTCTGTGTAAATTTTGAATTTTCGCCCGAAAAGGAATGGTTTAAAGTATTGGATCGCCCAAACAATAGCTAAAAGTTCTTTTTCTATTGTTGAGTAGTTTGTCTCGGTATCGTTGAATGTTCTGCTGGCGTAAGCTACTGGCAGGTCATTGCCAAGGCTGCCTTGTGATAACACGGCACCTAACGCTACGTTGCTTGCGTCAGTCGTCAGATTAAATTCTTTGTCGAAATCTGGGTATTGGAGTAAAGGTTCATTAGTCAGAAATTTTTTGCAAAGTTCAAAACATTGTCTGTATTCGGGGTTGTTTATGCCAATGATTGCGTCCTTTTTTTGAGAGGTTTGGTTAATTTTGCAAAGTCTTTAATAAACTAAGCGTCCCAAAATCCCTTTAATTTGTTTACTAGTTTTCGGTATAGGATAATTTAAGATGGCTGATATTTTATCTGGATTCGGTCACATACCTTCGGGTGTGACAATGTGCCCGAGATAAGCTACTTCTTTTTAAAAAATTCCGACTTGTCAACTTGAATTTTGAAATTAGATTTTCTAAGTCGATAGAATACTAATTTTAAGTTAAGCAAATGTTCTTGAAGGCTAGTGCTAAACACAATTATATCGTCGAGGTAAACGAGGCAGTTGTCGTGTGTAAGTCCGCGTAAAATGTTGTCCATAACTCGCTGAAATGTCGCTGGTGCGTTTTTTAGACCAAACGGCATTCGCAAGAATTCGTAGTGTCCGTCTTCAGTATTAAATGCAGTTTTAGGTATGTCTTGTTTGTCCATTTCTATTTGATGGAAGCCCGATGCCAAGTCGAGTGTAGTGAAATATTGACAACGTCCGAGTTTGTCTAAGAGGTCAGTAATGTTTGGAAGTGGGTATTTGTCACCTATGGTCTTTTCGTTTAATTTTCGGTAGTCTATGACTATGCGCCATTTTCTTTTACCGGATGCATCAATCTTTTTGGGAACTACCCAAATAGGGGAGGACCACGGGGAGTTGGAAGGCTTAATGATATTTTGTTCTAACATTTTGTTTACCTGATTTCTTACTTCTTCCCTATGTACGTTGGGGTATCGATATGATTTAGTGTAAATTGGAATTTCATCTTGAGTTTTAATACTATGTTTTATTTGGTTGGTAAGAGTCAATTTTTGATCATCAGAATAAAATATGTCGGGATAGTCTTTCAGTAAATTTAACACAGCATTTCGTTCTTCAGAGTTCATATGTGCTGTTCTTATTTTAGAAAAATCGAAATGAGTTTTCTCAACGTGTGTCATGTTTAAATTTAGACCGGTATAAGTTTCATAATTATAAATTTTTTCTGCGATAATTGGTTTTAAGAGATTAAAATTTATTGCCTGGTCAGAAGTGTTAACAATTGAACATAATGCGTGGTAGTTATCTGCGACCGTAATGCACTCTGGTATTTTTAAATGTGTCGTTTTTATTTGGGGTATTAATACAGTTCCTTGTTCTACATCTATTTTAATTTTAATAATCTTTTCAGAATTTGGTTCTACAATATTCTTATTTATGACTGATATATTATTTACATTAGAATCATTTAATGATTTATGAAATTGTATTTTGATTTTTGCATTGGGTGTTATAATTAAATCGTTATGTGTATCAATTAGAATTTTTAATAATTTTAGATTATCCATGCCTAAAAGTAAGTCGAATTGTTCTTGAAAGTTAAAAAGATGATTCTTAAGATGTGATAATTTCTTATCTTTGTTATTAAATATCTTTGAAATGGGAACTCTTGTATTGTGCAGCTCAGTGGACGTGCCGTGAGCAGTGGTAATTTGAAACGGGTCATTGCGAATGGAATTCTTGTAATATTTATGTACTATGTCTGGTTTAATGAAGGATTTAGTACTTCCAGTGTCAACGAGAATTTTTAAATTATGCTCGGGGGTTATGATGAAAGGAAGTTTGCTTTGGTGGTTAGTAAGATTTAATAGTTCGATTGTTGCAGAGGGTCGATGTCCGAGGCTGTTTCTCCTAAAAAACAGTTAGCGGATTGATCAGGAATATTATCGTTATTTATTTCGTTTTGGTCATTAGTTTGTTCTTGTTCGTCACAGTCATAGTTTTCTAAATTATTAGCTTGTTCTATGTCTTCAATATTAAATAGTTCTTCTGCTATGTACTTAGGTAAATTTGATCTGAATTGATTTTGTTCGAAGGGCCTTTGTCCAAACTGATTTTGTCTCTGGTGGAACGGGATCGGTTGAGAACGGGATTGTTGAGTGTTTCGAGTAGAAATACTTATTGGAGTAGGTTTTGGATAATTTTGGCTGGTAGATGGGCCTTGGTTATTGTGTGGAATATTATTTCGTGGTGTACCTAATCATTTGTTGATTATTAGGACGTACTGGAGCTCTGTTATATGGGTTGGAATTATTAGGAAAAGGATTTGTATAATATGTTGGTCTAGGAGAGAAATACTTTATGTGGTGTGTAGGGGGTTGTGATTTGGTTTAAAATTGTTTGAGTTAATGCTCTTAGATGGTTTGGAGATGTGTTCAAATTGAAAGTCATTGGCTAACATGCCTAGCGCGGAATTTAAATCAGAAGGATTTTTTGCTCTCATAAGCTGACCGATAGGTTCCTTCAAACCGCGTAGCAATATGCGTAGAGCATAGTTTTCAAAATAATCATTCATGACAAGAGCTACGGCAGCTGTAGCATGAGTTGAAATATAAGATATTTGTAAATTTAAAATGTGCTGCAATCTTACGTAAAAATCGAAAACAGTTTCATTTGAATTTTGCTTAAGATCGGTCATTTCAATATTTAATGTAAACCAATCGCGTTTATCTGCGATCGCGTTCAATAATGCTTCTTTCAAATCGTCCCATGTTTTGACCGTACAACTTGCAATATTAATTGCAGCATCGCCCTTAATTTTTGTTATTATACTATTCATCAAATATTCAATATAAAATTTGTTTACAAGTTTCTCACAAATATCAATAAAACGAGGTAATAGTTCACGTTCGCCATGAAATTCAGACAGCATATCAAGGTATTATTTTTTTAGAACTGGCACTGCCATTGTAAATTGGGGTTGTCTTATAATAAAATTTGTATTTAAATTAGTTTCAATAAAATCTTCAAGATCTGGTTCAGATTCTGAATTTGAGCTTGACTCAGAATTAATAAAAATAGTGTATCTAAATGACATGTATGACTTACAGAAATATTAGTGTCCACTTCATGTGCCCTGAAGTCGTTCACGGGGTTAAGAATGACGGCCGAAGTACTCTGATGTTCGTTCAGATGGTTACGGGTGTCGAATCTTGGCTTCTGGTGTAGTCTCGAGTTGCTCTGGTTGGTGTGGTTCGGAAAGGTTTTGATTTTTATTTTTTCTTGTTCGATAGCCAATTTAATCACAATGTGAAACAAATTATATTCATTAATTTGTATTGACTATCCTGCCAGGACTGCGCCACTTAACTTTCTCAAACCACCAACTTAGTTTTAAAAAAAAGATTTATTTAAGTAGTATTACGATTACATGTGTATCTACTTCTAAGTCCGAATCTGAACTAACTAACATTATTACATCTACATACTAAATAACTTTACATATTACTATGTCACGTTCGGGGGAAGGTGTCTATGTCAGCAGTTTGGTGGTGAGTAGAACACTATAACTTATATATATATATATATATATATATATATATATATATATATATAAATCAAGAAGCCATAGTAAGGAATAGTGAGTTCCTTCTATGTATTAAAGTAAATTTTTCTATTGCAAATAATACCGCTAAATATCTCAGTTGCCGAAATATTTTTCTGCGACCAGACTGCGCCGAAATCTTAATCACTCGTATCCATTTGATTACAAAATGGATCTTCAAAATCTAATCATGACAACATGGGAGCTGAAATAAAAAAATCGTGAATATTACACTACGTTAATTCACAATTTACGCCCCAATTAAATTTCTGGTTTTTACGTAACGACTTAGATAAGAGTGCGATAATTTGGTATAAAACGACGACATTCCGACACCATTCCTAAAACACGACGAATCTGGAAACATATTTTGGTGTAGGGATATCTAAAATTTCTCTAACTTTTCTGGGATTTACGTGAAGTCTATGTTTATCTCTAACATATCTAAGACATTTAAGTTAGTCTACATAAATTACACTGACCTAGACTGAGAATGAGACCAGTTTTAATTAAACGGTTCATAACTTCTCAAGTATTTCTAAATGTTTCTCAAATGTTTTAGTCATCGACATAGACAAAAGCGTTAAATTTGAGATCAGCGCCAAAAACATTGTCGACGTTATGAAGTCCAAAAAGTAATCTCTTAAATTGAAATAGTTCACGATTCGAGACCATGAATGTCGTACACTTTTGCGAATTTTTCTCAACGATAATTAGACAGTATGCAAGTATAATATTTAATGTAGTAAAAAACCTAGGATCAGGTAACTTATTGAATGTATCTGAAATATTTAAAATACGAGTTGTAACTTGTAACTGTGTTCAAGGTAATCGATAAGTGCTGTTCTTTTCGGGCACAAACAGTACCGTCAGATATCAGATATTATATTCAATCTAATGTTATATCTGACGTTAAAGTAGAGAAATTATTCCATATTTATTTATAATTTTTTGTTTTTATCAATTTATTACATAAATATTAATATGTATTATTTTGCTACTCATAATGTTTAAAAATTATCGACTTATAGTGCGACAAGACAATAATGTATTTGATCGAATTTTTTTTTGTCTGACCGTTTAGGATACGCCATCTATGTACTTCCATTGGAAATATTACCCATAAGACGGTAATATACTAATGTAACTCTTGACGTGGAAATAAGAATTTGAAATTAAGTGCGCAACGTTCGTGATCGGCATGTTGCTTGCATGCGCAATACAGAGCGTGTTTATATATACTTCGTGTTCTTTGTGAGGTGGAGTGTACTCACGTAGAGTCAACGTAATACTGCCAAAGAAGACGGTTTAAAATAATCTAACTATAATGGACAAGTGGTTAATTAGAAAGCGTAAGTTGTCTTCTAGTCAAGATAATGAGAATGACTAGTCACCTAATAAATTTATTTGTCACCTTAGAAACGTTAATTTAACATTAGCTGTTTATTTTTCAATCCTCTAAACAAAAATTAAGGTTGAGCGACGCCACTAGCTACTCAACTGCACATTTTGAGTAGTGGAAGTGTCGACCTAAGGAAAACAGTATTTCATAAAAATCTGTTATCGTGGACCGTTGTTGCTCTGGTCAAACTAATCCAGTTCTGCTTGTGTAACTTTGGATTTCTTGAAATCTAAGGATGGTTCGATTAACAGTAGTAAACACTGCTAAATAGCAACTGCAATTATTATCGTCTAAGATCCTGACTTGATCTTTACAGCATATAATAATATTTAATTACTTTCGCTAATTACTTTAAATTTGAGTACAGTGTCAACAATAACAATATCATAATTATCTCAAATATAGCGTTTCATTTAGATAATTTTACAATCAACAATGTGACTAAAAACGACATTACAAACGAAATTCAAGAAATCAACGATAGACCTGCTCCATTCACGATTTTTTACCTGCCTGCATAATAAAAGAATGTACTGTTTGACAGTAATATTCAATACAGCCCTAAATAATAGCTCATGTTCGACGTTATTGAAGAAAAAAAGAGTTTGCTCAATTTTCAAACCTGATGACTAGTCTAATAAAGAATTATAGATCTGTTACAATTTTGTCTTCTATGTTAAAAATAGTTAAGGTACGTGGCTCAGTGGTATCAAGTCTAACTTTGGAAATCTAGTTCGATTCACACAGCCGTTAAACAATTTTCACCACATTAAAATTATTTCAGTGACTCCACCTCCACTAATACCTTTAGGGGCCGTGATTTGATGACTGGTATCAGCACTTCAGGCTCATAAATATATCATTTATCGAGATCTGCTATGGTAGAATGCCACACCCAGTAAAGGGTAACAGGCGGGATTATAAATTTATTTTTTAAATCGGTAACATATATTCATATACTCGTACATGATCATCATATAAAATAAATCATCATCGCGACATTAGTCAAATCGTATTTTAGGAACCCTAAATTTGTTTATTTGTTGTAAAATGCATGTCTAATTTTTCAATGCGTCCCTAATCACTTTTTTATGAAATTGTCATTAGTATGATAACTTTTATCTATTCAACGGAAAAATCCTTTGACATTTTAACATTTAACAAGTATTTTTAAGTAATTAATTAATGCAAATCAAAATAAATTATAAAGAAAAATATTGGGATACCGCCAGGATTTGAAACTGGGACCTTATGAACTTCGGTTATATGCTTTAACCATCTAAGCCATTTAACGATATTTTAAATTAATAGTACTCATCGCAAGAAATGCTGTGTTATCTGTAATTTTTTAACTACTTATGTTTTTAATAGTTATTTGTATTAAATCTTTAAAGTCGTACAAAACAATAAAATATTATTCTATTCAATCAATATTTTAGGAGTTGTTAACTTTTTTCCATACTTTTGAATTATTTATTCCGTAGTTTACTTGATATCAGAATTACCGCTCTTTAGTCAAGTTGTGTAGCTTTTCAACAATTTTCTAGAATAATTTTCGAATGATTATAAACTTAAATAGTGACTTTTCTCCATTTCTAGTTGTATGAACGTCTGAAAAGGGAACAACCTAATTTATCAATGAAAAGTAAAATAAAGCCTATAGCTGGTGATGTGATGCAACTCAAATTAGGTAAGAAATTGCAAATATTTAGTAAAATTATTTTATATGAAATAAATTAAATAGAATGGTTTTAACTGTTTATAACAGGTTTGAGCCAAGAAGACCGAGATATTCTTGTAGAAAATGTGTATATAATATTTCATGTTGCCGCATCAGTCCGTTTTGATGATTCGCTTAAAGATGCTGTACTAATGAACATCAGAGGAAGTAGGGAAGCTTGTCAATTGGCTCTGGACGCAAAGAATTTAGTGGTATGATTAAAATAATACTATATGAGTTCCAGTTATTCTAGATCATGATAGAAAGACAAGCTTAAAATTGCAGGTTCAAAAGCTCTCATTAAAATGAAAGCGTGGAAGGGCAAAAGAAGTTATTTCTAAATATTTAAATTTTTTCTTGATATTACTTTTAATATCAAAACATTTTTTAAATTAAAAACTTTTATAATTTTGCGTATATATTATATAGCATACCATATTTTATTATATTCCACTCGTGAATACCAATAAAAATTGAAGGAGAATGAAAAGTGAAAAGTATCTACGATATATAACATATGTTGAAAATTAAAATAGAGAATGCATTGTTTATTCAGTAATGAAACAATTAAATAATTAATGTAATATATATATTCCACTCGTGAATACCAATAAAAATGGAAGGAGAATGAAAAGTGAAAAGTATCTACGATATATAACACATGTTGAAAATTAAAATAGAGAATGCATTGTTTATTCAGTAATGAAACAATTAAATAATTAATGTAATATATATATATATATATATATATATATATATATATATATATATATATATATATATATATATATATATATAGTTTCAATAATAACTTGTAATTTATAATGCGACATTATAATTTTTCTCATTATTATTTCATCAGGCTCACATACATGTGTCAACTGCTTTTGCAAATTGTGATCGCCCGGAAGCTAGAGAAGTTCTATATCCTTCCAAAATAGACTGGCAAAAAATAATTGAAATTGCAGAAAAGTGTGATAAAGATACACTTACCATATTAACTGATAAAATCATGGATGGAATGCCAAATACGTATTGCTATACCAAAAATATCGCTGAACATGTTGCTCACGATATGATGCAAGGAAAAAAACCATGCAAAATATTCAGGCCGTCTATAGGTAATTGTTAATAATTAAAATGTCTGTTGTACTTAGATGTTATCATTTTGTTGTAGTTGTGAGTACATTACGAGAGGAACCTGTGTCTGGGTGGATTGATAATTTTAATGGCCCTGTTGGCATTATGGTTGCTTATGGTAAAGGTATGTAATGATTAAAAAGTCATTTTATTTTTATTCTTACATACCCGAAATAATTGTTTCAATTTTAGGCATAATGCGTACAACATATGCTGATGGACAATATAAACCCGACTACATCCCTGTGGATGTCGTGACAAAAGCACTAGTAGTGTCTACTTGGGATCTGGCTACACGCCACTTGTCATCTGCTAGTATTTTATGCACTCCGGAAGTCCTACACTGCACTTCGCACAATGTGGCCGACTGGCTACGGCCCAATGTAAAGCGTTTAGCGAAGTACGCAACACAAGTGACTAGAGAAATCCCACTTAATAATATCATGTGGGTGCCCAGCACACACACCACGACAAGTACACTGGTGTGGTATGTGCGAACGGTGGTGTTTATGTTGCTCCCAGCGTTTCTGCTAGATGGAATCTTGAAATTAATGGGCAAAAAACCAATGTAAGTATTTCAAAGATCCATATTATTAAGTCTGCTTTTTTCTATTGAATTTACTTTATATTTTTTTTCTCCATGAGAATTATGGAAACTTTGTGACGTATTTAATTTTATATGCTTCACAACTAAATATTGACTGTTTTAACATAAAATAAATGTGACATTCAGCCGTAGCAGATCTCGGTAAGTGAAATATTTCTTCACGTGAAGTGCAGTCCCTGGCCGTCAAATCACGGTCCCCAAAGAGTGGAGGGGTAGTTTTAACGTGGGGAAAATTGTTTGTCGGCTGTGGGATCGAATCCCAGTTCACAAATCCACGGACCGACTCGATTCCACTGAGCCACCATTCCCATTTTATATGGAAAATATTGGCTTTTTTTTATTTATCCACTATTTATTTATTGCGTATCATAAAGTTATATTATCTCGATCTACAAAATATTTCAATATTATTCATAAAATAAATATATTATCAAGCTTGTATCCATTACTGGGAGTAGCATTCTACAGTAGTATATCACGGTGTGCGTAAAGTGTAGTTGCCAGCCGTCATACTACGCCATCCAAAGAAGTTTGTGGAGGAGGAGCCACAAGGGTAATTTTAATGTGATCAAAATTGTTTATCGGCTGTCGGAAACAAACCCGGATTTTTATATCTACAGTTTGACTCGATATTGTTGTTCTAATACATTAATTCCCAATATTTTTCCGATGGTTTCCGATGTACTCGATAACAATCAGAAATTATCACGGAACCCTGTGGACAGGATTATTCAGTATACCCGGCACCGGAAAACTAGCAGCTATATTCCGAACGGCAAATTTTGTGAATTTGTACACAGCCCGTGATAATACGTTAAGGATATTCATAATCTATAACATTTATTCGCAAAAATGAATTTCTTATGGACTGCTTTACATGTTTGGGAACCGCTCTCCTAAAGTATTAATCACTTAAAATAATGATAAACTTAATGCATATAGTGTAATATTTGGTGTTCCTCTCTTATACATTATGTATAATTATTTCGTACGTACCCCGTTGTATTGTTGTTAATCAACAACATTTCACGCTTTTTTAAAACCTTCTAAAGAAATTGCACCACATGTGGAATTTTAAAATTCCAAACTACATAATAATAATTTCTAATTGAAGTATGAACCTGTTTATGCATACCACTTTATTCCAAACTCTTTTGAATTAAACTTATATTGTAAGGGGTAGATAGAAACAATATTTAATCTCAAAATATTTTTATTTATTTTACTTATATGCAGTGCAGGTGTTACATACGTGATTTTAAGATCTGAAGCTGTAATGTTTTTGGGGTCCTTTTAAGATTTCACATATACAGTGTGTTCCATGATTTCGCAATAGAACTGTAACATGGCAAAATAGAATACAGCATATGAGAGGCAATATATTATTTTTCTATTGTTGATGACTTTGCAGCTAAAATGACTAGAAACATTATCATTTAGAAAACAAATATATATGAACCTGTTATTGGGATTGCCAATTGTTTTTAGATAGTTACTAGTTCTATTTTCTTTTGTATTTAGTATACGTCTATTTTATGTAATTTTTTATTATTTACGTACAAATTTTTTGTTTGTAAAGTCCGTGAATAAAAACAATTGTATATGCGGTAGTACTTTTAGAAATGGTTATAAGTATACTTATTTCACAAATTCCTAGAATATTTGATATTACTTTTAGAAAACAATAACTTATTATAATTATTTCAAATTAATAATAAATTTTGTCAGCAAACAGAAGGCGCAGCAATAAGTAATAGATTATCTTCTGACAAGGAAAATTTATTAATGAGCTATTTTGGAATTGAATTTAAAGAGAATCACGCAGTTTCTCCAACAATTTGGGTTGGGTATGTAGATTATATTTTTGTAATAGTCAATACTAATGAACGTAATTTAGATAATCTTTTAACTAAATTAAATACTGCTTTCTGCAACAAAAATAATTAAACAACAAATTACCACTTTTAGATGTCTTAAACATTAGAAATAAAGAAAAATTAGAAGGCAATGTTTACAGGAAAAGCACAAGTACCAATAGATTCATTAATTCAAATCATAATGGTAAACATAAAACAGCAAATTTAGTGTAATGATAAAGTTCACAAATGTTACTTATTAAATATATCATCTTAATATTTGTAATACAAGGCCACTGACTTCTCGCACAGATAATTTCATTCATACTTATCTATTCTTAGTTTTTTCATAAGTCTGTATTAATTTATATGCTCTTCATTTTAATTTTTATTTTTTCTTCTACTTAGTGTTAACTCGATAATTCTTGTCAATATTATATTCTTGGCTATCAGTTTATAGCCGCAAACAGATGTTTATTTATTTCTTTCCAACAGCAACAGCTCAGTTTGTTTGTTTATTTGTTATTATGTTTATTCCTACATTATTTCAATCAGTTGGTTTTGAAATAATAGAACAAATATGTTTAATTTAGGTATATTCAATATAAGATCATTGCGTAGCAATTTCTTTGAGTTTAATGATCTACTATAAAACTTAAATTTAGATATTGTAAGGTTGACAAAAACGTGGCTTAATAGTGAAGATTCTAAAGACAACTTTGCTATTCAAGGTTATACTTTATACAGAAATAATAGAGATGATAAATGTGGTGAAGTAGCATTGTATGTAAAACAATCTCTTGTTAAAACAGTTGTCTCGTTTAATGTAAATCTAAAAACAAATGATTGCAACATAGAGCAATTATGGATAACTTTAAATGTGAATAAAAAGAAAATATGCTTAGGTGTTGTATATCGACTTCTGTCTTGTAACTTACTACAATTTTTAGATTCTGATGAAACTAACTCAGGATTAAGTCCTATGTATCGGTGACGTTAACATTATCATGTTAAACCCAATTAATAATGCAGTAATGCTTTTTCATACTTTATGATCAGAATTTAGCTTATCTCAAATCATAAATATGCCTACCAGAATTACTAACGTATCCGAATCATTAATTGACATTACTCTAAATTCTGATGAAACTCTTTGTGACAATATTCGTGTGGTAAATGTACATGGCATATATGATCATTGCTTTGTGTTATGTGATATCAATATACATGTAAATCAAAATGTTCGCAAAACTATTGAAAGTAGAGATTACAAATGCTTATGTATTTAATTTTTATGGACGTGTGTGTTGGCTCTCGTTGAAACATATTCAAAATAAATAGTAGTAATAACTCTCGGTTTTTTTGTTTCAAAATAATTTAATGATTGATATTGATGTACATTTCGGTTGTTACACCATCTTCAGAATGACAACAAATAGTGTACTTACTCTAAATATATAGTAGTCTGTACAGGTATTATGTATTTTGTTGTCTTTCTAAGGTGCTTAAAAATTTAGTATGCCAATAATTTTATTAGTTCCTTAATAAAAATAAAATTTTATCTGATATACAAGCAGTATTTTGTAAAGGTTACAAACTATTATTACACTTCATAAAATTACAGACTATAATATAAACTGGGTTGATAATTCGAAGATGGTTAATCTGTTTCTTCTTGACTTCAGTAAAGATTGTGACACTGTAAATTACGAAATGTGTGCAAAATTACAATATATTGGTTTTGATGAAAACAGCTTATCTTTTTTCAAAAACTATGTGTGCAACCGTAAACAAAGAGTTGTTTTGAATGATGAATATTCTCATTTGATTAATACCACTATGGGCGTGCCGCAACTGTAATTTTATGCTCCTTTATTATTTTATCTGTACAGATACATGACTCACTGCAAAATACATGTTGATGCTGAATACATGCCTTTCGATATTATAAATGTTAATTAATCATTAGTTCAAGTTAATGATGATCTTGCCCGAGTAGCGGTATATGCACTAGATCATTGTCTGTCGCTTAACGAACAAAAATATTTGGTAATGCTTTTAAAAATAAAAACTCAAGAGATTATCCAGTAAATAGTAATATTATTGTTGTTCAGATTAATAACGTACAGATTCCACTTATACATTCGTCCAAAAATCTTGGTCTTCTGATTCATTGTAAGTTTTAATTCATAGAGTATGTTACGGTATTGATTAAAAATTAATTTTTGGTGCCTAAAATCTTTACATGAAACATTTTGTGTTCTCCACGAAACATAAAGCAATTTTTGCTAACAGTTTTGTACTATCGATATTCAATTGCTGTGATATTTATGATTTATGGTCCTTGCCTGAAGGTTGCTGATATCTCTAAAATACAGACAGTACGTAAAATTAACTGGTAACACATGCATAAGAGAATATGGGCACATTATGCAAATCTGGTACACAATATTATTCCCTCCTTACTACTTGGAAAAAATTACTACCAGCATAATCTATATAATCGTAACTTAGACATGCTTCAATTACACGTGCCAAAATATAATATCTCTATTTTTAAACGATCTTTTTCCTACGTTGGAGTGTACATATGTAATAAAATACCTAATCGCATAAACCACTTCAATTTCTCTACCTTTCTCAAAAACTTTAAGATCACTGATAATCAATGGTCTTAATATTTAATAATAATATCATCTTATTTGTAATTATAAGTAATTGTACTCCAAATGTGTTTTGATATCTTCTAAGAAGTTTGCTTGCAATCCAGTTATATTCTATATCTTCTGTAATTTGAGGGTTAAATGGTAAAGCCGCTTTAGCTGAACTTTCGCCAAATTATGTACTAGTTTTTACAAACGTCATATAATTGACAAATTATATGATTTGATTGACAAGGTAAAAGTATTACTTTATATTATTAGGCACATAAAGTAGTAATTTTACCTGTCTCAGCACATAAAACTTCCTTTTTTCTCCATATAACATACTATACTATTATTATTATAAATATTACAGTTTACATGTTACAAAAATAATTAGAACACGATTTGAAGATCATATAGGCATGTTAGAAGTACCTACGGGAAATTCGAGCAGTTCGGAACATATATTCAATAATAGTCCCTTGAAATCGTTAAATGTTGCGAGTAGGAGGACGTTTACAAAATTCAAACTTTTCATATGAAACAAACCATCCGATTTTACTATCAAGAAGCCACGTTGTCACTAAATTAATTATTCGCGACATACATATGAAAGAATTACATGGCGGTACACAGACAACACTGGCCGCCGTACATTATCAACAGTGCATTATCAACAGTTCTAGCACACTTAATTGATGCGAGTATTAATAGGAAATTTATTCCCTCACATTTACCTAATGAGGGTGGTATTTGGGAGGCCGGTGTCAAATCGTTTAAAAACACTTTTAAAAAGTTACAGGGTCGCTTCTAATAACAATTGAAGAAATGTACACACTCTTTTCAGTAATTGAATCATGTTTGAATTCCCACCCGCTAATCCCTTTAAGCAACGATCCTAACGACTTGGAAGCACTCACACCAGGTAATATTCTGATTGGAAGCGCAATAAGAGCATCACTCGAGCCAAATCTAGAACATTTACAAGATAATAGGCTCTCCACATGGCAACGAATAGAAAAATTGCGACAACTATTTTGGGATCGCTGCCATAAAGAATACCTTCTAGAACTTCAGCGAAGAAATATATGGCAAAGACCAGCCGACGTACCAATAAACGTTGGTAGTATGGTAGTATTACGCGACGAAAACCTTCCGCCGTTGCAATGGAAACTAGGGCGAGTGGCAGAGCTCCACCCAGGAAATGATGGCATCGTGAGAGTCGTCACCGTCAAAACTGCAAGTGCCACAACGAAGCGCGGAGTGAACAGACTATGCATTCTACCTCTTGACAGTAAGAAAGACACGAAATAAAAGTGATAATGACAGTGTTAAACAATGAGACAAAAAACTATATATTACCGTATCTCATATTTTTAGTAACAGATAAAGGGGCGTGAAATAATTAATTTTTACGTCAATATCAAAACTAAATTTGTAAATTGTCTCAAATTTACAGTTATATTAATGATTATTAAGTACTAAATTCAAAAATAACATTATATTAACTAGAACAATGCACAATATCACATTATATTACGATGCTTCTCGGGATACGGTGTGCCTATAACCGTAACTCAGACAAACAACGAAACCGAGTATCTATAAGGATTCCAAACAAACTAAGATGTATAAAATCTTCACGATTATGAATATAATTGTTTTCCGGATAGGTATGATTTGCAAAAAACTGTTTACTCACGTGAAATTTCTATGGCGCAACTTATTATTATTTTGTAAACGGGTTGTAGTTGATAGTTGATACTCAAACTTTGACTTATAGATCTCTTTAATTTGGTAAAAAATAGTTAAAGTTTAATCCACGCTCATCGTACATTAAAAAATCAAGCAGATATTTTTTATTATACTAAAGAGCAGGCATAAAGATATTTTATATTATTTTAATATATAGTTTCTTTCTTTGCTACAATCCATTCCGATGTATTTTTGCTGTTTGAAATCTGATAGTTTATTAATGTGTGAGCGAAACAATCTTTGTCAAGAATGCATTTCACGTATAGTTTATATATTTTTATTGATTCTTAATAAACGAATATATAAACATAAGAATTAAGTTTCGAGATTCCTGAAATTTGGAGGCTTGTAGAGGCGGCTGAATGTAGTATTACAATGAGTTAATTTCTGATATATGAGATTTACGGTTAGATGAAGCATTACCAAGTGCAATATGATACCATAATGGTTTGGTAGATATTGAATAGCAAAAAAAAAACGGGTTATCATTTAATTTTTAGACATGAGATTTGATTCAAAACTAAGATAATATTTTAAACACAATATTTATGTCTTTGTTCTTTTCAGGCTAATGAAATTGCAGAAAAAAATATACGTTGCTCAGCTTGCCTTACGTTATTTCATGACTAATGAATGGGTTTACCACAATGACAACTTGTTGGCTCTTCAGGATCGTATTCTAGACAACGATAAAACTGACTGGGATTATGAATTTCGAGACTTCGACTTTAAAACATTTGTGCAGCAGTGCATTATCGGATGTAGACGATACCTTCTGAAGGAATCAGACGATACTTTGGCGCAGGCTAAAAGGCATTATAACAGGCTGATGTATTTGAATAGAATCGTGCACTTTATTGGAGTAGGACTAGTTGTGTGGATTCTATGGAATATTGGTGTTGTGAATTATGGTTTTCAGAAAATTAGGTTGTAATTACTTCGTCAGGTATTTAAGTTCAATATTTTTAACGTTTAAATAAAATTATAATGTTTTAAAATATCATGATTATGAAATGGTAATGTGCTAAAAAAATTTTGTAAACAAGTTAAATAATAATAGCTAATATTCCCAAATATTAAAATTCATATTTATTATTATTTAACTTTACAGTTTAAATATTGACATGGACAGGAATATAAATAATCTAGTGCTGGCTAGTCAATGTTTGTAGTGTTGAGGTTGTAGCGATAAAAGAAAAAAAAACTCAAAATTGATAAGGAAATAGTTTTCAAAACTTAAATAAAAACATTTTTATTAAATATTGATTAAGATATATGTACAGCATGTCCATATTTCGAGGCTCAACGTTAGGATCTCATAACCTATAAGAAATGATAAAATGTGATTTTTTTGTGCGCCTCTCAGAGGTGTTTTCGTTTTCACATAAGTCACTAAATAATGGCAAAGAACTATTTATGATCATTCTTTCTTTTTTAAATAATTTCTAAACAGAAGCTAACTGCAAAATAAAGTTTCAAAGATATTGATACCTAATCATGTTATTATGAGACTTTATTATACAGAGGTGAAACAAAATATATTAAAATAGATACTAGCTTGAAAGGCAAGTAGAGTCATACTAAACATGACAAGCAAGGCGTCGTTGGCATAAAGACTAGCGGATCTTGTTTCATTGGCTGCATACTTGGCTATTACCTAATCCTCGTCAACCCTTCAGATGACTTTCTTGAAATGACCGCAATATACACAAGAATTTGGATGACAATCACATTTAACACACGTGATTTAACTCAACCCACCACTTCGTTGTTAAGCATTTAACACAATCATAATCACAATTATCTATCTCTCATTAATAAATCTCAGAATAAACTAAAATAAATGCAGAGTTAATAATCTCTATAAATTAAGTTCTTATCCAAATGCACCCGTAATTTACCTAAACATTAAAGTTAAATAGAAAACAATGAATTTGCATGAAATAATGTTTCATTTAAAAGAAAAATGGCACCAATAATTCATAACAGTTTCATTTTAATGAACATTTTTTCTAATTTCAACAGTGTTAAGGCTTCTTATAATATAATTAAGTACCAAATAGCAAAACCACAACTAATTAAATAGACTATGTATTAAAAAAAATTAAGTCAATGTTATCAAAATTATTTAATATAAATAAAATAAAAACAGATTTAAAGCGTATCTATTACAATGTACATTAAAAATAATATTAGTGACTATTATAATTTTTGCGAAACATATGTGTAGCAAACTTTGCATAGTTGATATGAGAGAAAAATATACATTTTAACGAAGATATTTTAAAGTAATCATAAGTTTACGTCATGACTCGGAAACATGTCCCTATAAAGCATCTTTGCCTACGCCGCTGGTTAGATATTTATTTATGTTATTCTGTACGACAGAAATTTAATCCCAATTACAGAACTAAGCCCGGACTCACCGACCTGCAGTGTGGTAGTTCATATATTTTTAGCTTAGTTAGGTTTCGAACTCGGGATCTCCGGATTCGAACTCCATATTGCTAGACACAGCACCGTACTGCCGGACGACAATGCAGTCTACATTTTTTGATTAAAACTCCTTTCTCTATCTGCAACCATTTACGAATTAAAAATTAAAAAATCGCCTAAAATAACTTTTTTACTTGTATCTAGTTAACTTGTAATCTTTGGGAAAACAAAAACACCTCTTGGATGCCCTATCCATAGCACACAATAGATCCTATTTAACCGACATCGTAGCTCTTCCAGATATTGATGAGTCTCGAAATATGGACATTTTGTATATATTATTAACAAAACAATTATGATGATGGTGATCGCGAGCTCTTCTCAGCGCTATCTGCCGAATCTCTCTGCTGCCCTTGCTGCTTCCAACCAAACTCGGACTAATCAAATCAATGACTCATAAGATATATAGACGCTTCATTATCACACGTTGAGACGTGTTACAAAAAAAAATTCCCTATTTTTCGGGGGTTCTTAATTTGACACCTTGAAAATAGATTTATTTAAAAGTAAAAAATATTTATTTTTGTAGCACTGATATATAATTTTCTTTTAAATATAATTAGTGAGGAAGATGTAGCTAGAATGGTCGAATGTGGAGTGAAAGAATGAAACCGTTTGTGAGGAAATAAGATTGTACTTCATCGAGACTTTTTTCGATAAGATTAAAACCTACTGAATCCGAAAGTGATCTTGAAAAAGGTCATTTTTTAAAATTTGTTAATAGTTTTATTCGTGTAAACCACGTGATAAAGTTATCGTATGTGGAGATTGAATGGCTGAGTAGGAGTAAAGAGAGGCATGTTTGGGAATGTATTGGGTAAGTTTGGTGTTTGAGAGTGAATGAAAACATTAGGAAAATAGTAACTTTCAGCTTGGAAAGTGGTCTCTTCGTTTCTAACTCTATTTTCAAACATACATAAATTAGCTCATTTGTATACATAGGTGACTGTGAGTGAGAATAGACGGATTGATTGATTTTATTTTTTATGAAGAACGATTGAAAAGTTTAGTTGTGGATACTTGTGTGAAAGGTGGTGCTGAATTGAGTACGAATGACCATTATTTGTTGATGTAGTGTATACGTCTGGTTAAATATTGGCGAATGAGAGTGAAATGCATCAAACAAATATTTCGTGTGAAATCCAGTGTATTGCAGAACAAGGATGTTAGAGATATATTTGTTAAAAAAATATATGAATCTTTGGCCATATGTGACTCTCATTTTAAATACGGTATAAATGACATTCGAACGAAATTTAAGGATACAATTCTTAATTATGCAAAATAAGCTTGTGGTGATTGTAGATTAGGTTCCTGTCCAAAAAAGACAAGACACAAGAGGTGAAATAAATGTGCTAAGAAAGTAATAGAAAGTAAGGCGCGTTTTGATGATTTGATAAGTGAAAGATTGACGAGTGATTTTAGTATGAATAAAATAATGTTTTGGTTGAGTTTGAAGAGATTAAGAGGTAGTATTGTAATGGCGGTGAAAGCGATTAAGATGTGGATGGTGAGTTATTGTAGAATGAATCAGATTTTATGTGTACTCTAGTAAAAATCCAAGGGAAAATGTAATTTTTGCATTACTGCGTCTGAAGAATGGCAAGGCTCCCGGTTTAGATGGTTTATGGAATTAAATATTGAAGTATAGAGGTGAGAGCTTATGTGACTTATTTTATTTGTTATTATTATTTATTTAATTTTATATACTTAGATTTTATTTGAAATTATGTACGGCTTCTGATGGTTGGTAATGTGCTATCATTTGCCCTTTATTTAAGGTTGCGGAATGTCTCTGTTGTTGTTTCATTTGTATATGGATATGTTGTTACAAAAGAAGTTAAATAGTATATATAGGTGGTAGTGTGGTGCCTGTGTTATCTTAAGCGCTTGATGTAGTAATGGGTGAATCTGAAGAGCAATTAAGAAGAATGATTCTAAGCATAAATGAGGTAGGAAAAGGTTTAAATCTGTTTTTAGCTATTGATAAATGCAAAGTGTTTGCGAAGAACAATATTATGGTCAATAGTGTGAGGTTAGGTCCAGTAAATGTGTTTCTATACTTGGGTAGTATGTTACCAGGATAAACGTATCGATCAAGACATTGAAAGAAAACTATCTGAGGGATACAAAGTATTGGGTTTTCGGAAATCTTGGCCCGAAACGTAAATGTTCCCAGAGATACTCGATTAAGTGTTTATAAATACAAACAAATAAATATATTATCATGCTTTTTACCCATCATTGCACTCTGCCATAGCAAATTGAAAAATTGTTTGTCAGATGTGGAAATCTTTTAATAATATACGACCTGGGTTCAGGCCATTTTCTTTGTATGGTTGTCGGTAGCCATTCCTTCTTCTGATTTCTGTACAGTATATTTTCTAGTTCCTTGTACTCTGGAAATTTTCGTATTTCTGTCTGCGTATTTCTTTTCTACTTCTTTTAATTGTGATAGTCTAGCAGGTATTCCTTCTATTACCTTTGGTTTTAACAAATTATTATTAGTCGGTATTAGGGTTTTGGTTCTTCTGCTCATCAACCTTTGTACGGGTGAGCCCAATGTATCCCGAGATGTGTTTCAATGATGTAGCAATGCTAAACATAAGTCTGCTCCTTCTTCGATACATTTTTTTAAAAGGTTCTCCGCCTCTTGCACGTATCTCTCTGCTAAGCCGTTAGACCTAGGGAAATCTGGGCTTGAGAGACGATGGGTGAATTTCCATGTTCTTTGGAACGTTTTAAATTATTCTGATGTGAACTGTGTCCCGTTGTCCGTTAGTAATAAATCCGGTATTCAATGAATAGAAAACCAGTTTTTTAAAACCTCAATTATTGTATTACTTTGTATATTTGGTAGTTTTGCAACTTCAAAATATTCTGAATAGGAGTCTGTAATAACTAAATAATAATTTCCGTATAATTGACAAATATCTGACCCCACAATCATCCAAGGTCTGTTTGGATTATCTTGCGGTAGTATTGGTTCTTGCGGATTGTCTCGTTGATATTTTTGATATGGTTTGCAGTTTTGTATATATTTTGAAATATCATCTTTCATCGTGTGTCAAAATACAAAATCTTTTGCTAGTTTGACTGTACCCTGTATTCCTTTGTGGGAACGGTGGCAATTTTTTATGACGGCGTCTATCATTTTTTGTGGTATTATTATTCGATCATTTTTAAACAATAAGTTATCGTAAGTCGATAATTGCTCTTTGTATGTCCAATATTTCTGAAGTTCCGGTGGCAGTTTTGTTATTTTATCTGGCCATCCTTCCATTATTGTTTTCTTGAGGTTGGTCAATTCTTCATCCATATTGACATAAGTTTCTAATTCATTCATTTTTTCTTTTGTGAATGGAATTGTGATGCATACTTGTAACTGATCAGGACTGTCCACTTCCTCCTTTAAATCACAATCGCGACTCAACGTGTCTGCTATGAATAATTCTGATCCCTTCTTATATTCTATTTTTGGATTGTACTGCATGATCTCAATATACATCTTTTGTAATCTTGGAGGTGCTTCATGTATTTGCTTTTTGAAAATACTTTCGACGGGTTTGTGGTCAGTTTCTATTACCAAATTTGGATTTCCCCAAATGTATTCCCTAAATTTTTTGCATGCTGCAACCATAGCATTAGCTTCCTTTTCTAATTGGCTGTAGTTCATTTGCGTTTTTGTTAACTATTTAGCACTATATGCTATAGGATTTTCATCTTGCAGCAATACGCCTCCAACCGGTTTGCTGCTAGCGTCAACAGATAATTTTACGTCTTTTGTTGGATCATAATATCCCAATAACGGTGGTGTTTTAAACTGATTATTAATTTGTCGAATGCTTCTTATTGGGAATGGGTCCAACTCCAAGCATTTCCTTTCTCTGTTAATTGCCTTAATGGAGCAGTTATTTCTGCTAAGTTCGGGATAAATTTCCCAACATATGTAATCCTTCCCAAGAATCGCTGTAGTTATTTTATGTTGGTCGGTATCTTTATTGCTGATAATATTTTTACCTTTTCCGGGTCGGGTAATAGACCTTCACTTGTAAGCCGGTGTCCCAAAAATATAACTTCCTTTTGATTAAATTTACATTTTTCATTGTTTAATTTTAATCCCGCTTGCTGAAGTCTTCTGATTACTTCGTTGGTTATTTTATCCAATTGTATCTCATCCGGTGCATGAATGAGTAAGTTATCCATGCTACACTCAACTCCTGACATGCCTTTTATTATCTCGCACATCAGCTGTTGGAAAACTTCGGGTGCTGAGGCGAGGCCAAATGGGAGTCTCTTACACTTATACCTGCCCCATGGTGTTGCAAATGTCAAGTATTTCGATGTTCTTTCCGTCACTTTCAACTGCCGGAATCCCTTCTTACAATCTAGGATTGTAAACACTGTAGAGCCCTTTAATCTGGTAACTATATCTTCTAGTGTGCTCAATGGATAATATCTTCTCTTTAAACTTTTATTTAGTTGTGACGGATCTATGCATATTCTTATTTTATTATTTTGACGGACAACAACCATTGGGGAGACGGCTGGTGTAGGTTCATTGACTGGTTCTATGATATCTAGCTTTGTCATATTGTCTAGCTCGTTCTTGACTTGACTTCTGATCGAGTATGGTACTTTCCTCGCCGGACAAATTGATAGATTTGATTCTTCTTTTAAGTCTATTTCATACTCGTATCCCTTTAAACAACCGATTCCTTCAAATATTTCTTTATCGATTGTCTCCACTCATGCGATTAATTTAATTTGTACGCATGTATTCTTTCCTAAGATTGGATGAACCGATTCTTCTACTACTAAAAATTTCACGTTCGTTTTTTCATTTTTGTACTTTATAGCTGTCACTTTTATTCCATGATTTGAGAATGACATAATTCTGTTAGTTTTTGAAGGATTCAGTGCTAATTTAGATTTTTCTGCAATGGACCTTGTTATAACATTACACTGTGCGCCAGTATCCAATTTGAACTTGATTTTTTGGTTATTTGGTAACGTGAATATTTGAATCCAATCATTTTCTTTGTTTTGATCTATCGAACTTATGACTAGTGTATGAATTTCTTCAACGTTACTTTCTTCTACTTCATTTTCTTGTTTATTTCTGCACATCTTACTGAAATGTCCTTTCTTTTGGCATTTATTACACTTTTTGTTAAATGCTGGGCATTCTTTAACTCCGTGCATGTTTCCACAACGTCTGCAGTTCACTCGCTTTGCAAATATTAATTGCCATGATTAGCGTTAAATTTGTTTCTGCAAGAAGTCGTTCTCTAATCTGGTCACATTGTATGCCAACTACTATTCGGTCGCATATCAGGCTATTTTCCAGTTTCCCAAATGAACAGTTTTTTGCCCTGCATCTCAACTCGGTCAGGAACTCGTCAAATGTTTCATTTTGTTTTTGTTGAACTTTATTGAATTTGTAGCGCTCATATGTAAATTGAGTTTCGGTATGAAGTATTCTTCAAACTTCTCGATTATTTTTTCCACACTTTTTTATTCTGCTTCCGATAATTTAAATGTGGTATAAATCTTAGCTGCATCCGGACCAATTATCGTCATTAAAGTAGCTACTTGCACTGGTGGATCTTTGCTTCTTAAGTTCGTAGCTGTCTCATACCAAGTATATTGCTGGAACCAAGTTTTCCATGCTTCCGACATATCTTTGTCGCTACTAATATGTAATTCTTTGGGTGGCTTTAATCCCATCACGCTCTCTGCATCAGTCATTTTTTTTCAATGTGGTTTCGGCACCATGTATTGTTTAGGATAACAACTTAGACCAACTATATATTTTTATAGTTTATATTTCAAGCAGAAGTACAATATTAATAAAATATGTGTTTTATGACTGATCAACGTGTATTGTCTTTTTACAGTAGTTACTAACTAGTTCTAGAAAAGTTACTAAAAATAACGCGCGCTTTTGCAGTGTTGCCAATGATATGATAATCTTTGACACCAGGTTCTCAAATCCACAGGCCGACTCGATACCATACGGTCGGTATTTGATGTTTATTTACGTGAAAGTGAAACTGAGGTTAGAGGTAAATAATATTAAATTTTAACTGTTTTTCACGTTCTTTTCTCGTAAAAAATGACTCAGAAAACAATATCCTATAATTACCAATTCACAGTATACAAAATAAAGACATAAAATTTATCATTAGACATATTAATGATTATCGGGAAGGTGAAACGTCTATATAAATAAATTAAATAATTATATAAATATGTATAATTTTTAGGTAACAATATTAATTCAAATTGCCAACTGGATATAGTCGGTAAAACTTATATAGTTTTTGTTGTGATTTCACATAGATAATATATTTTTTTGAAGGAAAATAAAATAATGTTGTTTGGAATAAGATCAATACAATGCCTTTAGTAAGTACTAAGTATATGATATAAAACACTACAAGAATTTCTATTGGATTGTTAAAAAGTTTGAAGTTAAATATAAATTATATTTATTTTAAAATTAATGAGTACTATTCAGTGAATTGTATAAAGCCTTGTGTTGCTAACTACAATTCACTAAATACAACCCAATTTTATTTGTAAGTATGGACAAAAATATCAGAAAAATAAAGAATCAAACTAACATATTTTTTTCTTTTCAGCTGTACGATACTACATTTAAAACTTTGAAGAAGGCCACAACAATAAATGTGACAACAATAGAAAGTGGTGGGAATATTTGAAAGTAAATATTATCTTCTAATTTATTTTTATTATATAATCAAAAATTATTATCTTTACATAATGGATAACTTACTTCATAATAAACAAATACAACTCATCGCTACTTGCATTAGCGAAACCGGCATAAGGCTGGTAAATTTTTGTGCGTATTTAAAATTATATGAAATTAATGTTTATTGAAGGTTTCAGAGAATTTGGAAGAGACATCTGATACAGAGGAGCTTCAAACTTATACGTATAATAAAGAGAAAATAGAAAACAAAAAGAAAGTCCAGTGAAAGGAGGCATCGCGAAAAAATTATGCAATAGGATAGGTTTCAGAATGTGATGAATAAAATGTTAGAAAAGATGTAAAGTGTTATTTAATTACTTTTCATTTACATTTTTATACATCTTATTTTTTTATAAATGGTTATTATAATTTATGTATGCAGAATGCAATCTTTATTTATTATAATAGTTTTATACTAAGTAATCAAATATCTTGTCTATTGAGAATTTAAGACTGAATAATTATTAACTTTGTGTTACAAGAAAAATAATATTTTATTCATAGTTTAAAAAAATATTTCATTTCAAAAAGTATTATCTCTTTTAATTCTGTACACATTTCTATTTTACACGTTTCGGTGGTCACTACTGTATTCCAGTTTATCTAAATTATCCACCAAATTATTTTCTTCTAGTGCAACAAATATACAAGAATTTGCAAATAAAAAACAGGTGACACAAGTAGCCCAAACACTAACTGAAATCTACTGTCGAGGTAGATGTCTCTACCGAAAACAAAATACCGCCGCGCGCTAAGTATTCGATGGGTGAAACGAAACAAATTAGTAGTGATTCAAATCAAATAGATTTGGTCTCAAATACATCTAAAACAGGTGTCAAAAACAGAAATATAAAAGTCAGACGAAACAATAACTAAAAGGAAATTAATAATTCCTGTAAAATTAAAACTGTAGTTAACAAAAACTAGTTTTCTATAACACCACTGTTAAAATGATTTATTTTCAATATAACCGATACTTGCAGAATATGCTAATGGATTGAAACAATTAGTCAGTAAACTCGAATATCTATAATTTAAAATTTAATTCCAATTTTCACAATCGAGCCTTACCCCACAATCAAAATTAATATTATACCAAAATAAATTGTAGATTTTAAGTCAGCATATACAATCTTTCAGACACAAGATAGATACTCTAAAAACAATTACCGCCGAACATATTTTTGATATTTTATGCGTTACGGAACATTGGTTATCTTGAAATGAAATATTAGTCTGTAACATAAGTAACTATAACATTGAACGGATATGCTAAAAGAGGAGGCGTAATCATATACGGAAAATAATACATTTCAATTTCATACGTAAACTTATATAATTATATTGTTTCACTTTAGAAATACAAGTAGACCACAATATAATAAATATTTGATTGATATCCTATTTTATAATAGTTGTAGTTGCATATTTCTAATCCGACAAATGCGAGAAATAATACAAAAGTTGATATACAATGTGATTAGATTTTTCGTAATAGATAAACTATCAGGTCACTGTTTCTTAATCGATACCAGAGCTCAGAGTATAATTCGACCAACATTTCATCAAAAACAATGCAAACAAAATTTGATTCTACAAGCTGTCAAGCTGTGAAAAATTGAAACTTTTGTTGTTGCAGATTTTTTTAAACAATTTTAATTTAATACTTCACGCTTCAATGAAATATTATTTTAATTCACAATTCATGTCATTCTATTTTATCAATTGTTTTCTTACATGTCACTTTGAGTCATTGTCCATAATCTTGGGGGATATCCTGAATTAGATAATTCTTTAACATTAAAGCGAGAAACGAAACAAAGTCACATACACTATTGTAACACAGGATTTGCTGGTTTGTACCTCGTAGATTACCTCCTGGTCGTTTAATTATTGCAAAGGAAAAATTTGATTCCATGTACAATGTCTAAAAGAAATAATCGAATGAACGGCGCACGCCTGGTGATTATTATGCTTTCAATAAAACAATAATACTCGATCGTTATCCTTTACTGCATATAGAAGATTTTACTTCCAATTTATATGATAAAAATATATTTTCAAAAATTGATTTCGTTAGAGTATACCATCAAATTCATATGGATACCTCGTCAATTTCTAAAACAGCCATTATAACATCTTTCGGATTACAATATATTGATTTGTTCGGCTTCTTTTTACCATCATGATTTTTTATATACATTTCCACATTTTTGTCCAGTAACTGTGAAATGTTTAAGACAAGACTTCGAAAGCCCTCGCAATAGCTGTAAACCGTAAAGTATTTCTTATACAATGTAATTAATTACAAGCTCAAAAAATATCTCTATTGCCAGTTTATTTATTATTCTTCGTAACAAATAAAATAAAATATACATTAAACTTTTTGAAAACATAAAAAAGGCGAAGATTGAAACAATTACAGCACAAAACTACGATAAATATAAAACTTCACTAATGAAAATATTCCAGAAAATGTCAAATCAGTTTATAGCATTAGAGCCAAATGTGGCAGTGATGACACTAGAGATATACTGCTTTAAAACAAATTATTAACTGATATTTAGTATTGCATTTATAGCTTCATTTTATATAAAGATCAATATGTGGCTGGCTAGGAAGAGTTAGGTATTGAATGATCAACATTTCTATCACCCGACGGAAATTTTCAAAGTCTTAACAAAAAACTAATTGAGAAACTTAAAATAATATTAACGATATTTTACAGAAACCAATTGACAATATATAACTCTAATGTATCCAAATTATATGGTTTGGCAAAAATACATAAACCAGTCTCGATTAAATTTGGACCAATTGTTTCGTGCGTAAAGTATCCGTCGTATGGTTTAGCTAAATACATCTGTAGCGTAGTAAACAATATTAATGATAAATTTATTTACAATATTATGAACTCGCTCGAATTAGTTTTAAATATTTACAACATTAAAGTACGACCGTTTCCTATGTTGATATCATTAGATTTTAAATCTTTATTTATTAATGCCTCTCAGGAACTTGTGTCACAAACTGTAGAACTGTAAAGTTATTTAATGCTTTACTTAATTTAAATAACGGAAAACATTCATTAGAGAATAACTTTATAGCTTAAACGAGTTCCGGGTTTGGACCGTGTCAAAATTCGAGTGAGGGCTCGACGTTTCGCTCGCCATCGTAGGGAGCTTCTTCAGGAGGAAGGAAGAAAGATCAAGGTTACCCGACGTGTAAACCACGCTAGAGGCCAAGAGCGATCTTGGCCTCTAGCGTGGTTTACACGTCGGGTAACCTTGATCTTTCTTCCTTCCTCCTGAAGAAGCTCCCTACGATGGCGAGCGAAACGTCGAGCCCTCACTCGAATTTTGACACGGTCCAAACCCGGAACTCGTTTAATTTTAATGACTCAGACCGTGGAAGTCTACGCTTTTATTTAACTTTATAGCTAATCAGAATATGATTCTGAAATATAAATTTTATTATGAAGATGTTCAGAGCAGGAGCCATGGCTCCATGGATCCTGACGTTTAGAAACCCCGTCCAGCGGATATCTATTTATCAAATTTACATCACTGTTTTTAAAATTTATTATACTAATTATATTCATATTATAATTAACAAAATATTTAATTTTTTTATCCTATAACTTATAGAAGAGACAAAATTCCGTGCTCTACTGCCATTTATTTTCCACTGCGCCATACATAGGACATAGGAAGGAGAACGGAGTAGTGAACAATGTGGCTGTGGCACTACTGTCTAGTTCTGTGGCTCACATAGACACACTGCATTTTGCACAACTCATACATATAATCATAAGATATTTTGGTGTCGCATACTTTTTTTGCCACATTTACCAACAACCAACGTACGTACGTTAAATTGTTTTATTTCTTAATTACTTACTTAATTCTTTACCTTTCTACCTTTCGGTGTAAGGCCGGTTACGGTATTAGGCTGTCTGCTGTTTTATTCCTCGCTCTATTGCCGCGTCTTCGGTTTGTGCTTCCCAAGTCATTATCGGTCTTCCTCTTTTCCTTTTTTCCTGTTTTTATCTATTCTATAGACGTGACCTAGCCATCTTAGTTTGTTTTCTTGTATGGTGGTTTTTATCGGTTTTGTGTTGAGTTTCTCTCTGTATACCTCGTTCCTGATTCTATCTAGTTTCGTTTTTCTTCTATTTTTCGGAGGAATCGCATTTCAATATTTCTTAATTTGCTTTGTTGTTTTTCATTTATTGTCCATGATTCGCTACCGTATGTCAAAACTGGTGTGATAACTTTTTTAAATACGTCAACTTTTGTCTGCTTTGGGATTTCCTTTTTTCCCAAGAACTTTGTCTTTAGAGCATTGAAAATTCTACCTGTTGTTCCTACTCTTTCTAATATTTCCTCATCTAGACTACCCGTTTCGTTGATTTTTACTCCCAGATACTTACAATTTTTAACTCGCTCAATTTCGGTTCCTCCTATACTTATGTTATGTGTTTTTCCTTTACCATTTATTACCAGTCATTTTCCACACATAGATCGATTATTCTCATTTTACCCACTCTTCCATTCAGATCTCCCATTATGATTATATATTTGCTAGTTTCGTCGATTACTGTTTGCAGTTCGTCGAAGAATTTATCTTTCTCTTCTTTTTTATCATCTTCATTAGGGCCATACACCACAATCAATGTATAATATCTCTTGTTTCCTGTTGTCCAATCAATTTTCATTATTCTTTCGTTAATATTATTTTCTTTGTGTATTTCCCCGATTAAGTGTATTTTAATTACTATTCCCACTCCTGCTGCAGCCCAATCTGTTTGTTTGTGCCCAGACCAGTACATCCAGTAATCCTGTGTTAATTGTGTGAATCCTGAAACCTTCATTTTTGTTGCTGTTACTCCTAGTATATCTAATTTTTTTTTCCATCTCTTCTATTAATTCGTATTCTTTGTTTTTCATACTGCGCACATTTCCATGTTCCTAATCTTACATTTTTTCGAGTTCCATTAGCGTTAGTCGTTTTCTTTGCCGTTGTCGTCTTTCCAATCTGGTCCGGTATGTGGTTTTTTACTTTTTAAAATTCTGTTCACTTTGTTTTACTACGGTCTCTTTTCCATTTTATTCGTATAATTGATCGTCAATAATTATTTTTTTATAACCAATGTTTACTTGTTTTCCTTTTTCTTTTTCAGCTTTTGCTATTTTTCTAAGAACAGTCTGAATATCTTTTCCATTATAGTCATATCGTTCTCGATATAAATATTCTCCTTGTTCTTTTTCAGTTCATTTTTCTTTGATATGATTTCCAGTTTTCCAATTCCTCTAGCGTTATTTTTCTCTTAAGGTCTTTGCTGAGAGAGCTTACTTTTTTGATTATTGAATCTACATTTAATATTTTTTATGAAGGCATGTATTGACTCCTTATTTTCTTGACCTTTACTTATTTCCCCTTTAATAACTATGTTGTTGTTTTTCTTTTCTGCTTTTCTTGATTTTCCATTTGTGATTCCAGTTTATCAATTCTGTAGACTAAGATTTCTTTCTCTTTCTTCCATGCTTCGTCTCTTTTCCTCATTTCTTCCCTCAGTTCTCTTACTTCTTTTGTGTTTGCTTGTAATTCTTCTAAGATTTTATTTAGCGTTTCTTCCATCTCTTCTTCATTTATTTCGCCTGAATTATACTTTCTCGTTCTTATTTGTTGATCCGGGCTTCTAATTACTTTTTTGCTTCTTCTAAATGCAGATGTATCATCTTCTATACTGTTACCGAGCCTATTCCTTTTTGCGCTCATCTGTTAATTTACTCTTCTTTTATAAATTTTTACTATGGCTGGCAACACTGCTCACTGAACGAAAATTTCGGCTTTTAAGAGCAATAAGCCCCGCGTGAAACGAGTTTCTTATCGGCGACACCAAAACACGTCAGTACCGCTTGACTGCTTGACTTTTAATTCTACAACCACAAAATCACAGAAAATGTGAGTATACCCAATTAACTGCATAAAATGTATTCTCATTTGACTTTTTAGTTTTTGACTTTATTGTGCAATTTAAATTAGTATTAATTGTTCGCCTCTGAAAAAAGTATATTACATAAAAGTTGAATCTTATGTATTTAATCCAGCTTATTTACAAAATGGATAGAAAATATTTGAGCGGTAGTGCAGAAAGAAAATTAAAGAACGAGAAGTCAGAAAATAAGCTAGAAGATTCGCTTCAATGCCTATCATCTGCTAAAGAATTGGGCCAAGGTCAATAAGAAACTAGCAACTTTTAAGAATAGTTCTGATGATAGTTCTAAATGGACAGAAACTTTAACATATCAACACTGATTTTGATTTATTCCTGTCTACTTTACGACTAAATATTTTTTTTTCATTTTAATTATTTTAACCCATTAACTGCCAACGTCCCATTTATGGGACGCTTAAATATTTGGCTGTAATCATTTTTTTTACATTTATAATGTATATTTTTTTTCAATGAATATATTAATTAGTTATGTTATGACAGCCAGTCACAGCCAATTTTCAAATATTTGCAAAACCAATAATTTTAAAAATATTCAAAGTTACTTAATTTCGGTGTTTTGAATAATTATATTTCAAGGTCAGATATATTTTAACACTTAGTATGTATAACTTTTATTATTATATATTTATTACATGAAACATTAGCCTTGTCCTATACTGTATTTATTTAAATTAATTTTTTTTCTCTTATGTGACAAAAATGCGAACATTTGTTGCGTCCCATAAATGGGACGTTGGCGGAGAGTGGCTATACGACTTTATAGCTAGCGCATGACCAAGGAGCATGACAAACAGAACTTTAGACACGGCTGGCGCTAGAGGTTTGGTTATGTTTGAATCAATGGCTTGTAGAATGTAATTATATAAAGTATTGTTAGTATTTGTGTGGCCTATTGTATCAATTTATTGTATTGCAATGTCTAGAAAAATATTTCTTAGGGTAAAAGACATAGAAAATCTGTTCGAAGATGATGAGTTTTTCGCTGATTTACAAGAGTTAGATGTGAATAAAGTAAACATAAGTATAATTACCCCGCAGTCCGACGATCAGACCAACTTGGAAGATTTTGATGAAAACGATTTATCAGACTATGACAACGTACGGGATACTGCAGGTACTGTAGAACTATGCATGCCCTATTCTAACAATCAGGATAATGAAATCAGTAGTGACGATGATGTACCATTACTGACACTAAAAAGAATGTTATCACAATATAAAAGTAATTCTGTAACGAGTAGTATGTGTAATCAGGAACCCTCTACTTCTAAAAGTACGAAAGGTGAAAATCGGCAAACTGCCATATGTTAAAATAGCAAACAAGAGATTATTACAAACTGGGATAAAATACCGCCAGTGTATTCCACTACTACTAAGCCATCACAAAATAAATTTGAAAATGTAAACGCATTATATGGCAAAACTGCTGTTGAGATTTTTCAGGAGTTTTTTACCGACCAACTCTTTGTATTTATAATTGAACAAACATTATTTTATGCAAAACAAAAAAATGATCCCAATTTTTACCTTGATACAAATCAAATAAAGTGTTTTATAGGTAGTATCCCTTCTCGATATTCGCAGAAAAATCGCTCTCGCTTATCTTGCAAAAAACACAAGCTCCGCTCCGAAAAGACTAGGTCCACAGAAGTTAAAATTATTAGGAGGACGTGTCTGCCTAGATATTAGATTTGATGGGGTCAATCACTTGATTATTCCAATAACTACCCAAAGAATATGTGCTCAATACGGCAAAAAAAACAAAACGTATTTGCGGCAAATGCGACGTTGCCTTACATGACTGCTGTTTTTCGCCATTCCATAAAAAATAATTTTTTTAAACATACTGTAGATATATATATATATATATATATATATATATATATATATATATATATATATATATATATTTGTATTAAAACATTGTGTTTATTATTACAGTATGTTATTTTTGATATTATCAGGGTTTTTCCCTGACTTTTCCCTGATTAAGTAAAAAAATTCCCTGACTTCTAGAATATTCACTTATTTATGAATTTATGGTTACATTTCATATATTATATCATATATTGTAATATAATTGTTTTTTTTTTATTCAATTTATAGTAAAAGCAAAATCGATTTGTGTTTTTAAACAGGCAAAGACACAACCTTAAATATTGCATACAGAAAAAATATAGCGCGGTAGAAATGTTAGACAAAACAAAACAGTTTTCAATTAGTAAACATCCTTCGGTTATATTTTCATAGATGGCGGTTCTCACTCTTAAGAAGCAATAAAGGGTATTTGTTGCCAATAAAGGTATACTATCTATCTAATAAAGGGTATTCTGCCAATAAAATCTAAAAATAACTAAATACATTTTGAAATAAAAGTTTGTAGTTAATTTTCTAAAATTAAATTAAAAAATTTAAAGAACAAAAAACTTTTTTCCCTGACATGAAATGAAATTCCCTGACTTTTCCCGGTTTTCCCGGTTTTCCAGGTTAGTCGCCACCCTGATTATCCAAATATTATTGGAACGTGCACATTTAAAAAATATATACCTGATTTGCCGCCATTGTCCCAATAATGGGACGGCCCTTCATGACTTACCTTTGGAACTAATTCCGTATGTTTTATCAAAAACTTGTTTTTTATAACTCAAATAAAGATATTTTTACAGAAAAGGTATTCTTTTATTGATCATCGAATTGCGGCGGGTATTGGGTTTTAACATGGTTGTTTCCTGTTTGAGTTTCAAATTTTGGAGGAAGTTCTAACTGATGTGCTTGTAGATGGCTGGCGTTTGGACTTCAAATCTTGGGACACAAACTGACAGGGGCATTAACCGAATGGGAAAGCAGCCGACGTTACTTCAATCGAATGAGATAATAGCCGACGGGACATTGTCCGTTACGACAAATTTAGAAGGATGACGATGACTTCATGGTTTTTATCCAAGAGTTGTTCAACTAGTTAAAGATAAGTGGTACTTGTATAAAAAAAATAAACTGCAGTGATTTACAAAATGTTTGTGTAATGTGGAAATGTTATGACATTTAAGTTAACCTAAAAATCTATAGTAGATATTGAATAAATGTAATTAAATACTAACAAGTTTATTATTATTGTTAGTATAAAATTATGGAAGACTAATTTATAAATGAATTTCACTTAAATGTGATATAAATAAAAAATATTGCATTTTATTATAATTTATATTCAACAAACAAGTAATTATATAATTACTAAAACAGTTAAATAATTTAATTATTAATTAAAAATAATATTTTAGACTATTTCGTGCAAAGATCCAAAAGGGAATGAAACAAGTGGCAAAAATGAAGTTAAGAAAGATGGAAGTACAAGACGACAGAGGATCTGAGAACAATACTTTAACTGATTTTCGTATTCTATAAAGTTGTTAATTCATTAATGTTATACTGTGCAAGGAATTATGTTTTGTTGGATAATAAAGGCTTATTATTATTAAAAACTTATTTTTATTATTTACTACTTTTTACGTAACTATCCATAATTTGAAACCTTGAACAATTTATATAATTTGAAATGTTTAAAATAACTTTAATTTGTATCACTATGTTGTCTTATTTTTTACATGTATTTTATTTGCTCCTTCTGGTTTGAATCTACATTTGAATACTAAATTTTTGTTGATATTTGAGATAAAAAAAAAACAATGTAAATAATATACAGGGAGTATAAATGGAATATGTGTTCTTACCATAGTGATTGACAGCAATGTGTTGAAGCAGTTTTTTACTAGTAAACATGGATCGGAAACATGGATTATAATAATAAAAAAATATAATAAAGGAAACATTTCAAGATTAAAAAAACTCATTAGTTTCTACACAATACCCTAAACGATTATAAAACAAATTAATAGCATTATTTATTTGATCGAAAGTTGTTTCTTGCAAAAAAATAACTCATTCTGCCTTTAAGTTGACAATGATTAGTTTGTCACCATTATAAATAAAATCGTTTGGTGCAAGATCTGTTGAACTTTTTGATCGCATACTTATTTTTCATAAATCATACAAAAATTTAATCACCATACACTAAGTACTCATTTTCAATGCAAAAATTGATTGTTTATCGCACAGTGCCCATTTTGAAAATACAAATTACATAAACACCCAACCCCTATTGTATGAGGACTGCATTGGTCATTCGGTACTTTCCCGTAATGTAAAACATCTAATTTAGCTATTAAATACCCTTAAGACCAAGTCTCGGATTAAAATTGCAGTATACTACAGTAGTTGTAACTTCCAGTTAGATAATAAAATTTGTTGTGCTTATTCATCTGAATAATAGTTTTTAAAAATATAATCTGTTAAGTGATCAATTTATATTACGTGTGCTTTTCTGTAATTTAAGTAAATGCAAGAATTGTGATTATAATAAGAAATAATTGTTCCGCCACTGCAGTTGTTAATATCTACATTTATTGTCAATTTTTATCGTCAAAGTACTTTGAAACATATATGCTGTAAATGGTCGATTTCGGTATTGAAAACAAATCAGAAAGATAAACTTTCAGAGCAAGTGTAGAAAAGACTATAAACAAGTGTTAGTAATTAATAACAATATTTTATAACATGTCATATTTAAGTGCACTTTATATAAATTTTTCATTTATACATATTTCAATTATTCAATTTAACTACCATCATATATTTTTATATTTATAGTATTACGTCCTGAAGGTGTGTTTATAAATTTAAAAAATTGTATTTTATTTTTAACATATGACTTCGACTGAACGTACAGTAATGAAAATAATTTTAAAGTTAAATTTTATTATAACAATATATTCACTAAACCTTTTTTTTTAACTATCTATGATTTATTTCTTCTCTTTTCATTATAATAAAGTTAGCGTTATTAGAGTGTGTTGAACCAATTCGTCGGAAAAGTAAAAAAATAATTTGGCATTTAAATATAGTGTTTAGTTTCGATTTCGAGCAAAATTATTAAAAATTATAATCGATTGATCTTACTTGTTTAAAAGTCATTAGAAACGTATCGTGTTTGGTATCAAATTAAATGTTTTGAAGAGAGGTTTCAAATAGACCAATTACAAGTTTTAAGCGACAGGTTGTCAACTGTTTTTCCTAGAAGTTATTACAAATCTATCGTGTTTAGTATTAAACTAAAGGGTTTGAAAAAAAAATGTCGAGTAGAATGAGCTATAATATAAGATTGATTGTCAATTGTTTTTTTTTCTCAAAAGCCTTTAAAAACCCCATCACGTTTGGTATCAAATTTTAATTATTATTTTGAAAAGAGATGTCCGATATAGGTAATAGCTAAAAATTGTAACCGATTAATTGTCAATTTAGTTGAGCTAAAAGTTATAAAAATGTACTTATTTTAATTCTAATGAAAGGTCTGAGAGATAATGTAAAAATGTACCAGCAACAAGTTGATGGCAAATCAATTTCTAAAAATTTGTAAACTGTAATTTTTTACAATATTAATATCCGACTAGGTGGTAGGGATGTGCGTGTAGTCTACTGCAAGTAATCTACGTCATTCTCTACGTGTAAACAATCATGTAGTCTACGTCTTCATTTTTCTTGTAAACAATGTAGACTATCTAGACAATGAAAACACCTGTGTTCACTTAAGTCAGATTAGAAATTTTATCCCTAGAAGTAGGGAATTTTAAATGTTGTTAGAGATTTTTTTCTATGGATTACTTGAAAAAAAAATAGTTGCACAACTAATTTTTTCCATGTATTTTCATAATAAATCAACATGTTTTTTGTACTCCAGTGGGCTAATGGACAAAAATAGGATTCGCTATTTTGAAAATTTGACAGCTTGCCCAAGATCCAAGACAGACATATGTCTAGTAATGTATTAGCACTTGCTTTATTAGTTTTATTATATTCAGACCGATAATGACCCGAGTTCACGAATACGAATACATGTAATAGGTACAAAGGAATTTTAGGTTATGTTGAATTTTACAACTGTATCATCAACTGAATTTTTCTGTCACAGTGTCTAAGCGTAGCTTCGTTCCGAGAGACTCCTATATAGGCATTGACAACCGGGTTCGTCTACAGTGACACAGTTTTTGATTATGAAGGAATCATACCCAAGCTTAGAGCTAATATTATTAAGTTGAGTGATTATTAAAGGTAATCATACCTGTAGTTTTTGACTAAAGTTAATTTATATTATGACAGAAAAATTCAGTTGAAGCCATATTTCGAACACAGGTGACGTGGTGTAGCGGTTAGCATCTCTGCCCGGTATGCGGAAGGTCCCTGGCTCGAATCCAGGCGTCATCCGAATTTTTCTGTCATAATATAAATTAACTTTAGTCAAAAACTACAGGTATGATTACCTTTAATAATCACACAACTTAATAATATTAGCTCTAAGCTTGGGTATGATTCCCTCATAATCAAAAACTGTGTCACTGTAGACGAACCCGGTTGTCAATGCCTATATAGGAGTCTCTCGGAACGAAGCTACGCTTAGACACTGTGACAGAAAAATTCAGTTGATGCCATATTTCGAACACAGGTGACGTGGTGTAGCGGTTAGCATCTCTGCCCGGTATGCAGAAGGTCCCTGGCTCGAATCCAGGCGTCATCCGAATTTTTCTGTCATAATATAAATTAACTTTAGTCAAAAACTACAGGTACGATTACCTTTAATAATCACACAACTTAATAATATTAGCTCTAAGCTTGGGTATGATTCCCTCATAATCAAAAACTGTGTCACTGTAGACGAACCCGGTTGTCAATGCCTATATAGGAGTCTCTCGGAACGAAGCTACGCTTAGACACTGTGACAGAAAAATTCAGTTGATGCCATATTTCGAACACAGGTGACGTGGTGTAGCGGTTAGCATCTCTGCCCGGTATGCGGAAGGTCCCTGGCTCGAATCCAGGCGTCATCCGAATTTTTCTGTCATAATATAAATTAACTTTAGTCAAAAACTACAGGTATGATTACCTTTAATAATCACACAACTTAATAATATTAGCTCTAAGCTTGGGTATGATTCCCTCATAATCAAAAACTGTGTCACTGTAGACGAACCCGGTTGTCAATGCCTATATAGGAGTCTCTCGGAACGAAGCTACGCTTAGACACTGTGACAGAAAAATTCAGTTGATGCCATATTTCGAACACAGGTGACGTGGTGTAGCGGTTAGCATCTCTGCCCGGTATGCGGAAGGTCCCTGGCTCGAATCCAGGCGTCATCCGAATTTTTCTGTCATAATATAAACTACAGGTATGATTACCTTTAATAATCACACAACTTAATAATATTAGACATAAAATATAGTTGTAATAATAGTATGACAACTAGCAATCGGGTCGGCCTAGTCCACCCTTAGCTAGGCTCCACAGCCCTTGAAAAATAGTTATTTTTGCAACATGGGTATGAAGTGCTAATTTTTTTTTTCCAAGTGGAAGTTTACACACACGAGCGAAGCAAGTGTTTTAATTACATTCGTAAAAAAATATTTATACATAAGTTGCATACATAATTTTTTGCACCGCCATTAACAATTTAAAAAAAATGATTGCAAAAATAAATAATGAAATTTCAAAACAAAAATTATATAAAAATATTAGCATTCTAGTTTTCAATTTTCATTGTGTAATTAAGTTACCACTTAAAAGTAAACAAAACGCAGAATCCGTCACAGATCATTGTAGAATTGTAATTTTTTTTTCTTTATTTTACAATAAATTACTTAAAATGAGTAGTGAAAGTGATAATGAATTGCCAAGTACTCCACCAGAAATTCGCGAAGAAGCAGATATCGCTGTTTTGAATCTGCTTCCTGCAAAATCAAAATCTGTATATGAGAAAGGATATAAATTTTTCATGGACTATATTCCTAATATTAGTATTAATAATGTAACAAATAGTGCACATACCAAAGAATATTCTGTATCTTCTACAACTGGTATTCCTACTATTAATATTAATACATAATAGCACAGTTCACATAGTTTACAATTCAATCTGAAAATAATCTAATTTTTATGTTTAATTTGTATGTAATAAGTAGTCTTTCGTATTTTCCGAGGTATTTGTTTTGTTTCTAAAGCAAATTAACTCAAACTTTCCGGTAAGAGCAATTATAGGAAAGGGTAAAAAAATTCATCGAACCGTAAAATAATAGTAGTTTGTGTATCAAGTGTGTGAAGTTGAATTTTTTACACCAGTGTTACAATCACACGAGTGTTACAATCACAGGAGTGTAAAAAATGCTTCACACACGTGATGCACACTATATTTTTTATACGACCTTACATTTAGAAAATGAATTTAGGACAAAAATGGTTTAATTTTCTATATTATGACAATTGTAATTATTGATAGTTATGTTACAATTTGTCAAGTTTTCAAACTTGACACCTGCTGTTTCGTCTAACGATTTCTTCATAATATTGTTACTTGTCGCAATATTTTGAATCGATAACATTTTGTTTGAAATATTAATTTTTCTATTTAATGAATTTTCAACGTAACCTTCGGCAACCGCTGAAGATTTCCAGGCTCCGTGTTGTTTTAACGTTAGTAAATCTGCTCCTGCTTCGATTAGTAGAGAAACAGATGATCGTTTTAAATAAATGCCCGTGTATTCTTCTGGATTAGACAGTTTTAAGTATTTAGCTATTTCGCAAAATAATCTTCCAAATTTGTTTATACCGATAACTTGGGTTTGTGTGTCATGGACAGACATGACAAGAATTGTTCCCAAATCTTCAATATCGTCAGTTTTTAGTTTATACAGTTCATCTCTTCTAAGAGCACCAGAAATTCCGAATATTAAAATGTAAATATTTTAATATTCGTATTATTATCGACTTACTTTGGTAAATAAAAATGTCTCGTCAGGTGCCTCCTTTATAAACTAAAAAATTTGTTCTTTTTCCAAAACACGTGATTTTTTGGAGTATATCCGTCATTCTTTTTCTTTAAATAAGCAAGAACTTTAGAATATTCACCAATGTTTATATTATGCTTAATGTTGTGTGACGAAATGTTTTTTTCGTCACTCGCAGTTTAGGCTCACCGATGTCCGGAGACGTCCGAAACATCGGTGATTCCTAAACTGCTCTCATTTCTCCGGAAATAAGAGCAACCCCGGGTTTTTGTGAATAACTCCGGCTGTAAAGACCCGATCCGAATAAAGTTATACTTTCCTGGCAGCATAATTCCAGGGCTAGCGATTGGCGCTAGTATGAACGTCTTAAGGGCACGAGAAGCCCTTCAACCACAACATGTAAGTCACCCCTATGTAAATACATTGTAGCGACCACTGACAACCCGTCCGAACCCGATTTATTAACGTTTTTGTATATAAGCCGGGATCCGCGAAGCAAAAGACACAGTCATATCCTCATCCGAATGAGAGAAGTGCCACCGCGACAAATCCGAGAAGAAGCCGTCCAGAGATATTCACCAGGGTAAGAGATACATTCTAGTTTACCGTTGTTACCGTTCCCCGTCCGTCCCGAGCCCCTCAGGCTACCTAGTTTCAAACCAACATTGCGACTTGGAGTCCCTGACTGAGAACGCCGTCATCCTCGAACCCACGGGCTGGAGAGCATCCTCGACTCGCAAGAGTGGAGAGTATCCTCGACTCGCAAGAGTGGAGAGTCACCCTGTCAGGGGGTCCCAAGTCACAACGTCGGCTATTTCACTGTACGCCTTCAGCACCCGCGGCTCCACAGTTGGGAGCACGATACCGTCTGCTTTGAGACCTAGAGGTACCCTCCGAGAGCGCCGACATCCTCGAGCCCCCGGGCTGGAGAGAATCCTCGACTCGCAAGAGTGGAGAGCATCCTCGACTCGCAAGAGTGGAGAGTATCCTCGGTAGGGTTAATCCAGGTCACAACGCGGGTCCGCCGTAGAACACCAGCACCAGGTCCCAAACCTCCCCGCACCCCGCACCCTTCCTCCTCGAGTCTGACGACTGGAGAGAACAACCCGTCTTCATCCTTTCCGTATCTCTGCCACCATCCTCGAGGTAGTGAACTCGAGAGCACCAGGTCGTACAACACCGCACCGCCCACCGTGACGTCACCCGCTGTGACGTCAGTTTCGCGTTTTACGCCGTTCCGTCCGAACGACGCGCCGCACACCGAAACCGCGACCGCCACCGACATCGGGACACTCCCCCGACGAACATACTCGAAGTCAGTCGTCGCGACGCCGGGCGTCGATTTTGAGTTTGCACCGGGAACCCATCCTAACCACTGTCAGCAGTGGATAGAGACCGACGCCGGGCGTCGTTTCCGAGTTACGGCCGTTTTTAATTTCCACTACGTGGAAATCAGCTCCGCCATCCTCGGGAGGACCGAGAGACCCCGTAACATCCGACACACCGCCGCCCAACCAACGTCCGGGCGTCGGTTTTCCGAAAACCACCGTTTTACGTCAGGACGCCCGCAAGGGGTGTTCTGGAGACCAAGTCAGTGGCCGCTACCGCGACCAGCCCGAGAAAATCAGTGTACACCAAGATCCGCAAAATAAAGCTGAAATCTGAAGCCATCCGCTGTTTTATTTCTATACCCTGGACACAACCCCGACACCGCTATCCATTACCGTTTGGCGCCCGAGCAATCCACGCCAAACTCCTTGTGCTCGACCAAACATCGTCACAGTTGATAGTATTCTTTAGCATCGAATAGTGACTCCAGAATTTTTATATGCATTTTCATAAATCTCCAGCGATTTTTGAGGTAATAAAGAGGAACATACTGCATTTGCCGCAGCCGTTATATATGGTGAAGTACATGGTGCTTCTGTATCAGAATCCATAATAAACTACAAATTAATGAGCGAACTATTTCTATTCTAATATTCTAATATTGATGAATTTTTTTTTGAAACTCATTACATGGAGCAACTACTAGCAGCAACATATCTAGGTCCTTTTAAGTCTGTACTAACATAGAACTGTCATATAATAAATGATGTTGTTGCCACAATGTTTTTTTGTAAAATGATATGTTTAAAAATTTGTGTAACAAAATGTATAATATAAACAATTAAATAAAAATAAAATAAATATAGCGCCATGCCTTTACCCATTACATTACTGAGTAATATATTTATTCGCGTGAAGTGTTACAACCAGACGTCAAGTCACAGCTCCCAAAGTCTTAAAACATCCTGTATAAATATGTTTTGCATTTTAGTTGGTAGATCTCGTATTTATTTACAAATAATCTGGTGAAAAAATATGAATACTAATTTTAGATTTATATTTCTCTTTAGACAGGTGTTTTGTTAATGATGATATGATGAATAGTATATGTATATATATATATATAAATTATATGATCGTGGCCGATATATAATAAAAAAACAATATTTTGATTTCAACACAGCCTTTATTTATCAGTTGTAACTTAGAGTTTTCACAGTAAAAAGGATAACATGTCTTTGTTTCACACGTATTTATAGTGTGTCTTATCAGAAAGGTTCTTATTACAGCGTGAGAGATTCCGTTAGACATTCATCACATATTTGTTATGTCGTCATCTAATAGGGTTACATAATACCTCCCCTTCTAGATGATGGGTAAGAAATAGTGGATGGAAAAGAAATCTGATTTTCTACTTTATTAGTTGAAAGTGGTAATTGAATGATTTTTATTTTATCAGATGTCTTTCCTTTACATATTTTATTCTTATATTTATTGATTAATTTATAACATATGAGGGTTAAAATAATAATAGTTAGTAATACATACAATATAGTAAAATGTGTTTCATGTTTAGTGTCTAATTCTTTTAGTGGTCTTATAGTAGGAATAGCTTTTGTAAATTCTTCTATATTTTGCAAAATTTTATTTTTGTTTGGTTTTATTTCTAATATCTGTCAGCGATTATGCTCTGTAAGGTATTAAATAACTATTTTATTATTAATTTTGACTAGATTAATTAGGCTTAGATCATCACCAGCAGACGGTTATGTAGTCTTTAATTTACGTTAGGTGTAATACCTTTTTTTCAGTTTGTTCTTAGCCGTTGTTTTGAACAGTTGTGTTTAGATTTGTAGTGAACTACGTTGCAGGCGATTACGGTGAGTTTCACTGAGCGTGTAAGCCTGTGAGTGTGTAAGAGTGTGAGCGTGTGAGCGCAATTGTTGAGTATGTTGATATGATATGATATCCTAACACTAAATCCTTATTCCTTTATGGCGACGCCGACCTGTTAACTTGCTGTGTGCGGGGGGTAGGCAGCCGAGTTCGCCCAACGACGCGCCAGTTACCGGCCTGGTGCCAACGGTACCCTGCTTGAGTTCAGGAGCCCAGCTTTCGCTTGCATCTTGAGTGGTGAGGTGGTGTTTAGAGTTTCAGCTCGGCTTTCAACTCTTTCACCTGAAGCCTTGTGTTAAGCCGCTCGTGTAAGATGGCAAGTTCTCGATGTACTGTGTGTTATCGAGGTTCGCGTAATCATGCTGTGTGCGTGAAGCGATGTTCTGGGGCCCGTGATGTACTGTGTGTTATCCGGTGCCTGTGCCACCCAGTTGTTAATCGTGGTGTGCGGCTCTCGTACTCCATGCTGTGTGCGCGGAGCGAGAGGTTCTCTGTTCGTCCTGGTATGATCCTAATATGCTGTGTGCATATGGACGAATAAATGAGAGTTGTGTGTGGTAGCGAGGCCGCGTGGAATGCTTGAGCTCATGGTAGTTTCTTTCTTTTCAGGGCACTCCAGCCGGACAAACAGGAAACTAGGTTTAAGCGTGAATTGTAATACTATTCGGGGTAATTATATGTTTTGTTAATCTAGTTTTACAGTTTTATTTTAGCACCCTGACATCATATTACGTTCTACTATCATCTCATCTTTAACATATCAATGGTTGTGGAAACTGAAGTTTTATTTCTTTATATTTATTTACAAAAGGTTTGAAAACATAGTCATTAATTTTACATTGACTTGTACTGGAAATCTGAAATATTCCTTGTATGCTTTTTATTTCTTTAATATTTTTGCAATCAATTTCTACGTTCTGTTTATCAGGACTAAATATAATTAATTCATACGAATTATATTATTATGGGATGTTATTTGTTTAATTTCACATTTACTATTGTTGCTGTACAATAATTGGTTAGTACATTTACTTATTTTTATATTGTTAGTTTTACAATAATATTGCTTATTACTAATAAAACAATCATCAACCTTAACATTATTGTCAATATATATTATTGTATCTTGGTCATATAAATAGTACATGTCGTTTTGTTTAAAGGGAATCATTGTCATTTGGTACAAATCGTGAGTCTTCTCTGACATAACAGGAATGGTTATTATAGAGTATAATTTATTTTCATCATGATTACAATTAACAGTTAATAATTTTGAGATTTCAACTATATCATACATGGGTAGTATTTGTTTCAAATTTTCAAGGATATCAGACTTACATCGAAAGTGTGCAGGGAACAAAAATTTATACTTTCGTTTATTTGAGATAAGGATATTAATCTGTGACAAATTATAATTTTAGTTTATCGATTTTTACTTTTCTTTTATGAATTTTCCCTTTTACTTCAATAGTATGGTTTTTATCATTATAATTATCAATTTTTACTTTTTCGAAAAGTGGTTTTTTGAATTTTGTTATCAGTCTAGGATTTTGTTTAAGGAAAGCTTGAGAGGCATTTTGGAATTTTGTTTGGGTGTTATTTGGTTTAAAGCGTTTTAATTTTTCGTTCACGATTTTATTTCGTAATTTAACATGTTCAATTTGTTTATTTTTTTGAAATGATTCTATTTGTTGTTCGTCTGTTAAGGTCGTTCTTGGTCGGATGTGTGAGTAATCTCTACCGTATAGTATTTCATTCGGTGATAATTTCGTGACAGAATGTATGGTGTCGTTGTAAGCTAATATAGTTATCGTCAATATTTCGTCTAAATTTTTATTTGGATATTTTTGAAATAAAATTCGCAAATGTTCTATAAGGGTAGAATGTAGTCTTTCTATTGCGTTTGATTTTGGGTTACCAACTGATGTAATATGTAAATTTATTTGATTATTGTGACAGAAAGTTTTTAACGCTAAATTATCGAATTCTTTCCCTGAGTCGCAAATGATTGTTTGTGGTTGTAATCTTTCTCTAATGAAATTTGAAACTATATTTATGGACGTTGTTACAAGTTTTATTTTTTATAAAATAGATTTGAGCATATTTTGAAAACTGGTCAAATATTGTTAAATAGTATTTTGAATCGAGGGTTAATATATCTAGATTTATAATTTCGAAAGGTCGTTCGGGGGTTGGTGTAAGTTGATCTTCTAATTTTGGGGGTTGTCTATCATATTTACATTTCTTACAAGTTTCGCATTTATTTATGAAAGTTGTTATAGTTTCTGATATTTTTGGCCAATAGTACTTTGTTTTTAATTTATTATAAGTTTCTAGTATACCACGGTGGTTTGTCTTTCCGTGATGGTAGTTAAATATTATTTCGTCCTGTTCATTCTCGTTTTCTACGTCTTAAACTTGTTGGTTAACTCTTATTAAATTTACTGTTCCGAATTCAAACTTACTCTGTATTATTTTATTTAAAGTGTTAGCGATTTCGTCCGTGCAAATACAATAATATCGTATTTTAGGTACTATGTAATTTTGAATAAATTCAAATAGTTGTGTTTCTTTATTCTCTGGTTTTAATGAAAATATAATTTTTAATTTTTTATGATTAAATAATCTTTTTGTTTCTACCTTATTTTCTGTATCTTCCTGTATTATTATTTGATTGTTAGCAACGTTAATTCGGTTTTCTAAAAATTTTTAACCATTTATAGGTTCTTCTGGTGAGGAATGAACAGTGTTGGTTGATAAACTTTCTAGTTCTCTCTCTATATCTTCGACGTTATTTAATAAACTATCTACCGATTCGTTTGAATGATTTTTTTAAGAAATTCTCGATTTCTTGTGAATTTGCAAGATTATGAGGTAATTCGTAAATATTAATTTGGATATTTGTATCTTTAAAAATGTTATTTAATAATTGAATTAATTTAGATTCTTCTAAGTTGTCTAATCCACATGATAAATATGGCATGTTGATTTCAAATAAATCATTTTTGATTCAATAATCTCTTAGAGAGATAAGACAAGATTTTTATTGTTTTAAGTTAACGTTTTCTTTATAGGTGTCTTTTGTATACAAATGTAAGATTACTTTATTTTCAAAATTTTGTATAATTATATTTTGGTTTTTGAAGTTATTTTCGCAATACTTTTTACTAGCAAATTGTTCATCTATTTGTAAGGCTAATCCTTTATCAAAACGATTATCTTTGGAAACGCAATGACAAAATATATCTGTTTCAGTTACATCTCCGGTTACATAATTAATCTTGAAAGGTTCTCTTATTCGTGATAAGTAATCAGCACTTTTGTGTTTAGTGTAAGTAGTATATGATAAATTTTCGCTATCTTTTGGGAAGAGTTTAGGATATCGTTCTAATGATATGTAAGTTTTTTGTTTTTGGGTGTTATTAAAATGTTCTGATCGAGAATTTAATTTACAAAAATTTGATTCTGACATTGGGATAAGTGGGAATTCTATATTTTTTATTTTCATTTTTTGATTAGCAAAATTTATTTCGCATTTCAAGTCTTTTAATATATTTATACCAAATAATAAATCGCAATTTTTATTAAAAGTAAGAATAAAAAATTTATGAGGTTGATTAAAATTTTTTAAAGTTATGGAATTTTTGCAATGTACTTTTGAATTGGCTGTTTTAAAGGTCAAATTCTCAGTTACAATTTTTGATTTATATAATTTTGACATATTTTTGCTAATAAGATTTACATCTGATCCTGAGTCTATTAATATTTTATAATTTGATAATTTAATAACAGGAATATTATTTGTGATTGAAGTCATAACTATGTTTCTTGGCTTAGGGGCTCTATGGACTCTAAAAAATTATTATCGTTTGAGTAATTTTCAGAATCTGGATTTTCGTCAAGATTTTGATTTTCTTGAGAATATGTTTCAAAATTTTCGGGTTCGTATTCGATATTTTCTTGTAAATAGTTTTGTTTCATTGTTTGTGTACTCATAGGAATTGTGGTTTTTGTTATTCCGGACATAGGTTGAGGTTTAAATTGTTGTCTAGTTCTAACAACATTATAAGCGTTTTGTCTAGGAGCAAAAGACGTGCTTGGTTTATTAGAATTCTGTTGAACATTTATGGGTTTGGAAGGGAAATGTTGCCCTGGGATTTTTTGTGGAGGTATATTATTGTGGAATGTTTTTTGTGATTGTTGAGGATTGTCTGATCTTAACAATGGACTTTTAAAAGTTTGAAGTGCATAATTATAATCATTTGTTAATAAATTTTCACACATTTCTAATGTAGTGGGGTTGTTTGTAATAAAAGATCCTCGGACGTGAATTGGTAATAATGTAATGAAATGTTTTACGACTAATTCTTGTATTTCATTTATTAATATAGTTTTCTGAGCTGTATTATAAGGTAATAAGTGAACTTTTGATTTATATTTTGCAAAATCATTTTTAAATTGTATTAAAGTGTCATATATTTTATTCGTATTTTTAGTATTGAAAATTTTTAATAAAATAGTTTCTTTAGTGAGTTTATCTTCGAAATTTTCGGATAAATATCTTTTTAAATCTGTCCAGTCTTTAAAAATATTTTCGTTAATTAGATTTACAGCTTTATCTGTTAATTTACTTTAAACTAATGAAAATGCGTATTTTGTTTGCAATGCATTTATAATTGTTGATTGTAAAATTTCGTAGAACAAATCTACTTGTATTATAAAATTTGGTAATCTATTTACATCACCATTATATTCAGGAATGACACTAGCGAGATTTTTGATATCAGTGTAAGTAGTCATTTTGATTTCTGAATTATTTGTATTAGTTATACTATGAATTTCAGAATTATTCAACCTGTTTGGTTGTAAAGTAATATTATTTAATAAGATACTTAGTAATTCAAGTTCTCGATTTGTATCAGATGACTGTGATTCGTTATCTGACATGTAATTGGTAAATTATAAAGAAACAATGAGACTTACAGACTTATTTTGAGTATCTGTATTGTTGACATCTCTGTTGTTGCGAGGGGCTGATGACGTTCAGTTGACGGATGCCTGTTTCTGCGAACTGCTTGGCCTGGTGAACTCGATGGGTCGTAAGAATAGACCTCTGGTGCAACCACTGTTTAGGTTGATCGCTGATCTCGATGGGTCGTATGAATAGACCTCTGGTGCAACCACTGTTTAGGTTGATTGCTGGTTAAAGCAAAGGCTTATTGGTATAGCTTTGCTTTTACGAAGGCTTCTTGCTTGTTAGGCTTCGAGTTTCTTCGCACTATTAGTTATTTGGTTCGATCACACTGAGCAACAATTTAAATTGTTGAATAAAGCGTTGTACAGATTTACGGCTAATTTTTCGAGCACACTGACTTCTTTATTTGTGATTCTACCCGAACTGCGCCAATTATATGATCGTGGTCGATATATAATAAAAAAAAACTATATTTTGATTTCAACACAGACTTTATTTAGCAGTTGTAACTTAGAGTTTTCACAGTAAAAAGGATAACATGTCTTTGTTTCACACGTATTTATAGTGTGTCTTATCAGAAAGGTTCTTTTTACAGCGTGAGAGATTCCGTTAGACATTCATCACATATTTGTTATGTCGTCATCTAATAGGGTTACATAATATATATATATATATATATATATATATATATATATATATGTAAAGCATTTAATTTTAGATGTATATAAGGCTTCACTTTATTTAGATATAACAATAATAACATTGAATTTAGAAATATATAATATAGAAGATATGTACACTTTTAAGTTTGGAAGAAGAATGAAAATAAATAAATAGTTGACAGAAAAGTAAACATAAACAATAGAGTAATAATTAGAAGTTACTTGGAGACGAAATAATGTAACGTCGCCAAACTACTTGATAGCGACGCTACATGACTCCCCCCTCAAGAAAAGAAAAGAGAGGAAAAAGAAAGGACAATAAAAATGTTGTGCTCAACATCTAAAATGTTAAATTTAATGTGTGAAAGATAAGAATAAAGAGATAGTGAACAATACATTGGATAAATATCATCCAGAAACGAAGAAACCAAAAGAATGATAATTTCAACGGAAAAAGTTAAGTAAAAATTGCTGAAAGGGGTTATTGAGAAGAGATTAAATTATCAAGAATTAATTAAAACATTACTGAAAGAATTTAAGAAGTATTAGTAGCACTAGATTGGCTTTAAACTAAATGTCACACAACACAACATTGATATTGATGAAAATGGAAAGGAAATAGCAAGAAAAAGCACGTAACACATATAGTAATGTAGTGTATGGTAATGTAGAAAATGTGTTGCAAAGGTAATAATAATAACAATAAAATTGTCTAATCAAGTAAGTCTGATTAGTTGATTGTGTTAGCGTACGTGTAAGTGAATAAATGAATGTGTTACGTGTTGAAAGAAAAGAAATAGAAAAATAGTTATAGTTACATTAGACACTTAACAAAATAATATAAATTAAAATGTTCATATTTCTTGAAAGATGGGTAAACTGGCAGAGTTGGAAAGACTGGTAGAAGTGGGTAGACTGGTAGAAGTGTGTAGACTTGAAGAATATCAGGAAACGTTGGGCACTTTGTTAAGCACTATGACATTCGCGGCACTGAATTTGGATTTTTTTTCTTTTTGTCGGGGTCACCAATGTAAAGCATTTAATTTTAGATGTATATATAAGGCTTTACTTTATTTAAATAAATAACAATAATAATATTGAATGTAAAAATAAAATATAAATATATGATATGGAAGATGTTTACAATATGAAATTTGGAAGAAGAATGAAAATAAATAAATAGTTGACAGAATAGTAAACATAAACAATAGAGTAATAATTAGAAGTTAGTTGGAGACGAAATAATGTAACGTCGCCAAACTACTTGATAGCGACGCTACATATATATATATATATATATATATATATATATATATATATATATATATATATATATATATAGCGGTTATACGCCGCTCAATAAATTTCAAGGACGAATTTAGGATATTTTGAGAGGGGGCGGAATTTCCTTTTTTTAGGTAATTAGATAATAATTACAACTGGCAAACATTTCTGACAATTTTGACTTTGTCGTATACGTCGAACTATATAACAATATCTACCATTTTCAAGTTTAATACAAAAATGACAAAATAAAAACTTAAAACATTTTTTTTTTAATTTATACTTAACAATATTCTTATTAATAGATATGTTTCAAAATGAAATCAGTCAGCATTTACAAACAGAACGAAGTTAAGTTACATGTTACATTAATATAAACCAGTGATCATTAAAGTGGGTAATTCGCCCACTTGTGGCAATATAAGAACTCGTGATAAGGCTGATGGTCAATAGAAAATCAATTAAGATTTCCGGGGATATATTTACTAATAAAATATTAATATATCGTATTCTAACTAAGGCACAAAAATATAATAAACATATAGGTCAATAGTCGCATCATAAGATACTTACCATTAACTATACGTCAAATATTTAGATCGATTCCATATATACAATTTTTGTTTAACATGACATAGCTCGTAACGTGCAAATATCTCTACAGAATCACTAAAGTGATACAAGATTTAACATTTTCAGTTTGAGATAATATTTCTGTCTGAACATGTTGAAAATAAGATTTTGAATTTAATATTTATTATGAAGTTTATGACATTTCCGATTTAACCGAAAATGATATGTTCTTAATTCATATATCATTATCCCTGTCTAGTATACTTATATAAATTGTAATTGAGATTGGTTAATTAATCAAACAAAATATTTCTAGTGAATAGTTTTTTGGGACATTCGATCTACGTTCTTTTGATTATTACTATAATATTTTTGTACTTATATTATGTACGAGTATTAAACATTATTTATCTACATGCTAGTAGTGAGTTATTCCACTCGACGCGGGCCAGACGACAGGTGTTCATGTCAAGGCCGGCGCCAGACAGACAGACAAGTGTGCACGTGCAGGTGTGCATGCGGGCGGCGTATCTGTTTGAAATCATTAATACAATACATTCTTTTGTTAAGTAACTTAGACACTAGATTGAAATAAAAATGGTCAAAATTTAATTTCTATGAGAAACGCCCCGACATCTTTGCTTTATGTGTGTGTGTGTGTTAAAATCTTTAATACAATACATTCTTACAATTCTGGTGATATTTTATATTGCACTGAAATAAATTGTGTTTTTAGTAATTTACAAAATATATGTTTATGGGATGTGTGTGAAAATCTTTAATACAATACATTCTTAGAATTCTGGTGATATTTTATATTGCACTGGAATAAATTGTGTTTTTAGTAATGTTCTTGTTGTTAAGAGGTATATCTTCCGCATGTCATTCATGTCTGCTTTAGTTTATATAAACAAAAATTGTAAACAGTTTGAAAACGTTCATCTTTGTTAAGCACAAAATTTATTTCTAAGAGAAACGCTCCGATATCTTTGTTTTAGTTTATGGGTAAAAAATCTTGCTGAAATCTTTAGTTCTGGTCATGGTGATTTTAACGGAAATATTCCTGTTTTCTTTGCTAATTACCTCCATTTACCCCTCGCAACCATAAACAGTGTCTTATAAAAGCACGCAGAATAGATATTTCATCATTATACAGTTTGTTCGTCTTCTGTTATATAGTTCAAGTAGTTTTTCGGCAAAAAATTAATTCCGTCAGTGCTAAAAACACAGTTCATAGATACTGTAGATCTGAAGGCGCCGAGTTACATTCGACCATGCCTCGAACCCTACGGCGAAAATTGGAAGTATAATGATCATGAGAATCACTACGCGCAGCTGTTTAATTTTACGGAGAGCGAGTCTAAGCTGGATCCTGCCCTGCTTAAGGATTAGCAGTTGTTCGTGCAGGAAGGGGCTGCGCGGCTAAATCTTCTCCTGGGGGCCGCGACAACCACGATTTTTGCGTTCCCTGTAAATACCGATTACAGGGACAATAACGACAGACTCATTGACGTCACCCCCCCCCCCCCCATGGACTCTAGACGCCGTACCTTCTTGGCTATAGGAGTCGACCCCAACCCTATCCCGCACGTATCAGTGAGGCTTGTAGGGAATGTAATTAAAAAAATAATTATAAACATTGTACACATTGGTACAGTGATGGTTTTTTTTTAGTGGACATTTCTAAATGCGCCGGCAAACGTATTTTTAATACTAGTAAAATTGATTTTATTGTGCTGGAGAGTAGACAATTATTGTGTAGTTTTAAAAATGTACAAATAGTTTTAATATAAGAATTATTTATTAGACCATTCGTCAATCATATAGATCATTTGTTTGAAATTGTGAACCCCACTTCTGCCCCCACTTCCGCCACCATGTCACCGCGCCGCGCCGCTGCCGCCACGCTTCTCCGTCCAACTGCGGAACCGGTATGAGCCGCTGTTTACCGATGTGGACAACGACGCCGACGACGACAGATCAGACGCCGAAGATGACGCACTTAGTACCTCTGTAACCCCAACCAAACAACCTGAGAAAGACCCTCCACCATCAGCGATTATCATCCCCGGTAAAGTCACAAACCATACTCAATTTATGAACAACTTACAGAAGTCGAGCAAACATGCGTTTGATCTCAAATTTACACGGAACAACATCAATTTATTCTTCGTTGATAAACAGGACAAAGCCAACTTTCTGAATAACGTGAAGGATGATATTCAGTATCACACGTACACAGAAAGAAACGAAAAAACTCATGCGTTCGTCCTGAGAGGGCTGGACTTCAGTCCAACAACCGAAGACATAAAAACAGAACTGCAAACACAACACAATATTAATATAAAAAATATTTTCAAAATGCGCACGCACTATCGACCTTTATATTTGGTAGTGACAACCGGGGATATTACGCTGCAAGACATTCAAATCAAAATAAAAACATTATTCCATACCAGGGTGAATTGGGAACGTCACATCAACCGCAAGGTTATCACCCAGTGCCACCGATGCCAGGAATGGGGTCATGCAACTTCTAATTGTAATCGAGCTCCCAGGTGCGTCAAGTGCGGTAAAGATCATCTGACCAGCACCTGCACCAAGTCTCCAAATACGTCGGCGACCTGCGCTAACTGTGAGGGTGACCACTCTGCAAATTATTCGGATTGTCCGGCGTACCTGACCAAGATTGCGCATATAAGTAAACGCAACCCCAAGGTGCTTGAACGTTTCAACCAGTTTAAGCCAATGCGCGAAGCCAGAGCGTCAGGTGACGTCGGCGCCGCGACACAGTATGTACCCGCCCCCACCCCCGCAGTTAACGCATGGAACCAGCGTAACGTACAGCAGCAGCCGAACCAGGACTTCACCAGCACACAGCAGTTTCCAGTACTTCCGCTGCGACGAGCGCAGGCACAGCGGCCATCGCTCCAGCAGCCTACCCCTTGCCAAGCCCCCAAAAAGTCCCCTCCAACCCGCGAACTAACGCTCAACCTAATACAAATGTACTTTCTGAACTAGCTGAAGAAATGAATGTTTTAAATAATTTAATTAATTTACAGAATTTGTTAACTTTTGTAAAAGATTTTAATCATACACTAAGATCATGCACTGACCCACAATATCGTTCATTTACCGCATTCACATTTTTACATACCATCAACTCATATAATATATAATTTTCATAACTAACATCTGCACCTGGAACTCCAACGGCATCCGCACCAAAATAGGTGAACTCATAAATTTTTTACACAAACACAACATACACATATTAGCACTCACAGAAACACGACTCACGCAGGCAGACAAATTACACATTAAAGGATACACAGTACACAGAGTAGACAGACCAACACAGACACATGTACCAGCAGGGGGCGTGGCTCTGTTGGTACGTAACACAGTACCTCACACACGAGTTCACCTACCACCTACTACCCTAGAATCCGTCTGCATAAAGCTCTCTGACAACACACACATCGTATCCACGTACAACAATCCACGCAACAAATTTACACAACATGAACTACACACACTTTTAAATATAGGTGGCAAGGTACTGCTAGTAGGCGATTTCAATGCGAAACACTCAGATTGGAACTGCTATAGAGCAAATACCAACGGTAACACGTTGCATTTGTATTCATTAAATCATAATTCGATCATCTTGTTTCCCCCTACCCACTACCCCGCCAGTAACATGACACCATCCACCCTCGACTTATATGTACACAAAAACATCACACACATCACAGATCCGGTTGCGCTCAATGAGCTCTGCTCCGATCACTGTCCGGTTCTGTGCACACTTAACGCAAACAAACAGCATAAGGACGACGCACGATACACACGCACATACAAACAAACTGACTGGGACAAATTCAGACGAACACTTGACAAACACATAACAATCAACTCAAACATTAATACAAATGACGACATCAACACTGAAGTAGAAAAGTATTCACAAACACTGACAGACGCCGTGCGTAAGCACACAAGCGTCATTAAACTTACACTACGCAAAGACAAACTACCAATATACATCACCACACTAATCACAGAAAGAAACAACACAAGAAAACTTTGGCAACGGTCTCGCGATCAAGCTCTCCGTACACAAACTAACATACTCACATCACAAATTAAACATGAAATAAGAACATACAAAAACAACACATGGAACACAAAACTCACAACACTTAATCCCAATGACAATACATTGTGGAGATTGTCCAAAAACCTACGCAAACCTACCAAACCTATTCCTACGCTAACACACAACAATAGCATCCTGTTTACCGATGAGCAAAAGGCTAAGGCGCTAGCCGACGCCTTTGAGACTGCTCATCACATTGACCCAAATTCCTGCTCTGCGCAAACACAAATAACACAAACAGTACACGAATTCATGAACACTAGACCCGACACAAATACACACACACTAGCTAAGCTTCTCACTTCCCCCTCCGAGCTAGCTAACATAATAAAATACCTACCTAACCAAAAGGCGCCAGGTCCTGACTCTATACCCAATATTGTCCTGAAAACCCTATCCCGTAAAGCCCTTGTTCAACTGACCTATCTTATTAACGCAATTATGAAACTCCACTACTTTCCTACGGCCTGGAAAACAGCCACGGTCATCCCTATCCCAAAACCTAATAAAAACCACAAACTTCCCACAAGCTATCGCCCTATCAGCCTCCTAAACACCCTATCCAAGGCTGCTGAGAAGGTGATAGTTTCCCGAATCCAATCCTTTGACAACAAACATAATATCACACCAATTTGGTTTCCGTGCAAAACATAGCACAGTCCAGCAAGTAGCGAGAATTGTGAATGACAACAACAAACTTCAACAAAAAGAAAGTTACAGTAATGGCTTTACTAGACGTCGAAAAGGCTTTCGACAAAGTATGGCTAGAAGGACTCCTTTACAAACTTATTCTCGTGAAATTCCCACCCATCCTAGTTAAATTCATCCACTCTTATCTATCCCACAGGTACCTCAGGGTGAAAGTCAATAACACCCTTTCTACCACCCGCCCTTTGGCTGCTGGCGTGGCTCAAGGCTCAGTCCAAGGCCTAAACTGTTCACCCTGTACCTGTACGACCTCCCTACATTCCCTCAAACCCAAACTGCTCTCTACGCGGACGATACGGCTCTCTACTATGCCCACTCGTTCAGCGCAGAGATAGCTAACAAACAACTTCAAATCCACCTAAACATCCTTCAACCCTTCTGGCGTCTTTGGAAAATCTCCATAAACCACGCGAAGATCGAAACTATCGTTTTCACACGCAAAAAGACAAACAACACCGTATACACACCACTCACACTCAACGGACACAAAACAAAACCACAAAACACAACCAAATACCTTGGCGTTACCCTAGATCCCCGGCTAAACTACAGACCTCATTTCAACACAATTATTAAAAAAGCCGCAATTGTTATCAAATCCCTATATCCCCTCCTAAATAGAAGCAGCCACATGTCCCAATCCAACAAAAAACTTTTATATACGTCAATCATTCGCCCCATTATCACATATGCAAATCCAATCTGGGTCTCGTCGTCAAAAACAGCACTGCAATCCCTACAACGGTTACAGAATAAATGTCTGCGCTTAATCAATAACGCAGATCGATATTCTAGAATCGCAGATTTACACTCAAGGACAAACATTCCATACATACACGAATACATAAATAATATTTCACAAGAATTCTACACCACACAAATTCACAATAATCCACTTACACGAACAATCACAAACATACACCCTTCCAAATCAAACATAGACTACCCTACGAAACCCTCCCTATTTTCTCCCTTCACCCCGTTCAGGTGCACTAGTATGAACATACTAACTCAAACATTTTGAATCATCATCCGTATTGCCTAAATCATAACAGCGCTGTAATAACCCATCGTCACTCATCTAGTTTTAAGATAAGTTAAATGCGATTGTAAAAAGTGGGGTTTTTTTTGTATATTTTTCCCATATGTTTTTATTCGATCATCTCGCCTCATTTCATTCATGCCCATTCCATACATCAATTGTTTTAAATTCGGTTAAGTATATTGTAATTTAGCAAGTAAGGCACTGGGTGCCAGGAATTGTTAGTTAGATTAATTAGGTTTAAACACAATTTTCCTACGTCATGTGCGAGGTCGGTCGCGCTGTTCGCAGTGCATTTATGGTTGGCGCATCCACAAATCCATGTGGATTGAGATGCGACCTAGCATACTGCGCGAGCGGCTGCCGATCGGCTAAATCTCACATGCACTGGGGAAACCGTGCATTTTTGCATTTTCCTAATTTACAATAAATATATGTGAAAAAAAAAACCTAGCGAGTGAAAGGTTCTGGGTTCAAATCCCGGCGAAAGCTCATGATTTTTCACAATTTCAAACAAATAGTTTTAAGTGAAGAGAACATTTTGAATTTAATTAGCTTAGTGAGTGTAGTATTAGTTTATTAATAAAACAATACAATGTAAGTTATAAATATATTAGTGGTATATATAATAAAAATTACAAAACGTAGTTACTTATAGTATTAGAAATAGATTAGCATTACCAAAAAGTTTATATAAATACGTGATGGAAAAAAATGTTAGTTTTAAGAGAATAATTATATAATTATTTAATTATTATTATTGTAAGTTATTTAGAGATGTATGTTGTGGCAACACATTTATTTTAAGAGAAAATAAATATATCATTTAAAAATACAAAATTTCATTTTCAATATCCTTATCTAGATGAAATATGCCTTTGCAGTTATAGATTAAATAAAATTTCTTTCATTGTATTGAATTTATAATAATACGTTAGTTTTAATGTTATAGAATTGATATAAATTACTACTTATCTATAGAGATTTTATAAAAGACCGTTTATAAGTGAGAGGGGATGAAAACAAACACGGGTATATATATTTTAACAAAAGACCGTAGATTTTCGACCTACATATAAAAGAATCCCCCGACAAAGGAAAATACCAGTCAGGTAGACGCTGTTCGTGTTCTGTTTAGTATTTTGTATCGCTATGAATAATCAAGCAAATTTTGACGCTTTCTTTAGCATTTATGAAGATCTCGTAGAATCTTCTTTAGCAGAGCAGGCAAATTACAATACTTTTTTAATTTTTGTGAAAATACTATTAATAACGCAGTGCAAATTGGGTAGCGGTGAAAATATGGAAGTGACACCAGCTAGTCCTTGATTTACTGAAGTTGAAAAACATATAAAAAAATGTAATGTAACGTGTAGAAGAATCACCTTCATTGTGGAAGATCCTCCAAAAGAAAATAACCATATTACATGATTCCAAAAAAGGTCTCCAAGATGTTGTTGAACATGTAACTAAAACCGTTAGTCCAAATGACTATGTGGGATTTATATTTCACACACCCCGACTGGAGAACGGGCCGGCGTGGTTAAGTTTTCGTCGTGCACATAAATTACATATGGATGTTGTATGGGATGTAATTCGATCTATTCTACAGAGTAATAAAAACGTGTTTGCAGATGGACAATTTACAATCGAATTAACCAGAATATCAGCTCCCTCGGGTTCAGGGAGAATACGCGGACACGGGCTAAATTATGCAGAATTGTGTCGTAAAAAACGGGTATTATAGAAATAGACAATAAAGATAATTTGTGTTTACCGCACGCGCTTGTTGTAGCAGACTCAAGGCTAAGAAAAGACGCTTGTTTTAAAAATATAGTGAAGGATAAACATGATTTTCAAGGTACAAAAGCACGCGAATTAGTAAAAAAAGCGGGAGTAATTATAAATCATCATGGAGCAGGTACTCCAGAAATTACTGAATTTCAAAGATATTATAATGGTTAAAATATATGTGTATATGAATATAATAGTCATGGTGAAGTAATATTTGAAGGAGCAAGAGGAACAAATCTCCCCAGATTAAATCTACTTCACTATCGAAATCATTATTCAGTAATAAAAAGTTTAACTGCTGCATTTTCATGTTGATATATCTGTGAACAATGTCACGTCCCGTATAGTATTAGAGGTGGTCATAGATGTGAAAATATATGTTCATATTGTAAATATTCTCCCGCATGCCTTCCTACTTTGAATTTTATTTATTGTGATCTGTGTAAAAGAAAGTTTCGAGGACAAATATGCTTTGACAATCATTTAAAATTTGTCTGTAGAAAAGTGCATAAGTGTACAAAGTGTTTTAAGATATACAATTTCAATAAAAATAGACTGCAAATTTTATGAAACTTATAAAAATTCCGGACATTTGTGTTACAAAACTACATTAAAAAGCAAAAGTTTATTTATTTATTATGATTTTGAGACTCGTCAGGCGAAACAGCTTGGTGATAATTTAGAACATGAAGTTAATTTGTGTGTAGCGCAGCAAGTGTGCTCTGAGTGTTGCGACAACGAAGAAATAAAACAAATATGGGTTGCCTGCGGCATTCAGGAACATATATTTAAAATTGAACCACTTGAACATTTTCTTTCTTATGTTTTATTACCCCGTACTTCTTTTTCTTCAATAATATGTATTGCACATAATGCTAAAGCGTTCGACTGTCAGTTTATTTTAAAGTTTTTAGTAGAAGAAAGACAAGTTAAACCTAAATTAACATTAAATGGATCAAAAATTCTTGTACTACAAATTAATAACACTAAATTAATAGATTCTATTAATTATCTTCCTATGCCATTATCTGCTTTACCGAAAGAAATGGATTTACCATCTTCAATAAAAAAAAAGGTTACTTTCCCCATTTATTTAACACAATTCAAAATAAAAACTATATAGGACCACTACCGGGACCCGAATTTTACGATATAGATAATGTCTGCTTCTGTACGACAAAATTTTCTGAAATGGCATGCTAAACAAACACAGGAAAATGTTGTATTTCGCATGGAGACGGAAATAATCGAATACTGCGTATCGGACGTTGACATATTACGTCGTGCTTGCGAGCAATTTAGGAAAACTTTCATACATGATTGCAAAGTGGATACGTTTACAGAAGCAGTTACCATTGCTTCAGCATGTAACAAAGTTTTTCGTCGGTTATTTATAAAGTCAAATACAATAGCTATAATCTCCGCAAGGGGTTACCGTTTAAAAGATAATCAATCTAAATTAGCCTTACAATGGTTAATTAATGAAGAAAATTCGCGAGGTATACAAATTCAACATGCTGGACATGGTGCTGAAGCTGTAATTGATAAAAAATGTAAAGTAGATGACTATTATGCTCCAAATAAATTAGTATTTCAATTTTTTTGATGTTTTTAGCACGGCTGTCAATTATGCTATAGAACAAATAGAAATAAACAAGTTTTTAATTCCTCAAAGGAAACTTTGGAATACAGATATCAAAGATCTATGGAAAAATTAGACAAAATTATAAATTTAGGGTATACAGTCATATCTATGTGGGAATGTGTATTTAGAAAATTACTGGCTCAAAATAAAAATTTACGATCGGAGCTTAATAATCATCATATTTTAAATTATTTACCTTGCAAGCCAGGGATGCACTTTTTGGAGGACGCACAAGGAATAATTGTTTGAATAAAATAATCGAAAATCACGAGAAGATAAAATATGCCGACGTCTGTTCTTTATATCCTTGTGTGTGTAAATATGGCAAATATCCTGTGGGCCATCTCCAACTTTTGTAGGTGCAGATTGTAACACATTATGTCCAAATAATAATATAGACCATGTAGAAGGTTTGATTAAATGTACTATTTTACCTCCGGGGAATTTGTTTCATCCGGTTCTACCAAGAAGAGCGCATGGAAAACTGATGTTTGTTTTATGTCGTACGTGTTGTGATAAATTGGAACAAACTGTTATGATAAAGATACGAGAACAGGGGGTTTATATTTAGTGAATACAAATATTAATAACTAACTACCATAATCTACAATAACATTTCTATATTTATCAATTTCAATAATATTATCAAATTGAGCATAAATGACACAATTTACGGTTTGAGAAAGTGCACTTTCAAATCCGACTTCAATTCTTAAAGAACCGTGTCGTGTTAAATTCCAATATAACATTGAATTGACTGACAAGTCAGGTGTAAGGTCGAATGCTGTTATAACAATATCCTTGGGGATAACTTTCTCTGCTTATTCCATTTCCATTGTTCGAAAAATGTATACCTGTGCCCGAGAATAATGTATTGTACATTTGAATGTAGCTAGTTTTGTCTCCAAATGACGGTTGAAGTGGTTTTGCTGGTAATTGTTGTCCATTTACACATAAAGATAAGTAATTTATGTTGAAGTTTTCAAAATTAAAGGGACTACTTTTGTATTCGCCATTGAATGCTTTATTAGATACAAAACCAATTATACATCTTTTCGGAAGTTGACCCAAGAATATGTTATCTAACGATTTTCCTTGGACCCCCGCGGGAATAGTAATTGCTTTAACTTCAGCTCTTGTGACAGGATACTTGGCGGTATTTATTTCCAAAGTTTTGTTATGAGCAAGTAAAATACTGGAATTTAATTTAACGCGACGAACAAGTAATGTGGCTTTGTGTATCTGAACTTTATAACCTGTTCCGCTTGAAATTAAATGGAAACTAACACGCCTAACTCGCATTTCAAAACCTTTTATTGAAAATTTTTCTTGATTAATTATATCCGCATGTAGGTGTCCGATCATATCAATGGTTTTACTTTTTTCAATAAATTTTTGACGTGTAAGGTACCTATCCAGAATTTCCGCCGGCATCTGTATTATTCATTTTCCCAGAATCGTCAGAATACCAAAGGGATAAAGTTAGGTGAGAGTTTTTAGCATCTTTACCATAGTTTAATAGAGTTTCAATATATGCTCTATACGGGTAGGTACTGTTTGGCGGAGATACAAATTTTTGATTTAAATATATATATATATATATATATATATATATATATATATATATATATATATATATATATATATATATATATATATATATATATATATACATATATATTTAAATATATATATATATATATATATATATATATATATATATCAATCTGACTAAAAATTGAATGAGGTCCCACATTATCGGTTTTAGTTAATGCTGTGTCGTCAACTTTAGAGATTTTCGCATTTAAATATAACATAGTCTGTGATAGATCTAAATATTCGTCTCCATGTCCTGGTATGACAAAATCTATGGGGTCATCTTCAGTGATGGATGAAACGGTTTGTAATTAACCCATTGTTCATTTGCAATACTGTGTTGGTGGTAGAGCGAATAAATCTAATTCTGTTTTAACATATTCACAAGATTGAGTATATAAAAATGCCATTTTAATCAAATATATCTATCACTCGGGATTGCTTCTTGTTCTTTACTCTAGAAGGTGTACTTTTAGAATGAAAATATCTCTTATTTACCCGTTTCTTTATATAGCCGGAACTGCTCATTAATTTATCAATATTATTTTCAGCTTCATGTTTTATATTAACTCCCGCCTCTGATATAAGTTGTTTGAATGATTCTTTTACTGGTCGATTTTCACTTAAATCTCCTAAAAATTTTACTCGAGTTCTAAGCGCTTGTTTGCCAACTGCTCCAACAGTTTTTTTAAATTAAAGGCATAATGCTTCTAAATAGCCCACTAAATAAACTTCCTAAACCGTGACCTTTTTGATATTGACTTTCTTCAAATACTGTAAATTATAATATTCCTGATACGGACAAGTATTCATATTGTACGCCTTTTAAAATGTAGTTTGATGCATAACGGTCCAAATTGGAATGGTACTGCAGAGCCATCATTACATCTAATATCTATTACAATATTTGTAAATTATCTTCTTAAAACGGGAACAAAGTGCGGCTGCGCATACGATATCATTTTATTCGATCCGAAAACATATTTATCAGTATTAACATGCACAATTCTTAAAAGTTGCGTAACTATGTCTCCTACGAGTTGAGGTTGAATAATATCGCAGTAAATATAAAACTGCGGCGGTATACCTAACATTAAATTACGTAAATTGATTGAAGTTCTTTGTTGATATATGTCAGTAAATGGTTCTACACGTTTTTCTGTTTTATTATAAGTGAATGCAACATATTTATTAATTTTTACATGTAAATTCAATTCATGCAGCACATTATCAATGTCTTCATAATTTTTTGAACAAATTTTCCCTTTTTCAATGTTTATTATAATGCTCTTGCCTGCTGTATTCTCTTTCTTAGTCATAATGAAAACTATATTTTCACGTTCGTTAATATTATAAATAGAACATGGGTAAATAATTTCAGCTAAAAACACTTCCCAATATCCATTAACTTTGTATTTTGAGGTAACTGAGTTGTAAATCGTGTAGTTTTATTATCAGGGAAATAGAACTATTGCTAGGTAGCGTAATAAAAAACTCTTTGTCAATCATTTTTCAATAAACTAATATGATTTGCAGGTATCGAAGAATTAAACTGTTTACTGTAACCTTTCCACTTGACGAGTAATTTCTTTCTATTGCCCGAACCTTTTGTAGCTTCAATTTTATCTATTTTATAAGTTTTATCCGCCGTCACATGTACATGTTCTAATTCATATTCATAGAAAGTGCCCTCGATTATTTCGTTATTTGAATCTTTTACTTTGTATACAACAGGATTTCTTGTTTTAATACCACAAATTTTAAATAATTTGTTCGACCGAGAGGTCGTTTCGCGGGGATTGCGTAGAGAGAGAATGATGCGGATCCGGCTCGAAGGACCAAATGTTCGACCGAGGGGTCGTTTCGCGGGAAGTGCGTAGAGAGGCAAATTGCGGAATGCGAGCAGAGATAAAATTCAGAAAGTAAGGCAGAGTGATGCAATGCTGGAAGGAGAAGGTACGGACGTTCTTCACTTCCAGGAGCTGCTCTGGAAGACTTAACACAAGGATGGTAGCTCTTTGCTGAAGGAGAGACAGGATAATAGGGGCAGGCCCACAAATAATGCGTCAGGAAGTGACAAAGCTAACTGTGGTCACGTGGTCTAATCAACAAAGAGATGGAAAGATAACAATTGCAACAATTTAAATAAAAGAAAGCCAAAGGAGTAATTGAATTCACAAATAACGCAAACGAAGGTGCCTGAGGTGCTGAACAACCTGAGGCGAGTATGGGAATCAAGAGGTAAATTTGCAAACACAAACTAGGAACTATTTTAATACCCAAAATATCTGAATACTGTACAATAGCAAACATGAATAAATAACTTTAAATAAACCAGAATTACAAAACTGATTTAACTTATTGCCAAAAACGAGATGAATTGATGTTGTGCAATAATATAAATAAATAGAGCGTACTTACGATACAGTAGCAAATACAAATTATTCATACAAAATACTTAGTGACAAAGTCTTTGCTGGTAGCAATACAAAATCTTTCCCAATTGGAATAACAGTAAAGCGTATGCGGAAAGCTGAAATAATGTTTAATATTAGCACTAAACACTTGAGCGTAATTATTTAAGCGTAAAAAGCGAATTGTGTAAAAACACGTGGCCGTAAGAGGCGTACAGGTTAGTAGAAAAACGTGCGACTTAGTGCACAGCGAAAGCGAGTTACTATACAAGTTAAATTTACAATAAATTATATATATATATATATATATATATATATATATATATATATATATATATATATATATATATATATATATAAAGAACCGGGATGGCACAAGTGGTAGAGTGCTTGCTTCTGGAAACAGAGGTCGTGGGTTCGAATCCGGGTCAATTGAGATTTTTCGCATTAGGCCTTGATCGGTATCCATTCCAAGTTGGGACATATTAACTTGGCATCCCCTAGCTATTGGGTACCGGCTAAGGGTTGTAACACGGGCCTGCACCGGGTTGGTGAGCAACACACATGACGTAACAGTAAATTTGGCTGCATATGCATAAAAAAAAGTATAAAGGTAAAAATTGATTGTGTGAAGCAAACCACCCTAGGGATATAAACCATTGTTTCAGAATCCCGAAACATATACTAATACTAATACTATATATATATATATATATATATATATATATATATATATATATATATATATATATATATATATATATATCTGTAGGTATTTTTACAAGTAAAGTAACGAAACATTCTAGACTTTAACGTTCTATTATATCTTTCTACAAAGCATGCTTTTGTCTGCTGATTATGAATTACATAAAATCTAATATCATTATTTCGTAAAAATACTTTGTTCTGAAATCGTCAAGAAAATGCCTACTTTCTTGACGCATTTTAGTATGGAAAGTAAGTGTTTACCAAAACATTTGCAAAACAGTCAGGTAAATAAACTAAATAACTAAAATATTTCATAAGATCTTTATTTGTTTTTATAAATAACGGTAATACTAAATATACAATTGATTAAGTTACTAAAATTTATGCATGACACTGGCGAATTTGAAGCTAAATTATTTGTTGCAATCGATAAATTACTTAAATAAATAAATAAATAAATATATCATCACGCCTTTTACCCATTACTGGGTGTGGCACTCTGCCTAAGCAGATCTCGGTAAGTGATATATTTTTTCGCGTGAAGTGCGGTTACCAGCCGTCAAATCACGGCCTCCAAAGATATTAGTGGTGGAGGAGCCACAGGGGTAGATTTTTTAAATTGGTGAAAATTTGTTTGTCGGCTTTGGGGATCGAACCAGGGTTCTCAAGATCCACAGGCCGACTCGATACCACTGAGCCACCTACCCCATTAAATTACTTCAGTGAATAAAATAAGCAAGTAGCACATTTTCTGACAAATTATTTACTTTATTTTGCTTTTTCCAATCCATGAAAATTTTATATTCTTTATCATATCGGTTTTTGGACTTGCTCGGTAATAAATTTTCAACAGCCGCAGTTGTTAAATAAATCTTTTTCTCTAAACAATATTACTTTTGATACAAATTGTTCAATAGATTTTTCACATAAGATGTTGTTTACAACAACTTTTTTATCACCTTGGATATGTAGTTTGCTGCGAATATGATTCTTACCAAAAAATTAAATTTTCTGAAATATGTATTATTAATTATATTGATAAAATATAAATATGAACGATAATACATAATACATAATTTTACTTGACTAAGTGAATTAAAATACTCGGCCTGACGGCCTCGTACTTCAAACAACCGCTTCGTCAAGTAAAGCATCACTTTCCTGACTTATTATGTAATATACTATTACTGATTTGGCAATAAATTCCGACCCCTTGTCAGTCTGTAAAGACACCGGCTTCCGTTCACTAAATATGTTTTTAAATGCTCCAATTACCGATGTTGGCTTTTTATCTTTTAAAGGAATCGCCCAACCGTACCTGCTAAACACGTCGATTACGGTCAAAATATATTTGTAGCTATTGTTATAACGGCTAGCTTTCTCATGTCATTCAAGTCTGCTTGAAAAAGGACGTTTATGTTGGAAATTTTGTACCAATTTCTTGAAAAATGTTTTTAAATAGACTTATGTAAAGTATATGCATTTTGTGAGCTAAGAAATTTTTGTATTTTATTATTAGCATATTGTTCTTTTACAGAGTTTATTAGATTACTAGCTCCAGAAAAAACCAGCAGGATGTGAGAGATCAAAATATATTTTACCTAGCTTCTTATTCATAATTAAAACGTAAATCGTTTCCACTTCTTTATTTTGTTAGATTCCGTGTCGGTTTCTTCTGAAATGTCGCTAATATAATACGTTGATTTTCTTTTGTTTAACACCTTTCAATTTAGGAGGTTTATACTCAATAGCTTTTCTTCTTTGCGGGTTATGAATTAATTTTAGACGCACATTAATAGTTTTTAATGCACGCGCAAAAACTTCCCAGCCCACGGGATTGATATGTTTACGATATCTTACAATATCTCCAACTAAATCTGATATATTCGAATTAGGTATTTGGAAATTACTTATAGTAACAATACCCTTCTCGTCCCAGCTAATAATGTCATTATTTAATTTCAGTTTTTGAATTAATAAACGGGCTTTGTTTTGATGCAATTTAGGAATAACATTTATGATATGTTCTGTCGTCCGGTTTCTCCGCAAGTAACTTGGGTTCTGTACTAAAATCATTTTCATTGGGTATTTTTATAGGTTCTCGATATTGTTTTGAAAGTGTAAATATCTTTGTAAAATATCCTGATACAGACTCCATTTGTCATATTCGGGCAAATTTGAATTATAATATTTTTCATATCGTTATCAAGCTTGTTTGTCATTAGTACGTAAACGATTTAAATTTTCAGAAGATATTAATACCATTTTTTTAATATTATCCATTTTTAATTAAACTACTTACGACTCTTGTTATAAGCGGTGCCAACAAAAATGGTAAAAATGCTCCACCGGATTGTACTAATACCCGTTTCTTCTGTTTCCAGTTTTCACCGCGTTTCGTAGGTTTTTTTAAAACGTTTTTATGTCTTTTTAGCTCCGACTGTTGTTTTCTATTGAGACAAATTTTACCATGTAAAATATTATATACACATTCGCAAATACATTTAACTGAATTACAGTCAGTGCTTTTAATAATGTTAACCTAAATTTAGGTATCAGCTTATGTAGAGCGCGCAATAATTCAATATTGCTAGTTATACTTGTACTCATTTTTATGATATAATCTCAGACATATTTGTACTACGGTATTTATACTTTTTTCTGGGTAAATAAACATATGTTAATCCGTCACGTGACGTACGAAACCGCAACCAATCGGGTGTGTTTTGTTTTAGATCGAAAACTAAATAACCATGAAGTTCAGATGTTGCGTCACAATACGCTTCCTGCACAAATTTAACATCTTCTGGAAAAACTTGACGCGATAGATGCATGATTTGCGCTTTGTCTCTAGGATTTAAAAAATAAATTATGTAATTTGCATTAAGAGATATATCTCTTTGGCCTTTCCCTTGATGAAATAAGTTTTGTGTGAGAAAAAACACAGATAAATTTTTATGAGACCATTTTGTAAATATATCTACTACATGATCATCTGCCTCTCTCATAAAATCATATATTACAATTAACACGGATTTTTTTTCCATCTATATTTTCTACATCAGGCAGTCCTTCAAAAAATTCTACATTAGGAATCGTATTATAAAAAATTTTGCCATGTTCCATAATGCCACAAAATTTTTTAAAATACGATATCACTCATATTGTTAATATTAGATATAAAATTGTTAACAAAGTATGATTTTCCACAGCCTGAGGGGCCAGCAATTATAGCAGAAAAGGGATGTTTAAATTTTGTACACATGTTGTCAACAAGATGCTTTATACAATACTGATAAAATGAAAGTATGTAACCAGATATTTAAACATAATTATATTGAAAGGTAGGTAATTGAAATAAGAAATATTTTATATCAACTATATTGTTTATTTTAAAATATATATATATATATATATATATATATATATATATATATATATATATATATATATATATATATATATATATTTACAATGAACGACCGTACTTAACACATTCATAATAACTGCATTTATTTCAATTTTACAAATTCTACAAAGTCGGGCTTTTTTACCGGTAGTAGCATAATCTTTCATTCCAGTATATTTTATTCCCCATTTTGTAACGGACTTCTTTAAATCCGCTATGTCTGCATCAGGTAATCCGTCGAACCGTCCAGGAAGATAGGTAACAAATTCTTCGCAATCTGCAATTATTTTTCTTCCAAATCCAGTATTAACAGCTTTGATATCTACTAGTTTATATACTTTATTAATTTCTAAATCGACTAGACTTTGTCGAGGTTTAATGATGGTTAATTGGCCTGTTTTGTTCAAAGTGCTGTAGTCTATCTCTAGAATAATACAAATTAAATAATAAAGGGAATCAGAATTCGTCGGATAATTATTCTCACCTTCGGATTTCTCATTTCGATACGCTTTGTTTAAATCGCTTTATGATGCTTTGGAGATTTAAAAAATATATAAGTTTTACTTTTCTTCACAATGTTTATTTTTCACAAGATGTACATTTCGTTTGCGATGCAATCATCATCAGTTGTATAATACATAAATTTGTATGTGCATGCGTATTTATATGATGGTGGTTCTATAAACAGTGGGTGATGGAGAGGATGACTTACATATGGATTAAATTTTATACAAATGGAGGTAAACAATTTTACAATTTATGACTATGTCTTAATATGTTAGCTCCTAAACAAGTTTACATGTGTACAGGTAACCTTTTCGGTTTTACAAATTGGAGTAAATCATTTTCTAATGGAGATTCTTAAATCTAGTTAGTATTTTCATTTTTGTTTGTCCAATGTAGGTATTATCACATTTGTTACATTGGGTGGAGTAAATGCCTGAGGAGTCAAGTTGATTAGTTGTGGTGGAATCGTATTTTATTAAGTTTTTTATTTTTTCTTTATTGTTGTAGGCTAAAGTGATATTGTATTTCTTAAAGAGGTTAGAAAATTTATGATGTATACTTTTGTGGTATATAAATTTACGGCAATTAATATTTGTAACTTAACAACAACATTGTTGTCGGGGCGTTTCTCTTAGACATAAATTTTGTAAATTACTAAAAACACAATTTATTTCAGCTCAATATAAAATATTACCAGAATTGTAAGAATGTATTGTATTAAAGATTTTAACACACACACACACATATATAAAGCAAAGATGTCGGGACGTTTCTCATAGAAATTAAATTTTGACCATTTTTATTTCAATCTAGTGTCTAAGTTACTTAACAAAAGAATGTCACAATTATCCCATAAACATAAATTTTGACCTTTTTATTTCATTCTAGTGGATAAGATACTTAGCAAAAGAATGTATTGTATTAATTATTTCAAACAGATACGCCACCCACATGCAGACTTGCACGTGCACACTTGTCTGTCTGTCTGGCGCCGACCTTGACATGAACACCTGTCGTCTGGCTCGCATCAAGTGGAATATCTCACTACTCATGCTATACTCGTACATATAATACAGTGTTATTTACATTATATTTTGGAATAAAAACGATTATATAATAATACTAACTAACAGTTTATTATTTAAATGAAATACACATAATCAAACAAGACAGTAATAAAGTTGTGGTTATTATAGTATAGTACGTGAGTAAAATATAATTAATTTTGGTTAGAATAAAAATGATGAATCGGGAATCCCCTATGTAGAAGTTTACATTTATTTGTATCTCGCAATCTTCTCGTCCAATGCTTTATGAACAAAAAATTATATTATTTTTCAAAACATGACGGTAGTATGTTGAATGCGTGGAAATAATAAAAAAATTGTTTTAGGAAAAATGCCAATACCAAAATTACCAAGAGAAGGTTTAATAAATATTCTTAAAAAATATAGGTCATTTATATACGTCAGTACGGTGGTGTGGATAGCGATACGGAATTCGAATCCGGAGATCCCGAGTTCGAATCTCACTCAAGCTAAAAATTATATGAACTACCACAATGCGGCTCGGTGAGTGCGGACCCTGTACTGTAATTGGGATTAATTTCCTGTTGTACAGCGTAACATAAATAAATAAATAAATAAATAAATAACAAAATAATAGGACCAACACATTCTGTCTGGGAAGACATTAAACAAGAAATTAATTTTTCTGTCAGCTAATGCGATCTATACAATAATTGTATTAATGAACAGATATGCAGATAACAGATTTTAGAATTACCGCATGCAAATGATTTAAGAGATAACGAAAAGAGTGAAAGGCATATTGGAGACAGTAAATAAATAAAATATATCATCACGCCTTTTACCCATCACTGGGTGTGGCACTCTGCCTAAGCAGATCTCGGTAAGTGATATATTTCTTCGCGTGAAGACAGTGATAGTAGTATTTGTATAAGCGAATCATCAGAGTCTTCCTCAACATCCATTCCATCACAGTCGAATAATCTAAAATTTTCTATAACATTGTCAGTTCAAGAATGGGGAAATTTACGGCCGGAAGTTAAGACGTATTGCCACGGGAAATTGCATTCAAGAAATTATTTAATTCTGCGTGGTAATAATTGGAAACATATTATTTTTTCTCATTTTTGGGACCACACTAAGTTGCCTTGTGCTATTTCGTTTAAAAGTATAAAAGTTTATGAAGATTGAAATAAATACGTAAAGATGAACGGCAAATCAAATAATGTTTTTCTATATTTGAAGCATTTTACCTGATAAACCAAAGTTGAATGAAAGACCTATTTTTCATTGTGTATTATGGCAATTACAGGAGTTAAACATTATGGAACAAAGAAACGATATTTGAAAGAAAAAAACCGTGAATATATTGTTATCATATTACTGTCTAATCAACCATCGGCTAGCTCTTACCGAAAATTAAAAGCTAACGATATGATGGTTTTTAACAATAATGAACCCAGTTATTTGGCTTCAGCAAATGTCTTAATAATAGCAAAAACATTGGCATTGTCTAAAACTTGCTTACATAAAGATCATATTATGGCTATTTTACAGGCAAAATATACGCAACCATATGATTGTACTATAAAAGACATTGGGCTGGATAAATTTTTAGAGCATTATTGGACTTCTACACAGATTTACGTATATCGAACTTATTGTGAAAATGCAAGTTGTTCAAAAATAAGTATAGATGCTACTGGAGGAATTGTTAAAAAATTAGAGCGCCCTCATACAATTAAATCTTGATATATTTTTGTATAATATTACAGTTCGAGATCCAGTTACCAAGTAACAATTTTCTGTTTGTTTTATGTTGTCAGAGCGTCATGATTCTGATAGCTTATATCACTGACTCGCATTTTGGATTAGAAATTGAGCAATTATTTCTGATGAAGTAGTACTAGCGAATATATTAATTGCGTTATTGTCTGGTTTGATTCGCTTATTCACAAATTCTGAGAGTCTTACCAAATATGTTAACTGTTGTTTTCAATTATTATTTCATCATGGTAATCAAGCATATACAAATTCTTACATACGCTGTGATATCGTGCACGTGATATATTTAATATCAGGATGGAATTGTTTAAACGAAAAAAATTGAAGAGTTCCTAAATTCTATACCCAGAGCTTTGGACAACTTTTACAGGCAAATAATATAAATAGTTCTGAGAAAATATGAATTGCAATTTTCACCGTGGTTCTTAGTAAAACAGAGAACAATGAATTAAGTAATTCAACTAATATAACAGAATGTGAAGAAAAGAAATTACTTTTACGTGAAATTATTTCGTATGGTTCACAAAGTTTTTCACTGAATATATATAATATAGTATTATGCAAGATGAACAGGAACTGATTGGTGCAAGTGATAATGAGTTTGTTAGTTGGGCTAAATCGTTGGTAATAGAAGTAAAGTCTAAAATATCTGAAAGAGATCACGACAAAAATTAACATCTACCAGAGATCGTGGATAGTATTTTACGATTAATGAAACTATTTCCACTTTGGTCAGCTATTATGTTGCCATATTTCCCAAAATCGGTTTCTTTACCTGGAAGTAGTGCTGTTGAAAGTACCTACTTTTAATGATATAAGAAATCGAATATTTTGTTCTCAACAATTACTTATTAGAGCAGATGAATTTTTGTGCCATCATATGCTTTCATTAAATGGTACAATGACACTTGCTGCTGCTGCACAAAATTTATCTGCTATGGATATCTTATATCAGTTGGAAAATTTAACAAATAATTCGCAGATTATGCGTAATAATTCGAATCTAAAATCAACATTGACAACAAATGGAAGCGTTATAGAAACTACCGTAAATTCTGAAGATATAATCACAAATAATATCACATGTGCAGCTTGTTTACTTGGTAACTACCCTGATGCTAGTAGTCAACATAAATGTTTCTATTGCAATAGTCCAATTTATAATTTAAATGGTTGTTCATAAAATTTGTTTCAAAAAAATTTAAAAAAAGAGATTCCAGAAATGCGTGAAGTTGATAATTAGAGAGGGCAGGCAATTACTCCACTAAAAAGAACGCGTACTTCGTATTTGGAGCCTAATACTGAGTGGAAAGAAATTGATCTAAGCTCTAAATTAAAAGTATTACCTATATGTTTATTAAAAAATGGCAATTCAACAAAACTTATACCTATTAAACTTGGTTCAAAAAATTTGTTGCAAACAATACTTGCGCTTTTTGTTCTTTAGTACAGATTTTAACATTGGTATATTGTGATAGTCCAAATCGTAAAAATATGGTTTGTATATGTTTGTAGTGAATCCAGTAATTTAATTTGAGTCAGTCATTTTATAAACTTTTACGAAGTTTAAAAAACTCTATTAGTATTAAAACATACAGATTACGTGTCGAAATTATGAGATCATTATATAATATTGATAAATTACCAAATAAAATCAATTCAATCATGTGCTTGTACAGTGAATGCATTGCTTAATAAATTAACAGATAGTAAAATACTAGAATATTCATGTTTAAAAAATATCCATTGCACTAGGAATTTATGTCCCGAGAATGAAAAAAGAACAACAAATCATGCTATTGTTCTCTTAAATAACACAAACCTATTAAACGTTCATAAATTAATTTTAAATTATTGTGAAGAATTTAAAATTAGTAGATGCAAAGTCATTAATAATAATTATTTATTGTATAAGTATTTTAGGTGACGTTTTATCCACGAAAAATTGTTCAAATGCGAGAACGAAGTTCGAGCATTTAATTATCTTCAGTAGATAATGCGCAACTAAAACACGAATACAATATAACTTTTATCCACAATCAAAACTTTTAATCAAAATTAATTCATTTTACAAAATGTAATTTTTTAATTTATCAAATTTTAGATACGTGCTGTAAAAAAAAATGCATTTCTGTGGCATATGTTGCTATGATAGGATTTTTTTATCGTTTGTTACATTGAAAACATTTATGAATTTGATGAAAAATGGAAGAAATTGACTCTATTCCTACAGAAGTTTTTGAAGAAGCTCGGGAAGCAACTCGGCGTTTATTGCAAGCGAAGTCTAAGGAATTGTATGAAAAAGAGTTTACTGAATTTAAGGGCTGGAGAGAAAAACGGAGAGTAACGGTAATAAATGAAAAAGTCATGCTTTCATATTTCTATAATATCAAGAAAAAGTATGCGGTTTCATCAGAGTGGTCTAAGTATTCCATGTTGAAGGCTACTATAAAAGTTAACGAAAATATATATATTTCAAAATATAGCAAGCTGACAGCTTATTTGAAGAGTGAATGTAAGGGGTGAAAACCGAAAAAGCAGCCGTTTTGGAAAGAGAACATATCGAACGAATTTTGACGATGGCTTCTGATGAAGAGTATTTGATGTTTAAGGTAATAACACTCATTGTTAAGACAATATGGAGATTAAATTTTGAATTATTTTAGGTTGCATTAATAATGGGGATCGCCGATGCCTATAGATGCTGTCAATTGACGAATTTGAAAATCAATGATGTACAAGATACGGGGTCATATTTACTTGTTTCAATACCCGATACCAAGACCTACATTTCACGTCGGGTCACCATTATCGAGGAAGGATTTTCTGTCAATGCTGTAGAGTTGTGTAGAAAGTTCATATCCTTACGTCCAAAGAAGTTGCCACACAACAGATTCTTCATACGATATATGAATAAAAAACACATTGTCAAAAGTACCTTCAAAAGTTGCTTCTTTTTTTAACCTACCAAACGCGTAGACTTACAGTGGTCATTGCAGGAGACGCACTTCAACAACTTTGTTGGCCAATAAAGGTGCTGATATTACAATTATCAAATGACATGGTAGATGGCAGTCATGTACTATAGCAGAAAGCTATATTAAGGGTTTCATTTCAAACAAACTTGATATTGCAAGAAAAATTCAAGGAGAATCTTCCGGTTCCCGAGAAAAGGAGACATCGATAATTCGTACAAATTCCAAAAATAGTGCCAGCAATAATATTGTTATCAATGGAAAGGATATATTAATTAGATAAAACGGATAATGATATAAGTGTTAATATAAATGTAAATATTAATATTAATAGGTAATTCAATAAATTTGACTGATTTCTGTGCATTATTCCTTCATTCTTTTAACAGTGGAATAAAATTACGTTATTCCATTAGTGTATACTTGGTCCTATTATACAGTTGCAATGAGCACAAATAAATGTATATTAAGAGTTGATTGTGGATAAAGAAAATTATATGATCTGTAATTTTAACAAAAGTACCGACAAATTCTTTAATCCAAAATATATCTTTTTAGAAATATCTATATAATACACATATCAAGTGTAAGGCTTCAATATATTGAAACAACCATACGTGTGCTTCATAACTGTTATGTACCTACTTTGAGGAGTAGTAGAGTTGTCAGGATATAATGAAGATGATCACAGATCCATAGGAGATTTTCAGGCATATTTTTTTGAGATTAAACAATAAATGGAAAATTTACGATGATCTACAAGAGAAGAAACTAGATTATTTATTAAATTCTCAGATCATTCCTCGTTTACTTGTTTACACAATTTAACTATTTTGTTAATGTTTATGTACTTTTTTGATTAATTAATTTCAATTATAACACTATATTTTTTTCTTCAGAAAATTTGGTTTACAATTTTTTCATTAAATACCCTAACCACCTTTTTTGACCCGCTGATTATGAAAATTCTAGAGAAAATACAAAATACTGCCTATGGTTTATTTTTTGGATTATTTTGGCACTTCTGTTATAAAATCTAAATTAAGAATGGAAGAATTAAATCAGTCCCACAAAATTTAAATTTATGTAATTTTTTTTATAGTTATACTATATTAATTAAAATCAAAAACATTGCGGCGATCGGATTATTTTTTCCTGATTTGTGTACCAGGGATATCAAATAGTTAGGGAGGCAGCGACAAAAATGATACGAAATTAGTAAACAATATTAAAAAATCGAGCAGAAGGGAGAAGCACTAGCACAATATACTGATGAAATAAAAATATTTAAAAGATTTATTTGGGCGGCTAAGCATTTCACTAGCCCCACATACTTAAATGTTGATTTTAAACTGCAGGTCACAAGCACAGATTTTTTATTACGCCGCATAGTTCAGCACATAACTAGCACAATATACTAAAGAAATAAATATATTAAAAAAACGATTTGGGGGGGGGGGGGGCTAAACATTTCACAAGCCCCTCACATTTAAATGTTTATATAAAACTGCAGGTGAGAAGCACAAAACTTTTACTGCGCCGCACAATTCAGCACATAACAAGCATTCTACTAAAGAAATAAAAATATAATAAAATCAAATCAGAGGGGCTAGGAATTTCACTAGACCCTCACACTTGAATGTTTATTTTAACCTGCACGTCACCAGCTCAAAAATTTTAATATACTGCACAATTCAGCACATAACCAATTTAAAACAATAGTTAAAAGTAAACACTAAAAAAATTATATGGAGGGACTAGTGAAATGGACCTAAATTTTAATATACAATAATAATAATAATATATATATATATATTTTCTACAGATGTAAAAAAATCTAAATCTAATATTTTTAAACCTAAAACTAAAATCCAAGCATAAATATTTAAAATATATACGAGAAGGCCTAAAATCTGGATTAAGACACATTCATTACTTATGTATATACTTGTATATATTAAATTACAAAATTATATTAGGCTAAATGAATAATAAATTAAATTTATCATAGCTACTGAATTATGTATTAAGCTTATGAAAATATTATTAGATAACAATGATATCTAGTTAAGTAAAGCATCTTTTGCACTTTGTATAAAATTACAATTGAAATATTTGTTACAACGTAGTATTTTATGTTATTTAACATTCTATATTTACTTTGGTGATTCTACCACACAAATTACAAATAATTCTATAGTGCAAATGATTTATTGTTAAAATAAAATGAAACGGATTAGTACATTTTGTTGTAAAATAGACAAAGAAAATAGAAAAGAAAGTTTCATTTGCCAACTCATTTCTGAATACAGTGCAAATACTACAATACATGGCATTCCATACTTCTCTGATAACAAACGTACATGGATTGAGAGGTAAATGAAAAATCTATTATTTTATTGTATCGGACTAAACAAATGATAACTTGAGTTCCATTCTCACAACCGACAACAAATATTCATCTCGCTAGTTATATCTGTATCTGAAACAGTGTAATTTAATGGATAGTAAACAGAAAATTTGTTTTACGAGCAATTCTGTTAAGTAAAAACAGTACCCAATTATATAAAACTACTTTCCTGGCCATAAGTTTAAATTAACTCGATATAATTTTAAAAACTTTTGAAACAATCGATGATCGGTTAAATGCCATTTTTAAAATTTTTGCTATAATTTTGTGCCTGAGAGTTTTAATGACACTAAATACACCCTAATTTGAAAAAAAAAATATATTGAGAATCGAATAAATATTCTTTTGAACGTTTTAACAGAATTTTCGGTCTGGAAGCTGTAATTTGATAACAAACTATTTCAAATACTTTAAAAAAATGACGAATACTTAAGTATGTTATGAATAAAAATGTGATATGTCTACTAAATCCCGCGGGTACTGGAAAAGAATTCAGCGTTACCAGATATAGTGTCCTTAGCCTCTTAGGCAAAATAATCCCTAGATCTCCCTAATAATTATACAAAATATGTATTTTGGTCAAAATAAAAAGCAAATTAAAATATATATTTATATCTACGTAATAATATGGGTTGTCATTTATTAGGTCGTACTAGACCGTTTTAAACAGTGTTTCCATAGTAACCCTAAATTACACCCATTTAAATAACAACAAAGACAAAATTAATTGTCATCCAACACTTGGTGAAACTCCCATTTATTATGAATTAGATTAAATAGTATATTAGTTACCATAGACTTTAATAAAATCCACTAAATTTAACGCATACATTTCGGAGATTGTCTATCTATGAGGAAACGCCGCAAACTTCTATACAATATCTTTTTTAATAAGTATTACTGACTAATAGATGGCTTTGAATTAGCTAAAGGTAACACGAATTTTTTTTTCTTTAAGAATATTGTTAAATCTCAGAAAAACATGAGTGAAGTAAAGTATTATTTATATATATACCGGGTGTAACACGAAAAGTGAAACATAGGCGTTTAACATGGCAAATCAGTTTTTCCGTGCGCATTGCTTCCCTAATTATTTTAGGAAAAAAATTTTCAAATAAATGCTGTAAAGCATAAAATTCTACATCCGAATCAATAAACAAAATTCATTTTGACTACTTCATAACTGCAGAAATTAAATTTGAAAATTCACATAATTTCAATTTAATATAGCCATGGAATTAAAAACAAGAGATGAACAAATGCGTAACGTTTTATACGTCAATGTCAGAATAAATTGTCAAAATCATTTTTACGTATTAAATATTTGTTTTCTAAATAAAAATTTAATAATAATAAGGCAAAATATTTTTTAGATTTATTATTTTAGAATCTTAAAATAATAAACTCGATAAAATATTTAAGGTAGGTTGTTATTTAACAAATTAATTAATGTACCATAAATTAAATTCAATATAAACATCAACAAACTAACTATTCTTAAATTGTTAAATTAGATGTTCAAATAGTCCACCGTTTTGAGCTAAACAATAACCTAATCTGTTGTAGAAGCTTTCTCGAATATTCTTTAATTGTCGATTATTTATTTTCTGGCATTCTTGTAATATAGCATTTTTAAGTTCTTCTAAATTCTGGTATCTTTTTTTATGAACATAAGATTTTAAATGGCCCATAAAAAAAAATCGTACGGATTTTAATCTGGCGACCGTGCTGGCTAGTTAACTGGTCCATTTCGTTCTATCCAGCTTTCAGGAAATACATGGTTTAGATATTCCACAACTTCTCTAGTGCTATGTGCGGGGCAGCCATCATGCTGGAACCACACATTTTCTTTGTTTGTTTCAACAATTTGTGGTCCAACAGCATTAATTAATAAATTCAAATATGATGCTGAATTTATTCGTTGGATGAAGAATGGGCCAATGATTTTATCACCAAAAATGACGATATTGTGTCCTCGATTCTACAATATTATGTGGATTATTTTGTAACCAGTACCGATAATTATGACAGTTTGGTTCGCCATTCATGGTAAATGTGCATTCATCTGTGAATAAAATACTACTTAAAAATTCTCTATTACAATTTGATTTCTCCATCATTATTTCACAGAATGAGGCACGCAGTTCAAAATCTCGTTCCAAAATATTTTGGTGGTTTTGAAATTTAAAAGGAATGTATTTATGTTTTTTGAGAATTCTATGCACTGTCATAAAATTTATATTTAGTTCTCTGGAAATTTCCCGCACACTCATTGTTGGCTCCAGTTCTATTAAAGCAAGAATATTTTCTTCATTGTTATAAATTCTTTCATTTATTTCTTTCTTGAAATTTTGTGTTCCTGTCTTTTCAAACTTTACTATAAACCTCTGAATAGTTGCCGTACTAGGAATATCATGATGCTGCCAAATAGCGCTAATATAGTCACGAATTAGTCGTAAACTATGGCCAGAATAATGCCATTTAATTATTTGCAACTTTTCTTCATCTGAATAATTATTCATTTTTTATAATAATAAACCCTAATATTGATTTAATATCACAGTTGGTCAAAATAAATACTAATAATTTGACGTATAAAACGTTACGCATTTGTTCATCTCTTGTTTTTAATTCCATGGCTATTACTATTAAATTGAAATTACGTGAATTTTCAAATTTAATTTCTGCAGTTATGAAGTAGTCAAAATGAATTTTGTTTATTGATTCGGATGTAGAATTTTATGCTTTACAACATTTATTTAAAACATTTTTTCCTAAAATAATTAGGGAAGCAATGCGCACGGAAAAACTGATTTGCCATGTTAAACGCCTATGTTTCACTTTTCGTGTTACACCCGGTATATATATATATATATATATATATATATATATATATATATATATATATATATATATATATATATATATATATATATATATATAGGCTGTTGACCGCGACCCCGGAACATAGGACTTTAACATGTAAAATCATACTTTTCTGCTTCTCTAATTATGTTAGGTAAAAAAGCATAAAATTCTACATCAGAATAAATGAACAGAATTAATTTTAGATGCCCTAATGCCCTATAACGGCAGAAATTAATATGAAAATATTATGGAGTAGGTGGCTCAGTGGTATTGAGTCGGCCTGTGGATCTTGAGAATCCTGGTTCGATCCCCACAGCCGACAAACAATTTTCACCAATTTAAATCTACCCCTGTGGCTCCCCCTCCACTAATATCTTTGGGGGGGTCGTGATTTGACGGCTAGTAACCGCACTTCACGCGAAAAAATATATCAATTACCGAGATCTGCTTAGGCAGAGTGCCACACCCGGAGATGGGTAAAAGGCGTGATGATATATTTATTTAAATTTTAGCTCAAAAATCGGGTTATCCTTGGAAATGAAACAAAATTTTAAACAATTGGAAATGAAAATTGTATTTATTATTAATTATTATGATAAATTACATAATTGACTATAAAAATTATTATTGTAAAATTGCTTGTGGTCATAACATTATATTTTAAATTTAAAAGAAAATAAATCATAATTATCTTAAATTAAGTGCTCAAATATATATCCATTGTTTGCCAAACAAAACCCAAGTCTCATAAAAATTGCGTTGCATATTTTTTAATTGTCGGTTTGTAATTTTTCTGCATTCTTCCATAATTTTTCGTTTCAAAGAGCCTGCATTTGCATGTCTAGTTTTGTAGATATTATTTTTCAAATGCCCCCATGAAAAATGTCATTTGGGGACAAATCCGGGGATCGAGCTGACCAGTTTACTGGACCACCGCGTCCTATTCAACAATTTGGGAAATATTTGTTTAAAAATGTTTTAATTTCATTTTTAGAATGAGCAGGACTATCATCCTGCTGAAACCAAATCGTATTTCCCCCTGCAACATTATCCAGAGCAGGCCCAATCTCTGTCTCGAGTAACTCCAAATATTTCTGGGAATTTAGTGTGCCATCAATAAAAAAAGGTCCTATAATATTGGAACCAAACATTCCAATCCAAACATTCACACTTTCGCGATATTGAGAATGATTATTTAAAATTAAATGTTGATTTTCTTTATGCCAACTACGATAATTTGGTTCTCCATTAATGCTAAATATGGATTCATCAGAAAAGCAAATATTTTTGATAAAATTTCTGTCAGCATTCGCCTTTTCCATTATCGTTTCGCAAAATATCATGCGGTTTACTCTATCATGTTCAAAAATTTCTTGATGGCGAGAATATTTAAAAGATTTGTATTTATGTTTTTTTTAATATTTAGAAGGCCGTGGTGTGATGTATTCCTAATCCCGATGCAATTTCTCTTGTACTTACACTAGGATTATTCGATACCGAAACTAGAACATTTATTTCATTAACGTTATCATCAATCTCAATTTCTTCTTCTGGTGCAACATGTTTTTTAATGCAACTATGGCATGGATGGAACACTGATCCATATTTAATTTATTATTAATAACTCTTCGAATTGTGTGAATTGAAGGAATTGGCTTGCGAGGATACGAACCCGCAAATAAATCTCGCACTTGTCTTAAACTATTACCACCATAATACAACCTAAGAAATTCATTTCTTTCACTAATTATGTACTCGTAATTGTCCACCATTTTCACTAATAAGTAACTTAATAAATTTAACACTAATAAATAATTACTGGCAATAAACTCATGAAACAAGAAAAATTATATTCTTCTGACAGATAAATCGTCAATCTTTTGTTTACAATTTTGTTTCATTTTCAAGGCTAACCCGATTTTTGAGCTAATTTTTAATATTTTCTTATTAATTTCTGCCGTTATAGGGCATGTAAAATTAATTTTGTTTATTGATTCTGATGTAGAATTTTATTTGAAGCTTTTTACCTAAAATAATTAGGGAAGCAGGAAATTAAGAAAGTATGATTTTACATGTTAAAGTCCTATGTTCCGGGGTCACGGTCAACACCCTGTATATTTAAATAAAGAAATAAATATATCATCACGCCTTTTACACATTACTAGGCGTGGCACTCTGCCTAAGCAGATCTCGGTAAGTGATACATTTTTTCGCGTGAAGTGCGGTTACCAGCCGTCGAATCACGTCCCCCAAAGATATTAGTGGAGGGGGAGCCACAGGGGTAGATTTTAAATTGGTGAAAATTGTTTGTCGGCTGTGGGGATCGAACCAGGGTTCTCAAGATTCACAGGCCGACTCGATACCAATGAGCCACTTACCCCATTTTATATATATATATATATATATATATATATATATATATATATATATATATATATATATATAAATTATATGATCGTGGTCGATATATAATAAAAAAAACAATATTTTGATTTCAACACAGACTTTATTTAGCAGTTGTAACTTAGAGTTTTCACAGTAAAAAGGATAACATGTCTTTGTTTCACACGTATTTATAGTGTGTCTTATCAGAAAGGTTCTTATTACAGCGTGAGAGATTCCGTTAGACATTCATCACATATTTGTTATGTCGTCATCTAATAGGGTTACATAATACCTCCCCTTCTAGATGATGGCTAAGAAATAGTGGATGGAAAGAAATCTGATTTTCTACTTTATTAGTTGAAAGTGGTAATTGAATGATTTTTATTTTATCAGATGTCTTTCCTTTACATATTTTATTCTTATATTTATTGATTAATTTATAACATATGAGGGTTAAAATAATAATAGTTAGTAATACATACAATGAGGCGCGGTGGCCGAGCGTGTTAAGGCACATCTCTTAGCATACTGTGACGTTACCCGAGCCAAGGTTCGTCAGTTCGAATCCGCCTGCCGACAATGTGTGATTTGTCGTAAAATATAAAAATACAGTTACATGTATTTATCACACTCGGGCGCTATAAGCTAGTCACTTATACGCCTTAAATAATCTGACTAAAGAAACCGGCAGTACGGCAGTGTAAAAACTGCGGCTCGGTGTGCCCGGCCCCTATGTTCCGCAACGGAATGATGGAACTCATTATTAATACATACAATATAGTAAAATGTGTTTCATGTTTAGTGTCTAATTCTTTCAGTGGTCTTATAGTAGGAATAGCTTTTGTAAATTCTTCTATATTTTGCAAAATTTTATTTTTGTTTGGTTTTATTTCTAATATCAATGGTTGTGGAAACTGAAGTTTTATTTCTTTATATTTATTTACAAAAGGTTTGAAAACATAGTCATTAATTTTACATTGACTTGTACTGGAAATCTGAAATATTCCTTGTATGCTTTTTATTTCTTTAATATTTTTGCAATCAATTTCTACGTTCTGTTTATCAGGACTAAATATAATTAATTCATACGAATTTGGAATACGAATTATATTATTATGGGATGTTATTTGTTTAATTTCACATTTACTATTGTTGCTGTACAATAATTGGTTAGTACATTTACTTATTTTTATATTGTTAGTTTTACAATAATATTGCTTATTACTAATAAAACAATCATCAACCTTAACATTATTGTCAATATATATTATTGTATCTTGGTCATATAAATAGTACATGTCGTTTTGTTTAAAGGGAATCATTGTCATTTGGTACAAATCGTGAGTCTTCTCTGACATAACAGGAATGGTTATTATAGAGTATAATTTATTTTCATCATGATTACAATTAACAGTTAATAATTTTGAGATTTCAACTATATCATACATGGGTAGTATTTGTTTCAAATTTTCAAGGATATCAGACTTACATCGAAAGTGTGCAGGGAACAAAAATTTATACTTTCGTTTATTTGAGATAAGGATATTAATCTGTGACAAATTATAATTTTAGTTTATCGATTTTTACTTTTCTTTTATGAATTTTCCCTTTTACTTCAATAGTATGGTTTTTATCATTATAATTATCAATTTTTACTTTTTCGAAAAGTGTTTTTTTGAATTTTGTTATCAGTCTAGGATTTTGTTTAAGGAAAGCTTGAGAGGCGTTTTGGAATTTTGTGTGGGTATTATTTGGTTTAAAGCGTTTTAATTTTTCGTTCACGATTTTATTTCGTAATTTAACATGTTCAATTTGTTTATTTTTTTGAAATGATTCTATTTGTTGTTCGTCTGTTAAGGTCGTTCTTGGTCGGATGTGTGAGTAATCTCTACCGTATAGTATTTCATTCGGTGATAATTTCGTGACAGAATGTATGGTGTCGTTGTAAGCTAGTATAGTTATCGTCAATATTTCGTCTAAATTTTTATTTGGATATTTTTGAAATAAAATTCGCAAATGTTCTATAAGGGTAGAATGTAGTCTTTCTATTGCGTTTGATTTTGGGTTACCAACTGATGTAATATGTAAATTTATTTGATTATTGTGACAGAAAGTTTTGAACGCTAAATTATCGAATTCTTTCCCTGAGTCGCAAATGATTGTTTGTGGTTGTAATCTTTCTCTAATGAAATTTGAAACTATATTTATGACGTTGTTACAAGTTTTATTTTTTATAAAATAGATTTGAGCATATTTTGAAAACTGGTCAAATATTGTTAAATAGTATTTTGAATCGAGGGTTAATATATCTAGATTTATAATTTCGAAAGGTCGTTCGGGGGTTGGTGTAAGTTGATCTTCTAATTTTGGGGGTTGTCTATCATATTTACATTTCTTACAAGTTTCGCATTTATTTATGAATGTTGTTATAGTTTCTGACATTTTTGGCCAATAGTACTTTGTTTTTAATTTATTATAAGTTTCTAGTATACCACGGTGGTTTGTCTTTCCGTGATGGTAGATAAATATTATTTCGTCCTGTTCATTCTCGTTTTCTACGTCTTAAACTTGTTGGTTAACTCTTATTAAATTTACTGTTCCGAATTCAAACTTACTCTGTATTATTTTATTTAAAGTGTTAGCGATTTCGTCCGTGCAAATACAATAATATCGTATTTTAGGTACTATGTAATTTTGAATAAATTCAAATAGTTGTGTTTCTTTATTCTCTGGTTTTAATGAAAATATAATTTTTAATTTTTTATGATTAAATAATCTTTTTGTTTCTACCTTATTTTCTGTATCTTCCTGTATTATTATTTGATTGTTAGCAACGTTAATTCGGTTTTCTAAAAATTTTTAACCATTTATAGGTTCTTCTGGTGAGGAATGAACAGTGTTGGTTGATAAACTTTCTAGTTCTCTCTCTATATCTTCGACGTTATTTAATAAACTATCTACCGATTCGTTTGAATGATTTTTTAAGAAATTCTCGATTTCTTGTGAATTTGCAAGATTATGAGGTAATTCATAAATATTAATTTGGATATTTGTATCTTTAAAAATGTTATTTAATAATTGAATTAATTTAGATTCTTCTAAGTTGTCTAATCCACATGATAAATATGGCATGTTGATTTCAAATAAATCATTTTTGATTAAATAATCTCTTAGAAAGATAAGACAAGATTTTAATTGTTTTAAGTTAACGTTTTCTTTATAGGTGTCTTTTGTATACAAATGTAAGATTACTTTATTTTCAAAATTTTGAATAATTATATTTTGGTTTTCGCAATACTTTTTACTAGCAAATTGTTAATCTATTTGTAAGGCTAATCCTTTACCAAAACGATTATCTTTAGAAACGCAATGACAAAATATATCTGTTTCAGTTACATCTCCGGTTACATAATTAATTTTGAAAGATTCTCTTATTCGTGATAGGTAATCAGCAATTTTGTGTTTAGTGTGAGTAGTATATGATAAATTTTCGCCATCTTTTGGGAAGAGTTTAGGATATTGTTCTAATGATTTGTGAATTTTTTGTTTTTGGGTGTTATTTAAATGTTCTGATCGAGAATTTAATTTACAAAAATTTGATTCTGACATTGGGATAAGTGGGAATTCTATATTTTTTATTTTCATTTTTAGATTAGTAAAATTTATTTCGCATTTCAAGTTTTTTAATATATTTATACCAAATAATAAATCGCAATTTTTATTAAAAGTAAGAATAAAAAATTTATGAGGTTGATTAAAATTTTTTAAAGTTATGGAATTTTTGCAATGTACTTTTGAATTGGCTGTTTTAAAGGTCAAATTCTCAGTTACAATTTTTGATTTATATAATTTTGACATATTTTTGCTAATAAGATTTACATCTGATCCTGAGTCTATTAATATTTTATAATTTGATAATTTAATAACAGGAATATTATTTGTGATTGAAGTCATAACTATGTTTCTTGGCTTAGGGGCTCTATGGACTCTAAAAAATTATTATCGTTTGAGTAATTTTCAGAATCTGGATTTTCGTCAAGATTTTGATTTTCTTGAGAATATGTTTCAAAATTTTCGGGTTCGTATTCGATATTTTCTTGTAAATAGTTTTGTTTCATTGTTTGTGTACTCATAGGAATTGTGGTTTTTGTTATTCCGGACATAGGTTGAGGTTTAAATTGTTGTCTAGTTCCAACAACATTATAAGCGTTTTGTCTAGGAGCAAAAGACGTGCTTGGTTTATTAGAATTCTGTTGAACATTTATGGGTTTGGAAGGGAAATGTTGCCCTGGGATTTTTTGTGGAGGTATATTATTGTGGAATGTTTTTTGTGATTGTTGAGGATTGTTTGATCTTAACAATGGACTTTTAAAAGTTTGAAGTGCATAATTATAATCATTTGTTAATAAATTTTCACACATTTCTAATGTAGTGGGGTTGTTTGTAATAAAAGATCCTCGGACGTGAATTGGTAATAATGTAATGAAATGTTTTACGACTAATTCTTGTATTTCATTTATTAATATAGTTTTCTGAGCTGTATTATAAGGTAATAAGTGAACTTTTGATTTATATTTTGCAAAATCATTTTTAAATTGTATTAAAGTGTTATATATTTTATTCGTATTTTTAGTATTCAAAATTTTTAATAAAATAGTTTCTTTAGTGAGTTTATCTTCTAAATTTTCGGATAAATATCTTTTTAAATCTGTCCAGTCTTTAAAAATATTTTCGTTAATCAGATTTACAGCTTTATCTGTTAATTTACTTTAAACTAATGAAAATGCGTATTTTGTTTGCAATGCATTTATAATTGTTGATTGTAAAATTTCGTAGAACAAATCTACTTGTATTATAAAATTTGGTAATCTATTTACATCACCATTATATTCAGGAATGACACTAGCGAGATTTTTGATATCAGTGTAAGTAGTCATTTTGATTTCTGAATTATTTGTATTAGTTATACTATGAATTTCAGAATTATTCAACCTGTTTGGTTGTAAAGTAATATTATTTAATAAGATACTTAGTAATTCAAGTTCTCGATTTGTATCAGATGACTGTGATTCGTTATCTGACATGTAATTGGTAAATTATAAAGAAACAATGAGACTTACAGACTTATTTTGAGTATCTGTATTGTTGACATCTCTGTTGTTGCGAGGGGCTGATGACGTTCAGTTGACGGATGCCTGTTTCTGCGAACTGCTTGGCCTGGTGAACTCGATGGGTCGTAAGAATAGACCTCTGGTGCAACCACTGTTTAGGTTGATCGCTGATCTCGATGGGTCGTATGAATAGACCTCTGGTGCAACCACTGTTTAGGTTGATTGCTGGTTAAAGCGAAGGCTTATTGGTATAGCTTTGCTTTTACGAAGGCTTCTTGCTTGTTAGGCTTCGAGTTTCTTCGCACTATTAGTTATTTGGTTCGATCACACTGAGCAACAATTTAAATTGTTGAATAAAGCGTTCTACAGATTTACGGCTAATTTTTCGAGCACACTGACTTCTTTATTTGTGATTCTACCCGAACTGCGCCAATTATATGATCGTGGTCGATATATAATAAAAAAAAACTATATTTTGATTTCAACACAGACTTATTTAGCAGTTGTAACTTAGAGTTTTCACAGTAAAAAGGATAACATGTCTTTGTTTCACACGTATTTATAGTGTGTCTTATCAGAAAGGTTCTTTTTACAGCGTGAGAGATTCCGTTAGACATTCATCACATATTTGTTATGTCGTCATCTAATAGGGTTACATAATATATATATATATATATATATATATATATATATATATATATATATATATATATGTAAAGCATTTAATTTTAGATGTATATAAGGCTTCACTTTATTTAGATATAACAATAATAACATTGAATTTAGAAATATATAATATAGAAGATATGTACACTTTTAAGTTTGGAAGAAGAATGAAAATAAATAAATAGTTGACAGAAAAGTAAACATAAACAATAGAGTAATAATTAGAAGTTACTTGGAGACGAAATAATGTAACGTCGCCAAACTACTTGATAGCGACGCTACATTACTCCCCCCTCAAGAAAAGAAAAGAGAGGAAAAAGAAAGGACAATAAAAATGTTGTGCTCAACATCTAAAATGTTAAATTTAATGTGTGAAAGATAAGAATAAAGAGATAGTGAACAATACATTGGATAAATATCATCCAGAAACGAAGAAACCAAAAGAATGATAATTTCAACGGAAAAAGTTAAGTAAAAATTGCTGAAAGGGGTTATTGAGAAGAGATTAAATTATCAAGAATTAATTAAAACATTACTGAAAGAATTTAAGAAGTATTAGTAGCACTAGATTGGCTTTAAACTAAATGTCACACAACACAACATTGATATTGATGAAAATGGAAAGGAAATAGCAAGAAAAAGCACGTAACACATATAGTAATGTAGTGTATGGTAATGTAGAAAATGTGTTGCAAAGGTAATAATAATAACAATAAAATTGTCTAATCAAGTAAGTCTGATTAGTTGATTGTGTTAGCGTACGTGTAAGTGAATAAATGAATGTGTTACGTGTTGAAAGAAAAGAAATAGAAAAATAGTTATAGTTACATTAGACACTTAACAAAATAATATAAATTAAAATGTTCATATTTCTTGAAAGATGGGTAAACTGGCAGAGTTGGAAAGACTGGTAGAAGTGGGTAGACTGGTAGAAGTGTGTAGACTTGAAGAATATCAGGAAACGTTGGGCACTTTGTTAAGCACTATGACATTCGCGGCACTGAATTTGGATTTTTTTTCTTTTTGTCGGGGTCACCAATGTAAAGCATTTAATTTTAGATGTATATATAAGGCTTTACTTTATTTAAATAAATAACAATAATAATATTGAATGTAAAAATAAAATATAAATATATGATATGGAAGATGTTTACAATATGAAATTTGGAAGAGAATGAAAATAAATAAATAGTTGACAGAATAGTAAACATAAACAATAGAGTAATAATTAGAAGTTAGTTGGAAACGAAATAATGTAACGTCGCCAAACTACTTGATAGCGACGCTACATATATATATATATATATATATATATATATATATATATATATATATATATATATATAGCGGTTATACGCCGCTCAATAAATTTCAAGGACGAAGTGAACTTTTGATTTATATTTTGCAAAATCATTTTTAAATTGTATTAAAGTGTCATATATTTTATTCGTATTTTTAGTATTCAAAATTTTTAATAAAATAGTTTCTTTAGTGAGTTTATCTTCGAAATTTTCGGATAAATATCTTTTTAAATCTGTCCAGTGTTTAAAAATATTTTCGTTAATTAGATTTACAGCTTTATCTGTTAATTTACTTAAAACTAATGAAAATGCGTATTTTGTTTGCAATGCATTTATAATTGTTGATTGTAAAATTTCGTAGAACAAATCTACTTGTATTATAAAATTTGGTAATCTATTTACATCACCATTATATTCAGGAATGACACTAGCGAGATTTTTAATATCAGTGTAAGTAGTCATTTTGATTTCTGAATTATTTGTATTAGTTATACTATGAATTTCAGAATTATTCAACCTGTTTGGTTGTAAAGTAATATTATTTAATAAGATACTTAGTAATTCAAGTTCTCGATTTGTATCAGATGACTGTGATTCGTTATCTGACATGTAATTGGTAAATTATAAAGAAACAATGAGACTTACAGACTTATTTTGAGTATCTGTATTGTTGACATCTCTGTTGTTGCGAGGGGCTGATGACGTTCAGTTGACGGATGCCTGTTTCTGCGAACTGCTTGGCCTGGTGAACTCGATGGGTCGTAAGAATAGACCTCTGGTGCAACCACTGTTTAGGTTGATCGCTGATCTCGATGGGTCGTATGAATAGACCTCTGGTGCAACCACTGTTTAGGTTGATTGCTGGTTAAAGCGAAGGCTTATTGGTATAGCTTTGCTTTTACGAAGGCTTCTTGCTTGTTAGGCTTCGAGTTTCTTCGCACTATTAGTTATTTGGTTCGATCACACTGAGCAACAATTTAAATTGTTGAATAAAGCGTTGTACAGATTTACGGCGAATTTTTCGAGCACACTGACTTCTTTATTTGTGATTCTACCCGAACTGCGCCAATTATATGATCGTGGTCGATATATAATAAAAAAAACAATATTTTGATTTCAACACAGACTTTATTTAGCAGTTGTAACTTAAAGTTTTCACAGTAAAAAGGATAACATGTCTTTGTTTCACACGTATTTATAGTGTGTCTTATCAGAAAGGTTCTTATTACAGCGTGAGAGATTCCGTTAGACATTCATCACATATTTGTTATGTCATCATCTAATAGGGTTACATAATATATATATATATATAAATTAGATAATTCAGTATTGAATTATTAATAAAAAAAACTTTATTAATTTTTGAGGAATACAATACATGTATTTACTTAGGCGAGTGTAACAAGACTGAACTAAAAACTAACTTACAACAGATAACTGCAGCATGATGAACATGATGCTTGAATATGATACTATATGATAAGGAAATCTAACTGCGCATTTTATTATTATTGTTCTTATGAGAAATGCAATTACATAATTCTTCCCTTCCAAATATGAACAATAATAATGTAATATTTTACTCTATTTTAAAGTGTTCATATCTATGTCAGAAATTTTGATTTTCTTTCTTTTACATTTTTCAATTAGATTTCCTTTTACAACGTATTTAATTAATAACATTACTACAATAGTACAAATTAGGACATATATTATATAATTATTATAATGGTTACTTTTTGTATCGATTATTGGTTGTATTTTGTCAAAAATAGGTTTCGAAATATTTATTGAATGCAAATTTTTATAAGTTGTTTTATTAAATATTTTGTTATATTGTGTTATTTGATAATCATCAAATTGAATTTCTTTAAAGTTATCGTTAATATTTGTAAACTGTAAGTCATTAATTAAACATTTAGGATTTATTTCAATTATAAATATTCCTTGAATAGTTTTTATAATATTTTTGTTTAAACAGTTAATTTTGATATTTTGGTTAAAGGGGCTAATAATTATTAATTTATTGGTGTTACTTACTTGATACAGAACATTACTCTTAGTTAATTGTAGAAAGTGACAGTTATTATTATTATTTCCTTCTATAAGATCATTAATACATTGATCCACTATAATATAATTAGTTACACTAAAATATTTATTATTAATTTTCTTAAAGTTATTTACAATATACTTATTGTCTTCGCTTTTAAAATATAACAAAGATTCTTTTTCTAAAACTATAAGATTATTATTCTTATCTAAAAATGGAATAGGGTTGAACTGGTATAGGGGGAAATGGTTTTGGGAAAAAATAGGAATCTCGATGAGAAAGATTATTTGATCATTGGTTTTGTGACAAAACGTCATTATAAATTCATTAATTTGGAAAATATCTTCATTATTAGTAATTGTTTGGAGATCTTTTAGTTTAATAATACTACTGTGTAGTTTATGAATTGAACAAAACGTGAGACTTGTTTCAATGTTTTTACAGAAATTGTTTAAATTATTTGTTATATGAATAATTTTGTTAAATTTAGATTCTACTTCCATTAAACCTTGCCAATTGGAATTTTTCTTTAAAATGTCCTTAATACTATTAATTTGATCTAGTGTTTGATTTTCGTTATGTTGAATATGATTCAATTGTTCATTAAATTTAGAAACCATTTCTTCTGAATATTTTAAAAGTTGTTTGTTTTGGCTTTGTAATTTCTTTTCATTAGTTTTTATTTGTTCAAACAAGCGATCATATCGCTCTCCATCGGAAGCGTCTAAATTGCCAGATATCGTTTTTATAATAGAGCCTAACCCGTTAAGAATTCCTCTTTTATTTCTTTTGTTGAATAATTTACCTATTTGTTCACTCAAATCGTTATAAGAGTAATTTAAAATATTAATAAGTGTTTCAAAATGATTACTAGTTTTAGTTTGCTCAATAATTGAATTTTTAAATTTAGTTATTTTGATATATTCTTCATATATAGGAGTTATGTTATAATTGTAGTAATGGATGCTCTGGGATGTTTGAATTTTTGTTTCACCGAGTTCAAATAGTAAGAATCCATTATTATTTGTTATATTCTGAAGCTGTCCAGAGGCGCATTGTCTGAAACAAAAGATCAGACTTTTAATTTGCTTAATTTTACATTATAGTCTCCAAATTTATTTTTTGATGTGATTTTGCCTAAAATTTTATCATATTTTTTTACTTTAATTCGTTTAAATAAAGGGGCTTTATATTTAGAAATTAATCTTGGGTTTTGTTTTAACCAAACTTCTTTGGGAAGTTTTTGGGAATTTATATTAGGTTTATGTCTGCGTTTCTTTTCATTTTCGATATTTTGTTGGACTTGTTGAGTGACCTTTTCTTTATTTTCATTATATGATAAATTATTGAGGTAATCTGTACCAAAAATAATTTCGTTTGGTGTTAATTTTGTGATGGAGTGTTTAGAATTATTATATCCAATGACAACATACTGAATTTGTTCATCTAGGGTTTTATTATTAAAGTAACTTTTATTTTCCATGATTCTGAGGGATTCGATTAGAGTAGAGTGTAACCGTTCAATTGCATTTGATTTAGGATTGTTAACACAAATGAAATGCATTGGAATGTTATTTCGTTTTAACAAATGTACTATTAATATATTATTGAATTCTTTTCCGTTATCGGAAATTATCTTTCTCGGAATTTTATATGTTTCAAAATATTTTACTAACTTTTTAGCAACAGTTTTAGCTTCTTTATTTTCTAATGGTTCTACTTGGCAATGTTTAGAGAACTGATCGAGGAATGTTAGATAATACTTTTTATTTAATGTCAAAATGTCAATATTAATTATATCGAAAGGTTTCTCTGGTGTAGGTGTTAAATTGTCATTTTGTTGAATAGGTTGTCTATTGTATTTATTTGCTTTACAAACGTCACATTTGTTAATGTATTCTATTATATCTTTGTTTAAGTTCGGCCAGTAATATTTTTCTTTTAAGGCTTGGTAAGTGGCTACTATTCCTCTATGATTCATGAGTCCATGATGGTATTCGTGTATTATATTAAACTGTTCATCTTCGTTTTCAACGTCTTGTACTATATTCGTTACAGAAATAATTTTTATATAATCTTTTATAAAATTTTCTTTTATAATTTAGGAAAAAGATTTGTCTAAATTATCTTGAAAAATTGCAAAGTATCTAGCTTTAGGTATAATGAATTTTTTTATAAACGTTATTATTTCTTCGTCTAAATTGTTTTCATTGAGTTTTATTGTTATACGTTGTTTTGTTTTATTAAATAATTTTTGGATTTGTATGTCTGTATCATTTTCGTGTTTCGATATTATTATTTGATTTGAGGCTATATTTATTCTTTCCTTTTCTAAATACTTAATTCCTTCAACTTCATTTTCGTTGTCAGAATGTACGGTTTGGTTAGAATCGGAAGAAACTGTTACGTTCTCCGAGCTATCTAAATGATTATTTTCGTTTAATATCCAGATGGTAATTTTGATATTAGTGTCTCTAAATATGTTTTCTAATTTTCGTTTTCATCGCTCCATTTCAATTCATCGCAACCACAACCAATTTTTGGAAGATTTATTTCAAAAATTTCATTTTTTATTAAGTAGTCTCTGAGTTCTTTAAGTGGTTTATCTAATGCTTTTAAGGCCGGTTTATCAAAATAATTATCTTTAGTTAACAAATGAATTATTAATTTATCTTGATAATTTTGGAAAATAATATCTCTATCTTTGTAATTGGTATTTATACAGAATGATTTGGAATTAAAATTATTATTTATTTGTTTCGCTAGACATTTTCCAAATTATAAGTCCCGTGATATACAGTTTGCGAATATGTTTGTTTCACATACGTCACCTGTTTTTTCTATAATTTTGAACGGTTCACGTTCTCTGGATAAATAATCGGCTACGACATTATGTTTACCAGGTAAATATTTAATTTCGAAATCGTATTCGCTCAATTCAACTTTCCAGCGAATTAATTTGGAATTTGGATTTTTCATGTTAAATAACCACGAAAGAGGGCGATGATCAGATTTTATGATAAATTTTCGTCCGAATAAGTATGGTCGGAAATTTTTGACTCCCCACACGATAGCTTTCAGTTCTTTTTCTAGTGTAGAATAATTTAGTTCCGCGCTGTTTAAAGTTTTACTCGCATAGGAGATCGGCTTTTCTATTCCGTCCTGAATTTGAGAAAGAACTGCGCCTATAGCGTAGTATCACACATCCGTTGTTAGAATGAAATCCTTATTAAAATCGGGATTTTGTAGAAGAGAATTTTCGGTTATAACGTCTTTACAATCTTTGAAAGCTTTTTGATATTCTAAATTTGTCAAATCAATTTCATTATTTTTGCGCAAACAGTTGGTAAATGGTTTTGTTAGTTGTGCAAAATTTTGAATAAATTTACGGTACCATCCAAGCATTCCAAGGAATTGTTTGATTTCTTTTTTGGTATTTGGAATAGTTAAATTTTTTATTTTTTGAATTTTGTCTTGATCTACTGAGACTCCATTTTGTGTTAATACGTAACCTAAATATTTTACTTCTGACTTTAAAAATTCTGATTTGTCCATCTGAATTTTGAGATTAGCATGTCTTAATTTGTTAAAGACTAATTTTATATTTTTTTAATGATCTTCTAAATTTTTGCCGGAAATTATTACGTCATCCAAATAGACTAAGCAGATTTTATTTACTAAATCGCCGAGTGCTGTGTTAATCATCCTTTGGAATGTGGCGGGGGCATTTTTAAGGCCGAAAGGCATTCTAACAAATTCATAATGACCTGATTCTATTGAAAAAGCAGTTTTTTCTGTGTCTTTAGCATCTAATAAAATTTGGTGGAATCCGGAATGCAAATCTAAGGTCGTGAAATATTTGTTATTACCAATTCTATCTAATATCGTATCTATATTCGGTATTGGAAATCTGTCGTCCTTTGTTTTCTGATTAATTTTTCGAAAATCAATTACCATTCTAGTCTTTCTTTTACCCGACGCGTCAATTTTTTTTGGCACTATCCATATCGGAGAGTTCCAAGGTGAAAAAGATTTTTTAATAACGCCTTCTTTTAATAATTTTGAAACGTGACTTTCAATGTCTTGTTCGTAGACTTGGGGTAACCTGTAATTTTTTGTGTGTATCGGGGTTTCGTCATTCATTATTATTTTGTGTTTAATAATGTTCGTATGTGTAAGGCTCTCATTTTCATTAGGAAATAAGTCAATAAATTCGTTAATTATCTGATTCAGTTTATCTTTTTCAAAACAATTTAAATGATTATTGCGAATTTCTAACATATTAGACTCTTCTTGTAATTTGTCAGGATTAGTTAACTTATACTCTTTGTTTTTTATAATTACTGAATTTTTATTAATTTGTAAAAGGATGTCCAAGTTTTTAAAAGCGTCAATTCCTAGCAATAAATTATATAATTTGTGGAATTTATAAACGTAGAATTTTGTAGGGGTGTTTCTAATGTTAAAATTTACATAGTACTTACAAGTAGTTTTGCCAGTGATGGTTTTAAATGTTAATTTTTCATCGTGTAATTTTAATTTTAATTTTTCTACTAATGATGGATCTATGAAATTTATAGTTGAACCGGTATCTAAGAGAATTATGAAAGGATCTATTTTTAATGTTGGTAGATTTGTTGTAAATGCGTTCATTACGTAGTATTCTCGGGTTCGGAAACCTCGTGAAAATTTTCTGTTTCCGCTACTTCTTCGTTATCAGACTCATTCAATTCGTCATTTGTTTCTTTAACTTCGCAATTGTAATTTTGTCTTATTGTTTGCGTGGACATTGGTAAAGTACTTCTTGTTTGTAAACTCATTTGAGTGGGTTTATCGCGTTTAGTTTGTTGATAATTAATTAAATTTTGTCGAGGGGCAAAATTTTTTTGGAAGTTTGGACCGCTAGGTTTTAGTTGGATTTTTGTTTGTGGAAATTGGTGCCCAGGGAATTTTTGAGGTGGGTTGTTGTTTTTAAATGGTTCGTTATTTTTCAACACCATGGGGGAATTTCCGAATTTCATAAAATTAAATTCATTTCTTAGTAATTGTTCACATTCTTCAAGAGTGCCAGGGTTTTTAACAACAAATGAGGCTTTAATTGACATCGGAAGCAAAGTAATGAAATGATGTACAACTACTTTTTGATTTTCCTTGATAATAGCATTCTTTTGGTCTTGTGAATAATTAGTAAGAAGTATCTTAGATTTATACTTATTGAAATATTCTATAATAGTACTCAAAGTTGTTTCGGGACTGTTTTTAGCCTTACAATAAATTATTTCGAGTAGAATAGTTTCTGCTTTTGATTTGTCTACAAAGTTATCTTGTAAAAATTCTCTAAGCTCTTCCCAGTTTTGGAAGTTGTTAGTAGATAAGTATTCTGCAGCTTTATCTTTTAATTTATTTGAAATTAAACCGAATAAAAAGAGTTTTTGAATATTGCTTAGAGTGAATGGTCGTAATATATCATAAACTTGATCTACTTTGTTTATAAAATTACTTAAAATATTAATATTTCCATTATATTCTGGAATTATTTTAACAAGATTTTCAATCTCAGACATGGTAGTAGTAGTCATATTGACTGTATTAGAATTTTGTTGTAATACACTTGGTCGTAATGTACAATTGGATAATTGATTAATTAGAGCGTACACGTCGTCTGTGCCGTTATCGTTTTCAGGCGTGTCGTATTCGCTTGAGAACATAGAGTGTAATATTACTTACAGTATGAGAAGTAAAATTGGGATGTTTTCGTACATCTGGAACGGAGTGCTTGGTTTCTGTGTTGGACTGCAACGATGTGGGCCGTGATCCGGGATGGAACAGCAAGGCGTCACTTATCTTCGTTGTGTCGGTTTGAGCGGTGGATGCGTACAGCAGGTCCCCAGGAACAATCGCTGGTTGTCTGATGGGACGTTTGAGTAGTCCCTGATGGGCACTGTTTTGCCGTGTGATGAATATTTTCTTGTATTATGCCAGACGTGACTCTTACTTCAGAGACAGCAAGTCTTGGCCACCAGAATTTATGTTTTGCAGTTATCACAATTAAACGATTAAAATCGACGAGTAAATTTGTAGATTTTACCCTTAAGTGATTCTCCTACCGACTGCGCCAATTAGATAATTCAGTATTGAATTATTAATAAAAAAAACTTTATTAATTTTTGAGGAATACAATACAACATGTATTTACTTAGGCGAGTGTAACAAGACTGAACTAAAAACTAACTTACAACAGATAACTGCAGCATGATGAACATGATGCTTGAATATGATACTATATGATAAGGAAATCTAACTGCGCATTTTATTATTATTGTTCTTATGAGAAATGCAATTACATAATTTATATATATATATTTATATATATATATATATATATATATATATATATATATATATATATATATATATATATATATATATATACGAGGGCAGTTCATTAAGTAATGCAACAAATTTTTTCAAAAACAGGGGTTGTTTTATGCAGCATTCAAATACACCATGTTATTTCCCTATATTTTAGCTACACATCACTATTTTTCAACGTAATCTCCATTTAATGCTACGGCTTTACGGCACCTTGAAATCGGAGCCAACGTCGTACTGCATCAATAACCTCTTCATCATCCGTGTAGTTCGTCCCACAGATTGCGTCCTTCATTGGGCCAAACATATGGAAATCCGACGGGGTGAGATCGGGGCTGTAGGGTGGATGAGACAGAACAGTCCACTGAAGTTTTGTGAGCTCCTCTCTGGTGCGAAGACTTGTGTGAGGTCTTGCGGTGTCATGAAGAAGAAGAGATTTCAAGCTGAGCACTGAGTTGTTTGATGGTGATCCGTCGATCTTCTCGAATAAGAGAGTACGCACGATCCAACATTGCAGGAGTCACAGCTGGGCACGGCCGGCCAACATGCGGGTGATCAGACAATATTGCTTGACCTTGCGTCGATGATGACACACGCTTTGCCCAACGACTCACCGTGCTTTTGTCCACTGTCAGATCACCGTAGACATTCTGCAAGCGCCTATGAATATCTGAGATGCCCTGGTTTTCCGCCTAAAAACTCAATCATTGCCTGTTGTTTGGAACCGTATATATATATATATATATACGGTTCCAAACAACAGGCAATGATTGAGTTTTTAGGCGGAAAACCAGGGCATCTCAGATATTCATAGGCGCTTGCAGAATGTCTACGGTGATCTGACAGTGGACAAAAGCACGGTGAGTATATATATATATATATATATATATATATATATATATATATATATATATATATATATATTATATATATATATATATATATACTAGTAATATATTGCTGATGCCCTATACCAGCAATATTAACTAAACGAAAAAGGAAAGATAGTGAGATATATGCTATCTTACCTTTCTCCATACTTGCTTCATAATGCGCATGCCCGTAATACTGGAATACTATTGGCTAATAACGAAGTGGGAGAGACATTGCAAATATGGCGAGCTCTCTTTGTCACCACTTGTGTAAATTTGAATTAGTCTGTTTGTTACATTTGTTTGTGTAAAGACTATCTTCTTCGTTATTATTATGCCAGTCAGTTTGTTATTTGTGTTTTTCAAAATCTCCTCAAGTTAGTTTAGATGGTTAAATGATTTAATAATCGGAATGTTAAATATTTTTATTTACATGTGAATGATTTTGTTCACAGTTTTCCTAAAAACAAGGCAATATGTAACTTATGGCAAAAATATGAATCAATAATTTAATATGTACTGCTATATTAGTCGATATGACCTTCAACTGATAAAATATATGATTTTCAACAAATTTAAAATATGGCGCTAGATTTTAACATGCTAGAAATTGAAGTCATCCAATCGTACTCCAGTATTACGGGCATGCGCATTTTGAAGCAAGTATGGAAAAAAGATAAAATAGCATATATCTCACTCTCTTTCCCTTTTCGCTTTTGGACCCAGTGTCAGTAATATATTACTAATAGATATATGTTTGGAACGCACATCCGTTACAGACGCAATTTTAACAGCTCCGTATAGCGCTGTCACCTGTCGAAAGTCAATGAAACTCTACAAGACGAAGCGCGAATGTTTTAAAATGTTCCACAAGAAATGTCCGGTTTTTTCAACCAAAATTGGTTGAGAAAAAAAATGTGTTGCATTACTTACTGAACTACCCTCGTGTATATATATATATATATAAATTATGTTTCCATCTACGCAAGTTGACTTTTTAAAACGAATTTATTTTACTATTAGCAACGATGTTGCTTGGTACAAGGTTGATTCTAAACTAACTTACAATGTCTTACGAGAGATTAAACATAAACAACTATTCAGTATGAACATGATTCCTATAGATAAATATTATACTACTAAGCATTATTATAGGGGAGCTACGGCAATATAACTCCTCCCTTCTTAAAATTGAGCCCCATCTGGAAGGCGAATATCTTCGTATGGGGACGAGACCTTATTTTTGCGCTGGATCTTCTTGCTTCTGACATATTGGAGTCCATAGTATGACATAATTAAAAGTTCAGTATAAAGTAAAATTGTGCCAATTGATAGGTTGATTACTTATCGGGGTAAAGGGATTTGTTGTTATTTCTTCCAAGTTAAGTGATTTTAAAATTATTGTAAGGTTTGGTATTTTGTTTGTTTTTAGTTAAAATTTCATTTTCCCGAATAGTAGTGGTTTACCAATTGTTTTATCTTGATAAATTAATTTTTTATCTTTGAACAACACTACACAATTATTTACTTTAATGAGATACACACCACTTAGAACTTTCACTTCTGCGCCTTGTGGGCAGTTAAACTTGAGTTTGTTACAAATTCTGATTCCAGTTTTATAGGTATAGAATGCAGATATAGAGTTCGAATTGATTTTCGAAATTTATTGGTAATGATATGAAGTAATTTATTTGTGATTGTGATATTTTACAATTAATTGTTATTACTGATTCAAAATCTAAAATGTTTTCGTATTTCAGTTCAAACGGTAGTTAGTTTTTATAATGAGATGAAATCTTTTGTAATTCTAAATATAGTACTTTTGGTCTGATTATACTGGGGTGCATAGTTTTTAGTTTGCAGAAAGTTACAGAATTTCGATGTCTTGGAATATATTTAAAATGGTATTGTATAAAATTATTAATTGGTTGTATAAGTCTTTGACTATTAGTATGCTATCAAGATCAATTTTATTCTGTATCAAGTTATGTAAATTTTGAATTTTAGTTTTTAATAATAGTTCGTTATGATGAATATCTTGAATTGTACCATTAAACTTTTGTATTATTTGGTGACTTACACTATATACCATGTTTATTTGATTGTGTAATTTTTGTTCGTTATTCTGCATGTGTTCCAAAATTGTATTAAATCTTTTTCCATCTTTTGCGTCTAAATTTCCAGTTATAGTTTTAAATATCGTTCCTAGGCCATCAATTAGCCCTATTTTGTTTCTAGTGTTAGTTGAGTGTATTTTAATATGATTAATTTTGTCATTAATGCTAGATTGAAGGCATTTAATTATTTTATTGTAGTTCTCTAGTTCATGATTATAAATTGTTTTATTTGTTGTGGTTGTGTTGAGATTGTTTGTTTAAATCGTCATATTCATAGTATAAATGTGTCAAGTTATAATAGTGTACAAAAGTGTGTTTTTATTTTTCTAACTTGGCTGGTCCTAAGTTGATCGCGGTAAAATCCCTAAATTTTCGGTTACATTTTTGATGTCCGCTCCTTGTGCGATTGCGAACAACCTGGAATATTTTCAAAAGAATAAGTTGTTTTCCTGGGACGTTTAATGTTTGAAAGGTGAATATTTTCAGTAATGTTACCGTGTTTAGTTTTTATTTTAGCTGTTTTCGAATTTTTATTAATATTTTTTATCGTTTTCAATGTTGAATTTGTTTTTGGTTTTTTGTTGTTTCTGTTTATTTTTGACTAGGATTTAATTTGGGATATCGGGTAATTCTTCTCGTGTTTTGTTAAGTTTATTAATTATTTTATCTTTATTGTGATAAATCTTTTCATTAATTTTTTTATATAATAATTTGATTTTATTTTTATGGTCCGTAATATAGTTATTTACTAAATGTTTAGCTATTTCTATTTTAAATGGGGATTTATAATCTATGTGTCCGGAAATAATTTCTGTGGGTTTTAATTTTATAACCGAGTGTATCGTATTATTGTATGCTAATAATGCGTACTTTACTTTGATTTCAATAGGTTCGTGTTTATATAACTCGTGCTTATTAAAAAGCCTGATATGTTCGATTAGGGTTGAATGAAAGTGCTCTATAATACCATTAGAGTCGGGGTGTTGTGAGCTTATAAAGTTAATTTTTATTTTGTGGACTTCTAAAAGTTCTTGCAAGACTGAGTTTTTAAAGTCTAGACCATTATTTGATATTATTTCGTCTGGGATTGGATGATGAGTAAAAAATTTAACTAATTTATTCACAACTTCTATTCCTTGGCCTGAACTTACTTTATAAGCTTGTGCGTATTTTGAGAAAGAATCTACTATAGTTAAGAATTTTGAATTTTCTAATGTAATACCTACTATCAATGTGTACTATTTGAAAGGGTTTTACTAGGGTTGGAGTGATATTACATTTTAATTTTAAGGGGTTTCTATCATACTTTGCTATTTGGCAGATCTCGCAATGATTTATGTAGGTTTGTATTGATTTTCTTTGTTTAGGCCAATAATACCGTTGTTTTATTCAAGTTTCGATTTCATCGATTCCTCTGTGATTAATCTTACTTTCGTAAAAAGATTGAATTATTTGGATGAGTTCGTTTTCGTTTATTACATCTAAAAGTTTTTTTGTACACTTAATCATTTTAATTTCCGAATTTTTCAAATACTTTTGTAGAGTAGTGCTGAATTTTTCGTAAAGTGGGTCTTCGAAATAAAGATAGTATTTAATGCGAGGCACCATGGATTCTTTAATAAATTTTGTGATATCTCTTTCTAAGTCATTTTTTAAGAATTGTACCAGAATTCTTTGTTTACTATTATGATTTTTTAATATAGTAGGATTCGAGGGATTATATTCAATTTCCGAGATTATGATTTGATTTTTGCCATAGTTTACTTTTCGACTATTGGAATACCGATTACATGGTGTTCTACGTTAGAGTGTACAGTTTCATCGCTGTCTTCAGATACGTCATCATTAAAATTTTGTTTGTCGTTGCCTACTTCGACTATTAAGGATTGAGAAACGTCAGGAGTTTGATATTCTAATATATAGGTTGTTTCATAACTTCGAGTACATACGTTAATGGTATATGTTGTTTGATATGCTGATTACGAATCTAAAAGAATTTTTTTTAAATTCCAAAAATTAAGGGTTGTTTACCTAAAACATTTTTTGTAGTACTGCACTGGATTCGCTTTCCTATTAAACACAAACAATGAAGTAGGTAATCAACAATTTAAATTACATAATACTAGTAAAATAAACAAACAAAATATTATTATTTTTAATATAATAAAATAAATACATAAATATATCATCACGCCTTTTACCCATTACTGGATATGGCACTATGCCTGAGCAAATCTCGGTAAGTGATATATTTCTTCTTTCAATCAACCATGGAGAACTGGCAAACCAACCTGCATATTGCCACCAGCAATCAGAGAAGCGCAATATCCGGAACCATTAAAATACGCAGAGGAATATTCCAGGGAGATTTTTTGAGTGCTCTCTGGTTCTGCATGGCCTTAAACCCGCTCTATACTTTGCTAACCCAAAACAATTGTGGGTATAAGACTACATCACCTCTCACACCTCATCTACATGGATGACATTCAACTCATGGCTGAATCCGAACAACATCTTCGTAAGCTACTTAAAACAACAGAAATGTTCAGTACCGACATAAAAATGCAGTTCGGCATAAGTAAGTGCAAGATCATTGGCATGAGGAAAGAGAAATGGGAAAAAGCGAATGCATATACAGTCACCAGTCAACCAGGAGAAACAATAGAGAGCATGAACATAGACGATGAGTACAAATATTTAGGATTCCAACAAAATATGCTCACAGCTCAAAGTAAGATGAAACAAGTACTAACTGACAGAATGCTAACACGTGTGAAAGCCATACTTAAAAGCAAATTGTCAGCTAGAAACAAAACCTTGCTATAAACACCTATGCTGCACCAACGTTAACATACAGTTTTGGAATCTTACGATGGACACGTACAGACCTGGAAGAACTCAACAGGAAATTAAGAGTTCTATGCACAAAATACAGAGACCACCACCCTAGAAGCTCGATTGAACGCTTTCACTTACGCCGGACCTTAGGAGGAAGAGGAGTGATAGATTTGTTGAATGCGCATTACAAACAAGTAAGTAACTTGAAAAAGTACTTTGACAAAAAAAGCCAACAAAAAAACATGTACAAAGAACTGGCAACAGCGGACAACAACTATACGACTCTAAAACTAAATGACGCCACATACGAACCTTTTGAACTACTTATAGCAGATATCCAGAAAGTTGAGAAATGGAAGAGCAAAGAACGACATGGTACCTACATACAAAATATCACAAGTGAAAACATTGACCAACAAGCATGGCAACATTTTCTCAGAGACAGAAGGATTCATGCTATCTATACAAGACCGAGTCACTGCTACAAAAAATTATAAACGATATATAATGCGAGGTATTACAGAGAGAGATCAATGTAGAATGTGCGCCCGAAATAAAGAAACTATAGAACACCTAATTAGCGGCTGTAAAGTTCTCGCACCAGAAGAATATACCATGAAGCATGATAATGTGGCTAAAATAATTCATGAACATCTTGCAAGGAAAATGAACCCAGCCAGGACACAAAAGCCGTATTACAAATACACTCCTGAAAATGTTCTGGAAACAGACAGTATGAAGTTATATTGGAACAGAACAATACTAACAGACCACACTATACGGCATAACAGACCCAATATTGTTCTCTTCGATAAACATCTGAACAAATTATCGATTATAGACGTAGCAGTACCACACGTGACAAACATTACAAACACCAAAAATGAGAAAGTCAGGAAATATATAGAACTTGCTAGGGAAATGAAAGAGCTCTGGCATGTTGATAATGTTCAGATAATTCCCGTAATCATAGGAGCTACCGGGGAAATTCCAAAAGATCTACACGAAGCGTTAAAATTACTATCAATGCCCAAAAGCACATATATAAACATGCAGAAGAGTGTAATATTAAGTATCTGCAGAATCGTTCGAAGTGTTCTAGGCGAAATTGAAGCTAGACCAACATGAAGACAGTCCAACAGTCGAACCTAAAAACAAAAGAAAAACAACATTAGTTTTCATCACATAATTAACTTACCTTTTTAATTTTTTACTATTGTATACACTTACCTTAAATGGTCGTTGTACAATAATCATTAAACCCCATAGAGGTGAAAAAATAAATAATAATAATAATAATAATAATAATAATAATACTTTTTGTGTTAAGAGAGAAACCTCCGTACAAATAGATTGACAATAATTTGATATGAATAGTTGTTAGGTACCTACATAATATTGTGTAGGTACATTTTATTCATTTAATATGAATGCTCGCAATTTTAGGGCAGATTTGAAGTAGTTAGCTATATCCATCATCTTCGTCCTGGTTGGTGTAGAGAGTAGACCATTGAGGACATTTTCTGGTAAAAAGCATGCTGTGTGTTTATTGAGAAAATTGGTCCAGATAGGGTTGAAAATAGGACAGGAAAAAGAAAATGATTTAAATTATTTTCTTCTTGTAAGTTACATAAGCTGCAGTTTTCTTCTTCATTAAAATTATGACACAAGCCATCTTGAAAATAGTAGAATCTTTTAATGGTCATTGTATTAAGTTGACTGTATGATTTGAGAATAGAAAAAGGAATATCAAGAGATAGGTAGTTGTAGCTAGTAATGTAGGTTTGATAAGAAGGATTGTAGGTGGAACGTGTTATTTTTCTAGTATTTTCTTCGTACAGTACTTCGTTATAAGCTTTTATAATGTTATCTATTTCTGCTTTGAGTGTTATGCAGCTCTGTGTGTCCCATACCTATGAGAAATTAGCTCTTGCCAGTATATCTTGTAGTTGCCTAACCCAGTTATAGTTTGTTGTTTTTCCTGTGAAGTAATGGTCTCTAGTTTATTGTTTAGGATAGATAACTTATTGTAGCACATTTTGATGTATCTTTCTTCAGGCATGAGCAGTATTTTATACCAAAAATGTATGATGCTTTTTACGATTTCTACTTCTATTTTTTTGGAACCCGTCTTTCTTTTAATGATGTAGCCTGGGGTTGTTATTTGCCAGCCATATATGGTTTTAAAATGTTGTGTTGAACCTTTTTCAATACTTTCTCGTTGTGTAGGTCCCCAAACTTCCGAGCCATACAGCAGTGTTGGTACAAGTATCGTACTATATAGTTTTGCTCTAGTATTCTACCAGTGCATTTGCGCTTCAACATCGTATTTTTAATAGCACCAGTCACTCGGTAAGATTTTCTTAAATTTTCCTTAGTATTTTCATTTAAGTGTCCCGACGCTGAGAAAGTTGTACCTAAGTAGGTGTATTTATTTGCAAACTTGATTTCGTTGTTTTGGCAAAAGTGTTTAAATGTCTTTTGGGTGGTCTGCCAACGTGGAAATGAACTATGCTAGTTTTTCCTCCATTAACAGAGAGCTGATGTGCATTACAGTAGTCAGTTAGCGCATTGAGTTTCCTTTGTATGTCAGGTTGTGAATTTGCAAATAAGACTATATCATCAGCGTACTGCAAAGATAGTATGTCATTCTTGTTGTTTATAAAATATCCTTCAAGGTTTTTCTTCCTGAAACTATTTTCGAGATCCGAGATGTACATTGCAAATAATAAAGGGCTGGTGCATTCACCCTGTAAGATCCCTTTGCTGACTTGTATTTCTTGCGATAGTTCGTTCTTTACGTTGATTCTTACAGTTGCTTCATCATAGATGTTTTTAAAAGCCTTGTGATCTTGCCACTTATTCCTAGGTGGAAGATTTTATTCCAAAGAGTAGAATGAAGCACGGAGTCGAAAGACTTTCGGAAGTCAACGAAAATAGCGTAAATTCCTTCTTCCACCCAGATCTGCATTCTATTGTTTAGAATAAATGTAAGTAGTTTAGTTATAGCATTGATTAGGGCAATGCCTCTATAATTGTTTTTGTTCATGCGGTGTCCTTTCTTATATAACAGTGTTAGTTTTATTGTTTTTCATTCTTCTGGCAAATTTTCTTCCATGAGAAAATTATTTAACATGTCTTTAATGTATTCTATCCATTTATGTGGGAGATTTTGTAACTGATCATATATTATTCCGTCCGATCCAGATGACTTATTTGCCTTCAATTTTCTTAAGGAGTTGCAGACTTCATTATAGGTTATGTCGCTGTCCAAGTAAGGGTGATAAACAAAAATAATTGGTCATGTATTATCTTTTCGCCATACAATTCTTGGAAGTATGTAGCCCATTCTTCTGAGTTAATATGATTTGCAGCATAGTTCGTCACTTGTAGTGTGTTTATTGTAGTCCAAAATTGCTTTTGATCGGACACATTCCGTACTTTGTTTTTAATGTAATTTTTATACTTATTTTTTTCTTCTGTAATACTGTATTAAATTTGTGGAGCGTTTATTCAAAAAGGGACATGTCCACCGTAACTAGTTTTTCAAAAATCGTGAAAAACTGATAGTACATACGCCCTGCAAGTTAAAACTATTTAAAGAAATGTAAAAATTAACGCTTAATGAGACAATAATAATGGTATGACAAATTTTTTAATTAAACTTATAAGTCCGGCACAATTACAGAAAAACTTTTGGATATGTGTGGTTTTGCATGAGCATTTCAAACATGACTGGTTTTGTTTGAACATATGGTGGGCATGTCTACTTTTGTTTGGATATATTCATCAGTGTAGAAGTGTAGATAATTCAAATAAATTTATTTAAACTAATGTACATATTTGCTATAAAAAAAAAGATCAAACATAAATTATAGATACAAAATTAAACTCAGATATGTGAGGCAAAATAATTTTCTAAGCAGTCACCGACCACTTCTTCATCGTTTTCTATTGCTTCTCCGACATCCTCTTCTCCAGTTCTTTTTTCTTCAATTCCGCACAATATGCTTTTGTTTTGCTTGTCTTATTGCATTTTTATGGTTAAGGCATGTGCCACAAACATCAGAAGCCGGTGATGAGAAACCAATGTTAAACTCGTTCTAAAAGATTCTCTTGAACATTCTTGTTGAGACTTGTAATTCGGGATATTTTTTATTATACATCTTCCATACTTTCATGATGCTTAAGTCGCAGGAAATGTATACTATAGATGACTTTGCACGATTGTAATGGCTCTTGGAGGCAAGTAGACTTTTATGAAAATCTCTTATTCTTTCTTTTTTCTGTTCATTTTCTTCTTGTATCTGTCACCACCCCTATTTGTCCTTGGGAACCCTACCTTCCTTGATAGTATTCAAAATAGTTTACATTCAATTTTTAGAAATTCCGTATGCAGCCATGAAAAACTTCCTACAATCTGTTTGCACAAATTTTCTATTTTTTCCAATTCGAAAATAATAATAAACATACATAGCTTTGGGCGTTTTCTTTTCTTCAGCAACCCCATCCTTTGGTCGGCTTCTTTTAAGGTTACATACTCCAGTGAAGTGACACAACATTGAGTTTTGGATTATTTTATTTCGTTCAGAATATAATCTTTGTCGTTCAGTTTTGATAACTTGAGCCAGTATTAATAGTCCCTACAGTTTGCTCCATTATAGTAATACACAAAAAATAACAGCAGACAAATTTCACACACCTTTTCCTTCAATGGCAAGCATATTTTGAGGTTAAGAACGTAAAGGGTAATCCTGTAATACCAGTACAATTTAATGAGCCAGATATTGATATGTCTAATTTTGTGTTAGAAAATATGTTTCTAATAGTAGTTATTGGATATGTCTGATTTTGCAAAATTAGGAATTGTGTTTGGATATGTCTGGTTTTGCGTGAACACCTCACTTTACCGTTTAAATTTCTATGGGATACGTCTGATTTTTACTGGTTCTGAGGATACGATACGATGTAAACCAACAAAATGATACCGAAACAATGCAAAACTCATATTACGTGAAAAATGGATATGTCCCTTTTTGAATCATCATCATCATCATTGTAGGCATTACGGCCCTTATAGAGCTCTTGCCGACTCCACAATCTTCCTCCATTGGACTCTGTTTTTAGCTTTTTCTTTCCAATTTGTTACCTTCAGCTGTTTTAGAACATTTAGCATTGAATCTAGCCATCTAAGCTTGGGTCGTCCTCGTGGTCTCGTTCCCTGCGGCTTGGCGTCAAATATTTTATAAGTTGGTATGTCTTCCCTCATACGAATGAGATGTCCTAGCCAGCGAATCTGGTTTCCTTTTATTATTCCCGTTAGATTTGGTTCGTTGTATATTTCTTCCAATTCATCGTTTCTTCTAATTCGCCAAACATTTAATTCTTCTTCGATTGGACCATATATTTTCCTCAATATTTTTCTTTCAAATGTGTCCAAGAGCATTTCTTGCTTTTTGGTTAAGGTCCAGGTTTCACTACCATATAAAACTACGGGTCTAATTATAGTTTTATAAATAAAAATTTTTGTCTTCCATGAAAGTTCTTTAGACCTCAGAGTATCTTTAAGCGCTGCGAAACACTTTGTGGCATTCGAGATACGGGCTTTGAGTTCTTCTGTTAAATTATTATCGCTGCTAATAATTGAGCCTAAATATTTAAATTGTCTAACAACTTCAATTCTGTGTCCATTTAGATTGACGTATGGATCTATTCGTTGATCCGCCCTAGATAATACGGAATATTTTGTTTTCTTCTCATTTAAAGTTAAGCCTACCGCTCTGCAACCTCTTTCCAAATGTTCTAGAATCTCTTCAATTCCACGTTTACTCCTGGCAGTTATGGCCAGGTCATCTGCAAATGCAAATATTTGATGTCTGCCATTTAATATTACTCCTGAGACATTTTTTGGTATTTCCCTTATAGCCTTCTCCAGCACAAAATTAAACATAAGCGGTGATAGACAGTCCCCTTGGCGAACTCCGCTCTTTAGCTCAAAGGGGTCTGTAATTGTACCTTCAATTTTTACTCTAGCGATCGTGTGAGCTAGAGTCATGTTTATTAGCATTATATATTTATGAGGTATACCAAATTCCTCCAGTATAGAGTATAGCTTATCTCTATTTACACTGTCGAATGCTTGCTTAAAGTCTACATATAGTACATGTAGATTTTGATTATACTCTAATGATTTCTCTGCCAGTTGTCGTATACTAAATATTTGATCAATAGTACTGCAGTTTTTCCTAAAACCAGTTTGATACAGACCGATTATTTCTTCCGCATACACTTTTAATCTATCATATATAATCCCACTAAGTATTTTGTATCCTATATTTAAGAGAGAGACCTCTATAATTGTTACAATCCAATTTGTCCCCCTTTTTGTGTACTGGTACTAGTATGCTTGTGTTCCACTCTTGGGGCATTTTTTCTCTTTCCCATATTTCTTTTATTAATTTATGTAATGTTGTATAGAGTATTTCGCTGCCATTCTTGTACAGTTCTGCCGGAATAGAGTCGCTTCCACAGGCCTTATTATCTTTAAGACGTTTTACTTGTTCTAAGATCTCTTCCAATGTAGGAGGGGGAACTTCCGGTTGAGCTGTTTCGTATGTTCTATGTTCTACATTGCCTTCTAATTCTATTTCGTTTTGATTTAATAGTGCGTTGAAATATTCTTTCCATCGTTTCGCTACCTTTGTAGTACCTGAGATAAGGTTTCCGTGCTCATCTTTACACTGGCTTGTTCTTGGTTGGTATCCATTTTTTACTCTTTTGACGCTCTTATAGAACAATCTTGTTTGATTAGAAAGCTTGAAAACTTTCATTTCGTCTATCAGCGCTTTTATGTATTCTCTTTTCTTCTTACGCCTTAATTTACTCGTGGTTTTCCGTTCGTTTCTGTAAGTATTCCAGTTCATTCTAGTAGATATTTGTATTGCTTTTTGCCTTGCATATTTTTTCTTCTTTTCTGCTTCTTCTAATTCTACGTCTTTCCATGGTATAGCGAATTTTCGCGTAGGTTGTTCTCTTCCTATGCTCTTGTCGGCTGCCTCTATGATAACACCTTTTAATGATTCCCACTTTTTATCTATTTCTTGCTCATTTATATTTACTTGGTTTTCTTGTTGTGAACTACTTAGTGAGTTAAGCATCGCATTTAAAGATTTTGTATATTCGTTTCTTATTTGTTCTGATTTCAGGGTACTGATATTAAATTTTACTAAATCTTTAGGTTTAGTTTTAAAATTTGTTGATAATTTAATGCGCAACTTAGCTCTTACTAGGAAGTGATCTGTGTCGCAATCAGCGCTACGTAGACTTCGCACATCAGTTATGAACGATGCATGCCTATTACTTATAATGATGTGGTCTATTTGATTGCAAGTAGTTCCATCTGGTGAATTCCATGTGCCCTTATGAATTATTTTATGTGGGAACTTGGTGCTGCTTATAGTGCAGTTGCTTTCCATTGCAAAATTGACTAAGTGAGTGCCATTTCCATTGCATGTCTCATGTAGGCTATATTTGCCTATTGTTGGGATATAGCATTGTTCTTTCCCAATTTTTGCGTTCAAATCTCCAAGGATTATTTTAATGTCATGGCGTGGTAGTGATGCATAGGTTCGTGTAAGTTGTTCATAGAAGGCATCTTTAATTTCGTTGTCTTTCTCTTCGGTTGGTGCGTAGCAATTTATAAAGGATATATTAAAGTGTTTTCCTTTTAAACGAAGTGTGCAAATTTTTTCGTTGATTCCTTTAAAATCTAAAATAGTGTCTTCTATTTTGTTGCTTATCATGAATGCTACGCCGCCCTCTGGGGTTTCCCGACCGCTATGTAGAAGCGTATAACTGCGCATTTTTTGTATACCCGTATTTTTTATTTTAGTTTCCTGAATAGCTAATACTTTTAGATTGAGTTTCTGCATTTCTTCCCATATGTCTTCTCTAGTTCCAGGTCTTAGTAAACTTAAAATGTTCCAGGTTCCAAAGTGTACATCCAAAAGTCGTTTCCTAGTCCTTGCTATGTGTTGTCTCCTAAGTTCCAGTCCATTCCGAGGCTCATGTGGGGCTTCCGTAACAATATTATTTTTACGTGAACAGGATGTGAACCTGGAGCACAACATCCAACCTGGAGGGCCAGGGATTTTCTTTCGGGGTCTCCTTCCCTTAGCCGAGGTGTTCCAGTTTTAAGGCGCTGGAGATTCGCTTTTCACCCTTCCCCTTCCCTTCCCTTTTTGAATAAACACTCCTTATTTGTTATGCCAACTTCATTAGAAGTTGCTTTTATTTCTTTTTTTATAAGTTCGTATCTCTCTGTTGAATTTATGTTGGAATTATATGATTTATCGCTAAGTTTTTGCCTGTAAAGTTCTGCTTTTGTTGTCTCCCATTTAGTTTTTGTAAAAGTTATTGCTTCTTTGTCCTGGGCTTTTTTGCTTTGAGATCGGTTTGTAAATTTCCTTAGAATGGTACAGCTATGAATTTATATTAAAGGCGCCAGTTGGTTGAAACCGTAGAGTTCAACCTAAAAGGTTGATCAACAAATCTAGATCGAGGGAAAATCAGGGTGACGGGCGTTTTAGAGCAAACGTGAACCACTTACAAAAGAAACGTATATTTGTACGGACACGTATTACAATTCACAGAAAAAAAAATATATGATACTACAGTCAATCTGATAGATCGGAAGAGATAAGGAAAAAAAAGAACTAAAACTAAATCGCGTAACAAGCGTCCGCGGCGGCGCAATCAGGGCTACGAGGCGATGAAAATATGACCAGCGCGCAACAGTTTCACGAGAGGCATCGATGGTCGGCCAACGTTGATTCGTGACGCGCATAAAAAGTAGATCGCAAACCTGGCGATAACCCTAACTACTTTCACGACGTACGGCGAGCTACGGAATCCCATGTCAAACTGCACAACAATGAAAATTCGTATAAAACAAACCGTACCGATCAGATTTTACACAGACCACATAATAAGAACCGAAGCATCCCATAGCGTCTAAAACCACAGCGTCGACAACCCATAGTGTCGACAAGTCCATAACTCCGACAACTCATAGCGTCGACAACACCACCCACTCCCATGTTCATAGCGTATAAATCGTGTTCGTGTAAGTTTGCTTTGCGTTGCTATTCTCGCTGCCAAATAGTATAGAAAACGTGTAATAGATGGCGCTGATTATTACAATGAACCAAATGAATTGACAACAAATTTTAAGATTTTTTAATGCTATATATAAAAACAATATTCATATATCCTTTTAATTGTAATAGCTACGTGAAAGTAAATATGATTAAAAAATTTACAAATACTATATGAAAACAAATGCAATAAATTTTATTATTTATTGCTTTTACATTTACATTATATCAAAGCTAATATTATATTTTACCAATTTTATATACAATTAAAAGAGTGTAAATTATGATTTATTTTATAATTCTAATTTAGTTATTATCTATATAAATTAAGTGAAATATTCTTGATATTTTATAAATAAAAATACAATTGCATTTAACAGGTTTACTTTAATAGTTGTTTCCAAATTTGAAATATACAGAAATTAAATAAAACTAAAATAGAAGCATACGGTGATAAGTGGTAATCAGTCCATTTTAAAATATTTTTCTAGAAAAAAATAAAATCATTTATAACTTGAGCAGCAACAATATTGTTAAAATAATAAACAAGTGATGGTACAAACAAATATAGTTTCCATACATCATTTAAAAAAAAAACAAAAACTAAATATAAATCTATCTGATTTTGATATTCCAGGCTACTGTTTTCTCGTACAAATTTATTTAGCAGATTTATAACGTAAATAACTATTACTACCAAAAATATACTGATCTTTACAGCTTTCGAGTATATTCAATTAATTATTTCTTCAAAGATGTGTCGCCCAAATTATTGTGGACAAAAATCATTTAAATAGATACAAGTTTGTTGAGAATAAAATTCTATTTCTAAATCGGTCAACATTTCTTATTGTACTTGTTTAATTACTGTAAGAATTGAATTTAAAATTGCCTAAAACTAGCTATTTTATTTTTAAATACTACTAACCGTGGAAGAAAACTAAATTCATGTAAATATCATAATTATTAAATTATATATTTCAATAGTACACACCATAATTGACATTTGATTAAAATAATAAATATTTAGTCTTCTAAATATTTGGTAACTTTTTAATCATAATTAAAATGTTTTACAAAATTATGTAGATCTGCTAAATATAGTGGCTGATATATGAATTCGATCCGCAATTCGTAAATTTTGGCCATGACGACTGTCAACGTGTTGTCTTGGTGGAAAGGCATTTTCTTCTTCTTTAAATATTGCCTTCAGGTTGTTAAATAATACTGCGTATATTGTTTTACTTTTTTGACATGATCGATAAACACAATTCCGTGACAATCCTAAAAAAACAAAAACAGTCACGGCACAATATTATTACATTCATTTTTACAAAAACGCTAACATCTACGGACACAATCGTCAGTCAAACAACAGCCAAGTGTCAAAAACAGCTGAAATTTTCAGAGATCTTTCAAAACATGTACAATTGTAGTACTAGAATAGTTTTAACGAATGACTACGCTTACATATATTGAGGTTCAAAACTTTTTAGACAATTCTCGTATATAAATTCCAACGCTAAAATAAAAACGATTTCCAGTAATTGTCGCAAATGCTCCAATATTATAATATATGTATTCTGATTCCTGATATGTAAATATTTGTAAAGGTAAACTTAACTTCTAAAATTGTTAAAAGGTCCAGAAAACCAGAGTAATCCCTGGCATCCAATACTAGCAGGCACTTTTGACGTATAGTACATTGTCAACAAACTACATAATAAGTATAACCATGGTCAACTAGATGTTTCACACATTATTTATTATTAAAAATCATCTTAAATAAATGGAATATAGTCTTACAGTAGTTCATTCTATTATATTACCTGATTTTAAACAATAATACATTTATTTATTGAATATTAAGAAAGATATGATTTTAATTATAACAATTACGCACCAAATATGAATCTGCAAATAAAATTGGTTGTGTATGTGTAGGATAAAAAAATTCGTTTCCACCCCTAATAATTGATGTGTCTCAATTATTTTTTACATGTACTTACAAAACATCCCTATATATATTTTAAAATAAGTTCGGTGTCAAGTAACCCCGGAGCAAGGTGATAATAATTTTTTTAATTAATAATATATCAATTTTATACATTTTCTTATTAGAAAATTGGTATCAACCCTAAATAGTTGATGTGCCTAAAATATTTTTATATATTAAGGTAGACTACACCCCTGTGTATATTCTTAAACAAGTCCGGTGCAAAGCAACACTGGAGCAAGAGGGTAATTAATATAAAATATAAAAATAAATAAAAAAGCAATTAATATAAAATCCAACACTTTTATACAAGGTTTAATGACTGCTTTGTTTGTAGATTTTGAAAACATAAAAAACTTAAAATGTATAAAATTGATATGTTATTAGTTAAATTAGTTATTTATTGTATAAGTGTTTTAGGTGACGTTTTATCCTCAAAAGATTATTTAAATGTGAGAACGAAGTTCGAGCATTTAATTATCTTGAGTGGATAATGCGCAACTAAAACACGAATACAATATAACGTTTTATCCACAATAAAAACTTTTATTCAAAATTAATTCATTTTTCAAAATGTCATTTTTTATTTTATCAAATTCTAGATACGTGCTGTCAAAAAAATGCATTACTGTGGCATTTGTTGCTATGACAGGTTGTTTGTTTATCGTTTATTACATTGAAAAAAAATTATGAATTTGATAAAAAATGGAAGAGATTGACTCTATGTATTCCTACAGAAGTTTTTGAAGCAACTCGGCGTTTATTACCTGCGAAGTCTAAGGAATTGTATGAAAAAGAGTTTACTGAATTTAAGAGCTGCACAGAAGAACGGAGAGTAAGGGTAATAAATGAAGAAGTCATGCTTTCATATTTCTATAATATCAAGAAAAAGTATGCGGTTTCATCAGCGTGATCTACGTATTCCATGTTGAAGGCTACCATAAAAGTTAACGAAAATATAGATATTTCAAAATATAGCAAACTGACAGCTTATTTGAAGAGTGAATGTAAGGGGTACAAACCGATTCCCGAGAAGAGGAGACATCGATAATTCGTACAAATTCCGGAAATAGCGCCAGCAATAAGATTGTTATCAATGGAAAGGACATCAAATTAGATAAAACAAACAATGATTTAAGAGTTAATATAAATGTTAATGTTTTATTAATAAGTAATTCAATAAATTTGACTGATTTCTGTGCATTATTCGTTCATTGTTTTAACAGTGGAATAAAATTACTTTATTCCACTAGTGTATAATTTGTCCCTTTATACAATTGCAATGAGCACAAATTATGAGTTGATTGTGGATAAAATTAATTACCACCTTGGTCCGGAGTTGCTAGACATCGAACTAGTTTTACAATATCCCCAGGGGTGTAGTCTACTTTCATATATAAAAATATGTTAGGTAAATCAACTATTTAGGGTTGATACGAATTTTCTAATAAGAAAATGTATAAAATTGATATATTATTAATTAAAAAAATTATTATCACCTTGCTCTGGGGTTACTTGACACCGAACTTATTTTAAAATATATATAGGGATGTTTTGTAAGTACATGTAAAAAATAATTGAGGCACATAAATTATTAGGGGTGGAAACGAATTTTTATATCCTAAACATACACAACCAATTTTATTTGCAGATTCATATTTGGCGCGTAATTGTTATAATTAAAATCATATCTTTCTTAATATTCAATAAATAAATGTATTATTGTTTAAAATCAGGTAATATATAATAGAATGAACTACTGTAAGACTATATTCCATTTATTTAAGATGATTTTTAATAATAAATAATGTGTGAAACATCTAGTTGACCATGGTTATACTTATTATGTAGTTTGTTGACAATGTACTATACGTCAAAAGTGCCTGCTAGTATTGGATGCCAGGGATTACTCTGGTTTTCTGGACCTTTTAACAATTTTAGAAGTTAAGTTTACCTTTACAAATATTTATATATCAGGAATCAGTATGTTATTTTTCTAGTTTCAGATTGTTTTAATGAAACAAAACGATGCAATACATACTACTGTCAAATATCAAATTAGTATGAGTACGAAGAACTGGTTATACACTACAATTACTTTGTGAATACATATATTATAATATTGGAGCATTTGCGACAATTACTGGAAATCGTTTTTATTTTAGCGTTGGGATTTATATACGAAAATTGTCTAAAAAGTTTTGAATCTCAATATATGTAAACGTAGTCATTCGTTAAAACTATTCTAGTACTACAATTGTACATGTTTTGAAAGATATCTCTGAAAATTTCAGCTGTTTTTAACACTTGGCTGTTGTTTGACTGACGATTGTGTCAGTAGATGTTAGCGTTTTTGTAAAAATGAATGTAATATAATATTGTGCCGTGACTGTTTTTGTTTTTTTAGGATTGTCACGGAATTGTGTTTATCGATCATGTCAAAAAAGGTAAAACAATATACGCAGTATTATTTAACAACCTGAAGGCAATAACTGTTGCAATATTTAAAGAAGAAGAAAATGCTTTTCCGCCAAGACAACACATTGACAGTCTAATTTTACGAATTGCGGATCAAATTCATTTTTCAGCCACTATATTCACCAGATCTACATAATTTTGTAAAACATTTTAATTATGATTAAAAAGTTACCAAATATTTAGAAGACTAAATATTTATTATTTTAATCAAATGTCAATTATGATGTGTACTATTGAAATATATAATTTAATAATTATGATATTTACATGAATTTAGTTTTCTTCCACGGTTAGTAGTAGAGATGAAAAACTATCGGTAATTTCAACTATCGATTGTTCGATAGTGCTATCAGTAAACTATCGATATATCGATAGTACTATCGATAGTCAATTAAATTACTAAACGATAGTTTTAGTTACTAAACGATAGTTTAAATTACTAAACGATAGTTACTAAACGATAGTTACTAAACGATAGTTACTAAACGATAGTTACTAAACAATAGTTACTAAACGATAGTTACTAAACGATAGTTACTAAACGATAGTTACTAAACGATAGTTACTAAACAATAGTTACTAAACGATAGTTACTAAACGATAATTACTAAACGATACTATCGATAGTTTTTTTTCTTTTAATTACTTATCGATAGTATTTTTTTTACAAAAGTATAAATAACTTTTTTTTCAAAATTAAAAATTCTTTGCCTATACAGAGTTTAAAATCATTTACTAAGTTTGTTCCTTTTTTGAGAGACAGGTAAAATAAAATTTATAATTTATAATCCCCTAAAATTTAAAACTGTTGATGTTGCTCTATATTAAGGGATGTTTGCTAAATAATTTCTGTGAATATGGTTTTGTTACAGTTAATATTACCCGCTCTAAGGTATGTAAAATGGGAGAAATAAAAAATAAGGAAATATACAATAAATGTCAAAAATTTATTTCTTTAAAATTTAGGCTTAATAACAAGATTTCAAAAGTTACAAATGTGAAAAATAAAAATCAAATGCAAATATGTAGTTCTATCCCTAGGCATATATCATTTCGTACATTAATTTATATATTTGTCGAGATCAAGATATTAGAAAAACTAATTGCAATTCGAAACACCTTTTATATTAATTTAAATCAAATAAAAAAGAAATGTGGTGTTGAGATAGTATTTTTGGAGTTGTGATGCATACTGGATGAGTGATAAGCGGAGACTGTCCTGGTTAGAAGGAAAAAATGGTGGATTTTGGGGTGAACAAAGAAGTTTGGAATATAGGTACTTGAAAAACAGATGTTGTTAGGTTCGGAGAAAGCGGGCGAAGTTACAATAGCAGGTAGTGGAGAAACATGAAAATTGTACATAATTGTTGCTTAGAAACTACAGAAAATGTACGAATATATACAGAGTGTTTTGCTAAGACTATTACAGAATATATACAAGGTGTGTGATTATTTGTGTATACATGTGTTTTGTGTTTTTACATATGTGTGTATGACTGTGTGAGCATGTGTGTATTACATGTGTATGTACTGGCCGCCACATGACCAATAATATTCACTACAGCATAAACTACAATGAACATCAGAGAACAATTGAATTTAAATTATCTCGTACCTGTTACCCTATAATAAATTTCTTAGAAATCTCACTTTGTCTTTCATCCCTTTAAAGTCTTCCGACAACCAATCGATTTGCAGCTAACATTTGTGTACAGTTACTGTACAATAACGATATTGAATATAATTTGAATTATATCATTTAAATGCAGATAAAATCTTTATAAGTCATACTTAACACGTGGTCCGCAAAAAACACACGTATTCGAATTGCTCCGGGAACATAAGGTAATTTGCTTGTCAGTACTCACAGCCCAGCCCGTGTTCTAAATTTATTATTTATTAATTTTTATTTTTAAATTATTTTATTTTAAAGATAGTTACTAAACGATAGTTACTAAATGATAATTACTAAACGATAGTTACTATACGATACTTACTATATGATAGTTACTAAACGATAGTTACTAAACGATAATTACTAAACGATAGTTACTAAACGATAGTTACTAAACGATAGTTACTAAACGATAGTTACTAAACGATAGTTACTAAACGATAGTTACTAAACGATAGTTACTAAACGATAATTACTAAACGATAGTTACTAAACGATAGTTACTAAACGATAGTTACTAAACGATAGTTACTAAACGATAGTTACTAAACGATAGTTACTAAACGATACTATCGATAGTTTTTTTCTATTAATTACTTATCGATAGTACTTTATTTTTTTAAACTATCGATGTATCGATAGTACTATCGATAGTTTTTTCATCTCTAGTTAGTAGTATTTAAAAATGAAATAGCTAATTTTAGGCAATTTTAAATTCAATTCTTACTGTAATTAAACAAGTACAATAAGAAAGGTTGATCGATTTAGAAATAGAATTTTATTCTCTACAAACTTGTATCTATTTAAATGATTTTTGTCCACAATAATTTGGGCGACACATCTTTGAAGAAATAATTAATTGAATATACTCGAAAGCTGTAAAGATCAGTTTATTTTTGGTAGTAATAGTTATTTAAGTTATAAATCTGCTAAATAAATTTTTACGAGAAAACAGTAGCCTGGAATATCAAAATGAGATAGATTTATATTTAGTTTTTTTTTTTGTTTTTAAATGATGTATGGAAACTATATTTGTTTGTACCATCACTTGTTCATTATTTTAACAATATTGTTAAAATTATAAATGATTTTATTTTAATCTAGAAAAATATTTTAAAATTGACTGATTATCACATCACTGTATGCTTCTATTTTAGTTTTATTTAATTTCTGTATATTTCAAATTTGGAAACAACTATTAAAGTAAACCTGTTAAATGCAATTCTCACACAATAAAATATACGGCTGCCCACGCATAAATCTTATAAACTACTGCCTATCTTTTTTTCTCCAAAAATTACTTGTCCCCAGTTACCACCGGAAAAATCGCGTTTCCGCTAATTAAAACCTGCATAAATATACTTAACTGCAGTGACTTAACCTTGACCCTCAAAACCATCTTAAACTGTGATATTCCGAAGAAATTCGTTCGTGAAGAATGGGTTGCTCGAAATACGGGGCGAAAAAAGAATAAAGAAAGAAAAAACGTAACAACAGTATAATCAAATGAATGTGAAAAATATATTGCGGCAATAATAAGGTTTAGCTTGTTGTTTTGTACTTTGAGAATAATCCAGTGCAGTTCTTTGTCAATAATTGAGACAGCTTGAGTAGGGAATTTTGAGAAAATGTCTATGCGCCAATTGCCCGTCCAGTGCTTTCTTCTTTTTTTTGTTATATTATAATCTTCGAGAAATGAGAGATTATTACTTAATTTGAAGTTTGTCCACGTTTCTGCTAAACATATAAGGTCATGCTTTAGTAAATGTTTTTCATCTTCGGAACTTAAATTAAAAATGTTTTTGTAGCCCTGGATATTCCAGATTAAAATGTTGTTAAAATATTTATCTGTTTCAATTGTCTTGCTTCTTAGATTTTTGAGATTGATTGTGTTCTGAGCCTTGTTTGAATGTGTTTGTTTAAGGGTCCTGCTTTTGGTTGTGTACTTTTGTGACCTTTTCTTCCAATTAGTCTTGGTGTTTCCTTTGTTTTTGTTTCCTGTTCGGTAGTTTGTGGTAAAGTATGAGAAGTCTCTTCGTCTTCATGTGGATTTGCTAATGAGGAAAGCGACATAGAACGTCTCCTTAAAAATGCACTGTCCCCGTTTTCTTTGTTTTCATTATTTTCTGTGCTTATTTCATCATCTTCAGTAAAGTCGTTTATAGTGTATTTTTCGTTATTTATATACAATATATTCTGGAATAGCGTGGCTCTCTGCCCTGCTTTTCTGCCTCTGATAAGATGCGGCTTGAAAATTTTTCTTTCTTATAATATGTTATAAGAGTAATCTTCTTCGATGTAAATCTTTGAGCTTTTAAGTAATTTTGCATTCTTTAAGATGGACCTTTTTTTAATCAAATTCCACTACTATCGGTCTTATTTTGTTGATTGCTGGTTTTCGAAATCTTTTTATATCCTCAATATCGTTTGTAATAATATCTGGAAGTTTTATGTTGTTATTTATCACCTTCAAGATATTTCTTTCTATATTTTCCTCTTTCTGTTCTGGAATGCCAAAAAAATTAGATTTTTTTCTCTCAGTTTCTTTTTTAGTAGCTCAATTTGTTTATATTTTGATTTAAGCTTTTCTTCTAGTTGCTGGAATTTAATTTTTGTTTCTTTATCATTGTTATGGATTACATCACTTAATATATTCAAAGTTTTTTGCATGTTATCTATGTTATTATTTATTTTATCATCAAGCGGTTGTAGTAATTGTTTTATTTGTTCTACTGTGGCCATGTTAATTGAAATAATAATGATTTTATTTTATTCCAATATCGTTGGGAACACTGGTTTTTATTACTTGTTAGCGCGCGCGCAATACGTTACTCAGCCGGCTACGCAACATAAGGGTTACGTCCTTAGTTAGATTTTATGATTTTAAATTGCAGTTTTTTGCTTAAATCTGTGATAGGTAGTTTAGGTTAAACACTTTTCCGAGTGAGGATTACTTGACTTTATTGGTTTCACGTTTTTATGAATTTAAAAATAGTATATTATAAGCCAAGGTTGAGAAGATGATCATTATTGACCTAGCGCCAAGATTGTACCCCGAGGTGCAACCGAGGGGTACAAGGCGCATGGTCAATAATGATCTTCTCAACCGTGGTTTATATACTATTTTTTTCACTACTAGCTCTTAAATCCTATGTAACGATTTTTAATTAATCATAATATAAGCAATTTGATATGAATACTTGTTTATATCTACAAAAACCGAGCAGGCAGATATGACATTCTTTTGTTTTTAACATTGTATTTTTAATATTTGAATCCTCAAGAAAATTTGTCCTGGTAGAATCTTTTTGGGTTGAAATAGTTTAAAAATATCTAAGTAAGAGGCCCATGCCTGACATGGCAAAAGTATTCATTAGTTTCCGACATGGCACACCTACAAGACAAAATATAAGACATAATACAATAAGCAAGATGTCCAAATATAGTTCCAACATTTTTAAATTTAGAACTCAGAAACTTACATTGGGTATTCATTGCGAAGTACTTTCGCTATCATTTTGGCAGAAAATGAGGCGACATGTTATCTCTAAAACGTCATAACCTCAACCAATGATGCCAGAAATTCAAAATGCAACTTAATATGCCCGTGGGTAACCTTACTGCAACTTCATGAAATATATGAAGTACTCAAATTTGATTAAACACGGGTTCTGCAGCAATAAATACTAGTCATGTTTCCATTTCTTATAGAAAAATGCAATTGTAACCCTAAAATGAACAAAACTGTTTAATGTAATATTATTAAATAATATTATAATAAACATATAGCTTTTCGAGAATTTAACAATAAATAAATGCATAAATACATATTTCACAATGTAACACTAAAAGCACACACACATATAAAATTTGACAGGTAGGATGAATCTTACTATTCAAACAGAAATTTGACTTGGATTGTCATCTTGAAATTTTTGTCTAAAATGAATTGGTCACTTTTGCGCAAGGAAAAACTGATTTCCCATGTTAAACGCCTATGGCCAGGTTTTCATGTTACACCCGGTATATATATATATATATATATATATATATATATATATATATATATATATATATTATTTGAAATTACATTAGATTTGTGGAACATAGAGAGAAGATATCCTCTTTTTCATGTCAAAAATCCCTAGACATGACAACGCTGATAAGATTAACCTTTCTAAGCTTATTAGTATAGTATAAATGTTTTTATTAATATAACTTTTATTTAATCCAAAACGTAGTTTTTAATAAAACAATTGCCGATCAAAACTTTTAATTTTGCGTACAAGACTATTTGTTTCATACCAATCACGAAAAATTTCGAAGGAATTTCACTAAAATAATTGACGATATGCAGCCTTGCAAAAGGCCTTGAATTTCATATCAAACATAATAAGTTTTTCACGAAAATAACTTCAGATCGATATTTTTTATTCAGAATGCGACCTGGTATTTGATACCAAATACGTCAAGGTTTGAAGTTCTTTCAAAAACAATTTTCGATCGAAAAATTTTGGATAATTATCACAATTCGAGTTATTTTCCTTTTTCCAACGTACATTGTCGTGGTCACGTTTTCTTAGTTTTACTTTATATATCTGACGTTCTCAAATTTTGTTCGATTTTACTTTATGCTTCACAAAATATTTGCTTATTTCAAGTTTTGCATTAATATTTTTAAATCGCTGTGAAAAGATTTATAATAAATCAAAACATGTATTCATAATAATCTGATAGCTAATTACATTTCAAAATATTGCAAATATCACTAGAATTAAACATATGTATCCCATTAAATTATAAAGAGAATAATTGGTATTTTAACCTGGGTCCTATTAATTCCGGTCATATAAAATAATCAACCAATCTATGGTCGCTTGACTAATCAGATCTGTTTTTTTTTTTATCCCCTTTTTGGTTCTCTGCAATAGGCAGTCTCGATTACATGAATTTTTCATATAAGGAGAGGCTTAGGACGACAGTCGTATGTAGTGATGTTGTTATTTATTAAGAATATTATAATAGAATTTTTTTTAGTTGTTTAATGCATATGGGCGGAATTCAGATATAGGTAGAAGCTTTAAATTCACCAGGTATCCAAATGTTTCTATTCATAATTTAATTTGATTCCATCAATTGTTAAGTATACATATACTTAAAATACTAGTTAAATTATAAATATGTATATTTTAAAGTTTCGAACTGAAACTTCAAAAGTGAAAGCTATAAAACATATTCAGTTACTTACTTCCTTCCATTTCTCGATCACAATTTTTAAATATTTGCTCAAAATCTGACTTGAAAACGTTAAAGAAAAGTTTTAGGCAGAACAACTGACAATAAGTCGTTTATAAATTTAAATTATTCTGCTGAAAATCTTTCTTTAAAACTTTAATTTGAAACCAAACATGATAGGTTACAAAAAATTTTAATAAAACAATTGAAAATTACTCGATCACAATTTAGAATTCCTGTGCTCGAGATCTCACTTCATAATCTTTAATATGATACCAAGCAAAATAGACTTTTATGAAAAATAATTGACATTCAGTTGATTACAATTTTTTATTTTTCAGCTCGAAATCTTTTTTGAATTTTTTTTCATTTGATACCAAACAATATACGGTCACAATTTTTTAGCATAGTAATTGATATTCATCTTGAAAACTTTCAGTGTTATCCAAACACAATTGGTTTAATTTTTAAAAGCTCTTTGCAAAATCTTTAGTTTTATATGAAACATGACTGGTTTTGAAACGCTTCCTCTAAAACAATTGTCGAACGAAAAATCATCATTTATTCACGCGAGCCCATCAGCGTCTTCATATATTGCTATTTTAATGACATTAACTAATCAAATAACAAATAATAATTCATATTATGTCATACATAAACACTTTTATTTTTTATTCATTTGGTTTCAATTTTGGATTACTTTTATTTGAATTTTAATCATAATAATTTATTTGTTATTTTTATGTATTGCTATACTCAGAAATGTGTAAAATGTCGTGATTTTTTCAGATTATTCTGGTTGATCGGATTCATCTTTAGTCTTGCCCTTTGCATTAATTTGATTAATAAAACCTGGATAAAATGGAAAGCTAATCCGGTAATAGTGTCCTTTGCTCAGGAGCATACTCCTATTTGGGAAATTCCTTTTCCTGCTGTTACTATTTGTCCATTAAATAAAATTAACCAACATATATTCAACTATACGCAATTATATACCATATTGATAACGGATGAGATTCCTTTGAACCTCAAACAAAGATTAGTCAAGCCAAGCAATATACAAGAAACGTAAGTTAACTACATTTTAATCAATATGTAGATATTCAATAGCAATATGTAGTAAATTCTCCGGCACTTTTGTGAATAGCAGATTGCTTTTTTCCATACTTTATTTTCAAAATGAACAAATATACGAGTAAGAAAACCTCGAAAAGATATCTTTATTTGACAGTTGTGTAAAAGAATCATTTACACCTATAATAGTTATTTGTATATCTAGGTCAGAAAATGATCATTTGTATTCGTCAAAGAAAAAGATCAGCGCCCGAGGCTGAAAGCTGAGCCAGGCTACTTTCTGGGCGCACCAAATAATTTCGCGGTCGAAGTGCACACCAAATTTTTCACACAACTACATTATGTTCATTAAAAAACTTATGGGGTAGGTGGCTCAGTGGTATCGAGTCGGCCTGTGGATCTTGAAAACCCTGATTCGTTCCCCACAGCCGACAAACAATTTTCACCAATTTAAAAATCTACCCCTGTGGCTCCCTCTCCACTAATATCTTTGAGGGCCGTGATTTGACGGCTGGTAACCGCACTTCACGCGACAAAATATATCACTTACCGAGATCTGCTTAGGCAGAGTGCCACACCCAGTAATGGGTAAAAGGCGTGATGATATATTTATTTATTTATTTAGATTTTTGTTTAGTTAGACTACAGTTACGAAAAATGTTTTCATGCATGTGTGACTATTTGTTTCTTTAGGCTTGAAGTCTGTTTGGTGGTACGATAAGTAAATAAATTATGTATTTTCATTTATTAGTGAATTCAAACATCTGTTGGGGATTGAGTACTTATATATAAAGTACCTTTGGATAGGTTACGAGGTACTATGGGCATATGTCAAATGAAATACAGTGGACACTACTTTTATATATGCTAATAAGAGAACACAATGCTCCACTATAAATTTTGATTATATATTAGTCTTTTCCTACATACCTAGTGAAAAATATACAGTATGTAAAAAAAGTATATAAAACTTGAAGGGTTCAGGGGTTCATTACATTTAGCGTTCGCATTGCCAGCTGACTCATTCACATAAGTCCGCAGTTATTACTGTCAATGTGTGAAACGTCAAAACTGAATAATAGTGACCGCTGTTAGTTCACTTATATATATATATATATAGGGTGTTTCACAACTTAGAGCAAAAAATTAAAGGGTATATTCTGTACGACGTGCTGATCACGAAACAAAAAGAATTGTTTTTAAATTCGAAAAAATAAGGGTTGTTAACCTAAAACATTTTTTGTAGTACTGCACTGGATTCGCTTTCCTATTAAACACAAACAATGAAGTAGGTATCAACTACGAAAGAATAATTACACAATTCAATTATTAGCAGTTATTTATAATAGAATATTATTTAATTAATAACTTTAACATAATAATCCACCCAGTGGCAGTGGCAACGAAAAATTTTGGACTGGGAAACATGGAAAATAGTTTTGAGATTTAAAAAAAATCTTTTTGTTTCATTATCAGCACGTCGTACAGAATATACCCTTTAATCTTTTGCTCTAAGTTTTTTTTTTATTATTATCATTCACTTATTTAACTTTCATAAAGAATAAAAAGGTTCCAAACAATAAAAGTTAATTCCGATAATATCTATCCAATGGCATAGATCGATATATTTTTTAAGAGACAAATTTTCAGGCAATCTTGACTCACAGGAAAAAACCAAGTTACAACTTGGGTTTATTAATTAACAAGCAAGAGGTCGTACGTTCAAATCTCATTGACTTCAACCAACATAAAAAATACGATTGTGTCTGAGTGGTTCATATCCCTCTCTAATTGGGATTAAGTTCCTGTCGTGCAGAGTAACAAATAAATAATTAAATATCCAAGATATGATTAATGATATTTTGTAAAGCTGCTTTCCACCTCTCATCGAAGCTCGATGACCTATCACTCACCCGATGCATGATCAAAATACAGAAGCCATGTTTCCTGTTGTTCACTCTCAATTCCACTCCACTTAAATAGTCGTGCGTGCGAGCGACGCGAGCGGTACGTGGGGCCCACCTTAGATGAGCTCAGTCATAAAAATAATATTTGATTATAATTACATATATATATATATATATATATATATATATATATATATATATATATATATATAATTATTTTTAGCAGAAATTGCTGTTTTTAAAAATTATAAAAATTTTGTTTTCCAATATCCAAATAATATACAGTACACCACATTCAGGATTTGTTTGATTGAAAAAGTGACAAAGGAATAAATTCACCATCGTTGGTCAAATTTGATATATTTTGTAGAAATTCTAACATTTCGTATGCAACTCAAAATTTAGTATTTTTTTTATTAAATAAATATATCATGACTGGGTGTAGCATTCTCGGTAAGTTATATATTTATATGCGTAAAATGCAGTTACCAGTCATTAAATTACGGCCTCTGAAGATGTTAGTGTAGGGAACGCTAAAGGGATAATTTTAATGTGGTGAAAATCGAACTCAGGCTCTCAAATCCACAGCCCGACTCGATGCCATTGAGCAACCTATTTGTGTTCCGAGTGCGAGCTCTGCAATAATCTACATATACAATTTTGTAGTTATGTCAGTTAGTGTAGGGAGAATGTTATTTACCTTATTCTTATCAATTTAAATATATTATTTCTCTATACCAATAACTCAAAATACCAAATTTAGGATTGAGACACTCTTGTCGCAAATGAGCGATTATTATCTGGGCTACACTTTTCTATGTATATATACAAAACAGAAACATTATTTTATTACAGAATAAAAGAATTCAAGGATATTTCATTAATCTGTAATTTGGAAGAAATGTACCTGCAGCCGTTAGATAATTTTACAGATGAATCGATCATTGCTTTAATTAAATTGGTAAATATAAAATTAAACTTTACGTACTTAATATAAAAATAATTAATTCTTAATAGGTAGCACCCACTATAGGCGAAACATTTATAGATACAATGTGGCAAAACGAAAAATATACACAAGAAATATTGATGAATAAAGACAAGTTTTTATTTCGTGAGCAAGTTACTTCAGAAGGACTATGCTTTACATTTAATGCCTTGAGTCATGATGATATGTACACAGATCAAATGTAAGATGCAGTTTTTTATATTTTATATATGCCGCTGTCAAACGTTTCCTTATTTTTTACAAGAAAATACTTTTTCTAACACTAATAGACAATTTAGTTGATTTGTTTATTTGTCACGTTGCACAACAGAAACTTTTCTCAATTACAGTACAGCTACGTTTGACAACGGAAAATATACGATGTCTCACTATTATAAATTTTAAAAGCTGCTATTTTAATTTAAAACTTTAGGAAGACAGGTGTCAAGTTTCTAAGGCAGAATACGAGAAGTACTGACTGGTCCATCGAAGGAGGATATACAGAAAACAATTACGAAAAAACTTATCCTGAAAGGACGTCACAAGCTGGTTTATTATTTGGATTGAGTACTAATCTCATAATTCAAAGTAATCAAAGAGAAGGATATTGTGGTGATGGTGTAGCTGGGTTTAAAGTCAGTAACAGTTCTAGTTCTAGTAATATTTATTCAGTATCGATTTTACATATCTTGAGACCTAGAGCGGTAATGACCCTTTCTCTCTAAATTATGTTATTCGAAAAAAAAATTACACGTTATAATACTCAAAACGTTCAGAAATTGAAAAGATTATGGTTTGAGTCAATTTACTTGAGTTTATTTTACTAAAATACGAGCACAAATAATTTTATTAATACCTTATAGGTAGATTCATAAACCAGATTAGCCTTTACTATTTTTAGTTCCCATTTTAATAATACAAATATATTAGATAAATAGATTAGAACTCATTAAATAGTTACAAAGGCAAGCTGTACTAAATCTAATATGACGTCGTCGGTCTAAAGCCAAAGTCATGAGTGAAAAATCAGCCATTATCACATATGTGCACTACCAAATGTGTTTAAACTAACACTATAACCATGTCAAAAACCACAAATTTCTTGAAAACGATTTATATTAATCATACATTCATGGTTTTGACACTGAACCGACGACGTAGTGCTTAAGCACTAACTGTAACTCAAAATTTAAGTAAATATATTACTTAATTAAAAAGAAATGCATTTAACTGTGCGACCTACGTAAGCGTAGAAGGGCCACACGCAAAATATTTTATTGTTAATATTTCACCTAATTTCTTGAAATTTCAACTTTTTTAAACTTCAAATTTCACCTGTTAAACTTGAACTTTCAATTTTTAAACTTGAAATTTTAACTTTTAAAAATTTACATTACACCTTTTTTAAACTAGAAATTTCAACTTTTTACACGCATCTGCTACACGCATTGAGTGTTATTATGTATTTAATGTTATGTATGTATGTATTATTGTCAATAAAATTGGGTATTGTATAACAATATTAAGTTTTGTCATGGTAATAAAAACAGGATAACATGTGATATATATTGAATTTCAGATATAAGAATGGACTTACCATTAGTGGTGCTACGGAACCAACCGTTTTACACACATAAAACTTATGAATCAGTTTTATGTTTCGTGCAAGACATACTTGACAGCTAGAAACGTCGAAATTTGATAATATTTAATTCTTTAATAAATAGACAGGTAGTTAAAGTTGTTAAATATATATTAAAGTCAAAATAAAATATAGTTAATTGTCAAACTAGAGAGGAAAGTGCTTCTTTTTCCCACACAAGCTTGAAGTTTACCTCATGAGCACAGCGAAATAGGCAATTAGAGCGAGAGTGGAAAAAGCTCTTACTTTTCGTGTTAGACACAACACTTTTTTCGCAACATGTTTCTAAAAACGATTTGCGTGGACCTTAAATACACTTTAAGGAAAGATTAGTGGAATAACAAATTGTCATTAGTATCTTTTGCAATTTTTCTTATTTCGAGAGGTGTAATTTCTATCTCTGAATCTTTGTCACACAACATTGTAATTGCGTCCAGATACAATAATATTATCTTGAAAATAAATATATATTATTATTTATAATTTATATTTACAATTTTATAATTCAATACACGTCAAAAGATAGATTACCAGACACAAGGCTGTTTAACAGTATTGCCAATGAACCAATCTTAAATCTAAAGTCAAGTTGTCAAATTGTGAATTAATCTAGAAAAAGAAAAATGTAAGACATAATTGTAATATAATTTAAAATATGTATATTACTTCACGCGAAAAAATATATCACTTACCGAGATCTGCTTAAGCAGAGTGCCACACCCAGTGATGGGTAAAAGGCGTGATGATTTATTTTATTTTACTAAAATTAGGATTTTATTTATAAATTTTACAATATATTTTTTGTAAATAACAATCATGTTGGTAACACTTCTATATTTTCCTCTCTAGAGAGGAAAAGCAGATTTTCCTCACTATTTCGGAAGATGAAAAATGAGTTTTCTAGGCATGATGTATATGACTTAGGTTTCGACTCGATGTGTAACACGAAAGTGCTAGATTGTAATTCGATCTTTCAATAAAATCGTTTGTACTGAATTATAGAACATACATGTAATGTTAAATTTTACAAAATTGACAGATTAAATGATATTTAATGCAAAGAGACCTATTATATCTCTATTTAAACAACTTGTGTCAAAGATGGCAAACAACAACAACATATGAACTAAAGTTACTACATGGCAAGACTACATCTTGTCTATCCAAAAGCTAAACCACCACTGAATATTTGTTGTTGTTTTCCATGGGACGTGCTGTCAAGGGGTAAGAGGGTGGAATCGTTGACTTGGTAAGAGATCACTGTTCTCATGCACGAGTTTACATAAAAAACACCAGACGATTCTAAGGGATGAAATACAAGGATCTAAAGCTATCTCAGACCAACGCACAGCTAAAAATGTACCCAGATATTTCATCACATAATAGTTAACAAGCGCGACAATTCAGAAAAGTCATAAACTCGATAAATAATGATCGAAGAATACTGAAATTATTACAAACATATGCTCCAACTAAAACACTGTCAAGTCAACTTTACAAAAAAAGATATTTAAGATAATATTTAATTTGTCTGTATCTTTAGAAGCTGAGTTGATAATGAAAAATCCTATTTATAACAGAACTAATTCTGAATTGTTTCACTTTGTTACAAATGCATGTAGCGCATGCGCGTAAAAAGATGAAATATCAAGTTTAAAAACGTGAAATTTCAATTTTTAAAAATTGAAATTTCAAGTTTAAAGGGTTAAATTTCAATTTAAAACGTGTAATTACAAGTTTAAAAATGTTGAAATATCAAGAACATTAGGTGAAATATTAACATTAAAAAATTTTGCGTGTAGCCCTTCTACTCTTCCGTAGCGACCAAACTCAATATATATGAAATTAAAATACTAAATGTCTTCTACATCTATAGTCTTCTTCAGGTATTGCTTCACAACCCTGCAGAAATACCTCGATTGACGGAACAGTATTTCCTGGCGCCTGCAAAACAACAAGTGACAGTTGCTGTAACTCCAACGGTTATCAGAACATCGAAGGATCTAATTAAAATTAGTCCGAATATTAGGAATTGCTATTTTGCTAATGAGAGGCAATTACGTTTCTTCAAAATATACACGCAGTATAATTGTAAAACTGAATGTGAAGCAAATGTAACTCGACAACATTGTGACTGTTTGCCATTCTATTTACCACGTGAGTAAATTTTACTATTAAAACATTTAAAAAAAAAATTAACACTTTCAGAATTATAAACCAAAAGTGTTATTTAATAATTATTAGGCGAGATAAATTGTATTTATTGTTTAACTTATATCCTAAAAAATGTAGATGTGTATCGGTTTCGTATAATTTTATTGTTTACAATTTATATTTCTGTTTACTTCTTTAAAATATTTGAGCATAGTAACTTATTTCATACATCCTACGCTCTGTTCGATTTGTAGCAAAATATAATAGATGTTTCTTAATTTTAGGAGACAATGAAACTCAAATATGTGCGTTTGGAAAAGTAAATTGTTTAAATGAAGTAAAAAGTTACGTCTTTTTAAATTTCTTTTATTGAATATTCTTATATAAGATGTATGTCCGCAGATTTAGTGTTCAAATATGAAAACATGTTGAAAAATCATATAATTGCAATAAATGAAGAAGAAGAAACAGAGTTACATATTTTCCAACAATGCAACTGTTTAGCATCTTGCATTTCTTTGGATTATGAAGTTGAACTCTCTCACGCTGAATATTTATTTCACATATCCCGGATGTCCCGCGATCACACCTTTAATTCTTCCTTGTGAGTCTATTATTTACTTTTTTATTTATGCTACTCTGTAATAACAGGAACTAAACCCAAATATGAACGTCGAATTTGAATGCCGTGGTTCTACTTTATATACAATGTTTGCATTACAAACAGTTCTAGTTACTTCTACAAAGCAAGAGTACGCGCAGGGCCGTCTTTATTCGGGAGTTCAAAGGGTGCGGGTGCAGACGGTCGCAAAGTCCTACGCACACAAGCTGAGCGCTATAAATTTCGATTTTTCATTAAACACTAAGTCATTCAATAACAACGTCATTGCACCGTTTCGTACAGTTTGTTAAGTCAAATGCATGCACAAAATAAAAATATAGGCACCAATATTAAATTATTTTATTAAACACACCTCATACCGCTTTCGGCACTTGTTATACCGCTCACAATGTACAAGTTAAAATAGCTCTTATTACTACACACCTAACCATTACCAAAACTGCTCGTCCACGACCCCGAAAAAGACATTTTAATTACGAGGCTACAGATGAGATCATTTTAGACCCAATTAAAAAATTTAAAATACATTTTTATTTTATATACTTGACACTGCTACCTCGAAATTAAATGAGAAATTCGAGTTGCCAATGGATCGGAATAATAATAATAATAATCTCTTAAATAAATAAAAGGCTTCAGAATCCAATGTTTTTATAAAATATTTATTTGTGGACGTTTCGAGCAAAAATATTAGCTCATCATCAGCACCTTAAACTATAAATACAATGGAAGGTTTTGTAAATAAGCGACTGTGGGTAGGAATTGAAAAGTAATAAGCAGGAATCCAGTCAGATATTATACGGTTATTTTTTACTGAGCCAACGTTTCGTTGCCAAGCGCAACTTCATCAGGGCAGCTGTTAGGCCCATCGTGTCAGCCTACGATGGACCGTATACGAAGCTTTCTAAACATATAGCTGATCTTCTTAAAGGCTTCCATGAAGAAAAATACTACGTCAAGAACTCACTGGAACTCATTCAGAACATCGCAGATATAACGCTGCCACCAGGTTATATTCTCATATCACTTGATGTCGTCAGTTTATTCACTAACATTCCACTTGACCTAACTCTGAATGCTGTTGAATCTAAGTGGGGATTGATAAAAAGTCGCACTAACATCCCGAAGGCCGAGTTCTGCTATACCCATGGGTATTTCACGTTCAATGGAAAGTGGTACACACAAACTCATGGCTTCGCGATGGGTAGCCCACTGTCACCTATCGCCTCATGTTTAGTAATGGACTGTTTGCTGGACAGCGTGCTACCGAACGTTCCTTTTGAGATTCCGTTTTTATTTAAATATGTCGACCATCTGCTCACAGCGATTCCTGAGACTAAGATAAATACCATCAAAGACATTTTCAACGGTTACAATCCATATTTACAATTCACGGTTGAAGTTGAAGATGGTGGAAAACTTCCTTTCCTAGATACCTTACTGTGCCGACAGGACAACGGACGCATTTTGTACAAGTGGTACAGGAAACCGTCGTCGTCCACAAGATATATCGATTATAATTCATCTCATCCGAGATCGCAACTTATAAACATTGGTTATAACCTAAAAAGACGCGCCATCAATTTAACGTCGCGGCAGTACAGATATGAGGCGCTTCAGACTGTTAAACATTTATTACGCATCAACAACTATCCTGCTCGCACTGTGCATAAAATCGTTAATAATTTCGGCCCATCGGCTGAACAAAATAACAACACTTGTGGCCCTGACCTACTTACCAAATATTACTCCATTCCGAACGTTGGAATGATGGCGCGATTTTTAAAACAGTTTCTAGAAGGTTCGAGTGAAGTAAATAAAAATCAGTTTGAAGAATAAAAAAAGTGTAGGTAATTTATTTAGCGTAATTAAAGATAAAACCGATACACTACGCAAGTCTAATGTGGTGTACAATATCAAATGCAAAGATTGCCCTGGTTGCTACATTGGGCAGACCAAGCGCTGTGTTAGGGCACGGATGCTTGAACACCAACGCAGCATACGCAATGGAAATGTGTCTGGTAAATGTGCAATTGCCCGTCATTGTGCCGAATCTAGCCACTCATTCGACTTTGACAACATCGCTATCCTTCACACTGAGGCCAACCTCAGCAAGAGACTTTTTCTTGAAATGCTTTCGATCCAGGACAACAAGGAGAGCATTAACTTCAGAACGGATATCAACGACCTCAGCAACATCTACTGCCACATCTTGAACCTCTGCAAATAAGAAGAAGAATACTCCAAGTTTTCTGTTACTTTTCTGTGTTATTCCATCTTGAGCCCATTTGCTCGTTATCTGACTTGTTTGTAGGAGATAATATTTAAAAAAACTTTTTCACTGTTATTCATCTGTTTGATGAGGCTTTCGGCGTTATTTTGTTTGTTATATTTTACTATTAACTACATCTTTTTTGATGTTCTGTATAATATTTTATCTTGTAACTATTTACACATACTTTTTGCTGTAAGTAATTTTATTTTTATTATTGTTTTCGTAGTATCTGTTTGTAATTGCATTTTGCAATGTATTCACCTGTAATTTTTCCTGTTTGTTTCTAGCTGCCCTGATGAAGTTGCGCTTGGCAACGAAACGTTGGCTCAGTAAAAAATAACCGTATAATTTCTGACTGGATTTCTGCTTATTACTTTTCAATAAATACAATAATTATAATATAAAACTAGCAAATTAATCAAAATGTCAAACCTTTAAAAAACGTAAAAATATAAAACAATATTTGTAAAATGTCAATAATAACAAATAAGAAAAAAGATACATTGAAAAATAAAAATTGAAAAAACAGAAAATAATAAATAATTAAAATAAAATATATACAAATTAAATTGTTAAATTCCCTTAAAAATTTTCAGCATATTTTTAATTTTATACGCATCAGTTTGATAATTAATCGAGGTATCATGGTGTAAATTTATATGTAACGTTTCTAATATAAGTCTATGCTTATTATTTTGCATAACATCAATAATTTTGGTTTCAGAAAAATTAAAAATATGTCCAGTCTTCAGGTTTTAATTTTACAATTGAGCATGAATTTAATAATTCTATTCTGGATGTTACTTTATTTAAATCTAATAATAAAATTTATTCAATTTTGCCTTATAAACACATGTTTAATTACTTGGATACAGACCATTAAAGTTGTTGTTTTATAAATAGCCATTTAAAAATTTTATTTCGCTAGCGGTTTAAAATGTTTATTTCACTAGCGGTTTAAAAATGTCAAATATATGTCAATTAAAATAAATCCTAAATTTATTATATAATTATACATACGAAAGTTTACATTTCTCGTAGCACTAATTCGTTGTTCACGACTTTATACAACTATTTATTCAATTTTGCCTTAATAAACTTCTACAATTTGAGTATAGGATTTTTTTATATGAAGTCAAAATCTTGAAATGTCACTAATCGCTGATTGTGAGTTTTGTTGTTACGTTGCCATGGGATGAATTGTTTACAGGAAAAGAAAATTGGAACAACCCATGGCAACGTAACAACAAAACTCACAATCAGCGATTAGTGACATTTCAAGATTCTGACTTCATATAAAAAAATCCTACACTCAAATTGGAGAAGTTTATTAAGGCAAAATTGAATAAAAAGTTGTATTACACTCGCGGTATAAATGTATGTTCAACTCGCGGTATTAACGCGCTTGCGGCTTCGCCGCTCGCGCGCTTAAACTTACCGCTCATTAAACATACATTTATACCGCTTGTATAATAAATAACTATTATACGAATTGGTTTAGAAAAAATACTGCATCTGGTAGATATCTCAATTTTTATTTTTATATTGATATACGATACAAGAAAAGTGTTGTAATTGCTTTAGTTGACCGTTGTTTTAAGCTATCTGAACCATGTTATCACAATTCAAATTTACAATTTATTAATAACATCTTAATTCGTAATGGTTACCCTCCATCTTTTATTTAAAAAAAAACATATATAAGACAGACTATATAAATTGGTTCATGGAAATAATAATGACAATAATAATTTTCAAGTTAATTTACCAAATAATGAAGATAAATTTGTTGTAGCTATTATTCCTTTTGATAACAAATTAATATCTGGAATTAGAAAAACTATTGGTAATTGCAATATTAAAATAACAGGCGCGGTGGCCGAGCGTGTTAAAGCATATCTCTTAACAGACTGTGACGTCACCCGAACCAAGGTTCGTCAGTTCGAATCCGCCTGTCGACAATGTGTGATTTGTCGTAAAATATAAAAAACAGTTACATGTATTTATCACACTCGGGCTCTATAAACTAGTCACTTATAGGCTTTAAATAATGTAGCATTTGACTACGAAAACCGGCAGTACGGCAGTGTAAAAATTGCGGCTCGGTGTGCCCGGTAGACCTAGGCCCGAATGGGCTGTAGTGCCCATCAGAAGAAGAAGAATATTAAAATTATAACTACTAACTTCACTAATATTAATTCGCACAAACTAAGGACAAAATTGAAAAATCTTAATATAAAATTGTTGTATACAAAATTCCAAGTGGGTCTTGTGGAAAATGTTACATTGGATAGACTTCACAACCGTTAGAAAAAAGAATATATCAACATAATTATTATTGCAAGCTTCTTGATCCAAATCATAGTGCTTTAACTCGTCACCATCAGGAGACTGGACATATTTTAAATTTTTCTGAAACCAAAATTGTTGATGTTATGCAAAATAAAAAGCATAGACTTATTTTAGAAACGTTACATATAAATTTACACCATGATACCTCGATTAATTATCAAACCGATTCGTATAATAATTTAAAATATGCTCAATTTTTTGTAGGGAATTTAACAATTAAATTTGTATATATTTTATTTTAATTATTTATAATTTTTTGTTTTTTATATTTTTATTTCCCATATGTACCTTTTTTCTTTTTTGTTACTATTGACATTTAACAAATATTGTTTTATATTTTTACACAGTCTGTGTTAGACAGCCGATGCGATCAGACGTGTCGTTTGCTAGCAAACAAATCCGAGTGTATATTTAATCAGTGTGACATAATCAGCAAATGCTGATATAATCATAAAATAAACAATTATTAAGTGTTCATAAAGAAATAGTAAAACAAAGTAAGTTTTCATAGTGAAGTGCAATATTAGAATTACAGCTGGTAATCTCAGCACGGGAATAAGTCCGGGTGTGGATTCCACACTCGGACTTAACATGAATCAACTCAGTGGCGTTTCAACAATTGACTCACAACAATCATCGCGCCCAACAACAACACAAATAATGTCTGCAATCAATCAACAATCTATCCAACAAATGACGCAAATTGACGGGCTTGAACAATATATTCAACCAGGCACGTTTATGGATCCAAACATCCAAACAAACAATCAATCAACAACCCAACCTAACATGATACAACACACGAGTTCGACAACCACACCAATACATAGTAGACCAGGAAATCCTTCCGATAAATACCCAAGACCGCAAAAACAGTACCAGACAATAATTAAAAGAAAAAGTCAAACCATAGCTAGCAGTCCATACACAACTAATCGACCAACTCAGAAGACTAGCAAACCAGCATTTGAAATCGAAACCTCAAATCGCTACGATCTACTTGCGAACTCCACCACTGAGGGAATGGAAACTGAAAACAATATTAATGGTCAAAAACAACACCCCACCAAAAGACAACAGCCTACAACACAAGAACGAACAGCAGAACGAAAACCACCACCAATATTTATTCCGGCTATTAGCAATATATCGGCGATGACTCAAATAATAAAGACATTCATAACCACTGAAGATAAATTCGTATTCAAACTAATAAATGGTAACATGAAACTTATGGCCGAAAACGGAGAAACATATAGCAAAATTATCCAAGGTTTACAGTCAAAAAACATTGACCATCATACTTACCAAATAAAAAAAGACAGAGCTTTCAGAGTGGTGTTGCGTCACTTACACCACACAGCCGATCTAGATGACCTAAAAGAAGAATTAAGAACAAAAGGACACAAGGCAAGAAACATTCATAACATACGACATCGAATTACTAAACAACCCTTATCACTATTCTTCATCGACATTGAACCAGCAGATAACAACCGAGATATCTATGAAATCAAGACAATTGGTAATGCAATTATTCAATTTGAACCTCCTCATGTTAAAAGAGAAATTATCCAATGCAAACGCTGCCAAAGATACGGGCATTCTAAAACTTACTGTTTTCGACCATATAGATGCATTAAGTGTGGCGAAACTTACACAGGGACACACGAATGTCAAAAAAAGAAAGAAGATCCTCCAATATGTGCACTATGCCAAGGGAAACATCCAGCCAATTATAAAGGCTGTCAAGTTTATAAGGATATACGACAACGAAGATTCCCCCCTTTACGCAACAAAAATTTGAACACCGAAACAACCCAAGAAGCCGAAAATCAAGATGAATCATCCCCAACACTAATTAACTCACCCACACCGTTAAACGCACGCCAACCGGGATTCTCATACTCGGGCGCAGCACGTAACCACGAAAGGAATCAGCCAGCAGAAAACAGCATAACAAACGATTTAAACGAAACGATGAAACTAATGATCATCGAAATGCGAGCTTTTATGAAGCAACAATCAGAACAAATGACAACACTAATGAACCTGTTATCGACAGTCATCAACAAAATCAACTAATGGAGCACACCCTTAAAATCGCAGCATGGAACGCCAACGGCTTGGCCAATCATAGCCAAGAATAAAACATATTTATAAGTTCTAACAAAATAGATATAATGTTAATCTCGGAAACGCATTTTACAGATCGAAACTATCTAAGAATCCCCCAATACTCAGTATATGACACAAAACACCCAGATGGAACAGCACATGGGGGCTCAGCAATAATAGTGAGAAATAACCTTTCTCACTATGAAATGATGCAATATCAAACCGAAAAAATACAATCAACCGCCATCACAGTCGAAACCTGGAACGGACCTATGACTGTAGCAGCAATATACTGTCCGCCAAGACACAATATCATCGAAGATGAATACAAAGAATACTTTCAAACACTTGGACAGAGATTTATCGCGGGAGGAGATTACAACGCGAAGCACAGAAATTGGGGATCAAGACTAATAAACCCAAAAGGAAGACAACTCAACAAAACAATAAGCGACAACAACTTAAAGTATTTCTCTACCGGCGAACCCACCTACTGGCCGACTGACAGAAACAAAATACCCGATCTTGTGGATTTCTTTGTTACAAAAGGAATCCCAAACAACCACTTGATAGTATCTTCCAACCTAGATCTGAGCTCAGATCACTCCCCAATTATTGCTATCGTCAGCTCCTCAATAATCACGATCCAGAACCCACCCAGGCTACACAACGATAAAACTAACTGGGATAAATTTAGAAAGCAAATCGAAGAAAATATCGATCTCAGCATTCTACTAAATACATCCGAAGAAATAGAAAGAGTGACAGAAAGTTTCGCTAAACTAATACAGGAAGCAGCGTGGTCAGCAACTCCAAAAACAAGACCACAAGAAAAACAATTTGAAATACTGCCAATGCAAATCAAAGAGCTGATAGCAATCAAGAGAAGAAGGAGAAGAATATGGCAAAACTCCCGCCAGCCCGTAGACAAAACCAGACTCAATATGGCAATCAGAGAGCTAAAAGAAGCGATTCAGGATTTAAAAAATTCTCACTTCGAGGAATATGTAAAATATTTAACACCCACAGCAGCTACTGAATACTCGCTGTGGAAGGCCACAAGACGGCTCAAAAGACCTAAAACATCAGTTCCGCCAATCAGAAAACCAGATGGTAATTGGGCTCGCAGCCCTAAAGAAAAGGCAGAAACATTTGCTGAACACCTGCAGAAAGTATTCCAACCATTCCCACGAAGTGCCAATGTTAGTGATGCAAACATAATAAATTACCTAAAGGAACCAGGACAAGAATCAGTACCATTAAAGGCATTCTCTCCAAAAGAAATTCTTCTATGCATCCAAAATGAACTCAACGAAAAGAAAGCTCCAGGTTTTGACCTGATAACAGTTCGCACACTAAAAGAACTACCAAAGAAGGGACTAATGATGCTCACATCAATCTTTAATGCCATACTAAGAATCGAACACTTTCCTGCTAACTGGAAAGTTGCCGAAATAGTAGTTATTCCCAAACCAGGTAAAGACCCAAAAGAACCAGCCTCATACAGACCCATTAGTCTACTGCCAGTTATCTCCAAATTATTCGAGAAAATGTTACTCAAACGAATCAAACCAATCTTGGTAAAAAATAACATCATCCCAGATCATCAATTTGGCTTCAGAAACCACCATGCCACGATTGAACAAGTTCACAGAGTCACAAATGTCATCAGAAATTGTTTAGAAAACAAAGAATACTGCTCGGCTGCATTTCTCGATGTCAGTCAGGCATTTGATAAAGTTTGGCATGACGGCCTACTTTTCAAACTTAAAAACAACATGCCATCAAAAATATATAACATCTTGAAATCCTATCTGTCTAACAGATATTTTCAAATCAAATTTCAAGGCGTACACACCCAACTGTACCCAGTTAAATCCGGCGTCCCACAGGGCAGCGTTCTGGGACCAATGTTGTACACTGTATATACAGCTGATCTGCCAACAAAACACACAACAACAACAGCAACATTTGCGGATGACACCGCCATTCTAGCTGTCGATTCTGATCCAGAAACCGCCTCAGATCAGTTACAAGAAAACCTTAACCTAGTCCAAGACTGGTGCCAAAAGTGGAGAATACAACTAAATCCAACCAAATCAACTCATACGACCTTCACATTAAACAGACAAACATGCCCAGCCGTGAACCTCAATGGTACAGAACTACCCCAAGCCGAGGGAGCGAAATATCTTGGGATGACACTAGACCGAAGATTAACCTGGCACAATCACATTACTGTCAAAAGAAAACAACTCGGCATCAAAAGAAACCAATTATCATGGCTCATAGGTAGAAAATCTCAATTGTCAATAGAAAATAAATTGCTGCTATATAAAGTCATCCTTAAACCGATTTGGACGTACGGGATTCAATTATGGGGCACAGCCAGCAGATCATCTACAGCAGTACTGCAGCGGTTTCAATCAACTACATTGCGTATGATTACAAATGCCCCATGGTATGTTACCAATGACACACTACACCATGATTTGAAGATGCCAACAGTAAAAGAAGAAATTGGAAGATTCAGCACCATATACCAACAAAGACTGGAACACCATCCGAACACACTCGCAATGAATCTCCTAGATAATAGTGAAACCATCTACAGACTCAAAAGACATCACGCACTCGACCTACCAAACATAGCATAATCTTGCATTGTATAAGTGTAAATTAATTAATGAATTTAATTAAGTGTGGCGAGTACCGCCACTAGGCGTAAACTCCTTCATGTTAAATGTGCTTATATAGTATTAGTTTATAGTTCTGGCGAACTGATTACTAATAAGACCCAATAAAAACTTCAACAAAAAAAAAAAAAAATATTTTTACTTTTTTTAAAGGTTTGACATTTTGATTAATTTTCTAGTTTTATATTATAATTATTGTATTTATAGTTTAAGGTGCTGATGATGAGCTAATATTTTTGCTCGAACGTCCACAAATAAATATTTTATAAAAACATTGGATTCTGAAGCTTTTTCTTTATTTAATAGATTATTATTATTTTTCTGATCCATTAGCAACTCGAATCTCTCATTTAATTTCGAGATAGCCGTGTCAAGTAAATAAAAAAAAATTATTTTAAATTTTTTCATTAGGTCTAAAATCTGTGGTCTCGTAATTAAAATGTCTTTTTCGGGGACGTGGACGAGCAGTTTCGGTAATTGTTAGGTGTGTAGTAAGAAGAGCTATTTTAACTTGTACATTGTGAGCGGTATAACAAGTGCCGAAAGCGGTATGAGGTGTGTTTAATAAAATAATTTATTCAATTTTGCCTTATAAGCACATGTTTAATTACTTGGATACAGACCATTAAAGTTGTTGTTTTATAAACAGCCATTTAAAAATTTTATTTCGCTAGCGGTTTAAAATGTTTATTTTACTAGCGGTTTAAAAATGTCAAATATATGTCAATTAAAATAAATCAAAAATTAATTATATAATTATACATACGAAAGTTTACACTTCTCGTCGCACTTATTCGTTGTTCACGACTTTATACAACTATTTATTCCATTCTGCCTTAATAAACTTCTACAATTTGAGTATAGGATTTTTTTATATGAAGTCAAAATCTTGAAATGTCACTAATCGCTGATTGTGAGTTTTGTTGTTACGTTGCCATGGGATGAATTGTTTACAAGAAAAGAAAATTGGAACAACCCATGGCAACGTAATAACAAAACTCACAATCAGCGATTAGTGACATTTCAAGATTTTGACTTCATATAAAAAAATCCTACACTCAAATTGTAGAAGTTTATTAAGGCAAAATTGAATAAAAAGATGTATTACACTCGCGGTATAAATGTATGTTCAACTCGCGGTATTAACGCGCTTGCGGCTTCGCCGCTCACGCGCTTAAATTTACCGCTCATTAAACATACATTTATACCGCTTGTATAATAAATAACTATTAATATTGGTGCCTATATTTTTATTTTGTTTAATTTGCTAGTTTTATTTGTATTCATTGTATTTATATTTTAAGGTGCTGATGGTGAGCTAATATTTTTGCTCGAAACGTCAACAAATAAATATTTTATAAAAACATTGGATTCGGAAGCCTTTTCTTTATTTAATATATTATATAATAGAATCCTTTTTAAAATATATATTATAAATATTAATAATCAGAATAAATTGGTACCTATTGATGTATTTTTCCGCCTTTTAAATTGAAAAAAAATGTGTTGATTTTTAATTTGTATAATTTATTGTTTTATTTGTATTATATAAGAATTTTGAGAAATAAATCAATGAAACATTAAAAATTACATTGCGTTTTTTTGGATGCAAAGAGCTGGGGCGCAGGTTGACCACCCGGCACCCCGGCGCAGAATATGGTTAAGACGGCCCTGAGTACTCGTGTTCAAATCACGCTAATTTCAACTTAAATAATATAAACAAGAGATTTTATCGTCGAATTCTACATAAGCTATTATCATTAGGACCTATGATCCTGTTGTACAGAGTAACAAATAAATAAAAATTATAAACTTGTAATAACCTATATAATATTTTTAAATCAACTTGTCCGTAGGGTTGAAATAACACCAATGAATATATTCTTCAAAGAATCCCAGTTTTTGGCACTTGATCGCAGTGAACTCTATGGACAAACAGACTTTATTGCAAACATTGGAGGAGTTCTTGGACTGTTTCTAGGATTTTCCTTCTTGTCTTTCCTGGAAATTATTTATTTTCTAACTCTGCGAATGTGGAGCAAATTATATAATCTAAGAAAAAGTACAAAACCTCCTGAACCAAAACAAGATAAATATATACCAACATTGAGCGAAACGGTGGAAGAACAATTAAAGATACCATGGATAAAATAAGATAATAAGACGCTAATTTTCGCATATGTGTAGTTTGCAGTTTGAAAAAACACTCTTCAAATACATAGATATAATATTATTACTGCTCTTTTGACATAATTTTTATTACAGACTGCTTGCTTATGAGGTTCATGTATTATTATCCATGATAAAGCGGTCTTTGACAAACAAATGAAAAACTTTTTTGTGGATTTATTATCTTTAGTAGTCTGAGTTTATACTAAAATGGATAAAATTTATAGGGATCTGTCATAAAGTGTCTCTACAAAAGGGTTTATTGCCACAAGATATTTATGATGATACAATCTCTGTATTGCATGATTCGGCCTTCTCTTACCAAGTAATTAAAAATAGGTCTCAGAATTTTATATTAGAAAGAGAGTAATGTAAATATGCACAAGATGTGAGAACACATAAAATAGTCGTGATCCAAGATAATATTGATTCGGGTTATGACATGATATTCAATAATCGAAGGATTACAGTAAATATCATGTGACTTATCAGTACGTAGTGTTGAAAATATTTTACACCACGAATTAGGTCTTTAAAGAGTCTTTAGTCATTGGTTTCCTAAAATGTTAACTGCAGATCAAAAATTGTTATTTATTGCATTTACTATAATTATATTTCATATTTACTTGAATATTGTAAATTTGGACGCACTGCACATTTGGGTTCCTATCTCATTTGTTTCGTTTTGTTACCTGATTCTTAGCGATTTGTAATAAAAATTTAGCATATTTTAGGCGTCTATAGTCAGAGCAACAGAACCCTCGGTATGTTGTTGTTGCGGTTAGATATATGTTAATTACTTTATTGGAACTTTTTGATAATTCCTTTATGTAACAAGGATGCAGTAATCTCTCTCATGAAGTAACACCTCATAAATAATTAATTTAAATTGAATATGTATTGTATGACGGGAACAAAATATGTCACATATTATTGGTATAATATTTGAATAAGTCAATCTTGTCATATCGCAGATTTTCTCGATTGTAATTACACAAGAGCTTTTTATTTTGCCGGATAAATTTCTGTTTGTCACGAAACCTTGTTACCTAGCAATTTGATAATTTAATAACATCACGACGTAGGTGAAGTGATTTTATTTTATAAACAGTTTTCGAGTCAAATTACTGTCAGGTTAAACTGAAATTTATCCAAAGAACATTAAATGCTCCAGTGTAATTCGGCAATATAATTTAACGACATTTTATTTATAAAAAGATTTATTTTAAAGTGCAATTAGTAAAACTACAATTATTATATATGATTTTTGTTGACATGTTTTCTTCACCAAGATTTGTCACTTCCTTTGTCATAGTGGAAGATTTAAAACTGTTTGTTCTTAGATTTGTAATTAAATTTTCAGGATGTGTAGAGTCTAATTGAAGATAAGGTTTTATTGAGGTAGAATGGGAATGACCTGTTATTTTAATATTTTGTTGATCGCTTACTCCTGCTTTTGTTAACGAAGATACAGTGCTAGCGTGATTTGAATGATTCGTTATCTTATTACTCTTAATGTCAATTCACATTTTATTAGCTGTATTTTTATTTCATTTAGATATTGAATTTACTCCCAAAGGTAAATTTTTGTACCAGCGTAACGAATGTTAATATATCCAAAAGGGATTAGGAGTCAAAAATAAACGTTCTGGTGTAATATTTTCTGAACGTTTACTCATCAGTAATCTAAACAATCTTACTTTACGTGAACATTCCATCAATTCCATTTTCTTCTTTAAAATAATATGCCATGCTACTATAAGCTTCTTTTTCTCTCCGTGCCAGCTCATAAGAAGCTATATAAAAAAAACTTTTTTTACAAACCTTCAGGTTTATTTTCATCCCACAGTATAGCCATTTGGATTATATGTGCTTTATTAATAGCTTTCTTTTCTCAGGATTACGTTGTAGTTCTTTTCTTTTAGCGGTTGAATTCCTGAAAATATTTCTTCTGTACCATTTTGGCTGTTGAATTACATATTGTTTTCACTACGCATCTTTTATAATTTTTTCCATTTATTTTTCGCATATTATAAGCTCAATCTAGCAAAAAATTTGAAATTTGACGTATAAATGCATGATTTCTTGTTTTTTTGTGTTCGTAGGCACACTTTTATTTATATTTTCCTTCATATTTTCATCAGAAATATTGCCGAATCTGTTCATATTTGCAGTTAAACGATAAATACTGTAAATGACATTAATGTAGTTGGTGTTTTGATATGGTTGCTAGGAGAGAGGTAAATAACGTTTTATCACTTGCAAAAAGTTACCTATCTTTTTTCCGCTGTCGAAACAATAAATTAGTTTTTTCTTTATGACTTACTTTATATTGGAGTTAAATTATCATTAAAATTTCTCATGTCTGTATTCAGTTAGATTCAGTATTCTGATACCCCATTTTAATTCTTCTGTACTGATATTTGTATCTTCGTAATTTAAAAATAAGGACTATTTTTGTATTTCCTTCAATATATGTGCTATAACGTTTTTATCAATAAAAAAAATTGCAATCAAAATAATTCAATTCCGCTAACGCTTATTACGGCCGTTTCATACCATCGTTTTACCATATAAAAATTTATCCTGAGTTGTTTTACTTCATATATTTGAAAATTTATGTTTAGGAATTTTATTATATGAAACGGCAATGATAAACGTTAGAGCAATTCAATGCAATTGGTCATGATATTATGTAACAAGTGTAACGTTATATTAAAATTTCGAGTTCGGTGAAGTTTATTATTCATTAAATAAAACACGATTAATGAAAACACTAACAAAAATATTTATTTAAAACGAAAATAATGTAGTACAACTACTAAGACATATATTTATATTCACATGCACTGTTCACACTTCAAATACAGAAAATCTTGCCGGCCCAAACTCTCCCTTGTATACTGGAACAAGATATTCTACAACATTCGCGAGCTTCTGGAACACTGTACAAGCATGACGCAGAGCGAACAGGTTCGGACTTGTCTCTGTATTGCGTATGAGACGAAACAGGGCCGTACTCGCTACACTGCCCCCTCCTTAAGGATGTTTCGTCCCGAAACTTTTCTGCGCAATGCCTATATCTGCACGTTGATCCCCGTGAGCACTGTGACGTTTGGTGGAAATAACAGTCCACAGTTCTTTTCACTACTGTTGAACCACAGGGATTATAGCTGCACACCAGGATCTCAATTCCGGTATATTCCAGCATGTTTCTTATAATTCTCCAGCTCAATTCATCAAGGCCACAGCCTAGCTTTGGTACAGCTAGTTTTAGAATATCCTGATCGAGCAGCACACCACGTAGATCACATAGGGCGTCCCAGACGGCGCGATAAGTTGGTTTCTCGTGGGACAGATGTTTGGTTACCAGGTAAAAAATACTTCTGTTTCGGCTCGACTGTCGGTCGGCTATCTGTAGCAGTGTTTCGACATATGGATGTTGCTGCCGTAGTTCTTCCAGTTGGCCGAACTTTTTCTTAAAAACCACGCGATTCCTCGAGACATCTGTAGATCTTGGGCCACACAATGCGCTAATGAGTATTTTGTAGACACTTTGAATAAGTCTCCCTGATGTTCTTTGGTCACACAATTTCGTACTTTATGGCCCGTAGAATAGGAGGCCATGAACTCGTCAAAGGTGGTTTCCGGATCTTGTACATTAATTCGTCGAGCGAAAGGAGCCAATCGGTTGAAATGAATCACTCTTGGTTTTCCTCCAGTCCTTTTCCAGATTCGATAGATGACGTCATTTATTCGCTTCAGCTTTGGAGACATTCCATGGTGACGCTGTGGGTTGTGTAGCCAAACCAGATCCCCGGCTTGATATCCACCATTCTCAGCCTTGACATCATATTGATCTTTCATCCGGTCACTAGCGCTCTGGATGTTGGAGCGTACTTGCTCATGGATGTCGTTCATCTTCTTCCGAAGTTCGCTGACGAAATCTTCGCCAGCCAAATTTTCACTTGGCTTGCTGCCGAACTTCAAGTCGCAGGGCAATCGCAGTTCATGACCAAAGACGATGCTAGCCGGAGTCTGTCTTGTTGTTTCATGGACAGATGATCGATAAGCTAACAGGAACATTGATAGATGACAATCCCAGTCCCTTTGGTGGCCGGAGACAACCTTGGAGAGGTGTCTATTGATGGTTCTGTTCATGCGTTCGACCATGTCATCTTGACTGTGAGTGTAGAGCAGTTGTTCTTGTTTTGCGAATGTTCAATAGCTCGCAGATCGCTTGGAACAAAGACGACTCGAAGTTTCTACCTTGGTCGGAGTGTAGTTCCAACGGTACCCCGAATCGGCAGATCCGCTGGTTGACAAGTTCGTCTGCTACCGTAGCGGCTTCTTGATTTGGCAAGGCATAAGCTTCAACCCACTTGCTGAAGTAGTCCATGACCACTATGATGTATTTATTTCCCTTGTCAGATTCTGGAAATGGACCAGCCATGTCGATTGCGATTCTTTCAAATGGGCTCCCAACATTGTATTGACGCATTGGGGCTCTCCGACGTATTTGCGAAGAGATGAACAAATACGTAACGTTTTATACGTCAAATTATTAGTATTTATTTTGACCAACTGTGATATTAAATCAATATTAGGGTTTATTATTATCAAAAATGAATAATTATTCAGATGAAGAAAAGTTGCAAATAATTAAATGGCATTATTCTGGTCATAGTTAACGACTAATTCGTGACTATATTAGTGCTATTTGGCAGCATCATGATATTCCTAGTACGGCAACTATTCAGAGGTTTATAGTAAAGTTTGAAAAGACAGGAACACTAAATTTCAAGAAAGAAATAAATGAAAGAATTTATAACAATGAAGAAAATATTCTTGCTTTAATAGAACTGGAGCCAACAATGAGTGTGCGGGATATATCCAGAGAACTAAATATAAATTTTATGACAGTGCATAGAATTCTCAAAAAACATAAATACATTCCTTTTAAATTTCAAAACCACCAAAATATTTTGGAACGAGATTTTAAACGGCGTGCCTCATTCTGTGAAATAATGATGGAGAAATCAAATTGTAATAGAGAATTTTTAAGTAGTATTTTATTCACAGATGAATGCACATTTACCATGAATGGCGAACCAAACTGTCATAATTATCGGTACTGGTCACAAAATAATCCACATAATATTGTAGAATCGAGGACACAATATCATCATACTGTCAATGTGTGGGCAGGAATTTTTGATGATAAAATCATTGGCCCATTCTTCATCCAACGACTAAATTCAGCATCATATTTATTAATTAATGCTGTTGGACCACAAATTGTTGAAACAAACAAAGAAAATGTGTAGTTCCAGCATGATGGCTGCCCTGCACATAGCACTAGAGAAGTTGTGGAATATCTAAACCATGTATTTCCTGAAAGCTGGATAGAACGAAATGGACCTGTTAACTAGCCAGCACGGTCGCCAGATTTAAATCCGTGCGATTTTTTTTTATGGGCCATTTAAAATCTAATGTTTATAAAAAAAGATACCAGAATTTAGAAGAACTTAAAAATGCTATATTACAAGAATGCCAGAAAATAAATAATCGACAATTAAAGAATACTTGAGAAAGCTTCTACAACAGATTAGGTTATTGTTTAGCTCAAAACGGTGGACTATTTGAACATCTAATTTAACAATTTAAGAATATTTAGTTTGTTGATGTTTTATTGAATTAAATTTATGTTACATTAATTAATTTGTTAAATAACAACCTATCTTAAATATTTTATCGAGTTTATTATTTTATTATTCTTAAATAATAAATCTAAAAAATATTTTGCCTTTTTATTATTAAATTTTTATTTAGAAAATAAATATTTAGTACGTAAAAATGATTTTGACAATTTATTCTGACATTGACGTATAAAACGTTACGCATTTGTTCATCTATTGTTTTTAATTCCATGGCTATTACTATTAAATTGAAATTACGTGAATTTTCAAATTTAATTTCTACAGTTATGAAGTAGTCAAAATTAATTTTGTTTATTGATTCGAATGTAGAATTTTTGAAACATTTTTTCCTAAAATAATTAGGGAAGCAATGCGCACGGAAAAACTGATTTGCCATGTTAAACGCCTATGTTTCACTTTTCGTGTTACACCCGGTATATATATATATATATTGAAAAATAAGAAAATATTACAGCGTTAAAAAATCACTGCCTTTCAAATGGAAGTAAATAATTATTATGAGTAAAAAATAATTAATCGATACCTTAGAATAACAAGGTTTTAACTAGATCTACATAAAGATATAAGTAGCAAATATAATATAGTAATGAGAAAGATAAAGATTACATTATTTTCTTTAACCTATGTTTAAATTCATTAATTGTTGCAGAACTTTTAATATTCTGTAGCAGACTATTATACATGATGTTACCTTTGCGAAAAAGATACAGACCTGTTTTACTTTTTTGTTAGTTCTTGGAACATATAAATAACTTATTTGTCTTGGAACATAGCTGTGAATATCTTGTACAAATTTCAAATTAGTTGACAGATAATTTTGAACTATCTTTAACAATTTAGATTTCATTCTGCAATTTTTTTACGCTCAACCACCGCAGTGTATTTAAAATTAAGTTTATGATCGAACATATGTTGTAATTTTTGGAGCACCTCTAATTGCGTACTTGTACACATAATAAGTATTGTGGAACAGTATGTAAAATATGACAAGATAATTATATTATAAATTACCTACGTACTCCACGTTGTAGGATGTGCAATACATGATAATTTTTTTTTTTACAAATATATTGTATATGCTTATCAAACTGTAATTTATTGTCTATAATTACACGAAGATACTTAATTTATTCTACAGTTCTAATTAAGTTCCATCTATTTTTACATTATTCATAGTTTAAAGTGACCCCGAGAATAAAACAAGGATTTTGTATTACTTTTATTAAGTTTTAATTTATTAATATTCATCCATTTCTCTACATTCATAAGATTGCTGTTGATGAGATCATCCAAGTGATATTTATCCTTACCGTCGATATAAATAAGCGAAAAAATAGTAGTGGTTCCATTACACTAACCCAGATATGGCCATACATTTTCATTGGCGGACAATATTTTGGTTGGAAAAATGCTCGCGGGCCAATCACTACACAGCTTATTATAGGAAATACAATGTTAATTTTTTTATATCGATTTATTCTGTTCTATTATTTTTTTACGAAATAGAAGAATAAAATAGTTTCGGAGCTAAAAACTACACCTAATGATCTTATTATAATTATTATTAACAATGAAAACTAAAATGTTTATGCTGCATCATAATAATAAATAAAAATTTTACAAAAATGTATTAATATTATAATCAATTAAATTTAATGAAACAAATGAAGTTCTTTGGTTTGCTAATAACTTCTCAATCTCGGGCTTCAGACTTGTGGGAGCCATTTTTAAATCGCTTCTAATTGTTCATCTGTTAACCTGGATCTTGGTGGGGTTTTATTGCTGTTCATGAGTGAGAATGTGTGTTCATACATATATGTCGAACCAAATATGACGAACATTTTCATCGCAAGTGTACGTAAATTTACATATTTATCTTTATTTATGTTACTCTGCACAACGTGTCTTTAGTTAAAAAAATTTATCAAATCTACGATAAAAATCATTTAATAATGCTCTTAAATTACTAATGTAGCAGTTATTTTTTTCTTGAGAAACATTCGATGACGACTTTTTTCATTTAAGTTTATGGTAAATAGTAGTGCTGGCAAAAATTGAGGCTTTAAAAAAAGACCGGTCCTAGTAGGAAAAGACCAGACCTAAAAAAGACCCGATTAACCAAATGGTTAAAAGACTGGTTAAAGACCGGTTGAAAGACCGGTTGAAAGACCGGTAAAAAAACCGGCTAAAAGACCAGTTAAAAAAACCGGTCTTTTATAAACCAAAAGACCGGTTAAGAAACCGGGCCCGGTTGACAATACTAGTAAATTCTAAGACAGTATGACTATGAATGAGTAAAGTTCATTCGTAAACTAGAACTAATTGAAAACTTAAAGCCGGTTAAAGACTGTTAAAAAAAACTATAAAAGTATAAGACTTACCCCCACTCTTTTATAATAACAATAACAATAATAATAATAATATTTATTTCCCAACAAGAACCAATTACAGGGAAATTCATACAAAAATGTTTATATTTAAAAAAATAATAAACATACAAAGAAAAAAACAAAGTAAAAATACATTAAATAAAAATATCGCTAATCTGCAGTTCGGCGTTCCGGCACATCACATAAATGGGGGACCTCTGTAGTACATCAGTATGCGGCGTCGGTAAATAGAACGTATTGGTGATCCTAGAAACAGATCGCGGGACTTGTATAGGTATACGAGAAAGCAAAAAAGGCGCATCAACCATATTGTGAAATAGCATCCATAAAAATTTCGCAGTGCACAATTCGCGTCGTTGACTTACGGAGGGACGGCCATGTCTCAGAAGAAGAGAATTCTGATCAATTCCTCTATCAGGATAGACATTGTCTAATTTGAAAGATAAAAATTTCAGAAATCTTCTATGAATACGATCAATAGCAAGACACTGATAGGTATAATGAGGATACCAAACAATTACAGCATATTCTAGTTTACTGACAACTAGAGCAAAATATAACGTTTTGAGAAGACTGACGTCATGAAACATTTTAGAAATTCTCATTATGTATCCTAATGTTTTACTGGCAGCAGCGCAGATGTTTTCAATATGTTCAGAAGAACTCAGATTCGGAACAAATGTGACCCCTAAATCCTTGACAGAAGTGACTTTAACAAGAGGAATATCATGCATATGATAAGCATAGATAAGAGGCGAAGCTCGGCGGGTAAAAGACATTATGCAGCATTTTTCTACATTAACAATTAATTTGTTGACATGACACCATTGGAGCAGACCCTCAATATTATTTTGTAGAAAAACAGCATCATCGACAGAATTAATTTTATAATAAAGTTTCAAGTCGTCAGCATATGCGAGCACAGGACAGCTTAAAGATAACAGTAGCTCGTTTATAAAAAGTAGAAACAAGAGCGGTCCTAAGTTAGAACCCTGCGGAACTCCAGATGTGGCAGTAAATTTAAACGAAGTGAAACCATTATAAAATACGTAAGAATGACGATTACTTAAATATGACCCAAGAAGTTTTAATAAAACGGAAGAAGCACCAAATGAGCTAATTTTAGCGAGTAGGATACCATGATCAAGAGAATCGAAGGCATGCGAAAAGTCCGTATAAACCACATCGGCTTGATCACGTTCATCTAGGACTTCAGATATAAATTGAGTGAAACAAATAAGATTAGTTGAGGTCGACCGACCCTTCATGAAGCCATGTTGATCAGACGATATGAGAAAACGAGTAGAACCATATATAGAGTTATAAATAACCATTTCAAAAAGTTTTGCGAAATTGTTCAATATAGAAATAGGCCGATAATTGTTTATGTTAGATTTATCGTTTTTCTTCAGAACTGGAGTGATTCTAGTTTTTTCCAAGCTGTCGGAAAGGTACATGTATTAATAGCTAGATTAATTATAATGCAGAGTGGTTTAGCAAGAATAAATCGAGAATCTTTAATTAAGAAGTTTGGAATTAAATTCTCACCAGCTGAGGGTTTCTTAGAGAGAGACGACATTAAAGAGATAAGTTCATCTTCAGTAACTGAATTAATAGAAAAGGTCGGAAAATTAGAGTATTCATCACAACCATTGAATGGTGAACTTTGAATGAAAAATCCAGAGAAATACGTGGCAAATGCGTTAACAATGTCTTGGGGATTGTCGAATGTAGTAGATTGGCCATCATGAAGTGCACTGGGAATACGGGTATTACCTTTTTTTAATTGAACGTACTTCCATAATTCAGTGGGATTGTTTATAAGGTCAGATTCTACTTTACGTATGTAGGAGTCATAAGCTTCCTTTATTTGCTCTTTAACTAAACATCTCAATCTTCTAAATTCTAATAGATAACTTTCTTCTTTATTCCTATAGTATTCCTATAGTATTCTTTTGTTCGCAAGTTATATTTAATAGCTGATGTGAACCACGGTGGAAAGTTTAAAGTTACTTTTGGGAACAGATACATCAAAAGTAGTATATAAAGTATCATAAAATTTATGTAAGGCTTCATTTACGTTATTAAAATGTTCAAGATATGTCCAATCAATATTACAAAGATCACCGTATAACTGCTGAAAATCGGCTCTGCGAAAGTTATACCGTAGATTACACTTAGCTAGCGGAAATTTGTCACGTTTTACGGCAGAAAATTCAAAGCTGAAAGAAATTGCCGGATGAAATCTTTTGTCTTCCGGTACAAGTGGAAAATCAGATTTTTCAACATGGAATACAGCAGGTAAATTTGAAAATATAAGATCAAGCTGGTTGCCGTAGTCATTGGCAATATTACTGTACTGATTGAGGTCCAAGATATTACATAAATTACGCATAGAGGAAGATTTAGAGCAGTTGACTGATACATTATATAACTCAGTTAAATTAAAATCACCAACAAGTAGAACATTTTTATTAAGTAGAAAAGTCTCTAAAGCATCAACAAAATCTTCAAAATCATTCACTGGAATATTTGGTGGTACATACACAACACAAATTACAAAAGAGAAATTATCAAAATGACAATTAATAGCAGTGACGTCAATAAGCGGAACTTGAACATTAATCATGGAGGTATCCAGTGTAGTTGTAGTAATAAGATTGTTCACAGCTAATAAAACACCACCACCTTTAGAGCGCCCAACAAGAGAAAAATCTCTATCAAATCTAACAATATTATAATTAGAAGGAAATAATTTTTGCATTTATAACCGAATTATCTAGCCAAGTTTCAGATAAGATTATTACGTCATAAGAACATGCGCAACAATTAATATAAAACGTGTGGGATTTAGATTTAAGTCCCCGAACATTTTGATAGAAACAATTTAAGGATATTAGATTCCTGTTGGGCGAAATTAGTTTTCCGAGCGAGACTGTACTATTTTAGGAACACCAGAAATATACTTTAACATAATGTCCTGCTCACCCTTGGCTAAGCGATCATTAAGCTCTTGTTTAACAGATTTATAAAAATCAATTTGCATTCGAGTTTGATCTCGAGTAATAATTAATTTTTCACAGTTGGTATTAGATTTGATTTTTTTAATATTTTTGAAAACTTTGCCAACATCTTCGCGAGAATTAAGAACTACTCGAATTGGGCGAGGACGATGTGGAGAACGAGTAGGATCATATTTTCCAAGACGAAAAGGTTTGATGTTTCTAGCGGAAACTTCTGACACCTTTAGAATATTAGAGATTAAATTATTATCTAAAGTAGCTTGTTGTTGTTTTGAATTAGAACTACTCTCGGTAAAACCGAATATCATTATATTGGAACTACGACGTTCACGCTCAGAGATTTCTTGAATAATTGCCTCAGTTGAAATAGTTGTTTGTGAAGAAGATGCAATAGAATTATTTTTTAATTCCTTTATATCATTCTGTAGACTTATTATGAGAGATTTAAGGCTATCAAAATCATTTCCTAAACTTTCACAGTTTGAACAGTTCCATTTCAAACCACATCTCGATGTACGTATCCTTCTAGCTTCACCAGCAGAGACTTTAACACAAGTTGCGTTGAAAAGTTTCTTGCAGATAGTACAGATTACAGAATTTTGTGCATCAGTTTGAGTCATACAACAATTGCATAAATCCATAGTAAAAAAGCAGCACCCTGTATAGTTGTTAAAAGTGTAAAGTATAAACCCAAGCAAACAAAAACCAACTTATTTGAATTAATTAACAACCAGCGAGAACGAAAACAATTAAATATTTCTCCAAGGCTAAGTAAATAGATATCAAACTATAACGAAAAAACTCACCCCTGTTACGAGAACACAAAAACCAGTAATACACATACGTAGAGAATAATATGCCGAAAATAGTGATACCAAATTCAAAATGATATGCTAAAACAGATCAAAAATAACACACACAAACTGCAGAACGAAGAAAACAGCTGCTACCTCGAAAGAGCGCGTGAGCACTAATTATGAGGGGGATCAATCAATTGGACATATCTGTGTGATTTTATACCTCATGCAGTATTGAAAATTAATAATAGACATTCTAAAAACAAGTGGGCGAAATGAAGAAGTACGAAACAGGTATACAGGAGCGAATGGATGGATGTGAATGAAGGTTAATTCCGTGATGATGGATTGATGTATGGAGGAAGTGTTAATGTGGTTGAAACGAGTATCGTATGTCAAGATGAGAATGTTCTGTGAATGTTTCAGGGTTCGTGCTACCCGATTTAATGGGATATAGCGTGATGTTATGTATGTATGGATGTACGTATGTATTTATGTATTTTTGGGTTAGATTTTGTGATCATTGTTTAGGCAATTAAAAATTTAATAAAGATAAGTACAATTTATGATATATTTCATCTATATTTTTTTAATAGCTATTTGAATAGGCATATTTTTTCTAAGTAAAGAAATTTTCTGAAGATATAGATGTATCAGATATTATTTCAGAGTGCACTTTAAAAATAGCAAGAAAAACAAAGATCTTAAAACTGTTTATATATTTAGTATAAGTACTTATATTTACTTTATGTATTTGCTTTATATTGTTGTTTCGCACAGTCAATGTAGTTTATTTGCCTTATATTTTGTTATATTTTCACCAATTTAAATCTACCCCTGTGGCTCCCCCTCCACTAACATCTTTGAATGCCTTGATTTGACAGCTGGTAACCGCACTTTACGCGAAGAAATATATCACTTATCGAGATCTGCTACGGTAGAATGCCACACCCAGTAGTGGGTAAAAGGCGTGAAGATATATTTATTTATATTTATATATTTTGTTATTATATGTTTATCAATAATTATTGTATAACATTTTCTGTGTATGTTTTATTTAAGGTAAAAATATTTCAGAAACCTTCCAATTAATCAATAGAGGGGGAGGGAGGTCGAAAAATTATTCTCGCACCCGGGCGGCACAACCCTGGGAACGCAAGTCACTTACCTGAAGGTGTTGGGCGGCTTGAAAGTTGTTTCAAGAATTGATGGATCTTAATATCCGGCAAATGCCGACGAATAAATCTATTCTGTTTTTGCGCCTCCGCAAATTCAAATAATAATTGTTTCAATATGACGATATATCCTCAAAAGCGAACATTTTACAAAAAAAATAAGAATACAGCCCTGATCACACGTAATTATTAATATAAATTTATTGAATTTGTTAGCTTAATTAATTGTATTTAATTGATGTTACCTTAATCCGCAGCTTAGTAAATAGCTTACTGTAACATCCTAAGAAGTATCTATATATCAGTGAAAAGGATTGCCTATTAAAGGGTATATATAGTAAAGAAATAAAAATAAAATATTTATTATGTAACAAAACTGTTACATCATATGAAATTTCATTTAGGTATGAAAAATTATGAACGTTCGATTTCATCATCATCTGTGGCGCTACAGCCCAAATCGGGCCTGGGCCTACCGGACACACCGAGCCGCAGTTTTTACACTGCCGTACTGCCGGTTTTCGTAGTCGAATGCTACATTATTTAAGGCGTATAAGTGACTAGCTTATAGCGCCCGAGTGTGATAAATACATGTAGCTGTATTTTATATTTTACGACAAATCACACATTGTCGACAGGCGGATTCGAACTGACGAACCTTGGCTCGGGTGACGTCACAGTATGTTAAGAGATGTGCCTTAACACGCTCGGCCACCGCGCCTGTTCGATTTACTGAAACAAAATTTTCAGTAAATAGTTGTTTGAAAACATATAAAAATGTGTTAAGGATTATCAACGTTGCAAAAATAATTATTCCCAAAACTCTAATTTAATAACATATGACGAAACATAATATATATATATATATATATATATATATATATATATATATATATATAAAATAGCAATTGTTAAGTTGAAAAGATATACTCGTGAAATATCTTTCTTGTATTAGACTAAGACCGCTCAATTTGTAATAAAAAGTTTCTGCATACATTGAATTTTTTTAAATGTAGATATTTATCGACATGCTTAAAAGTTTTATAACTATTTTAGTTAAAAAATCCAAAGATTAAAAATATTTTTATTAAACCGTAGTTTAGACGTAGGAGTAAATATGTAAATTAGAAAATGAAATGAAATCTTTATTGCTAGGATTACTTGGATTTTTTAATAAGTGAAATATAAATTAAATATTACATAAAGGGCGGCGTTTTCCAGGGACTAAAGGTCGATCCCATTTTTAAGTCAACATGAAATAACACAATTGTTTAAAGAACAGTAGATTACAATATCAATAAAATTGATGGTCATATTTTTAAAAATATTAATTAATAAACAAAAGTTATACCAGTGGTGACACCAACACAGTGATGATATTGTAATATATTACTAAGTAACAAACAATTAAACAAGTAATTATAATATCTTGAGTCATGAGAACAAAGGTTGATTAAATTCACAGCCATCACAAATAAAAATATATGGAGATATTAAACTGGATTCAGAGATTTCGTAAAGTAACGTAACTTTCTAAAATATAAAATGTTTTAAAAACCATTAGGTATTTTATAGGTATAGTAACGTTAGATCCGTAATAGCTATTAACATGCCTAGGAATGTTTACTTATTTACTTATTTATGTTACGATGTTTAACAGAAATTTAATCCCAATTACAGTACAGGACTCGGGATCTCCGGATTCGAATTCCGTATCGCTATCCACACCACCGTACTGACGGATTATATATATATATATATATATATATATATATATATATATTATTATTATTATTAAATAAAACACTAAAAATGAAAACACTAACAAAATATTTATATAAAACGAAAATAATGTATATATTTATTTACAACACGTATTTGTATTCACATTAAAGTATTTAGCACTTGCACTGTTCTCACTTCAAATACAGAATGCCTGTTGCCGGCCCAAACTCTTCCTTATATATTGAAACAGGTTCTTCTACAATATTCCAGAACGTCTGGAACACTGTACAAGCATGAAACATAGGGAACAGGTTCGAACTTGTCTGTGTATTGCGTATGAGGCAGCGGTAAACGCGCTGCAGACTACGACGTGCAGACTGTTCCAGAGGGAACAGGGCCGTACTCGCTACAATATATATTGCTATAATTTTTTCATTTTTGCTCTGACATGTCATACTATGGTTTTTATGCAATATAGATCTTATTCTGATTTAACAAAAAAAATTAATAATCTCTCTATTGTTACAAGAGGTAGAAGTTTTCGATTTTGTTCTTGTAGTATCCGATAATTAATCCGAATATGAGTAATTATGATTAAATGTCTCAATAAGGTCTCTAGAATTTATAATTAATTTTTATGATAATATATTTTTCAGTAATAAGTAGATATAAAAATTATTATTTATTTATTTATTTATTTATTTATCAGTTAATGCTGAAAAAACGTAATAAAACTATATTAATAAAATAAAAATCACAATAAATCATATACAAATAGTAATCAGTTATAAAATACACTTGTTTAAAAATTAGATTGCGACTGTATTATATATTTGTATATACTTCTAAGTCGTCATTTGCAGTGTCTTGTTGCACAGGATTCTGAAAAGTATAAATTACGAATAATTAAGTATAATTGTGTCTAATTCTATTTGAATCTGATGTAGGTACAAAAGTCTAAAATTATTTTCTTTTAACTTTCTCGCTACATAGTAACTTTTTGATAAAGCAACAGAGAAACAAATATTTCGAGTATAGCTACAGTTCATATTGGAAACATATTTATTAAATTTTATTAGTTCAAAACATAAAAACTTTTCCTGGCAAATTATATATTAAAAAAAATTACATTCCATTTGGTAACTTTTTAATCTCGTCTCTTTACTTTCGACCTTCACAATATTTTTACCTTAGATGACAGATTTTGAATAGTTTCATAGGTATGTTCCTCTGTGTCATCAACCTAAAATTCAATAACACGAAATATTAAAACAATAATATGAAACATCTAGATACATGTACTTACTAGAATACTAGAAGTTGTTTTCATTGATTTACTTTCAGTCATTTCAAAATAAGTATTTTTAACAGATATATCTGCAAACAAAAGAACAGTATAATACATTTCATTATGTCAGCTTTGTTAATAGAGCAATCACAAATTATTTAAACTGTTTGGTGCATGCACAGTCTCGTTTTAGGTATATGTAGAAATCAATTTGTTGTGACACGAAAAATATTTGTTTCAAAAAATGGACAATTATTTTTGCATTCTTTTTGCGTTGTAATCAGTACATCAAACAATATATACCCTTATTTTAAATAAAATACATTACGTTAATAATTAATTCATCGACAGGTTTACACTAGACTATGTAAAAAGTATTAAACTTTTTTTTTTTTTATTAAATATTTCATTTACAACTGGTCTTATTCAGGCCAACCAGCAAATTTGATATATTATTGTATGTCATGCTTGAGGTGACACCCAGCGGTGTTTCCTCTTTATTAATTTACATGGTTTGGTACATACGATGTTTTACATATTATATAAATTTGAGATCCAGCGGTTTTGTTCTTTTCAGGCGTCTAATATCTTCTTCGTTGTTTAGTAGGTTGATAGCGAGTTCGTTCGGATGGCTGTTTAGTTTGTCTTCATGTTTCGAGGCGTAGGATTGGATTTGTTCGTGAACGTATTTAATGTTTAGGTCCTTGTGTAGCGTGTGATTGTTTACGTACCATGGAGCTTGTGCTATCATTCTTAAGATTTTATTTTGGGATCTTTGTATTATGTTTATATTTGATTTTTTAGCACATCCCCATAATTGGATTCCGTAAGTCCATATGAGTATAATGATGGCTTTGTAAAGTAATAATTTATTTTCTGTTATAAGTTGAGACTTGTTTCCTAGTAGCCAGTACATCTTTTTAATTTTCAGGTCTATTTGTTTTCTTTTGACTTTTAGGTGATTTTTCCAATTTAGCCTTTTGCCTAACCGCATACCTAGGTAGGTAACCTCTTCTTTTTCTTCAAGTTGGGTATTGTTTATGTGGATTGGTGGGCATGATACCTTTTTGTTTGTGAATGTAATGTGTGCAGATTTGTTTTCATTGATTTTGATTCGCCATTTTGTGGTCCAGTTCTGAATTTCGTCAAGAGAATTTTGGAGCAGTGCGGATACCTCTGTGGGTTCTTCGTGTGTTGTTATGATGGCGGTGTCGTCCGCATAGGTTGCCGTTGTGACGTCATCTGAACAGGGCATGTCAGCCGTGAATAGTTGGTAGAGAAATGGTCCTAACACACTTCCTTGGGGCACTCCTGCGTCTATTTTATATGTCTGGGAGAAACTTTCTTCACAATTAACTTGAAAGTACCGATCGTTTAAGTATGATTTAATTATGAGGAAATACTGATATGGTAGTACTTTTTTGATTTTATACAACAGGCCTAAGTGCCATACTCGATCGAATGCTTGGCTAATATCGATGAATGCTAAGTATTAAACTGTAGGTATGTATTTAAATAGAAAATAATCATTTCGAATTGTTTTTAAGGTAGAACCCCTTGCACGAATAAAAATGTTGCGCATCACTGACCAGAACTAACTCTGCTAATATATACATATTTTTTATAAAATTTAATATTTAGATTTATATTTTCACCAAAAACAAAGAAAAATGATTTTTTCGTACTCATTCTATGAACGTATTACATATTTTTCAATTGAACGGTGTATTTCTTTGGGGCTTCTGAATTGGAGCCGCTTATGATAAAGTCGGTTTAGATTGTGCTCAACAAGTTACGACTTGTTGGTCTATTACGAAAGTAGATACATTAAATTATTGTAAATTTGCTCTATGAACGAAATTATATTTTGTTTTACTAATACCTGATTCAGTTGAAGTAGCTTTAGTATTCTCCTTTTTCTTTTTTATGAACCTGAAATTAATAAGTATTGGAAGTTTAGATAGAATATTTGTAAATTTTATAAAATAGTTAGTACCTGTACAAACAATAAATGACAACTGGTAAGAAGAGAAGCAATATTAAAGCGTAGAATTCTGATCGAGAGTTTGATGCTGTCCAAATATTTTGATAGTAAGCTTTGTAGCTATATTCATTCTTATACTTATTTATTAGCACTAAAGTTACTTCATAACCAGTGGATGGTTCTAGTTTATAATTAATTATTTTTTGGTTTAATTGTTGAGAATCATGACTTTCTTCACTTCCAAAAAATATTTTAAATTTATTTTCATTTATCTAAAATAAAACAAACATATTTGGAAATGCTACTATTTAAACACACTAAAAACTTACTCCTATTATTTCTTTCGCTATCCAAGCGTGTTTGTAGTTGGAATATTTCAAAATCTCTCCTTTTAAACCATTTTTTCTCTTAGTATTTGTTTTGGAGAAAGTATTAATCTTGCTAACAACTACATATAGAAAACTGTAAAACATAAATCATTGTAATTTGTTGATATGGTGAATGGAAAATTATTTCTACGAGATTAAAACTCATTACTGTTTACTCAAATATAGAAACATATCATTATTCACAACTAGTTAGTAATATACTAATTTTCGAAATTTGAAATGTAGGAAAGTTATTTCCAACTTGTCAAAAACGATGAACATTGAAATTTAAATTATAATGCAAAACTGTAACTATCAAAAGTCCTAATTTTTATTATTAAATAATAAACAAATGTACACTTAAATGAATAAGAAATTAAATAAAAATATTTCGATAGAAAAAGCAAACGTTTATTAACTAATATTATTTTTAATCTACGAGTATTAATTTTTTAATATGGACTAGGTGGCTCAGTGATATCGAGTCAGACTGTTAATTTGAGAGCCGGGGTTCAATTCCCATAGCCGACAAGCAGTATTCACTATATTAAAATTACCCATGTGCATCAGTATCAAATTTTTGGGAATTTTTTGTTATTAACTTCTGACTGTGAATAACATAGTATACAAACTTCGGTGAAAAGTTTAATTATGCTTCGAGTAGCTAATCAAGGCGTTTCACGCCTTGCAGTAGGTATCTTAACCCTCGGTTGTAATGAAGCTCTTTCTACCGCGGTAAAAATATGTTACGTTGATACGAATAACGGTATATCGCATAGACTGTTTCCCTCATGTTATAAATTATATTTTTTATAGAAATGTATATATTCACAGTAACCATAACAAAATGTTATTATTTTCTAATAAGTCTTAAAACATCTCATTTGAATGGTTATGGTGAATATTGATGAATTTGTTCAATAGGCACTACGAGCGAGGCTGATAAATAGCCGAATTCGAGTTATGATGCACTCTTGGTTACCCTAAGAATTTCATCATTCTTAACATTTTTGATTTAAGAGGTAAAAAGACGGTTAGATTATGTAAAATAGTGTAATTTTATCTGAAAAGAAATATTAAAAAAAAATCAAAACAATTGCAAATCAAATAAGCGAGTTTAACCTAAAATAACTATCACACCATATTGAAAATTATGCGATCTGACCTCTACTCATACTATTAAGATTAAAAAAAGTTAATTTTCGTCACGTTAATATTATCCGAGATATTTAATGATAAATTTTACATTTGTAAAAATCAATGATAATTTTAACTTAGCAAATAAATAAAATGGCCCATCTATAGGCTTTGTCAGATATTAATTCATTAAATTTATTTAGGGTCTTCTGCCTTGGGCGGCAAAATTATGCATACACCTTAAAGAATTTTAAAATAATTTTAAACCTGTAATCTGGAATATGTAACAAAAAGTTCTTAAGTAACTACTTGGCACAGTACATGGCCTGTGTTTCAAAATCACGTGTTCGTCAGTCAGTATACTAGACTATCTGAGGGCAGTACAGTTTACTGTATACGCGTAGTCCGTCGTCTTTCCCTTTGACCGCCATCGTCTCACCGCATCATTAGACCATAGATAGTCTAGTATGCACTATGCACTAGACACTGCGCTCGGCAATTTTATAACATACAGGCTTGCCACTGGCAACTTGCAAGAACTAGGTATAGGGAAAATCGTAGCAGTTTAATGAAACAAGGTAAGAAGCATTTACAGTAAAAAAATATAAACGTAATTAAAACAGAAAACAAAACATAACCTTAAACGACAAATTAAGAATAGCATTTATCATTAAACATTAAACGTTTAACAATTAATATACAGGTTGTTTTTTTTTCTATGGGACATCGCGATTATTTTATTTATTATTAGACATATTAAAACATGTTGTTTGGGAAGTATGTTCATATCGGTGGGGTACACTAGAGTCTAGTGTAGTCTAGTGACTAAACTATGTAGTAAAATATTTTTTTAAACCAATAATTTTCAAGTTATGGCACAAAATTCTATTTTCTTAAATATACATATTATACATATTATATATATATATATATATATATATATATATATATATATATATATATATATATATATATATATATATTCGATAGCATATTTTTTACTGAATTGAAAGTTGTTTCTTTTTTTAAGCTCTATTCAACGTTACTCGACCCATATTTAAAATTTCACGGTATTAGATTTGAACATACTTTCCTAAGAATGTTTTTTCGTATATCTAATAATAAGCGAAATAATCACGATGTCCCAACTAAAAATAACCTGTATATTATAGATGTTATAATTTACTTACTATATCAAAGTCAATACTTTATTTAGGAGGATAAAATCATAATGGCTGACCGTAAAAAACTATCTGGTGTTGCGTACAAGAAAAATAGGTTAAAAAAGGTTCAGGAACTAAGCAAGTGGAAGGGCAGTTTTAAGAAATACTTAGTACAGTCATCTTCAAAGTAGAGGAAAATCAAATTCCATTAGCATCCGACCATGAGTTGAACAAAGTGGTAGAAATAATAGAAGAAGATAATGCAGAAATTTTCATTCCTGGAACTTCAGAACCTACGACGTTAATATCCCCATCAACAAACTACAAAGCAGATGACAACGCTAGTAACCTTGTCGCTGAAAATGTTTCAACAAAAACATCCTCATCGACCTCATCCTCGAGCAAAAATACGGAATCTGACTTTAAATTCGATTTCAATGGTCCTGGAACATGGCCAAGATATCTATCTCATACTGAAAGGTGTTATATTACTAAAATGAGGACAGACAGTAACTATACGCCGGACTTATCCAGAAGCGCAAGAGACGGACGAACTCTTACTAAAGACTGGTTTTTTAAATCGTTAAAAAATGGATCACAGATCAAACGGTCTTTTTTAGCTTACAGTGAGACTAAAGTTTCTTTGTATTGCGTTTCTTGCAGAATGTTTTCTCATTTGTTTTGCCATGAGTCAAAAATGTCATCCTTAGCCAAAGAAGAGGGATTTGTAACATGGAAAAAAATTAGTGACAAAATACCAGAACATGAGAATTCCTCCAATCATAAACGTTTCTTTTGTATGTAGAAGTCTTTAGAGACATCTCTCGGGAAAGGAGACATAGACAAAGAACTCCAAGACGCCATTCAAAAAGAAGAATCTCACTGGAAAGAAGTTTTACACTGCATTATTGATACTATTTTACATTTAGCGAAGCAAGGGAGACCATGTAGAGGAACAAGTGAAAGATGTGATTTTGAAAATCCGGAGAGTGGAAAATTTCTTAACACAATAGCTCTTTTGTCTCACTACAATGTCCCACTTCGACAACACATAGATCGCCATAAGAAAGGGCAACTAAGCTATTTTTCATCGGAAATTCAGGACGAATTTCTTGATATAATTGCTAACAAAATAAGACAAAATGTTAAAAGAGCAAAATATTTTGCCTTAATGTAGCCATGAACAAATGACAGAGATAATCCGATATGTAAATATGAGTAATGATGGGCCAGAAGTTGTGGAGAGTTTATTAGAATTTTTTCTTGTTTCTGACAAAACTGGGGAAGGTCTTTCCCATGAAATTATTAAAAAGGTAAACAATGACGTCTTAGATATAAAACTATGTAGAGGCCAATCTTATGATAACGGTGCCAACATGGCCGGAAAATACAAAGGAGTGCAAGCTAAAATATTAAAAGAAAATATATACGCATATTTTGTGCCGAGCTCTGCTCATTCCTTAAACTTAGTCGGAGTTCATGCTGCCGATGCTTGTCCTCCAGCACAAAATTATTTTGGAGTGATGCACTCCCTTTATAACTACTTCAGTGGATCTACTTCATGATGGGAAGTGTTGCAAAATCACGTTCCTTTAACTCTGAAAGCAGAAAGTAAACAAGGTGGTCAGCACGACTTGAGTCTGTAGAAGTTGTCTTCAAACATTTTGATAAAATATTTGTAGCTCTTGAAGAGTTACGTAATAACGGGCCCACGCCAGAGACTAAAACTAAAGCAAAAGCTCTGATGGGTGAAATTAAAGATTTTAAATTTATTGTGCTGACGTGCTTTTGGTACAGTGTACTAAAGCCAATTGATAGAGTCAATAAGTTCCTTCAGAGAGAAGACGTGACAGTTGACAGAGCAGTGAGAACATCCAAGGTTTAATAAATCTGTTGTCTTCAAAGAGAGAAACCTTAGTATCGGAAGCTATGACAGATGTCAAAATTATGGCCCTAGACAACGGTTTAGAAACTAAGTTTAAAGAACAAAGAAGAAGAAAAAGAATATGATGCCTGGAGAAATCTGTGAAGATGAAGTATTGGGTTTAACACAGGAAGAACATTTTAGAGTTTCTCTTATGGAAATACTTGACAGAATTGTAAGTGAAATGAACAACAGATTTTATGCATTGAAAAATGTAAATAGTAAATTTGGTTTTTTCAGTGGCTCTCAAATAAACGAGACAGATTCAAAAGACCTACAAATTAGAGCTAAAACATTGGCTGATAGTTACCCAGAAGATCTAAACAAACAGGAGCTGATTAATGAAATCGAAAGTTTTAGATACCATGCCCTTGAAATGGACAGTAGTCTAAGAAATGCCTCAGCACAGTCTATTTAAAAAATTATTTATGAGCAACACCTGCAAGAGGGCTACCCAAATATAACAACAGCTCTGCAATTATTCCTTACTCTTCCAGTCTCTGTTGCTTCAGGTGAAAGGAGCTTCAGCAAACTAAAATTAATAAAAAATTATTTAAGAAGCACAATTAAACAACAGAGATTCACCAATTTAAGTCTCATATCAATTGAACATCAAAGAGCGTCATCAATCTCATTTGACGAAATAATCAATACTTTTGCAGGCAAAAAAATCAAGAAAAGTCAAATTTGTATAATAGTTTTATGTATAATATTTTCCTGTGGTATGATATATATTTTTTAACATGAATTGTTTTGTTCTATATATGGAAAATTCCAGAAGCTTGGAAGCCAAATTAGAAGAAAATTCTAGAAGCTTGATGGCCAAATTGGAAGAAAGTTCCAGAAATACCGAAGAAAATTCCAAAAATCTGAAAGAACTTATGGAAACTAAATTTGAAGAAAATTCTAGAAACTTGGAAACTAAATTAGAAGACAATTCCAGAAGTTTGGAAGCTAAATTTGATTAAAGTTCCAGAAGCTTGGAAACGAATTTGGAAACTAAATTTGAACAGAAGTTTGAAAAAATTGAAGAACATTTGAAATATTTTGAAGAAAAATTGAAGAAATCGAGGCAACATTGAATCCGACATTGAATCACGAACAGCTAAACGCCATCCAGTGACCAGTCATTGAACAACCGAAAAGTTGAAGATTTAGTGACAGAGGGGAAAGAATCATTGCGTAGATTCCACATGAAACCACCACAGTTTGATGGCAAGGTATCTTGGCCTAATTATTACGCCCAATTCGAAGCTGCCGCAGTATCTAATGGTTGGTCATCATCTGAGAAGGCAACGGCTTTGATAATTGCGCTGCGTGGTGACGCAGTGGATATACTACAAACAATCCCTACAGAAGAACGGCAGAACTATCAGCAACTAGTTAAACGCTTGGAAATGCGTTATGGGCACGCACATCTTCAGCGGGTGTATCACTTGCAGCTGAGGAATCGCTGTCAGAAATCAAATGAAAGTCTACAAGAATTTGAATCTGATATTGCTCGTCTAGTTCGCCTGGCGTATCCTGACACCCCAGATAGTGTGTTGGAACGAATGGCTGTGCAAGGATTCATTGATGGTCTCCGAGATAAAGAAAACAAGCTGGCCCTGATTCTGACTCGTTCGAGTAACCTGTCCATTACCTTGGCCAGTGCATTAGAATTCGAGGCGGCAGAACACGCTTCAAGACGACAAGGAAATATTCGTACAATAGAGGGCGTGGAGGAAAAACACAGTGAGTCTACAGCAGAAACAGTACGACGTGTGTTGACCGAGATATTGCCAAAGAAAAGACAACTTCGATGCTGGAACTGCGGTGAGCTAGGGCATGTGCGAAGCAGCTGCGGGGAACAAATAAAGAACAAGGCAGCGGAAAACTAAAGCGGATCGACGCAAGGGGGCGAACGTCGATCCATCATCTAGATGCCCTGAAGCTAACTGGTCATGTCGCATCCCTACAACCTTAAGTAAATAGCATCTTTGTGGATGGGTTGATCGACGGGAAACCACATACCTTGCTGATTGATAAAGGTGCGACAAAAACCATCATCAGACCTGATACTCTCAAGAATCCGATAAAGACTGAATCAACGAAATGGCGACTGCGCACAGCAACAGGAGTACTATCCACGGCGAAGCAGACATTACCATCACCATCGGAAATACACGTATTAAACACCGGGCTCTGGTAGCTGACATTGAGGACGAATTCATTCTCGGGATGGACATCATGAACGCAAATGGCGTTGAACTAAAGTTAAAACGCGGAATACTTAAGATCAATGGTGAAGAGATCGTTTTACAACCCCGAGGAGAAGACACAGTACGTATAACCGTAGCTGAAGATACGGTCGTGTTAAGTCGAAGTGAGATGATTGTGGATGCTCACCTGGAACGTGAACTTCCAACAGGATGTACCATGATGTTAGAAGCTGGAAATCATAATGAAACGACTACTCGAGGAATACTGGTTGGAAAATCTCTCGTGCATACTGGAAAGGTATTACCAGTTCGAGTAATGAATGTGAATTATTATCCAGTTACACTAAAGAAGGGTACTATCTTAGGACACTGTTCAACAGTAACTTCGATTATCAGACGAACATCCGTTACACAAAATCCACCAAAGAAGCTTCCTGCAGAACTGACAAATCTACTGTCAACATCTTGCCAAGAATTAAACCCGGACCAGAATATCAGAATGAGAAATTTAATAACGGAATATCAAGACGTTTTCTACACCAGCTGTGGGACCAAGGGTAGAACCAACATAGTCCAGCATCAAATAAACACCGGCGATGCACGCCCCATCCGCCAAGTACCAAGACGATTACCATTGGCCAAGAGAGAGGAAACCGGGAAAATTATTCAAGACATGGAAAAAAAAGGTGCCATCGAAGCCTCAAGCAGTCCGTGGGCCTCACCAGTGGTGTTCGTAGAGAAGAAAGATGGGTCAACACGATTCTGCGTGGACTATCGTTAACTCAACAACGTGACGAAGAAGGATAGCTACCCGTTGCCCCGAATAGATGACACATTGGATACGCTGGCCGGGTAGAAAATATTCTCAACATTGGACTTGAAAAGTGGGTACTGGCAGGGTGGATTGGCACCAACGGATAAAGAGAAAACTGCGTTTTCTGTCGGGGCCGGACTGTGGCAATTTACAGTAATGCGGTTCGAGCATTGCAATGCCCCTGCCACGTTTAAACGACTCATGGAGACGGTATTGCAAGGGCTATCTTGGAAAACCTGTTTAATGTACCTTGACGATATTATTGTGGTCGGAAGAACATTCGACGACCACATAAGGTATCTGGAGGAGGTATTCCTGAGACTGCAAAGTTCCTGTTTGAAGCTTAGCCCAAAGAAATGTCATCTCTTCCGCAAAGAAGTGCAGTACCTGGGCCATATTGTGTCCGGAAACGGAATAGCCGTTGACGATCAGAAGATCCGATCAGTAAAGAAATGGCCAGTGCCCAATGACAAACATGAACTGCAAAGCTTTCTTCGTCTTTGCACGTACTACCGGCGAAACGTCTCTGGATTCGCCAACATTGCCAAGCCACTAACGCGACTCACGGAGGAAGGACGGGAATTTGTGTGGGAAAAAGACTGCCAAGACGCTTTCGACAACCTCAAGCGAGCCCTAACAACAGCATCAGTCCTGAGTTATCCTCTGCCCAACGGGGACTGCATATTGGATACAGATGCCAGCAATGTCGGGATCGGAGCCGTCCTTTCACAAATTTAAGATGGACAAGAGAGGGTCATCGGCTACTTTAGCAAAACTCTGTCGAAACCGGAGCGTAACTACTGCGTCACCAGGCGAAAATTATTGGCAGTAGTTAAAGCCGTTGAACACTTCTACAAATACCTGTATGGAAGGAAATTCCTGGTGAGGACTGATCATGCCGCGTTGAAGTGGCTGTTACAATTCAAGAATCCGGAAGGGCAGGTGGCAAGATGAAAAGAACGGCAACAGGAATATGATTTCGTCATCGAGCATAGGGCCGGAATTAGTCATTGTAATGCCGACGCATTATCAAGACGACCATGCTCAGAAGATTGCAAACACTGTACCCGGGTGGAGGAGAAGTCCGCTCCAACTTAAGGACCACAGTGATAGAAGATCATTGGCTGACGGAAGAAGTTGTGAAAGACCAAGAAGTTGATCCGGAATTGAAATATCTACTAGAATGGAAGAAAGAAGGCCGCAAACCAACCTGGCAAGAAGTTGCACGACACTCGAAAACCGTAAAATCGTACTGGGCGCAGTGGGACTCCATTGTTATTAAAGATGGACTACTGAAATGTATCCTGAAAAGTCCTGAGGCTACAAAGCAAAAGATGCAGATCATAATCCCTAGGAAAAGAGTACCGAAGGTATTAAAGGAGATTCATGATGGAACTGCTGGAGGACACTTGGGAGTGACGAGGACAGTTCAGAAGATGCGTGAGCGATTTTACTGGGTTAATTATCAAGAGGACGTAAAGGAGTGGTGCAAGAAGTGCGTAGTTTGCGCCGCAAGCAACGGACCGCAAAGACGTCGTAGAGCCCCAATGCGTCAATACAATGTTGGGAGCCCGTTTGAAAGAATCGCAATTGACGTGGCCGGTCCATTTCCAGAATCCGACAAGGGAAACAAATACATCATAGTAGTCATGGACTACTTTAGCAAGTGGGTTGAAGCTTATGCATTGCCCAATCAAGAAGTCGCTACAATCGCAGAAGAACTTGTCAACCAGTGGATCTGCCGATTCGGGGTACCGTTGGAACTACACTCCGATAAAAGTAGAAACTTCGAGTCGTCTCTGTTCCAAGCGATCTGCGAGCTATTGAACATTCGCAAAACAAGAACAACTGCTTTACACCTACAGTCAGATGGCATGGTCGAACGCATGAACAGAACCATCAATAAACACCTCTCCAAGGTTGTCTCCGGCCACCAAAGGGACTGGGATTGTCATCTACCAATGTTCCTGTTAGCCTATCGATCATCCGTCCATGAAACAACAGGACCGACTGCGGCTAGCATCGTCTGCGATTGCCCTGCGACTTGAAGTTCGGCAGCAAGCCATGTGAAAATTTAGCTGGCGAAGATTTCGTCACCGAACTTTGGAAGAAGATGAACGACATCCATGAGCAAGTACGCTCCAACATCCAGTGCGCTAGTGACCGAATGAAAGATCAATATGATGTCAAGGCTGAGAATGGTGGATATCAAGCCGGGGATCTGGTTTAGCTATACAACCCACAGCGTCGCCGTGGAATGTCCCCAAAGCTACAACTGAAGCGAATAAATGACGTCATCTATCGAATCCGGAAAAGGACTGTGTAAAGTCACTGCTTTAATTATATTAAACACCAACTTGTGTTTTAATTATATATTTTATTTGAACTCTTTATATTACAGCAATATCTATATAATCAATAATGTGAAGTTGTCTCTCAAAAACATCAACTGTTTGTCTAGGGATATTTATGTGCCAACCTTACTTTTGCACTATGTTACATCCCCCTTTTTTTACAAAATTAATTACAAATTTAATTTTTCCGGTTTTTTTATTTTTATTCCATGTCTTGTAGTTTTTGGTGACAGGTTACTTTGAGCTGATTGAGTTTCTGTCTCCACTGGTTCTGGATTACATGTCTGATGTTTCGCTTCGTTGTATATCTTGATCTTGATTAAGATGTCGTAAAAACCAAGAATTTCTACGGTAGTTGTTTCCATTTTCTGTTTCGATCAGATATGATCTTGGTTCTTCAGTCGGTGTTATTATCTTGCCTGGTAGCCATTCATTTTTCTTGTTTCTATATAGTATCTTTTCATTCGGTTTAAATATTTCTTCTTTTTTCTTGCTTATGTTTGCGTATTTTTTCTGTTTTTCTTTTTCTTTTGTTAGCTGTTTATGTATTCCTTCAGCAATTTCTGGTAGTAGTAGTTGGTTGAGTGCTGGGAGTAGATTTCGGGTTCTTCTACTCATGAGACGTTGTACTGGTGATTTAAGTGAACCTCTTGATACAAATAGAAATGTTTGTTAGTTAGAAACATACAAACATTTTGGTAGTACGTCTACGGATCATTTAAACAGTGAGGTTCGTGGATGAATTTATAGGAAATTCAATTAATCTTTTAATATATGTGGAAGTTAATAATAATAATATAATTTATTATTTTAATATTACTTATATTGGTACATAAACAAACAATAAAGCATAAACTATTCTTGCAGTCTCGTTATTTGACAGACATCTATAACAATCTTTATCGTGTTAATCGTATCTTTCCGAAAAGTATTTATACTGATGCTTGTCGCTGCTACTGATGGTGATGATGATGATGATGATGATGGCAGTTTTCATATCGCTCTTCAGAGGAATCGTGCTTCTTGTTGTCATGCTGACAATGCATTCTCTGATCCTTGTGATGATGGCTGTGATCATTTTTGTCGTCATTACAGTGACGGTCATCGTGTTTATCATTCTTTGGATGACGATTTTCAGAATCGTGATGTGAAGAATGAACTTTTAAGTTATGTTCAATCTCTTCATTTGTTACGACTGGGGCTGATGTTGCTTGAAGCATGACGATGCTCAGACAGATGAAGATGAAAATCTATTAAATTAAAATTAAATTACTGTTACTTTATAGAATAAAATTAGTCAAATCATTCAGTATAAACAAATATATCATCACGCCTTTTACCCATTACTGAGTGTGTTCACATGGAATGCGGCAGAGCGGTTATCAGTTGTCAAACCACGGTCGCTAAATATGTTAGTGGTGGGAGCGCTACAGAGATAATTTGAATGTGTTTAAAATTGTAAGTCGGCTGTGAGCCAGGGCTTGATAATATTTAAAATGAAAAAAAAAAAAAAAAATATATATATATATATATATATATATAGGCTGTAACAGCGAAATCAACCACCTCCTATATTTTCTTTATTATTATAGTTACAAAAAATATTATAAAGCAAAGTTATAGAAGACCAGGAGGGACATCTGCTTAAAGAATAAAATATTTTTTTTAAATAGTGATAGTTACAACACAGTTATATTTTTTCAAATGGGATTAGACATATTTTTAGGCTTATTCAATAGAGTATTTTTTCGTGAATTCATATATATATATATATATATATATATATATATATATATATATATATATACCGGGTGGTGCTCGGTGAGTGCGAACATAGGAATTTAACATGGGATATTAGTTTTATGCAATTTCCTGCTCTCCTGTACATTTTACGGAAAAAACTGTAGAGGGAAGATTTGTTCAGAATTAAAAGTTACCCATGAAACTGTTTTTACATGTTTTATTAAGTTTTTGGTTTAGCCGTAAAATTAAAAATAAATTTAGAAATTTCTGTTACTTTGTAGCAATAGCCATGACTTTTCTTTTATTTTTATGACAAATGCGTTAAATGTCAATTTTTGATGTTTATTAAAGTTAATCTTATAATTTAAATTAAATCTTTGTGTAAGCTATAAAATGAATGTTTATTCAAACGAAGAACGTGTCTTCATTATTAAAAATTATTATGGAGGAAATAGTTATAGGAGGGTGCGGGATTTATTTTCAATTAAATATGAAGATAAACCAATTCCAAGTGTATCAACAATTTCAAAACTGGTTACAAAATTTGAGAGTACAGCTAGTGTAGCTGTGACCGATGGTAATGAAGGCAATAATAATAATAACGGAATACGTCATAACGAAGTGAATGAAGAATTGGTATTGGCTATGATATCTCAAAATTCAAGGTACAGCATAAGACATATTGCTTCTGAATGTGGTTTGCATCATTCAACAGTTCTGAGAATTTTAAAAACACATGGATATAAATCTTACAAATTTCAAACACATCAAGAACTTCTTTTGGCTGATTTTGAAACTAGAAGTACATTTTGTGAAATTATGCAAGAAAAGGCAAATCGGGACCAGCACTTTATTTCGTCGATTTGTTTTACAGATGAATGTACATTTACTTTAAATAATGAACCAAATGTTCAGAATACTCGTATGTGGACCACAGAAAATCATCATTTAACTGTGTGTACAGGTACCCAATATCCTGAGAAAATTAATATTTGGGTTGGAATTTTTAAGAACCGGATTATACCATTTGAAATTATGGGAAATTTAAATTCTGATATGTATTTAGAACTTCTGCAAAATCATATAGGCCCTGCATTGGATGAGGCAGCTGCAGTAGATGAGGATATTTGGTTCCAGCAGGATGGGTGCCCGGCTCATTATGGAATAAATGTGCGGGAATATTTAGATTTGGTTTTTCCTAATCGGTGGATTGGTCGTGGTGGTGGAATAAATTGGCCTGCAAGATCTCCGGACCTAGCTCCTTGCGTTTTTTTTTTGTGGGGGCATCTTAAAAGTAAAATTTACTCTAAACACTACGAAAATTTAGATTTACTAAGACAAGCTATATTCGAAGAATGTGATAATATTACTGACAGGCAATTAGCCAATGTTAGAACTTCGTTTTACAATAGACTTGGTTATTGTCTTGCTGAAAATGGTGGCTTGTTTGAACATTTATTGTAATTTCTTTATTTTTTTATGTAGGTATATTAAATAATATTGTTACAATTATTACTTATTATTTCACATTAAATTATTGTAATTTAAAATTTTTAAAAAAAATTGAAATTGTTGATAAACTTGAAACTGATTTATTATTAAATATGAAAATAAAACTTTGTTCAAAGAATAAAAAATGTGATTTTTTTGATTTAATTTAAATTATAAGATTAACTTTAATAAACATCAAAAATTGACATTTAACGCATTTGTCATAAAAATAAAAGAAAAGTCATGGCTATTACTACAAAGTAACAGAAATTTCGAAATTTATTTTTAATGTTACGGCTAAACCAAAAACTTAATAAAACATGTAAAAACAGTTTCATGGGTAACTTTTAATTCTGAACAAATCTTCCCTCTACAGTTTTTTCCGTAAAATGTACAGGAGAGCAGGAAATTGCATAAAACTAATATCCCATGTTAAATTCCTATGTTCGCACTCACCGAGCACCACCCGGTATATATATATATATATATATATATATATATATATATATATATATATATATATATAATTTCATTAAAAAATAAAAATTATAAAAATTTAATTTTGTAAATTTACACCCTGAAATTAAAAATATGTTTAAAAATACTTGGATTACAAGTTCTGTTTAATTGAAAATAGTTTACATGTTTTAATGATAAAAAGTTCAAAGTAAATGTTAATGGTGTAGATAACCAAATGGAATCACGTCGAGAATTTGAGACCTCGAGTTCGATTAACTGTGTTCCCTATTAAAATACTCCAATTATTCCCACACCATTAAAATTTTTGGGGGTCACAATTTGACGGCTGGCCACCGTAACTCAAGTGAGTAGTATATCACATACCGAGATTTCCTACAGGGTGTTGTATATTAAGAGAACCCTATCTCGCTTATTTAATAAAGAAGCAATTTATTTTATATAACGTGAGTTAAATAACAACATATAAGCTAATTGATGACGAATGTACATTCATAATATACCTAGATTCCGGTTTACTAATAATTAAAAATGTCTACTTTGCAATTTCAAATAGAACTTACTATATTTTTGTACAAATTTGAAAAGTAATTCAAACATTATTAAAAAATACAATGGCTGGCACTTCCACTATGCCCTAACTGAAAAAAAATAATAATAGGAAACCATGCGTCGAAATAAAACAACTAACTAAGACAATGGCAGCTATTATTATTTAGAGCATTTAATCAATCCATTTTTTGTAAAATAAATAAATAAATATATAATCTCGGTTTTTACCCATTACTGAGTATAGCACTCGGCCGGAGCAGATCTCGGTAAGAGATATATTTCTTCGCGTGACTTCAAGTCACGCCTCCCAAAGATGTTAGTGGAGGGGGATCCGCAGGGGTAGTTTTAACGTGTTGAAAATTGTCGCCTGTGGGAATCGAATCCGGGTTCTCAATTCCACAGGCCGACTCGATACCACTGAGCCACGTATCCCATTTATTTTTATTTATTAATCTAAATACACTAGTTTTGTATACCTCAAATTCGTTCAGAAATAGCTTATTTCCTAAATCAGCAGCAAGTTCGGTGTATTTGGGCAGAGGCACAAAAATGTATTGATGAGGCTTAGAGTCATTTTGAGTATTTATAAAATTATTTTTATGTAAATAAATTCTTATTAAATGTTCTTTATTTTTGTTATATCATAAAAATTAATTAATTAATTAATAGGACATCACTAAAGTACCCACTATTTTATTTTTAACAATGTAACATATTGATTATTTTATGATTTTATTTGTAATTGACAGTTAAAAATTTATATGAAATAGTACTGAATCTGAAACGATATTATAAATATACATCAGTCATCAATTAGCTGACCTGTTGCTGTATAAATCATGTTATGCGAGTATAAAATAAATTTTAAATTAGATAAATTAGCGAGATTCTGGTTGTCATAAAGTATAAAATCCTGTATATATTTCAATAAATGTTATATGAAAATTGATTGGGTATCTACAGACGAATATATTTTTTACAACACTCGAAATCTTTGTCATCAGAATAATAATAATCGTGATTTAGTTCTCTTTCCTAGTAGGATTAAATCGATCTTTTGTAAATTTTGAATTTTAATCTTCTTTAGTATCAAGTTTAATAAAATACAGATTTTTTTAAGTCCAGCCTTATTTTCAATAGATTGAAATTACAAATAATCTCAAATTTAACACTGCAGTAAAATTTCTAATCTGTTTCGCTCGTTCTCTTTTCGATATCTCTTGTTCCCGTTTACAATAATTTAAAATACTTGTTTTGTTAATAATACGCACGACACAAAATCTTTATCGTAAACTGAGACAAAACAGCGTGTTGCAAAATTGTATTTTGAAACTCAAGAATGATTTAAAAAATGGGATTTTATATAGAATGTTCAATTTAAATTTGCCACCATTCCTATCTTGACAACTACAAAAGCTACGACGCTGGTTAAATTAGACAATCATTTCTATTTTACAAGACCCAATGAACAAAAAATATTTATTTCTATCAGTGGCAATTTCATATTTTGCAATTATATTTTTGACCGATAGAAATAAACAAATCGACATTGTAAACAAATAAAAATATCGCGTTTCCTAGTTACACCGCTTGCCAGCAACTAGATTAATCTCCAACAGACATCACAATAACAAAATCGATGAAAATCTTGAAGAAAATAATAAACTAGTCGGATTTGAACAATGAAGGTACCACGGAAGTTCAACGGACAATAATGCCTACGATTAAAAGTACACTGTTGATCTCAGCTATTATTGTGCTTAATTTTTAATAATGTCATTTTAACCAAATTTAAAAAAAAACAAAAAATAAAGAACTGCCGTTAACAAACCCTATATTATCCTGTTACTGGGTAAAAAAATAATTTATAATTATTTGCTATATAGTGTAGGTGCACATTTTTAAATTTCTGAGAAGTGAGAGCTTTCTTTTTTAGATTATATATATATATATATATATATATATATATATATATATATATATATATATATATATATATATATAAATATTCAATTATTTTCGAATATTTAAAAGCAACTAACTTTGAAACACTGGTTTTATCAACATTTAATATAATTAAGTATGAAATAAAATTAAGACCTATAAGAACAACATGTGGGCAAATTGTGCTTTTATTGTGTGCAGTTCCATATCGACTATATTAATGCAAAAAATACTTACCAATTTCATGTTGTATACTGATGCTGTTCTGTGTTTACTACTGTGCATATCATTAAAAAAATCTGTCTATATATACGACTTGAAAGAGTACGAGACGGTACCTATTTCCAAATGTAAATTACCTGTTCAAATACTAATCAGAAAATATGATCAAACAATCGCAAATAACATCACTGTTATATCTAAAAATAAAATTATTTTGTTATAAAATGGGGAATTTTTTATATCATTGTCATTTTCATGTTTTGGGAAAATACAAATATAATTGCGATGTCAACCAACCATAAATAATAACATTTTGTTTACAAACAGAATAAAAATTATTATTTCATAAAAAATTAAACATACGATTGAAATCATATACTATGGTAATAGTTAAAGACAAAAATCTATTGAGGCGCGTTTTCATAATTTGATTTTAATTAATTGAATTTGATCAACTAAAATTAAATAAAAATTAATGCTTTAATGCATATCTATTTAACTAAAGCTTTTCTCAATATATACAGTTGCATACAAATTAAGGCATTTGTTTTTGCCGCTTCACTATTATGGTTGCTCTTATCGCTTATCGTTGCTCTTATCGCTTATAGTTGCTTGTAAATAAACGCAGCTTCATTTTTAATTTATTGTCAATAATACTGATATCTAAGAAATTTATACTGTTTTCTAGAGTGTCCTGTAACTCGTGTAAAATAAGGTGTATGTATAGTCAATTGAACTAATCAGCAATGTGCGGACAGTTCTAGCCAAAAATATTATGTCGACCAATTATTTTACTGGGCCACTATGGTAGAAAAGAGGCCTTCTAAACCGTTTGTCTATTATATACTTAAATAAATAAATTAAATATGGCAGATACTGCACATAATACTGATTTCGGATGATATGTTTTTATAAATATCGCTAAATCAAAACATTTTTGGTACCACACGATCGAGAGTTATTTCTATCAATATATATATATATATATATATATATATATATATATATATATATATATATATATATATATATATATATATATTGATATATATATATATATATATATATATATATATATATATATATATATATATATATATATATATATATATATATATATATATATATATTGATAGAAATAACTCTCGATCGTGTGGTACCAAAAATGTTTTGATTTAGCGATATTTACAAAAACATATCATCCGAAATCAGTATTATGTGCAGTATCTGCCATATTTAATATATATATATATATATATATATATATATATATATACAGGGTGAGTCTGGGAAGACGCCCCCCCCTTTTAACTTTTTTATTATGAGTAATAGAAAAAAATGGTTCATATGAAAGTTTTATTATTTTAAATATACTATTTGATGGCAGATGTAGATAAAATAAAAGTTGATAGTCGTATCTTGTAAACCTGACTTTATAAAAAATATCTACATCTGCCATCAAATAGTATATTTAAAATAATAAAACTTCCATATGAACCATTTTTTTCTATTACTCATAATAAAAAAGTTAAGGGGGGGGGCGTCTTCCCAGACTCACCCTGTATATATATATATATATATATATATATATTTCACCGCAGATTAAAATTAATTAAAAATTGTTTTTATATCAACTATTAGTATCATTTCTACATGTTTGCATAGAAAATGGAATTATCTTTAGAATAAAATCATAAATGAATAAATTACTACCCATAAAAATACGCGGTTTGTTAAAAAAATACTGATTTAAAATCAAATTATTGTTCACCTTCAAGATTGTTGATCATTATCCCCTTCAAAGTACCCATCTCTCACATACATATCCTAGCGGTGTTGACAAATCACAAAGCAGTCATGTAAAGCTTCTTTTGAAAAATCCTGCATTGTCTGTAACGAGTTTGTTTCAATTTTATCAGTGGTATCAAAGCTACGTCGTTCCAGTGCTAATTTCAGTATCTAGAATAAGAAAATATTGTAGTGAGCCAAGTCTAGGGAGTGGAGAAGCTGTGGGAGAAGAGTCATCAGATATCTGGCACAAAATTAGCGAAATAACAAGGTTGAGTTAGCAGGCGCATTGTCATGGTAAAGGAACAAACATAATAAGATGCATATTTAAAGTTTTAATCAAAATGCCATGGTACCAACCTATTGAGATTACAACCTGTTCTGCAAGTTCTCTGGCACCAGATCCTTGATTTTTAAACTGAATCATCTTGTGCTCAAATGAATATAACACGGGAATTAATCAAGATGTCAAAAATCCGAAAGCATCTGGATATTAACTCGCTCCATTTCCGCATAATATAAAATGTTCGGTTATTTTCGTACTTCTTCTCGCATAAATACGTCCAGTTGGCTTGACCGTGTGACCAGAGTTCAAAAGAAGTCATGTTGAAATTTAGATGCTATTTCAATTTTTCTCTTTTTGATATATATATATATATATATATATATATATATATATATATATATATATCATCACGCCTTTTACCCATTACTGGGTGTGGCACTCTGCCTAAGCAGATCTTGGTAAGTGATATATTTTGTCGCGTGAAATGCGGTTACCAGCCGGCAAATCACGGCCCTCAAAGATATAAGTGGAGAGGGAGCCACAGAGGTAAATTTAAATTGGTGAAAATTGTTTGTCGGCTGTGGGGATCGAACCAGGGTTGTCAAGATCCACAAGCCGACTCGATACCACTGAGCCATCTACCCCATAAACTGATCTCCTATTATAGTTAATAATATTATTCCATAATTGTATATTATTTTTTTAATGTTAAAAATAAAATATGTAATATTAGAGTACGAAAATGGGGTAAATGGCTCCTCCTCCATTAATATCTTTGCGGGCCGTGATTTGACGGCTGATAACCGCACTTCACGCGAATAAATATATCACTTACCGAAATCTGCTCTGGCAAAATGCAACACCCAGTAGTGGGTAAAAGGCGTGAAGATATATTTATTTATTTTTATTTTATAATATGAGAAATATTTTGAAATATGCAAAATTTCAATTAATAACTTCTCTTAAATTTTCTGGAAACGTACAAATTTCTAAATAAATTATCAATATGCACAAAATCGAATAAATGTACAATTCTATATAATCCGCTTTCTACTAAAGACAAGAGAGACTTGTAATTCCACATGAACAGTTTTCAGTTGTTACCAAGTTTTGAAATGTTGATGTCCCACACGTAATTAAAAATTATTGCTAATCAAATCCAAATAATTATTTTATCTAAACATTTTCAGTGTTTTTATTGACACTGATTAGAAATGTATGAATTGAATTGAGTATTTTATCAGACCCGTACACAGATTTCACATATAGGGTAGGCTCAATAAATTTTAGAGCAAGCTGAAATATTACAAATTTATTATATTATTAAACAAAAAAATATATACTTTTGATCATTCTAGAATCTATTTTGACTAATTTCGTCGTGACGTCTCTACGTACGTACGTATGTATCTCGCATAACTCAAAAACGGTAAGCTGCAGAAAGTTAAAATTTTTCTATTTAGGACTGTTATAACATACAGTTGTGCACCTCTCTTTTTGGTCATTATATAATTACCGGAAATGGTACTATACTTGAAGCCTATAATAAATTTTAATGAAAAACTATATTAAAATATAATCCAAAACTTGTCAAATTTGGTATATAAGATTACTATATCAATGGAAATAACATAATACATTTTAATTAAAATGGACTAACCGGAAGTGATACAGGACATGAAGCTGCTAACAGTTTTTCTTAAAAAAATTGGTATTATTTCGATTTTAGAAATAAACGCTGCAAATAAAAGTTTTAGAGAATTAAATTCTGCGTCTGCACATTAAGAATTATTAAATTAGCCTTTTGTATAAGCGAGATATGTAAATTTAAATATTATATAATAATAATAATAATAGAATATATTTGCATCGAGAAAAACTCATACAAGGGGGTGGTAGCATTTAGCTTATAATATACAATTTGTAATATTTCAGACTTATATATATATATATATATATATATATATAATATGTATATCGTCATTTATTCGTTCAATACATAAGATCTGATCTTCAATGCAGTGGATAGGTAGTTGTGGACATCATATGCTTTTCTTTCATCAAACTCAGATAACAGAACCTTTATCCTCTCTCCTTGGGGCGCTTATCATAGAGCAGTTGAATAGTAGGTGGTGCAGGTCATCTTGTTCAAAAGTATTGCAGAGACTACATATTTCTGCTTGATGGAATCTGTACAAAGTGCCATTATGATATATAAGTAGATTTTTTTTCATTAGCGGTACGTAATTGACCTATTATACGAGCTACTTTGTAGGGGATATGTAGGCTAAGAAAGGAGGATGTGTAACTGAAAAGTTTAAAATTGGGGTTATAAGAGGAAGTAGTAAGTCTTTGGGTATCCGTTGTGGTTAGGAGTTCATTATAGTACAGGATAATGTTTGGAATTTCTTGCTTCAATCTCACCAGGTTTTGTTGAGTCCAAAGCCAGTGATAGTTAGTTTTTTGTAGGATAATTTCAATAATTCTTGTTCAAATAAATTTGTTTTGCTTTTTAAGTGGTATGTTTGAGTTTTTTAAATCCTTAATAGCTTGTTGTAACAAACCTTTATATATCTATATTCCGGCATTGTGAGGATCTTATACCACCAGCTTAGTATTATTTTCACTATTAGAAGCTCAATTTTACATTGTCCAGTTTCCATTCTTATAACATAGTTAGGAGTAGTTTTTTTGCCATCCTAGTATGTTTTTGAAGTAATTGGACTGTACTCGCTCTACAGCATCAACGTGATTCGCAGCCCGTATTTCACAGAGAGTACAGTGAAATTGAATAGACTTATGATAATTTGCCAGTTGCATATCTTCCCTTTCTGTAAGATATTCTTGATTCCCCCCTGTAGCTCTGTTAGCTTTTTGTATTTGCAGCTCCAACTTGCTATTAAATTGAGCCGATGAGTTGAAATTAACCCCTAAATATGTATATGTGTTAGTTGTGTTAATTATTGGTCCTTGGCATGTATAAATTCTGTTATATGATACAGGACGTCCTCGATGGAAGTGTAATATTTTTGTTTTTGACGGATTTATTTTGAGATCTAGTGCATTGCAGACATTCCCCATGGCCGTTAGCTTACTCTGAATATTTATTTGAGATGTAGCGAAAATCACCAAGTCATCCGCATATTGTAATGTCATAATATCAATATTAGAGTTTATGTATAACCTTTCCAGATTTTGGGCTCTGAACGTTTTTTTCTAATTCTGCAGTATATAACGTAAATAAGATGGGACTGGTGCATTCACCCTGAAGCACTCCTTTGATAATTTCTATGCTTTCTGAAAACTCGTTATCAACCAATATCTGTAAGTTAGCTTGGTCGTAAATATTCTTCAAAAATCTAGTTATTTTACCGCTCACTCCTAAGGGGAAAATTTTCTGCCATAATTTTCCGTGGGGTACAGAATCAAAGACCTTTTGGAAGTCAAAGAAAATGACGTATGTACCAGTTTTGTGCGTTAGTATTCTTGACTGTATGATCAAGGTGAAGACGTACAAATTATCTAAGCAAGATCTGTTTTTCCGGAATCCAGATTGCGATTCAGGAAGTTTATTGTAGCTTTCCGACCATGTTTGGAGACGACAATTTATTATGATCGTTAACAGCTTTAGGATTGAATTCGCCAGTGCTAAGCCTCTGTAGTTGTTTGGGCACTGTTGGTCACCTTTTTTATGTAACATGGTTAATTTTATTTTTATCAGATTTTCTGGAACTGCTTCTTCTTCAAAATAATTATTAAGTATATTACATAGATGCTGTTTTGCAGTAGCGGAGTTGTTCATAAATGATTCCATCAATTCCTGGTGATTTATTGGGTTTTAATCGTGATAAAGCAAAATTTATGTCCGAGATAGTAATGGGGCTGTCCAAATATGGGTGTCTTACATCTATGATGGAGAGATCGTAGTATATTTTTTTGCCAAACCATTCCTTGAAATAAATAAACCAATCAATAATAGTTATTTGAGAAGCCTGAAGATTCCTATTAGTGAGCGTTTTTATTGTTTTCCAGAAGTCTACTTGATTCTTTACGTTACACAATTTAATACTTAGCTCTTGTTTATGTTTATTTTTTTCTATTGTAATTTATTGCTTATAATTTCTTTTAAACCCCAGCAACTCTTCCAAGTATTCTTTTTCAAAATTGTGTGCTTTACATTTTCTTAAACTAGCTCTCATATTCTTTTTAAGACTTTTGCACTCCATTGTATACCAGTTCTTATTTGAATTTACTTAATTTGTATGTTTTTTATTTACATCTTTTCGTATTCCTAGTTTATCGCATTTACTAAGTTTTCGAACAATGTGAGTGAATTATTTTCTGCTAAATATAGTTCAACTTCATGCCAGTAATGGTAGCATTTTGTGTCATCCATATCGTTTTTTTTTCTTCGAATTTTTTTATTATTATCTCTTTCTGATACTGCCATATCTTTACGAAAAATGTTTGTGAGCAATATTTAAATATTATATATTTTTTAATTCAGTATGCTATATCTAAGGTTTAATACGTGTACAAGGAGGTCATGTGGGGTTCACATCAGATTTTTAAAGTAAAATATGTTGTTAGTATTTTGACACGTAATTACAATTACAGAACATTACAAAAACCTTCGTGAAGGTAAAATATTTTATATTTGCAATTTTTCATATTAAAAGAAAAATGTAAATAGTTGTAATTGTCGATATTTTTTATCAAGATTAATTATGTCTAAATTTTTGTGAGTTTTTGTACAAATGTAAGTAGGATCAAATTAGCCATTCGTTGATACCACATAGCAAGTCACTGTCACTTAATCCTTATTAAAACAGAAAAAGTATACTCGCAAAAGATATACTACAGCAAAAAATTTCTAATTGTTGCCGGTAAACTATAAGTATCCCTAAAGGCTACTTGCTGCTTATAAATTTTATTAAAAAACAGCCAAATTTTAATTTCCGTTTTTCTGGGTTTGTATGAATCTGTTTACTACTGTAATTTCTTATGATGATGGAAATTTGATACCCAAAGTATGTAAATATTCCAGTTTAACAAATTGTAATCAAATTATTGTACGAGTATTTAATTACTTTGTATTATATTGATGTATTTTATAACATTCGATTTGGTACGAATTAAATACTGTAATAAATAGCTGTACATTTACCGCAGACACAAAATTTTGTAGGACAAGTAAAACCCAACCAAGTCAGTGGCACACAGGAGTGATGTCGTGGGGTTCCAGACACCTCCCCCCCACTCTTGATGAAATTAACAAACATTTTATGAAAATTTAAATTATAGAAAGAAAGAAATTTGCGGCATAAAAATGAAATTTAATAATTTGTATAAACTATGAAAAGACTTACTGCAGATTAATTGTAATAATTTTCAAATAGTTGGTGGCAGTGGCAAAGCCAGAAATTTAAATGAGGGGAGAGGGATATAATAATTTTTCAGAGGTTTTAATACACTCTTGTAGAGGATGTCTATCACAAAAAGCGTAACATTGCTAGTCATGCCGACGAGACGAGACGAGACAAGAAAAGACATGTCTAGCCTCGTTTCGAATAGAGTAAATCATGTATCGTTTATCTTTTTATCGTCTCGAATATGGTCGTCTCGCCTCGATTCGGCCGAGATTCTAGGCGAGATTTCTCGAAGGAAAGCAAAGTTTTTTGAAATCTTTTGTATATTTAATATAAGTACTTATCTATGTGGATTTTATTGTTGAAGTCTTTTGAGAGTGATACGTGTTTTTTTGGTGCAGCTGATATAAAACTCGCTATTTCGGGACATATCGCTTTGTCGGAAAGCAACTTAATATAGGTGTGAAGTTAAAGACGGTATGGTGCAGTGAAAGTGTAGTACAAGCTATACAGTTAAAATAAACCTAGTAAATACAATTTTAAGTTACGGATACGGTAATATTTGACAGTTCAGCAAAGTCACAAGACTCCAAGCGAGTGCGGTACTAGTGGGAGTGGTGCTACAACATGATACAAGCAATGATGAAACAAATGGAACAAAACACAAAGGATTTAAAACAGGAGATAAGAAAAATAAAATCAGAAATGGAGAGAAAAGAAGAAAAATGGGCAAAAGAAACGAAAAGTCTAGTAGACAGAATTGAAAAGTTAGAAAACAAATATGAAATAGAAGAAAAGCAAAAGAATAAAAAACAATTACGTTATAAAGCGTTTAAAGTTAGCACACGAGCCGGAAGAGGAAGTTAAAAAATTGTCCCCTGAACAACTGCAAAGTCAAGCAGAAATTAATAATATACACATACGAAATAAAGAAAAAGAAAATGAAATCGTAATAGTGCAAATCACATACTGGGAACAAAAACAAGAAGTAATGGCAGCAAAAAACGAATTACAAGGAGGAAAAATATATATTGAAAACGAATTAACTTGGATAGAAATTAAAATTCAACGGGAAAAATAGAGCAGAAAAGAAAAGTCAATAATAGATTATTTTCTAACTAATACGGCACAAAGAAAGAAAGTGAAGGATGTAAGAGTGAAGCGGGGTAGCGAAATAGGAAGCGACTATTACCTGGTAATAGCGGAAATAAAAGTATTAGGAAATGAGAAAAGACGAAAACAAGAAAATAATAATAACAGCAAACAAACAATAAAATTTAGAATAGATAAAGATGCACAGATCAAAGAAAAATATCAAAACTGTATTAACGAATTAATAAAACATACACCCAAACCGAATTTGAACAATATAGAAGAAATGTGGAATACCTTCAAACACATATTAAGAGAAGCATATACAGGGATGTTTCACAACTTAGAGCAAAAAATTAAAGGTTATATTCTGTACGACGTGCTGATCATGAAAATAAAGAATTTTTTTTTAAATCGCAAAACTATTTTCCATGTTTCCCAGTTCAAAATTTTTCGTTGCTACTGCCACTGAGTGGATGATTATGTTAAAGTTATAAATTAAATAAAATTATATTATAAATAACTGCTAATAATTGAATTGTGTAATTATTCTATCGTAGTTGATACCTACTTCATTGTTTGTGTTTAATAGGAAAGCGAATCCAGTGCAGTAGTACTACAAAAAATGTTTTAGGTTAACAACCCTTAATTTTTCGAATTTAAAAAAAATTCTTTTTGTTTCATGTTCAGCACGTCGTACAGAATATACCCTTTAATTTTTTGCTCTAAGTTGTATATCATGTAATAAAAATTTGAATATTTCATATGTTTTATATTTGTTTCATATTTTTGTTATAATTTTAATTAAATGTCTTATATTATATTATAAATAACCTTAATAAAAATAAGTAACTTCTATTTAAAATTTTGTTACTATCTGCCACCATTTTGGAATTAAAATGATTGAATGAAAATCGCCAATTTCACATTTTTGCTAATATCTAGTTACCTGTGCACAAACAAACACACCGTTAGAGTTACCGCGAAAAATGGCTCTACTTTGCTAATTTAAGTCGGGGCACTAATAATTCTCGAGATCCTAATGTCAATACTATCTACAAAGTTACATGCGCCCTTGACCATTCACACACGTCTTCTCATTCCTCACCCATTCCAACATGATCTCATATTTGATGTCACTCAGACGGACCCAAGCACACTTGACTACAATTTATTAGTTTCCAAAAAACCCCAAATATATCACTCTCACTATGTTAAATATTTCCTAAACCAATAATTATATATTAGCTGACACTAAATGAAACATACATAATTTGAACAATAAACTACATATATCCTAAATATTGCCACATATTATTTTATTTTTATTACTTTGTTGCATATCCTATATTTGATAATGTGATAAGTGTGAGCGTTTCCGTTAGCCAGAATTCAAGACAGATAATGAGTAGAATGTCAGCGAAGCCTAGCTAATGTTCTACTTTATTTGCGGATACCTTGATTTGGCGACACTTCGTGGAATAACAACTATTGAGATAGCAAAGTGATGACATTTAATTTTTGTAATACTGACTACTGTTTATATATTTAAATAGATATGTAATACAAAACCGGAAGAGAACTGATAACTGTGAATGTCATCGCTTTATAATGAAAATGACAAGATTACTTGCGGTGTCCGGTGCATGTAACATTTGTTAGAGCTTATTCTCAGATTGTGACTATGGCTGTAACCATCAGGCAAGTGACTAAAAGAAGAAATATTATTTTGTTGTGAGGTTATTGAGGAACAAGTGAACATAATGTGGTGCATTGCAGGTGGGTTGTGATGGTGTGCGTGGCGAGCGCAGTGTTGGGCGACGCGCCATTATCGGATCGGCCCGATATCACAATGCTGTTTCGGGATTCTTGGCAGATGTGTGTTGCTGGGAGCAATACGAATGGGTACGGTTTAACATTCATGAGTGAGACACTAGAAAACGGTACGATTATTTTAAATAATTTATTTTATAAAACAGTTTCTGCATATTTGCACCGCAACTAGAACTATTATGTACATGAGGAACAGCGTTGCCAGATTTAAATTTCAGTGAATCGAGATTTTTATTGTGAAAGCTAAAGAAATCGAAATTTTGCAAGAAATATGGATTTATAATTATTCAACCAATTATAACAAAATGTTTTTTATTGTCAAAGCTTCACTCACAATCAAGAAAAACATAATAAGAAATTGTAAAATATATCATAAAGAAACTAAAGATTTTCATTCAGAAAGTAGCATGTGCCTATTTAATAATAACATAATATAATAAAAACAAACAAAACAAATATTGTTCATTAAAGTAATTTCTACTTATATTTTGTAAATGAATTTATTTCTTCAATAGAAATCAGTACAGTGTGTGAACAATGTGTTCTGATTTTATTAGCTTGATAGAACATTTGTTTCTTAACTTCATCTGAGTAAAAACCCTTTCTACGAAACAAATAGAAGTTGGTATACTTCACATAAAAGACACTAGCTTGAATATATTTCACAAATGCTTTTGTGAAAATGATTTATATAGCTGTTTCTATTTGTTCAATGCAAAAGTATCACTTTAATGTAATGTATACTAGGATTGGGCAGTGAGTTACATTACCGTCGGTAGCAAATTTAGGTTCGGGGAATTCTATAATTTTTCATATAACATCTTTTTTTTATCCAATGATGCTTTTTCGAACTATTAAATTTATTAATTCTGTCCTGGCGATTTTATGAGATGATTGGCGAAATTCTGCGTAAATTTGTAAGTTTTTTTAGATCTGAAACATGCATATTTAAATAATACATTTCAGTGACACAACTTTATATTTAGTAAATCCTTAATTTTTGATGAAATTGTTGTTTTTGAGAGTCGTAAAGTGTTTTCTAAATGAATACCGGTATTTCTGACTTTTTTAACTTAAGTGACTCTTCCTAGAAAAATTAATGATCCCATCTTTACGTAAATCAATGTTAACTATACAGATTGTTTTACAGCTTATGACACTTATTTGCCTGTGGATATGAGAACACGGGTTGGATTTCTACAGCCAACAAACAATTTGAACCAAATTAAATGTACCTCTGTAGTTCCCCTTCTACTAATGTATTTGGGTACAGATTATGAAACAGAAAGTAATTTTGAAAAATTCGCAAAATTTATTGCACTTACATTGAGTAAAAATCTAATTCCTTTCAGCTTATCCAACTAACAAATCATAAATTTCTTGTAACAAATTTTGTTTCAAATATCGTTATCTTATATGTTGATTAAATACAGAAATGTCTTCTATTTTTATTATAAATTTATTTTAGCTGAAGAAGAAGAAATTGTTTGCGAATTCAGAAGTACATATATTAGTTGTCTCGCTACTCAGGTCATACATATAACTTTCGTTAACTATGGAAGAAATAGTATATATCATTGCACTAGTCCTGGGTACGATCAAAACACAGACTGCATTTCAAATGCTCTTGAACTTGTACGATTAAGGTAAGTTTTTATCGTTTTTATATTTACATACATATAATTTATTTCTGGTAATTTTGTTTAGATGTGAAGGACTAAGAAGATGTACTCTTGAGGCCAGTAACCAAATATTTGGGGACCCTTGTCCTGGCGTGTTTAAATTTCTTCAAGTAAAATACACTTGTGTTTTAGGTACGTATTTTTGCAAATTATTTTACCTGTCTTACACAATCAAATATTTACTTGCTATAAGTTTGTAAAATATTTTACATGCAGCATGATCCAATTTACCTCATTTAATAATTAAAGTAAAATGAATATAAATATCTATCAAAGATGCGTTTTGAGATAAAACATTAAAGAAGGCACCTATATGATTATATATACTAAATGAGAATCTTCTACAATCTCTATTTGAATATTACAATACTTAACGCGACAAAATATACAGTTTATGAGATAGTTTATTGGTAACGCATCGGAAGTTGAGAATAAAATTTGATGGTTACAATATTAGCAGCTGATAATTTTGTTTTGCTACTCTAGCAAAATACCACATATAATAGGCGTATAGCCTGATAATTTATATAAAATTTGACAGGCAGATTTGAAGTGGCGATCAAAAAGACAAATTAGGCTAAAAAATTTTTTTTTCTGTTTATTGGTTACGATTGTTTTGAGTATAAATTGCCACATTGTTTTTATTTTTATTTTTATTTCAATTACCTAATGAGGTCATATGAAATTTTATTTTACCTTTCGTTTATCTCATGACAAAAACGTAATATATCAATAGATTTAGGCTCATTTCAATAGTTTTCAATTTTGAACATTTTTATTCCTTACACCTTTGTTTTAAAATTCATTGAAAACAAACTATCTCCTATTGGAGCTACAAAGAAGCTATAAATAATTTTTCACGAGTTTCTCAAACCTAGTAAATGAAAAGCGTAATTTTGTAATCGATTGGGAATAAATGAAACAGTAGATAAACATTTAGTACGAATTTTAAAATTGTTTAAAATTTTTAATTCATGTTCATGTTTTTTATAAATATTTTAGATTACTTCTGTATACATATCTGTATAAAAAACAAGTTTTATCTTAATTATTAAAATAAATAACTATAATCATTGAATATATAAACTCTTAGTGTTTATATTTTCAATACTATAACTTATAGTATGCAGTGAAACAAATTAAATTATAAAGGAAAAAATTTAAATACCGCAAGGAATTAATTAAAAGATACTAGACATAAGTAAAAATATTTAAAAAGTTGACAGCATTCTATGCTTGCATAATCTTAACAATAACATATAATTCCGGGTAGAAAGGTTCGAATAATTCCTGTTTGAGCGGTGGCATCTATCTATCTTGGTATCTGCAATAGTGTTACAATAAAAGAATTTAAGTGCGGAGTATACATGCATGGTCCGTACAGATGTATGCAATTAAAAAAAAACACACACAATTACTTTATGGTTTGTGGAGTTGTTCAGTCACATGAAATTTCAAATTTTTGTATGCATTTGTTAGGCTTCAATATGGCACAGTTTTCCAATGGTGTCACATAAGGTTTGTATCTTTCATTTGTATATATTTATATACCGGTTCTACCAGAAACCCGGCAAAGCCCTAAAAAAAAAATTAAAGCAATTACATTCATATTACAGATTTAGAAACTACATCGAAAAGGGTGTCAAACTACATAACAAGTGAAAATATATTTTCGGTGTATCTGATAGTAACTCAACTTTTTATTTTAATACTGTATATTTTTCAAAATTTTAGTTCCACCTGACATTATGATTTCAACTAATCTTACAAATCAGCATTAAGGATCAAATTAAATTAATTAGACACTTTATTCCAAATATCTAAGTTAACAAATTATCTATGATAAAAAATATATTATAAACAAATTCAATTAAACGCAAGCTTTAAACTAAAGTTTCAAAATATCCGTCATTTGTTTATTTATTCATAGGTTACTTCGTAATTTTTTTAAAACTTTCAATCTATTATTTACTATTTAGGTTATTAAAAAACACTAGTAAGATATAAAGTATTGTATGCCCCACGGGCATTACTTGATGTTTATAGCCCTCAGGCAATTTACAAACCCTCGGGCCAAAGGCCCTCGCTCATTTAAACTTTTTGCCCCCGGTCGGGCATAAACACCAACTTAATACCCTTGGTACATAAATAACTTATATATTTTTCATTATAGGTAACTTGTTAACTTAGATATTTACATAAATTTTTTCTACAACTATCAAATGTTCATATTTTTTCACTATTCACTAATATCCAATACCTACTTGATGTTTTCATCAATTACAGTACCATAACAATGCGTATTTTGCGCACTGTTTTTCACCCTAGAGAGCAAAAACAATATTTCAGGCACGCTCCCAATTTTTTTCCTCACGTTTCATTTGCTATAATACATCAGTAGTACTAAATTCATATTATTTTTGATTGTATTCCTTCAATTTACTTATTATATCAATAATCATTGTATAATTTTTCTTTAATATTTGTAGAAAAAATGTTGTTTGTATTTCGTGGGTGAAATTCTGGTTTTTTGGCGGGTTCGAATGACTTTTTGTCTCGATCTATGGCCTCGACTAAAAGTGATATTCTCACGCGCAACAAAAAAACACTCATTTTCGCACTTAATACAAAAATAACTATTGTTTGTCTTTTACGCTGGTTTATAATAAAAAATACACTTGAATTCAGAATATCATGTGCAACCTAAATTTTTAAAAATATATGGGCTATTTAATTTAATAAGTAAATAACTTGTGGTTACTTACAGGTACACAGAAAATAGAATATTTTCAAATATAATATAACAAGTAGTATGAAAATTGCTGAAAATATTTTGACATAAATTATGAGTTTCCTATTTCCGTAACAACGAATGTATATTTATGTCAAAATATTTTCTGTCAATTTTCATACTATGAGTTGTATTCGGCTTGAGAATTTATCAAACAAGAGTTAATTAACAAGAATAGTTAGGTATTTATTTGCTCATTATTAATTAGGTATTACAGTGATGAAAATTTTGAATATTAAATGTACACTGAAAAAATGTAGAATTTTCATTCTGTAGAAGCAGTTCCACATCGAGAATTTGCCATTTTGACAGATTTTTTCAATTGACGTTTATAAAAATATTGAAAATATCATTTATTTTATTCGTAACCAAGGATAATATTAACAGTGGTATTTCCGTTATCAATTGCACCAGCGATGAATTTCCGACGAAATGTACATTTCATTTCAAACAAATTCGTGATCCTATTGGTTGACAGTGACGTGTGGTGAATTCTCATTTTTATGTAGTTTGCAGCGTTATTTGATGTAGTTTCTAAATCTGTAATATTATTGTAATTGCAATAATGTTTTTTTCGGTGTTTTGGGACACTCGGTATGCAGAATTTTCCCGAATTAAGTTTATAAGCAAAAAAAAAATTGTATTTTAAGAAAAAATGCCAAAGAAGAATTTTTTTGCTTGATTTAAAACGCTTTTTTCAGTTATTAAAAGATAAAATTTGTAATTAATGCAAGGTTCTTTTATTATAACGTTTTTTCATATTTCTTCCTAATAATGAATCAAGCTTTATTTTAATTCACTTTGAAATATCGACAAATGATTAAATATGAAAAGTAATTAATATTAACTTAAAGTAGGACGGTAGTGTTTAAAATAAAAAGAGTTTGTTAACAAAATGTTAACGTTAAAACAAAAATCTTTTTATAACAACAAAGACAAAATTAATTGTCGTCCACACACTTGGTGAAACTAGGTTTAAAAAAAATAAAATAAACACTTGGCTAAGTCTTACAAAATTCAGTTCATTTTTTTTTCAATCTTTTTGGGGAGGAGGAAACTTACATAAAAAAGCTATCGCTATTTAATTTTTTCGGCCGTAATGTAGCAAATTAGCAATTATTATCCACTTTAATCAATGCCGTACCTTTTCCTGATTTCAAAATCCCAATAATGCCCTGCATGAAAAGTACACAATGTAATTTTGATGCGAATAGTTCCAGAATTCAAATATAAAGATGAAAATGGTACAACAATAGATTCTTCAAGCGACTGTGACTTTGAGGACTATAATGGATGTTGGAGGAAATGGAAACAAAATGGAATAAATCTGCAGTCATCAGGTCTTTATCCTATATCTCCTGTCACAGATGAACGATGGAACAGTGAGTTATTATTAATGATCGGATTATTTGCAGCAAAAAAGTTAAAATATACACTAAAATAGTAATAAAATATATGCACAAAATATATATTATTTCAAATTTATACCAACATATACCGGGTGTAACACGAAAAGTGAAACATAGGCGTTTAACATGGCAAATCAGTTTTTCCGTGCGCATTGCTTCCCTAATTATTTTAGGAAAAAATGTTTCAAATAAATGTTGTAAAGCATAAAATTCTACATCCGAATCAATAAACAAAATTCATTTTGACTACTGCATAATTGCAGAAATTAAATTTGAAAATTCATATAATTTCAATTTAATAGTAATAGCCATGGAATTAAAAACAAGAGATGAACAAATGCGTAACGTTTTATACGTCAAATTATTAGTATTTATTTTGACCAACTGTGATATTAAATCAATATTAGGGTTTATTATTATCAAAAATGAATAATTATTCAGATGAAGAAAAGTTGCAAATAATTAAATGGCATTATTCTGGCCATAGTTTACGACTAATTCGTGACTATATTAGCGCTATTTGGCAGCATCATGATATTCCTAGTACGGCAACTATTCAGAGGTTTATAGTCAAGTTTGAAACGACAGGAACACTAAATTTCAAGAAAGAAATAAATGAAAGAATTTATAACAATGAAGAAAATATTCTTGCTTTATTAGAACTGGAGCCAACAATGAGTGTGCGGGAAATTTCCAGAGAACTAAATATAAATTTTATGACACTGCATAGAATTCTCAAAAAACATAAATACATTCCTTTTAAATTTCAAAACCACCAAAATATTTTGGAACGAGATTTTGAACTGCGTGCCTCCTTCTGTGAAATAATGATGGAGAAATCAAATTGTAATAGAGAATTTTTAAGTAGTATTTTATTCACAGATGAATGCACATTTACCATGAATGGCGAACCAAACTGTCATAATTATCGGTACTGGTCACAAAATAATCCGCATAATATTGTAGAATCGAGGACACAATATCATCATACTGTCAATGTGTGGGCAGGAATTTTTGATGATAAAATCATTGGCCCATTCTTCATCCAACGACTAAATTCAGCATCATATTTATTAATTAATGCTGTTGGACCACAAATTGTTGAAACAAACAAAGAAAATGTGTAGTTCCAGCATGATGGCTGCCCTGCACATAGCACTAGAGAAGTTGTGGAATATCTAAACCATGTATTTCCTGAAAGCTGGATAGAACGAAATGGACCTGGTAACTAGCCAGCACGGTCGCCAGATTTAAATACGTGAATTTTCAAATTTAATTTCTACAGTTATGAAGTAGTCAAAATTAATTTTGTTTATTGATTCGAATGTAGAATTTTTGAAACATTTTTTCCTAAAATAATTAGGGAAGCAATGCGCACGGAAAAACTGATTTGCCATGTTAAACGCCTATGTTTCACTTTTCGTGTTACACCCGGTATATATATATATATATATATATATATATATATATATATATTGAAAAATAAGAAAATATTACAGCGTTAAAAAATCACTGCCTTTCAAATGGAAGTAAATAATTATTATGAGTAAAAAATAATTAATCGATACCTTAGAATAACAAGGTTTTAACTAGATCTACATAAAGATATAAGTAGCAAATATAATATAGTAATGAGAAAGATAAAGATTACATTATTTTCTTTAACCTATGTTTAAATTCATTAATTGTTGCAGAACTTTTAATATTCTGTAGCAGACTATTATACATGATGTTACCTTTGCGAAAAAGATACAGACCTGTTTTACTTTTTTGTTAGTTCTTGGAACATATAAATAACTTATTTGTCTTGGAACATAGCTGTGAATATCTTGTACAAATTTCAAATTAGTTGACAGATAATTTTGAACTATCTTTAACAATTTAGATTTAATTCTGCAATTTTTTTACGCTCAACCACCGCAGTGTATTTAAAATTAAGTTTATGATCGAACATATGTTGTAATTTTTGGAGCACCTCTAATTGCGTACTTGTACACATAATAAGTATTGTGGAACAGTATGTAAAATATGACAAGATAATTATATTATAAATTACCTACGTACTCCACGTTGTAGGATGTGCAATACATGATAATTTTTTTTTTACAAATATATTGTATATGCTTATCAAACTGTAATTTATTGTCTATAATTACACGAAGATACTTAATTTATTCTACAGTTCTAATTAAGTTCCATCTATTTTTACATTATTCATAGTTTAAAGTGACCCCGAGAATAAAACAAGGCTTTTGTATTACTTTTATTAAGTTTTAATTTATTAATATTCATCCATTTCTCTACATTAATAAGATTGCTGTTGATGAGATCATCCAAGTGATATTTATCCTTACCGTCGATATAAATAAGCGAAAAAATAGTAGTGGTTCCATTACATTAACCCAGATATGGCCATACATTTTCATTGGCGGACAATATTTTGGTTGGAAAAATGCTCGCGGGCCAATCACTACACAGCTTATTATAGGAAATACAATGTTAATTTTTTTATATCGATTTATTCTGTTCTATTATTTTTTTACGAAATAGAAGAATAAAATAGTTTCGGAGCTAAAAACTACACCTAATGATCTTATTATAATGATTATTAACAATGAAAACTAAAATGTTTATGCTGCATCATAATAATAAATAAAAATTTTACAAAAATGTGTTAATATTATAATCAATTAAATTTAATGAAACAAATGAAGTTCTTTGGTTTGCTAATAACTTCTCAATCTCGGGCTTCAGACTTGTGGGAGCTATTTTTAAATCGCTTCTAATTGTTCATCTGTTAACCTGGATCTTGGTGGGGTTTTATTGCTGTTCATGAGTGAGAATGTGTGTTCATACATATATGTCGAACCAAATATGACGAACATTTTCATCGCAAGTGTACGTAAATTTACATATTTATCTTTATTTATGTCACTCTGCACAACGTGTCTTTAGTTAAAAAAATCTATCAAATCTACGATAAAAATCATTTAATAATGCTCTTAAATTACTAATGTAGCAGTTATTTTTTTCTTGAGAAACATTCGATGACGACTTTTTTCATTTAAGTTTATGGTAAATAGTAGTGCTGGCAAAAATTGAGGCTTTAAAAAAAGACCGGTCCTAGTAGGAAAAGACCAGACCTAAAAAAGACCGGATTAACCAAATGGTTAAAAGACTGGTTAAAGACCGGTTGAAAGACCGGTTGAAAGACCGGTAAAAAAACCGGCTAAAAGACCAGTTAAAAAAAACCGGTCTTTTATAAACCAAAAGACCGGTTAAGAAACCGGGACCGGTTGACAATACTAGTAAATTCTAAGACAGTATGACTATGAATGAGTAAAGTTCATTCGTAAACTAGAACTAATTGAAAACTTAAAGCCGGTTAAAGACTGTTAAAAAAAACTATAAAAGTATAAGACTTACCCCCACTCTTTTATAATAATAATAACAATAATAATAATAATATTTATTTCCCAACAAGAACCAATTACAGGGAAATTCATACAAAAATGTTTATATTTAAAAAAATAATAAACATACAAAGAAAAAAACAAAGTAAAAATACATTAAATAAAAATATCGCTAATCTGCAGTTCGGCGTTCCGGCACATCACATAAATGGGGGACCTCTGTAGTACATCAGTATGCGGCGTCGGTAAATAGAACGTATTGGTGATCCTAGAAACAGATCGCGGGACTTGTATAGGTATACGAGAAAGCAAAAAAGGCGCATCAACCATATTATGAAATAGCATCCATAAAAATTTCGCAGTACACAATTCGCGTCGTTGACTTACGGAGGGAAGGCCATGTCTCAGAAGAAGAGAATTCTGATCAATTCCTCTATCAGGATAGACATTGTCTAATTTGAAAGATAAAAATTTCAGAAATCTTCTATGAATACGATCAATAGCAAGACACTGATAGGTATAATGAGGATACCAAACAAGTACAGCATATTCTAGTTTACTGACAACTAGAGCAAAATATAACGTTTTGAGAAGACTGACGTCATGAAACATTTTAGAAATTCTCATTATGTATCCTAATGTTTTACTGGCAGCAGCGCAGATGTTTTCAATATGTTCAGAAGAACTCAGATTCGGAACAAATGTGACCCCTAAATCCTTGACAGAAGTGACTTTAACAAGAGGAATATCATGCATATGATAAGCATAGATAAGAGGCGAAGCTCGGCGGGTAAAAGACATTATGCAGCATTTTTTTACATTAACAATTAATTTGTTGACATGACACCATTGGAGCAGACCCTCAACATTATTTTGTAGAAAAACAGCATCATCGACAGAATTAATTTTATAATAAAGTTTCAAGTCGTCAGCATATGCGAGCACAGGACAGCTTAAAGATAACAGTAGCTCGTTTATAAAAAGTAGAAACAAGAGCGGTCCTAAGTTAGAACCCTGCGGAACTCCAGATGTGGCAGTAAATTTAAACGAAGTGAAACCATTATAAAATACGTAAGAATGACGATTACTTAAATATGACCCAAGAAGTTTTAATAAAACGGAAGAAGCACCAAATGAGCTAATTTTAGCGAGTAGGATACCATGATCAAGAGAATCGAAGGCATGCGAAAAGTCCGTATAAACCACATCGGCTTGATCACGTTCATCTAGGACTTCAGATATAAATTGAGTGAAACAAATAAGATTAGTTGAGGTCGACCGACCCTTCATGAAGCCATGTTGATCAGACGATATGAGAAAACGAGTAGAACCATATATAGAGTTATAAATAACCATTTCAAAAAGTTTTGCGAAATTGTTCAATATAGAAATAGGCCGATAATTGTTTATGTTAGATTTATCGTTTTTCTTCAGAACTGGAGTGATTCTAGTTTTTTCCAAGCTGTCGGAAAGGTACATGTATTAATAGCTAGATTAATTATAATGCAGAGTGGTTTAGCAAGAATAAATCGAGAATCTTTAATTAAGAAGCTTGGAATTAAATTCTCACCAGCTGAGGGTTTCTTAGAGAGAGACGACATTAAAGAGATAAGTTCATCTTCAGTAACTGAATTAATAGAAAAGGTCGGAAAATTAGAGTATTCATCACAACCATTGAATGGTGAACTTTGAATGAAAAATCCAGAGAAATACGTGGCAAATGCGTTAACAATGTCTTGGGGATTGTCGAATGTAGTAGATTGGCCATCATGAAGTGCACTGGGAATACGGGTATTACCTTTTTTTAATTGAACGTACTTCCATAATTCAGTGGGATTGTTTATAAGGTCAGATTCTACTTTACGTATGTAGGAGTCATAAGCTTCCTTTATTTGCTCTTTAACTAAACATCTCAATCTTCTAAATTCTAATAGATAACTTTCTTCTTTATTCCTATAGTATTCCTATAGTATTCTTTTGTTCGCAAGTTATATTTAATAGCTGATGTGAACCACGGTGGAAAGTTTAAAGTTACTTTTGGGAACAGATACATCAAAAGTAGTATATAAAGTATCATAAAATTTATGTAAGGCTTCATTTACGTTATTAAAATGTTCAAAATATGTCCAATCAATATTACAAAGATCACCGTATAACTGCTGAAAATCGGCTCTGCGAAAGTTATACCGTAGATTACACTTAGCTAGCGGAAATTTGTCACGTTTTACGGCAGAAAATTCAAAGCTGAAAGAAATTGCCGGATGAAATCTTTTGTCTTCCGGTACAAGTGGAAAATCAGATTTTTCAACATGGAATACAGCAGGTAAATTTGAAAATATAAGATCAAGCTGGTTGCCGTAGTCATTGGCAATATTACTGTACTGATTGAGGTCCAAGATATTACATAAATTACGCATAGAGGAAGATTTAGAGCAGTTGACTGATACATTATATAACTCAGTTAAATTAAAATCACCAACAAGTAGAACATTTTTATTAAGTAGAAAAGTCTCTAAAGCATCAACAAAATCTTCAAAATCATTCACTGGAATATTTGGTGGTACATACACAACACAAATTACAAAAGAGAAATTATCAAAATGACAATTAATAGCAGTGACGTCAATAAGCGGAACTTGAACATTAATCATGGAGGTATCCAGTGTAGTTGTAGTAATAAGATTGTTCACAGCTAATAAAACACCACCACCTTTAGAGCGCCCAACAAGAGAAAAATCTCTATCAAATCTAACAATATTATAATTAGAAGGAAATAATTTTTGCATTTATAACCGAATTATCTAGCCAAGTTTCAGATAAGATTATTACATCATAAGAACATGCGCAACAATTAATATAAAACGTGTGGGATTTAGATTTAAGTCCCCGAACATTTTGATAGAAACAATTTAAGGATATTAGATTCCTGTTGGGCGAAATTAGTTTTCCGAGCGAGACTGTACTATTTTAGGAACACCAGAAATATACTTTAACATAATGTCCTGCTCACCCTTGGCTAAGCGATCATTAAGCTCTTGTTTAACAGATTTATAAAAATCAATTTGCATTCGAGTTTGATCTCGAGTAATAATTAATTTTTCACAGTTGGTATTAGATTTGATTTTTTTAATATTTTTGAAAACTTTGCCAACATCTTCGCGAGAATTAAGAACTACTCGAATTGGGCGAGGACGATGTGGAGAACGAGTAGGATCATATTTTCCAAGACGAAAAGGTTTGATGTTTCTAGCGGAAACTTCTGACACCTTTAGAATATTAGAGATTAAATTATTATCTAAAGTAGCTTGTTGTTGTTTTGAATTAGAACTACACTCGGTAAACCCGAATATCATTATATTGGAACTTCTACGTTCACGCTCAGAGATTTCTTGAATAATTGCCTCAGTTGAAATAGTTGTTTGTGAAGAAGATGCAATAGAATTATTTTTTAATTCCTTTATATCATTTTGTAGACTTATTATGAGAGATTTAAGGCTATCAAAATCATTTCCTAAACTTTCACAGTTTGAACAGTTCCATTTCAAACCACATCTCGATGTACGTATCCTTCTAGCTTCACCAGCAGAGACTTTAACACAAGTTGCGTTGAAAAGTTTCTTGCAGATAGTACAGATTACAGAATTTTGTGCATCAGTTTGAGTCATACAACAATTGCATAAATCCATAGTAAAAAAGCAGCACCCTGTATAGTTGTTAAAAGTGTAAAGTATAAACCCAAGCAAACAAAAACCAACTTATTTGAATTAATTAACAACCAGCGAGAACGAAAACAATTAAATATTTCTCCAAGGCTAAGTAAATAGATATCAAACTATAACGAAAAAACTCACCCCTGTTACGAGAACACAAAAACCAGTAATACACATACGTAGAGAATAATATGCCGAAAATAGTGATACCAAATTCAAAATGATATGCTAAAACAGATCAAAAATAACACACACAAACTGCAGAACGAAGAAAACAGCTGCTACCTCGAAAGAGCGCGTGAGCACTAATTATGAGGGGGATCAATCAATTGGACATATCTGTGTGATTTTATACCTCATGCAGTATTGAAAATTAATAATAGACATTCTAAAAACAAGTGGGCGAAATGAAGAAGTACGAAACAGGTATACAGGAGCGAATGGATGGATGTGAATGAAGGTTAATTCCGTGATGATGGATTGATGTATGGAGGAAGTGTTAATGTGGTTGAAACGAGTATCGTATGTCAAGATGAGAATGTTCTGTGAATGTTTCAGGGTTCGTGCTACCCGATTTAATGGGATATAGCGTGATGTTATGTATGTATGGATGTACGTATGTATTTATGTATTTTTGGGTTAGATTTTGTGATCATTGTTTAGGCAATTAAAAATTTAATAAAGATAAGTACAATTTATGATATATTTCATCTATATTTTTTTAATAGCTATTTGAATAGGCATATTTTTTCTAAGTAAAGAAATTTTCTGAAGATATAGATGTATCAGATATTATTTCAGAGTGCACTTTAAAAATAGCAAGAAAAACAAAGATCTTAAAACTGTTTATATATTTAGTATAAGTACTTATATTTACTTTATGTATTTGCTTTATATTGTTGTTTCACACAGTCAATGTAGTTTATTTGTCTTATATTTTGTTATATTTTCACCAATTTAAATCTACCCCTGTGGCTCCCCCTCCACTAACATCTTTGAATGCCTTGATTTGACGGCTGGTAACCGCACTTTACGCGAAGAAATATATCACTTATCGAGATCTGCTACGGTAGAATGCCACACCCAGTAGTGGGCAAAAGGCGTGAAGATATATTTATTTATATTTATATATTTTGTTATTATATGTTTATCAATAATTATTGTATAACATTTTCTGTGTTTTATTTAAGGTAAAAATATTTCAGAAACCTTCCAATTAATCAATAGAGGGGGAGGGAGGTTGAAAAATTATTCTCGCACCCGGGCGGCACAACCCTGGGAACGCAAGTCACTTACCTGAAGGTGTTGGGCGGCTTCAAAGTTGTTTCAAGAATTGATGGATCTTAATATCCGGCAAATGCCGACGAATAAATCTATTCTGTTTTTGCGCCTCCGCAAATTCAAATAATAATTGTTTCAATATGACGATATATCCTCGAAAGCAAAAATTTTACAAAAAAAAAATAAGAATACAGCCCTGATCACACGTAATTATTAATATAAATTTATTGAATTTGTTAGCTTAATTAATTGTATTTAATTGATGTTACCTTAATCCGCAGCTTAGTAAATAGCTTACTGTAACATCCTAAGAAGTATCTATATATCAGTGAAAAGGATTGCCTATTAAAGGGTATATATAGTAAAGAAATAAAAATAAAATATTTATTATGTAACAAAACTGTTACATCATATGAAATTTCATTTAGGTATGAAAAATTATGAACGTTCGATTTCATCATCATCTGTGGCGCTACAGCCCAAATCAGGCCTGGGCCTACCGGACACACCGAGCCGCAGTTTTTCCACTGCCGTACTGCCGGTTTTCGTAGTCGAATGCTACATTATTTAAGGCGTATAAGTGACTAGCTTATAGCGCCCGAGTGTGATAAATACATGTAGCTGTATTTTATATTTTACGACAAATCACACATTGTCGACAGGCGGATTCGAACTGACGAACCTTGGCTCGGGTGACGTCACAGTATGTTAAGAGATGTGCCTTAACACGCTCGGCCACCGCGCCTGTTCGATTTACTGAAACCAAATTTTCAGTAAATAGTTTTTTGAAAACATATAAAAATGTGTTAAGGATTATCAACGTTGCAAAAATAATTATTCCCAAAACTCTAATTTAATAACATATGAAGAAACATAATATATATATACGAGTATATATATATATATATATATATATATATATATATATATATATATATATATATATATATATATATATATATAACTTAACTTTCTCAAACCACCAACTTAGTTTTTAAAAAAGATTTATTTAAGTATTACAATTACATGTGTTTCTACTTCTAAGTCTGAATCTGAACTGGCTAACATTATTACATCTACATACTAAATAACTTTACATATTACTAATGTCACGTTCGGGGGAAGGTGTCTATGTCAGCAGTTTGGTGATGAGTGGAACACTATAACTCCTCCCTCCTTAGAATTGAGCTCCCCCTGGAAGCTGAAGTTCGATGTCCTCTGACTGAATTTCGGGTGGTGTCCTTCTTGAGCTGGATCGTGCAGCTCTTTTTGTTCTTATCCATTTTATGGAAAAGTAGCCGGCGGTGATTGCAATGATGATATACAGCAACAGAGACCAAATACTGGGAATATGAATGTTGATGGATTCTTCTTTTATAGGGACCATTGGGTTAAAGGAGATATCATTGAGTTTTAATGGATTTAGGTTAATGGAGAAGTTTGTAATATGTTGTGTTTGAATTTTGAAGTTTAATTTAGGTAATAGTAATGGTCGTCCTTGAATTTTATTTGAAAATACCAATTTTTGTTCTTTAAAGTAAATTTCACAATTATCCTCATTGTTTATTAAGTAGATTCCCACTAATGGTTTGATGCTAGTTTCTTGTAGGCATTTAATTACTACATTTTCTTCCTTAGGAAAGACGGCTAGGTATTTGTTGAGTTCTGGAATCACTTCAATGTGGTTTTTTATTAAATTTATTTTTGTGTAATAGCAGTGGTTTGATGTCTGCTCTTGGAATATTTCTTCCTCGCAGGTTGAAGAAAAGTGGGCATGATATTTATTAGGACATTGGAATATTTTTGCTCGTACACACATGTCACTTAAAGGAATAATTTCCTTATCCGATTTTAGAAGATATTTTGTATTTGGAATGATTGTAACAAAATCTGAACCATATTTTGTTGGAATAGGATATAAATAAAATAATTCGAAATTTTTTTCAAAGTTGATTGGGGTGGAAATAAAATAAATTATTTGTGTAGGTTTCACTTTACAGTTAATTTTTAATAAGGATTCAAAATCAAGTAAATTTTCTTGTCTAGGTTCGAATGGCAGTTGTGCATGATAGAATTTAGATATTTTATTAAGTTCTGACAATAATTCAAGAGGGTGTATTATACTCGGGTGTAGGGTTCTTAATTTACAGAAGGTAATAGAGTTCTCAACATCTTGTAGGATATTGAGCACCGAGTTATATAGTATAATTAGTTGGTCGTAAATATTTTTGGCATAAAGAATGTCTTGGATATGCATATTATTTATTATTTCTGAAAGTTGTAAAATTTTAGATTTTAATATTTCTTCATTATGTTGAATGTCAATAACTGTTTTATTAAAATTTGTGATAATTTGGTGGTTTACTGAATACGCTTGTTTAATTTGATTTTCTAAATTATGCTCATTTTCTTGCATATGTGCTAACATGTCATTATATCTTTTACCGTCTTCGGCGTCCAAATTTCCGGTTAAGGATTTGAAAATAGTTCCCAATCCATCTATGAGGCCACGTTTATTTCGGTGACTAGCGTGTAATCCGATGTTTGTAATTTTAGTGTCTATGCTGGTTCGGATGAATTCTAATATTTTATCGTAATTATTGAGTTCATGGAGATACTGCGTGTTGTTGGAAATTGTTGATTTTAGTGTTTTGTATTGTGTGTTTAAACTATCATACTGATCTAGAAGAGGTTTGAGATTATAGTAGTGTATGAATGTGTGTGTAGTTTTTTCAAGCTTGGCAGGACCTAGGTTGATGGGAAGGATTCCAATGTTTTCTGTTATGTTTCTTATGATTGTTCCTCGCCCGCATGCGAACAGCCTGGAAGTGATTCAAATTGATAAGTTTTGTGTCGAGGTCGTTTTATGTTAGAAAGATGTATTTTTTCTACTGTATTACCATGAGTTGGCTTTAATTTGCCAGTTTTGAGTGTTTTATTTAATTTAGATAATTTTTCGCGTTTGAATTTATTTCTGGTTTTTTGCTGTTTTTGTTTATTTTTGACATATACTGTATCCGATATCTCGGGTAAATTTTCTCTAATTTCATTGAATTTACCAATCACTTTTTCCTTGTTCTCTTTTAATTTATCGTTAATTGTTCCGTAAAGTAATTTTGTTTTATTTTTATGATTTTCTATATAATTATTTATAAGCTGTTTATTTAAGTCGATATTAAAGGGTGATTCTGTATCTAGGTGACCGGTAATGATTTCACATGGTTTGAGTTTTGTGACTGAGTGATTTGTGTTGTTATACGCCAAAAGGGCGTAATTTACTTTGGATTCAATGGGTTCGGTTTTATATTCGTTTTGATTATTAAACAATCTAACGTGTTCGATGAGGGTAGAATGAAAACGTTCAATCGTACCATTAGAATCAGGATGCTGCGAACTTATAAAATGAATGTCAATTTTGTGTAGTTGTAATAGTTCCTTAACGACAGAGTTTTTAAATTCTAATCCGTTGTCCGAAATGATTTGTTCTGGTATACAATGGTGTGTGAAATATTTAACTAAATTATTAACGACTTCTATACCTTGTCCGGAGTTTAATTTATAGGCTTGTGCGTATTTGGAAAATGAGTCTATTATAGTTAGGAATTTGACGTGTTCTAATGTAATGCTGTCGATATGCAAAATTTGGAAAGGTTTAGTAGCTGTGGGTGTGATGTTAAATTTTAATTTTAATGGTTTTCTGTCGTACTTTGTTATTTGACACGTTTCGCAGCTATTAATAAATGTTTGTATAGATTTCCTTAATTTAGGCCAGTAGTATTGTTGTTTTATACGTTTTTCTGTTTCGTCGATTCCCCGGTGATTAGTTTTACTGAGATGGTGATTTGTTATGATTTGTATGATTTCTTCTTCGTCGATTACGTCAGTTAGATATTGAGTGCATTTAACAAGTTTTATCTCAGAATTTTTAAAGTAATTTTGAAGTATTAAGTTTAGTTTTACATATAATTCAGTTTTGAAATAAATGTGATATTTTACCTTAGGAACAATGTATTCTTTAAGGAATGTTATCATTTCGTTTTTGCAATTGATTTTTGAAAATTCAACTAGAATCCTTTGTTTTGTTTGATTATATAATTTAAGTATTTTAGGGGGTTTAGGGTTATATTCGACTTCTGATATTATTATTTGATTTTTCCCATAATTAACTGGGCATTCTACAATCGGGATTCCGATAATGGGGTTTTCTCTGTTAGAGTGTACTGTGATATCGCTTTCGCTTGGAGTGTCGTCATCGTTTATCTGAGTAGATTGCGCGTCACCTACTTCAACTGCTAGGGATTGTGCATCGTCATCGTTATTCCTATCTTTAGTCTTTTCTAATTCCTTATAAAAATTTTCCATATATTTGTTTAATTGTTCAATGTTATCTGATTCATTTATATTTAATTGAATTTGAGAAATTTCAGGAAGTTCGAAAACTGTTATCATTATATCAGTATTTTGGAAAATGTACTCTATCATTGATTTAACTTCATGCCAATTTAATTCGTCCAAGCCACAAGCAATTTTAGGAATGCTCAAATTTTTTATTTTTTTATTTAAACAGAATTCTTTTAATTTTAAAAGTGTATAAAATAAACCTTGTTTAGTAGGTTTGTTGAAATATCTTTCTTTTGTTATTAAATAAATTAAATATCTATTTTGATATTTTAAATAGACTAGATTATGAAGTTGTGGTTTTTGTGCTTGGAGTTTATCAACGTTACTAAATTTAATTTTGAATTTTTCTGCTATTCCAGATTTCATTTGTAAGTCTTTACTTACACAATGAGCTAGACTAGAATCTGGTGGTGCATTAAATAAATCACATGTTACTTCTATAATGATATTTTTAGAATTTTGATTTTTATTATTTAAGTAATCCTGATATATAATTAAAGGTGAATCGTTATCGAAAATTTTTGGTGTGTTTTGGGTTACGTCGTCGTCTTTTGGTGGGATGCGGCTAAGTGCATCGGCATTGGTGTTGAGTTTGCCTTTTTTATATACTATTTCATAATCGTACTCCTCAAGTTTGAGGCGCCACCGAATTAGTTTTTGACTACACTGTTTTAGTGACATTAGCCATTGTAACGGTCTATGGTCTGTGTAAATTTTGAATTTGCGTCCGAAAAGGTATGGTCTGAAGTATTGGGTCGCCCAAACAATAGCTAAAAGTTCTTTTTCTATTGTTGAGTAGTTTGTCTCGGTCTCGTTGAGTGTTCTGCTGGCGTAAGCTACTGGAAGGTCATTGCCAAGGCTGCCTTGTGATAACACGGCACCTAACGCTACGTTGCTTGCGTCAGTCGTCAGATTAAATTCTTTCTCGAAATCTGGGTATTGGAGTAAGGGTTCATTAGTCAGTAAATTTTTGCAAAGTTCAAAACATTGTCTGTATTCAGGGTTGTTTATGTCAATAATTGCGTCCTTTTTTAAGCACTTTGTGAGAGGTTTGGTTAATTTTGCAAAGTCTTTAATAAACTTCCGATAATAGCCTAAAAGTCCCAAAAAACCTTTAATTTGTTTACTAGTTTTCGGTATAGGATAATTTAAGATGGCTGATATTTTATCTGGATTCGGTCTCACGCCTTCGGGTGTAACGATGTGCCCGAGATAAGCTACTTCTTTTTTTAAAAATTCCGACTTGTCAACTTGAATTTTGAAATTAGATTTTCTAAGTCGATCGAATACTAATTTTAAGTTAAGCAAATGTTCTTGAAGGCTAGTGCTAAACACAATTATGTCGTCGAGGTAAACGAGGCATTTGTCGTGTGTAAGTCCGCGTAAAATGTTGTCCATAACTCGCTGAAATGTCGCTGGTGCGTTTTTTAGACCAAACGGCATTCGCAAGAATTCGTAGTGTCCGTCTTCAGTATTAAATGCAGTTTTAGGTATGTCTTGTTTGTCCATTTCTATTTGATGGAAGCCCGATGCCAAGTCGAGTGTAGTGAAATATTGACAACGTCCGAGTTTGTCTAAGAGGTCAGTAATGTTTGGAAGTGGGTATTTGTCACCTATGGTCTTTTCGTTTAATTTTCGGTAGTCTATGACTATGCGCCATTTTCTTTTACCTGATGCATCAATCTTTTTGGGAACTACCCAAATAGGGGAGGACCACGGGGAGTTGGAAGGCTTAATGATGTTTTGTTCTGACATTTTGTTTACCTGATTTCTTACTTCTTGCCTATGTACGTTGGGGTATCGATATGATTTAGTATAAATTGGAATTTCATCTTGAGTTTTAATACTATGTTTTATTTGGTTGGTAAGAGTCAATTTTTGATCATCAGAATAAAATATGTCGGGATAGTCTTTAAGTAAATTTAACACAGCATTTCGTTCTTCAGAGTTCATATGTGCTGTTCTTATTTTCGAAAAATCAAAATTAGTTTTCTCAACGTGTGTCATGTTTAAATTTGGACCGGTATAAGTTTCATAATTATCAATTTTTTCTGCGATAATTGGTTTTAAGAGATTAAAATTTATTGCCTGGTCAGAAGTGTTAACGATTGAACATAATGCGTGGTAGTTATCTGCGACCGTAATGCACTCTGGTATTCTCAAATGTGTCGTTTTTATTTGGGGTATTAATACAGTTCCTTGTTTTATATCTACTTTAATTTTAATAATCTTTTCAGAATTTGGTTCTACAATATTCTTATTTATAACTGATATATTATTTACATTAGAATCATTTAATGATTTATGAAATTGAATTTTGATTTTTGCATTGGGTGTTATAATTAAATCGTTATGTGTATCAATTAGAATTTTTAATAATTTTAGATTATCCATGCCTAAAAGTAAGTCGAATTGTTCATGAAAGTTAAAAAGATGATACTTAAGATGTGACAATTTCTTATCTTTGTTATTAAATATCTTTGAAATGGGAACTCTTGTACTGTGTAGCTCAGTGGACGTGCCGTGAGCAGTGGTAATTTGAAACGGGTCATTGCGAATGGAATTCTTGTAATATTTATGTGCTATGTCTGGTTTAATGAAGGATTTAGTACTTCCAGTGTCAACGAGAATTTTTAAATTATGCTCGGGGGTTATAATGAAAGGAAGTTTGCTTTGGTGGTTAGTAAGATTTAATAGTTCGATTGTTGGAAAGGGTCGATGTCCGAGGCTGTTTCTCCTAAAAAACAGTTAGCGGATTGATCAGGAATATTATCGTTATTTATTTCGTTTTGGTCAGTAAGTTGTTCTTGTTCGTCACAATCATAATTTTCTAAATTATTAGCTTGTTCTATGTCTTCAATATTAAATAGTTCTTCTGCTACGTACTTAGGTAAATTTGATCTGAATTGGTTTTGTCCGAAGGGCCTTTGTCCAAACTGATTTTGTCTCTGGTGAAACGGATTCGGTTGAGAACGGGATTGTTGAGTGTTTCGGGTGGAAATACTCATTGGAGTAGGTTTTGGATAATTTTGGCTGGTAGATGGGCCTTGGTTATTGTGTGGAATATTATTTCGTGGTGTAATCATTTGTTGATTATTAGGACGTACTGGAGCTCTGTTATATGGGTTGGAATTATTAGGAAAAGGATTTGTATAATATGTTGGTCTAGGAGAGAAATGCTTTATGTTGTGTGTAGGTGGTTTGTGATTTGGTTTGAAATTGTTTGAGTTAATGCTCTTAGATGGTTTGGAGATATGTTCAAATTGAAAGTCGTTCGCTAACATGCCTAGCGCGGAATTTAAATCTGAAGGATTTTTTGCTCTCATAAGCTGACCGATAGGTTCCTTCAAACCGCGTAGCAATATGCGTAGAGCATAGTTTTGGAAATAATCATTCATGACAAGAGCTACGGCAGCTGTAGCATGAGTTGAAATATAAGAAATTTGTAAATTTAAAATGTGCTGCAATCTTCCGTAAAAATCGAAGACAGTTTCATTTGAATTTTGCTTAAGATCGGTCATTTCAATATTTAATGTAAACCAATCGCGTTTATCTGCGAACGCGTTCAATAATGCATCTTTCAAATCGTCCCATGTTTTGACTGTACAACTTGCAATATTAATTGCAGCGTCGCCCTTAATTTTTGTTATTATACTATTCATCAGATATTCATTTTGGAAATCTGTTGGGTCGGCGACAATATAAAATTTGTTTACAAGTTTTTCACAAATATCAATAAAACGAGGTAATAATTCACGTTCGCCATGAAATTCAGGCAGCATATCAAGGTATTCTTTTTTTAGAACTGGCACTGCCATTGTAAATTGGGGTTGTCTTATAATAAAATTTGTATTTAAATTAGTTTCAATAAAATCTTCAAGATCTGGTTCAGATTCTGAATTTGAGCTTGACTCAGAATTAATAAAAATAGTGTCTCTAAATGACATGTATGACTTACAGAAATATTAGTGTCCACTTCATGTGCCCTGAAGTCGTCCACGGGGTTAAGAATGACGGCCGAAGTTCTCTGATGTTCGTTCAGATGGTTACGGGTGTCGAATCTTGGTTTCTGGTGTAGTCTCGAGTTGCTCTGGTTGGTGTGGTTCGGAAAGGTTTTGATTTTTCTTTTTTCTTTTTTCTTGTTCGATAGCCAATTTAATCACAATGTGAAACAAATTATATTCGTTAATTTGTATTGACTATCCTACCAGGACTGCGCCACTTAACTTTCTCAAACCACCAACTTAGTTTTTAAAAAAGATTTATTTAAGTATTACAATTACATGTGTTTCTACTTCTAAGTCTGAATCTGAACTGGCTAACATTATTACATCTACATACTAAATAACTTTACATATTACTAATGTCACGTTCGGGGGAAGGTGTCTATGTCAGCAGTTTGGTGATGAGTGGAACACTATAACTTATATATATAATAGCAATTGTTAAGTTGAAAAGATATACTCGTGAAATATCTTTCTTGTATTAGACTAAGACCGCACAATTTGTAATAAAAAGTTTCTGCATACATTGAATTTTTTTTTAAATGTAGATATTTATCGACATGCTTAAAAGTTTTATAACTATTTTAGTTGTTAAAAAATCCAAAGATTAAAAATATTTTTATTAAACCGTAGTTTAGACGTAGGAGTAAATATGTAAATTAGAAAATGAAATGAAATCTTTATTGCTAGGATTACTTGGATTTTTTAATAAGTGAAATATAAATTAAATATTACATAAAGGACGGCGTTTAGGGACTAAAGGTCGATCCCATTTTTAAGTCAACATGAAATAATACAATTGTTTAAAGAACAGTAGATTACAATATCAATAAAATTGATGGTCATATTTTTTATAATATTAATTAATAAACAAAAGTTATACCAGTGGTGACACCAACACAGTGATGATATTGTAATATATTACTAAGTAACAAACAATTAAACAAGCAATTATAATATCTTGAGTCATGAGAACAAAGGTTGATTAAATTCACAGCCATCACAAATAAAAATATATGGAGGTATTAAACTGGATTCAGAGATTTCGTAAAGTAACGTAACTTTCTAAAATATAAAATGTTTTAAAAACTATTAGGTATTTTATAGGAATAGTAACGTTAGATCCGTAATAGCTATTAACATGCCTAGGAATGTTTACTTATTTACTTATTTATGTTACGCTGTTTAACAGAAATTTAATCCCAATTACAGTACAGGGCCCGCACTCAACGAGGCGTAGGGTGGCAGATTATATAATTTTTAGCTTGAGTGAGATTCGAACTCGGGATCTCCGGTTTCGAATTCCGTATCGCTATCCACACCACCGTACTGACGGATTATATATATATATATATATATATATATATATATATATATATATATATATATATATATATATATATAAGTTATGTAAGGACACACCCCGTATTTCATAAGATTTCATAAGAACAATAAAGAGTTGCATCACTCATAAAATGACCATTCGGCATAATATAATCTAAACTCTTGGAAAAGAGATAAGTAGTTTGAAATAGAATAGATTATAAGTTTGTGTTACTCCTGTTCTATACTTTGTACGAGCAACATCTAGCTCTTGTGTTTTGTGAAATAAACTTTTTAAAAATAATTTTGTATTACTCAAAATTATAACTGGCGCAGTCGGTAGGATTTACCAAATAAGTTTACGTGATTCGGAAATTCAAAACGAATTCAATCCGTTAAAAATCTGTAATCGTCATTTTCAAGTGTTTAAAACATTGGTAACGAACATCATTAACTCAAACACAAGCATAGCTCGATAACGACAACCGAAAACAAGTTTACGTGATTCGGAAATTCAAAACGAATTTAATCCGTTAAAAATCCGTAATCGTCACCTTCGAGTGTTTAAAACATCGGTAATAAACATCATCAGTTACTTAAGCAAAGTGAGAGATCAAGTCGTCGCCAGCGAGTTCTTCGACAACAGGCGTACGTCCAGTCAGAACCGCTACAGTCAAGACTTCGATCATCTTCAACTACTGGAGTCACGAGTCGCAAATTCCACGAACGAACATCGAGGAAGCCGACCCAACCCTTCTTCAAGCAACGTTGAGAGCACATCAACTAGAAGACTTTATTTCAACTAGTAATGTTAAAAACAGTGTTACTGTCACTGTAAGTAAAATTTTAAATTTTTATATTTATATAATATTGTACTAAAAACAATCCAACTGGATTTACTTATTTCAAAATTAGAAAGTCTAACTCTTAATACAGACACAATGTCTATACCAGCCGCACCCCAAGCAAATATTTTTGCAAATCTAAATAACGATATTTTGAGAATGTTGGACTTTGCACCGACATTCGACGGAGACGTAAAAACCCTGTCTAATTTTATTAATACTATAGATGAGATGTGTACATTAATAATACAAACTAATCCCTCTGAAATAACACGCACAATAGTAGTAATGACTTTAAAGAATAAAATTAAGGGTAAAGCAGCTCAAAATTTAAATATGAGTTCTATTAACTCATGGACAGCATTAAAAGAACACTTATTACAAAATTTCTCTGATACACGATCCGAACACACAATTATGTACGAAGCTACACACTTTAAACAATCAAAGGAAAGCATTGTTGAGTATTATAATAAATTTAATGAATTATTTTTAATTTATAAATCAAAAATCGAATGCAAATTCCCAGCAGAACTAAGTACAGCTATATTAGGTAACTCGTTACAATATTTTGTGCAATGTTTCATTAACAATTGCAAAGAACCTTTTAGAAGTCAGTTATCCGCACGTAATCCGACTAAATTAACAGAAATTTTAAATCTTGTAACCAATGATTTGCAGTATATCCATGTACAACAAAAAATCAATCAAGTTCAAAATCAAAATCAGAAACCAATTTATAAAAATCAAATTCACTTTAACCCACCAAAATACCAATCTCCAATGCACCGATTTCCTTTCCAACAACAACAATCACAACAATCATACCAACCAAAGCCTTTTGCACCATCTACAAATATCAGAAATGCGACAAATAGAAATCCTACTCCTATGAGTATACAATCACGACAGGTACCACGCCAAAATTTTAATCAATCACGACAAAACTTCAATCAACCACGTCAAAATTATATTGCTGAAGAATTATTCCATCAAAATTTAGAAAATGAAAATGAATCCCAAAATCAAGATGAATTTTTTGAAATCGAACAAAATCTCGAGATCGAAAACGACAACGAATTTATTGAAACTACCGAAAATGAAAATTTTCACGTAGACAAATCACCCACATTGAGTCTTTAACAAACAATTTTAGCAAATTACCGTTCATTCAAGTGTCCCAATTTAAAATTCTTTTAGATACCGGTTCTACACAGAACTATGTACACCCAAAATTATTAAAATCAAATACAACAAAATTCCCTGAAAAATTTATAATACACACCTGTAACGGAAAATCTACTGGTTCAGAGTTTACATTCTTTAAATATAAAAATTATAATTTAAAATCTTATATATTTAATTTTCATAAAGACTTTGATATTTTAATAGGCGTACCGGAAATACAATTATTAAAAGCAAAATTTAATTTTGAGAAAGAAGAAGTAATATTCTTAAATAAATATAAGTATAAATTCCAGTATTTAAATCAAAGAAATGAAATAAATTTTAATATGGAAATTAATAACCAACAAATTAGAGACGAACATTTAAATGATAACGAAAAAGAACAATTAACAAAACTTATACGTAAAAATAAAGATCTTATTCTAAAAGAAGACCAAAAATTAACCTTTACTAATAAAATTAAACATCATATAAAAACCACTGATAATATACCTGTCTATTCTAAACAGTACAAATACCCTGAAACATATAAAGTAGAAGTACAAAACCAAGTAGAAAATATGTTAAAAGACGATATAATACAACACTCATACTCCCCATGGTCGTCACCTATATGGGTTGTACCTAAAAAACAAGACGCCTCAGGCAAACAAAAATTCAGAATGGTAGTCGACTATCGTAAACTGAACGAGAAGACAATCGATGACAAATTTCCTATACCTGACATAACCGAAATCCTTGAAAAACTTGGCAAATCAAATTACTTTACTACTATCGACTTAACATCAGGCTTTCACCAAATTGAAGTAGATTCCGACGATATTCCAAAAACTGCTTTTTCGACTAATTCCGGGCATTACGAATTTAAGCGTATGCCTTTCGGCTTAAAAAATGCGCCATCAACCTTTCAAAGATTGATGAACTTTGTGTTAAAAGATTTAGCTAATAAAATTTGTTTTGTATATCTCGACGATATAGTAATACTAGGGACCTCTCTTCAAGAGCATCTAGAAAATATTGAAAAGGTTTTTAAAAAATTACGGGAAGCAAATTTAAAAATACAATTGGACAAATGCGAATTTCTCAGAAAAGAAGTCGCTTATCTCGGACATATTATAACAACCGAAGGTGTAAAACCAAACCCCGATAAGATTCAGGCTATAAAAAATTATACAATCCCAAAAACGAAAAAAGAAATTAAATCATTTCTAGGACTTCTTGGCTATTATCGACGATTTATCGAAAATTATTCAAAAATTACAAAACCGTTTACAAACTGTTTAAAGAAAAATAATGAAATAGATATTAACAATAAAGAATATAGAGAATGTTTTGAAAAATGTAAGACGCTTTTATCTAATGATCCCATTCTCCAATACCCAGACTTCACAAAAGACTTTATACTTACGACAGACGCAAGTAACTATGCCATAGGCGCAGTGTTGTCACAACGAGACAGAAATAATAAAGACCGTCCTATTGCCTTTATATCACGCACGTTAAATAATCATGAAATCAACTACAGCACAATAGAAAAAGAACTTTTCAGTATTGTATGGGCCACGAAACAATTTCGTCCGTATCTGCTAGGACATAAATTCAAAATAATTACAGACCATCGTCCACTCGTCTGGCTAAACTCTCTTAAAGAGCCAAACCAAAAACTAATACGTTGGCGATTAAAGTTAGAGGAGTTCAACTATACTATTGAATATAAAAAAGGATCTCAAAATTATGTAGCCGACGCACTTTCTAGAATTAAACCTAAATTTGAAATTAAATATCATGATACTGATATATTTGAATCAAATAACCCTTTAGTCCATTGTATTTCAAAAGATTTAGAATTATCTCAAGGATTTGCTAGACAAGTTAAAGAAAAATATCCTATTGAAAAATTATTTAATTTAGATAATAAAATCTTTATTCAAAAACAACCAAGATTAATATTACATTTAATTACTAAAGATCTGTATTATAAAAAACCAATAATTCAAAAAATAACAAAATGTTTAGAAAAACTTTTAGAATTCTGCATACAAAACGATATCGATCAAATCGATTTACCTCGCATATGTTCAGGACTAGATAAAAAATCATGGACAAAAATAGAAAACTTAATAACTGAAATTTTCGGAAATACATCCATAATTTTTAATGTTTTTAATAAACCAAAAGAGTTAGAAATAAATTTAAACTCCGACACTGACTCAATCATTGTTGAAACCGGCTCAGATAGCGAAACTACAGACACCGCACATTCAGACGACGAGAAGCCGATAAACGGTTTATCTTACTTAGATTCCCCTATCAACACCTGTAAAAATCAAATCGTAGTCAAAGAGACAAACGGAAAGAACGAAATTAAAATAAATAAATTATTTGATAACAAAATTCAACGGCTTTATTTTTATTTAAATAAAATAAATTGTAATCAGATAATAATGAATTTTATAAAAGACTATTTACAGCCAGGTATTACATATTATTGCCTAATCCCTGACATTTTTAAATTAAATTTTAACGGCGTATTACAAACGTACTTTGACGCAGGAAGTTACAAACTCGTATCCTGTAAGAAAATGACTAATGACATAGAAAATAAAGAAGATCAACAAATTACCATAAAGACCTATCATGAAAGTAAAACCAACCACAGAGGCATAACTGAAACTCATAATAAATTAAAATCAATATATTACTGGCCTAATATGATAAAAGATATACAAGAATACGTTAATAAATGCAGCGTATGTTTAGCCACCAAATATGAAAGAAACCCCATACAGATCTCACATATTCTAACACCAACAGCTGAAAAGCCTTTTGAGAAAATACACATTGATTTATTGTCTCTTGAACAAGTAAAAATTTTAACTATAATAGATTCTTTTTCTAAATTTGCAGTAGGTTATATTGTTAAAGATAAGAATGCTATTACTATACTAAATAAATTAATAAAATATTTTACTCATTTTATAATTCCAAAAGAAATCGTTTCTGATAATGGTTTAGAATTTAATAACAAAACCATTCAAAATTATTTAGCTGTGAGAAAAATTAACATTCATTACATTTCAATCGATAACCCCAAAAGCAATGGAATAGTCGAACGTTTCCATTCCTCATTAATAGAGCAAATGAGAATAATAAATCAGAACCCTGTTATAAAAACTTTGAAATTAAAAGAAAGATTGAATTATGCTTTATTAGGCTATAATAACAGCATTCATTCAATTACTAAAAGAACCCCTTTAGAAATAATATATGGACAAAATTTTGAATCAAATTTAAAACCTGAAGAAATAATAGTAGACGAATACCTGCAGAAACATATAGAAACTTTAAAAGAAATAAATGAACAAGTAAAACATAATATTGAAAAGAGTAAATTAAAATATTCCACACCACAAGAAAAACAATTTGATATTCCTAAACGAGTTCACGTTAAAATAAACAAACGTAACTCTGGTAAAATTGAAAAGCCTAAATTTAAACAAATTACAGTAAAAGCATTAGTACACGAAAGAGGCCAAATATTAGACGATCAGAACAAAAAACATAAATTGTCACAACTCAAAAAGCCTCGTATTGTTTCAGATTAATCTCACTCGGCTTATCACAAATTATACGTGATGAACATAACCCTGGACTTAACATACTCGAACTCGGGACTGTCCATATAAAGGTAAACACCCAAATAATAACCCTTAAAATATCTCTAGAAAAATTATTTGAACAACAGAACATATTAGAAAATAATGTGGACACGCTATATCAAAATTTAGAAAAATATAAATTTGATAATAAAATAACAAATTATAAAAGTATTTTAAACTCATTAATAAGCCATATAAAAGAAAAGACTCAATTGCTAAATATTAAAAGAACAAAACGCGGTTTAATAAATGGCTTAGGAGCAATTATAAAAAGTATCACAGGAAACCTTGATTCAGAAGATAAAGAAAAATATGATCAAATAATAGAAAATATTAATAATAATCAAAAAGTAATTTCAGATAAAGTAAATACTTTAATTAAAAGTAACAATAATATTACAGCCCAATTTAATGATAAAATTAATATTATAAATGAAAATAATAATTTATTAAATATGAAATTAAACAATATCCAAAAAGATATTGGTAAAGTATTAGATGAAATAGATATTATTAAAGCGCAAAATTTGATAAATGAATTTATCCAGGTCATTCAAGACCTATATTTTTCTATTGTTCAGCTAGAAGAAACATTGACTTTTTGTAAATTAAATACATTACATTTTGGAATAATTAATCATGAACAACTTTTGTATGAATTAAATAAAATAGATGATAAATATTTGAGATCAATTATAATAAATAATATTCAAAATAGTGATATCCTGAAGATGTATTGTTCCTATAACAATCCAAATCTAATTATTCTTATCGAATCCCCATCTAACACCCGAATAAAAGATATGATCCAAATAACTTCCATCCCTACTAGAATACATGGAATATACGAAACTATAAATATAAAAAACGGATTATATTCCAAAGACAGTTGTAAAATCAAACCACTCAATAAATGCATTAAACTCAGTAAAACCGAGTACTATTGTGATTCGGAGAGCAAAGAATATGATAAATGCATAGACAATATTGTATGTTACAATGACTTTCAGTTTTGTGATTACGACAACATATCACATATAAACTCTATTATAAAAATTCAAAATTCAAAATTAAATTACTTATTTTTCCCAAATAAAATTGAAACAAAATATAATTGTAATAATAATATGAAAATAGAAAACTTAGAGGGAATATACTATACCGAAAATTGTGAGGTTAATAACCAAATTGAGTTAATTAATAATTTTGGAATTTTATTGGAATATAAAAATAATATTAATAATACTCGAGTAACATACTTAGAAAACATAATAAAGAATGTGACACAATTTAAAACCGAGGAAATCAATTCCATAGAATTAGAGAACATTTATAAAAATGTCTCAAATAATTATATTCATTATATAATAATTTATATTGTATTAGTAGTTATAGTAATTATAATTATTATGTATTGTATTAAGAAATGTAAGTGTAAAGATTATATTATGAAGAAATCAAAAGACAAAATTAATCATGGGATTGAAGATATTGAATTAAATCAAATTTAAAATTATAAAAACTTAATTGTTAAAGAATAAAGTTTTCTCTAAGGGTGGAGGAGTTATGTAAGGACACACCCCGTATTTCATAAGATTTCATAAGAACAATAAAGAGTTGCATCACTCATAAAATGACCATTCGGCATAATATAATCTAAACTCTTGGAAAAGAGATAAGTAGTTTGAAATAGAATAGATTATAAGTTTGTGTTACTCCTGTTCTATACTTTGTACGAGCAACATCTAGCTCTTGTGTTTTGTGAAATAAACTTTTTAAAAATAATTTTGTATTACTCAAAATTATAACTTATATATATTATTAAATAAAACACTAAAAATGAAAACACTAACAAAATATTTATTTAAAACGAAAATAATGTAGTACAATACTAAGACATATATTTATTTACAACACGTATTTGTATTCACATTAAAGTATTTAGCACTGGCACTGTTCTCACTTCAAATACAGAATGCCTGTTGCCGGCCCAAACTCTTCCTTATATATTGAAACAGGTTCTTCTACAATATTCCAGAACGTCTGGAACACTGTACAAGCATGAAGCATAGGGAACAGGTTCGAACTTGTCTGTGTATTGCGTATGAGGCAGCGGTAAACGCGCTGCAGACTACGACGTGTAGACTGTTCCAAAGGGAACAGGGCCGTACTCGCTACAATATATATTGCTATAATTTTTTCATTTTTGCTCTGACATATGTCATACTATGGTTTTTATGCAATATAGATCTTATTCTGATTTAACAAAAAATAATAATAATCTCTCTATTGTTACAAGAGGTAGCAGTTTTCGATTTTGTTCTTGTAGTATCCGATAATTAATCCGAATATGAGTAATTATGATTAAATGTCTCAATAAGGTTTCTAGAATTTATAATTAATTTTTATGATAATATATTTTTCAGTAATAAGTAGATATAAAAATTATTATTTATTTATTTATTTATTGATTTATCAGTTAATGCTGAAAAAACGTAATAAAACTATAATAATAAAATAAAAATCACAATAAATCATATACAAATAGTAATCAGATATAAAATACACTTGTTTAAAAATTAGATTGCGAATTGTATTATATATTTGTATATACTTCTAAGTCGTCATTTGCAGTGTCTTGTTGCACAGGATTCTGAAAAGTATAAATTACGAATAATCAAGTATAATTGTGTCTAATTCTATTTGAATCTGATGTAGGTACAAAAGTCTAAAATTATTTTCTTTCAACTTTCTCGCTACATAGTAACTTTTTGATAAAGCAACAGAGAAACAAATATTTCGAGTATAGCTACAGTTCATATTGGAAACATATTTATTAAATTTTATTAGTTCAAAACATAAAAACTTTTCCTGGCAAATTATATATTAAAAAAAAATACATTCCATTTGGTAACTTTTTAATCTCGTCACTTTACTTTCGACCTTCACAATATTTTTACCTTAGATGACAGATTTTGAATAGTTTCATAGGTATGTTCCTCTGTGTCATCAACCTAAAATTCAATAACACGAAATATTAAAACAATAATATGAAACATCTAGATACATGTACTTACTAGAATACTAGAAGTTGTTTTCATTGATTTACTTTCAGTCATTTCAAAATAAGTATTTTTAACAGATATATCTGCATACAAAAGAACAGTATAATACATTTCATTATGTCAGCTTTGTTAATAGAGCAATCACAAATTATTTAAACTGTTTGGTGCATGCACAGTCTCGTTTTAGGTATATGTAGAAATCAATATGTTGTGACACGAAAAATATTTGTTTCAAAAAATGTACAATTATTTTTGCATTCTTTTTGCGTTGTAATCAGTACATCAAACAATATATACCCTTATTTTAAATAAAATACATTACGTTAATAATTAATTCATCGACTGGTTTACACTAGACTATGTAAAAAGTATTAAACTGTAGGTACATACATACATACATACATAACATCACGCTATATCCCATTAAATGGGGTAGCACGAACCCGTCAACATTCTCATCCTGACACACGATACTCGATTCGACCACATTAACACTTCCTCCATACAAACTCTTTCTTTTCTCACAACCAAAATCCATCAACACACAACAAACATTCATCCATTCGCTAGTGTACACTGCGCTTGTTTCTGAAGATCGTCTCCGCACAATTGCAGGTAAACACTCAAAACATCTAACCAATTAATCTAAAATCAAGAATCATACGCTTGTCTTCATTCATCATATTTATCCTGCAATTAATTTTCTCCAAACATTCCTATCCTGACACACCACTTTTGCTTCAACCACATTCATAATTCTTTTCATACAAGCTCGTTTATTCTTCACGCTCAGAATCTTTCGCTCACGCAACAACCCTTCAATCATATTCATCCATTTGTTCCTAGGCCGTCCACGCAAACTTTCACCCTCAATTTCACCAACATACACCTGTTTCACCAATCTGTCATTCGACATACGTTCCACATGACCAAACCATCTCAACTGACTTATTCCCACTCTTCTTACAACATTCTTCCCAATCTCACATTCATCATACACCAATGTATTCCGGACACGATCTCTTCTAGTATATCCACACACACCCCGCAAATATCTCATTTCCACAGCAGTTATACGCCGTTCATGTTTCTTCATCCATACCCAACATTCACTACCATACATCAACGTAGGCACTAACACACCATTATAAACACTCAATCGAGCATCTCTGGATACATTCACGTTCCGAGTAAAGGTTCCCAGAGCACCCAATATCTTACATCCAGCAGATACTCTTCTTTCAATCTCTCGATCAATACGTCCATCCCTCGAAAACACACTCCCCAAGTATACAAACTCATTTACTTGACCCAATCTCACACCATTCACCGAAACATTGCAATCAGTCACCAAATCACTCTTCTCAAACACTAACACTTTACATTTATCAACATTCAGTAATAGATTTAAACCTTTTCCTACTTCATTTATACTTAGAATCATTCTTCTCAATTGTTCTTCAGATTCACCCATTACAACTACATCATCCGCATAAGCTAACGCAGGCACTACACTGCCACCAATACGTACACCATCCGCCCCATTCAGCGACTTTCGTAACAACACATCCATATATAAATTAAACAACCACGGGGACATCCCACAACCTTGTTTCACGCCAACATCTATAGAAAACCAATCACTCAATCTACCATCAACTCTCACCGCAGCCTCGCTATCTTCGTATAATGTAGGTATGTATTGAAATAGAAAATAATCATTTCGAATTGTTTTTAAGGTAGAACCCCTTGCACGAATAAAAATGTTGCGCATCACTGACCAGAACTAACTCTGCTAATATATACATATTTTTTATAAAATTTAATATTTAGATTTATATTTTCACCAAAAACAAAGAAAGATGATTTTTTCGTACTCATTCTATGATCGTATTACATATTTTTCAATTGAACGGTGTATTTCTTTGGGGCTTCTGAATTGGAGCCGCTTATGATAAAGTCTGTTTAGATTGTGCTCAACAAGTTACGACTTGTTGGTCTATTACGAAAGTAGATACATTAAATTATTGTAAATTTGCTCTATGAACGAAATTATATTTTGTTTTACTAATACCTGATTCAGTTGAAGTAGCTTTAGTATTCTCCTTTTTCTTTTTTATGAACCTGAAATTAATAAGTATTGGAAGTTTAGATAGAATATTTGTAAATTTTATAAAATAGTTAGTACCTGTACAAACAATAAATGACAACTGGTAAGAAGAGAAGCAATATTAAAGCGTAGAATTCTGATCGAGAGTTTGATGCTGTCCAAATATTTTGATAGTAAGCTTTGTAGCTATATTCATTCTTATACTTATTTATTAGCACTAAAGTTACTTCATAACCAGTGGATGGTTCTAGTTTATAATTAATTATTTTTTGGTTTAATTGTTGAGAATCATGACTTTCTTCACTTCCAAAAAATATTTTAAATTTATTTTCATTTATCTAAAATAAAACAAACATATTTGGAAATGCTACTTTTTAAACACACTAAAAACTTACTCCTATTATTTCTTTCGCTATCCAAGCGTGTTTGTAGTTGGAATATTTCAAAATCTCTCCTTTTAAACCATTTTTTCTCTTAGTATTTGTTTTGGAGATAGTATTAATCTTGCTAACAACTACATATAGAAAACTGTAAAACATAAATCATTGTAATTTGTTGATATGTTGAATGGAAAATTATTTCTACCAGATTAAAACTCATTACTGTTTACTCAAATATAGAAACATATCATTATTCACAACTAGTTAGTAATATACTAATTTTCGAAATTTGAAATGTAGGAAAGTTATTTCCAACTTGTCAAAAACGATGCACATTGAAATTTAAATTATAATGCAAAACTGTAACTATCAAAAGTCCTAATTTTTATTATTAAATAATAAACAAATGTACTCTTAAATGAATAAGAAAAATAAAAATATTTCGATAGAAAAAGCAAACGTTTATTAACTAATATTATTTTTAATCTACGAGTATTAATTTTTTAATATGGACTAGGTGGCTCAGTGATATCGAGTCAGACTGTTAATTTGAGAGCCGGGGTTCAATTCCCATAGCCGACAAGCAGTATTCACTATATTAAAATTACCCATGTGCATCAGTATCAAATTTTTGGGAATTTTTTGTTATTAACTTCTGACTGTGAATAACATAGTATACAAACTTCGGTGAAAAGTTTAATTATACTTCGAGTAGCTAATTAAGGCGTTTCACGCCTTGCAGTAGGTATCTTAACCCTCGGTTGTAATGAAGCTCTTTCTACCGCGGTAAAAATATGTTACGTTGATACGAATAACGGTATATCGCATAGACTGTTTCCCTCATGTTATAAATTATATTTTTTATAGAAATGTATATATTCACAGTAACCATAACAAAATGTTATTAGTTTCTAATAAGTCTTAAAACATCTCATTTGAATGGTTATGGTGAATATTGTTGAATTTGTTCAATAGGCACTACGAGCGAGGCTGATAAATTCGAGTTATGATGCACTCTTGGTTACGCTAAGAATTTCATCATTCTTAACATTTTTGATTTAAGAGGTAAAAAGACGGTTAGATTATGTAAAATAGTGTAATTTTATCTGAAAAGAAATATTAAAAAAAAATCAAAACAATTGCAAATCAAATAAGCGAGTTTAACCTAAAATAACTATCACACCATATTGAAAATTATGCGATCTGACCTCTACTCATACTATTAAGATTAAAAAAAGTTAATTTTCGTCACGTTAATATTATCCGAGATATTTAATGATAAATTTTACATTTGTAAAAATCAATGATAATTTTAACTTAGCAAATAAATAAAATGGCCCATCTATAGGCTTTGTCAGATATTAATTCATTAAATTTTTTTAAGATACAATATTGAATGTAAATTTTGCCATTAAGGTGGTTGTATAATCAATTAAAATCATCTAAGATTTTCCAAGTGTAAAGTTTATGTAGCTGGACCAAAATTGTACCTTTATTCCTTCAAATATATTGAAAATCAAAAGCTCGTATTGCCAGTACTTCACAAAATTATATAAATGCGCATCATGCTGCTCCATATTGTTATAGCTGACTGTTACATAAGACGGAACTCATTGCGAATGAGTTTTTGTTTTCTTATTAAAATTGCAATATAAAAAGTGTTAATAGTTTATATTTTCTGGAAGAATTGATCACTATTCTTGTGTTTAATGACAGTTTTTACTTCCTTGTACGCAGGGCCGCAGTTGGGGGCGGGGGCAGGGAGGGTCTTCTGCCTTGGGCGGCAAAATTATGCATACACCTTAAAGAATTTTCAAATAATTTTAAACCTGTAATCTGGAATATGTAACAAAAAGTTCTTAGGTAACTACTTGGCACAGTTCATGGCCTGTGCTTCAAAATCGCGTGTTCGTCAGTCAGTATACTAGACTATCTGAGGGCAGTACAGTTTACTGTATACGCGTAGTCCGTCGTCTTTCCCTTTGACCGCCATCGTCTCACCGCATCATTAGACCATAGATAGTCTAGTATGCACTATGCACTAGACACTGCGCTCGGCAATTTTATAACATACAGGCTTGCCACTGGCAACTTGCAAGAACTAGGGAAAATCGTAGCAGTTTAATGAAACAAGGTAAGAAGCATTTACAGTAAAAAATATAAACGTAATTAAAACAGAAAACAAAACATAACCTTAAACGACAAATTAAGAATAGCATTTATCATTAAACATTAAACGTTTAACAATTAATATACAGGTTGTTTTTTTTCTATGGGACATCGCGATTATTTTATTTATTATTAGACATATTAAAACATGTTGTTTGGGAAGTATGTTCATATCGGTGGGGTACACTAGAGTCTAGTGTAGTCTAGTGACTAGACTATGTAGTAAAATATTTTTTTAAACCAATAATTTTCAAGTTATGGCACAAAATTCTATTTTCTTAAATATACATATTATAGGGCAATTCGATAGCATATTTTTTACTGAATTGAAAGTTGCTTCTTTTTTTAAGCTCTATTCAACGTTACTCGACCCATATTTAAAATTGCACGGTATTAGATTTGAACATACTTTCCTAAGAAATTTTTTTCGTATATCTAATAATAAGCGAAATAATCACGATGTCCCAACTAAAAATAACCTGTATATTATAGATGTTATAATTTACTTACTATATCAATGTCAATACTTTATTAAGGAGGTTAAAATCATAATGGCTGACCGTAAAAAACTATCTGGTGCTGCGTACAAGAAAAATAGGTTAAAAAAGGTTCAGGAACTAAGCAAGTGGAAGGGCAGTTTTAAGAAATACTTAGTACAGTCATCTTCAAAGTAGAGGAAAATCAAATTCCATTAGCATCCGACCATGAGTTGAACAAAGTGGTAGAAATAATAGAAGAAGATAATGCAGAAATTGTCATTCCTGGAACTTCAGAACCTTCGACGTTAATATCCCCATCAACAAACTACAAAGCAGATGACAACGCTAGTAACCTTGTCGCTGAAAATGTTTCAACAAAAACGACCTCATCCTCGAGCAAAAATCCGGAATCTGACTTTAAATTCGATTTCAATGATCCTGGAACATGGCCAAGATATCTATCTCATACTGAAAGGTGTTATATTACTAAAATGAGGACAGACAGTAACTATACGCCGGACTTATCCAGAAGCGCAAGAGACGGACGAACTCTTACTAAAGACTGGTTTTTTAAATCGTTAAAAAATGGATCACAGATCAAACGGTCTTTTTTAGCTTACAGTGAGACTAAAGTTTCTTTGTATTGCGTTTCTTGCAGAATGTTTTCTCATTTGTTTTGCCATGAGTCAAAAATGTCATCCTTAGCCAAAGAAGAGGGATTTGTAACATGGAAAAAAATTAGTGACAAAATACCAGAACATGAGAATTCCTCCAATCATAAACGTTTCTTTTGTATGTAGAAGTCTTTAGAGACATCTCTCGGGAAAGGAGGCATAGACAAAGAACTCCAAGACGCCATTCAAAAAGAAGAATCTCACTGGAAAGAAGTTTTACACTGCATTATTGATACTATTTTACATTTAGCGAAGCAAGGGAGTCCATTTAGAGGAACAAGTGAAAGATGTGATTTTGAAAATCCAGAGAGTGGAAAATTTCTTAACACAATAGCTCTTTTGTCTCACTACAATGTCCCGTTTCGACAACACATAGATCGCCATAAGAAATGGCAACTAAGCTATTTTCCATCGGAAATTCAGGACGAATTTCTTGATATAATTGCTAACAAAATAAGACAAAATGTTAAAAGAGCAAAATATTTTGCCTTAATGTAGCCATGAACAAATGACAGACATAATCCGATATGTAAATATGAGTAATGATGGGCCAGAAGTTGTGGAGAGTTTATTAGAATTTTTTCTTGTTTCTGACAAAACTGGGGAAGGTCTTTCCCATGAAATTATTAAAAAGGTAAACAATGACGTCTTAGATATGAAACTATGTAGAGGCCAATCTTATGATAACGGTGCCAACATGGCCGGAAAATACAAAGGAGTGCAAGCTAAAATATTAAAAGAAAATATATACGCATATTTTGTGCCGTGCTCTGCTCATTCCTTAAACTTAGTCGGAGTTCATGCTGCCGATGCTTGTCCTCCAGCACAAAATTATTTTGGAGTGATGCACTCCCTTTATAAGTACTTCAGTGGATCTACTTCATGATGGGAAGTGTTGCAAAATTACGTTCCTTTAACTCCGAAAGCAGAAAGTAAAACAAGGTGGTCAGCACGACTTGAGTCTGTAGAAGTTGTCTTCAAACATTTTGATAAAATATTTGTAGCTCTTGAAGAGTTACGTAATAACGGGCCCACGCCAGAGACTAAAACTGAAGCAAAAGCTCTGATGGGTCAAATTAAAGATTTTAAATTTATTGTGCTGACTTGCTTTTGGTACAGTGTACTAAAGCCAATTGATAGAGTCAATAAGTTCCTTCAGGGAGAAGACGTGACAGTTGACAGAGCAGTGAGAACATCCAAGGTTTAATAAATCTGTTTTCTTCAAAGAGAGAAACCTTAGTATCGGAAGCTATGACAGATGTCAAAATTATGGCCCTAGACAACGGTTTAGAAACTAAGTTTAAAGAACAAAGAAGAAGAAAAAGAATATGATGCCTGGAGAAATCTGTGAAGATGAAGTATTGGGTTTAACACAGGAAGAACATTTTAGAGTTTCTCTTATGGAAATACTTGACAGAAATGTAAGTGAAATGAACAACAGATTTTATGCATTGAAAAATGCAAATAGTAAATTTGGTTTTTTCAGTGGCTCTCAAATAAACGAGACAGATTCAAAAGACCTACAAATTAGAGCTAAAACATTGGCTGATAGTTACCCAGAAGATCTAAACAAACAGGAGCTGATTAATGAAATCGAAAGTTTTAGATACCATGCCCTTGAAATGGACAGTAGTCTAAGAAATGCCTCAGCACAGTCTATTTAAAAAATTATTTATGAGCAACACCTGCAAGAGGGCTACCCAAATATAACAACAGCTCTGCAATTATTCCTTACTCTTCCAGTCTCTGTTGCTTCAGGTGAAAGGAGCTTCAGCAAACTAAAATTAATAAAAAATTATTTAAGAAGCACAATTAAACAACAGAAATTCACCAATTTAAGTCTCATATCAATTGAACATCAAAGAGCGTCATCAATCTCATTTGACGAAATAATCAATACTTTTGCAGCCAAAAAATCAAGAAAAGTCAAATTTGTATAATAGTTTTATGTATAATATTTTCCTGTGGTATGATATATATTTTTTAACATGAATTGTTTTGTTCTATATATGGAAAATTCCAGAAGCTTGGAAGCCAAATTAGAAGAAAATTCTAGAAGCTTGATGGCCAAATTGGAAGAAAATGCCAAAAATCTGAAAGAACTTATGGAAACTAAATTTGAAGAAAATTCTAGAAACTTGGAAACTAAATTAGAAGACAATTCCAGAAGTTTGGAAGCTAAATTTGATGAAAGTTCCAGAAGCTTGGAAACGAATTTGGAAACTAAATTTGAACAGAAGTTTGAAAAAATTGAAGAACATTCGAAATATTTTGAAGAAAAATTGAAGAAATCGAGGCAACATTGAATCCGACATTGAATCACGAACAGCTAAACGCCATCCAGTGACCAGTCATTGAACAACCGAAAAGTTGAAGATTTAGTGACAGAGGGGAAAGAATCATTGCGTAGATTCCACATGAAACCACCACAGTTTGATGGCAAGGTATCTTGGCCTAATTATTACGCCCAATTCGAAGCTGCCGCAGTATCTAATGGTTGGTCATCATCTGAGAAGGCAACGGCCTTGATAATTGCGCTGCGTGGTGACGCAGTGGATATACTGCAAACAATCCCTACAGAAGAACGGCAGAACTATCAGCAACTAGTTAAACGCTTGGAAATGCGTTATGGGCACGCACATCTTCAGCGGGTGTATCACTTGCAGCTGAGGAATCGCTGTCAGAAATCAAATGAAAGTCTACAAGAATTTGAATCTGATATTGCTCGTCTAGTTCGCCTGGCGTATCCTGACACCCCAGATAGTGTGTTGGAACGAATGGCTGTGCAAGGATTCATTGATGGTCTCCGAGATAAAGAAAACAAGCTGGCCCTGATTCTGACTCTTTCGAGTAACCTGTCCATTGCCTTGGCCAGTGCATTAGAATTCGAGGCGGCAGAACACGCTTCAAGACGACAAGGAAATATTCGTACAATAGAGGGCGTGGAGGAAAAACACAGTGAGTCTACAGCAGAAACAGTACGACGTGTGTAGACCGAGATATTGCCAAAGAAAAGACAACTTCGATGCTGGAACTGCGGTGAGCTAGGGCATGTGCGAAGCAGCTGCGGGGAACAAATAAAGAACAAGGCAGCGGAAAACTAAAGCGGATCGACGCAAGGGGGCGAACGTCGATCCATCATCAAGATGCCCTGAAGCTAACTGGTCATGTCGCATCCCTACAACCTTAAGTAAATAGCATCTTTGTGGATGGGTTGATCGACGGGAAACCACATACCTTGCTGATTGATAGAGGTGCGACAAAAACCATCATCAGACCAGATACTCTCAAGAATCCGATAAAGACTGAATCAACGAAATGGCGACTGCGCACAGCAACAGGAGTACTATCCACGGCGAAGCAGACATTACCATCACCATCGGAAATACACGTATGGACATCATGAACGCAAATGGCGTTGAACTAAACGCGGAATACTTAAGATCAATGGTGAAGAGATCGTTTTACATCCTCGAGGAGAAGACACAGTACGTATAACCGTAGCTGAAGATACGGTCGTGTTAAGTCAAAGTGAGATGATTGTGGATGCTCACCTGGAACGTGAACTTCCAACAGGATGTACCATGATGTTAGAAGCTGGAAATCATAATGAAACGACTACTCGAGGAATACTGGTTGGAAAATCTCTCGTGCATACTGGAAAGGTATTACCAGTTCGAGTAATGAATGTGAATTATCCAGTTACACTAAAGAAGGGTACTATCTTAGGACACTGTTCAACAGTAACTTCGATTATCAGACGAACATCCGTTACACAAAATCCACCAAAGAAGCTTCCTGCAGAACTGACAAATCTACTGTCAACATCTTGCCAAGAATTAAACCCGGACCAGAATATCAGAATGAGAAATTTAATAACGGAATATCAAGACGTTCTCTACACCAGCTGTGGGACCAAGGGTAGAACCAACATAGTCCAGCATCAAATAAACACCGGCGATGCACGCCCCATCCGCCAAGTACCAAGACTATTACCATTGGCCAAGAGAGAGGAAACCGGGAAAATTATTCAAGACATGGAAAAAGAAGGTGCCATCGAATCCTCAAGCAGTCCGTGGGCCTCACCAGTGGTGTTGGTAGAGAAGAAAGACGGGTCAACACGATTCTGCGTGGACTATCGTTAACTCAACAACGTGACGAAGAAGGATAGCTACCCGTTGCCCCGAATAGATGACACATTGGATACGCTGGCCGGGTAGAAAATATTCTCAACATTGGACTTGAAAAGTGGGTACTGGCAGGGTGGAATGGCACCAACGGATAAAGAGAAAACTGCATTTTCTGTCGGGGCCGGACTGTGGCAATTTACAGTAATGCGGTTCGAGCATTGCAATGCCCCTGCCACGTTTAAACGACTCATGGAGACGGTATTGCAAGGGCTATCTTGGAAAACCTGTTTAATGTACCTTGACGATATTATTGTGGTCGGAAGAACATTCGACGACCACTATTTTACATTTAGCGAAGCAAGGGAGTCCATTTAGAGGAACAAGTGAAAGATGTGATTTTGAAAATCCGGAGAGTGGAAAATTTCTTAACACAATAGCTCTTTTGTCTCACTACAATGTCCCGTTTCGACAACACATAGATCGCCATAAGAAATGGCAACTAAGCTATTTTCCATCGGAAATTCAGGACGAATTTCTTGATATAATTGCTAACAAAATAAGACAAAATGTTAAAAGAGCAAAATATTTTGCCTTAATGTAGCCATGAACAAATGACAGACATAATCCGATATGTAAATATGAGTAATGATGGGCCAGAAGTTGTGGAGAGTTTATTAGAATTTTTTCTTGTTTCTGACAAAACTGGGGAAGGTCTTTCCCATGAAATTATTAAAAAGGTAAACAATGACGTCTTAGATATGAAACTATGTAGAGGCCAATCTTATGATAACGGTGCCAACATGGCCGGAAAATACAAAGGAGTGCAAGCTAAAATATTAAAAGAAAATATATACGCATATTTTGTGCCGTGCTCTGCTCATTCCTTAAACTTAGTCGGAGTTCATGCTGCCGATGCTTGTCCTCCAGCACAAAATTATTTTGGAGTGATGCACTCCCTTTATAAGTACTTCAGTGGATCTACTTCATGATGGGAAGTGTTGCAAAATTACGTTCCTTTAACTCCGAAAGCAGAAAGTAAAACAAGGTGGTCAGCACGACTTGAGTCTGTAGAAGTTGTCTTCAAACATTTTGATAAAATATTTGTAGCTCTTGAAGAGTTACGTAATAACGGGCCCACGCCAGAGACTAAAACTGAAGCAAAAGCTCTGATGGGTCAAATTAAAGATTTTAAATTTATTGTGCTGACTTGCTTTTGGTACAGTGTACTAAAGCCAATTGATAGAGTCAATAAGTTCCTTCAGGGAGAAGACGTGACAGTTGACAGAGCAGTGAGAACATCCAAGGTTTAATAAATCTGTTTTCTTCAAAGAGAGAAACCTTAGTATCGGAAGCTATGACAGATGTCAAAATTATGGCCCTAGACAACGGTTTAGAAACTAAGTTTAAAGAACAAAGAAGAAGAAAAAGAATATGATGCCTGGAGAAATCTGTGAAGATGAAGTATTGGGTTTAACACAGGAAGAACATTTTAGAGTTTCTCTTATGGAAATACTTGACAGAAATGTAAGTGAAATGAACAACAGATTTTATGCATTGAAAAATGCAAATAGTAAATTTGGTTTTTTCAGTGGCTCTCAAATAAACGAGACAGATTCAAAAGACCTACAAATTAGAGCTAAAACATTGGCTGATAGTTACCCAGAAGATCTAAACAAACAGGAGCTGATTAATGAAATCGAAAGTTTTAGATACCATGCCCTTGAAATGGACAGTAGTCTAAGAAATGCCTCAGCACAGTCTATTTAAAAAATTATTTATGAGCAACACCTGCAAGAGGGCTACCCAAATATAACAACAGCTCTGCAATTATTCCTTACTCTTCCAGTCTCTGTTGCTTCAGGTGAAAGGAGCTTCAGCAAACTAAAATTAATAAAAAATTATTTAAGAAGCACAATTAAACAACAGAAATTCACCAATTTAAGTCTCATATCAATTGAACATCAAAGAGCGTCATCAATCTCATTTGACGAAATAATCAATACTTTTGCAGCCAAAAAATCAAGAAAAGTCAAATTTGTATAATAGTTTTATGTATAATATTTTCCTGTGGTATGATATATATTTTTTAACATGAATTGTTTTGTTCTATATATGGAAAATTCCAGAAGCTTGGAAGCCAAATTAGAAGAAAATTCTAGAAGCTTGATGGCCAAATTGGAAGAAAATGCCAAAAATCTGAAAGAACTTATGGAAACTAAATTTGAAGAAAATTCTAGAAACTTGGAAACTAAATTAGAAGACAATTCCAGAAGTTTGGAAGCTAAATTTGATGAAAGTTCCAGAAGCTTGGAAACGAATTTGGAAACTAAATTTGAACAGAAGTTTGAAAAAATTGAAGAACATTCGAAATATTTTGAAGAAAAATTGAAGAAATCGAGGCAACATTGAATCCGACATTGAATCACGAACAGCTAAACGCCATCCAGTGACCAGTCATTGAACAACCGAAAAGTTGAAGATTTAGTGACAGAGGGGAAAGAATCATTGCGTAGATTCCACATGAAACCACCACAGTTTGATGGCAAGGTATCTTGGCCTAATTATTACGCCCAATTCGAAGCTGCCGCAGTATCTAATGGTTGGTCATCATCTGAGAAGGCAACGGCCTTGATAATTGCGCTGCGTGGTGACGCAGTGGATATACTGCAAACAATCCCTACAGAAGAACGGCAGAACTATCAGCAACTAGTTAAACGCTTGGAAATGCGTTATGGGCACGCACATCTTCAGCGGGTGTATCACTTGCAGCTGAGGAATCGCTGTCAGAAATCAAATGAAAGTCTACAAGAATTTGAATCTGATATTGCTCGTCTAGTTCGCCTGGCGTATCCTGACACCCCAGATAGTGTGTTGGAACGAATGGCTGTGCAAGGATTCATTGATGGTCTCCGAGATAAAGAAAACAAGCTGGCCCTGATTCTGACTCTTTCGAGTAACCTGTCCATTGCCTTGGCCAGTGCATTAGAATTCGAGGCGGCAGAACACGCTTCAAGACGACAAGGAAATATTCGTACAATAGAGGGCGTGGAGGAAAAACACAGTGAGTCTACAGCAGAAACAGTACGACGTGTGTAGACCGAGATATTGCCAAAGAAAAGACAACTTCGATGCTGGAACTGCGGTGAGCTAGGGCATGTGCGAAGCAGCTGCGGGGAACAAATAAAGAACAAGGCAGCGGAAAACTAAAGCGGATCGACGCAAGGGGGCGAACGTCGATCCATCATCAAGATGCCCTGAAGCTAACTGGTCATGTCGCATCCCTACAACCTTAAGTAAATAGCATCTTTGTGGATGGGTTGATCGACGGGAAACCACATACCTTGCTGATTGATAGAGGTGCGACAAAAACCATCATCAGACCAGATACTCTCAAGAATCCGATAAAGACTGAATCAACGAAATGGCGACTGCGCACAGCAACAGGAGTACTATCCACGGCGAAGCAGACATTACCATCACCATCGGAAATACACGTATGGACATCATGAACGCAAATGGCGTTGAACTAAACGCGGAATACTTAAGATCAATGGTGAAGAGATCGTTTTACATCCTCGAGGAGAAGACACAGTACGTATAACCGTAGCTGAAGATACGGTCGTGTTAAGTCAAAGTGAGATGATTGTGGATGCTCACCTGGAACGTGAACTTCCAACAGGATGTACCATGATGTTAGAAGCTGGAAATCATAATGAAACGACTACTCGAGGAATACTGGTTGGAAAATCTCTCGTGCATACTGGAAAGGTATTACCAGTTCGAGTAATGAATGTGAATTATCCAGTTACACTAAAGAAGGGTACTATCTTAGGACACTGTTCAACAGTAACTTCGATTATCAGACGAACATCCGTTACACAAAATCCACCAAAGAAGCTTCCTGCAGAACTGACAAATCTACTGTCAACATCTTGCCAAGAATTAAACCCGGACCAGAATATCAGAATGAGAAATTTAATAACGGAATATCAAGACGTTCTCTACACCAGCTGTGGGACCAAGGGTAGAACCAACATAGTCCAGCATCAAATAAACACCGGCGATGCACGCCCCATCCGCCAAGTACCAAGACTATTACCATTGGCCAAGAGAGAGGAAACCGGGAAAATTATTCAAGACATGGAAAAAGAAGGTGCCATCGAATCCTCAAGCAGTCCGTGGGCCTCACCAGTGGTGTTGGTAGAGAAGAAAGACGGGTCAACACGATTCTGCGTGGACTATCGTTAACTCAACAACGTGACGAAGAAGGATAGCTACCCGTTGCCCCGAATAGATGACACATTGGATACGCTGGCCGGGTAGAAAATATTCTCAACATTGGACTTGAAAAGTGGGTACTGGCAGGGTGGAATGGCACCAACGGATAAAGAGAAAACTGCATTTTCTGTCGGGGCCGGACTGTGGCAATTTACAGTAATGCGGTTCGAGCATTGCAATGCCCCTGCCACGTTTAAACGACTCATGGAGACGGTATTGCAAGGGCTATCTTGGAAAACCTGTTTAATGTACCTTGACGATATTATTGTGGTCGGAAGAACATTCGACGACCACATAAGGTATCTGGAGGAGGTATTCCTGAGACTGCAAAGTTCCTGTTTGAAGCTTAGCCCAAAGAAATGTCATCTCTTCCGCAAAGAAGTGCAGTACCTGGGCCATATTGTGTCCGGAAACTGAATAGCCGTTGACGATCAGAAGATCCGATCAGTAAAGAAATGGCCAGTGCCCAATGACAAACATGAACTGCAAAGCTTTCTTCGTCTTTGCACGTACTACCGGCGAAACGCGACTCACGGAGGAAGGACGGGAATTTGTGTGGGAAAAAGACTGCCAAGACGCTTTCGACAACCTCAAGCGAGCCCTAACAACAGCATCAGTCCTGAGTTATCCTCTACCCAACGGGGTCTTCATATTGGATACAGATGCCAGCAATGTCGGAATCGGAGCCGTCCTTTCACAAATTCAAGATGGACAAGAGAGGGTCATCGGCTACTTTAGCAAAACTCTGTCGAAACCGGAGCGTAACTACTGCGTCACCAGGCGAAAATTATTGGCAGTAGTTAAAGCCGTTGAACACTTCTACAAATACCTGTATGGAAGGAAATTCCTGGTGAGGACTGATCATGCCGCGTTGAAGTGGCTGTTACAATTCAAGAATCCGGAAGGGCAGGTGGCAAGATGAAAAGAACGGCAACAGGAATATGATTTCGTCATCGAGCATAGGGCCGGAATTAGTCATTGTAATGCCGACGCATTATCAAGACGACCATGCTCAGAAGATTGCAAACACTGTACCCGGGTGGAGGAGAAGTCCGCTCCAACTTAAGGACCACAGTGATAGAAGATCATTGGCTGACGGAAGAAGTTGTGAAAGACCTAGAAGTTGATCCGGAATTGAAATATCTACTAGAATGGAAGAAAGAAGGCCGCAAACCAACCTGGCAAGAAGTTGCACGACACTCGAAAACCGTAAAATCGTACTGGGCGCAGTGGGACTCCATTGTTATTGAAGATGGACTACTGAAATTTATTCTGAAAAGTCCTGAGGCTACAAAGCAAAAGATGCAGATCATAATCCCTAGGGAAAGAGTACCGGAGGTATTAAAGGAGATTCATGATGGAACTGCTGGAGGACACTTGGGAGTGACGAGGACAGTTCAGAAGATGCGTGAGCGATTTTACTGGGTTAATTATCAAGAGGACGTAAAGGAGTGGTGCAAGAAGTGCGTAGTTTGCGCCGCAAGCAACGGACCGCAAAGACGTCGGAGAGCCCCAATGCGTCAATACAAAGTTGGGAGCCCGTTTGAAAGAATCGCAATTGACGTGGCCGGTCCATTTCCAGAATCCGACAAGGGAAATAAATACATCATAGTGGTCATGGACTACTTTAGCAAGTGGGTTGAAGCTTATGCATTGCCCAATCAAGAAGTCGCTACAATCGCAGAAGAACTTGTCAACCAGTGGATCTGCCGATTCGGGGTACCGTTGGAACTACACTCCGATAAACGTAGAAACTTCGAGTCGTCTCTGTTCCAAGCGATCTGCGAGCTATTGAACATTCGCAAAACAAGAACAACTGCTTTACACCTACAGTCAGATGGCATGGTCGAACGCATGAACAGAACCATCAATAAACACCTCTCCAAGGTTGTCTCCGGCCACCAAAGGGACTGGGATTGTCATCTACCAATGTTCCTGTTAGCCTATCGATCATCCGTCCATGAAACAACAGGACCGACTGCGGCTAGCATCGTCTGCGATTGCCCTGCGACTTGAAGTTCGGCAGCAAGCCATGTGAAAATTTAGCTGGCGAAGATTTCGTCACCGAACTTTGGAAGAAGATGAACGACATCCATGAGCAAGTACGCTCCAACATCCAGTGCGCTAGTGACCGAATGAAAGATCAATATGATGTCAAGGCTGAGAATGGTGGATATCAAGCCGGGGATCTGGTTTAGCTATACAACCCACAGCGTCGCCGTGGAATGTCCCCAAAGCTACAACTGAAGCGAATAAATGACGTCATCTATCGAATCCGGAAAAGGACTGTGTAAAGTCACTGCTTTAATTATATTAAACACCAACTTGTGTTTTAATTATATATTTTATTTGAACTCTTTATATTACAGCAATATCTATATAATCAATAATGTGAAGTTGTCTCTCAAAAACATCAACTGTTTGTCTAGGGATATTTATGTGCCAACCTTACTTTTGCACTATGTTACATCCCCCTTTTTTTACAAAATTAATTACAAATTTAATTTTTCCGGTTTTTTTATTTTTATTCCATGTCTTGTAGTTTTTGGTGACAGGTTACTTTGAGCTGATTGAGTTTCTGTCTCCACTGGTTCTGGATTACATGTCTGATGTTTCGCTTCGTTGTATATCTTGATCTTGATTAAGATGTCGTAAAAACCAAGAATTTCTACGGTAGTTGTTTCCATTTTCTGTTTCGATCAGATATGATCTTGGTTCTTCAGTCGGTGTTATTATCTTGCCTGGTAGCCATTCATTTTTCTTGTTTCTATATAGTATCTTTTCATTCGGTTTAAATATTTCTTCTTTTTTCTTGCTTATGTTTGCGTATTTTTTCTGTTTTTCTTTTTCTTTTGTTAGCTGTTTATGTATTCCTTCAGCAATTTCTGGTAGTAGTAGTTGGTTGAGTGCTGGGAGTAGATTTCGGGTTCTTCTACTCATGAGACGTTGTACTGGTGATTTAAGTGAACCTCTTGGAGTATTTCTGTGGTAAAGAAGCGCAAGATATATGTCTGATTTATCTTCTAAACATTTCTTGATTAAGTTTTTGGCTTCTCTAACATATCGTTCAGCTAAACCGTTCGATCTTGGGAATTCTGGACTCGATAGTCGATGTTTAAATTTCCATTTATCTTTAAATGTTTGGAACTCTTCACTTACATATTGTTTTCCGTTGTCTGTTGAAAGCACGTCAGGCATTCCATGTTCAGCGAACCATCGTTTCAGTGCATTTATTACTTCTAAACTTGTTATGTTCTTGAGCAATTGATAATCGAAGTAACCTGAATAAGCATCTGCTATGACAATATAATGTTGTCCATTTACCTGGAATAAATCTGACTCTGTTGTGGACCATGGTCGTTCTGGTGTTTCTTGTTGAATTAACGGTTCCATTGGTTTATCTTTATTCAGCTTTTGACATACTTTACATTGTTTTACGTAATTTGCTATGTCTTGTTTCATTGAAAGCCAATACACATAATCTCTCGCTAATCGTAAAGTTCCATGTATTCCTTTGTGACTTAGGTGACAATTTTTAATTACTGTTCCAATCATTGTTTTAGGAATTAGAATTCTGTTATTTTTTAATATTAATTCTTTGTAGCAGGATAATTCATCTCTGAAAGTCCAGTACTTTTGAATTTCTATCGGTACGTCAGCTATGTTGTCACACCAGCCTTCTTGTATCTGCTTTTTAAGTAACGTTAATTCGTTACTTTTATTTATTTCATCCTGAACCTGTTTTGTTCTTTCAGCAGACATTGGTATTATAACATGAATTTGTAGTTGTGATTTTTCTTCAGGTTCTTTTTCTAAGTTGCAGTCTCTGCTTAGGGTATCAGCAATATATAGTTCAGACCCCTTTTTGTATATTACCTTAGGGTGATAAGGCAATATTTCGATTAACATTCTTTGTAACCTTGCTGGGGTTTCATGTAGTGGTTTTTTTTTAAATAATCTCTAATGGTTTGTGATCTGTTTCAATTTCTAGATTATTATTTCCATATATGTATTCGTGGAATTTTCTACAAGCTGATAAGATTGCAAATGTTTCTTTTTCTAACTGACTATAATTTTGTTGCGATGCTGTTAATGCTTTGGCACTGTACGCAATTGGTCGATCATCTTGTAACGCTACAGCTCCAACAGCTTTACTACTAGCGTCTACTGATAATTTATTGGTTTACTTACATCGTAATAACCTAACTGGGGTAACTTTTTCAATTGTTCTTTCAATGATATAAAGGATTCTTCTTTCTGTTTATCCCAATGCCACTCGATGTCTTTCTTGAGCAATATTCTCAACGGAGCGGTCAATTCTGACAAATTCGTTATAAATTTAGCCACATAGGTAATCATGCCCAAGAACCTCTGCAGTTCTTTTACGTTTTTGGGTCTAATCATTTGTGTAATTGTTTAAACCTTATCTGGATCAGCTTCTAATCCCTTGTCAGTGATCATATGTCCTAAAAATTTAATTTGATTTTTATTAAATTGACATTTTTCACGATTAAGTTTCAAGCCTGCTGTTTTGATTTTTTGTATCGTTTTTCCCGTACGTGCTTCTAATTCTTCCTTTGTACTAGCATGTATCAGAATATCATCCATTGAGCACTCGACTCCTTGCAGATCTTTTATGATATTGGACATTATCTGCTGGAACACTTCCGGTGCTGACGCCAGTCCAAATGGAAGTCTTTTACAGCTATATCTTCCCCATGGTGTACTGAATGTCAAGTGCGATCTGTGCCTTTAATCTGCCAAAAACCTTTCTTGCAGTCGAGTTTTGTAAACCATTTTGATCCAGTTATTTTTGTCGCTATTTCTTCTAATGTGTTTAATGAATAATGTCTTCGCTTTAGAACATTGTTAAGATCGGATGGGTCAATACAAATCCTTAATTTTCCATTTTGTCTTACTATCACCATTGGTGACACTGCTGGAGTTGGTTCTGTAACTGGTTCTATGATTCCCATTTTGTCATCTTTTCTATTTCTAACTTTACTTCTTCTTTTATTGCATGCGGTATCCTTCTGGGAGGATGAATAGGTAATACAGGATTTTCGACTAAATCTATTTCATATTCAAAACCCTTGAGACAACCTAGACCTACATAAACTTCGTCTACAGTGTTTATTCTCTGTATGAGTCCTAGGCTTACGCATGTATTCTTTCCTAAAATTGGTTGAACTTTCTTTTTTACTATTATGAATTTTATATTTTCTTTTTTATTTTTAAACTCGACTTCAGTTTTACTTTCCCCACTAACTGGTAGTTCGTGGTTTGAGAATGATACTAGGCTTTTAGTTTTAGATTTTTCTATTTTTAATTTAGCTTTATTTGCTCTCTCTTCCGACAGTACATTGCACTGCGCACCTGAGTCTAATTTAAAGTTCACTTTAATATCTTCTGGCAGCTTTAATGTTTGGTACCAGTGGTCTTCTGTCCTGTTTTTTATTTCTGATACGTATAAAACTTCTTCTTTTTCAATGCTGTTTATTTGTTTAGAATTTCATACATTTTTTACCAAACGCTGGACAGCATCTTCTTTCGTGAACTCTGTCACATCTTCTACATTTAAATGATTCGTTTTTGTTATCTTGATTTCCATTCTTATTTTCCTTTTTATGATTTGGTGATTTTTTCTTTAGAATATTAATTTCTTGAGTACTCATGTTATCTTTTATTGTCTGTAGTTGCTTTTTCGCTTGCTCACTAGCTCGACATATATTTACAGCTGATTGTAAGTTGAGCTTGTCTTCTGCTAACAATCGTTCTCTCACATCATCGTTATTTATACCCATGGCAATTCTGTCGCATATCAAACTGTCTTCTAGTTTGCCAAAAGAGCAATTTTTGCAACCATTTCGAAATCTTGTTAAGAAATCATCGAAACTTTCATTGACTTTTTGTTCGATTTTATTGAAGATGTATCTCTCATATGTTATATTTATCTTTGGTACAAAATGTTGTTCAAATTTATTGATGATTTTTTCTATCTTATTTTTGTCAGTTTCTGATAAATCGAATGAGTTGTAAATGCTTACTGCTTCAGGAGCAATTATTGTCATAAAGGTAGCAATCTGAACTAGAGGATCTTTTCTTTTAAGATTTGTGGCCGTTTCGTACCAATGATATTGCTGGATCCATTGTTTCCATGATTCAGATAGATTTCTTTGACTGTCTACCTGAAACTCTTTGGGTGGTTTTAATCCGACAACACCTGAATTGCTTTGTTCCTGTTCTATTGTCTCTGGCATTTTACTTCATTTGCCACTGGTTTCGGCACCATGTAAAGTCACTGCTTTAATTATATTAAACACCAACTTGTGTTTTAATTATATATTTTATTTGAACTCTTTATATTACAACAATATGGCGCAGCCGGTAGGATGTAATTGATGTTTTTGAGAGACAACTTCACATTATTGATTATATAGATATTGTTGTAATATAAAGAGTTCAAATAAAATATATAATTAAAACACAAGTTGGTGTTTAATATAATTAAAGCAGTGACTTCACAGACTGGAGGAAAACCAAGAGGGATTAATTTTAATCGATTGGCTCCTTTCGCCGGTGGCAACAACGATGGCGTCTCCAATGAAGCTCGAACTCAACGAATTATGCTACGATCTTTTCGAAGACCCCGGGCAAGGCCGGTTGAACCGCGGCGAACTCAGTGGAGATTGGGAGTGAGTTTAAGAAACGGAAATTCGGGTAGGGCGCCAGTTGATCTGCCGTCTGGTTCAACTTTAATGGTCGGTCAACCAACCACAGCGGGGTAAGGTCGTTTTCAAAAAATAACACTAGCACTTGGTATGAAAATGACAGATCTATATATTGACGAAGTGGGTACAAAACAAAACAAAACTAATAATTAACAGGAATAATAACGACGGTAGTGAGACAAACCGATTAGCCGAAGGCAAGTTAAGTAGACTAGGTAACTCGTAGTGAGTGCGTCGTGAAGCCACTCCAGGACTTCGCTCAACGAATTTAAAAGAGCACGCAACAAAATCACGGGGGGGCCGATAGTCGACTATAGGGTTCGTAATCGCGCTATGGCAAAACGGCGAGAGCCCTAAACGCTTCCCGAGATAACACCAACTACGAACAGCAGCGCCAACGTCGCGCGTCAGTGAAAACAATGTCGAGTGATCGGATGTTACAATGCTGTACAATACTGAAACAGAATAAATGAACACAAAATAATGAGTGATCTCAAATACATAGGCTGAGGAACAGTCGTACAGAGTTCTCGTGGTAAGTAATACAAATTATAATGATCTTAATTAAGCAGAGCAAAATTTAATTGATAAATGCTTATCTGCGTTCCCCAGTTGTCGGTCAGATGGAGCGCTTGGAAGGTGACGTGTCGGTTCCAAGATGGCGAACCTTGAGACACGCTCGCTTGCTCCAGTGGCGTAGATGAATAAAACGTCCAACAGTCCCTGGATGACGCTGTGGTCCTTGCGTCCCACCAGCCAAATGAGTAACCACCACGAAACAATGAAATCGGAAACGTGAACGTAACTAAAACGGATCCTAAAAGCCTAAAAAGAAATATCGACGGTTAAGACACACCTATGAGAGACGTACGCCACTGCTTTTACAAAACCATACGTTAAGTAAATGTGAATATGAACTAATTACGAATTTAAATGAAGTTAAATTATTTTACAGATTTTACCAAGACGTTAAATTTGAAATCATGTCACGAGAGCTATACCAAAAAAAATAATTAACTTTACCTGAGATCGAAGGCGGCTTGAAGTGATAAATTGTTGGGGGTTTCCCAAATCCGGAATAATCCGTTGACTTCAAAATACTCTACAGGGTCGGTTACCACAAATCCAAATTAAATTTGCCTCAAAACCCACACAATACAATATCGAATAGGTAACACGACCACAGCCTCCAAAATTTACAATACGAATCTCTTTTCTTGTGAATAACCTATGTGCACAAAGATGCTTCACGCGAAGACAAAAGTGACTAGCCTTGGCGCCTCTCTCACATGTGACGTCACACTGCGATATCCGAAGAGAACACCCCTGTTCAATAAGTTGCCTATTCAAGAGCGAATAATATGTAAAAAAAAGTAAAACGTAACAACTAATGTGTAAGACCCGGAAACCACCTTTGACGAGTTCATGGCCTCCTATTCTACGGGTCATAAAGTACGAAATGGTGTGACCAAAGAACAACAGGGAGACCTATTCAAAGTACCTACAGAATATTCATTGGCGCATTGTGTGGCACAAGATCTACATATGTCTCGAGAAATCGCCGTGGTTTTTAAGAAAAAGTTCGGTCAACTTGAAAAATTACGGCAACAACATCCATGTGTCGGCACAGTGCTACAGATAGCCGACAAACAGTCGAGCCGAAACAGAAGCATTTTTTACCTGGTGACCAAACATCTGTCCCACGAGAAACCAACTTATCGCGTCGTCTGGGACGCTCTATGTGATCTACGAGGTATGCTGCTCGATCAGGATATTCTAAAACTAGCTGTACCAAAGCTAGGCTGTGGCCTTGATGAATTGAGCTGGAGAATTATAAGAAACATGCTGGAAACTGTTTTCCAATATACCGGAATTGGGATCCTGGTTTGCAGCTATAATCCCTGTGGTTCAACAGTAGTGAAAAGAACTGTGGACTGTTATTTCCACCAAACGTCACAGTGCTCGCGGGGATCAACGTGCAGATATCATCATGGCGCAGAAAAATTTCGGGACGAAACATCCTTAAGGAGGGGGCAGTGTAGCGAGTACGGCTCTGTTCCGTCTGGAACAGTCGACGCGTCATAGTGTGTAGCACGTTCACTGCTGTCTCATACTCAATAGACAAGTCCTAACCTGTTCGCTCTGCGTCATGTGTTCCAGACGCTCTCGGTATATTCTAGAAAATCTTGTTTCAGTATATAAGGAAGAGTTTCGGCTGCCAACAGGCATTCAGTATTTTAAGTAGAGATGAAAAACTATCGATAATTTTAACTATCGATTGTTTGATAGTGCTATCAGTAAACTATCGATATATCGATAGTACTATCGATAGTCAATTTAATTACTAAACGATAGTTTTAGTTACTAAACGAGAGTTTTAGTTACTAAACGAGAGTTTTAGTTACTAAACGATAGTTACTAAACAGTATTTTTTTTACAAAAGTATAAATAATATTTTTTTCAAAATCTTTGCCTACATATACAGAGTTTAAAATCATTGATTAAATTCGTACCTTTTTCGAGAGAGAGGTAAAATAAAATATAATATATATGTCGAGATCAAAATATTAGAAAAACAAGTTGCAATTCGAAACACATTTTATATTAATTTAGATCAAATAAAATAAAAGAAATATTATCTTATTTTAAAGATAGTTACTAAACGATAGTTACTAAATGATAATTACTGAACAATAGTTACTAAACGATAGTTACTAAACGATAGTTACTAAATGATAATTACTAAACGATAGTTACTAAACGATAATTACTAAACGATAGTTACTAAACGATAATTACAAAACGATAATTACTAAACTATACTATCGATATTTTTTTCTATTAATAACTTATCGATAGTACTTTTTTAAACTATCGATGTATTGATAGTACTATCGATAGTTTTTCATCTGTAATTTGATGTGTGAACAGTGCAATACTTTGTTGTGAATATAAATACGTGTTGTATATAAATATATGTCTTAGTAGTTATACTACATTATTTTCGTTTTAAATAAATATTTTGTTAGCGTTTTTCATTACTTTATTTTATTTAATAATACACTTCACCGAACCCGAAATTGTAATACACGTTACAATATATATATACCGGGTGTAACATGAAAACCTGGCCATAGATATTTAACATGGGAAATCAGTTTTTCCTTGCGCAAAAGTGGCCAATTGATTTTAGACAAAAATGCTTTAAATAAAAGTTGTAGAGTTTGAAATTATGGATCTAAATCAGATTTCAGATTTTATTTTGCACGTTTTGTAAGCGAAATAATCGCATTAATATTTTTTAAGAATTTCTACTTTTTTAATGATAACCATGGAATTGAGACAAAATGATTAACAAATGTATGACGTTTTAACTGTGTTGTTATATCATTATTGAAAATGGATAATTTTATTTATATATTTTTTTATTTTTTTTTTGTTTTATTTGTAGATGAAGTTATACTGTTTTCTAAGAGAGAGGAGATATAAGTCCATAGTCTGGTCAGTCGAAACAAGAGCTGAGGCAGATGATTTTCCAAAATGTTAATCATATTTCAAGGACGAGATATGCACAATTTTTGTATGTATTTATTAAAATATCTGCTGTGGCTACCACAGTACGTCCAGACTATAAGTTTAGACAAACTCGACAAATTTATATAACATACGAAATAATAATTGACAGTTGATTAAATGTCCTGTTTTATATTTTTACCAGAAATCTGTGCCCGAGAGATTTATTTTGATGCTGAACACGGTCTAATTTGAGCTAACGTTGGAAAAAAATTGGCGATCACTTAAGTGTTATTTTTTACCGTTTTACTTTCTCAGAGTTTTAATTTGATATTATAATTGGCATATTTGGAATAACTTTTGAAAAAAAAACAATTAATGAATGCTTAAATGTCATTGTTTCCACATGATTTGTAACAGTATTTTCAAAATTATCAAAATTTTACTATTTATAAAAATAATTCTGAAAAATGTTTAAAGCAAAAGATGTTTTACTAGTAATGGATAAATAAGCACTGATTAAAAAACACATTTTTAAAGAAACAAACATTTTCCTATAAAATTGACGTAAAAACTTCGAAAAAAGCAAGCATAATACTATAATAAAACTTTTGAAAAAGTAAATAGATACTTTTTGTTAAATTTTACTTATTTTATGTTTTGTCAATAAAGCAGGTCTACATTATCAACTAACGCATGTTGAAATTTAACAATGGTCAAATGGGCTAACACTACATTTTATACATTAATCTAATTTTTATGATATTTTGATACTCCTCGTTCTTTGAAAATAGATTTTTTCGCCTGCGTGTCATACATTATATTTTTTTATTGTTTGGAAGTTTCTTTGAAAGAAATGTATTTATTCAGATATTATTTTTTATCGGCAGACAAATAGTATCATTCTGTACAATATAATAAATATATTTCATATCTTTTACCCATTACTGGGTATGACACACTACCGTAGCAGATCTCGGTAAGTGATATATTTATGCAAGAGAAGCAAAGATGTTATTGGAGGTAGAGCCACGGGAGTAATTTTAATATGGCGACAATGTTTGTCGAATCCAACTGAATTTAACAGTTTATGAGAGGATAAATCCGATGTAAATAGTGGTGAAATAAAAATATCTATACTTCACTGATACCCAGCCTGTGTCATTTTCCTAAATATATCATTATGTATTAAATATCTAATGGATAGTTTATATTATGATCACCTGACAAGACTTTTGCTTTCTCTTTTTACACCCGGTATTATCACAGTTACAGTGGAGTCGGTAGTAAATTGATCGTCGACGATAACATCTCCAGTGAGCTCTGGGATCTTTGGCGATGTGTCTATGTACAGAGTTGCATTTTCGCCATAATACGAATTTACCCCACAAACTGTAAGCATATAGGAGGTGGAATATTGGTACGTTTTCTTTATCTGAAAATAATATTTCCAGTTTAACACTGTAGTTAAATTTGAATAACTAATCTTTTTTATACAAACTTGATAGATATACGCTTTTACTTCTTCTAATATTGTATGTTCGTAAATATAGAATTGTTCTTCTTCTTTGTATGCCAGTTCTGATTCAGTTTGTTTCAAAATAATTATAAATTTTATTAGTCGGCCATTCGTTATATTTGGATGATTCCAGTATAAATTTATTTCGTTGTTTTCCCATTGTTGCTTTAAATTTAAAGGACGATTTGGTTCTATAAATAAATAATGCATAATTTTTTGTTATTGGATATTTTAGTTTGTATGTGTAGTACGTACTATCTTCAGCGGTAAATACTCTAAGCGATTTTTCTGGGCCCCACACATAAAATTCTTTATTTTTAGCTGTAATCTTAGAACGAATAATAAATTAAATTACTATCATCACAGTTCTATTACAAATTTTAAAAGTTTAAGCACAAACATTTAATTTATATATATATATATATATATATATATATATATATATATATATATATATATATATATATATATATATATATATATATATGCTTACAGTAAATACATAATTAACTTACTTCTACTCCGTACAACATATCCGAACGAAGATCTGTAAGTACATAACATTTGAAATGTTTAATCCATAAGTTACACGATGTAAGTTGAGTAGTTGTAATTTCTATTGATTTGGAATTCTCACTATAATAGTATATAATAGTATAATTTTCCAGATGTCCATGTGGTGGATATGGATCTAGCCATCGTAGAGAGATAGAATTATTATCTTTTGAATAATGTGTAAAATTTCGAACAGCAGGAGGACCTGTAATAATGCATTTATATATATATATATATATATATATATATATATATATATATATATATATATATATATATATATATATATATATATATATATATATTTATTTATTTATTTATGCTACGCTGTACAACAGGAACTTAATCCCAATTACAGTATAGGGTCCGCACTCATCGAGCCGCAGTGTAGTAGTTTGTATAATTTTTAGCTTGAATGAGATTCGAACTCGGGAACTCCGGATTCGAATTCCGTATCACTATTCACACCACCGTACTGACGGATATATATAAAATAAAAGTTGAGCAAAAATTGTCTCTTGTCTATACAGTTATGTAACGTAACAATATCCGAGAACGCTATAATACGATATATAATTTCACTAAAATATAAAATTCTTTATGTTGTATAAATTTTCTTTTTAGATAATCATATTTCATTTGTATTTAAAATATAAAATTAAATTAGAATATCTAAACATAATTTGCTAAAACATTATTCAAACTTTATACAACATAACATAACATTCATTTTTTAATGTTACTTATAACTTTATATAATTAAAACAAATATTTAATAATGTTTTACACCGGAACGATTTAAAGCATTATTTCATTTCTGCTTGGAATATGTATGTATTTTTTACTATCATTGTTTTCCAAATTATTTTAGAGAAAAATTCTTGTTATAAAAATTATAAAAATCAATAAATATACTTCTGTATTTACAATTAAAAAAAAAAATTATAACGTTGTTACTACTATTTAAATTTTACTATTAAGTATTTTATGATGTATACTGTTTCTTTTAAATTTGAAATAGCATTTGTAATTTAATACAATTATAACTTCAAAAAAATATTTCATTTCACATTTTCTCTCATATTTCACAACTACCTCCCTCTCTCTCTATCTTTCTCTCTCTCTATGGGAAAAAGTGTGACTATTTTATATTTTACCATAGAGACGAAAATACTGTTTTTCTACCTTATTCATAGCAATCGGTAACACAGTCTTAAATATTTATTTATTTATATATGGTAAGTATTGTCATTTTTTTATTTAAATACTATATAACGTCACCCGCAGGAGGATATAATATACTTTTCTCTCACGTTATGCAAATATCAACTATACAGTAAACATACTATTACATCTGTTACCAAGAATGTATTTATTCATTTACAATAAAATAAAATTTACCAAAACGATATAAATTTTTTATTTCGACTGTTTATAAAATGTGTAATGATAGACTTTTTTGGAATTCAGTCAATATTTTTATTTTTTATTATTAAGTCGACGTTTCGGCTAACACTTTAGCCTTCCTCAGGACTCTATTATAATTAAATAAATTAACAATAATAAAAATAATTAATATAAAATATAAAATACTTACAATAATAATAATTAATAAATAACATTCATCGAAAAATATAAGTAATGATAGAATTTTTTTTATAATATTATGATTAAATATATATACAGGCTGGTGACTCGCTCAGCCAGTCATAGGGATTTAACATGGGAAATCAGTTTTTTGCAATTTCCTGCTTCCCTAATTATTCTAATCAAAAACGCGTCAAATAAAAGTTTTAGGGCATCAAATTCTGCATCTAAATGAATAAACAGAATTACTTTTACATACTTTGTAACGACAGAAATTAAATATGAAAATGTCGAAAATTACTTTGAAAATATTGATATCCATGGAATTGAACATAAAAATAAATAAATGCTTGACGTTTTATCTGTCAAAACATCCATCTTTGACGTTGTGCCAGATAAAATGACCAGCTCGATCACCAGATTTGTCACCTAATGACTTATTTCTGTGAGGTCGTTTAAAAATAAAATTTACAAAAGTAGGCACCCAAATGTGGATTCTCTAAAACAAAGAATTGCAGAGGAATGCAGGAATAGTACAGCCCGGGAGCAAAATATGCGCCGTAATATTTACGAAAGACTTGGGCTCTAGACTAGAATATGTATTTATTATGTCCATTATAGTAGTAGTCAATTTTGTTATAAATAAATTTTTCTTCTGATTTTAAAATTAAATAAATAAACTGTTTACTTGCCTCCTTAATTATGAATGTTTTATAAAATATAAATGTTTTCTCAAACGTCAAACGTTGACATGTATATATATATATATATATATATATATATATATATATATATATATTTTAAATGTCAAAAATTATATTAGTAAATAATATTAAAAAACAATATTTAGAAAAATGAAGAAGACGACTTTGAAATAATAAATAATTTAATTTTGAAGAATAATAGCTTAATCAAAGAAAATTAATTAATTAATTTTGAAATAAATTTTTAAAATAATGATTTTAATTATATAATTATTTAAAAAATTATAAAATATGAGTATACGTAGCATTTAATTTTTCAATATCAGATCTATTGTTAATATTAAATGTTTAAATGAATCATTAAATAAAGTTAAAAATATTTTATTTTTAAATAATTTTCCTAAACATATAATTAATCAAATCATTTACAACCAATCTTATAAAAATAAAATTAATACTGAATATCCAAATAAAAATGAAATATATTTTAGTTTACCATACATTCCAGATTTATCAAATAATTTTTTTAAAAAACTATTACAATCTAAAATTAAAATAGAAGTTGCATTTAAAAAGGTAAAACTAATAATTTATTATATAGCAAATTGAAATGTAATTTATAAAGTCAAGTGTAAAAATTGTTCAAGTTGTTATACCGGCCAAACTAAACGCTATGTTAAAACTAGAATGTTAGAACATCGTCGAAATTCTTTAAAAACTTCTATCAATAATAATAGTAATTGTGCTTTAGCACAGCATTCTATATCTAATGACCATTTTTTTGATTTTGAAAATGTTAAAATTCTCGAGACAGAAATAAATTTAAAAAAACGTTTATTTTTGGCAATACTATATATTCAAAATGATATAAACAATATTAACAATAGATCTGATATTGAAAAATTAAATGCTAAATATACTCATATTTTAGAATTTTAAAAATAATTATTTTAAAAATTTATTTCAAAATTAATTAATTAATTTTCTTTGATCGAGCTATTATCGTTCAAAATTAAATTATTTATTATTTCAAAGTCGTTTTCTTCATGTTATGACGTTTAAATAAAGAAATTATTTATAAATATGATACAAAACAACTGTAACCATGGCGTTAAATAAAAACATACAGACCACAGACTTACTTGATCACCTCTAACATGATGACAATGACGTTATACATAAAAGAATTTCAATAAATAAAAAAAAAAATTGTTAATATAAATTAACAATGTGTCGCTCTAAAACTAATTTTTAAAAAACCATGAACATATTATATATTTTATACTAATATCACTGAGACACAATGGGTAATTTTACGTATTTCTAAACATACATTCCTACAAATTGTATCACACTTAAATTGATTAATAGACAAGTTTGAGCCTGAAATTATACTACGCAACTTGCAATGGATTGAACCACACTCTAGAACAAATCTGTTTCAGCACAGCGTATGTGCAGAATAGGTTTGAAATGAAATTTAAACATAGAGACTTTGACATTTTGAATTCACACATCATTAATATGTCTAGCATCATTTGAACAAATGACTTAAATTGCTCTATAAATAGGTACTTTTTATGTGCTATAAATTTTACGCAAATATTTGTAAGAAAGTAGAAAATTGTTTAACATTAATTAAATAGTCAAACTGGTTATATTTGGCTATTGATATCGTAATTGTCTAGTAAAATATATGTGTTACGCATAAATTCTTGGCTTAGTAATGTATACATAATACTTAAACTGTGCAACTGCATATTCGTTGTCCCTAAATTATAAATTTAAATTTAAAAATCTAATATATGATATTTGATTGAATATTAAAAATAAAGATTGACAAATTTTATTTTTGTTTTAAGTATTTAGTCTAGAATGATTTGAAAAGCAATAATAACGGAAAATTTATTTCCCATGCTGAATACGTATGGACAATTTTTCGCATAACAGTTTGTTTATATAGTTATTAAGTATGGTGATAAACTTACTTGCTGCTGGTGTAGACAGCTCGATCGTCTTACTAAATGTAGTTAGGTCTCCACTTTGGGAACGTTTAGCTCGTAGTTCAACCGAATAGTAAGTGAATGGAGTGAGATCATATGTAGTAGATCTAGCATTCAGACTAGTTACGTTGTCTAAAATTATGTCTGGAATTTGATCGCACCATTCATTTTGCACACACTTGAACAAGATTTGAAAATATAGGGGGCCTCTTTGTTTAGTGCAGTTCATTGGCCAGTTAATTGTAACTGACCGTGCCCTCAGATCAGATGTAGCAATAGATTGAGGAAGTTCTTCCTCACTAATAACATCTAAATAGAATATTCAAGAGGTTATAAGTATCAAATTAGTCTTACTATTAACATACTAAGCAAAGTTGTATTGCAATGAAGTCCAACCGGTTTCCCAGGCAATATAGTCTCAGCGGCAACTGTTATAAGATAAGTGGAATATGGCTGAAGATCTGATATCGTCACATTAGATATCTCGGAAGGCAATACAATCAAACTGCCGTTTTTCGAAATTAATTTGTCGTTACATTCAATTCGTTGTATTAACTTAAAAATATTATTAGGATGATAATAAAAAAAACGGGCTATAGGCATTTAATATAAAAAAATCAGTATGTCTTTGCGCAAAAATTCACAAATAATTTTTAACGAAACTAGGTACTTAAATAAAAGTTGTAGATAATTAAATTAAATTTGATTTTTACTTCGATATGTCGGAAAAACATATGAATTTTATGATATTTGTTCAATAACAGTTTTGATTAGAATTAAGCATTTTATTTGTTATATGTTATTACTACTCGTATATCTATGGTTAATGCTTGAGATATTGTTAAGAAAACATAATTTTTCCCTGACCACTGCGTAATATATTCATTATATATATAAACATTTCATATAGATCGGATGGTTCATTATTCAAACATTTAAGACCATAAAATTACGGTTACTTTAGTAATTCAGTAGTTTTTAAGCCAATCAGATTTTTTATGATTTTAAGGAATTACTAAAATTTGATATAGTTTTAAAATTTATTATTTCCTCAAATTACGACGTAAAACTGCAAGTTCCTATGGAAAAAGTGTAGTAATCAACACGGCCGTCAAATAATATATATTATATTAAATAGTAGCATAACCTAACATTTTGCTACAAAAAACAATTATTCTAAGGAAGTTCTCCTTGGCTTCAGGTCGTAGGTTTTTGGCATCTATTAATTAAATTATTTAAAAAAAAGTTTAATTACATCAAATTAATAGAAGCACCTTGATTGTTCGACAGCAATAGCAATTATTCCATATAACCTGAAACATCGAGTTGCTTTAATTAATTTAAATCAAGTTTAAAATTAAAATTTTATTAGTACAAATGGCAAAAAAATAAATAAAAAACTTTTTCGATTATGAAATATCAAAATAAAATCTAATTGCTATCGTAGATGAAGTTTCATTCTCTACTACTTTTGTTTATTTTTTGTGCACAATAATTTGGAAACATTTGCGCACTGATATACTGATTTCCTATGCTAAATGCCGATTTTTAATTAACAAAATGTTATATTAGGATACATTTTATATACATACCTCGTACGTTACAGTATACCTTTGAATAATACCATTTTTTTCTTCTGGTTCTCTCCATGATATAATTATTGCTCTGTCATTTGTTTCCAAAATATTAAGGTTTTTAATTTCACCAGGAGCTAAAATTTCATTCTATTAAAAATATGCCCAGCAAACAATTGATATAGTATTGTGCATAATTATAGATTACGTAATTTTTAATAGATTTTAAAATTAAATTTGAGACAATTATTCAACTATAATTTTGACATTGGTTGTAATACCTTCTGTTTAGCCATCATCTATCAACAAAGTGAATGTGTGGCAACATCTCTCCGCTTCATAAACGTCAGTTTAATTTTCGACCAAATATTGTAAATTTAAATCTATATTATCATTTTGTTCAATAATAATACTTTGGCATTGGTTTTATTAATATTTAATAATTTTTGTTTAAGTAAATTAAAATATTTGGTTTGGGATTTGAAGTGACGACTTTCCATTTACGAAGAGGAGAGGTTTTCATGCGATTTCATTGTTGCAGATGTCGGTCATGATATTATAACAAATAGTATTAGAGGAGACATGTTAATGTTAAAATTAAATGATATTAATTATCCATAATTTACAATAAAATTAATTAAGGGGTACACTGCATTTTTAAAATTATAGTCTGCCTCACTGTAACTTCATAATCCGATGTACGTAGCGAAAAATTGTGTAAACACGGTTAACAGAAAAATATAAGTGGATGTCACTTGTCGTAGTTATTGTTTTTTACATTGTAAATCCGCTACGCAGATCAGCCAATCACGGACGCAGAACTTGATTCTCTATGCTATGCAATACCATAAAGTTGGTGGGACAGAATATAATAAGAATTTTACCGTTTTGTTTTGTTTTGAAATCCTTTTTCTTAATGTAATTGGAATATCGTGTATTTGTAAGAACCAATTGATAATCCGTATGCGGTGTTAGATCTGATAAAATCATATTTTCCCATACTATTTGGGGAGGCTTTATTTGTGTACCATTTTGTTGTAATTCTATTGTATATCTTTTCAATATACAATTGTCAATACTAGTCTAAAATACGGATGTTAAAATAATTCGCCTAATCTCCAATTTCTAAATTTATTTACTAACCTCAAAAGATATAGTGGCCCTTCTTGAAAGTTCGATAACATATATTTCTCTGTCAACTAAGATATTTGAATAAAAACATGAATTTTAATAATAAGAAAACAAACTATACCTTTACATGTAGTGGTTGCTTCAACGGTTGGCACATCGTCCTGCCTGTATGCATATCCTGTATTGGTATAAACTACAGCTCTAATGAGATATGTAGTTTCTTTTTCTAAACCTGTAATGGATACCTCATGTCCAAAGTTTAGTTTCATTGGTTCACTACAATTAACCCACTGACCATATATTTTCTGAAATAGGTCAAGTACATAATATTGTAATAGAATATCTGTAATTATTTCATTATTACAGATTGAATGTATTATTCTACCTGCTTTTCTAAGTATATTGCATGTATCATGTCCTCTGGACCATTTATTCTAATGTCATTGAACTGCACAGTTACACTTGTGTAAAATACTTGAGCTATAGCAGGTGGAGAAACAAGACGAGGTAAAACTGTGGAAGATATTTATTACAATTTTTAAGATAAAATAACCTAAACTTCTGAGTTATCAGAGATAACATATAAATATACTACACTGTTCAAAATTGTACAGGGATATTTAAAAAATTGAATGTAAAATTTAAACTATATATTATATTATAAATATGTATTTAAGAAGGATCCAATAAAAATTAAACTATACATAATATTCAAATATTTCTGAGAAAAATAATACCTAAAGTATTCTTACAAACATTAGAATATTTTACATTCAATTTTAAAAATATGTCTGTACAATTTAGATCAATGTATTTCTAATTTAATGTGTTTAAAAATTATTACGGGATTGGCAGTAAGGAGGTAGGTACCCCTTTTTGCATCCGTTTGAACAAGTTCCAGTTCGTTTGTTACATACACTGTTATTACAGCTGCCACATTTATTTTTGCAATTATATCCATAGTAACCATTACTGCATTCTAAAAACAATAAAATTATCTAAATATTATATTTAGTCATTGTTCGAGAATTGCTGCACCACCTTCTTATATCCATTATATTTTGTAATAATAGGTATTTGTAATTAAAAAATATTTATACGATGAGTATATTTAATATATATATGTATATATATATATATATATATATATATATATATATATATATATATATATATACTTTTGATTTTAATAAAAAAAAAACTATATGCCTCGGAAGTGTTTTTAAAAACAAATATTTTGCACTGAAAATGTCCTCAATAAACTTTAATTTTTATACTACTCCTGTGTCACCTGCAGACTGTATGTACTAAATAAGATGAACATATATGGAGATCTTGGGCCTGTTTCTGTATCTTGTGTGACTACTTGCGGCACCCATACTAACACAGATATGTCACATGCATATAGTAAACCATCTATCGGACATTTAAAGAACTAATGGGTATGACGTCACTTCTTGCGAGACACGCAAATATAGATGCGTGACCTCCGTAGGTCCTGTTTCTTACTTGCGACACTACCTGTCTCATTCTAACATTATGTTTGTCTTTTACTTTCTTGTCATTTTATTAAAAAATTAAAAAGTTTATTAAAGTTTGTTTTTGCTCTTCTGTAGCGTTCATATCACGTTTTCTATCTTCTGCCATAATAAAATCGTATAAAAAAACTACAAAACGATGTTGACAAACAATGACATGTGATTGCAACTGACAGTTATAGTTTCAAAACCATTACCAACACTAAACTTGGCGCGAAAACGTAAAGCACGGAATTCCCTATGCTCGACACCAGAAAAGAATCGGTGACGTCATACATTGTACTAAAGCAAATTTAATCACGCAACTGCTCACGCAAGATACAGAATCAACCTCTTTGAGAATCATAAGAGATTACGGATCTGCAAAATTGATGGAACTAAATATGTAATGTTCACGTTCCTGATATTTGCATAGAAAGTCAAATAACCATTTAAATCAATTGTTTTATTATGATCCCACAGACCCACTTCCAAATATCCAATTTGAAAGTTTTAGCTTTAATTTAAAAATTGTTATGCTTACAATTATAACGAGAATATTGTGCAATAAAAATTATGATTTATAATTTATAATAAAAGAATCCCAATTGAATTATTTTTACAATATTAGATTTGTAGTTTAAGAAGTATATATTCGAATGCTCATGATTTTTCAAAAATTCTAACATATTAGATTTATAGCAACATGTAATTTTAATTTTGCTCATATGTCACAAGAATGTCACAATTAATAATTTGGCATTTTCAAGTTATTAATATAGAAGAAATAAAAGACAAAAATAAACTTCAAGAATAAGATGAAAAAAATTCAATCCACACGAAATGACATAATTATAAAATTATTGTATATGTAAATTATTTCAGAACGCACACTCAAACACAATTATTTTTGTACAAATAAGAGCATAACTAAAAATACCAAATTTTGAGTTGGGACACACTTATCGCAAATAAGAAATTTTTTAAAATACCGAGTGTGCAAAAAAACCAGCTTACCTTAAAAAATATAATATTTTTAAAGCAATTACATTCATACTACAGATTTACGAATAGAAACTAAATCAACAGGTGCGTCAAACTACATAAAAAGTTAAAATATTCTGTTTCTAGTGTAATCGGAAGTAATTCCAACATTCTTATTTTAAATAAAACACGCTGTATATGTTTCAAAATTTAGGTTCTACGTGATATTTTAAATTCAACCATGTATGCGCCGTTATTTGCAAATCTTATTTAATCAGAAACTAATATATTATGTATTATACATAATATTATTTCTGTTATATCGTTGAATAAACCAATTACAATAATCCAATTTTCAAAATCCGCCACGGTTGGTCGAAGTAGTTGCATTTAAATTAAAATATGGCAAAACACCAATTTCTACATCTTCACTATGATTACATTTATTAGATTTTGTGGTTTCAAACTAAATTTGTTTTCAATTTTTTTTAAAACTGGCTAGTTACATACCTTCGATTAGGAAATATTTCGTTATACAAGCGAAAAACAGGCACTGCATTTTTTCTGCATTCGTCATAAATTAGAATTAGTAGAATACCTACTGCCCCTTTCTTGTGAAATTATACATAACAATAATATTTATTCAAGTAATCTCGATTTTAAAACTAAATAAACTAATTGTCTCCGACACTAGATTAAGTTAAATAATGTTTTGAAATTTGAATTAACTAACTGTCAGATACACACTAGAATAGTGGAATTAATTTTATTTTACGCATTGTTTCCAGGGACAACAAATATTTACAATGAAAATTGCACTTACTATACATGGCTGAATTCAGAATGTTATACGAGTATAGAACCCAAATTATAAAAAATCAAATAGTACTGGTTACATCGAAAATAGCATGTGTTCACCCTTTATGTAGTTTGACGCGTTTTAAATGTGTAATATGAATGTAATTACTTTTTTTTAGGTAAGCTTGATTCTGGGACACCTGTATCGGTAATGTACCGGAGTCTACTTTTTGTAACTATAGGAAATAAATACAATGTTACAATTTTTATTTGGCTACTAATTTTAGAGCAAAAGTATAAATACAAAAGATATAATTACATCATTTAATTATTATCAAGTGTAGTTTAAATCATAATGTATTTTTGTATTAATGAAGAAAACAATATTATTATTCCAACAATATTTATTTAATTAACTGAATTAGTATTCCAAATAAATAAAACAAATACAGATTCATAAATTAGAACGTTTAAATAAAATTGTTGAAATTAAACGTTTAAATACATCGCCATTTACTGCTAAACAATAATCTAATTTATTATATAATGTCTGAAGGACAGAACTTATTTGTATTGGTTGACATTGTTACACTTTTCATCAATTGCATTTGTTATATCCATAATATTATTAATTTGGCGTTTATAAATTTTATCCATTAGACATGGCCATAAAAAGAAATCGCACGGTGCAAAATCTAACGATGTAGCTGAACAATTAATTGGAAAATAAATCTCAGAATATGTAAAACATTGGTCTATTGCGAGAATGTGATGTGCACCCATCATGTTGGTACCATACTTCTTTATTTTTTGCTTATTTTATTATTGCGGACCAGTATCATTTCGTATATATGTCTAAGTATTTGTTACTATTTTAATTATTTTCGATGGAACATTACCTAATTATGAATCTTCCAAAAATTATAGCTCATACATTCACTTTATCTGGATATTATGTATGTGTTGCTACATTAAATGTTTTCTTGACTTCAATAATAAAAATGCTGAGTATTATATGTATAGTAAATGTAAAACAATTCGTTTAAAAAGAAATTCTGTCTATTCTCGATCGAGACGAAACGACCATATTCGAAACATTATATTGTATTCGAGACGAGATAATATAATTTCTCATGTCATATCGTCAATATCTCTAATTCTGTATAAATAAATAAGAATGATCAACTTGAAATACATAAAAAAATTAGAAGACAAATAATTGGGATTAAATTCCAGTTGTACAGCAAAACATAAATAAATAAAAATTCGCAAAATGTTTATTAATAAATTGTGATTAGTTCATTATTCAGACAACCAGAAACTTATCAAGGTAGTCTACAAATGCAGTAATTTTCGTCTAATTTAACCGACATCATATTTCTTATAATTCTCTAGATCTTCATGTATGATCATCCTACTTTCAGAATTGTATATGTATTTGATAGGTTAAGGAATTCATAGATATTACCTTGTTTGCAATGAGATTCCCAAGTGAAACCAGCCGCACATGTGCAAGCAGCTCCTTGATTGTTTCCTTTTTTAGTTGACAAACAAATTTTTTGACCTTCCTCTGAAGTAACAGATAAAACTGAAATATTACAGTGTTGACTGATATATCTTTCATCCGGACAAATTGGTGGTTCTGCGAATATAAACAACCAGAAAAATAGATAATTAACATACAAGATGTTGCATTAAAAGTGAGCCTTATTCATTTAACATTAAAATTTAGTTTTTACGCAACTACTGGCTTTCAAATTATTTTAGAGATAAATACTTTAAATAATAATTGAAGAGATCAGTTAATATTTCTTGTTTTATTTGGCTAGTTACTGTAAAAATTAGATTAAAAGTTTACTAAAACATCAATTATCCAGCGTTGTAACTGTCAAATTAAATAATTTTTGTCATCGACCTTCGCGAAAAATGAAATTTTAGCTCTTTACTCTTTATTTCCAAACAAAAAATGTCACTTTTTTGACCGCTATTATTTTTCGTCCGCTAAGACTACTTCGATTTTATAATTATATTTATATCATATGAAAATTAACAAGATATTTTAAACAATAAATCGGAAAATGTAGCTCATTACCAATGTTTAACTAATTCGTATTTTCCGCCTATATAAATTATCAAACTTTCAAACGAGAGTGATGAATAGTAACTCGCAGTCTCAATTCAGTTACAAAACTTGACAGCTGTCATTCTTACTTGAAAACAAAATATCTAAATTTTGTACATACCATCCATAATCCTTACTTCAACCACAGTCATAGTTCTCTCCATACAAATTCATTTATTTCTCACACTCGAAATCTTTCTTCTATCTATTTCATTAATAATTCATTAGACGTAACGTGCTCAAATCATTTCAACTTACTGAATGAATTTAAAAAGATAAGAAGAGAAAGGAGCATCTACTGCGCTTATTCATATTCCACACATTTGAAATAAGACACTTAACTCTAAGAACTGAAAAGAAATCAAAAAGATAATGAAGGAAAGGAAATAGAAAACGAATCAAGAGGATAAGAAAAGAAGGGGAAGTCGACCTGCGCTTATTTTTGAAAATAAATTGTACACAACTGCAGGTAAATAACTAAATAACGGATCTAAAATCAATAATCCTGTGCTTGTTTTCATTCAACAGATTCATCCCGCAATTAATCTTTCCAAACGTTCCTGACACATCATTTTCGCTTCAACCACATTCATAATTCCTTTCATTAAAACTTGTTTGTCCCTCTTACTCGGACTCTTTTATTCCGACAACAATCTTTCAATCATACTTATTTATTTATTCCCAGATCGTCCATGCAACTCTCACCCTCAATTTCACAAATATACACCTGTGCCACCAATTTTTCATTCGATAAACATTTCACATACGTAAACCATCTCAACTGACTCATCTACCTACTTTTTTAACAACATTTATACAGCAACGTATTCGGATTACGATGTCTATTTGCATATTCACACACACCTTGCATGTTTCCTCCATCACACCCAATATTTACTATTATACAACAAAGTAGACACTAAAACCAGAGACGTTGCCAGAAATTTCTAATAGGAAAGGATTTAGAATTTTGAAACAATAATCGTTTAATGTCATTGGAGATTATGTCTACTCTAAGAAGACTCCCTCCTTCATTGCTAACTTTTTTGAATAAAAAAATAGAAAGGTTTAAAGAGGGGAAGTAGCACCATTTTATCCGCCAAATTAAAATGGTGTAAAATTCAAAATAATTGAATAACAAATAAGCGAGTTATAATAAATAAATATTATTTGTAATGGAAGACAATACATATTATTCTTATATTTGTTTGCTAATTAAAACTACCATTGGTTCTTACGTAAAATTTAACTTCAAGTATCTCGGTTAACATTAACTTTAGCAACATGGTAATAATAGACTTTTTTTGTTAAGCTGAGAAAATATATCATATTATTATTTATTTATTTGAAAATAAAGCTATATTGTTTATTGTCAATGGAGGAGGGTTTTGATCATCAATATGATAAATATGGAAAGAATTTTATATTAATATTTACGAATTATAAATTAATATAAGCAAAAACAGACAAAACCTAGGTTCTATTTCATATGAAATTGTAGTAAACGCTATAATATGTGGAAGGAAAAATTTGCTGTATTCAAATCCAAATTTATTTAGGAAGTGGTTGAATATAATTTTGCATACTGGCAAAGAAGTAGAGAGGGTCGTATTGAGATTTAATAATTTTGATGTTCTATATACACAAATATTGCAACGTTGTGGATTTCGCAAAATTATAATCTAGCGATATCATAACATATAACATAATATTTGAACTTAAAACCTAAATAAAAACATGTTTATACAAGCTGTTCCAAAAATAATAATGTATCTGGAAATTAGTAGTTTTTAGAGTTATGATGATTTTAATATTATATCATAATACAGCACCTCAAAATAAAATCATAGTATACAGATACAATGAAAAACAATCGAACACAGTGCTTTTTAATGCCAATAAATAATTATAATAAATGTTCAAAATGTTCTCCTTGACCTTCTATACAACCTTCCAATCATCGTCTCATGGATTGACTACGATCGAAAATTTTTAGTTAATTGCGAATTGTAATGCACATAATTTTTTTATGTACGAGGTAGGTCATCAACATAAATGACTGATACTGAATAAACTAAACTCTTCAAATGAACCCAAAAGTAAAATCCCACAAGATTTAAATCACGTAACCTAAATGTGATTGTATCCATGTTGTAATTATAATAAAATATTTATAATCGTTATAACTCTCTTCTCTGTTTTTATTGTTTTGACATTCATTACCCACCCTTAAATTGTACATCTATTTTTTTAACATCCAGTGTATGTATATTTACTATGATAGTGGTAGAAAGACGTCTTTTTAGTACATATAAAATGGGTTGTTCTCATGTTGTTTTTTCCAGACTTGAAAAAATAGATATTTCAGTTAATTTTAAATCTTATTTTTATAGTAACTAACAAAGTAAAACAAGATGTGTAAACAGATTCAAATGTAGAAATTAAATCTTTACAAATTTTATTTCAAATATTTTTCTCTAAAGTTAATTTAAAGGCAACGATTGCAAAAACTTATTTTCTATATTACCTATTTACCGTTTTTTGTATACCATATATCACTGTCTTAAAAATGTACTTTGAAATATAAAATAACATAAAATTAAATTCAAATTGAAATTTAATAACTTACCATTATAATTTTCTACTTTATTAAGTGGGTTAAATAGCCAGCCCGGATGTTTTAAAGATTGGCATACCAATTTTTTGTAACTATATACTTGAGCCACTCGAATTTCTTTACAGAAAAAAAATCAATTTTAATAATTTCAACCTCGTGTGATCATTTATTTACCATTGTTAACGCATTTCCGAAAATCATCAATTGCCCAAAATGTATTGTTTTCAGCCCCATTTCTGGTATTTAATTTCACGTACAAATAATAGTTAATATCATTAGATGTAGTAAATGCACTCTGTATTCTTACATTTTGCCATCTCATGAACGGTCCATTAGAATCTCCCTAAATAGTAGTGTTGTTAAGTAAATAATATTTTGATTTGTTAGATATCTCTACCTCAATCGATGTTTTCATTTGTACTTCACCTACATCATTTTTTAGTTGTATTTCCACTGTACATTGTGCACACATTATAGTGTAAAAGGAGACACATATGGACGAAGCATGTTTAAATTGGAAAGCTGGTCCTAGTCGCATTAAACTTTTATTATTAAGTATAATTGCGTACTGATCTACAATATATGTGTATATCTATTAGTTGAATTCTATTAAATAAAATATTCTAAAACTTCATTGGAATTGAAAATCTAGTTTTAGAAATTCTTACTTGTGTATAATAATTGTAATCACATAAATAATCCATTTTTTCATTTAGAAAAGAATGCAATTGAAACAATTAAAAATGTGTAAAGATACCAATTATTTCAGAAAGAAAAATACTCGTAAAAGACTATCTTTTTAAAAGGTTTAATTACCATTGGTACGATTTGCTGTTCTATATCATCCAGAATATTTTTCACATCACTGATTTGTGACAGCCTTAACTAAGTTTCCAGGTAGGCAGTATTTGTAACCATTTTTATTTCAGTAACACTTTCATTGGTTAAGAAATAAATAAAACCTAGTGTCTATGTTTTTTTTGGGTTACTTTATATACCAAAAGCAATGGTAAAATTTTCATTTTAGCGATATTTTCTTCTGTATTAATTAAAGGGAAAACGTATAAATACAAAAGAAATATTCAGAATCATAAACTGCATCTGATTTTTTATTATTTGTTTATATAATACACTCCTGTCATGAGATAGACATAAATTCTAATTTACATCTTGTAAGCTGTTTTCATAGTGCCTTGAGATATAAAAGATTAATATTAACTTTTTTGTTTACAGATCTGCCAAATTATTTATATTTTTCGCATTTAACCCTGTTGCTTGGATATTTTAATTTATATCTACATCGTGACAGGAACTTATTATATTAATAAAGTCTGAACATATATTTTATTTACACTTTCATTATAAAATTAATAGGGAAGAAACTATCGCCAAATGAAAATTTTACAATTTTATTTCCTATATAATAATAAAAACTGTAGATACCCGGTAAATTAGATACGTATTTTCAACATATTATTCAATTTTGTATCTAATGATGTAAACAAAATATAATGATCTTAAAATTTGCTTCCTGTTAGACGATGGTAGTCGATATGAAAAATTTAAATAATTTTAAATAGAATAGATGCGGGAGAGAATAAGAGGTTGCAAGACAGATCACAATACTCTGATGTAAATGTTTAATGTTTAGGACAACAAAAATTCAAATAACTTAAAACTAATATTTTCAAAACTTAACCGTCTAGTACGAAGTTTTTGTGTCTAGTCATAATATAAATAATGAAGTTACCAATTTTAACTATTCTATAGGACCTCCATTGAAGAAATATTATGAAACACATATTTATAATATCGAGACCGTAACTTACATTTATGTACTTTCCAGTCTGCTATGGTATTGTAAGATCTGACAAACATATATGAAAGTGGAAGTGGATTATCGTCAGTGTAGTCCAGCAAAGGTCTAGCACCTGCATCCACAGCCCACAGCCACAGCCGAATACGATTACTACCTTCTCTCGACAGCAGGAAGTGTGTCCATTTTGATTCGTCTAGCAATTTTTCTGGTATCTATGACAAACAAACATATGGTTATAACTCGAATAATAATTCAGATAAATTATAGTGAAATTAAATATGTCAATGTTATTAATTAATGAAATTCAAATAGATAAAATAAATGTGAGTATGAAGTATATGCATATTATTGATTTAATACATTTTCATTTTACTCATAAATCTAGGTACGTATAAAATAATCTCAATGAAACTGACCATTCTACTGCCAGCAGTCAAGACAAACGGACGTGTACTGTGTGCCAATTATGTGTAGTCTAGTGCGACTAGATAAAATCAACCATCGTAATAACAAACACTGATATAAGTGTTTATACTAAAAACAATAAGTGATAATAAGTGAGTGAGTGTGTGCACACAACAGCAATTGAAATGTCAGAATCCAGCGCACCATTTGTCAACGTGATAACGACCACATCTACAATAACCCACCATAAGATCTCCAGTAATAACACCTCTTATGCAAAACAAAACAATGGAACCAGCAGCTCAAAATTAAATTGGCAAACAGTACAAAGGAATAAAAGAACAAGAGAAAACGAAAAATCTCCACAGTTACAACCTACCTCAAAACGTACAAATACTATTTATATATAGAGTGCTAAACAACGATTCAGCCAAAGGAGTAAATAAATACAACAGCATGATTGAAACCAACTCAACAACTATCAATAAAATTTGTGTGCAAAGCATTCGGAAACAACACAATCAAGATTAATGCAAATATCGCAGGCTAGTTCACTTACTTAGAGTAAATAATATTGCCATGCACATATAACAACTAAAAGAGGAAAGAACCAACAGGACCGATGTTAAAATTTACACCAAACAGTATCGACTGAAGAAATAAAAACTGCATTGATTAACATTGGCTTCGACTTAAGAAATGTAACAAATATAAAGAAAATGGTATACAAAAAAACCTTTGCCGCTATTTTTTTTAAATCGGGAACTGAAAGAAAATAATGAAAAAATATACCTTGAAAACACACATCTTTAATACAAAAATATTGGTACAGCTGAAACGAAAAGAAAAAGAATACCACAGTGTACCCGTTAAAATCTTACATTATTAGACATCACACTGAACATCCTGATGAAACCGCTCACGGTGGTACTGTTATTATAATCATGGAGAAAATAAGCCATTAGGAGATGGAAAAATACGAAAATGACTATATGCTAGGCACAAATATTAAAATCTAAGAGGTGAATAGGACCTTTACTCGGTCCGCCAAACCATGTGATTAAAAAGAAAAAATTTGAAGAATACTTCAAGAACTTAGGTGACTTTAATGAGAAACATGTGCAATAAAGATTAAGAACCTAAACCCTAAAGGAAGAGAACTGATGAAATCAATCTTAAATAAGCAAGGCGATTATTGAAGTACGGGTAACTAATAAACAGAATTATTTGACTTTTGTCTATAATATTTATTGCAAGTGATAAAACAAAAACCTTTTTTATGTTGCGTTGATAAATTTTCACACATTTAGAAATCAATCTGGTGACTTTTATGAAAACTGATACCTGAAGTCAGTCTATAAATAATGGCGCGAAAAACATTCAAATACAAAATATAATTACATCATCCAACAACTTTATCATCAATAATAAAATTTCAGCTATTTATACGAATGTTATCTCTAGTTACAACCTCACATCCAACCATTCACCAATAATATTAATAATAAGCTTTACAATTATTTATAAAAATAGAAACCCCTCACTCTATAATAGAAAAAATTACTCCACCGTCACCACATAAATGAATGCATGGACCTACAAACATAACTACAAACCGAAGGCGATATAGAAAATATCAAAATTCAGACAAATCGGAATTAAAAAAAAATAAATTAGCTATCTCGGTCATATCGTATAACTCCGGACGGTGTTCGTCCCAACCCAGATAAAATAATTGTTATTCAAAATTACCCCATACCAAAAACTACTTAACTGATTAAAAGATTTTTAAGACTTTTAGGTTATTACAGAAAATTTATCAAAGATTTTGCAAAAATAACTAATCCTCTGACCAAATGTTTGAAAAAAGACGCGACTATAGACATCAACAACCCTGACTACATACAGTGCTTTAACACATGTAAAAATTTACATATTACACCAACCGCCTCTAAACAATATGTAGATACCATTACTTTAGAAAATCTCAAATTTTTCCCTATAATCGACACCTTTTCATAATATGCACAGGCATATAAGCTAAATTCAAGCCAAGGTATTGAAATTGCTAATAAATTAGTACAATGTTTCACTCATCACGGAATCCCGACCAAATTATATCCCATAATGGATTATAATTTAATAATTCAATCGTCACAGAGTTGCTAGCCCATCATAAAATTCGTATACATTTTATCAGTTCACAACATCCCGAATCAAATGAAATGATTGAACGATTCCATTCCTCGCTAATTGAGCATGTCAGATTATTTAATAATCAAGAAATTTATAAAAAAGAACCCATTAAAATAAAAGTAAACTAAGCTCTTCTAGCATATAACACACAATACAATCCGTGACAAAACTAAAACCCTCCGAAATTATATCCGGACACCTTGTTACAAAATCTCTTTTTAATATAGACATTGAAAAACAATTAATAAATAATTACATTGAAAATCACAAAAGTAAAACAAAACAAAATAAAAGATAAAATCGATCAAAATAAAGAAAAAATTATCGAAAAGTTTAATGAAACTAGAGAAGAATTACCGGAAATTCCCCACAAAATTTACGTCAAAAACAGGCCAAAACAAAAAATAAATATAAAGCCGAATTACTAAAAACAATAGACAAAAACTGAAAAACCGCGTGACTAAAACCAATACACGGTAATACAACACAAAAAATTCATTTGACCAATGTAAAACGCCCTAGGACAAAAACTTACCAATTCAAAATTCTTCCAGGTTGCTCGCGATCGGCAACGGATCAACTATCCAAAATATAACTGAAAATTTGGGAATACTCCCTATTAAATTGGGCCCAGCAAAACTCGAGGAAACAACTCACACCTTCTTCCATTATTACAACCTGTAGCCGCTCTTCCAGCAGTATAATAATCATTTCAAATAATTCACATTACGTTATCGAATCCCGGAATTATATAAAAATCATAGATTTTACTAAAAATAGTATTAATAATAAAATCTTAAATATTGGGTTCCACACAACTGCCTTAACAAAAAGAAATAAAAGAGGTCTTATAAACGGATTAGGAAGCGCTTTCAAATTCATTTCTGGAAATTTAGATGCCGAAGATGGTAAACGATATAATATAGTATGTTATGCATCAAGGGAGGGACACAAGGGATAATCGCGCCCTCCCGTGAAGCATATTATACTTTTCGTAACAAGTGCACAAAAATTACTGTCTTATCGGGACAAATGTCAAATATGGGTTGCGTAACTAGTTACCTAGGAAACGCCGCAAACAGCTAATAATCGTAGTCTCTAGGGAGATAAACATAATGTTTCTCTCCCTAGGGGAGAAAAGCACTGTTTCTCTCTCTAAATTTAGGGACTAAGAACGTGTTTCTTGTGCATGTGTTACAAAAAAATTTTAAGACTTGGAACAAAATCAACATAAACTAGAAAACCAACTATACAACATAATGAAAATATGTTAAAAACTAAAATAATGCAATTATCCGAAATTATAAAAAAATTGCTTGTTGAAGACTTTCAATACGCAAAGGGTATTTTCGATCAATTAATCATACTCTACAATTCTATTCCGAACATATTACAAGATATAGAAAACTCCGTAACGTTTTGTAAACTTAGAACTCTGCATCCAAGTATAATTCAACCAGATTAATTGTTATTAGAAATTCAGAAAATATCAGACCATTATAAAATGCAATTACCATTTGAACCTAAATTAGAAAATATTTTAGAATACGAGGAAGTTAATTGGAAAATTGAATCCTCACAAATAATCTACTTTATATCCATTCCTATTAACTTTGAAATTAATTTCGATCTTTATCATTTAATCTCAATTCCAAGTAAATACGGATCAGCATTTGATACAATTATCCCAGATTCAAAGTATGTTTTAAAAACAAATACAGATATTATTCCTCTAAGCGACATGTGTATTCAGAGTAGCATATATCAGTGCCCCAACAAGTTTCATGTTCACATCAACCCTACATGTGAAGAAGAAATATTGGATAAACAACACACAAGGCAGTGTCACTACACGAAACTAGACATATATGAAAACCACTTCGAATTGCTGCCTGAAATAAACCAGTATCTAGCTATTCTTCCTAAATTAGAAAAAATCTCCACAATTTGTCCCGAAGGAACCAGCATAAAATCATTAGCCGGCATCTACTTAATAAAAGATGATAATAATTGTGAAGTGATATTTAAAAATAAAAAATTAATATTTCTCAATAAAACACATGGATTACTTCTGCTGCTGCCTAAATTAAAGTTTAAACTTGAAAATAATAAAATTTCAAACTTTTCAATAAATTTATCGTCTCTCAAATTCGACAAAAGCAGGGTAAAGCAAATAATACCGACCCAAATGATCAATACCCATATTTACATCCCTAGTATTTGGACAATACTTCTATATAACGCAGCCGTAATTATTATATTCTATATAATACTGTAAAGACTACAAATAAACATAATTAACCGGAATTCACCGAAGAAAACTGAAAACACCGAGATCCAACTTCCAGGGGGTGCCTCCTTCTAAGGGTGGAGGAGTTATAGTGCCCCATTTTGATGACATAAACATTATATTATATTCACACGTTAATTGATGACTACTAAATATCACGTAGCATAGTCTTTCTTAGATAGAAATGTTAAGATTAAGTTTTAGTCTAGATTCAGAACTCATATTGTAATGACATAAATAATAGTTTATTGTAATAAATAACTTTTTTACAAAGCGACTTGTTACTAATTAAAAGTTAATTTATATATATATATATATATATATATATATATATATATATATATATATATATATATATGTTGAATTTTAAATTTCCGCGAGTGTTATTGATGTAACTTGAATTCTTCCGGGTATCTTCTCGCGTTGGTCTGGTTTGGTTCTGAGAAGAATTCAAGTTACATATATATATATATATATATATATATATATATATATATATATATATATATATATATATATATATATATATATATATATATATATATATATCAGTTAGGAAACGGTGTTCCCACAGAAACCGCTGACTCTCCAGCAATACGATTCCATAATAGTGTAATATCCTATCTTAGAATCATGTAACATGCTGGGTAGGATCGTGTAAGACTGATTCTCACTCCAGTACGATCAACACATACTTGTAACAAATCTGTATCTAACTTTTGACTTCTGAAGCTAAAAAATATCTTATGTTGTAAAACACTTAAAATAAATTTTTTTTAAAACATTTATTGCAAATCAATAAATCTAACTGGCGCAGTCGGTAGGACATCGCAAACGAAACATAAAAATTTCGGTTCGTTTCAACGATTTATTGCGAAGAATCAACGTAAAATCAGTGAAAAAATTCTACACGTTTTCAACGAGTGCATCGCGTCACACGAAGAGAACAACGAAGCCCTGCTGAACACAGAGCCGAGCCATAGAAGATTCATCCTGTCCTGTTCCTCCATCGTGGAAGAAGCCGTACAGAGCCAATGAAGAACACACTGATTTTCCTGTAAGTAGTGCACATATGACATCTAGAGATAATCGAGCGAATATCGAATTAGAATCAGACGATAGCTCAGATACAGATTCAGTAAATTCCTCTGACTCACTAATTTACATTCCAAACACACTCCCAATCGATCAATCCCTTATCGATCAAATAAATAACCTAAACCTTGACGAAATGGCTGTCCCAGAACTCAAACGCGAATATTTAGACATGATCCCCGAATTTCGAGGTGATGCTAAATTATTAAGTAGATTTATAGAAATTAGCGAAAAAATCGTAAATAAATTTTATGATACAACAGACGCAAATAATTTCCAAAATGAGTACTTAATGAGCAGTATTTTGACAAAAATAAAAGGAGAAGCCGCCGTCAACATTGCGAGTGTCACAATTACTAAATGGCTAGATTTAAAAACAGCCCTATTAATTACGTACGCGGACAAGCGCGATATTTACACGTTAAATTTCGAATTATGCGAATTAAAACAAAATCAAAATGAATCCCCATTTGATTATTACAACAGAGTTATACACTTATTAAATTTATCAACCTCTTACATAACTCTACATATAAAAGCGGAAGAACAACCTATTCTAATTGGCTATTTTAGAAATTTTGCGTTAAGAGTCATGTTGCGAGGACTTAGAGAGCCTCTGGGCACATTAATGAGAACCAAAGACCCAAAAGACCTAACCACCGCCCTGAACATGATGACAAACGACTTCCAAATTGACTCAGTCAATAAACAACAACACAAAAATACGTTCAAACCCAAACAAAACCTTCCCACACAAAATAACAAACCATTTCAACAAAGAAGTTACCCTCAACTAATGTACAAGCCTAATCAAACACACTACACCCCTCAACCACACTACACATACCAACAAAATCATCAACAAATTAAACCAAACATTCCAAACGTTTTCAAACCTGATCCAAACAAAAAATTTGCGAAACCGACGCCCATGAGTGTCAGTACTAGACAATCATTCACACCAAGACCAAGCACAAGTAATTACCGTCCTCAACAATTCCAATCCCAACGAAAACCTGATTTTATTTCGGAAGAACTATTTAATACCGAAGTCGATGAATTACAAAATAACGAAATCGAAGAACAATACTGTGATGAAAACGCAGAATATTACGTCACCGAACCAAATCCCGATAATGATGAAAACCATGATCAAGACGCTTTTTTTCAATAAAAAGCCTCGGAAACGAATTTGAAATTATGAATTTAACTCATAATTATAGCGAACTACCATTCATAATATATCCCGAACATAACTTAAAAGTTTTGATAGATACCGGAAGTAGACGCTCATTTATTAACCCAAATATTGCACAGAAATATTACAAAAATAAAATTCAAAATGACACTTTTAAAATCACAACAGCTCACGGTACTTCAACTGAAAATTCTAGTATTATTTTACCTGCTTCAAACTTGTTTAACAACCCAGATAAATTATTAAAATACTATCTATTCGATTTCCACAATAACTTTGATGTTTTGCTTGGAATAGATAATTTAAAAATTTTAGAAACAAGTATTGATTTAAATAATGATAAAATTAAAACTCTTACTCAAGATATAAAAATTCACTATCATAAGATACTTCCAAAATCTCATTATATCAAAATTCCACCAAACTCGGAAAAAATAATTAAAATATTTGTTAACAACATAGAGACCGGAGAAGCATTCATACCAGAAACTAAAATAAATAACATAATTATTCCCGAAGGTTTAGCTAAAGTAGAAAATTACGAATTATTCTATCCTGCTATTAACACAACGGATAATGAACAAATTTTAGACACTATAAATTGCGTAAAACTAGAAACACTAAATCATTTTGAAATTAATAATTTAAACTTTAACAAAACCCGTACTGAAAATAATTTAGATATGAATAAAATAAGAATTGATCATATGGATCAAGAAGAAAAACCTGAAATTATGAAATTATTAAAAGAATTCTCTACTATTTTACACGGCGATAATAAATCACTAACTTTTACGAATGAAGTTAAACACTTTATCCGAACTAAAGACGAAATCCCCGTATATTCAAAAACCTATAGATATCCTGAAGTGCATAGGAAAGAAGTGCAAAATCAAATCTCAAAAATGCTTGATCAAAAAATAATCCGTCCCTCTCATTCTCCTTGGTCATCCCCAGTGTGGATCGTTCCCAAGAAGATTGACGCATCTGGCAAGAAAAAATGGAGAATAGTCATAGATTATAGAAAGTTAAATGAGAAAACGATCGATGACAAGTATCCGATACCAAATATAAACACTTTATTAGACAAACTTGGTAGATGTAATTATTTTTCGACCTTAGATCTCGCGTCCGGATTCCATCAGATTGAGATGAACAAAGCAGATATTCAAAAAACTGCTTTCAATACCGAAAATGGGCATTACGAATTCATGAGAATGCCATTTGGCTTGAAAAATGCCCCGGCAACTTTTCAACGCGTCATGGATAACGTACTTAGAAATTTAGTAAACGAAATTTGCTTAGTATACTTAGATGACGTCATAATTTTCAGCACAAGCCTCCAAGAGCATATTCAAAATTTAAGAACAGTTTTTGACCGTCTAAAGAAAGCGAACTTAAAAATACAGCTCGACAAATCGGAATTTTTACGTAAAGAGGTAGCGTATCTCGGACATGTCGTGACCCCTAGCGGAGTTAAACCGAACCCGGATAAAATTCACGCGATCAAAAACTACCCTCTACCGAAAACACCGAAACAAATTAAAGCATTTCTAGGCCTACTAGGTTATTACCGAAAATTCATTAAAAATTTTGCCCAACTCACGAAACCCCTAACTAAATGTCTAAAGAAAGACGCAGAAATTAAACATAACGATTCAGAATATGTTAACTGTTTCAATACTTGCAAAAATCTTCTAATTAACGATCCCATACTCCAATATCCAGATTTTAACAAGCCCTTCAACTTAACCACAGACGCTAGCAATTACGCTGTAGGCGCTATCCTGTCCCAAGGTAATATTGGTTCCGATCTTCCCATCGCCTACGCAAGTCGAACTCTAAATGACTCAGAACAAAACTACAGCACGATTGAAAAAGAATTACTCGCTGTTATGTGGGCTACGAAATATTTTAGACCATATTTGTTTGGCAGAAAATTTAAAATCATTACTGATCATAAACCATTGCAATATTTACATTCATTAAAAGAACCAAATTCCAAATTAATGCGTTGGAGACTCAAATTAGAAGAGTACGATTACGAAGTTATTCATAAAAAAGGATCTTTAAACAAAAACGCTGACGCTCTATCACGAATAGAATTAAACGTCAATACTGTAGACCCCGGTATGAAAAATCTTTTTGAATATGTAGAAACATTTAACGATACTTTTGATCCCAACAATGACACACAATCTATGATTGTTGAACCTGACGAAGATGCTCTAAATGATACTGACACAGACCAAAGTATACATTAAAATCCAAAAAATCCTATCATAGGCATTACGATAACAGAATCTGCCGTAAACTATGGCAAAAATCAAATATTTATATCTCAAGTTAAACACTCGCCATGTACACCAAATGTGCAAAAATTTCATTCTGACAAAATGAGAATTTTAGTGCAATTATCAGAAACAAATTTTGAAAAAGACACGGTAAAATTTATCAAAGAATTTGTTGTGCCTAAAGTAAAATATTACCTGTATTTCGAGCAACCCTTATACGAACAATTTAGCAACGTATTGCAAAAGTATTTAAAAAACTCTGAAATTAAATTTATTAAGTGTAATACTAAATTAATAGATGTAGAAGACCCAGATGAAATTTTACAAACAATTAAAAATAATCATGAAAGCAAAACAAATCACCGTGGCATTAATGAAGTGTATAATCAAATAAAAAAGAGATATTATTGGCCTAACCAACACAAAACCATCACAGATTATATCAATCAATGCGAGATATGTTTAGCAGCCAAATACGAAAGAAATCCTGTAAAACCTAAATTAAATATAACTCCGACCCCCAACAAACCATTAGACATTATACACGTAAGACACATTAAGTCTCGAAAATTCCAAATTTCTAACAATAATTGACGCATTTTCAAAATACGCGCAAGCCTATAAAGTAACGTCAATCAACGCTATAGAAATTACAAATAAATTAACTAAATTCTTTTCCCATCATGGTATACCAAAATTAATTGTATCCGACAACGGACTCGAATTTAAAAATACAGTTGTTAAAGAATTATTATCCTTGCATAAAATTGAAATTCATTTTACTTGCTCACAAAATCCAAACTCGAATGGTTTAGTTGAACGTTTTCACTCAACTTTAATAGAACATATTCGTTTATTCAATATGCAAGACAATTTCAAGAATGAGTCGATAAAAGATAAAATATCATATGCAATTTTAGCATATAATAATACAAATCATAGTTCGACAAATTTAAAACCGATTGAAATTATTAACGGTCATTTAGAAGTAAATTCCCCTCTCGATATCGAACTTGATAAACAAGTTACCCAAGACTATATACAAAAACACAAAGATAAAACTAAACTAATGTATCGAAATATTAATCAAAAATTGCAAGATGAAAAATCTAAATTAATAACTAAAATTAATGAATCAAGAGAAGAACTCCCACACATCCCTGAAACAGTTTATGTTCAAAACAAACAAAAAGTAAATAAAACGAAATTGCTTAAATTTAAGAAAGAAAAAATAAAAAAATTAAATAAACCCCTGATAACAGCGGAAATAGAAACCAATCCCAATGACAAAAAGCAGCCTAAAATACACCTTTCCAATATAAGAAGACCCCGAAAAATTTCTAACAAAAATTCGGATATTCCAGGTCCCTCTACCTCTCATACTCCCACGGACTAAGTATGAAAGACATAACACATAATCCAGGACTACTGACAATAAATCTCGGGACCGCAAAACTCCAAAAATCCACACACACATTCATACACTATTACGACTTACAACCACTTTGGACACAATATGAAAATCTAAACAAACAATATGAAAACCTTAAACGAATCCTTAATTATGACAAGACAATTTCTCCTGAATTTGACAATAATAATAACATAATTGATTATATTCGTAATAACATTAACGAAAAAATTAATCATTTAACAAAACAAACAGAAAATCAACGAGTTAAAAGAGGCTTAATCAACGGCCTCGGAACAGTTATCAAATCAATAACAGGAAATTTAGATGCAGACGACGATAAACGTTATACACAAATTTTGAATCACTTAAAGGAGAATCAAAATAATTTAAATCACCAAATTAAATACCAGTATTCCGTCAATCAACAAATGATAGACTATTTTAATAGGACTGTTGACACAATCAGAGAAAATGAAAATTTATTAAAATCAAAAATTGAACAACTACTCCACATTGTTGTCGGTGGAACTAGAGATCAAGATAAACTCTTTATAAAAGATATTTTTCATCAATTAAACACTTTATATACTTTAACTTTTAATATTCTCCAAGATGTCGAAAATTCTTTGACGTTTCGTAAATTACACACTATACATCCAAGTATTATAAAGTCACACGATCTTCTCACAGAATTAAATAAAATTTCAAAATTTTATAATAATCAGTTACCAATTAATATAAATTCAGAAAATATTCTAGAACTAGAAAAAATGCTCTTTGTAAATTGCAAATTATCATCTAACAAAATTACGTATTTTATTGAAATTCCTATAAATTACGAAACGCAATTTGAGTTAATTCACCTAATCCCGATTCCTACTAAACACAATACTGAATATGTAACTGTTATCCCTAATCAAGAATGCTTCTTAAGATCAAATGATGGACAAATTAAATGTCTATATGACGTATGTACCTACAATAAGGAAAACACATACCAGTGTCCCAACAAGATAAGAGAACTGACCGAAAACTCTTGCGAGAAGAACTTCATTTCACACAACAACATGAAAATTGTCAATTTCTAAAATTAAATATCAGACAGAATCATATTGAATATTTGACTGACATCAATCAACATTTAATAATATTCCCCGATCACGAAGAAATTAAAGTTAAATGTAAACAAGGCGACACTATAAAAACGCTCCAAGGAATATTCCTGGTAAAAGAAGACGATTGCCTGTTGGAATACAAGAACCAAAATTTATTATTTAAACACGGAACCTTTGGCAAACCAGTAGTAATCGAAAACTACAAATTTGACTTCAACAAATCACAAATTCCAAAAATGTCAATTGAACTGAATACCATCAACGAGCTGAAACCAATGAACAAACTCGAAGAATCCATTGACGACTATTTCTTCGACGAGCACGATGTCAACAATATCATCAATTATTCAACCCTAATACTCTATATAATTTTGATTACAGGTGCTATCATCCTGCTTGTAATCTTTTTAAAGAGAAAGTTCCACAGACGCTCGCTGACAAGACCGAAGTCCAGAGAAGGCATTGAACTTCAACCGAGAACTTCAGCCCCTACAACGGTCCACCAGCTCCCCGATGAAGCCCAATTCTAGCGAAGTAGGGGTTAGGAAACGGTGTTCCCACAGAAACCGCTGACTCTCCAGCAATACGATTCCATAATAGTGTAATATCATATCTTAGAATCATGTAACATCCTGGGTAGGATCGTGTAAGACTGAACTCAGTCAGATTCTCACTCCAGTACGATCAACACATACTTGTAACAAATCTGTATCTAACTTTTGACTTCTGAAGCTAAAAAATATCTTATGTTGTAAAACACTTAAAATAATTTTTTTTAAAAACATTTATTGCAAATCAATAAATCTAACTTATATATATGACTTGGCAACACCGAGCTTGAAGAAAAAAGACGTGTCATAAATTCTCCTAATTTCATTTAACAATATTACTGTAAATACATTCTTAAATAGTATACAAAGTGCAGTGAAAAGTCCGTTAGTACATGTAAATAGCTAACTCCTTAAATATCCTAATTTGAAACTACAAAGAAATTTTGAAACTACTAGGCCAGTAAAGTTAACCTCGAATATTTTTGGCGCCATGCACGACGAAGAAGACAAGTTTTAATTAATTCTAGAAAAACTATAAACACTAAATGAAATCAAGGAAAGTATAAAAGAAACACAAATTGAAGTACAATCAATAACACGTACTTGCGAACACAACATGGAAAATATAAATCAGCTACAGGCCAAAATTGCAGCACAGCAAAAACAAATATATTTTATGGAGAAACAATACAAAAAGAAAAATTTTATTTTCAATGGTATAGAAGAATCGGATGAAGACGACAGTGCCTTGGAGCAGAAGATAGTCACTCTAATAAAGGAAAAACTAATAGTAGATATTCAACTTCGTGACATTGATTTAGTAAGAAGACTGGGGGTCAATAGGGATCGCACAAAGCCCGTATTAATTTAATTTATTTCCCTCAAAATACGTAATGAAGTAGCCTCAAAGAAATTTAACTTTAAGGGTGAAAATATTTATGTCAATGACTATCTGACACATGAAGAGAGAGAAGAACGCAAGCAATTACTGCCAATTATGAGAGAAAAGAAAGCAACTGGTCTAAAAGTAAAACTAATCCGCAACAAATTATATATAGATGACAACCTTTACGAGAATCAATCATCCTTCTCTACCAACAGCAAACGTCCAAGAGGCAGCCAGTCTTCTCCCGAGCACCAAGAGTTGCCTGCACAAAGGCACAAAAGTAAAATCTACAGGCACTCATCAACAGCAAAGAACGATCCCAACCAAATGGAAAATCCACGTTGGACTCTTTTTTACAAAAATCCCACAATCCGGTGAAGTCAACTTAACACATAATGTTGTATCACTAAACAATAGATCACTATAGCATAATAACTATAAGTCAGGTATCCAACACACAAACATAAATCACAGTAATTTAAGAATCTCTTTTTGGAACATTAATGGTCTAAATAATTTGCACAACCTAGAGAGCTCTACTCAATCAGAGTTAATAGACTCAGAAATAATATGTCTCTGCGAAACTTGGCATTATACTGACCCAATTAACCTGCCATTATTTTTAATAAACTTCACTATTATCGCAGTTAGTAAAGCCATTAAAATTAAAGAAAAAGGTAGAGCCAGTGGAGGTTTATTATTTGTCCTAAAATTAATACTAATAATAAAGTTAATTTAATCGAAAATAATAATATGTGGTTATTTACAGAGTTTTTAACAACCGACTCCAAATATATAATAGGTATAACATATTTGAAACCCGATTTAAATTTATACTGTATTAATCTCTTATACGACACTCTACTCTCTATTACAAACTTATATACAGATCACAAAATATTAATTACAGGAGACTTTAATGCCAAAATTGGCGATTTAAACCAAATTGAGGCAGACACACTATCTACCAATTACATCCAAGATGAAAGGATATCTACCATAGGGACGACAAATGATAGAGGATTCAAGCTGGTCGAGGCAATGGAGAACCTTGAATTATTCACACTGAACGGTCGCACAACCAGAGACATTCCAGGTAAAGCAATCTTTATTAGCAGTAATGGAAAAAGCATAATTGTCTTAGCTTAGGTAAACCTCACTGCTATTGACTCTGTCAAATATTTCAGTCATCCCTTTACTAGAGGCTTCCCCTCACTGTATCTGCAGTATACAATTGGTGGCAGAAACCCAACAAAACAACTTCAATGTTAGTATTAACAATAAATTATTCCTGTCATACTATATCACAAAATTTAATATTAACAGCACGACAGCACCAATGCAGTCCTGTATTCAAATGATCTATTGTTTTCAAACAATATATATTTTAACAGCTCTGATTTTAACGCACTTAATAACAATCTCATAAATTCAATTCAACAAGCAGCATCTCAATCTAACATGATTAATTTCCGTAAAGTAAATGGTTCAAATACCTCAAATCAATCATACAAACGAGTCTGGTTTAATAAGGACTGCACTCAGTTGAAAAAAATTACAAAATCTAGTTTGAGTAATTACCATAAGAACAGTACCGAGGGAAACTTAAATGAATTTATAGCAAACAAAAGAAATTACAGGAAATGTTTACAATCTCATAAAAAAGCTCGTTCAAATTCTTATGATTGTTCAGAGTGCCAGTATTTATACTAAAAGGGGTAGATAAATTTCCATATAGGAAGCAGAAATTTTAATCAATAAAATATTCTGTGCCGAAAAATAATGGATACAGTTATGAGGTAGGTGGCTCAGTGGTATCGAGTTAGTCTGTGGATCTTGAGAACCCTGGTTCGATTCTCATAGGCGACAAACAATTTTCACCAATTTAAATCTACCCCTGTGGCTCCCTCTCCACTAATATCTTTGGAGGCCGTGATTTGACGGCTGGTAACCGCACTTCACGCGAAAAAATATATCACTTACCGAGATCTGCTTAGGCAGAGTGCCACACCCAGTAATGGGTAAAAGGCGTGATGATATATTTATTTTTATTTTATTTATAAACAAATAACAGAATCTTGACTCATTAGTTTATTATTGGTTGGTAGTAGATGTGTTATTAGAGTGAGCAATCAAATATACAAATAGGTCGATAAATAGTCAAAATAAAATAAACTCAATATCACACAGGAGATAAGAACGAGTTGTAAATTCAACAAACGAAAGGGTTGTTACAACCATTGTATCCTTTAAAAATTACTTATCAGTAAACTATAGCAATAAGATTAACCTAAAATAATTAATTAACACGCTGTCAGTTTCAACGTGAAGTACAACAAAGGTAATTTATTTTACTTAACTATAAACAATGCACAACTGTTGATTTGGTTGCGGCAGTCAAGGTGCACTATTCTATCAATGGCATCCAGCGAGGAACGAATTTTGGCAGCTATAAACAATCTCTAATTAGAACTTCATAACGAAATAGGCGATCTGAAAAAAGAACTTAAACTAATTAGAAATGCTCTAGAGCAGAAAACTGAAGCAATGTCTATAAAAATACAAGACAACGAAGTTAATACTACTTAACGCGCGAAGATAAGAATCGTAACATCTTGATTCATGGTTTGGAAGAAAAAGAAACAAATTACAATGAATTAGAAAAACACGTTATCGAGTTTTTGAACTACGAAATCAAAATCATCACAACTATTCAAGAAATAGATCAAATTAGAAGGCTTGGTACCAAAAATCAAAACAAACCAAGAATAGTCCTAATTAAGTTCCTTGCATATAGGAAAAAAATCAACATCTTAATTAACAAGAAAAATATAAAAATGAATGGAGTTTTCGTAACAGAAGATTTTCCGAAAGAAATACTACAACAAAGAAAAGCTCTAACACCTCTTATGTTGAAGTTTCGAAGCGAAAATAAACAGGCTGTCTTAAAATACAACAAGTTAATAGTGGAGGGTACCATAGTTCAAGCAGACGAACTTAACAACCAAGTTCGTGAAGTAGAAAACAAGAAAAGACAACATTCCGAAGAAATTGAAATAATTAAGGAGAAAAACATACCTCAAGATACCACGCTAATACAAACACAAGAAAGGAAAAAAAATTATTAATAAAGAAACACACTCAAGACAACATCGTCAGACATCGCACGAACTCCATTGAAAATACAATCAAGAACTATCTACAATCACTACCATCTCCAGCAATCCCAAATTCAAGCAACTCTAACAATAGTTAAAAAACTCGATAGGTCAAGCACAGACACAAGAAAAACCATAATAAACAACGTAACACACGACACTACCAATTTGAATAGTACAATAAATAAACATAATATTAAACACATACAGGAGAAAAATTATAATACTAAAAGAAGCATCTCTCAACACGATTGGTCACCGCGAGAGAAGCAGACTACTCCCTCCCACCAACAATTTCCGTTACTACAATCGACAGAAAATAAATAATTCAACTTCTACATAGCAACATACAATACTAGATCATTAAGCTCTATCGATCGTGAACTTGAACTAGACGAAGCTCTCACTTATGTAAAATGGAACGTAATTGGTTTAGCTGAAGTTAGGGAGAACCGGTGAACAGGCAATAGAAAAAGTTGATGGAACAATTTTTTCTTATTACGGTGAAACTAAAGGTCTACATGGAGTAGGGTTTTACGTTAGAAACATTTGGAAGAATAATATTACAGAATTTAGATGTATTACGGAACGTATAGCTTTATTAAAAATTCAACTAAATAACAAACTAAATATATCCATTGTTCAAATATACGCTCCAACATCAAATTACCCCGAAGAAGACATGTTAAATTTCTACTACAAATTAGAAACAACTCTTGAGCAATGTAAGGAAAAATATATATTCTTGATAGGTGATTTTAATTGCAAAATAGGCAAAAGACAAACTGGCAAGGAAGAAGCAATGGGAAATTTTGGTATGGGATCAGAAACGTCAGAGGCCATAAACTTGTCCAACTTGTACTACAAAACAAGCTAAAAATCACAAATACATACTTCAAGAAAAACAAGAATTCCATGTGGACTTGGATATCTCCAAATGGGGAACACAAAAATCAAATCGACTTAATTCTAACAAATAATAGAGATATTGTTACAGATACAAAAGCTTTGAACTTAAAATTTAACTCCGATCACAAAATGGTTCGAAGCTGCATAAAAATAAACAAAGAAAACTTTAGAAAAAACTACGTTAAAAGAAAACATGGACAGCTTATAAACGTTCAGGGGTATGTGGAAGAACTAAATAAAAACATTGATGATCACATACTCTATAAAATGATAAACATACAAGAAATATACGATTATATCACAAACGTAATTATAATCTCGGCCAGATCAAACACCGTGAATATGAATCAAATAAATGAAAGTAAACTCTCAGAAGAAACAATTAAGACGATTGCAAAACGTGAAGCATTAAAAAACAAACAAAGAAGTAATTATGAAGAGATTGAGTTTTCTGAAACAAAGATATGTACGAAACTACGAATTAAATAAAATAAATACTATTCTAACTGAGTCTAATTCGTAACGTAAAATTAATAAAGAACTTTCAAGGGGAAGAAGTTGGATACCAAAAATATCACAGAACTCAGAAACCACACACAACCGACAAGAGATACTAAGAAGCAGCAACGATTTTTACGAAACATTATACATGAGCGAACTAAATCAGACAACTGAAAACGAAATGAGCTCATTATATCCTAATTTAATAACCACCATCCCACATCTGTTATCTAGCGAGATAAGAACTTCAATACATGAACTAAAAAAAGAAAAAGCTCCAGGCGAAGACAATATTACCACTGATATGATCAAAGAAGCAGAAGAAATATTGATTAAACCACTAACATTCCTTATGAATAAAATTATTGAAACGTATACTATTCCAAAACAATGGCACAGTGCTACTATTATTCTTCTTCACAAAAAAGGTAACAAATATTGCATCAACAACTACCGTCCCATCAGCCTGTCACCAGTACTATAGAAACTCTTTTCGAAAACACTGCAAAGAAGAATTAAAACTACAATAGAAATTAACCAACCTATTGAACAAGCAGGGTTTAGGAAGGGATTCTCAACGATAGATCATAATCACACAATTAATCAAATCATAGAAAAATGTACCGAATATAATAAAATATTTTACATAGCCTTCATAGACTTTGCAAAAGCCTTCGATTCGATCGAACATATTTATATATTAAAAGCACTTCAAACTCAAGGTATTGAAGATGAATATGTGAAACTAAAGAAGTAATGCTAAAAAATATCTCTGGTAAAATCTAATTAGAACGCTTAGGAAGATCATTTAAAATTAAAAAGGGAGTAAGACAAGGAGATCCTATATCACCTGATCTATTTAATTGTGTTCTGGAGTACATATTTCGCCAAATAGATTGGAACAATAACGGATTAAAAATCAGCGGTAAAAATCTACACCATCTCAGATTTGCAGACGATATTGCACTGTTCGCAAATACCAGTGATGAACTGCAAGACATGATCACATCCTTAAGTACAGGAGCAAAATACACAGGCTAGCACATCAATGTTGAAAAAACAAAAATATTAACAAACAGTATCGAAGAAAGAATAACATTAGATGACAAACAACTTGATTATGTGAAAGATTTTACTTATTTAGGACAAGTAATATCGGTCAAAAATAAAGCTACAAAGGAAGTAAGAAAGAGAATAGCTGGCAGCTGGAAAAGGTTCTGGTTGTTTACCTATCTTAGGGAGAAAGAAATTCCGTTATTTATAAAAAATAAAGTATTAGACTCTTGTGTTCTACCAGTGCTCGCTTATGGTTGTCAAACTTGGTCTTTGACAAAGAAACTAGAACAAGAAATTCAAATATGCAAACGAGCCATGGGGAGGAAAATACTAGCATTAACAAGGAAGGATAAAGTTAGAAACACATTTTTACAATTTAAAACGAAAATTGTAGTTGTCATAAAATTTGCAAAAATTCTCAAATGGAAATGGCCTGGCCATCTTATGAGATTAAAAGACAACCGCTGGAGTAAAACAACTGCCGAATGGATTCCACTCGATGGCAAAAGAAGACGCGGAAGGCAAATTACTCGCTGGAGTGATGAGCTGTCCAACCAAGTAAAAAATTGGCCGACATTGGCCGTCAATAAAGGAGAATGGAAGTTGGAGGGAGAGGCTTTCGCCCATAAATGGGATTTATAATCTTATATTATTATTATTATTATAACAGAATCTTTAAGTAACACAACAGATACTCAAAACTTTTGGAAAACAATCAAAATGTTAAAAATAAAATCAAAGACTGTAAATGAAGTGAATATTAATCAGTGCGAAATATTTTTAAGGAATATACACAATCACAGGATTAACAAACGTAAAATAACACATATGGACTGTTTGCACCCATTTCTTGACCAGATTATATCTTTAGCTGAGCTAGAATTTGGCATCACTTACGCTAAACAAAATAAATCTCCAGGGTCAGATGATATAAATAACGAATTTTATAAAAATCTACCAGCTAATTGGATAAGCTACATCCTTAACATGTTTAACACAATTCTAGAGAAACAGTCCCTAACTCCTGATCCAATATACAATTAATAGCAATACATAAGAAGAGTAACAAGCATGACCCGCTAAATTATAGATTAATTGCATTAATAAACTGTATATGCAAATTATTCACTCAAATTATTTACAAAAGAATACAATATTTTATAGAAGAAAATAACATACTGAAGAAAACCAAACTGGCTTTCGGAACAAACGAAGAACAATGGACAATATCTTTTACCTCACCGCCCTAGCACATTTGCAACTACGCCTTCATAAAAACCCTGCTTACGCGATTTTCATAGATTTCAAGCGCGCATTCGACTCGGTGAATCACAGTCTACTCTGGGACAAACTCTACAGTTCTGGAATAAGCTCAAAAATAATTAGAATACTTCAAAGGATTTATGACAATGCAACAGTACAAATGAAACTTGGTCAGCATATGTCAGAGACAGTGGAAATTAAAGATGGCATTACAGGGAGAAATCATAAGTCCCATGCTCTTCTCTATATTTATAAATGATTTGGAAGATCATTTCCGTTCCGCTGGATTTGAAGGCTTAAATGTGGATGGTACAACTGACATCCTCCTACTGGCGTACGCAGATGATCTGGTTCTTTTCGGTACATCGCCTATAGACGTTCAAAGAAAACTAAACCACCTACTGATATACTGTGAAAACAACTTTTTGGAAGTTAACAGTCAAAAAACAAAAATACTCTGCTTTCATAAGGGTAAGGCTCCCGCACGACGAAAATTCATCTATAATGACAGTGAAATTGAAGTAATTAACAAATTTACATATCTAGGTATTGTATTTTCCTCCTCAGGAACATTCAACGCAGTTACTTCTGAGAGCATAAAAAAACGGAAATAGCCAACCACGATGTGAATTAAATTTTAACAAATGGAAAATCTAACACATGGAAGTTTCAAGTAACTACATTCCAAACTTCTTTGTTCACCCCAAAATCCACCATTTTTTCCTTCTAACCAGGACAGTCTCCGCTTACCACTCATCCAGTATGCATCACAACTCCAAAAATACTATCACAACACCACATTTCTTTTTTATTTGATCTAAATTAATATAAAAGGTGTTTCGAATTGCAATTAGTTTTTCTAATATCTTGATCTCGACAAATATATAAATTAATGTAAGAAATGATATATACTTAGGGATAGAAGTACATATTTGCATTTGATTTTTATTTCTCACATTTGTAACTTCTGAAATCTTGTTATTAAGCCTAAATTTTAAAGAAATAAATTTTTGACATTTATTGTATATTTCCTTATTATCTATTTCTCCCATTTTACATACTTTAGAGCGGGTAATATTAACTGTAACAAAACCATATTCACAGAAATTATTTACCACACATCCCTTAATATAGAGGACCATCAACAGTTTTAAATTTAGGGGATGAGGGTAACATTTAAAAAATTATAAATTTTATTTTACCTCTCTCACAAAAATGGAACAAATTTAATAAATGATTTTAAACTCTGTATAGGCAAAGATTTTTTCATTTTGAAAAAAAAATTATTTATACTTTTGTAAAAAAATACTATCGATAAGTAATTAAAAGAAAAAAACTATCGATAGTATCGTTTAGTAATTATCGTTTAGTAACTATCGTTTAGTTACTATTGTTTAGTAACTATTGTTTAGTAACTATCGTTTAGTAACTATCGTTTAGTACCTATCGTTTAGTAACTATCGTTTAGTAACTATCGTTTAGTAACTATCGTTTTGTAACTATCGTTTAGTAATTATCGTTTAGTAACTATCGTTTAGTAATTAAAACTATCGTTTAGTAACTAAAACTATCGTTTAGTAATTTAATTGACTATCGATATATCGATAGTTTACTGATAGCACTATCGAACAATCGATAGTTGAAATTACCGATAGTTTTTCATCTGTAATATATATATATATATATATATATATATATATATATATATATATATATATTATATTTATTGGTTTTTAATTAGATACACTTTTTACCAATGATTGGCATACCCTAAGTTTATAAATTACATGCAGTGTTAACAAAATTAATAATTAATTACGATACATGACAATGATACCAAAATTAATTATACTAGTAACAATAATAATGATAATATTAATATTAATTAAGAATAAGAAACTATAGTTTTATTTTTATTTATTCTTTAAGGCAGAAGCTGCTTAATTTTAGAGAATTAACAGTGAACAAAAATAAACTGTTAATGGTATTTACGCTAGCATTTTCAAATATAGTATGCAAGGTTGACTAAGTAATTTGGGAGATATTGAATATTTTCAAGAAAGTTTCCCGAATAGGGGAGAGTATAGGACACTCTACAATAAAATGGAACAAATTTTCGAGCCTTTGGAGATTACAAAGTGTGAAAATATTCTGAGAATCGATTTTATAATCCATGTTTTTATAATAAATTAGTATTAATCTTTTATTAGCTAGTTTTAGTTGTGTGTAAATGCGTAGTTTAGCAAAGAAAATTTTAAAGTAGAACTGTGGTTGCAGTTTAAATTGAAGGTTTAAAAGTTTATAATGGTCATTATATTTTGAGTGTTTAGCGTCTTCAAGGTTCTTTTGTTGCATTTTAAAAATTTCAGTTTGAATTATCACGTTCAATTGAGTTTTGTTTAGCGATTGGTTATTCCATACGTTAGCATAATTATGTTGTTGTAGTAAAGCTTTAATTTGCGTACACCAGTTATAGACACTTTTATTTTTACCTGATTTGTCGAGTTGCAAGAGGCGTAAGTAAAAAATTTTTGGGTAATGATTTACGCCCATTTTTAGCAATTTAATCCACCCGGTCAGTGCTCTTCTCCATACCTGCTGTATGATGTGGTTGGTTCCTGTTTCAATTCTTAACATGTGGTTTGGAGTATTTCTGGGGCAGTTTAAGATGCGTTTCAGAAATCTTAGTTGATGTAGTTCTAATTTATCCGTATATCTTAAACCCCAGATTTCCGATCCATACAGCAGGGGCGGATCCAGACTTCGAATTAGGGGGGGGGGTCATGGAGTGAATTTTGTCTCGGGGGTGGGTGTTTTTTTTTTCACCTCAAAAATTTGTCTTAAGAACGCCAACACTTTTTAAATCATAAAGTTTCAATATCTAAACGGTTCTTCGATAGAATATAAAAATTATTGAATTAGAAGTTGATTTTCTAAGTGCAAATGTTGGCAGTCACATTCACTGCTCGACAAAAAAAACCGGACACTTACATTTTTCAAAAATTGACCTTCCTCTCGTTTCTGTCGAGTAAAGTTTGATGTATTTTTGAATTTTTATATGTATTCAAATGTTTATGTAACAAAAAATCTAATTATCGTATAATTGTGAATAATTTATTAGCAATGTAATAAATTAGGGAACAATATTTTTTTTTGCATGACCAATGCCAAGAAATACACGATAGTATTGTTATCCAATGATAAAAAATATCAACAGTAATATCGAGTATTTCTACCCCTAGCTCTAATAACTTATCTCATTCGTTGTGGCATACTCCTTATAAGGCATGCAATGTCAGCTTGGTCCAATCTGCCTCATTCATCTTCTAGAGCAGTAAGAAGTTCATCTAAGGTCTCTAAAGCGTTTCCTCGATCTCGAATACGACATCCTAACATGTCCCATACATGCTCTATTGGATTGAGATCAGGACTGTGAGCTGGCCAATCCATTGTGTTAATATTTCATCCAAATATCTGTTGACAATATTTTCGATATGTGGCCTTGCATTATCATGCATAAGAATAAATTGATCCCCTATAAAAGGAGTCTAGACAGTCCGTTATGTAACTGTGTGCATTTATAATCCCATTAATTATGACGATAAGGGCCATACGTCTTTCCAAAGATACACCAGCCCATACCATAATAGACCGTCCATGAAACGGAGTTCTTGGTGATATTACAGTCCGCATATCGTTCTCCAGGTCTTCGCCAAACACGTTCACGGCCATCTGGTGATCGTAAACAAAACCGGGACTCATCTGTAAATTGCTACGATCCTGGTGACAGGATCCCGGGCAATCCGGTTGAACCACGGCAAGCTCGTGAGACTGTGGGTCGCAGTCGGAACAGAAGGATGTGAGTGGGCGCCAGTAGATCTAAGCCTACGTTCAACCTAAAAGTGATCTACTAACCTCCCGGTAACAAGGTCGTGAAGCGAAATTAAAACCCGCAACTTGGCATGACTTAAGTAACTATATTTAAGAAGTAAAGTAATACAAAAGTATCGGCGACTAGCATTTAAAAAAATCCGCAATCATACAGAATCGTTCAAGAATCGAATCAATTGTTGTTGTTTTATAATGCACAGTAATAAATAAATGTAATTTATGCTCTTTGGTATTACTCTAATAAATAGCCAAAAACCAATATTTTGTGCGGATATTATTTCGACCCGCAGATGGGAGAGGTATTCTATTTGAGACCTACACTGCTCGACAAAAAAAAAACCGGACACTTACATTTTTGGAAATATTACGTTCCTCTCGTTTCTGTCGAATAAATTATTATGTATTTTTGAATTATTATATATATTCAAATGATTACGTAGCAAAAATTTCAAATTATCTTATAATTGTGAAAGGTTTATTAGATTATTTTGTTACTGTAATAATTTATTGAAGAAATCGAAATAACTTTGTCTTGTTAAATTTGTTTAAAATTCATTTGTTTTTGTTTTGGTGAGGTTGAAAAGTTTCTACTGTCTGTTATAAATGCTTTTATGCATAATTTTATACCCAAATATTAAAATGAGGCCTGAAGATGTTACCAGAGCCGTTGCATTAACTGAAGATAGACGAAGTGTTCGATATATTGCCGCAACTTTAAATTTGGCACGAAGTACAGTGAATGACGCTATTAGGCGATACCATGGAACTGGACAGTATATAAGAAGACTAGGATAGAGTCGTAACCGAGTAACTACAGAACGGGATAACCGATTTATTATATCCATGATTCTCCGTGATCGTCGTGAAACTGCTAGTACCGTCTCTCGACGATTAGCTGACGTTCGAGGAGTGACAATTTCAGTAAGAACGGTATCTCGGAAGTTAAACGAAGCTGGACTTCAATCCAGGAGGCCAGCTACCGGGCCAGAATTGCTCCCAGCTCATCGAACAGCACGCCTTCGATTTGCCCAAAATCATGCCAATTGGGATATCAATTATTGGCGTTAAGTTTTATTTTGTTACGTTTTCCTTAAATAATTACGGAATTTATCCGCCGAATATTAGGCAACCCTTAGGGCCGGGATGCACAGGTGGTCCTTGACATAGCTCGGTTGGATTTATTTTTGCAAAGGTTAAACTATTGGTTGAAGTACATTTAATTAATCCTTCAATTAAGGAATCTTGCGATTTGACAGGAAGTAACGTTTTTTTTTGCAATTTCTACTGTGGGTGAGATCGCACGCATATAATCTTTTGTCGTATAGAATACTTTATTGTGAAGAAATATACCACTTTGTGGGATTTGAAGATTAGTGCTTTATCGAATATTGTTATATTTGTCGGCTGTGCCGGATTTGGAGGATCCACCCCAGTTAAAATACTTCCACTTAAAGCCTGCTCAACACCTCAAGGTAATGAATCTGTATTATTTGCTGGTTTACAATTAAAATCTTGAACTGAAGGAGTAGCTTAATTTTACAATCAGTGATTCACAATTAACTTGATTTCGTTCTTGCGCACGAATTATTTGGCTTAGCAATGGCGTACTTGACCTTTGTAAAAATATCCTAACCGATGCATGTTCTTTTAGGCTTTAATTTTCCCCGTTTGGGAATAATAGATCGAAATCGATCCACGTGGTTTGGCTCGATAGCCCGTGGGCAACATTTTGTTTGGCTGTACGAAATTCATCATCTGCGCTGCTGTTCGGTCAGATCTAGACGTCTGACACATCAAACTTCGGAACGCTCCGGCCACAACCGAATTCAACCGAGTGACTGCCGCTAACGCCCTCCAGCGATAGCCTCGCTACCAGTCAACGCGCAGGACGTCGCTACAGCTAAGACAAAATTATTTGTTTATTCCTAGTTTTGTTCACGTACTCTGTAATTTTAGTTGTACTTACTATTAGTTTATTTTTAACGTTCGGCAAACATTTACTATCCGTCAACCTTAACGCTTGTTTGTATAATCGCATCAATTTATGTCATTTCTATTATTTAGTGCTTTTCGCTCGCGGTACCATAGTTGGTACGTACGTCGTTAGGTGGGTAGGACTTACGCTGTTAGGATTGTCACGCTTACACATTCACGAACAACGTTGATCGATCATCGGTGCCCCCGTGTTCTTGTGGAATTGATTTTTCTATCTATCCTCGGTAGTCCTCGACGCTTAGTGCGAACGACCTGCTATAGGGCCCCGATTATATTTATTACTGTGCATTATAAAACAACAACAACAATTGATTCGATTCTTGAACGATTCTGTATGATTGCGGATTTTTTTAAATGCTAGTCGCCGATACTTTTGTATTACTTTACTTCTTAAATATAGTTACTTAAGTCATGCCAAGTTGCGGGTTTTAATTTCGCTTCACGACCTTGTTACCGGGAGGTTAGTAGATCACTTTTAGGTTGAACGTAGGCTTAGATCTACTGGCGCCCACTCACATCCTTCTGTTCCGACTGCGACCCACAGTCTCACGAGCTTGCCGTGGTTCAACCGGATTGCCCGGGATCCTGTCACCAGGATCGTAGCAATTTACAGATGAGTCCCGGTTTTGTTTACGATCACCAGATGGCCGTGAACGTGTTTGGCGAAGACCTGGAGAACGATATGCGGACTGTAATATCACCAAGAACTCCGTTTCATGGACGGTCTATTATGGTATGGGCTGGTGTATCTTTGGAAAGACGTATGGCCCTTATCGTCATGATTAATGGGATTATAAATGCACACAGTTACATAACGGACTGTCTAGACTCCTTTTATAGGGGATCAATTTATTCTTATGCATGATAATGCAAGGCCACATATCGAAAATATTGTCAACAGATATTTGGATGAAATATTAACACAATGGATTGGCCAGCTCACAGTCCTGATCTCAATCCAATAGAGCATGTATGGGACATGTTAGGATGTCGTATTCGAGATCGAGGAAACGCTTTAGAGACCTTAGATGAACTTCTTACTGCTCTAGAAGATGAATGAGGCAGATTGGACCAAGCTGACATTGCATGCCTTATAAGGAGTATGCCACAACGAATGAGATAAGTTATTAGAGCTAGGGGTAGAAATACTCGATATTACTGTTGATATTTTTTATCATTGGATAACAATACTATCGTGTATTTCTTGGCATTGGTCATGCAAAAAAAAACATTGTTCCCTAATTTATTACATTGCTAATAAATTATTCACAATTATACGATAATTAGATTTTTTGTTACATAAACATTTGAATACATATAAAAATTCAAAAATACATCAAACTTTACTCGACAGAAACGAGAGGAAGGTCAATTTTTGAAAAATGTAAGTGTCCGGTTTTTTTTGTCGAGCAGTGAATGTGACTGCCAACATTTGCACTTAGAAAATCAACTTCTAATTCAATAATTTTTATATTCTATCGAAGAACCGTTTAGATATTGAAACTTTATGATTTAAAAAGTGTTGGCGTTCTTAAGACAAATTTTTGAGGTGAAAAAAAAAACACCCACCCCCGAGACAAAATTCACTCCATGACCCCCCCCCCTAATTCGAAGTCTGGATCCGCCCCTGCTGTATGGATCGGAAATCTGGGGTTTAAGATATACGGATAAATTAGAACTACATCAACTAAGATTTCTGAAACGCATCTTAAACTGCCCCAGAAATACTCCAAACCACATGTTAAGAATTGAAACAGGAACCAACCACATCATACAGCAGGTATGGAGAAGAGCACTGACCGGGTGGATTAAATTGCTAAAAATGGGCGTAAATCATTACCCAAAAATTTTTTACTTACGCCTCTTGCAACTCGACAAATCAGGTAACAATAAAAGTGTCTATAACTGGTGTACGCAAATTAAAGCTTTACTACAACAACATAATTATGCTAACGTATGGAATAACCAATCGCTAAACAAAACTCAATTGAACGTGATAATTCAAACTGAAAATTTTAAAATGCAACAAAAGAACCTTGAAGACGCTAAACACTCAAAATATAATGACCATTATAAACTTTTAAACCTTCAATTTAAACTGCAACCACAGTTCTACTTTAAAATTTTCTTTGCTAAACTACGCATTTACACACAACTAAAACTAGCTAATAAAAGATTAATACTAATTTATTATAAAAACATGGATTATAAAATCGATTCTCAGAATATTTTCACACTTTGTAATCTCCAAAGGCTCGAAAATTTGTTCCATTTTATTGTAGAGTGTCCTATACTCTCCCCTATTCGGGAAACTTTCTTGAAAATATTCAATATCTCCCAAATTACTTAGTCAACCTTGCATACTATATTTGAAAATGCTAGCGTAAATACCATTAACAGTTTATTTTTGTTCACTGTTAATTCTCTAAAATTAAGCAGCTTCTGCCTTAAAGAATAAATAAAAATAAAACTATAGTTTCTTATTCTTAATTAATATTAATATTATCATTATTATTGTTACTAGTATAATTAATTTTGGTATCATTGTCATGTATCGTAATTAATTATTAATTTTGTTAACACTGCATGTAATTTATAAACTTAGGGTATGCCAATCATTGGTAAAAAGTGTATCTAATTAAAAACCAATAAATATAATATATATATATATATATATATATATATATATATATATATATATATATATATATATATATATATATATTACAGATGAAAAACTATCGGTAATTTCAACTATCGATTGTTCGATAGTGCTATCAGTAAACTATCGATATATCGATAGTCAATTAAATTACTAAACGATAGTTTTAGTTACTAAACGATAGTTTTAATTACTAAACGATAGTTACTAAACGATAATTACTAAACGATAGTTACAAAACGATAGTTACTAAACGATAGTTACTAAACGATAGTTACTAAACGATAGGTACTAAACGATAGTTACTAAACGATAGTTACTAAACAATAGTTACTAAACAATAGTAACTAAACGATAGTTACTAAACGATAATTACTAAACGATACTATCGATAGTTTTTTTCTTTTAATTACTTATCGATAGTATTTTTTTACAAAAGTATAAATAATTTTTTTTTCAAAATGAAAAAATCTTTGCCTATACAGAGTTTAAAATCATTTATTAAATTTGTTCCATTTTTGTGAGAGAGGTAAAATAAAATTTATAATTTTTTAAATGTTACCCTCATCCCCTAAATTTAAAACTGTTGATGGTCCTCTATATTAAGGGATGTGTGGTAAATAATTTCTGTGAATATGGTTTTGTTACAGTTAATATTACCCGCTCTAAAGTATGTAAAATGGGAGAAATAGATAATAAGGAAATATACAATAAATGTCAAAAATTTATTTCTTTAAAATTTAGGCTTAATAACAAGATTTCAGAAGTTACAAATGTGAGAAATAAAAATCAAATGCAAATATGTACTTCTATCCCTAAGTATATATCATTTCTTACATTAATTTATATATTTGTCGAGATCAAGATATTAGAAAAACTAATTGCAATTCGAAACACCTTTTATATTAATTTAGATCAAATAAAAAAGAAATGTGGTGTTGTGATAGTATTTTTGGAGTTGTGATGCATACTGGATGAGTGGTAAGCGGAGACTGTCCTGGTTAGAAGGAAAAAATGGTGGATTTTGGGGTGAACAAAGAAGTTTGGAATGTAGTTACTTGAAAAACAGTTGTTGTTAGGTTCGGAGAAAGCGGGCGAAGTTACAATAGCAGGTAGTGGAGAAACATGAAAATTGTACAGCATGTTGCTTAGAAACTACAGAAAATGAACGAATATATACAGAGTGTTTTGCTAAGACTATTACAGAATATATACAAGGTGTGTGATTATTTGTGCATGTGTGGTGATGTATTGGCCGCCACATGACCCAATAATATTCACTACAGCACAAACTACAATGAACATCAGAGAACAATTGAATTTAAATTATCTCGTACCTGTTACCCTATAATAAATTTCTTAGAAATCTCACTTTGTCTTTCATCCCTTTAAAGTCTTCCGACAACCAATCGATTTACAGCTAACATTTGTGTACAGTTACTGTACAATAACGATATTGAATATAATTTGAATTATATCATTTAAATGTAGATGAAATCTTGACAAGTCATACTTAACACATAAGCTACCACGTGGTCCGCAAATAACAGACGTATTCGAATTGCTCTGGGAACATAAGGTAATTTGCTTGTGATTACTCACAGTCCAGCCCGTGTAATTTATTATTTACTTATATTTATTTTTAAATTATTTTATTTGAAAGATAGTTACTAAACGATAGTTACTAAACGATAATTACTAAACGATAGTTACTATATGATAATTACTAAACGATAGTTACTAAACGATAATTACTAAACGATAGTTACTAAACGATAGTTACTAAACGATAGTTACTAAACGATAGTTACTAAACGATAGTTACTAAACGATAGTTACTAAACGATAGTTACTAAACGATAGTTTCTAAACGATAGTTACTAAACGATAGTTACTAAACGATAATTACTAAACGATACTATCGATAGTTTTTTCTATTAATTACTTATCGATAGTACTGTATTTTTTAAAACTATCGATCTATCGATAGTACTATCGATAGTTTTTTCATCTCTAATATATATATATATATATATATATATATATATATATATATTAGCGTGGCCATTAATTCAAAGTAAAAATTACATTGATCTCACCCTCTATAACGGTATAAAATATGTAAATGCTAAGCAACATGAAATATCAATCCCAAATAATATTATTAACAGATGCCACCGATCAGTTGATGTTTTACATATTTTATAGAGATCTTTTTGCTATTGAATATTCAAATTTAAATTTGAATATTATATTATTGATATCTACAGTAAGTTTGAACTGCTAATTAGATTTTAATTTAACTTTGAAAACGAATATCGAATTGATAAATTGTAAATATTGTAAAAGGGCGTCATATTCCAATGGATATATCTTGCGCCCACCAAGCAAAATTTCGCCCATTCATATACTACTTTTAACATACGAGTAATATATGAGTAGGTATAATTGGAATGAAGCTTATGTGCAGAGTAACAAATAAATAATATTAAAAAAACTTTTAGTTGGATAATTAATCATATTTGTATTATAATTTGCCAATTTGCACACGGACTACGTTCTGTGTATCGCATTTTCTATGCAATACATATGACTATTTTTATTTGATGTGATATCGGTGCAAATGGGAAATGTAATAAAACATGATTAATTAAGCCTGTAACTAATACTTACAGTTATATTATCTCTTAGGATTTTGCAGTCAAGTTGTTCCGCCCACTTGTCTGGAACTCCTTGGACGCATTTCCGAATTCCTGTTATATCATAATTCTTCATCCCATCTATTATTATCCAGTAACATGCACTGGATCTAGGATATTGTGTAGAACATAATAAAATGTATGCATCTCGTGCAGATCGAATAGAAATACTAATGAAAAAGTTTTCTCTAACAATAATATATTTTTTATCATAATTAATAATATCACTTTGTCGCACTGTACGGTAAACTTCAAAATCTAAAATATTAGTAATATTTTATATATATGCTTATAAATCAACAACATTTATAAATAATGAATAAAGAAGGAAATTGTTTCAAAGGTACTTTAGGAAATATAATTCGCTTATTTAAATATAAATATTTTAAATTCATATAAATTATAAATCAAAATGGATTCTTCTTTTTCTCATCCTTTGCAAAATTAAAATAATATCATTTCAATCCATATCAATGCCCCTATGAATATTTAAATTTGCTAAGCCTTTTAACCTATTCTGTACAATTATGTTCCGAAAATACGTTTTAATTCGACGTAATGTTGAAAAAGATCTTTTTGTACTTGTAACCGTCAAAATGACACTTCCCGTACGCAACAGTCAATCTGGAACAAGTGCTTCCCAATCGACTCGACTGTAAAAATTGCAAAAAACTCTGCTTTTGGAACATTCTAAAATAAATCTGTCTTGATAATAATAAAATATAATTTATAAAATACAACTTCCCTGAATTTTCCTTTATTAAAAGTTTGGGAAATAAGAGTAATTTGTTAAAATTCTTTCAACATTTGTCAGCATCAGTGCCATCTATTTGACAACCTCTGAACTAAAGACGTCATTTAACAACTTTTTGCAGATTGTATTCAAACAAAAATCCCGACTAATACTATATAAGTAATAAGAAAAAACACATATTATGGAATATAACAACTTAGTTTAATGGAAAAGTAAGATTATAACAACATAAAATGCTTAAATTAATTAATCTATTTTAGCTTGATATTTGAACTAAAAAACAATATTTTTAGATTGGGAAGAGTCACTATTGTTACAAGTGTTATTATAAACATTTGTAGTTAAATTCTGACAATTAGAAATCGAAGGTCCTCGAGCAGCTTGGTTTGCAATTGATAAAGTTTGTGTATAATTTGCAGAATCTGGTGTACTCACAAAAGTTGAAATTAAAGATGTATTTTTTTAAATACCAGTACTCAAACAAAAAATATTATACAAACTACGTGCGTGAAGACGTCTTCCGCTCATTTGCGCTTTTAAAGACACTCGCACCTTGCAGTCGCTCATGCTTTTAAAATGCGCTCATGTTTCGTGTCGCCTACTCAATGACCGAAACGTCATTTTCCCGCAGTCGTGCGGTAAATTTCGGAGAAAACACTCCAATTTCTAAAGCACATAATAAAAAAGTATAGTATCTCAAACACCGTTTTGTGTAATAATGATGGAATGTTGAATGAAATTTAATTTTAAAATGATAAATAAAAATTAAATCAATTAAAATGTGGCAATACTGTGAAATTAGTTATAATATGGTTATTACCTTGTAATTATATAGTTTTACATGTCAGAATTGGCGAAGAATTTTAAATCAACACTCTGGAATCACTTCGATGCTAAAGAATACTATCAACATTAATCATAATATAAATATTGGTAAATATTCGAAAGTTCTTGCTTATTTAAAGAGAAAGAATGACGGATATACTCCAAAAAAATCACGTGTTTTGGAAAAAGAACAAATATTAAAGTTTATATAGGAGGCACCTAACGAGAAATTTTTACTAACTAAAGTAAGTCGATAATAATGCGAACATTATAAAGTTCAAATTTTTTTTTATCTTTAGGTCATTTTAATAATCGGAATTTATGGTGCTCTTATAAGAGGTTTACTGTATAAACTAAAAACTGACGATATTGAAGATTTGGGAACATTTCTTGTCGTGTCTGTCCCTGACACAAAAACCATAATTACAAAAAAATTTACTGTAACTGAATATTTGGAATTATATATAAAATATGTGGCCCTTTGTCCACAAAATTTTCCAGAAAAAAAATTATTCATTAATTTTCAAGGTGGAAAATATACCCGTCAAGTTATCGGTATAAACTAATTTGGAAGATTACCTTGCGAAATAGTGAAATACTTAAAACTGCCTACTCCAGAAGAATACACGGGCCATTGCGTTAGACGATCATCTGCTTCTCTAGTAGTCGAAGCAGCAGCAGATTTACTAACGTTAAAACAACACGGAGGCTGGAAATCATCAGCGGTTACCGAAGGTTACGTTGAAAATTCATTGAATAGAAATATTAATATTTCATCAATAGATGAAACAGCTGCTGTTAAGTTTGAAAAGTTGACAAATTGTAACATAACTATCAATAATTACAATTGTCATAATAAAGAAAATTAAACCATTTTTGTCCAAGATTCATTTTCTACATGTAAGGTCGTATAAAAAATATAGTGTGTAACACGTGTGTGAAGCATTTTACACTCGAGTGACTGTGATACTCGCCTAAGACTCGTGTCGCAAACTCCACACCCGTGTAAAAAATTCAACTTCACACACATGATGCACAAACTACTATTTAGTAAAATAAAAAAAATTGGATATAAAATCTTGTTACATAAATTTAAAGCATCAATTGCATTTTAGGACTACCGACTAACTACCCGTCATGATTCATTGTTAAGCGACAAAGTATATACTAAATATATAGCAAAAAAAGTAAATTATATGTAGCCTTCATAACTATAACAGAAATAAAGTAAGGAATCTACATTTCAATGAACTTATTCTCAGCAAAATTTTTTTTTTGCAATATTCGCTTATATCTATACATGAAATTTTTAATAAAATTAATAACGAATTATTATTACATAATTTACGTGGTGATATATTTATTTATATTTTATTTATAATTCATATTGAGCATATATATATATATATATATATATATATACCGGGTGTCTGTTTTAAAAGTGTACATAGGAGATTAACATGCTGCTGTTGCTCGATGTTCTACCAGACAACAATAATTGTAGTATCACTCGAAAGATATCATTTTTCTGAATCAAACGATGTAAAATACATTTCACTTTACTAGTAATTTGGTCCCGTAAATTAACTTTTAAATTTTGTAAATTCACCGATTTATTCAATTTTTAATGTAAATAAATACAGTTACCTATGACTGTTTTGTTTTGTTTTCTTGCGAGTGTTTTATTTGACGTTTCTGACGTTTTTACTTCACAATTTGCAAAATATGGTTATTTACACTAATGACGAGCGTGTTTTTATAATAAAAATGTACTATGGAGGAAATAGTTACTTAAAAGTGCGAGATCTATTTTCTATTAAGTTTATGGATCGACCGATTCCAAGTGCAACCACAATTGCTAAATTAGAAGCAAAATTTGAAAAGACGGCAGATGTATCTACGAAAATTACACGTGAGCGCGAAAATCGCAATTTGGCAAGAGCTGAAGAACAGGCGTTATTGGAAGAAAGGGTTCTAGGAATCATAAATGTAGATCCTTTGTGTAGCACTAAATTTATTGCAAATGAATTGGGAGTACATCATAGCACCGTTTTCAGTATTTTGAAAAAATATTCTTATTATTCCTACAAAATGCAGTGTCATCAAGAACTTTTTCCATATGACGAAGAAAGTAGAAGAGTATTTTGCGAAGATATGCAAAATGAAAATTTTTTGGCATCGATTTGTTTTTCTGACGAATCTACCTTTACTTTAAATAATGAACCTAATGTTCAAAACACACGTTGTTGGGCTACTTCAAATCCAAGAATAATATTTCAACTCGGACACAGTATCCTCAAAAAATTAATATGTGGGCCGGAATTTTGGGTCACCACATAATTGGTCCGATAGAAATACGTGGCAATTTAAATTCCGAAAATTATTTGGGATTGTTGCAGAATGAGATTGGTCCTGCAATAGAGGATGTTGCGCGCCCAAATCAAGAGGTCTGGTTCCAACAAGATGGATGTCCTGCACACTATAGTAGGAACGTCCGAGAATATTTGGATTTGACATTTCCTGGACGCTGGATTGGACGAGGAGGTGCTATTAACTGACCTGCTAGATCTCCAGATCTTGCTCCATGTGACTATTTTTTATGGGGTCACATAAAAAGTAAAGTTTATAAAAAAAGGCACGAAGATATAAATTCCTTAAGAGATGCCATAGTTAATGAATGTCGTCGTATAACTCCACGGCAACTACTTAATGTGCGAACAGCTTTTTATAATAGATTAGGTTATTGTCTAATTGAAAATGGTGGTGTTTTTGAATATTTATTATAATTATGTGTTATTGATTTCCTAATTAAAAAAAAATTGTTGTTTGAGAGCCAAAATTTTGTTGTGCAATATTTAAAAAAAACTTAACTCTTAATAAAATAATATTATTTATACAAAACTGGTTTTTAACCTTTTATTTATTTAATACAACCTGTATTTATAACAACGATATTTATTTATGTAAATAACCATATTTTGAAAATTGTCAAGAAGAAACGTCAAATAAAACACTCGCAAGAAAATAAAACAAAACAGTCATAGGTACTATATTTATTTACATTAAAAATTGAATAAATCGGTGAATTTACAAAATTTAAAAGTTAATTTACGGGACCAAATTACTAGTAAAGTGAAATGTATTTTACATCGTTTGATTCAGAAAAATGATATTTTTCGAGTGATACTACAATTATTGTTGTCTGGTATAACATCGAGCAACAGCATGCAAAAAACTGATTTCCCATGTTAATCTCCTATGTACACTTTTAAAACAGACACCCGGTATATTGACACTCAAAGTTTTTTTATCCTTTTTTAACATCCCGTATATTATTTGTATAAGCGATCAAGTGTTTTTTTAATAAATTTTAAATAAATTCTAATTATAACTCAGTAGTATCATGTCGGCGACAGTAAATTTTTACCACGTTAAAACTACCCCTGTGGCTCCCCTCCCACTAAAAACTTTAGGGGCCGCGATTTGATGGCTGATGACCGCACTTCACGCGAAGAAATATATCACTTACCGAGATCTGCCCGACAGAGTACTACACCCATCAATAGGTAAAAGTGTTGATGGCAGATGATATATTTATTTATTTAGCAAGTGAATATTTAATTTAAATATAAATTAAATTAAGACCTCGATCCGACTTATCCATATTCAACCCGTTCAGAATCGACCCGACATATCCATATTCAACCCGCCGAGACCCAACCCGACTTACCCGTATCCAACCCGATCCGACTTACCTGTATGTAACCCGACCCGACTTACTCGTATCCAACCCGCCAACTTAGAAATTCAATTAGACAAAAGCGAATTAATACGCAAAGAAGTAGTTTATCTAGCACATACAATTACAACTAACGACATAAAATGTAATCCAGACAAAATAAAAGCAATAAAAACTTCCCCATCCCTATACAACTAAAGAAATTAAATCTTTCCTCGTGCTATTCGGATACTATAGACGATTTATAATAGACAATTTTATAAAAAATAACCAAACCACTAACTCAATGTCTGAAAAATAATATAATACGTATACAAAATGTTTTAAGAATGAACGATATTTCTTTCAATCGATCCTATATTGTAAGACTTTTGTTAAACATTTATTTTAACTATTGATGCAAGTAATTTCGCAATTGGTGCAGTACCACAAAAAACAAAAATTAATAAAGATCTTCCTGTAGCTGACCATGAAATAATTTATATATATATATATATATATATATATATATATATATATATATATATATATATATATATATATATATATATATGTATCTATATGTATATATGTATGCATATACATACAAGTTCGAATTTTGTCGGTCTCCATCCGAAATCTGGTTTAAAATCACAAAAAATTAATAAATTAATTTTTTGAGATTTTTAAAATAAATTTAACCCGTGCCTCTAGGCTACTTTCACTTATACACATTTACAAATAAACACTACAAATGATAAAATATATGTAGCTAAAAATATGATAAAATAAAATAAAAATATGATAAAAATGTTACAATCAATATGAATATTATTCAAAAACAGTCTAAAATAATCAAAAATAGTTTATAAAACAAAATTGTTGGAAAAGAATCGGTACTGTGAATCACTTTTTGCGTATTTAAAAAAAACTCATTTTTCGTTAGTTTTTACCAATCCGTTTAGCAATAAACAATCATATAAAATTATTATTTATTGTAATCGATCGATTCGTTATCTCATCTAGTTTAATGCCCGCTTGGAATTGTGTCAAAATATTGAAAAACAAACAAGTTATTGCATTTTGAATAAAGTCACTGCTCAGCAGTGATTTGGGAACTGAAGGCAAAAGTGAAAGTGGCCTAGAGACACGGGTTAAACTTATTTTTAAAATCTCAAAAAATTAATTTATTACTTTTTTGTGATTTTTAAACCAGATTTCGGGTGAAGACCGACAAAATTCGAACTTACCCAAAATAAGGGCCACCCTAATATATATATATATATATATATATATATATATATATATATATATATATATATATATATATATATATATATATATATATATATATATATATATAAATATATATATATATATCCTTAGTCACCTTATCCGAAGCTCTCGCATCACTTGGGCGTCCGCTGTGCGGCTCACCTTCGGTACTCGTTCGACCACGTTTAAAGTCAGCAATCCACAAATGTACTGTTTTATATGAAGGGGAAGTCTCGCCAAAAACGCGATCTAGCTTATTGTTTATTTGGATTCCCGTTTTCCACTTTAAAAAATAAAATTTTATCACGGCCCGAATCTTCTTTCTGTCCATCATTTTTAAAAGAGCTTGCACGTTCGTCTACTTTACGCGACCGAACAATAACCTCACAATGCAGTAAGTTGAAACTCGGCAAAGTTTCGTTTAAAAGATCAAACATATCGGTCGTGAATCGATATTGATCATTGTGCAACGACCCTTGTAACACCAAACACGGTATTATTCTAAATTCTTCATTTGAAACATTGACGATCAATAAATATCATTTTTTTTTTCATTAGAAAGTTCTGCCAAAACCTTTTTATATGACATCAAACATGATATGATTTGCAGCACTTTATGTTTGAAACAATTAACGATCGGGAAGTTTATTTTTCTTAATATCATCAGAAAATTCTTCCAAAGCCTTTTCATATGACACTAAACACGATATGATTCGAAACATTTTATGTTTAAAACAATTGAGGATTGTAAATTTTAAAGTTTTTAAAATCTTATCTTAAAGTTCTTTCAAAGCCCTTTTATATGAGACCGAACACAACAATTGCCTATTGCAAATTTGTAATTTTCTTTAATTTCATTAGAAAGTTTTGCTAGAACCCTTACATCAACATGGTATTATTTGAAATATTTTGTTTAAAACAATTGACAATCATTAAATCTTTCTTTAAAATTTCATCAGTTTCTTTCAAAACAATTTCATATGACACCAAAATCGTAAATTTTCAAATTATTAAATTTCTTCATAAAGTTCATTTAAAGACTTTTTATATGACACTAAACATGTCCTAATTCAGAATACTTCAATAATTGGCAATCGTACATTTTTAACTTTTTAATAATTTTAATCGAAAGAAATAGCAAACTCGGTATAATTTGTCAAAATTTTAAGTTGTATAGATTAGCTCTATAGTGGTGGCCCTAATTCACATAAAAATGTACATATGTATGTAAATATATGTATACAGAATGTGCACAGAAAGGCGGAACATATGAGTTTAACATGGGATTTTAAAAATGTGCGGAAATTGGCTCTCCTGTACATTTTAGAGCAAAAGTACAAGAATGAAAAGTTGTTTAGAATTATATTCTACGTTCAAAATTTTAAATTTATTGTACTAGTGGTCCTAGATTTATGATAAATAAATTTATGTGAAAAATCAGGTAGCCATAAAAATTAAAAACAAACAAAACAAAATCTCATTCTGATAGTTCAGTCAAGAATTACTGATATTAATTTTTGTAGGCATTGCATTATTTTAATATTTATTTAATATTAATTATAAAATGTAATAATAGAAAACAATGAATTGAACAATTAAGATTAGTAACTCTTGACTGAACTGTCTGAATGGGATTTTGCTTTAGTTGTTTTATTTTCATGCACAAAAATGTAACTTTTTATTTTTTAATATATAGTACTACAGAACCGCTAGTACAACAAATTTAAACTAAACGTAGAATTTAATTTTAAACAGTATTCTTGCCAGTGCATGATAATTGTGGGAGGGCTGAAAAAAATTATAATAAAAAATCACTGCCAGTTAAAAATACCGCATTTTTATTGACATTTATTAATTTAAACATATTTATCATCATAAATATTATACATATAGTAATAAAACACAAGTATACAGGGCGTAGAATTGAAATGTGGCGTAAAGGGATTTCAATGTTTATTTTTTTAAATATTGCTGTATCTCTTTACCTATTCACTTTAGAGCAAAAGCGTAAATACAAAAATTGTTCAGAAATTAAAATCGCTTCCTGTAAAGTAAATTTCATTACATAAATGTGAATAGTTCACGAGATATTAATTAAATGATATTCAAAATTTATTCAAATTTTTTGTAGACTGCGTTGGAAAATTAAACAAATGCACTGAATATTTGACATATTGTAGAAGAGTTTGACATTTGTTTGTTACAGTGTTGTAATATTTGTTGAACAAGTTTTTGAAGAATATTGTAAAGAAATAATGAATAATCTTAGCACGCAAGAAAAAATTCAATGTATTGAGTGGTATTTTGCGGGAAATTCTGCTGCGCAAGTGCGAGATCTTTTTAGCACTTTGTATGTGGATCGGCCAATTCCATCCCTTACTACAATCCGTAGAATAATTCATAAATTTAGATCGACTGGAAGTGTTTTACAATTATGTAGGAAATGTGAAGGGCGAAATCAACAACTTGTGAATAATGACGATTATAATAAACGTAATGTAATGTTAGCCGTAACCGAAAATCCAAATTGTAGCGTGCGTCAAATATCTGCTGAACTAAACATACATTTTTCAACAGTTCATAAAAAATTAAAATCAGAAAATTACAAGTCTTATAAATATCAACAAAGACAAAATTAATTGTCATCCAACACTTGGTGAAACTAGGTTTAATAAATAGTATAAAATAAACACTTGGCTCAGTTTCACAAAATTCAGCACAGTTCAGTTAGTAACCATAAACGCGTTTCGCTCTTATTAGAGCTCATCAGTATGGTATAACTCACTTCTTCACATAGAACAAAGTTCATGTGAAGAAGCTGGTGACGAAGAACTGTGACAGCAGAGAATAAGATCTCTAACAAACTAGTAAGATGACATGAGCAGTTTTGTGGAACTGGTCATGCCATCTACCGAGAAAAAGGGAAAGCTACGCAATAGCAATTTAAATAACAACAAAGACAAAATTAATTGTCATCCATCACTTGGTGAAACTAGGTTTAATAAATACTATAAACTGAAACTGAGCCAAGTGTTTACTGAAGGTAAGATAATATTTCTTTTATTTTATTTGATCTAAATGAATATAAAAAGTGTTTCGAATTGCAACTAGTTTTTCTAATATCTTGATCTCGACAAAAATATAAATTAATGTAAGTAATGGTATATACCTAAGGATAGAAGTACATATTTGCATTTCATTTCATTTTTCACATTTGTTACTTCTGAAATCTTGTTATTAAGCCTAAATTTTAAAGAAATAAATTTTTGACATTTATTGTATATTTTCTTATTTTCTATTTCTCCCATTTGTACAGACCTTAGAGCGGATATAATTAACTGTAACAAAACCATATTCACAGGAATTATTTAGCAAACATCCCTTAATATAGAGCAACATCAAAAGTTTTAAATTATAGGGGATGAGAGTAACATTTAAAAAATTATAAATTTTATTTGACCTCTCTCTCGACAAAGAAACGAATTTAATCACTGATTTTAAACTCTGTATAGGCAAAGATTTTTTAATTTTGAATTTTTTTTTTATAATTTTATAAAAAAAATACTATCGATAAGTAATTAAAAGAAAAAAAACTATCGATAGTATCGTTTAGTAATTATCGTTTAGTAACTATCGTTTAGTAACTAAAACTATTGTTTAGTAACTAAAACTTTCGTTTAGTAACTAAAACTATCGTTTATTAATTAAATTGACTATCGAAAGTACTATTGATATATCGATAGTTTACTGATAGCACTATCGATATATCTATAGTTTACTGATAGCACTATCGAACAATCGATAATTGAAATTACCGATAGTTTTTCATCTCTAAAACTACATAATATGATCTCCTGTCAGTAGAACAAAATAAATATTGACTATTGTAGACGCTTTCTCTAAATTCGCAATAGTAAATTATTAATTAAATAAATTAATTAAATATTTTCCACACTTTATAATACCTAAAGAAATAACATCCGGTAATGGTCTAGAATTTAATAACAAAACAATTCAAAATTATTAAGTTCTAAGGAAAATTAATATCCACTACATTTCAATTGATAACCCAAATAGTACCGGAATAGTCGAAAGATTTCACTCATCCATAATAGAATATAATGAGAGTCATTACTCAAAACCCAATAAAAAAAACTTTACAAATACATAAATAAATATATCATAACGCCTTTTTCCATTACTGGGTGTGGCACTATGTTGTAGCAGATCTCGGTAAGTGATATATTTCTTCGCGTACAGTGTGGTTACCAGCCGTCAAATCACAGCTCCCAACGATATTAGTGGAGAGGGAGCCACTAGTATAGTATAGGATAGTTTTTTTTTATTGTGGTGAAAATTGTTTGTCGGATGTGGGAATCGAACCCATGTTCTCGAATCCACAGGCCGATTCGATACCACTGAGCCACCTACTCTAATTACTTATGCTTTAATAACCTATAATAATAGTATTCATTCTACTACAAAAGAACACTCTTGCTAATTATATATGGACGAATATCAGACTCAAATTTAAAACCAGAAGAAATACAAAATGATCAATATTTACAAAAATATACGAAAATATTCGAAACAAATCGAAAATTAATACGAAATCCCCGAGCAGGTCTATATAAAAATAAGTAAAAGATATTCAGGAAAATAGAAAAACCTAACTTTTAAAATAGTAGATATAAAAACTATACAATATCAAAAAGGTCAAATCTTAGATAGTAAAGATAAAACGAATAAATTATCTAACTTTAAAAAATCCTTCGAAATTTTCCAAATAATCCAAGTTGATACAAACAACGGATTTATTATTATATTAGAAACAAACATTAACACACTATACACAAAAATGCAAAAAATAAGAAGACATAATAATATATATAAATATGCTGATTAACCTTATGTTAAATTTTAAAGAAAAAACATATCTTTTTAAAATAAATAGAACCAAACGGGAACTAATTAAGAGACTCAGATTTATAATCAAAAGCATAACTAAGATTCAGCAGACAAGGACCGATACGACCAAATAATAGATAAAATAATTATTAATAAAAATAAACTGACCGATAAAACAAATATAATAATAAATACTAATAATAATATGACTATACAATTCAGTAATAAAATAAAAACCATAATGCAATTTTAAATGCAAAATTAAATTACCTAGTAAAAACTATCGAAAATAATTTTAATACAAATTATAAAAACACAAAATTGGATAAATGACTTCATTCAAATAGGACAAGAACTTTACTTCTCATTAATACATTTAGACGAAACTATAATATTTTGTAAGTTGAACACTCTATATTTCGAAGTACGAGTAATTAATCATAATGAGTTCTTAATTAAAAATTACAAAATTGAGAATAATTTTATAATAATAATTTTAATAAATAATATTCGAAATAATATTTTATGTACCGCGTGATAGCCGCGAGGGTTGAGGGCCTGACTGACGACAATAAGGTCGTGGGTCCTGGTCCCGCCCGTGGCGGCCCTACAAAGGACATAGCATATGATCTGAGTAGTTAGTCCGATATATAAATTTTAAAAAAATAATATTTTGATAACATTTATCTTCATAAAAGATAATAAATTAATTTTCCTTATCAAAATCCCATCCAACGTCCTTAAAGAAGAACTTTTACAAGCCTGCCTGATACCTATACACTTACACAACACATACGAAATAATAAATACCCTAAAGGATCTATGTACTAAAAATAGTTAAAATAATTAAACCTGTATGTAAATGTACTATAATTAATCAGAATGAATTTAATAAAGACTTTCAGATTTGTAAATATAATAAGATATCAACCATAAACTCAATTATTAATATAGAAAATTCAGGCTTAACATATCTATTCTTCACGATTACTGTAATAATGAATTGAATATTAAAAATTTAATAGGAATATATTATACTAACAATAGTAAAATTAATAATTAATCAAACAAGGGAAAAAAGTTCGTCAATATTTGGCGAGAGCGAAGACGTAATTTTGAGGGAGTAGCCCGAGGGTTGCAATCGCTTGAGGTAAATAATGACATTTTACTCACGTATTATATACGATATTTTTTAGAAAAATTTCAAAATTCGTTATTTAACAAAAGAGACCTGGCACTGCTAATGACCTCGAATCACTTTTTTTCCCTAAGGAGAACTTGTCATTTTTATTTTTTTCGTTTTAATGGTCTTGAATCGCATTATTACCCCTCGGTAAATAATGGAGCATATTAATTAATGATTTTAATAAGAATATAGTAAATATTTACCGGTTGTATATAAAAATTATGTTGGGGAATTGATAGATATCCACATAAATGTAACGAACAATCATATACATAGAACAAATAAAAGATGAAATAGAAAATTAATTAATTTATTTATTTATTTATGTTACGCTGTACAACTGGAACTTAATCCCAATTACAGTACAGGATCCGCACTCACCGAGCCGACGTGTGGTAGTTCATATAATTTTTAGCTTTACTTCAAAATAACATATTATATTATAGAAATAAAATAACGGCCTCTTGGTTGTTAAAACAAAAACGATTATTGAAAACAACAATAGTTGCCAACAATCAAAGTAAAAAGTACAAATTATCTTTATTGTAAGTATCAGAACTTTATATTGGCTTTAGAGTCTATCTATTGTTTTTGCGTTCAGTATAATATAATTCAGGAACTCGTCAATATATTTTTTAATAAAAAAAAGATGCTTTCATTGCGTGTGGTACACTTTTTTTTGTCTATTGATGTTAGATTGATAAAAATTTAAAATATTTTGATAATGTCAAAAATTGATCTCGAAGAAGATAAATAAATAAAAAAATGTAACAATAGTAACATTGAATCAATGAAATTGTAACAGATATTGACATTTCTTTCCTATTTTACTTTTTTTCACTAGTTTTTTGTTTCACAATTTTACACGATTTTTAAAATTTATCAATTTCTAAACTACTTTTTGTTACAAAAAGACACTTCATAATCAATATGTAAAACAGAAAATTTTACATTCTTTTCTAAATTAATTTGAAATTTTAAAGGTGATACTCGGTGATATCAGTTACTCGGAAACCATAGGTTGAGAAGTAAGACACTCGTGCAGACCCAGGTTCGAGTCTATCAGGCGATAAGTGTGTATATCGGTAAAATTCCGTAATTGTCATTTAGTCATTCACTCTATATTGCAATTGGGATTAAATTCCTGTTGTGCAGAGTAAAGAATTAAATTAAAATAATATCAAGGGTTTACACCTTCCTTTTTTTACTAACTCGTATTGCAGTATAAAACATGTTATATGACTAAAATTGTTAAATTAATAAATAAGTGAGAAATTTTCTGATTCAAATTAAATAATAGTTATTTATGTAAAAAGTTAGGAAAGTGTTTAATTACAGGATGAGTTGATAGTGTCATGCCGAACGAAAATGAGGCCCTGTGGCGGCTCGCCCATAAAGGTTGTAGGGTTGCAGCTCTCCCACCAAAATGAAAACATTTAAATATTATTATAATTATTACATTACTATACAAGTACAATTATTTTTGAATTGTAGGTACTAGGTACCTCGATAGGCGCTCTGTATGTGTGTATGAGTCAGGGCGATTGCGTACTCATCAGGGCTGAAATCAGTGCACACCGAGTTACACCGCATATGCATAGTTTAGTATATTGAACAGGTGGAGGTAATCCGTGATATACGTTTTTGTGATATGTATATCATGGGCTGCAAACATTGGAGTCCGCACTGCGTATTTTATCTTGTACGAGTATATACTTATGTTTTATTACTATATGTATAATATTTATGATGAAAAATATATTTAAATAAATATATGTCAATAAAAATATGGTTTTTCAACTCGTAGTGATTTTTTTCAGCCCTCCCACAAAAATCATCCACTAGCTGCTACTGATGACGCCAGAAACAACTTACGAATTCTGTACGACGCTTTACTGACATGTTACGTATAACACTTTACTTGAAATTTATAAACAAATAATAACTATTTTCAATTAATTTAAATTAAAAGAAATATTTGATTTACATATTCAGACAGTATTTTATGTTTCTAAGTAACTAGAAAAAATTCGTATTTCATTACCTACGTAGGCAGGCAATATATTATTTTCTTGACTAATCATGCAAAGCAATGCTTTCCTGAGTCTTCAAGGTGAGGCAAAAATTATATTTACTTTATCAATAGAAACATTTTTAATTGAAGCTGTATACCGGGTGTAACACGAAAAGTGAAACATAGGCGTTTAACATGGCAAATCAGTTTTTCCGTGCGCTTTGCTTCCCTAATTATTTTAGGAATAAATGTTTCAAATCAATGTTGTAAAGCATAAAATTCTACATCCGAATCAATAAACAATATTCATTTTGAGTACTTCATAACTGCAGAAATTAAATTTGAAAATTTAAGTAATTTCAATTTAATAGTAATAGCCATGGAATTAAAAACAAGAGATGAACAAATGCGTAACGTTTTATACGTCAATGTCAGAATAAATTGTCAAAATCATTTTTACGTACTAAATATTTATTTTCTAAATAAAAATTTAATAATAATAAGTCAAAATATTTTTTAGATTTATTATTTAAGAATAATATCTTGGTTTTTATAATGAAAATAAATAATTTAAGATGAAAAACTATTTCTTTATTGAACTGCGATATAGCACATTACATGTCAAGTAAGAAAGGTTATACATCTTAAATTATTTATTTTCATTATAAAAACCAAGAGGTTATGGGCCCAGTCACGCAAAGTAGAGAAGTGCAATGGTGAAAATAAAATTATAATAAATTTCAAACTATTAAAAGTTAACTCCACTCGTCCGATTTGTGAAAATATCCAACCCATGTGTACGTTTGTTTGAACTAACGCTAACACAATGGATTCATCAAGGATAATTAACGTCGGTCTTCTGGAAGGAAAAGTGAACTGGAGCATATAGAAATACAAAATAACTATTTGTTTACGAGGAATCCCTGGAGCATTGGATGTAATTGAAGGCAGGTTAGTGGAACCAAGTACAATTGCAAAAGATGCAACCGCAGAGGTTAGAGTGTCATATCAAACTGCATTAGAAAATTTTCAAAAAGCAGACTGCAATGCATTGTTAATTTTGACCACTAATATGACCGAAGAAACATTAAAGAAAATAATGCGTCTCACAAGTTCTCGGGAAGTATGGCTTGAATTGCATAAAATTTTTGATGGAATTTCTGAGGATAAGGTATATAATACCTGTTTACAATTCTTTGGTTTTGAGAAAAATCCTGATGATGATGTAACTACTCACATTTCGAAATTAAAGACGTTATGGAGTGAGTTAAAACAGGAAATGGCTAAAGATGACAAAAATAATCCTGAAATGTCAGATTTATTTTTGATTTGCAAGATCTTAGGTACTTTACCAGATAAATATTTCTCTTTCAAATCCAGCTGGATGTTGATGTCTAAAGGCGAACGCACAGTAGATAACTTGACCAATCAACTGTGCGCATATGAACAGGCACTGAATACGCAGAGCGGATCATCAGCGCAACAGGCTCTCGTTGCGGATTCATCAAAGCAGCCATCTCAGGGAGTATCAACAGATATCACGAAAAAGAAGAAAAAGATCATCTGTAATTACTGCAAGAAGCCCGGTCATGTGATAAAAGTTTGTAGAAAATGGATTGCCGATGGTCGACCTCCGAAGTCTGCTAAATCGAGGTCTGATACCAACATGAATCTTGTCACAACTAATTCAACTGAAATGAATGCTGAGTCTTCGTCATGTAAAGATGACTGGTATATAGACAATGGTGCAACAAGTCACATTTCAAACAATCAAAATGTTTTCAGAACGTTCCAGCCATTTTTAACAGAACATTCAGTTACCACAGCAAATGGTGAGAAGATTATAGCAACTGGAAAAGGTGAAGTTGATATTGAAGCAGTAGTTAACGGGAAACGGCACGAAATTACCTTGGCTGATGTATGGTGTGTACCTGGAATTAAAAGAAACCTGTTTTCGGTTTTGTCGGCTCAGGACAAGCACTCAGAGAGTCAATTCATTTCATCGGCTGAAATTTGTCACTTTAAAGTAAACAACAAGGTGATATTAATGGGAACTCGTAAACGGAATGGAGGACTTTTTAAATTGGCCGTGAGAAGTTTGAACCTCAAACTAACTGAAGTTAATGCAGTAAGTAAGGAAAATTTGCTACAGTTGTACCATGAGCGATTTGGCCACCAGAATAAACGCCATGTAAAGTCACTGATTAGCAGGGAATTTGGCGTCAACGTCGAAATAAACAGCGAGATATGTGAAGGCTGCGTCTATGGTAAAGCTCATCGCTTACCCTTCGGCACGAGGTCCAGGTCAGCGAAACCGGGGGAGCGAATACATACTGATGTCTGTGGTCCATTTCAAGAATCGGTGAGTGGATATAAATATTTTGTGCTTTTCAAGGATGATTACACAAAATTTCGGACAATCTACTTTTTGCGGCAAAAATCTGAAGTAGCAGAGAAGCTGAGCCAGTTTATCGCTGAGACAAATACAGCGGGGTACACAATCAAGGAGCTGCTGAGTGACAATGGTCGAGAATTCGACAATAAAGATGTGAGAAAAATTTTACAGAAGAAAGGTATTGTTCAACGTCTCACAATGCCTTACACTCCAGAGCAAAATGGATCCAGTGAGAGAGAAAATCGCACGGTTGTAGAAACCGCTAGAGCGATAATGCACGCGCATGAAAATATACCTCAGAAACTTTGGGCTGAGATGATACGCACAGCCAACTATATTCTCAACAGAACGGGTCCTACGCATGTTCAGGAAAAATCTCCATTCGAACTTTGGTATGACAAAAAACCAGGTTTGAAACATCTACGGGTCATCGGATCTAATTGTTATGTCCACGTTCCAAAGCAGCAAAGGGCTAAAATGGATCGCAAGGCCACTAAGGGAATTCTCATTGGCTATGATCACGACGATGGATACAGAGTCTATTGTCAAGAGGACGGTAAGCTTCACAGATCCAGGGATGTTATCTTCGAAGAAAAGTTGGTAGATCAGAGAGACGTCATACTTCCAGGAAACAGCGAAGGTCCAAATTTGCCAAAGGAGACAAAGTCAACAAATTCAGATGAAATCGAATCTCAGAATGAAGAAGAAGAGACGGAGGATGAATTTTGGGACTTTGAGGATAATGACAGCGACGGGACACCAACAGAAATATCGAGAGATCATGAAGATATCAGATCCACACGGATACTACGGAATCGTGCAAAACTTAAACCTCCGCAGAAGTTTCAGGACTATGTAATGGACACATCAACAATCTTGAATGAACCGGAAACCCGCTACGATGCCATGAAGTCAGCTGGCAGGAAGAGCTGGATGGAAGCCATGGACTGCGAGATGAAGGCTTTACAGGAGAACGATACTTGGGAGCTGGTGCAACTACCTCCTGGAAGAAAAGCCATATCAAATAAATGGGTTTATAGATTAAAAACTCATGCTGACGGGTCAATTGACAAATTTAAGGCCAGATTGGTAATCAAAGGATTTTCGCAAAGAAGAGGAGTGGATTATGATCAAACCTTTAGTCCGGTGGCGAGAATGTCAACGATTCGAACATTAATCAGCGTTGCAGCAAATGAAGAAATGAAACTTGTTCAAATTGACGTTTCCACAGCTTTCTTATACGGTGACTTGAAGGAAACCATATACATGCAGCAACCTGAAGGCTATGGTGACGAATCTGGGAGAGTTTGTCGACTGAAGAAAAGTCTATATGGACTAAAGCAAGCTCCTCGTTGTTGGAATGAGAAGTTCAGCAATTACCTTTTAGAACTTGGATTTCAACGAAGTGAATCAGATCCGTGCCTTTTTGTCATGGAAAATGATGGGCAGAAAATATTCTTTGTTCTCTACGTTGATGATGGACTGATAGCTTGCAAAGATGATCAACAACTTCAAAACTTCATAATAGATTTGAAACGGAAATTCAAAATTACGTCCAAACCGGCGTCATATTACCTTGGGGTGGAAATCGAACGAAAAGAAGATAAATCCTTCCATATTGGTCAAGCTAATTACACGGAAAAATTGCTGGAAAAATTCAACATGAGCAATTGCAAAGCCGTGAGTACACCAATTGTCAAGGACAACGACACTGAAGAAAGCCCACGAAATTCGGACTTTCCATACAGACAAGCAGTTGGAGGACTGATGTTCCTGATGTGTGGAACACAACATATTCGTATTCGACATTTCTTTGTTCGGGAATTAGTTACAGCGGGAGAAATTCAAATTTCAAAAGTAGATTCGGAAAACCAAATAGCAGACATTTTTACAAAACCATTGTTTTCAATTCGTTTTCGCGATTTGTGTAATCGCATGGGCATTTGTAAAGTTATTAAATAAGGGAGAGTGTTGATGTAAATAACATTTTTAGTATCATTTAATAACTAATTCTTACGCTATATCTATCCTTGTTTTCTATTGTTGTGCTAGACTTACTACGTGAGTTGTTTTTTTGGTAACGTACTTTTGTTTTTGTATAACCTTTCTTACTTGACATGTAATGTGCTATATCGCAGTTCAATAAAGAAATAGTTTTTCATCTTAAATTATTTATTTTCATTATAAAAACCAAGATAATAAAATAATAAACTCGATAAAATATTTAAGGTAGGTTGTTATTTAACAAATTAATTAATGTAACATAAATTTAATTTAATAAAAACATCAACAAACTAAATATTCTTAAATTGTTAAATTAGATGTTCAAATAGTCCACCGTTTTGAGCTAAACAATAACCTAATCTGTTGTAGAAGCTTTCTCGAGTATTCTTTAATTGTCGATTATTTATTTTCTGGCATTCTTTTAATATAGCATTTTTAAGTTCTTCTAAATTCTGGTATCTTTTTTTATAAACATAACATTTTAAATGGCCCATAAAAAAAAAATCGCACTGATTTAAATCTGACGACCGTGCTGGCCAGTTAACTGGTCCATTTCGTCCTATCCAGCTTTCAGGAAATACATGGTTTAGATATTCCACAACTTCTCTAGTGCTATGTGCGGGGCAGCCATCATGCTGGAACCACACATTTTCTTTGTTTGTTTCAACAATTTGTTGTCCAACAGCATTAATTAATAAATTCAAAGATGCTCAATTTATTCGTTGGATGAAGAATGGGCCAATGATTTTATCACCAAAAATTCCTGCCCACACATTGACATTGTGTCCTCCATTCTACAATATTATGTGGATTATTTTGTGACCAGTACCGATAATTATGACAGTTTGGTTCACCATTCATGGTAAATGTGCATTCATCTGTGAATAAAATACTACTTAAAAATTCTCTATTACAATTTGATTTATCCATCATTATTTCACAGAATGAGGCACGCAGTTCAAAATCTCGTTCCAAAATATTTTGGTGGTTTTGAAATTTAAAAGGAATGTATTTATGTTTTTTGAGAATTCTATGCACTGTCATAAAATTTATATTTAGTTCTCTGGAAATTTCCCGCACACTCATTGTTGGCTCCAGTTCTATTAAAGCAAGAATATTTTCTTCATTGTTATAAATTCTTACATTTATTTCTTTCTTGAAATTTAGTGTTCCTGTCTTTTCAAACTTTACTATAAACCTCTGAATAGTTGCCGTACTAGGAATATCATGATGCTGCCAAATAGCGCTAATATAGTCACGAATTAGTCGTAAACTATGGCCAGAATAATGCCATTTAATTATTTGCAACTTTTCTTCATCTGAATAATTATTCATTTTTGATAATAATAAACCCTAATATTGATTTAATATCACAGTTGGTCAAAATAAATACTAATAATTTGACGTATAAAACGTTACGTATTTGTTCATCTCTTGTTTTTAATTCCATGGCTATTACTATTAAATTGAAATTACATGAATTTTCAAATTTAATTTCTGCAGTTATGAAGTAGTCAAAATGAATTTTGTTTATTGATTCGGATGTAGAATTTTATGCTTTACAACATTTATTTGAAATATTTTTTCCTAAAATAATTAGGGAAGCAATGCGCACGGAAAACTGATTTGCCATGTTAAACGCCTATGTTTCACTTTTCGTGTTACACCCGGTATATGTTGGTATAAATTTGAAATAATATATATTTTGTGCATATATTTTATTACTATTTTAGTGTATATTTTAACTTTTTTGCTGCAAATAATCCGATCATTAATAATAACTCACTGTTCCATCGTTCATCTGTGACAGGAGATATAGGATAAAGACCTGATGACTGCAGATTTATTCCATTTTGTTTCCATTTCTTCCAACATCCATTATAGTCCTCAAAGTCACAGTCGCTTGAAGAATCTATTGTTGTACCATTTTCATCTTTATATTTGAATTCTGGAACTATTCGCATCAAAATTACATTGTGTACTTTTCATGCAAGGCATTATTGGGATTTTGAAATCAGGAAAAGGTACGGCATTGATTAAAGTGGATAATAGTTGCTAATTTGCTACATTACGGCCAAAAAAAATTAAATAACGATAACTTTTTTATGTAAGTTTCCTCCTCCCCAAAAAGATTGAAAAAAAAATGAACTGAATTTTGTAAGACTTAGCCAAGTGTTTATTTTATTTTTTTAAACCTAGTTTCACCAAGTGTGTGGACGACAATTAATTTTGTCTTTGTTGTTATAAAAAGATTTTTGTTTTAACGTTAACATTTTGTTAACAAACTCTTTTTATTTTAAACACTACCGTCCTACTTTAAGTTAATATTAATTACTTTTCATATTTAATCATTTGTCGATATTTCAAAGTGAATTAAAATAAAGCTTGATTCATTATTAGAAAGAAATATGAAAAAACGTTATAAGAAAAGAACCTTGCATTAATTACAAATTTTAACTTTTAATAACTGAAATAAGCGTTTTAAATCAAGCAAAAAAATTCTTCTTTGGCATTTTTTCTTAAAATACAATTTTTTTTTCGCTTATAAACTTAATTCGGGAAAATTCTGCATACCGAGTGTCCCAAAACACAGGCTCACCTCGAAAAAAAATTATTGCAATTACAATAATATTACAGATTTAGAAACTACATCAAATAACGCTGCAAACTACATAAAAATGAGAATTCACCACACGTCACTGTCAACCAATAGGATCACGAATTTGTTTGAAATGAAATGTACATTTCGTCGGAAATTCATCGCTGGTGCAATTGATAACGGAAATACCACTGTTAATATTATCCTTGGTTACGAATAAAATAAATGATATTTTCAATATTTTTATAAACGTCAATTGAAAAAATCTGTCAAAATGGCAAATTCTCGATGGGGAACTGCTTCTACAGAATGAAAATTCTACATTTTTTCAGTGTACATTTAATATTCAAAATTTTCATCACTATAATACCTAATTAATAATGTGCAAATAAATACCTAACTATTCTTGTTAATTAACTCTTGTTTGATAAATTCTCAAGCCGAATACAAATCGTAGTATGAAAATTGACAGAAAATATTTTGACATAAATATACATTCGTTGTTACGGAAATAGGAAACTCATAATTTATGTCAAAATATTTTCAGCAATTTTCATACTACTTGTTATATTATATTTGAAAATATTCTATTTTCTGTGTACCTGTAAGTAACCACAAGTTATTTACTTATTAAATATATTTTTAAAAATTTAGGTTGCACATGATATTCTGAATTCAAGTGTATTTTTTATTATAAACCAGCGTAAAAGACAAACAATAGTTATTTTTGTATTAAGTGCGAAAATGAGTGTTTTTTTGTTGCGCGTGAGAATATCACTTTTAGTCGAGGCCATAAATCGAGACAAAAAGTCATTCGAACCCGCCAAAAAACCAGAATTTCACCCACGAAATACAAACAACATTTTTTCTACAAATATCAAAGAAAAATTATACAATGATTATTGATATAATAAGTAAATTGAAGGAATACAATCAAAAATAATATGAATTTAGTACTACTGATGTATTATAGCAAATGAAACGTGAGGAAAAAAATTGGGAGCGTGCCTGAAATATTGTTTTTGCTCTCTAGGGTGAAAAACAGTGCGCAAAATACGCATTGTTATGGTACTGTAATTGATGAAAACATCAAGTAGGTATTGGATATTAGTGAATAGTGAAAAAATATGAACATTTGACAGTTGTAGAAAAAATTTATGTAAATATCTAAGTTAACAAGTTACCTATAATGAAAAATATATAAGTTATTTATGTACCAAGGGTATTAAGTTGGTGTTTATGCCCGGCCGGGGGCAATAAGTTTAAATGAGCGAGGGCCTTTGGCCCGAGGGTTTGTAAATTGCCTGAGGGCTATAAACATCAAGTAATGCCCGTGGGGCATACAATACTTTATATCTTACTAGTGTTTTTTAATAACCTAAATAGTAAATAATAGATTGAAAGTTTTAAAAAAAATACGAAGTAACCTATGAATAAATAAACAAATGACGGATATTTTGAAACTTTAGTTTAAAGCTTGCGTTTAATTGAATTTGTTTATAATATATTTTTTATCATAGATAATTTGTTAACTTAGATATTTGGAATAAAGTGTCTAATTAATTTAATTTGTTCCTTAATGCTGATTTGTAAGATTAGTTGAAATCATAATGTCAGGTGGAACTAAAATTTTGAAAAATATACAGTATTAAAATAAAAAGTTGAGTTACTATCAGATACACCGAAAATATATTTTCACTTGTTATGTAGTTTGACACCCTTTTCGATGTAGTTTCTAAATCTGTAATATGAATGTAATTGCTTTAGGGCTTTGCCGGGTTTCTGGTAGAACCGGTATATAAATATATACAAGTGAAAGACACAAACCTTATGTGACACCATTGGAAAACTGTGCCATATTGAAGCCTAACAAATGCATACAAAAATTTGAAATTTCATGTGACTGAACAACTCCACAAACCATAAAGTAATTGTGTGTGTTTTATTTTAAATGCATACATCTGTACGGACCATGCATGTATACTCCGCACTTAAATTCTTTTATTGTAACACTATTGCAGATACCAAGATAGATAGATGCCACCGCTCAAACAGGAATTATTCGAACCTTTCTACCCGGAATTATATGTTATTGTTAAGATTATGCAAGCATAGAATGCTGTCAACTTTTTAAATATTTTTACTTATGTCTAGTATCTTTTAATTAATTCCTTGCGGTATTTAAATTTTTTCCTTTATAATTTAATTTGTTTCACTGCATACTATAAGTTATAGTATTGAAAATATAAACACTAAGAGTTTATATATTCAATGATTATAGTTATTTATTTTAATAATTAAGATAAAGCTTGTTTTTTATACAGATATGTATACAGAAGTAATCTAAAATATTTATAAAAAACATGAACATGAATTAAAAATTTTAAACAATTTTAAAATTCGTACTAAATGTTTATCTACTGTTTCATTTATTCCCAATCGATTACAAAATTACGCTTTTCATTTACTAGGTTTGAGAAACTCGTGAAAAATTATTTATAGCTTCTTTGTAGCTCCAATAGGAGATAGTTTGTTTTCAATGAATTTTAAAACAAAGGTGTAAGGAATAAAAATTTTTAACATATGACTTCGACTGAACGTACAGTAATGAAGATAATTTTAAAGTTAAATTTTTATGAAAGAAAAATTCGGATGACGCCTGGATTCGAACCAGGGACCCTCCGCTTGCCGGGCAGAGATGCAGAGATGTGGTGTAGCGGTTAACATCTCTGCCCGGCAAGCGGAGGGTCCCTGGTTCGAATCCAGGCGTCATCCGAATTTTTCTTTCATAAAAATTTAACTTTAAAGGAATAAAAATGTTCAAAATTGAAAACTATTGAAATGAGCCTAAATCTATTGATATATTACGTTTTTGTCATGAGATAAACGAAAGGTAAAATAAAATTTCATATGACCTCATTAGGTAATTGAAATAAAAATATAAATAAAAACAATGTGGCAATTTATACTCAAAACAATCGTAACCAATAAACAGAAAAAAAATTTTTTTAGCCTAATTTGTCTTCTTGATCGCCACTTCAAATCTGCCTGTCAAATTTTATATAAATTATCAGGCTATACGCCTATTATATGTGGTATTTTGCTACAGTAGCAAAACAAAATTATCAGCTGCTAATATTGTAAGCATCAAATTTTATTCTCAACTTCCGATGCGTTACCAATAAACTATCTCATAAACTGTATATTTTGTCGCGTTAAGTATTGTAATATTCAAATAGAGATTGTAGAAGATTCTCATTTAGTATATATAATCATATAGGTGCCTTCTTTAATGTTTTATCTCAAAACGCATCTTTGATAGATATTTATATTCATTTTACTTTAATTATTAAATGAGGTAAATTGGATCATGCTGCATGTAAAATATTTTACAAACTTATAGCAAGTAAATATTTTATTGTGTAAGACAGGTAAAATAATTTTGCAAAAATACGTACCTAAAACACAAGTGTATTTTACTTGAAGAAATTTATACACGCCAGGACAAGGGTCCCCAAATATTTGGTTACTGGCCTCAAGAGTACATCTTCTTAGTCCTTCACATCTAAACAAAATTACCAGAAATAAATTATATGTATGTAAATATAAAAACGATAAAAACTTACCTTAATCGTACAAGTTCAAGAGCATTTGAAATGCAGTCTGTGTTTTGATCGTACCCAGGACTAGTGCAACGATATATACTATTTCTTCCATAGTTAACGAAAGTTATATGTATGACATGAGTAGCGAGACAACTAATATATGTACTTCTGAATTCGCAAACAATTTCTTCTTCTTCAGCTAAAATAAATTTATAATAAAAATAGAAGACATTTCTGTATTTAATCAACATATAAGATAACGATATTTGAAACAAAATTTGTTACAAGAAATTTTTGATTTGTTAGTTGGATAAGCTGAACGGAATTAGATTTTTACTCAATGTAAGTGCAATAAATTTTGCGAATATTTCAAAATTACTTTCTGTTTCATAATCTGTACCCAAATACATTAGTAGAAGGGGAACTACAGAGGTACATTTAATTTGGTTCAAATTGTTTGTTGGCTGTAGAAATCCAACCCGTGTTCTCAAATCCACAGGCAAATAAGTGTCATAAGCTGTAAAACAATCTGTATAGTTAACATTGATTTACGTAAAGATGGGATCATTAATTTTTCTAGGAAGAGTCACTTAAGTTAAAAAAGTCAGAAATACCGGTATTCATTTAGAAAACACTTTACGACTCTCAAAAACAACAATTTCATCAAAAATTAAGGATTTACTAAATATAAAGTTGTGTCACTGAAATGTATTATTTAAATATGTATGTTTCAGATCTAAAAAAACTTACAAATTTACGCAGAATTTCGCCAATAATCTCATAAAATCGCCAGGACAGAATTAATAAATTTAATAGTTCGAAAAAGCATCATTGGATAAAAAAAAGATGTTATATGAAAAATTATAGAATTCCCCGAACCTAAATTTGCTACCGACGGTAATGTAACTCACTGCCCAATCCTAGTATACATTACATTAAAGTGATACTTTTGCATTGAACAAATAGAAACAGCTATATAAATCATTTTCACAAAAGCATTTGTGAAATATATTCAAGCTAGTGTCTTTTATGTGCAGTATACCAACTTCTATTTGTTTCGTAGAAAGGGTTTTTACTCAGATGAAGTTAAGAAACAAATGTTCTATCAAGCTAATAAAATCAGAACACATTGTTCACACACTGTACTGATTTCTATTGAAGAAATAAATTCATTTACAAAATATAAGTAGAAATTACTTAAATGAACAATATTTGTTTTGTTTGTTTCTATTATATTATGTTATTATTAAATAGGCACATGCTACTTTCTGAATGAAAATCTTTAGTTTCTTTATGATATATTTTACAATTTCTTATTATGTTTTTCTTGATTGTGAGTGAAGCTTTGACAATAAAAAACATTTTGTTATAATTGGTTGAATAATTATAAATCCATATTTCTTGCAAAATTTCGATTTCTTTAGCTTTCACAATAAAAATCTCGATTCACTGAAATTTAAATCTGGCAACGCTGTTCCTCATGTACATAATAGTTCTAGTTGCGGTGCAAATATGCAGAAACTGTTTTATAAAATAAATTATTTAAAATAATCGTACCGTTTTCTAGTGTCTCACTCATGAATGTTAAACCGTACCCATTCGTATTGCTCCCAGCAACACACATCTGCCAAGAATCCCGAAACAGCATTGTGATATCGGGCCGATCCGATAATGGCGCGTCGCCCAACACTGCGCTCGCCACGCACACCATCACAACCCACCTGCAATGCACCACATTATGTTCACTTGTTCCTCAATAACCTCACAACAAAATAATATTTCTTCTTTTAGTCACTTGCCTGATGGTTACAGCCATAGTCACAATCTGAGAATAAGCTCTAACAAATGTTACATGCACCGGACACCGCAAGTAATCTTGTCATTTTCATTATAAAGCGATGACATTCACAGTTATCAGTTCTCTTCCGGTTTTGTATTACATATCTATTTAAATATATAAACAGTAGTCAGTATTACAAAAATTAAATGTCATCACTTTGCTATCTCAATAGTTGTTATTCCACGAAGTGTCGCCAAATCAAGGTATCCGCAAATAAAGTAGAACATTAGCTAGGCTTCGCTGACATTCTACTCATTATCTGTCTTGAATTCTGGCTAACGGAAACGCTCACACTTATCACATTATCAAATATAGGATATGCAACAAAGTAATAAAAATAAAATAATATGTGGCAATATTTAGAATATATGTAGTTTATTGTTCAAATTATGTATGTTTCATTTAGTGTCAGCTAATATATAATTATTGGTTTAGGAAATATTTAACATAGTGAGAGTGATATATTTGGGGTTTTTTGGAAACTAATAAATTGTAGTCAAGTGTGCTTGGGTCCGTCTGAGTGACATCAAATATGAGATCATGTTGGAATGGGTGAGGAATGAGAAGACGTGTGTGAATGGTCAAGGGCGCATGTAACTTTGTAGATAGTATTGATATTAGGATCTCGAGAATTATTAGTGCCCCGACTTAAATTAGCAAAGTAGAGCCATTTTCGCGGTAACTCTAACGGTGTGTTTGTTTGTGCACAGGTAACTAGATATTAGCAAAAATGTGAAATTGGCGATTTTCATTCAATCATTTTAATTCCAAAATGGTGGCAGATAGTAACAAAATTTTAAATAGAAGTTACTTATTTTTATTAAGGTTATTTATAATATAATATAAGACATTTAATTAAAATTATAACAAAAATATGAAACAAATATAAAACATGAAATATTCAAATTTTTATTACATGATATACAACTTAGAGCAAAAAATTAAAGGGTATATTCTGTACGACGTGCTGAACATGAAACAAAAAGAATTTTTTTTAAATTCGAAAAATTAAGGGTTGTTAACCTAAAACATTTTTTGTAGTACTGCACTGGATTCGCTTTCCTATTAAACACAAACAATGAAGTAGGTATCAACTACGATAGAATAATTACACAATTCAATTATTAGCAGTTATTTATAATATAATTTTATTTAATTAATAACTTTAACATAATCATCCACTCAGTGGCAGTAGCAACGAAAAATTTTGGACTGGGAAACATGAAAAAATTATTTATTTTCATGATCAGCACGTCATACAGAATATAACCTTTAATTTTTTGCTCTAAGTTGTGAAACATCCCTGTATATGCTTCTCTTAATATGTGTTTGAAGGTATTCCACATTTCTTCTATATTGTTCAAATTCGGTTTGGGTGTATGTTATTAATTCGTTAATACAGTTTTGATATTTTTCTTTGATCTGTGCATCTTTATCTATTCTAAATTTTATTGTTTGTTTGCTGTTATTATTATTTTCTTGTTTTCGTCTTTTCTCATTTCCTAATACTTTTATTTCCGCTATTACCAGGAAATAGTCGCTTCCTATTTCGCTACCCCGCTTCACTCTTACATCCTTCACTTTCTTTCTTTGTGCCGTATTAGATAGAAAATAATCTATTATTGACTTTTCTTTTCTGCTCTATTTTTCCCGTTGAATTTTAATTTCTATCCAAGTTAATTCGTTTTCAATATATATTTTTCCTCCTTGTAATTCATTTTTTGCTGCCATTACTTCTTGTTTTTGTTCCCAGTATGTGATTTGCACTATTACGATTTCATTTTCTTTTTCTTTATTTCGTATGTGTATATTATTAATTTCTGCTTGACTTTGCAGTTGTTCAGGGAACAATTTTTTAACTTCCTCTTCCGGCTCGTGTGCTAACTTTAAACGCTTTATAACGTAATTGTTTTTTATTCTTTTGCTTTTCTTCTATTTCATATTTGTTTTCTAACTTTTCAATTCTGTCTACTAGACTTTTCGTTTCTTTTTCCCATTTTTCTTCTTTTCTCTCCATTTCTGATTTTATTTTTCTTATCTCCTGTTTTAAATCCTTTGTGTTTTGTTCCATTTGTTTCATCATTGCTTGTATCATGTTGTAGCACCACTCCCACTAGTACCGCACTCGCTTGGAGTCTTGTGACTTTGCTGAACTGTCAAATATTACCGTATCCGTAACTTAAAATTGTATTTACTAGGTTTATTTTAACAGTATAGCTTGTACTACACTTTCACTGCACCATACCGTCTTTAACTTCACACCTATATTAAGTTGCTTTCCGACAAAGCGATATGTCCCGAAATAGCAAGTTTTATATCAGCTGCACCAAAAAAACACGTATCACTCTCAAAAGACTTCAACAATAAAATCCACATAGATAAGTACTTATATTAAATATACAAAAGATTTCAAAAAACTTTGCTTTCCTTCGAGAAATCTCGCCTAGAATCTCGGCCGAATCGAGGCGAGACGACCATATTCGAGACTATAAAAAGATAAACGATACATGATTTACTCTATTCGAAACGAGGCTAGGCATGTCTTTTCTTGTCTCGTCTCGTCTCGTCCGCATGACTAGCAATGTTACGCTTTTTGTGATAGACATCCTCTACAAGAGTGTATCATAACCTCTGAAAAATAATTATATCCCTCTCCCCGCATTTAAATTTCTGGCTATGCCACTGCCACCAACTATTTGAAAATTATTACAATTAATCTGCAGTAAGTCTTTTCATAGTTTATACAAATTATTAAATTTCATTTTTATGCCGCAAATTTATTTCTTTCTATAATTTCAATTTTCATAAAATGTTTGTTAATTTCATCAACAGGGGGAGGGGGGTGTCTGGAACCCCACGACATCACTCCTGTGTGCCACTGACTTGGTTGGGTTTTACTTGTCCTACAAAATTTTGTGTCTGCGGTAAATGTACAGCTATTTATTACAGTATTTCATTCGTACCAAATCGAATGTTATAAAATACATCAATATAATACAAAGTAATTAAATACTCGTACAATAATTTGATTACAATTTGTTAAACTGGAATATTTACATACTTTGGGTATCAAATTTCCATCATCATAAGAAATTACAGTAGTAAACAGATTCATACAAACCCAGAAAAACGGAAATTAAAATTTGGTTGTTTTTTGATAAAATTTATAAGCAGAAAGTAGCCTTTAGGGATACTTATAGTTTACCGGCAACAATTAGAAATTTTTTGCTGTAGTATATCTTTTGCGAGTCTACTTTTTCTGTTTTAACAAGGATTAAGTGACAGTGACTTGCTATGTGGTATCAACGAATGGCTAATTTGATCCTATTTACATTTGTACAAAACCTCACAAAAAGTTTAGACATAATTAATCTTGATAAAATATAGTGATAAAAAATATCGACAATTACAACTATTTACATTTTTCTTTTAATATGAAAAATTGCAAATATAAAATATTTTACCTTCACGAAGGTTTTTGTAATGTTCTGTAATTGTAATTACGTGTCAAAATACTAACAACATATTTTACTTTAAAAATCTGATGTGAACCCCACATGACCTCTTTGTACACGTATTAAACCTTAGATATAGCATACTGAATTAAAAAAATATATAATATTTAAATATTGCTCACAAACATTTTTCGTAAAGATATGGCAGTATCAGAAAGAGATAATAATAAAAAAATTCTAAGAAAAAAAAACGATATGGATGACACAAAATGCTACCATTACTGGCATGAAGTTGAACTATATTTAGCAGAAAATAATTCACTCACATTGTTCGAAAACTTAGTAAATGCGATAAATTAGGAATACGAAAAGATGTAAATAAAAAACATACAAATTAAGTAAATTCAAATAAGAACTGGTATACAATGGAGTGCAAAAGTCTTAAAAAGAATATGAGAGCTAGTTTAAGAAAATGTAAAGCACACAATTTTGAAAAAGAATACTTGGAAGAGTTCCTGGGGTTTAAAAGAAATTATAAGCAATAAATTACAATAGAAAAAAATAAACATAAACAAGAGCTAAGTAATAAATTGTGTAACGTAAAGAATCAAGTAGACTTCTGGAAAACAATAAAAACGCTCACTAATAGGAATCTTCAGGCTTCTCAAATAACTATTCTTGATTGGTTTATTTATTTCAACGAATGGTTTGGCAAAAAAATATACTACGATCTCTCCATCATAGATGTAAGACACCCATATTTGGACAGCCCCATTACTATCTCGGACATAAATTTTGCTGTATCACGATTAAAACCCAATAAATCACCAGGAATTGATGGAATCATTTATGAACAACTCCGCTACTGCAAAATAGCATCTATGTAATATACTTAATAATTATTTTGAAGAAGAAGCAGTTCCAGAAAATCTGATATAAATAAAATTAACCATGTTACATAAAAAAGGTGACAAACAGTGCCCAAACAACTACAGAGGCTTAGCACTGGCGAATTCAATCCTAAAGCTGTTAACGATCATAATAAATTGTCGTCTCCAAACATGGTCGGAAAGCTACAATAAACTTCCTGAATCGCAATATGGATTCCGGAAAAACAGATCTTGCTTAGATAATTTGTACGTCTTCACCTTGATCATACAGTCAAGAATACTAACGCACAAAACTGGTACATACGTCATTTTCTTTGACTTCCAAAAGGTCTTTGATTCTGTACCCCACGGAAAATTATGGCAGAAAATTTTCCACTTAGGAGTGAGCGGTAAAATAACTAGATTTTTGAAGAATATTTATGACCACGCTAACTTACAGATATTGGTTGATAACGAGTTTTCGGAAAGCATAGAAATTAGCAAAGGAGTGCTTCAGGGTGAATGCACCAGTCCCATCTTATTTACGTTATATACTGCAGAATTAGAAAAAACGTTCAGAGCCCAAAATCTGGAAAGGTTATACATAAACTCTAATATTGATATTATGACATTACAATATGCGGATGACTTGGTGATTTTCGCTACATCTCAAATAGATATTCAGAGTAAGCTAACGGCCATGGGGAATGTCTGCAATGCACTAGATCTCAAAATAAATCCGTCAGAAACAAAAATATTACACTTCCATCGAGGACGTCCTGTATCATATAACAGAATTTATACATGCCAAGGACCAATAATTAACACAACTAACACATATACATATTTAGGGGTTAATTTCAACTCATCGGCTCAATTTAATAGCAAGTTGGAGCTGCAAATACAAAAAGCTAACAGAGCTATAGGGGGAATCAAGAATATCTTACAGAAAGGGAAGATATGCAACTGGCAAATTATCATAAGTCAATTCAATTTCACTGTACTCTCTGTGAAATACGGGCTGCGAATCACGTTGATGCTGTAGAGCGAGTACAGTCCAATTACTTCAAAAACATACTAGGATGGGAAAAAACTACTCCTAACTATGTTATAAGAATGGAAACTGGACAATGTAAAATTGAGCTTCTAATAGTGAAAATAATACTAAACTGGTGGTATAAGATCCTCACAATGCCGGAATATAGATATATAAAAGTTTGTTACAACAAGCTATTAAGGATTTATAAAACTCAAACATACCACTTAAAAAGCAAAACAAATTTATTTGAACAAGAATTATTGAAATTATCCTGCAAAAAACTAACTATCACTGGCTTTGGACTCAACAAAACCTGGTGAGATTGAAGCAAGAAATTCCAAACATTATCCTGTACTATAATGAACTCCTAACCACAACGGATACCCAAAGACTTACTATTTCCTCTTATAACCCCAATTTTAAACTTTTCAGTTACACATCCTCCTTTCTTAGCCTACATATCCCCTACAAAGTAGCTCGTATAATAGGTCAATTACGTACCGCTAATGAAAAAAAATCTACTTATATATCATAATGGCACTTTGTACAGTTTCCATCAAGCAGAAATATGTAGTCTCTGCAATACTTTTGAACAAGATGACCTGCACCACCTACTATTCAACTGCTCTATGATGAGCGCCCCAAGGAAAGAGGATAAAGGTTCTGTTATCTGAGTTTGATGAAAGAAAAGCATATGATGTCCACAACTACCTATCCACTGCATTGAAGATCAGATCTTATGTATTGAACGAATAAATGACGATATACATATTATATATATATAAGTCTGAAATATTACAAATTGTATATTATAAGCTAAATGCTACCACCCCCTTGTATGAGTTTTTTGCGATGCAAATATATTCTATTATTATTATTATATAATATTTAAATTTACATATCTCGCTTATACAAAAGACTAATTTAATAATTCTTAATGTGCAGACGCAGAATTTAATTCTCTAAAACTTTTATTTGCAGCGTTTATTTCTAAAATCGAAATAATACCAATTTTTTTAAGAAAAACTGTTAGCAGCTTCATGTCCTGTATCACTTCCGGTTAGTCCATTTTAATTCAAATGTATTATGTTATTTCCATTGATATAGTAATTTTATATACCAAATTTGACAAGTTTTGGATTATATTTTAATATACTTTTTCATTAAAATTTATTATAGGCTTCAAGTATAGCACCATTTCCGGTAATTATATAATGACCAAAAAGAGAGGTGCACAACTGTATGTTATAACAGTCCTAAATACAAAAATTTTAACTTTCTGCAGCTTACCGTTTTTGAGTTATGCGAGATACATACGTACGTACGTAGAGACGTCACGACGAAATTAGTCAAAATAGATTCTAGAATGATCAAAAGTATATATTTTTTTGTTTAATAATATAATAAATTTGTAATATTTCAGCTTGCTTTAAATTTATTGAGCCTACCCTATATGTGAAATCTGTGTACGGGTCTGATAAAATACTCAATTCAATTCATACATTTCTAATCAGTGTCAATAAAAACACTGAAAATGTTTAGATAAAATAATTATTTGGATTTGATTAGCAATAATTTTTAATTACGTGTGGGACATCAACATTTCAAAACTTGGTAACAACTGAAAACTGTTCATGTGGAATTAAAAGTCTCTCTTGTCTTTAGTAGAAAGCGGATTATATAGAATTGTACATTTATTCGATTTTGTGCATATTGATAATTTATTTAGAAATTTGTACGTTTCCAGAAAATTTAAGAGAAGTTATTAATTGAAATTTTGCATATTTCAAAATATTTCACATATTAAAAAATAAAAATAAATAAATATATCTTCACGCCTTTTACCCACTACTGGGTGTTGCATTTTGCCAGAGCAGATTTCGGTAAGTGATATATTTATTCGCGTGAAGTGCGGTTATCAGCCGTCAAATCACGGCCCGCAAAGATATTAATGGAGGAGGAGCCATTTACCCCATTTTCGTACTCTAATATTACATATTTTATTTTTAACATAAAAAAAATATTATACAATTATGGAATAATATTATTAACTATAATAGGAGAGATCAGTTTATGGGGTAGATGGCTCAGTGGTATCAAATCGGCTTGTGGATCTTGTCAACCCTGGTTCGATCCCCACGGCCGACAAACAATTTTCACCAATTTAAATTTACCCCTGTGGCTCCCTCTCCACTTATATCTTTGAGGACCGTGATTTGACGGCTGGTAACCGCATTTCACGCGACAAAATATATCACTTACCAAGATCTGCTTAGGCAGAGTGCCACACCCAGTAATGGGTAAAAGGCGTGATGATATATATATATATATCAAAAAGAGAAAAATTGAAATAGCATCTAAATTTCAACATGACTTCTTTTGAACTCTGGTCACACGGTCAAGCCAACTGGACGTATTTATGCGAGAAGAAGTACGAAAATAACCGAACATTTTATATTATGCGGAAATGGAGCGAGTTAATATCCAGATGCTTTCGGATTTTTGACATCTTGATTAATTCCCGTGTTATATTCATTTGAGCACAAGATGATTCAGTTTAAAAATCAAGGATCTGGTGCCAGAGAACTTGCAGAACAGGTTGTAATCTCAATAGGTTGGTACCATGGCATTTTGATTAAAACTTTAAATATGCATCTTGTTATGTTTGTTCCTTTACCATGACAATGCGCCTGCTAACTCAACCTTGTTATTTCGCTAATTTTGTGCCAGATATCTGATGACTCTTCTCCCACAGCTTCTCCACCCCCTAGACTTGGCGCACTACAATATTTTCTTATTCTAGAAACTGAAATTAGCACTGGAACGACGTAGCTTTGATACCACTGATAAAATTGAAACAAACTCGTTACAGACAATGCAGGATTTTTCAAAAGAAGCTTTACATGACTGCTTTGTGATTTGTCAACACCGCTAGGATATGTATGTGAGAGATGGGTACTTTGAAGGGGATAATGATCAACAATCTTGAAGGTGAACAATAATTTGATTTTAAATCAGTATTTTTTTAACAAACCGCGTATTTTTATGGGTAGTAATTTATTCATTTATGATTTTATTCTAAAGATAATTCCATTTTCTATGCAAACATGTAGAAATGATACTAATAGTTGATATAAAAACAATGTTTAATCTGCGGTGAAATATATATATATATATATATATATATATATATATATATATATATATATATATATATATATATATATTGATAGAAATAACTCTCGATCGTGTGGTACCAAAAATGTTTTAATTTAGCGATATTTACAAAAACATATCATCCGAAATCAGTATTATGTGCAGTATCTGCCATATTTAATTTATTTATTTAAGTATATAATAGACAAACGGTTTAGAAGGCCTCTTTTCTACCATAGTGGCCCAGTAAAATAATTGGTCGACATAATATTTTTGGCTAGAACTATACATACACCTTATTTTACACGAGTTACAGGACACTCTAGAAAACAGTATAAATTTCTTAGATATCAGTATTATTGACAATAAATTAAAAATGAAGCTGCGTTTATGTACAAGCAACTATAAGCGATAAGAGCAACCATAATAGCGAAGCGGCAAAAACAAATGCCTTAATTTGTATGCAACTGTATATATTGAGAAAAGCTTTAGTTAAATAGATATGCATTAAAGCATTAATTTTTATTTAATTTTACTTGATCAAATTCAATTAATTAAAATCAAATTATGAAAACGCGCCTCAATAGATTTTTGTCTTTAACTATTACCATAGTATATGATTTCAATCGTATGTTTAATTTTTTATGAAATAATAATTTTTATTCTGTTTGTAAACAAAATGTTATTATTTATGGTTGGTTGACATCGCAATTATATTTGTATTTTCCCAAAACATGAAAATGACAATGATATAAAAAATTCCCCATTTTATAACAAAATAATTTTATTTTTAGATATAACAGTGATGTTATTTGCGATTGTTTGATCATATTTTCTGATTAGTATTTGAACAGGTAATTTACATTTGGAAATAGGTACCGTCTCGTACTCTTTCAAGTCGTATATATAGACAGATTTTTTTAATGATATGCACAGTAGTAAACACAGAACAGCATCAGTATACAACATGAAATTGGTAAGTATTTTTTGCATTAATATAGTCGATATGGAACTGCACACAATAAAAGCACAATTTGCCCACATGTTGTTCTTATAGGTCTTAATTTTATTTCATACTTAATTATATTAAATGTTGATAAAACCAGTGTTTCAAAGTTAGTTGCTTTTAAATATTCGAAAATAATTGAATATTTATATATATATATATATATATAATCTAAAAAAGAAAGCTCTCACTTCTCAGAAATTTAAAAATGTGCACCTACACTATGTAGCAAATAATTATAAATTATTTTTTTACCCAGTAACAGGATAATATAGGGTTTGTTAACGGCAGTTCTTTATTTTTTGTTTTTTTTAAATATGGTTAAAATGAGATTATTAAAAATTAAGCACAATAATAGCTGAGATCAACAGTGTACTTTAATCGTAGGCATTATTGTCCGTTGAACTTCCGTGGTACCTTCATTGTTCAAATCCGACTAGTTTATTATTTTCTTCAAGATTTTCATCGATTTTGTTATTGTGATGTCTGTTGGAGATTAATCTAGTTGCTGGCAAGCGGTGTAACTAGGAAACGCGATATTTTTATTTGTTTACAATGTCGATTTGTTTATTTCTATCGGTCAAAAATATAATTGCAAAATATGAAATTGCCACTGATAGAAATAAATATTTTTTCTTCATTGGGTCTTGTAAAATAGAAATGATTGTTAAATTTAACCAGCGTCGTAGCTTTTGTAGTTGTCAAGATAGGAATGGTGGAAAATTTAAATTGAACATTCTATATAAAATCCCATTTTTTAAATCATTCTTGAGTTTCAAAATACAATTTTGCAACACGCTGTTTTGTCTCAGTTTACGATAAAGATTTTGTGTCGTGCGTATTATTAACAAAACAAGTATTTTAAATTATTGTAAACGGGAACAAGAGATATCGAAAAGAGAACGAGCGAAACAGATTAGAAATTTTACTGCAGTGTTAAATTTGAGATTATTTGTAATTTCAATCTATTGAAAATTATGCTGGACTTAAAAAAATCTGTATTTTATTAAACTTGATACTAAAGAAGATTAAAATTCAAAATTTACAAAAGATCGATTTAATCCTACTAGGAAAGAGAACTAAATCACGATTATTATTATTCTGATGACAAAGATTTCGAGTGTTGTAAAAAATATATTCGTCTGTAGATACCCAATCAATTTTCATATAACATTTATTGAAATATATACAGGATTTTATACTTTAAGACAACCAGAATCTCGCTAATTTATCTTATTTAAAATTTATTTTATACTCGTATAACATGATTTATACAGCAACAGGTCAGCTAATTGATGACTGATGTATATTTATAATATCGTTTCAGATTCAGTACTATTTCATATAAATATTTAACTGTCAATTACAAATAAAATCATAAAAAATCATAAAATAATCAATATGTTACATTGTTAAAAATAAAATAGTGGGTACTTTAGTGATGTCCTATTAATTAAGTAATTAATTTTTATGATATAACAAAAATAAAGAACATTTAATAAGAATTTATTTACATTAAAATAATTTTATAAATACTCAAAATGACTCTAAACCTCATCAATACATTTTTGTGCCTCTGCCCAAATACACCGAACTTGCTGCTGATTTAGGAAATAAGCTATTTCTGAACGAATTTGAGGTATACAAAACTAGTGTATTTAGATTAATAAATAAAAATAAATGGGGTACGTGGCTCAGTGGTATCGAGTCGGCCTGTGGAATTGAGAACCCGGATTCGATTCCCACAGGCGACAATTTTCAACACGTTAAAACTACCCCTGCGGCTCCCCTTCCACTAACATCTTTGGGAGGCGTGACTTGAAGTCACGCGAAGAAATATATCCCTTACCGAGATCTGCTCCGGCCGAGTGCTATACTCAGTAATGGGTAAAAACCGAGATTATATATTTATTTATTTATTTTACAAAAAATGGATTGATTAAATGCTCTAAATAATAATAGCTGCCATTGTCTTAGTTAGTTGTTTTATTTCGACGCATGGTTTCCTATTATTATTTTTTTTTTCAGTTAGGGCATAGTGGAAGTGCCAGCCATTGTATTTTTTAATAATGTTTGAATTACTTTTCAAATTTGTACAACAATATAGTAAGTTCTATTTGAAATTGCAAAGTAGACATTTTTAATTATTAGTAAACCGGAAACTAGGTATATCATGAATGTACATTCGTCATCAATTAGCTTATATGTTGTTATTTAACTCACGTTATATAAAATAAATTGCTTCTTTATTAAATAAGCGAGATAGGGTTCTCTTAATATACAACACCCTGTAGGAAATCTCGGTATGTGATATACTACTCACTTGAGTTACGGTGGCCAGCCGTCAAATTGTGACCCCCAAAAATTTTAATGGTGTGGGAATAATTGGAGTATTTTAATAGGGAACACAGTTAATCGAACTCGAGGTCTCAAATTCTCGACGTGATTCCATTTGGTTATCTACACCATTAACATTTACTTTGAACTTTTTATCATTAAAACATGTAAACTATTTTCAATTAAACAGAACTTCTAATCCAAGTATTTTTAAACATATTTTTAATTTCAGGGTGTAAATTTACAAAATTAAATTTTTATAATTTTTATTTTTTTATGAAATTATATATATAGATATATATATGTATATATATATATATATATATATATATATATATATATATATATATATATATATATATAAATTCACGAAAAAATACTCTATTGAATAAGCCTAAAAATATGTCTAATCCCATTTGAAAAAATATAACTGTGTTGTAACTATCACTATTTAAAAAAAAAAAATTCTTTAAGCAGATGTCCCTCCTGGTCTTCTATAACTTTGCTTTATAATATTTTTGTAACTATAATAATAAAGAAAATATAGGAGGTGGTTGATTTCGCTGTTACAGCCTATATATATATTATGGTCTTTCGGCTACTTTTTCATTTTAAATATTATCAAGCCCTGGCTCACAGCCAACTTACAATTTTAAACACATTCAAATTATCTCTGTAGCGCTCCCACCACTAACATATTTAGCGACCGTGGTTTGACAACTGATAACCGCTCTTCCGCATTCCATGTGAACACACTCAGTAATGGGTAAAAGGCGTGATGATATATTTGTTTATACTGATTTGACTAATTTCATTCTATAAAGTAACAGTAATTTAATTTTAATTTAATAGATTTTCATCTTCATCTGTCTGAGCATCGTCATGCTTCAAGCAACATCAGCCCCAGTCGTAACAAATGAAGAGATTGAACATAACTTAAAAGTTCATTCTTCACATCACGATTCTGAAAATCGTCATCCAAAGAATGATAAACACGATGACCGTCACTGTAATGACGACAAAAATGATCACAGCCATCATCACAAGGATCAGAGAATGCATTGTCAGCATGACAACAAGAAGCACGATTCCTCTGAAGAGCGATATGAAAACTGCCATCATCATCATCATCATCATCATCACCATCACCATCAGTAGCAGCGACAAGCATCAGTATAAATACTTTTCGGAAAGATACGATTAACACGATAAAGATTGTTATAGATGTCTGTCAATTAACGAGACTGCAAGAATAGTTTATGCTTTATTGTTTGTTTATGTACCAATATAAGTAATATTAAAATAAAAAATTATATTATTATTATTAACTTCCACATATATTAAAAGATTAATTGAATTTCCTATAAATTCATCCACGAACCTCACTGTTTAAATGATCCTTAGACGTACTACCAAAATGTTTGTATGTTTCTAACTAACAAACATTTCTATTTGTATCAAAAAAAATTGGTAGACAAGTCAGTTGTCCATATTTTTTTTTTGAAGCATTTGTCTCTAAAATAATTTTATATTAGGGAACAGATGCCAAAATCGTAGTGCCTAAGTGATTTTTTATTTTATTTATAAATCAACCTCAATCAATCAATTTGTAAGAATATTAATGTTTATAGGTTGATGATTTATAAACACTTATCTTTACGAGTTCAACCTAGAAAAATACATATGTTTTAGTCACATTATAATAAAATGTAAAATAGTGAATGTTTTAGTCAAGACCGCAGGTCGAGACAAAACAGTCATTCGAACGAGCAAGAATTTTGCCCACGATATACAAACAACATTTTTTCTACAACTGACAAAAAGAATAATACAACAATTATTGACTTATTTAAGTAAATTGAAGGAAAACTATCAACAATAATATGAATGATACTAGTGATGTGTTGTAACGAATGGAACCTGACAAAAAATATATAATACTCATTTTGCACTCTAGGGTGCAAAATACGCGTTGTCATAGTAATGTAAATGATGAAAAAATCAAGTATTTCGCGTATTGAAATTAGTGAAAAAATGTGAACTTTTTTGACAGTTGTAGAAAATAGTTATTTGTGTATTCAGAGCGGCTCACGCTGCAATAATGCAAGAGGAACAACGACAATTTACGCTCGTATTACACACATAATTTTTACGATTGTACCTTAAAATTATTTAAAAATGTATACATACTGAAAATAAATTCATTCTGTCAACTGTCAATATGACAAGTTTCTGTTTTGTTTGTATACCTGGTATCTACTGAAATAAGCGAACATTTAATATCTTTTTCGCGCGTTTCCAATGGCAACGCGTGTATTTAAAGTCTTTTTCCCGCGTTGCCATTGAAGACGCGCGATAAAGATATTTTTCGATTGTTCCACAGAAAACGTCAACTTTACGATGTCAAATGAGAGCGTAATTTTCAACTTTTCATAGCAATCGTAGAAAAAACTGTTTTAGACAACCTGTCTCCCAGATCGTACTGCTCTGTTTCCAAATTCATACTTATATGAATCTCAGATCATTGTACCCTAATTGCAAAAATTGACAATGTACTTAATACTGACGAGCGGCCGGCTGTACAAAAACGAGTTACTCAACGCGGGCTCAACAACATTACAAAATCCCTCTTAAACTTAGATTGGTCTATGTTTTACTTAACCGACACTGATCCAAACTCTTTGGCACAACAATTCGTAAGTACCTTGACCAAATGTATTTGTTCAAATTTACATTACGTTAAATCGCAATCCAACTCCCCATATATTAGTTGGTTTAATGACAGCTTACGTATGATGAGAGATAAATTATCTCTATTGAAACAAATAGCGAATGTCACTCAAATCCAACACATTTTTATGTCTTTAAAAATTACAGAAAAAAATATCAATATGAAATTAAAGCTGCAAAGAAAAAAGCATACAGTAATCATATCAAAAACTCAAATAATAAATATAAAACTTGCTGGAAACTCATCAATTATAAGAGGAAAATCTACAAGTAAATAATTCTCCAAACTTCCTCAGTAATGAAATTAAATTGTTTTTTTGCCCAAATTGCTGATACTGTAATTAATTCTCTTCCTTCATCTGACTTAAATATTGATGAGCTACTTAATAACATAAATACACCATGCAAATCATTTGTCTTAACCACTGTTACTGCAAACGAAATAAAATCTATTATTATGAATCTCAATAACTCTGCATGCACGGATTTGTACGAAATGAACAGTAAAATTTTGAAACACATCGCCGATATTATAGCCTCACCTCTTGCTGCTCTCATCAACTTTTCCTTAAGCTGTGGAATTTTCCCAACAGTATTTAAAATTTCAAAAGTAGTACCTGTATATAAAAAGGGAGACAGCTCCGTTATGGATAACTATCGACCTATCTCGATTATTCCAATTTTAGGAAAGGTTTTTGAAATAGTAATAAACAAACGACTACGTAACTATCTTGAAAAATATTCCTTGTTAAATCAAAGTCAATTTGGTTTCCGCAAATCAAAATCTACAATCCAAGCAGTTCATCAAGTGGTGATGGAAGCAGTTCAAGCTTTTGAAGAAAACAAGTCTACTGCAGTTACCCTGCTGGACTTGTCAAAAGCTTTTGACTGTGTCTCACATAAATTACTAATCAAGAAGCTTGAATTCTATGGCATTAGAGGTCTTCCTCTTGAATTGTTAAAATCTTATTTACAAAATAGGAAACAGTGTGTTACATTAAATAATCAATTATCTGATCCTATTACTATTACACATGGAGTTCCCCAGGGATCCGTTTTAGGCCCTATTCTGTTCATTATTTATATAAATGATCTCTTTTATAAGCTGAATGTTGGGAAATCGATATTATTTGCTGATGATACAACCTTGATAACATCACACAAACAGCTGTCCCAATTGCAAAACTTAATGAACCAATTAGAACTGGATGCGGAACACTGGTTTACAGCAAACAATCTTAAACTTAATAGTGAGAAAACTCAAAGACTATTATTATCTCTGACCTCAAATAATGAAAACGATAATCCAGTCAAAATCCTAGGAATATATCTTGACAGGTCTCTGAATTGGTTACCCCATGTTGATTATTTGTGCAAACGACTCTCGTCAGTCATTTTTTTGTTTCGAAATTTAAAAAATATATTCAATATCGAGTCTCTACGAGTAATATATTTTTCACTGTTCCACAGTCATATATCATATGGAGTTACTATCTGGGGTAACTCCTCTCATTCTGTGAAAATTTTCAGACTACAAAAGATATTAATAAGACTAATAATAATCAAAATAATAGAGAACATTGCTCTCCACTTTTTATTAAATTAAAAATTATGACTTTGCCTTGTCTATATATCTATTCCACAATTTTGGTAATACATGCTAACAAACATTCTTATCAAACTAACAGTGACATACATCGCTATAACACTAGAAATGCGAATGAATTAAAAACACCTCGTTTCAGGCTTCAAAATTCAGCAAGAAATTCGACTAATCTGTATTTATATAACCATTTACCTGATACTATCAAAATACTACCACTCAACAGTTTCAAAAATTGTTTAAAGAAATACCTCATATCTAAATGTTTTTACTCTGTACATGAATTTTTATCCTCTCCTTGTATAATCTAATATAATTTTCTCATTGTTAATTCTAAAATGAACTATTTAATAACAATCATATTTTTTAAATTTAATTTTATGGATGTGTATGAATTTATATGTATATTGACTTGTCATAAATGTATTTAACATAGAAAATGATCAAATAAACTATACTATACTATACTACTATAGTGGTATATTAGGAATGAGGATCATATAAAATTTGTTTTTAAAGTATGAATTTATTTTATATATACCTTAACAATAAAATATGTTGTATTACAGTAGCGACTCGATAATAGGCTCATTTTCCAAATACGCGCAAGCCTATAAATTAAACTCCGGACAAGGTATAGAAGTCGTTAATAATTTAGTTAAATATTTTACACACCATTGTATACCAGAACAAATCATTTCGGACAACGGACTAGAATTTAAAAACTCTGTCGTTAAGGAACTATTAGAACTACACAAAATTGACATTCATTTTATTTGCAGCATCCCGATTCTAACGGAACGATTGAACGTTTTCATTCTACCCTCATCAAACACGTTCGATTGTTTAATAATCAAAACGAATATAAACCCTAACCCATTGAATCCAAAGTAAATTACTCTCTTTTGGCATATAACAACACGATTCATTCCGTTACAAAACTTAAATCATATGAAAATCACTACCGACCATCTAGATACAGAATCACCTTTTAATATTGACTTAAATAAACAACTTATAAATAATTATATACAAAATCATAAAAATAAAACAAAATTACTTTACGGAACAATTATTGATAAATTAAAAGGGAACAAGGAAAAAGTGATTGGTAAATTTAATGAAATTAGAGAAAATTTGCCCGAGATATCGGATACAGTATATGTCAAAAATAAACAAATACAGCAAAAAAACTAAGAATAAACACTAAAAACTGGCCAATTAAAGCCAACTCATGGTAATACAGTAGAAAAAATACATCTTTCTAACATAAAACGACCTCGACACAAAACTTCCAGGCTGTTCGTATGCGGGCGAGGAGCAATCATAAGAAACATAACAGAAAACATTGGAATCCTTCCCATCAACCTAGGCCCCGCCAAGCTTGCAAAAACTACACACACATTCATACACTACTATAATCTCAAACCCCTTCGAAATCAAAACACTAAAATCAACAATTTCTAATAACACGCAGTATCTCCATGAAAATATTATATTTTATCCGAACCAGTATAGGTTAAAATTACCAACATTGGACTACATTCTAGTCACCGAAATAAACGTGGCCTCATAGATGAATTTTCAAATCCATAACTTGAAATTTGGACGCCGAAGATGGCAAAAGATATAATGATATTTTAGCATATATACAATAAAATGAGGATAATTTAGAAAATCAAATTAAACTAGCGTATTCAGTAAACCACCAAATTATCATAAATTTTAATAGAACAATTATTGACATTCAACATAATGAAGAAATATTATAATCTAAAATTTTACATCTTTCAAAAATAATAAATAATATGCATATCGAGGACATTTTTTATAACAAAAATATTTACGTACCAGCTAATTATGCTATATAGTTCGGTCCTCAATATCCTACAACATGTTAAGAACTCTATTACCTTCTGTAAATTAAGAATCCTACATCCGAATATATTACACCCTCTTGATTTATTGTCAGACCTTAATAAAGTATCCAAATTCTATCATGCACAACTGCCATTCGAGTCTAGATAGGAAAATTTACTTGATTTTGAATCCTTGTTAAAAATTAATTGTAAAGTGAAACCTACACAAGTTATTTATTTTATTTCCACCCTAATCAACTTTCACAAAAAGATCGAAATATTTAACTTATATCCTATTTCAACAAAATATTGTTCAGATTTTGTTACATTCATACAAAATATCTTCTAAAATCGGAAACAGAAATTATCCCTTTGAATGACATGTGTGTACGAGCAAATATATGACAATATCCTAATAAATATCACGCATACTTGTCTTTTCCAAGAGCAGACTTCAAACCACTGCCATTATACAAAAATAAACTGAATAGAAAACCACGTTGAATTCATTCCAGAACTCAACAAATACCTGGCCGTCTTCCCTAAAGAAGAAAATGTAGTAATTAAATGCCCACTGGCATCAAACCGTTAGTAGGAATTTACTTAATAAACAACGAGGACAATTGCGAAATTTACTTTAAAGAACGAAAATTGGTATTTTCAAATAAAATTCAAGGACGATCATTACTATTACCTAAAGTAAACTTAATAATTCAAACACAACATATTACAAACTTCTCTATTAATCTAAATCTATTAAATCTTAATGATATCTTCTTTAATCCTATAATCCCTATAAAAGAAGAATAAATCAACATTCATATTCCCAGTATTTGGTCTCTGGTACTATACATCATCATTGCGATCACCGCCGGCTACTTTTCAATAAAATCGATAAGAACAAAAAGAGCTGCAAGGTCCTGTTCAAGAAAGAAACCATCCGAAATTCAGTCAGAGGACATCGAACTTCAATTTCCAGGAGAAGCTCAATTCTAAGGAGGGAGGAGTTATAGTGTTCCACTCACCACCAAACTGCTGACATAGACACCTTCCCCCGAACGTGACATTAGTAATATGTAAAGTTCTTTAGTATATAGACGTATAATGTTAGTTAGTTCAGATTCAGACTTAGATGTAGAAACATATTTAAATGTTATACTCAACTAAATCTGTTATATATAATTCTGTGTAAATCTATGGGTCTTATAGATTCGTAAATCAGTAAATGATGAACAAAATCGCAACAAAACGTATGACTTGAAGACAAATTTCCTACTAGTCAACAAATATTGATGTGATTTTATTCATTATTTATAGATTTATGGATCTATAAACTTATAGATTTAATACAGAATTCCACAAGTTCCTGTTGTACAGCATATATAAATAAATAAATAGTTCAGAAATTATTTGAAGACACAAAAATTGATCGAACATCTTGTGACCTATATATTCGATAAATTTTTTTGTTTTCAAATAATGTTCAAAATAATATACCACTAGAACAAAACAATAGCTTTAAAATCAAATCAAACTTGCTTGATTAATTTTTTTTTTCGAAAATATATTTATTTGTACATGTTGGATATTAGATCGTCTTAAAATAAAGAATCTGGCAAAAATACGAAGTCGACTGCTGCCAGTCTATTATAAAGGTAAACAATTATTAAATAATATTTTTTATAAGTATATTTCAAACAATATAATCAGTATTATAAACAAATTTAAAACAAAGAAGAACCTTAATTTATATTAGAATAATAGATAATAGTACATAAAAATTACAGTTTGGTGAGGGCGTCAAGAAGAATCTGAATTTCCACACTTACATTTCGCACTAAGTCTTCGATTTGTGGTTTAGAGTCCAAGATGTCAATACTCTGCGTATATGCATTATATCGCACTCCAAATGCTCTGGGAATTGTGTGAGCATATTTACTGAAAACAAATCATAAATTATTACACATACATATTCGTAATTAAAACCAAATTAAAATTTATCTCTATAAGTATATTTTGTATTACAAGTGTATTTATTGTATTTATTTAATGTCATTATAAAGCAAATTGTAGATAAATTTAACATACAAAATGTAACATGATAAACAGACCATAGGTAATTAGCATCAGTTTTTCCATGCGCAAAAGTGGCAAGTTAATTTGAGACAAGAATGCTTCAAATACAAGAGGTAGAGAATTCAAATGTGCATCAGTATAACATTTTGTTTTGCACCTTTTGCAACCTAAATAATTGAATTTAATATTTTATAAGTATTACTTTTTTATAATAATAACCGTGGAATTGAAACAAAATAAATAAAAACATGATATTTTAACAACCACTGAAAATATAAAATTGCTTGACAACAGCGCAAATTTATGTAATCTAGTTTATTTCAAATTACTATTATTTATTATATTTCGGAATTTTTATAAAGAATACAGCGAAGAATTCGCAGAAGAATCCTAAGAAATTGTTAATACAGATTCTGCATTTTTTTTTTTGTTTCATTGTACTCTATTGTATTTCGCATATTTTTGACAGTTAAACTGTGAAAATAATAAAAACTTTTTAGAAGAATAATGTGCACATTATTACTCTAGGGATAAAATGTTTTACGTCTGCCCCGATTTTTATATTATAGAAACGGTCAAATACTCCCGACCGTAAAAAAACAATGTTATTTAAGATACAAGTGCAAAAAGTCATGCTTTACTGCATGAGTGGGTAAATTTATAACACAAGTGAAAGCGAGTATTATAAAACACACGAATTCAATAAAGAAATTGTTTATACGTGTCTGACAAAGTTTCATCTATGATTGTGCAAATTTAAACACATATAGGTTTTCTTGACTTACTTTAATATAATAATTTCATGATAACAGAACTTACGTTAGAGTGCCCTGATGGGTATGTTGTTTAGCAACTATTTAATTTTTTTTGTTTGAAAGTAAATTCATCATATTATATTTCAAAGAGAAATTTAAATTAAAAATCGAAGGGAAGGTAAGATGGTAGTGATTTGGTATATCTCTAGAAGTGACTGAGGTTGCACATATGGCGATAATAAATTTAGTTTAAAAAAATAACGACAACAATATCAAATAGTGTACAAAAATTCAAGGAATGGTGCATTTTAATGAAAGCGAAAATGTTTACAGAAAACGTGTTTCTTTAATTTCATTTAACTATCTTGTTTTTGATCAGAGTATTCTAAAGACTTCACTGGTGGTAGAAAAAATATATCGACATTATATGATTTTTTAAGTTAACAATGTTTATGAACCGACAGTCTATTCTTTTATTTAATTTTTTTGAAATAAAAACGAATTTTTTGCATTAAAAAGTTTTACACGATCGTAGATAAGAAATATTTTATTCATTTCGAGTAGTCGTTGGTAAAATTTTGTAAATCACACGTCTGTTGAAGCATATTTCAGCATTAGTGTGATTACATGACTCGGTCCGCGATCTTATCTCTACTAGTAACATAAATAATTGACATTTATTTATTTTTATGAGACACTGTATATTTCCAATAGCTATTATACTCACATCATCTTTTCCTTGGCATCTTCGAAACTCTCTGCGATGTAGTAAATGGGCTGGTATTCAGTGATGGGGTACTTCTGCAGGGCAGTTTTGACGGGTTCGAATGGCCTCAGCTCAGGTTTACCGCTGAGGGAATACTGAAGTTCACCATATGAAGACAATAATCCGGCGCCATATGCCTTCAACTGTCCGTCTTGACGACATAAACCGAATTCAACAGTAAACCAGAAACACTAAAAATATCAAAATAAAATAAAATAAATAAATCATCACGCCTTTTACCCATTACTGGGTGTGGCACTCTGCCTAAGCAGATCTCGGTAAGTGATATATTTTTTCCGCGTGAAATGCGGTTACCAGCCGTCAACTCACGGCCCCCAAAGATATTAGTGGAGGGAGTGCCACAGGGAAAGATTTAAATTGGTGAAAATTGTTTGTCGACTGTGGGGAGCGAACCAAGGTTCTCAAGATCCACAGGCCGACTCGATACCACTGAGCCACCTACCCCATAAAATAAATATGTTACTAAATCGCAATCTTATTATATATTACATATTTTTTCTTAGATATATTTGAATATAACTAATAGTGTTAATTTTATAAATACGTATTTAAGAAGCTGTTTATTTATTTAATATTAAGTTAATTTTACATTAAACTTTAAAAATATCCCTATACAATTTTGAGCAGTGTATATATAATATACATATATATTACTTACAGTGGCCAGCTTTTCGATGTAGTCGTCCGGCGCGCCAAGTGATGCAAGCCCAATCTCCTGTGAGAACTGTGCGAAGGCGGGGTCGGCGAACAACGGCACGTGGCCTAGCAGTTCATGACAAACATCTGGTTCCGGTGTATATAGCGGTCGACTGCCATGGCGGATGTATTGCGTAGAGTGAAACACGCGGAACGCTAGGCCTGCCAGGAAGTCACGAGACGATAGCAGTCCTGCCACTGGCCGCAAACTGAACCCCGTGCAGTCTAGAACAATATCAGCATGCAGTTGTGGAGTTGTCCGAGGTATCAGGAACTCAATATTTATCATGAATTTTACTATTTTTCTTAAATTGCATAAGCTTGATTAATTTTCTACATTGTATAACTAGTAGCATGTAATTATCGGGAACAGGTTTTTTTCGGTAACATTGCGAAGAAATGTTTAACGATGTAAATATCATATAAATATTTTATTACAAAAATAGTGAATATACCTTTGTTCACATTTCAAAATCACCTTTATCATTAAATTTTATTCCAGAAAAAAATTCTCTTTAGCATCAAATTTTTTCAACAATTTCGAAATCAACGAATGTCAATATATTTGTATTAAATATTAGTCACTGTCTTTTGCGACAGTAGTGCTTAGTTAGCGTTATTTTGAGTCACTGATCCCATGTAATGTGAAATAAAATGTTTGGCAGTGCTCCTGTGTTTTGATAAATATTTAATATAAGAATTAAATTATTTACATTAAAATCTGATTAAATAAAATATTTAATATTAACATATTTCAATTTAAAATTAAGGTTGGTAACACAATGAAATGAGATGAGAGTCGGGCAAAGATCTAGCAGAGTTGTGTGGAAAATAAAATGATGTCCTATAGATTTTTTGTTGTAACTTTATATTAACATTAAGCAACATTTAAAATGAAGTTTTCTCTTATTTTATAAATTAAAATTGCGCAGAACAACAGGGTATGGGCCCAGGAAAATAAGAAAATAGGAAACAATAAATTGTTTAATAATGAAGAAATAAAATAAAGGTAAAATGACGTCAAACGAAGAATTTAGAATACCAAAGTTAGAAGAATCATATTATTACCCATGGTCAATTATAGTGAATGCAGCATTAATTCAGAAGCATTGCTGGAAAACAAATAATCCGGGTTATGGTGCAAATTTTACCATTGATCAAAACAACAAAGACCAAAAGGCTCCTTCATTCTTGTTATGGTCAGTTAATAAAAATTATCTAGAAGATATTGGGGACTCTTTTAGGTCAGCAAAAGAAACTTAGAATATATTTTTAAAAAGAATTACATACAGTATTATTGTTAAAAGAAACGGTAACTATTTAAAAAATATATGGCATGACTATTCAGGAATATCTATTAAAAATTCAAGATATCAACAGAAAGGTATATAAAGCTAGTATTATTTTTCCAGATAATAATAATAATAATAAAAAAAGATAATCTTTTAGCATGTTTCTATTTAATGAGTTTAGCTATGAGCCAATACGAGGGATTGGTTAGAAATCTCGTACAAGTAGAAAAATATCTCCGTTTTCCTAATTTTTTATTTTAAATCAAATGTCCATTGAACGTTGCAATAACAACCAGTGAAAGAAAATAAACAATTTTAGTTTTGTATGTCGCTGAAAACTTTAAAATTTAATTATTAAAATGGAAATTGATGAATAAAAATTCATTATGCCGACTGTAAAAAAAATCTTGTGTGTTTCTTGCACTAATATATGTTTTCGATATCGATAAAATGCCGTGCAATGTAAAAATATGGCAATAACCTCTCAATCGGCAATGTACCATTTTGCGCTCTTAATACACAAATAACTATTATGGTTTGCATCAATCAGCTAGAAACTGGAATAAGTTTGTTTATGAAAAGTTTATGAAATTGGGACTCAACACATCAAATAGTGATGCTTGTGTCTACTACAACAGAGAATGAAATTTAATTATTGGTATCTATGTAGATTTAATACACACCGGAGAAGAAATTTAAAAATCTGAAAAAAACAATTTACAATATACTCTCTATAAAAATTGAAAGGCTTTATATTGCAAAAATTAAATTATGCCAAAGTACACATATAAAACGAATTTTAAATGAATTTAACATTAGTCAGTTTAAAACAGTTACAACTCCATTTTAAATGTAGAGCGATATTGAAGAATCCGAAACTTTCGACGAAAATACTTCTAAACAAGCAATACTTTATATTGCCAATAGTAGCAGACCCGATATTTCTTTTTCATTATCTCATATGAGTCAATTTAATAATAAAGTGGATATAGTTAAATTATTTTTAACGAACTTGGAGTGGTGATCTTACCAGATTTATGTCTGATATTTTCAATGTTTTATGATAATCATCAGTTTAACTAAAAACAATGTCATATTTAGTGAATCAAAGCATAAAGATATGGTTCAGAACAATAAAATACGTTTTGGTTATGTACCTTCGAGTATTAATTTAGCAAATATTTTTACTAATTATTGTCAGGTACTAAAACTCTAATATTGTACTCAGATTTAAAATCATAAATATGCTATTCTTTGAGTTACTAGTTTAATTAGTTTTGGAACAAAGTGCAAACATCTCAAAAAGTATTGTTTCGATTAATATTTAATATTGACATATTTGGATTTTAAATGACATGAGATAGTGTGATATAGATTTTTTTAATGTATCGTTATGTTATCATTAAACATTTAAAATGAAGTTTTCTCTAATTTTTATTAATCAAAATTGCATATAACAACATCCACCACTTGCATTTTGTCGTATGAGTTTCAAAGAAACTAGATAGTTTAAGGAATTGATTATATCACAGCTGGATGTATCATTTTTCTGTTAATAGGCTACCAACACTTTACCACATCAACTGAAAATTCTATTCAAAATAACTTAATTTGAAAATTTCCATAAGTTTAAATTTTATATAAGTTCGACAAATTTAATTATATAAATTATATTTAAATGTAGTTTACTAATTTGCCAAATTTAATACATCATTTAATTAAGTAGGTGCCTAAGAATTATAGAGTACATAGCACAGTGGAATCCGACAAAGTTTAATCCACATTAAAATTACTCCTCCACCACCTTTGGAGATCGTGAGTTGATGGTTGTTACTCATTGGATATAAGTTATCTGTTTTTAAAATTTTTTTACAAAAAAACTAATTTTAAAGTTATAATATTAAATAAACTAGATAATTCTACATAATGCTTCGTATACAACGCGTTATGGAACTCGGCCTTTTTAAATGCCTTGCTTCGCTACGCTTATTCGGCTCTAAATTGGGCTCGTCCATAAAATCGTATATTATTCTTGTTACATAAATAATTATTATATAATATTTAACTGTAGATATATTAATTAATTTATGCATTTTAAATATATTATCCGAAAATTATTCAGACATATTTAGCGAATGGAACAAGTTCTGATAATTGAAGGCGTCCAGAAAAATTGACTTGAAAAATATAATATTGTTTAGCGATTTCATTTTAATTACTCTTCGCAATTGAGTTACCTAAATATTTATTTAAACAAATACATTTTTCATCAGTTGTCCTATGTTACCAAGTACCAGGTACCTGTTAATATTATATTATCGATTTATTTGTCTCTTGATCTAGATAAATCTTACAAACAAATTTTGACTGAATTTATCTTAAAAATAGCAACAAAATGGTAATTTTGAGAAAATTAAGTCTTTTATTTCTATTGATTGATCTTGTTCAGTAAATAAGTGCAAAAACTGTTTAATTTTTCAGATGCTACGTAATTGTTTAAAAGAGCAGTATAATTATGATTAAAGTTAACCTTTTAGAAAGTTGGAGATATCCTCCAGCTGCGGGATGTTGTCTTCCCTGTAGCCGCAGTTCTCGACGAGGAGTGGGAACACGTGATTGTGCTCCTTGCAAGCATGCGTGGGATAGAGTAGGGCCAACTGGCGGAATACAGCGCCCCATGTCTCCACCTCCTCGGCCGTGTAGTCCACGTGCGGCAGCGGTTGGCCGTGACGATGGTGATACGCGATGTCGGCGAAATATTTACGTCGCTTCCGGTACACCTCGTCCGTGAAACCAGGGTGGTCGGAATCCAGCTCGGCGCCGTAACTGAGGATCTGATTGGCGAAGCGGTCCAAATCGCGAATGCGTCGAGGAAACCATGGCACAGTATCTGTTAATTATAAATAGAATTTATTATCATACAATAGATCTAATTGTTACTAAAAGAGAACTTACATATTATGTTATTTATACTCTAAATTTGAATGTTAATATGTAATTTATGCTCAGTTTTATATTCAACTGACATGTTTCTGCCTGTCAAATATAGGAGAATACATATAATTTATATTGCTGTTATTTAACAGTTATTTAATAATCGATTGATTAATTGAACATTATACATAAAAAAGTTTTCATTTTTTAGTTCAAAACTTATTTACTAATATCTGTTTCCCCGTTGTATGTTTTTTGTTTAAATCGGTTTTTATGTTACAGATATTAATTGTTATTATTTTTATTATACAAATATTTAGAAAAAAATGGAAAGAAATTGTGTGTTGTATAGTTATTACGTGTCTAAATAGATATCTAATCATAAAATTGTATGGCATTATGTTGTTCATGTATTGTTAAAAGAAGTATAAAGGAGAATAAATGATATTAGAAAAGTGGTGGAAAATAATTTCTACAATAACATGGTGCAGAAATTTGTATTAAAAATCAAACTATATCACTAAATGCCTCGCTGTACAATATTGACTATAGTTAATTTATTAAACATATTCAGTGAAGAACAACATTATTTGCTTGTTACTAGTCATAACAGGAACATAATCTCAATTACAGATCACGAAGCCTACAGCTAATAGTGGAAGTCGAATCACTCAGACACGATCGTTTTTTTTTTAAATATAAGTTGAAGTAAGCGAGATTTGAACGCACATCTTTTTGTTTGGTAGTGATAAATTATGTCTAATGGGTTACGATTATGAAAATTAATTAGGTTTATAAACCTTTATTGTCCCGGTAATTCCTCGATATGATATTGAAGTATTCGCATTGGTCCCGGAGCTCAGCGATACAGGCGCCCAGGTCTCCACTAGGTGCACACTCCACCATGAATTCGTAGTGGTCAGGGCTCCGGGCGCTGCTGCGCGATTCAATGTGGATCAGGTCTACGCGGTGAGCGGCGAACGTCTTGAGTGCGCGCGCAAGCATTCCCGCCTCATTCTGCGATCCGGGCGAAAACACCAGGCAAGTGGATTTTGCACTGTCACGGCCCTCCTTAATGTAGTTGCCACCAGACATCAACGTAGGCTGCAGAACAAACAAAACACTTCATTTTTACACTCAAAATTCAATTGCGTCGTCATTTCATAAATTTTCACATTTTTAAGTGACTCTAACGTACTAACATTATTTCGTAATTAGGTAAATACGACTATGGATATAGATGCTATTTTATCTTTCTACAATTTTGTTAAAAATTTAAGTATTTTAAAATTCAACTTCTTTTAACTTTACGTGCATAAATATATCACATTATGAGATCTGCTGCGCGCCAGTACCACACTCAGTAATGGGTAAAAGGCGTTTTGATAGGAACATTATTTTTTTGTTTTTATTTTCTTCTATGTAGATACATATGATTTAAGAATTTTATAATGTCATGCTAAAATATATACGAGTATAAATTGTTTATTGTTCTATATAATTACGTAGCATTAATATTTGTGACATAATTTTCGATAAATACAAAAAAAAACATGAATGTTCTGCTTACTTTTTATTTTAATTATTTTGCAATTGTGATTACAAAAATATTTTGAAATATATTGACGAAGGAGATAAAAATTAAGACGTCACATATTTCTCAATATTTAAAGATTAGGAACTATACTTTTAAAGATCATATTAAAAAATATTCTGAACAAATAACATTTATTTTGATAACTGTTAATATGTGAGCTAAAAAGTTAAATAATTAAATAGAACACTCAGAGACGGATTAATGATTTTGCTGCTCTTGGGCTAGAAACATATTTAAATTAATATAGAAACATCTAATTCCTCTAAAACAAGATCTTTGTATTTGGGCAAGAAATCATTAACAATGCTCATTTTAAATTATACTGTTCTTCTATTTAAATTAAGAAGTTACAATAATTACAACAATTAAACAATATGTATTAAAAATTATAAACGGTTAAAAATGTATGTATTCCTATATTAAAAGCATATGAATAAGTAATTTAGAGACATTTATTACTAACATATTATGTAAATACAGATTAAAAACAATTTTTGAATAAAAATAAATCAATTAATTTTACTTAAATTAAATTTCACGGTCTTAAATGGGTTATTAATATTTTAATGTTTTCCTAAAATTTTCCTACGTATGAATTGTTTTCTTGATAATTTAATTTGAACATATTTACTCACAAATAATCTATAAACTATTGTTAGCATTTTTTTTTCTATTTACAACTGGTTAAGGGATAAAAATAGTTATTTGTGTATTAAGAGCGTAAAGTGATTCTTTGTTACTCGAACACGGTAATTGCAGCGCGTGCCAAAGGCGAGAGCTGCAATAGTGTAAGAGGAACAAAGACACTTTACGCTCGTAATACACACATAATTTTTTCTACGATTGCATCTTAAAATTATGAAAAAACGTATTCGTACTGAAAATAAATTCGTTCTGTCAACTGTCAATATGACAAGATTCTGTTTTGTTTGTATCCCTGGTAACTATTGAACTAAGCGCGCATTTAATATCTTTTTCGCGCGTTGCCATTGGAGCGCGTGCATTTAACGTCAACTTTTCATAGCAATCGTAGAAAAATAAATATATAATCACGCCTATCACATACTCTACCATAGCAGATCGTGGTAAGTGATATATTGACTAGAGGAGGAGCCACACAAGTACTTTTAATGTGAAAATTGTTTGTCGGCAATGGGAATCGAATCCGAGTTCTCAAATCCACACTACGGCTCGATACCACTGAGTCACCTAATGAGGGTAATTAATAATAATATAGGTATAGTACAAATATAAACACGATTAGTGAAAAATTGTTTAATTTTAAAATATCTTAACCAAAATCCAAACTGTACATTGAGTTCAATTTTCAAAATTGAGATCTCGAGAAGCTAAAAAATATGGAATTTTCATTCAATTTGTGAAAAGAGCCTCACTTTAGTGATTTTTTACCCCAAAAATATGTATAGGTCAAAAAATACTCTCATGTTCAAAAAATTGATTTAGATTAATACTCATAATACGAGATAGATTTTTTAAAATGTTTACTCAGTTTTTTACGTCGCTCATTATCGAAATATGACACAAATTTAATCATTTTTAAGAGAAAAATTCAAACACGCTTGTAGTTAAAATCGGAACTCCTATTCGTGTTATGGGGCAACTCCCTTTTATTTATTTTTTATGGGCTAGGTGGCTCAGTGGTATCGAGTCAGCCTGTGAGATTGACAACCTGGTCTCGATTCTCGCAGGCGACAAACAATTTTCAACACGTTAAAAAACTATTCCTATGGCTCCTCTGCCACTAACATCTTGACGGCTGGTAACCGTACTTCACGCAAAGAAATATATCCCCTACGGAGATCTGCTTCGGCAGAGTGCCACACCCAGTCATAGATAAAAAGTATGATGATATATTTATTTATTTCAGTTTTATTTTATTATTATAAAAATATTGTAAACACACCGAAATTAAATTATTGTTTTCCAAGCTGAATAAATACTTAACAATTGATATATATATATATATATATTTTTTGAAAGTATGGCAGATGCACTACCTAACTGTACCGCCAATAATTATTTTACAATTTTAAAAATAATATCAATAAGCGATTATTTAAAAATAATATTAAAACCAAAAACAGTTTCGACAATATTTATTACTAATTGTGCTTATCTTTTTTTGTCGAGAAAAGGAGAACATTGTTGTACTGTCTACCAATTATAATTTAACCGAAATTATAGCTCTTTTTGGTTTAAATGGTGACTTTCCTTAACTGAATATTTTCACATATAATAACGTAGTAAAAAATATATGATTATTCTTAAATTTTTACATCTACATATACAGGGTGGTGAATCGAATTGCGCACCATAGCGTTTTCAATGTTATTTTTGAAATGTTCAATTATTGGCTTTCCTAATTATTTTATGCAAAAATATGTCACATAAAAGTTTTAGGGTATAAATTTCTGCATCTAAATCAATAAACATAATTTCTATTACATGCTTTTTAACGACAGAAATTAAATATTAAAATGTCGAAAGTTGTGTTGAAAATACAGACAGCCATGGAATTGAACAAAAAATAAATAAATGCTTGGCGTTTTATCTGTCATCTGCTGTCATCAGTGTTTGATAGCAAGTGTCTTGATGCAAAATTATTTTATTAACTGGCCAGCGAGGTCACGTGATCTTTCTCCCAATGATTATTTTCTTTGGGGTCATTTAAAATCTCGATTCTCCAACGGCAGACAATTTCAAGATATTAATGATTTAAAATATCATATTACCACAGAATGTCAAAATATATCTGCGTGTCAACTTGAAAATGTTAGACGAGAATTTTAGGGATACTGCTTAGCAGTAAATGAAAATATTTTTGAACAATTATTGTAATAAATATAAGTTTTTCATTTATTAAATAAAATAAAAACTCCTAATTTATTTCACATTTGTTTTATTATGTCATGGCACTGAAACATCAACGATTGACAGATAAAACGTCCAACGTTGTCGTTTTGACAGATAAAATGCCAAGCATTTATTTATTTTTTGTTCAATTCCATGGCTGTCTGTATTTTCAACACAACTTTCGACATTTTAATATTTAATTTCTGTCGTTACAAAGCATGTAATAAAAATTATATTTATTGATTTAGTTGCAGAAATTTATACCCTAAAACTTTTATTTGAAATATTTTTGCATAAAATAATTAGGGAAGCCAATAATTGAACATTTGAAAAATAACATTGAAAACGCTATGGTGCGCAATTCGATTCACCATCCTGTATACAGGATGTAGAATTGAAATGAGGCGTATAGGGATTTCAATGTTATTATTTAAATATTGTTGTATCTCTTTACCTATTCACTTTAGAGCAAAAGCGTAAATACAAAAATAGTTCAGAAATTAAAAACGCTTCCTATAAAGTAAATTTCATTACTTAAATGTGAATAGTTCACGAGATATTAATTAAATGAAATTCAAAATTTATTCAAATTGTTTGTAGATTGCGTTGGAAAATTAAACAAATGAACTGAATATTTGACATATTGTAAAAGAGTTTGACATTTGTTTGTTACAGTGTTGTAATATTTGTTGAACAAGTTTTTGAATAATATTGTAAATAGGAAGCGTTTTTAATTTCTGTATAATTTTTGTATTTACGCTTTTGCTCTAAAGTGAATAGGTAAAGAGATACAGCGATATTTACAAAATAACATTGAAATCCCTATACGCCACATTTCAATTCTACACCCTGTATATATATATATATATATATATATATATATATATATATATATATATATATATATATATATATATATAATTTGTATGCGATATTATTGTAGAAATTTAACTCAATAATAAAAAAGCAAAAATACAGGTGTAGAATAATTAAATATCAATCCGTCAATATTCTTGGACTCTTTAATACTAATTTATATAAATTATTTGTCTACTTACATCAATATTTGTTGTAACTTCTTTTTTCACTTCGTACATACCCATTGTAAAAATAAATAAATAAATAAGGTGAATAAATTAAATAAATAACTAAAATGAAATTAATTCTACAATCTTTTTAGTAAAACAATGTCACTTGAAAGAACTTTTGTCTTTTATTCCAAACTTTTAACTATGATCGGCATTCGTAGCAAACGTGAAACTGTCAAGAAACTAACTCAGTTTGGGAATATATAGTTCTAGTAACCTTCCATTGACGTAAACAGAATATCTGCTTCCTTTTACACTCGGAAAATACAAACTAATATAAATTACATTTGTGTTAGTGTGGTATGAATTACCGTAAAAAGTCGAGGATATTACAAGAATTGTAATGAGCGTGAACGATATTTTTTTCTCAGAATTATAGTTTCTCCGTTAATTACTACAATCTTACTTTGACAGTGGTGGCGCCGATTACTTTCTGTAGAGGTAAAATATTCAAGTATAAAGATTTGTTTCTATCTTTAATATATAACGTGTTAAATAACTCAAGACTTATTAGAAACAACATTTTGAATACAAGTTTTTCACTATTGTATAAGTTTCGATTTTCAGGATCTCATATCATGAACAGATCTAATTATTATAATTTACCTACATTTTAAAATTTTAAACTCATAAATAATATTCAAGTAATTATTTTTATTGGTAAAAATATTAACTAAGTAATACCAGTTAATCATAATAATAATTAAACTGCTATGTTACAGCAATTTAATCATCAAGAGTTATGAATTATCTTATTGTAAATATACTTTTATGAAATTTAATGTGTTCGTTTTTGTGAAAATAATGTATGTTTGATATTTTGAAAATCTAAAGAACGTTTTGTAAATATGTTATTTGAGAGTAGTTTTTGTTTTTTGTTAGTCACATGTATTGTACAGAGTTATGATTGCCAAATATAAGTTTCTGCTTATATCTATAGATATACTTACTTACTTTTTATTAAATTTAACGTATCTGTAAAGTGACTTAATATTACGTAGATAATAAGTGGCATCTTAAGAACTGCAATTCTTCGCGGCTACGTCTTTAATTATATTGCATAAAATTGTCACATTACTAAACCTACCCGATGTTCTAATTTAAAAAAAAATTGTATGGATTACCACATATGACATAAAATTTGGCAGATTTTTAATAAAATTAAAAACAACAAATTTTTATTGTTTATTCGTGCTACGGAACTAAAGTGAACAATAAAAGTTTTTTTTTGCTCATAAATTCTGCCGTCTCTGGACCCATAGTCTAGAGTTTATAAGACGACACCATATTATACTAGAAAATTAAGGATTTATGATTGCCAGATTAAGAAAGTATAAAATAAATAAATAATGACGCCTTTTAAACATTACGGGGCGTGGCACACTGCCACAGCATATTTCGGTAAATAATATATTTATGTGTTTAAAGTGCAATTATCAACTGTCAAATCACGCCCCTTCAAAATATTACTGGAGAGAAAGTCACAAGAGTAATTTGAATGTGGTAAAAATTGTTTGTTTCCTTTTCCTAAATCCAAATTTACAAATTTGTGTAATGGCTTATATTTCTTTATTATATCTCCACCCATGTAATGGATAGGTAAGTATCAATGTAAATATTGCATTTATTTCATCAGACACTTTTTTTGGAATGTTCTTACCGCAAGCGTAAAATTATAGAGATATAAAATAAAGCACGATAACAAATACTTTATCATTGAAACAAAAGAAATGTGACCTTAACCTTCAGTTTTATTATTTTTCCTGTTTTTGATTAAAATTTTTTTCAACATTTTATTGTTTATGGATTTTTATGTACTCCAAAAATTTATTTGTAATAAGATAAGAACTAATTATGTTAAATTTTATACACAGAATGAATATTAAATAGTTATTTGTATATTTAATAACTTCTGAAACTTCAATGTAATAGAATAAAATTTGAATATGAATAAGCCGGAAAGGTATTTAAGAATGAAGAAATAATTTTTAAAATGTGTAACAGCTTAAATTTTTATTTTTAGAGTGACCATCAAATAAAAAATAAAAGTATACAAAAATGTATATGACATGTTAAAGTGAAAAAGTTATTGACAAATTTATTTATAAACGAAGTTGTATGTTAAATAAAGTTTGACTTAGAAGTAAACCGTCGAGGATGTGCGTAAAGTGACAGTTTATCGCACGACTAAAGAAATTGTAGACCGATGCTTATGGTCTTTTAGAAAGGCGGCAAATGCACGTTGTGCACCTTATAAACGCAAATTTTTTACAACAGCAAAATTTTTAATTTTTGTTACACATAATTATTTCTGGGTTTTCATTGTGACTAATAAACGCAATAAATTATATAATTTTCGCACACATTTGTCAGTGGTTCTACTATTCACGTAAAAGACACAATTGTTCAATTGTCGTTCGTTTAATCAACCACAAATTTCATTAATATTGTCCACACTGAACGAACAAAAAAAAAATTTTTCTTGACGTAGCTATCGTACAGTTGGCGGAATGCATTCGATAGTGTGCGTGTACGATTGTTCATGTGCGAGCGTGTTCGTCAGGCAGTCCACACCGAATGTGTTCATGGTCGTTTGTTTACTTTTTTGTGCTACTTCGTTAGAAACGTGTCGAACTAAGAAATTTTATTTTGGCAGTAAAGGGAGGGTTTCATTTGAATTTATGTTGATGAAAATAGATATTTAATTTTTGTAAATAAATAAATATATAATCACGTCTTTAATTATATGCTGGAGTAGGCGCTGATTACCCTCTTAATCACGTCTTGGATCTGCCACAGCTTGTATTCTATATTACATGATACAAATTATTCATTTCCTAATTCATCAATAATGAAGTAATTCAAATTATTCAGTGTTTTAAATTTCGAGAAAGATATTCAATAAATTTTAAAAAGTAAAAATTTATATTGATTGATTTTGTGTTTCATGTTTTTAGAATAATTAAATACTTGATTATTTGTTATTTTAGAGAGACAAGCGATTATTTTTCTTACATGATAGACAAAACTTTTTTTAACAAGCTTCAGCAAAGAATTGTTCGAATTTTAAATACATTTAGGGAAAACCTAGTAAGTACAATATAGGTAATACTTTATTTATTTCAATAAAAATTGTAAGTAAAAAGTAAATTATTTTTAATTTTTTGAAGCATTTTTTTTTATAAACTAACATTGCTGGAACACTGTGAAATAGATATTTATTTAGTACATTTTATGATAAACAATAATTACGTACTAAAACAACATTTATTCGTTTAATGCGATCTTGAGATTTATAAGAGCTACAAGGTTGATTAAGTTAGACGTAATAAGAGCTGCAAGGCCGTTGTTTAAAGAAAAATTAGTTTTCCAAAATGTTGGTGTAATTCAAAATCCAGTGGAGAAATTAATTGATAATTGCTACCTTGAAAATATTAATGTTGTTAACTTAGGAACCAAATGACTTTTGGCAACTAATTACGTGTATATACAGGCTGTTCATTTTAATTGGCACTCTATCTCAAGAAGTATAGGAGCTACGAAGTCGGTTAAACTAGAAATCAATTTCTATTTTATAAGACTACTTTGTTGACCAAAACAAAAAAAATAAACCAGTGGTTCACAAAGGACGAGGTGCAACTTTTTAAAATTTAAAATGACAACCTATTTTAAAATTTTTTGTGCGAAAGGGAATTTTATTCAAAATTCAACGAATACAAAGTTCATTACCCTCACAAAAATGCATATTAAATTGACATTAATATAATTCAAATAACATAGGAATCAGCGTTCTATGAAAGAAACAAATGAGCAAATTATAATATTCTTCACCAATTAACGAAATTCTTCACAAATGAGTCGTATTGATATTTAATAATTAATCAAACAAACAGAAACATTATGATATTCATTTGTTTCTTTCATAGCATACTGATTTAGAGGATGATTCCAAATAATTTTCCAAACAGAATCTTTATCAATCAATAATTTGGCCACTACTCTTGTCAGCAAATTAAAAAAATGTTTTTATTGAACATCCGGTATGTGATAAATGATTTCATGTTTGTTATATGGGTTTTAAGAGAAGCAAAACTTTTTTTGTTCTATAATTTTTTGTCAGATCAATAATAACCTTTTTTCCCCATTATGTTAACATTTTGTTCAAGCACTCTGTATACCGAGTGTCCACAGAAATCTGAGAACTCCTATTAACTTTTTTATTGATAAAAATATGTAATCGAAAATTTATATGAGTAAACTTAAAATATCGCTTTTAGATTAACCGGAAGTGACATATTTTAAATAGAACATGCGATATATTATTATGTTTTTAAATTTTACGTAAAATTCTAAATACAATGGTAATAAGTCAAATTAAAATTCGTAATTTCTCTAAAAGTGAACGAATGGATATTATTTATTTATGGGGAATGCAGAAAAAATGCTAGAGCTGCTAGTCGTCTTTACCCAGAAAGATACCCTGAACATTATAGTCTAGCACGAACATATTGTTTAAAAATAGAACAAAATTTCGAACAGAAAATAGAGGATGGGATCCACGTGTGAATGAAGATACAGAGCTAATTATCTTGGCTTTTGTTGAAGTAAACCAAATCCGTTCTGTATTTTCTATTGTAAGTTATACGATTTAATTCTTTTAAATAAAGATACAGTCAACCTTTTTTATTTTAATTTGATTTTTTTTGTATTATTCTTTATTGACAAATTTGATTTGTGTCACATCATTGTATTCTAAATTTAACGTTGAATAGAGAAATGTTAAAAAAATTATATATATATATATATATATATATATATATATATATATATATATATATATATATATATATATATATATTAGGGTACTTGTTATATTGTCAAAGTTTTGTTAGGTCTCCACGCGAAATATGAATTAAAATACTGAAAAAATGACGGGGATTAATTTTAGCAGAAGCGAAGATTTCACATGCAATTGAAATGAAGTTTTTGAGGTGTCAGAACAATGAACATAACTTTTTTAATTTTCAACATCTCGACTTTAAACTTCATATCTAGGTTTTTGAGTTACTGAAAACAATAATGATGTCAAAATTGTCTTGACCGCAGATAGCTGTTATTTAAACTGTCAAAATTATAAAAATTGACAATTTATTACAAATTTGCATTAATATATAGGTTTTTTTGAACACTGAATACGAATATGATGTGAAAAATGACTTTGACAGTTGACAGCTGTCATAACAATTATCAACTATATGAAAATACCTTAATAAATGATTTTTTAATTTTTATGTAGGTTACAAATCTTACATTTAATAAACTTACATGCGAACTAAGGTCTATCAATTATATTGCAAGTAAATATTACAAAAATGTGATAAATTATTATAAAGTACAAAATATTTCTATTTTAAAACGCAAACGTTATTCCATAGTTTGAAGAACTTTTACTGGTATCCGCGAAACTTTTGTTTTATGCGTAAATAACATTTATAATATATTCTTGACATCATATTCGTGTTTAGTGTTCACAAAAACCTATATATTGATAAAAAAATTCATTTATTTGGTTATTTTCATATTAATGACGGTCCTAGTGACAGCTCTCAACTGTCAAAAATTATTTTTAACAACATATTCGTGATCAGTGACCACAAAAACCATTACAAGGTAATAAGAAATCAGTGTCACAGATTTGTAGAACTTGGAGAAGATGTCAAAGCAAGTCGAAAAGTTTTATACATGTTTCAGAGATAACATTTATATTTAATGTTTATTGTTTACTGTCATCAATAAAATAAACTCTTAATTAATATCACATTTTATTTAAAACATGAAAAAGTTATTTATCGTAATAATTACAGATTAAAACAATAACTTTTAATTGGTGCATTAGTTTTGTTATTTCATTGCACTGATGATTTTAAGAAATTTAATTAAATATTTTTGTCATTTTCAGATTCCAGATAAAATTAAGTTTTAAATATTAAAATCCAAAATACAGAAATTTTTCCCCTACAATAAATAATTTTACCTTTTTGATGGAAAATAATTAGGAAAACCAATAATTGAACATTGAAAACGCTATGGTAATGGAAATTAGGATTTTATTTCTTTTTGTTACTGACGTATTTGAGTCGACTACAATAAAAATATCTGATGTGGACACCACATGACTTCCTTGTACACGTATTAAACTATAGATATTTTTTTAATTATACATATTTGACATTAAATCTTTTATTTTTTGTTCTAATCCATAGCAAACTTAATTTACAAAAAAAATCAAAAAATATATAATATTTAAATTTAGATATCTCGTTTATGCAAAAAGCTAATTTAAAAATTCTTAATGTGCTAGACGCAGAATTTAATTCTCTAAAACTTTTATTTGCAGCATTCATTTCTAAAATTAAAATAATACCATTTTTTTCAAGGAAAACTGTTAGCAGCTTCATGTAATGTGCCACTTCCGGTTAGTCTATTTTAACCAAAATCTATTATGTTATTTCCATTGATATAGTAGTCTTATGTACCAAATTTGGAAAGTTTTAAATTATATTTGAACATAGTTTTTCATGAAAATCTATTATAGGCTTCAAGTAAAGTACCACTTCCGGTAGTTGTATAATGACCAAAAAGGGAGGTGCACAACTAGATGTTATAACAGTCCTAAATATAAAGTTTCAATTTTCTACGGTTTACCGTTTTTGAGTTATGCGAGATACGTACGTACGTACATACGTACGTACAGACGGCATGACGAAATTAGTCAAAATGGATTCAGGGAGGGCCAAAACACCTATTTCCGTTGTAATCTGAGAACCGAAAATTTTCGCGATTACAATACTTCCTTTACTTCGTACAAGGAAGTAAAAAATGGGTAGGTGATTACACGTCAGGAAAATATCTAATTTTTCATTTCTACTCATTGGGTATTTACCCATCTACATCACTACCCGTAATACGCGTAATTATCTCCATGCTCAGTGTCGGACTGTGGAGTTGAAAACCCACATGATGTTCAAATTAAGTGTGCCACCACAAAACAATTGAACATATTGTTCTGGATAATATTGTGTCATTATATACAGGGTGTTTCAGGACTAGTGTAACAAACTTTAACAGCTTATTCCTGAGGTCATTTTGAGCCAAAAATGTCATATGAACATAGGTCCTATTCCTTCTTGTTACCAAAATACAAGAGGTTGAAGTTCTATAAATAACACGAAATTTTCAAATTTTTGTAATCAAGATACTTTCGGAAAACAAAAATTTTATTGAAAAGTCATACCTTATTTGTCTTAATTAATTTTATTTATTAATATTAACATGCATACGAGTTCAAGGCTCTCATTTTGAACACTTGCTGTAATTTTTTTAAAATTTGTTATCTTATTTCATATTGTGTTAACCTATTCCATATTTGGTTATGTTGTTCTGTGTCTATTTAATTGTGTCATTTTATGTTTTGTTCTCTAAATCGTATTCGTTAATATTAATAAATAAAATTAATTAAGACAAATAAGGTATGACTTTTCAATAAAACTCTCGTTTTCCGAAAGTATCTTGATTTGGTACAATAATTTGAAAATTTCGTGTTATTTATAGAACTTAAACCTCTTGTATTTTGGTAACTATAAGGAATAGGACCTACGTTCATATGACATTTTTGGCTTAAAATGACCTCAGGAATAAGCTGTTAAAGTTTGTTACACTAGTCCTGAAACACCCTGTATTGTTAATGGTTAAGTGCTTACATTAAAAAATTTCGAAGAGAATAATAATTATAGTCACGATGATGTTTGATTTGTTTATTTTTCAACTGTTTTCTGTCCAAAGCATTCTTATTTCAGCTACATATAAATTTAACTTGCATTTTCTTCAGTTGTTTTGTTGTTTTAAAATATGATATGTTTATATAAATTATCGTTGGATATAAATATTTTTGAGCCGATAGTGAATTATAGACAGGGACATGGCACCATAAAATCGTGTGTTGTGACAGTTAGACCTCAAAATCTATGAAAGTATATGCAGGTTTTTTATCCGGGCTACATTTAAAATATAAAGAACTATAAGTGGTACACGACTTAATTTAAATTATGCAAAATTCACTACACCACTATACGATTTAAATTACGTTTTTACGCATTTTTTATATCAGTATTTCAGTATTTGTGGGCGAAGTAGCAAATTTTTACATCGATTACGAGAACCATGACATCTAGTGCGCGAAGTAGATACTTTCGTGGTTGACTATTATATGCACTTCAAACGCGAAATATGTTTAGTGCTTTCGAGTCGGCAAACCTCGCCAAACAATATGTAACTTTAAAAGTGTTTTATTTTAATACAAAAAAAAAACATGCATATGATACCAGAATCACAAAAATATAACACGAGCTTTTTTAAATAGTTGTTTCTATATCTAGACCGTGAATTGATTGTTTGGCGTACCGAAGAATAAATTTGTCTGCCGAGGGAATGTTAATTTAATTACAATCGTCCAATTACAAAACTTTACGAACAAATTTTATTAATTCATTAATTTGCTAAATTAAATGACCAAAATGTAATGAAATTACTTGAATTTTTGTATGGAAATAAATATATATATATATATATATATATATATATATATATATATATATCATCACGCCTTTTACCCATTCCTGGGTGTGGCACTCTGCCTAAGCAGATCTCGGTAAGTGATATATTTTTTTCGCGTGAAGTATTATTATTACATTATATTGATATAACAAGAAAAAACTGTAAAATATAAATCACAGATAAATTAAATACTAATTGCAACAAATTCGTACAAGTCTGTCTACTGCATAAATTTTCGAAACCAATCACAAATTTGAAAAAGCCAATAGGAACAGTTAGGTTCAAATTACTACCGTTCGCCTAAAATTCGAAATATAACTATAACTATTTTACTTTGTAGCTCAATGCAGAAAACTACTAGATGTCGATTGTTTGTTAGTTGTAAAAAAATAATTATTTATAATTGTTATTACATGAAAAAATTACGGGTTCAACAATTACATGCATAAATAATATAATTAATTACAGATCAAATGTTATTGAAATTTTAAATTAACAATTACATTTGCGAAAAATGTAATTACTTACGTAATTTAATTATTTGTAATTAATAACAACCCATCTCTGACAAATATTTAGTACTTTAACAATTTTAGCAGATGATGTCAACAGCAACGTCAGACATATTAGAATGTGTACAATAAAGATGAATTGCCTGGACAGAATCAGAAACATGAATGTTAACTTTTTTTTGACAGTTACATAATAGTATATTACATAACGAAAATTGTAACAAGTACATTACGTGCGAGTGAAAAAGTTGCGCATGAGCCTTGGCGAGTGCAGTAATTTTACGAGCAATGTAATTGCGTTACAATTCGAGTTGTGTATTATACTTTATCTACGACCATAAATAATAATAATAAGAACAATTACAGAATATTTGTTAGATTATATCCGTAACATCAACTGTCAAACAGCAGTGTTACCGACTAACAAATGAAAAGTTTCTTGAAAATAGTTAGGTAATATATATATATATATATATATATATATATATATATATATATATATATATATATATATATATATATATATATATATATATATATATAGGGAGTATCTACACATATAAAATTTGATATGCTGATTATAGAACAAAAAGATTTTTTTAAATTCGCAAAAAAATATATTTATTTAAAAAAATAATAATAAGATCATCAGATACCTACATAATAACTAATTAATAAATGATTATTTGTAGGCAGTGTTTATACCTTTATTTCATTTGTAACATAATTATAAATAATAAAGGTACTATTAAACCAGTGACACTAAAAAGGATCGCTAGGAATGAAATACCCAAATTTTTGCGAATTTCAAAAATAATCATTTTTGTTCCATAATCAGTATATAAAATTATATGACATTAAAATTTCGTTTAGAGGTATAGAGACACCCTGTATATATATTAATTTTAAAATGAAGAGATATATAATTTAATAAAATTCTCTACTATAGTGTTTTAGATTCTGCAATTTTTTTTCTCGTCCCTATATATAATTTAATATTAAATACTATTAGAAATAATCATTCATTTTATATTTTCGATCATATTAGTAATCTATACATTTTGCTGGAAAACAGAAACGTCATTAAAATGGCTTACTAATATGACAACTTACGACTAATTTGATTGAAATCGTAGCACTTATAGTTCTCAATATGCTAATAGTAGCATAGCGTATAAAAATATAATCTGTATATTCATCAACAAAACAAACACAATTAATGATTCAAGTTACTCTAGTTTAAATTCACCATATTCCACGTAAAAACTAATTTTTCTGGTCCCTATTATTTATTCACCGAGCGTATGGTATCTACCACTATAACAATATATTTTTGCATTAATTTGTTTGTGCAGTTGTATCTGTCTGTCTCTTAATGCGATAAATTAGAAAGGATATAGTAATAATAGTTTTTAATATCATATATGGTTTAAATAATAATAAGTTTTATTTGTATGCCAGAAAAAATAATAGTATGTATCCTAAATATAAATGTACATATTGCTATCAAATTTAAATTAATTACTTTATAAATTATTGTTGTATTCTCGAAAATTTTGATTTAAAATTTTTTATATAAATATAAATTGATACGATATGAATAAAAAAAATTAATTAAATGAAATAATAAACGAGTGAAGATTATATCAGATTTATAAAATTGTTGATTATGTATATTTATTTATTTATATGCATACCTATAATTTCTTAGGTCATTTATGTTTTACATTATGGGGTAGATGGCTCAGTGGTATCGAGTCGGCCTGTGGATCTTGAGAACCCTGGTTCGATCCCCACAGCCGACAAACAATTTTCACCAATTTAAAAATCAACCCCTGTGGCTCCCTCTCCACTAATATCTTTGAGGGCCGTGATTTGACGGCTGGTAACCGCACTTCACGCGAAAAAATATATCACTTACCGAGATCTGCTTACGCAGAGTGCCACACCCAGTGATGGGTAAAAGGCGTGATGATATATTTATTTATTTATTTATGTTTTACATATTATTGGGATATATTACTAAAATGATTTCATATGACTTTGAATTCTGTTAGGTATATTAAGTAGGTATTCTTGGTATTACAAACATTATATAAGTTACGTAGAAGAATTTTAAATCACATTTTTTGCCTTGATCACCACTAAGTAATATACGCAATTAAAATTTATTAAAAATAAAATTTTAACATGTTTTATGTATACCTTCAGAATAAAAGTGTATTATTATTTCTTACACAATAAATGGGATAATAGTGAGCTGTTTAAATAGGGTTGCTGTACCATCTGGTGCAATAAAAAATAAGAATAAAAAAAATAACTTACGACATCATCTGGAGGCGATTCCGACAACCCTTTCTTGTCCATTTCATTTAACTCCACTAGAATATCTCTCGGTTTAGCATACATCTTTACACGCAATTCACAAAGCTTGCTACAGAAAATCAAATTTGTGGTAAAATCTCGTTCACAATATTAGTATCAAGGCGTCGTATGCTTGTTTACTGGTTACTCGTTCTGACTTCTCTGGCGAGATACGATTGGTACTGTTCGAGAAAAGAGACAGCGCCTGCTTAAATCTGGGCGTCCCTGACGTCTATCTGATCAATGTACAATGAGTTTATCAGTGGCGGATTGTTGAAAGGTTTTATTTACATAATACTTAATTTTTATTTCATTTCTCCACTCTAAGCTATAAATAAATAAATATATCATCAAGCATTTTACCCATGCCTAGCATTGCCATAGCAGATATCGGTAAATGATATATTTCTTCGTGTGAAGTACAGTTACCAGCCGTCAATTCACGGCCCTTAAAGACATAGTGAGGCGGGGAACCACAGGGGTAGATTTAATTTGATGAAATTTGTTTGTCGGTTGTAGGAATCGAACCCGGGTTTTCAAATCCACAGATCGACTCGATATCATTGAGCCACCTACCCCATAAGTGTTATGAGTACATTGTTTAATAATCTGACCCTAACTATAATTACAATTAAAACTCAAAGGAACTTTAGAAAATATATTGTATGAGAGTTATTTAAAAAATGCGGATTTTTTGGTATAATATACATGTTTAAAGCTGTTATAGGGTAGCTGGCTCAGTGGAAGCATGCCGGCCTGTGGATTTGAAAACCCTAATTCGATTTCCTCAATTGATAAACAGTTCGCCACAGTAAAGTTACCCCACTGACATCTTTGGGGTAGGTGTTTTGACGATCGAAATTTACAGCAGAGTGTACAGTAACGGGTACAAGGCGTGTTGATATATTTATCTATTTATTTTATTTGTCTACGTCTGGTTCAAGATTTTATTAACCTTTTTTAGGTTCATGTTAAAAAACAACAATTTTCAAAGTTTTAAACCATGATGAAATAAACTTGACCTTCTTCAAATGCGCCACTGGTTGATTTTCAAAAACTTTATTTATTTCTCAACAATTTGCATATAATTTAAATTCTGGATCAACGGGTTCTTAAAATATGTGTTAATGTTTTTTTTTTTATTATTTTGCGAGTATTTATTCGCAATTTTTATTTTTCCTATAATATTTTCTGTCGATAGAATAAGTAAGTATTGCAAATGACTGTAAAAGTAATGAATAAAAACTAATAAAAAATATCTATTTGTAACACTATATCAGTATGTCCTCGTTAAAATCTTCCTTATTATATCCTCATAGTAACAACAAATATAATTCTAAAATCAACTTTATATTTTTTTTTAAATCAACTATTTCATTTCCAATGACTTATTAATGCAAATTTAAGTCAGGTGATTCGTGATTTTGACTTTTAGTCGCAAATAACTGATGTAATCTGATCTTCCTTCGTCTTAACAGCTAAATAATAATAATAAAAAAAAACATGCTTGCATACTGTTATACGTATCATGTGTATGATTTTATATAATATTATCTAACATGTAATAATCAGGTTAGGTAAACACATATGTATAACAGTTTTTATACTGACCTTACCTGTATAAAAGGCATGTAAAAACATATACATAGTCTAATACAAACATAATATTAAACATATAATACCTATATTTGTTTTATACCTAAAATGTTGCATTATAATATATGCACTACAAAAACTATTCTTTTATTTATGCTAGATAATTATATATTATATATTAAAATATACTTGAGGTGAACGAATATCAACTTTTTGTCTTGTCCAGATGTCGAATACTTAAAAAATTCGAACACTCGAAATAGTCACTTGTTTACAGTGACCTAGCTAGAATTTTAATTTGGAGGGAATTCGAACACTTTTTGTAAGTATAGAGATTTTGAAAAATTGCATGATTTCTGATGTTGGTATACCTACTTACATATTTTTATGGGGTAGGTTGCTCAGTGGTATCGAGTCGGCCTGTGAATCTTGAGAATCCTGGTTCGATCCCCACAGCCGACAAACAATTTTCACCAATTTAAACCTACCCCTGTGGTTCCTCCTCCACTGACATCTTTGGGGGCCGTGGTTTCACGGCTGGTAACCGCACTTCACGCGAAGAAATATATCACTTACCGAGATCTGCCACGGCAGGGTGCTACACCCAGTAATGGGTAAAAGGCGTGATGATATATTTGTTTTATATATATATATATATATATATATATATATATACAGGGTGGTGACTCGCTCAGCCGGTCATAGGGATTTAACATGGGAAATCAGTTTTTGCAATTTCCTGCTTCCCTAATTATTTTTAGCAAAAACGCGTCAAATAAAAGTTTCAGGGCATCAAATTCTGCATCTAAATCAATAAACAGAAATACATGACATTTTATCTGTCACAACGTCAAACGTTGATGTTTTAACAGATAAAATGTCAAGCATTTATTTTTTTTGTTCAATTCCATGGCTATCAATATTTTCAACGTAATTTTCGACATTTTCATATTTAATTTCTGTCGTTACAAAGCACGTAAAAGTAATTCTGTTTATTGATTTAGATGCGTTTTTGCATAAAATAATTAGGGAAGCAGGAAATTGCAAAATACTGATTTCCCATGTTAAATCCCTATGACCGGCTGAGCGAGTCACCACCCTGTATATATATATATATTATATTATATTATATATATATATATATATATATATATATATATATATATATATATATATATATATATATATATATATATATATATATATATATATATACAGGGTGTTAAAAAAGTTCCGGGACGGTGAAATATCTTGATAAATACACATGAATCAAGAAACAAAAAAACGCGTGTCTCATATTTTGCAAAAATCTATATATGCACACCAAACACAGAAAACCCAACTCCCACCTCCAGCGTGCCATCTATTCCGAATTGGAAAAGAAGTTTCAAAATTAACTTATTTTTTTTCGCAGAATACGAATCTGCAATAAAAAATGGGGGTTCCCATTTAAGGTTTCAAAGTTACCCCCTGGGGGTGGGAGTTGGGGTTTCTGTTTGGTGTGCTTAGATAGGTTTTTGCAAAATTTGAACACGTGTTTTTTTGTTTTTGATTCGACGTGTATTTCTCGAGATATTTCACTGTCCTGGAACTTTTTTAACACCCTGTATATATAATGGCCCGCTTTGGTGTCGATTATGTTGGATGTCAATTACTTTTGGAGAGAGGTCCGGATCCTCTAAACCCGTTCCTGGGTAACTTCATTGTTTTTTTTTTAATTGTATTTCGTTATTTCAAATGATTAAGCCTAGCTGACAGTTCTTAACATAATTACTATTTTTGTCATTTGTTATAACGTTGAAATGTTAAACCATCCTCAACTACAGGTTTAATCTTTGTCTTAAAATTAAACATGAACACAAACATTTTGTCTTTGTTTCGTCGTTGTTTCACCTAAACTTTTGATTTTATTTCTTTAATAATACTTTACTAATGTTATATATTTTAAAAGTTTATTTTATATAATTTTATATACAGGCATGTAAACAGAGATGTGCATCTACGTGTAATCTTTAATTGTCGACATCTACACGTAGACAATACGTCGACAATTCTAGCGACGTAGACAATGTAAACAATGTAGATAATTCATCTGACAGTTGTAAAATTCAACATAACCTAAATTTATTCCTTTGTAACTATTACATGTATTCGTATTTGTAAGCTCGGGTCATTATCGGTCTTGATATAATAAAACTAATAAAGCAAGTGCTCATACATTACTAGACGAATGTCTGTCTTGGGTCTTGGGCGAACTGTCATATTTTTAAAATCGATCAACGCGCCATCTCACCAGACGGAGTTTTCTTTGGCGCTATTTTTAACAGTAACCAGTTGACAAATTTTCAACGTTTTGCCCTAACCAACTAATTTTTTTCATGTAATCCCTAGAATAAAAATACATATCTCTAACAACATTTAAAATTCCCTAGTTCTAGGGATAAAATTTATAATCTGACTTAAGTGAACACAGGTGTTTTCTTTGTCTACATAGTCTACATTGTTTACATGAAAAATGAAGACGTAGACTACATGATTGTTTACACGTAGAGAATGGCGTAGATTACTTGCAGTAGACTACACGCACATCCCTGCATGTAAACAAACAAAAACAATGTTTGTGTCAACAGTTGGATATGATACAATTCCACTAGGCAAAGACGAAAACTGTTGCTATATTAAGACCTGTTAATTTTATTTTAATTAATAAATATTATATTTATTACATTTTAATTAGATAAACATTATGATAACAATACAAAAATTTATATATAATATATATATATATATATATATATATATATATATATATATATACATATATAAATATATCCGAATTTCCTCTTGTATTGAATACCTTCAATATTTGAGGTATATAAGTATTCATTTTAAAATGTATAAAAATAATACGTATACCTACACTATATTATACATCCACGCAGGGATGTGCGTGTAGTCTACTGCAAGTAATCTACGCCATTTTCTACGTGTAAACAATGATGTAGTCTACGTCTTCATTTTTCATGTAAACAATGTAGACTATGTAGACAATGAAAACACCTGTGTTCACTTAAGTCAAATTAGAAATGTTATCCCTAGAACTAGGGAATTTTAAATGTTGTTAGAGATTTTTATTTTTATTCTAGGGATTACATGAAAAAAATTAGTTGTGCAGGGCAAAACGTTCAAAATTTGTCAACTGGTTACTGTTAAAAATAGCGCCAAAGAAAACTCCGTCTGGTGAGATCGATTTAAAAAATATGACAGTTCGCCCAAGACCCAAGACAGACATTCGTCTAGTAATGTACGAACACTTGCTTTATTAGTTTTATTATATAAAGACCGATAATGATCCGAGATCACGAATACGAATATATGTAATAGTTACAAAAGAATAAATTTAGGTTATGTTGAATTTTACAACTGTCACATACATTATCTACATTGTGTACATTGTCTACGTCGCTAGAATTGTCGACGTATTGTCTACGTGTAGATGTAGACAATTAAAGATTACACGTAGATGCACATCTCTGCATCCACGTATATTACGATATTATACGTATTTTCTTTACAAATTGTATTATATTTTGATAGCCTAGTATTATTTCTAGAAACTAACACATACGAAAAATTAAGTACGTAATTTGAATTTTGTCCTTATATATAAATTTAAGAAAATTTTATATTTCTGTATTAAAATTGTATATTAAAAAAATAAATGAAATACGTAATAAACATGACATGTCAAATTTATTACAAGCTCATTGAATTACATCTTTTATACAAGAACAAATATATGTAAATAATACAGTATTTACAACTGATAATGAAGCAATAATGATAATATTTTTCAATTAGTTGTCAGCACAAGCGATAAAACTCACACCCGAGCTGAAGAATTTACTGACCCGTACCAATTTATGACTTAATTTGAGGTCACGTATTTTGTAATAGTTTTCAATAATCAAATAAAATTAAAGTGACGATAACAGGACATTTTTGATATGTATGTTAATTACTTCAAAATATCTATGAACGAAATCTGTTACAATTAATTATAGTTTAATAAATAACAAAAATATTTTTAAAATTCTATCAGAGTTTTATAATGCAGAATGTAAGGTAATATCACCGATAACACATATAAAATGCAGTACTATATACACAATTTTCACCAAATTAAATCTATCCCTGTGACCCGTGACGTTAGTAATGTCTTTGGGTGCCGTGATTTGACGGCTGGTAACTGCACTTATACGAGGAAATATATCACTATGCTACGATAGAGTGCCACAGCCAGTAATGGGTAAAAGGCCATGCGAGCTATCTCATATTTGTTATTAAAGATACAATAAAACACTATAAGACAATCTTGTAGAAAACCAATGGGGACATCCAACTACGAAAGAAAATCTTTTTTAAACCAGTTCTCAAGCAACGCAAAGTTATATATCTTTTAATAATATGCGATGTACTTTTAGGCCCATTCGCTAGAATATTTATTTTTGAATTAAACCTTAAAATTATTTTATGTCCTTACATAACAAAAACATTTAAATAAATTTTATTTCTAAAGATATTTTCAGTAAGCTATAAAAAAACAATTGAGCTTAAATTAACACGAAACATAAATATTTGTTATAAATATATTCTATCTTTTTCAAAATATAATTGAAATTTTTTAAAACTGATTCAGAAGTAGATTATTATATACTTTCGGGGTTAGAATAGCACAGGCTTCTATTTTTCTGAATCAATTTTTATTATTGTTACTGGTGTAGAGAACACTTTATTTTTTAGGTAAAAATCTAGATCTGGGACATTTTAATAGCCCATTTGTAACTGCTATCCAGCGATCATCAAACATTTCGTATCTTGTAGTTGTTCATACACTAGACGAATATTGTGGGCCGGCACTCCGTCCTGCTGGAACCCAGGAACTAAATATTTTGTCTTTTATTAAAATCTAAATAATGTGGCCTATTTAATTTTTTTACATAAATGCCAATAGTTTTATTTTTTTAGGAAAATTGCTATTTTCATTGTATTGTAAAAAATACTACTCGAAAAAATATCCTACGCTTATTATCTACATTATTTATTGCCTGTAATAATTTATGAGAATACGGTTTCAAATGATATTATTTCAAAATTCGTCAAACCGACTTGATTGAAATAAATAGCAATTTCAGATGTGGATGCACTTAGATTACGTGCGATAAATCCCAAAACAGCTATTTCTATTTCTTAGTTATTTCTAATTGGTTTTCACATTTAAGTGAAAATGAGCCAGGATTTCCTAAGTTTCTTTTAATCCTCTTGATGCCATTTTTTCCTAGACGCGAGGTTTCTTGTACCAAAATTATTGCAAACCTGCTAATAGTTTTTAAGGGATCCACCATAAATTAATAACAAATTAAAAAAATATTTATTTATATAAATTCGAGCCATATCAAGACAAAAATAATCACTCAACACAATATAACAATTTACAACAACAGGATTTATGTACTAAATAATTCAAATTGACAGATACCAGATAGCCTACTGAAAAATAATAATAAAATTAAAATTTATTTAAATTTCAATAGATTTTCAAACAATATTTTTTCTTGTGTAAGGATATAAAATAATTGCAAGCTTGAATTCAGAAATGCATGAGCCTAAAACATACATACCTTCTAATTCTAAAAAATATAACTTTGTGTTGTAGCTTGAGAACCACTGGTTTAAAAAATATTTTCCTGCATAGTTGGATGTTCGCCTTGAGTCAATGCCACTTCACCGAATCCCACGCCACCGATATTCCACGCCACCGATATTTCACGCGCCCGATAATCCACGCCACCTAAAATCCACCCGGTCAAAATAGTCTCCCACCACTTTTCTCCACAACACCGAAAGTAGTTCTGTGTCACTTTATCATGGGTCACGTCAGAACGATGACGATTATTGGTGATGTCACGGGTGGCGTCACTTAGCCAGAACAAAATTTATCTCATAGATGGCGCGGTGTACTACAATAAACCAAATAAATAATAAATATGACAATTTACGATTTAGTTAAAACTAATTTAACTGATGATTTCAGTTTTATTTTAATTGAGCAAAAAAATTTGACAATAAACCAACGAAAATGCATCAAAAGAAATAGGTAGGTATCAAAGATAAAATATATTTATATTTTTATATTCAAAAAGGTTATAATTTTAAGTTGTTTTCGTTGTCAATTAATTTAATTTGTAAGTTGCTATATGAGAATAATTTCGAAGTACCTTTAAATTCCTTAAGGCCGGTTATACTAGGCTTAGTTAAAATGTTATTCATTATTTAGCATTTTTAATTATCCATTAAGTCAAAATTGTGTTATAGCAAATTAAATTTAAAATTAAAATAATTGACAATTTTGAACAATGAAAATATTTCAAGACATTAATGTTAATAAAAGTGATGTTATTCAATATTTTGACATAATATAATTGTGTAAAAATCTCAGTTGTTTAATTGTGTACTTTTTCTTAATTATATAATACATATGTCATCTTCTTCATTAAATTCCAATTCAGGATTAAAGTTAAACGTAATAAATATACTCAAAAACTATGTTTAATAAGAGAGCGAAATAATTCGTATATAAAAAAAATTGTAGGATGAAATTGAATTTAACTTTAGATCATTCGCCATTCGAAAGAGCAAAATTGAAAATTTTGGGGTATATGTCTCAGTGGTATCGAGTCGGACTATGGAATGAGAACCCGGGTGGGGATTCCCACAGTCGGCAAACAAATTTTTATCACAATAAAATTAACCTTGTATCTTCCCTACCACTAAAATCTTTGGAGGTTGTGATTTAACCGCTGGTAACCGCACTTCACACGCATAAATATATCATCTACTTCGACAGAGCGCCACATCCAATAATGGGCAGAAGGCGTGATAATATATTAATTTATTTTTTTATTGAAATTTAACTTTTTTCACGGCCGGGAGTATTTGTTCGTTTCTTGCTACAAATTATATCGCTTGAAAAATCATGCATTTCTCTCCCTAGATGTATAATATAATACACAAATACTATTTATTAAATTTATTACCTTGTTTAAACTAGCTAATCGATTTTAAATTATAATATTACTTTTATTTCTGTTGGTAGGACGACTCTGAATGTTACCACTCTATTATTTAAAATGTTAGACACGCTACGAATATATTCCTCTATGTAATTCAGAACAAGATTTATTCTTAATGTGATTATTTTCTACATCCAAGGGCATGACATTATTGTTTTCGGTTGCCATAAACATACAAAAAAAAGTTCACCGTGTTTAAAAATGTCAATTTACATTATGTATTTCTCGTTAAAATTACGATTTAAAATATTTTTTACTTTTATCCAGAGATGTGCATCTACGTGTAATATTTAATTGTCTACATCTACACGTAGACAATACGTCGACAATTCTAGCGGCGTAGACAATGTAAACAATGTAGATCATGCATCTGACAGTTGTAAAATTGTATATAACCTAAATTTATTCCTTTGTAACTATTGCATGTATTCGTATTCGTGAGCTCGAGTTATTATCGGTCTTTATATAATAAAACTAATAAAGCAAGTGCACGTACATTACTAGTCGAATGTCTGTCTTGGGTCTTGGACGAACTGTCATATTTTTAATATCGATCAACGCGCCATCTCACCAGACGGAGTTTTCTTTGGCGCTATTTTTAACAGAAACCAGTTGACAAATTTTGAACGTTATTTTGAACGTTTTGCCCTGCACAACTAATTTTTTTCATGTAATCCCTAGAATAAAAATACAAATTTCTAACAACTTTTAAAATTCCCTAGTTCTAGGGATAAAATTTCTAATCTGACTTAAGTGAACACAGGTGTTTTCATTGTCTACATAGTCTACATTGTTTACATGAAAAATGAAGACGTAGACTACATGATTGTTTACACGCAGAGAATGGCGTAGATTACTTGCAGTAGACTACACGCACATCTCTGCTTTTATCACAGTTGCACATCCATAAGATGGAATTATTTGTAGTTTTACTAAACTTGACAATGCTATAACACAGTGGCGGCGCTAGGCTCTGAAATCTAGGGGGGCCAGTAGGGACCAGGAAGAAAATTAGGGGAGCATATATTTTTTATCATTTTAATAATAAATAACAATATGGTCAATATTAAATTTATTTGGTACCAAACAAATATAAATATAATATAGAGTAAAATCTCTTATAGCATACTCTCCTACAACTCCCAAACTAAATTTACGACTCATATCAGTCTATTAAGACACGTCAAAAATCTCACATATAACACGTGAAATAACACAAAATCGACGCTTCTTACTGTAACGTGCTATAATAAAGTCGAGCGTCTCCTACTGCACGAATCTTTTACATCACGAAACGAGTTAGCGCGTGCTGTAGGAGATTCTACTGTATAAATAATAATTAAAAACAAGTATATTCTTTAAAAATCAAACAAAAAATGTTCTTTTTCTTCAAGCATACAACAATATTCATATTATGCTACTACACACACTATGTAGAACGAAGTCATTATGTTATTAGTACAATAATGAAATTCATTATTGTACTAATACAATAATGTTAGTTATAAAATATACCACAGGCAGCAGCACTTGCTAGGGTAGCCCGGCTACTGGCTCAACGTTACCAATCGTACGATAATTAATTAATTATCATACATGTAGGATAATTAGGGGAATTGTACGATGTACGATAGTAAGTTACTATCGTACAGCGTACTTAAAATGACAAAATATATATTTAAAAAAATCGTTAACATAATTAGGAGTCACAACCCATAATTTTGAGTGTTCCGTACGACAATTTCAATATCTAATGTTGGCAACTGAAGTGAAGTAAGGTTAACAGAACTGACAGCCAGTAGCGGTAAATATCGTTATTTGTTTCACAAAAAACGTCTCAAGAAGTGGATGAAATGCAATTTACACCTCCAGCAATAGCAGAAATCGCAAATTCAGTCATTCAAACATTGATTCCTGAAAAATCACGTAAGGTTTATGATTTCGCTTATGAGAGATTTGTCAATTGGACTAGAGAACAAAATGTGAAGAATTTCTCAGAGAATGTTATGCTAGCTTACTTTTCTCATTTGGCACATAAATTAATGAGCTCATCGCTATGGGCACAATACTCAATGATTAAGGCTGAATTAAATATCAAGCATAACGTAAACATATGTAAATACACTAAACTAATAGCATTTTTGAAACGACAAGGTGAAAACTACAAACCTAAAAAATCAAAAGTGTTAACCAAAGAACAATTTGATGTTTTTTTACATAATGCTCCAAACATCATATATTTAGCAACAAAGGTAAATAACTAGGTACTTTAATGGAAAACAAATTTAATAATTTATATTTTATTCTTGAAATTTACGTTAGAATGCTTGAAGAAAAAATAGTATATGCTACTCGGAGTAGAATGTTCTTTTTCATTTCGCTCAGTTTGCATCGCCTCGGTTGGATGCCTCGGCCGCAAACATTTGAGCTCAATAAAAAAGATTTTCTACTCCTAGTAACATAATATACTATTAAAATAATTAAAAGAAAACACAGCAGTGATTTAGTTATACTAATTTAATCCTTCGGTTTTTATTTAAACTTGCAAATTTGTCTACAACTTCATTCAGGTCTATTAATTTTGATATGTCTTTTTCTACACTTAATATACTAATGTTGTTTAATCTTTCATTTGTCATTTTTGTTCTTAAATAACTTTAATTCTTTTTAAAGAGGAAAATGATCTTTCACAAGAAACTGTTGATACAGGCATTAAAATACAAATTTTTACCAAATTATAAATGCATTAAAAGGCTTGCTTATACTGTTCAACGAATGGCAGAAACTCCATGAGTGATTTTATATTTCTACACACAAGTTTCTTAACTAGCGTTATTTCTGAGTCTAAACAATCACAACTTATGTTATAATGTTCTGCTAATTTAGTTAAATGATTTTTATTGAGGAATAAATCATCTGTGCGGTCAAAAGCTTGTAATGATTTTAAAATAGTATAATTTTTTGTAAATCATTTTTTAATTCAATTATAATTTTATCTAGTATAGGGATGTATAACTTAAGTTTGACAACATCTTTCTCATTTATTACTTCTATGTCTAAAGAATCATCTATTTCACAATCTACTATAAACTCTTGTAACCTTTTTGGAATAGATTTCATTCTTTTTGATTTGTCAAAAAAGTCTGTTTTATATAAACCAAGAGACAACAAAATATGATTTGCAGATTTCCATATAGAATTCCATTCATTATCATTGTTTCGTAAGTTTTGAAATTCATTAATAGTTTCTTGAATTAAATTTAAATCTTTTACATAATTTATATCTGATAATTAGATACAGTTGTAACTAATTTTAAAATTTTTATAAAAATAAGCAGTAAAACAATAAATTCTTTATCAATTTGTAAAAGTAAACCTTTTGCTTCACATTTTCTATCCTTTTTACTTCCTTGTACGAAGTAAAGGAAGTATTGTAATCGCGAAAATTTTCGGTTCTCAGATTTCAGTGGAAATACGCATTTTGGCCCTCCCTGAGTCCATTTTGACTAATTTCGTCGTGACATCTGTACGTACGTATGAACGTATGTACGTATGTATTTCGCATAACTCAAAAACGGTAAGCCGTAGAAAATTGAAATTTTATATTTAGGACTGTTATAACATCTAGTTGTGCACCTCCCTTTTTGGTCATTATATAACTTCCGGAAGTGGTACTTTACTTGAAGCCTATAATAGATTTTCATGAAAAACTATATTCAAATATAATTTAAAACTTTCCAAATTTGGTATATAAGACTACTATATCAATTAAAATAACATAATAGATTTTGGTTAAAATTCACTAACCGGAAGTGACACATTACATGAAGCTGCTAACAGTTTTCCTTGAAAAAAAATGGTATTATTTTAATTTTAGAAATAAATGCTTCAAATAAAAGTTTTAGAGAATTAAATTCTGCGTCTAGCACATTAAGAACTTTTAAATTAGCCTTTTGCATAAGCGAGATATCTAAATTTAAATATTATATATTTTGTGTTTTTTTTTTAAATTAAGTTTGCTATGGATTAGAACAAAAAATAAAAAATAAAAGATTTTATGTCAAATATGTGCAATTAAAAAAATATCTATAGTTTAATACGCGTACAAGGAAGTCATGTGGTGTCCACATCAGATATTTTAGAAATAAGATTGTTCAATGTTACAAAAATAGAATAGAATAGATGGCATGACCAGTTCCACAGAACTTCTCATGTCATCGTACCAGTTTGTTATTTTCTGCTGGCACAGTTCTTCGTCACCACTTTCTTCACATGAACTTTGTTCTAGGTGAAGAAGTGAGTTATACCATACTGATGAGCTCTAATAAGAGCGAAACGCGTCTATGGTTACTAACTGTGCTGGCCAGCCTCTGACGATGCCCTCATAAGGTGACTTGGAGGCTGAATTTTGAGAAACATAGCCAAGTATTTACTTTATATTTTTTATAGATTCAATTGTTTCTAAAACAGTCCCGCATGCTCTGAACTGAACAGTCCATCGCGTATCACATATCCTTTTTAAATCTCGAGCCTGTCCTGTAGGATAAATTTGTTTTTGCGTATTTAAAAATAGAGGATGAATTGTTGAGTTTGACATAAATGTAATAATTTTTCAAAATTAGAAAAAAAATAACCGACTTTTTCAACCACAACTAAATTTAATTTATGGTTAAAACAATGAATATATACTGCTTGCGGAACAATACTTTTAATATGATTTTGCACGCAACCTAAATGACCACTTATTACAGCACCATCGTATCCTTGTGCTATACAATTGCTTAATATTATTTTCATCTAATATTGTTTTTATATAATTTGCAAAACTAGCAGCATCTAGCATACCGTTTGCACTTTTAAACCCTGAAAACCTCTCCTGAATTTCATTTTGATGCAAGTACCGGACTATAACAGTTATTTGTTCATCTTTACTCAAGTCTTTTGTTTCGTCAGACATTATTGCAAAAAATGTTGATTCCTTTACATCGTCTGAATTTTTTTTACGTACAATGATCGCCATAATAGAAATTATTAAATTTTGGATATCATGATGTAGGTATTTAGTAAAGATGAAAAAACTATCGATAGTACTATCGATACATCGATAGTTTAAAAAAATAAAGTACTATCGATAAGTTTTAATAGAAAAAACTATCGATAGTATCGTTTAGTAATTATCGTTTAGTAACTATCGTTTAGTAACTATCGTTTAGTAACTATCGTTTAGTAACTATCGTTTAGTAACTATCGTTTAGTAATTATCGTTTAGTAACTATCGTTTAGTAATTATCATATAGTAACTATCGTTTAGTAATTATCGTTTAGTAACTATCGTTTAGTAACTATCTTTCAAATAAAATAATTTAAAAATAAAAATAAGTAAATAATAAATAACACGGGCTGGACTGTGAGTAATCACAAGCAAATTACCTTATGTTCCCAGAGCAATTCGAATACGTCTGTTATTTGCGGACCACGTGGTAGCTTATGTGTTAAGTATGACTTGTCAAGATTTCATCTACATTTAAATGATATAATTCAAATTATATTCAATATCGTTATTGTACAGTAACTGTACACAAATGTTAACTGTAAATCGATTGGTTGTCGGAAGACTTTAAAGGGATGAAAGACAAAGTGAGATTTCTAAGAAATTTATTATAGGGTAACAGGTACGAGATAATTTAAATTCAATTGTTCTCTGATGTTCATTGTAGTTTGTGCTGTAGTGAATATTATTGGGTCATGTGGCGGCCAATACATCACCACACATGCACAAATTTTAAAGAAATAAATTTTTGACATTTATTGTATATTTCCTTATTTTCTATTTCTCCCATTTTACATACCTTAGAGCGGGTAATATTAACTGTAACAAAACCATATTCACAGAAATTATTTAGCACACATCCCTTAAAATAGAGCAACATCAACAGTTTTAAATTTTAGGGGATGAGGGTAACATTTAAAAAATTATTAATTTTATTTTACCTCTCTCTCAAAAATGGAACAAATTTAATAAATGATTTTAAACTCTGTATAGGCAAAGATTTTTTAATTTTGAAAAAAAAATTATTTATACTTTTGTAAAAAAATACTATCGATAAGTAATTAAAAGAAAAAAACTATCGATAGTATCGTTTAGTAATTATCGTTTAGTAACTATCGTTTAGTTACTATCGTTTAGTAACTATTGTTTAGTAACTATCGTTTAGTAACTATCGTTTAGTACCTATCGTTTAGTAACTATCGTTTAGTAACTATCGTTTAGTAACTATCGTTTAGTAACTATCGTTTAGTAACTATCGTTTAGTAATTAAAACTATTGTTTAGTAACTAAAACTATCGTTTAGTAATTTAATTGACTATCGATAGTACTATCGATATATCGATAGTTTACTGATAGCACTATAGAACAATCGATAGTTGAAATTACCGATAGTTTTTCATCTCTAGTATTTAGCATTCTTTGAACTATCCTGTAACTTTTTTTGTACAATGGTGTCATGTTTACTTGTCAATGACATTAATTCTCTTAAATTCTCTTTATTTAAACTTCAAACACTTTCATCATGACCACGTTGAACAATATCTTGCGTACATGTAAAAAATAAAGTTTTGATGTAGTGTCTGTTTCCTTTAATTTCATTTTGATATTGATCATTGACAATTTGTTCAATATTTGTTTTCTGTTTTTTTAATTTCATATAATTTACATATTTTATAACACACATTTTATGTTGTTCAGATTTATCATGTTTTACTAGTCCTTTACTTGCATCAAGTGCATTCTTCCAGTTGCGAAAACCTTCATTCACAAAAATGTTTGCTTGATTTACACCATGGTAAAATCGGCAGTATAAACAAAATACACTGTCTTTTAAAACACTATATTTTTTAAACCACGTTGATTTAAAGCTTGTCATTCTTTCACCTTGTTTAACTTTTGGATACTTCGATAGTATCGGCTGACTTGGTCCTTCTTCAGGAGTCTGTGACAAGTCGCTAGGTCCAGAAACAGTAAGAATGGTTTGTTCTGGTTCAGGTCTCGCTGTTGGGGTATTTACGCCAGTTTCATTATCTTCACTTATATCATCCTCACTAGATTTATTTTCACATGAACTAGACTCACTATCAGTTTTTTCAGTGGCACTTAAGTTACAAGATGTCACCATTTCATTCGTTTTTAATATATTTTCTAAATTACAGCTTGTACTGCCGATACTGGTCGAAGGCAGGAAAGTATCAGTTTTTAACTTTTTTTATCTGATTCTGATAAAACATAATTTTTAATATTATTTGTGCGCTTCATATTTATTTTTACTTTACTCTTTGACCACAAAATAACGAATGAGCATTGAGATTTTTATCACTCGTATAAATACCAATATTTGTAAAAGATGTTTGAACTTGCTAAACTATGCACGTGGACGAGTAAGTAAAGTATAGAACAATCTTAACAAGTAATTAAAAGTTCATTGCGTCGCTATCGGACTCGCACAATTAATTTGACAAGTTTGGACATGTTTGGCAGCGCGTTTATTATAACACCAATAATAATCATGGTTAAATGCAGATAGATATTTTCAGATACATGTGCATTGATGCAAAAAAAGTTATGCTGTATAAAAATGTTTTTTTTGTGTGTTTCTTTCAGTGTTTCTGTCTTTTTTAAATGTTAAGATGTTAAAAGCAATATTACTAGCAAAAATTTTTAGATTGACACTAAAAGTCGGAGGGTACTTGCTCCCCTGGACCCCCGCTAGCACCGCCACTGCTATAACAGTATGTTCATTATATTTAGAAAATATTTTTGTATATAATAAAATGCTGAAGATGATGGGTTAACCATCGAAACGTCCATTAAATAAATTGAATAAATCAATGATCCTAAGGCCAACATATTCCCTTCCATCTAAAAATTTAATAATTTCTTGTAGTGAAAATTGCTATATTGTGGTAGGATAAATAGTATGTAATACGTGATGAAAGACCATTGGAAAACTTATGTAAAGTGGTACTCGGGTGGAAGCGCTTTCCAATAATACCCTTTCAACACATGTATTACAATATAATCTTGTGTATACTAATACACATGTGTGCAAATAATATTTTCATTTGAGTACTTACATACAGCTTTTAAAATGAGACTCTCTTTACTAACTAGTAATTTAACCAAATATTTTTAAAATGCCTTTCTATTAATATTTGCAGAGTATGGATATGATATACTTGTAGATATTTGTTTAACTAACCAAAAACAAACTAATACATTTCTTAGTGAATTTAAAAATACGGTTGTAAGAAATTCATAGATTCTTCCCGACTGAAATAAAAATAAATCTTATACTGCATTAGATAGAGGAATATAGTACGCCTGATACGAAAAAATCATAAAATTTACCATTTTCTAGATATATAACGTGTAGTGAGTTCAATATACAAGGTGTTTCAGGACTAGTGTAACAAACTTTAACAGCTTATATCTTGATTACAAAGTTTGAAAATTTCGTGTTATTTATAGAACTTCAACCTCTTGTATTTTGGTAACTAGAAGGAATAGGACCTATGTTCATATGACATTTTTGGCTCAAAATGACCTCAGGAATAAGCTGTTAAAGTTTGTTACACTAGTCCTGAAACACCCTGTATATTGTTTAATTTTTTTTTAATTTTGCTCCTTTGATTGGTGAATGATCTGCAGAAGCAATACAGTAATGAAGTATTTCTACAAAAGTTAAAAAGCAATCTAAATACAAATTAACTTTAGTAGCGTAGAATAATAAGATTCTTTTCAAGATGTGAAAAACCCAAAATTGCATATATATTATACGTGTATACATAGTATTATTCTATCCATGTATGCTAAAAGGATTAATTTACTATTCTTTCATCAGGACGGCAACCTAAATTATCACGGACTTACAACTAACACGAAAAGAACGATTGCTGTGATTTTTTTTGTGTATTTTAGATTTGCAACGACATAACCCATGGGAAATTAACTAAAAACTTTGGAAATATTCAAGGATAATAGATTGCAACAAATAATATTCAAGTAAAAAATCCTGTGTACTAAAAGGATTACTTCTTTATAGATTCATCTGGATGACACGCAAATTTCGCACCATTCTATTTGAACAATTGTAGGATTTTTTTCCTAGGATTTTAAGAATATTTAGGACCAGTGCGTTTTAGGTATTTCAGATTCTTTGAAGTATAGACCGCATGATATTAATTAAAAACTTTTGAAATAGGGTCTTCCTGAAAAAAAAAAATATAACCTTTTTGTCTCTTAACATAAAGTTTATCACCTTTAATTAAACATCCCATAAAAAAACACATTTTTTTTTCATTGCAACATGCCAATAAACAACATTCAATATCGTAAAACTTTGTCACGTGACCGACGAAACGCGGTGATTGGCCGAGCGCCGCTGTGACGTCATTATGCATGTTGGCGACCGGCAGTCAGTGCAGGAAAGATAGGAGTTCGCGATTAATTCGGTTTGGAATCGAATTTGACACAAAATGAGTTCTGATGGATTCGTGAAGGGTCAATCAGATAATCTGCCACAAGTCCATGTGCTTATGGTTGCCGACTTTATTTCGAAAAGTGAGTTTTTCAACGCTGCTGAAACGAGTGGAGTCATAGCCCACAGGCAAGTGTTTGTTATGGATTTTATCGTAGAAATAACGTGTATTTATGTGTGCATAGTGCAGTAAAATACTGTTTAAGTCATTTATTAGCTCTTTAAACATGTTGGCGAATACTCATATAACCTGTAAGCCTTTAACCTATAAAATCAGTAAACGTCATTACTTTGCAAGATGATGATAAATGAGTATAATTCAAGTCACAGATTAATAGACCGATTGTTGCAATAAAAAACATGGGTAACCAGACTAAATCCTGATAAAACTCTTAACAAAGTATGACATTTTTTTGTTAGAAGAGTAAAATTCTGTACAAAAATGTCAAAATTTTCTCAGGAATACCCATGTTTTTGGTCGCAGTTTTATCAACAACATACTAATTTGTCATCAAGTTGTTTAGTTGAAAATATTTTGCCACAAAATTCTATATTTATGTCCTTCTGCACAGATTTTCTACGTAAAACTTGTTTTCATACATCACTCTCCTCATTTTTGTTTATAATAAACGAAAAATATATATTAACAATGAGGACATTAAGAAAAAACATACTGTGCAAAAATTTAAAGTAGTTGTACATTGTGAAACAACTACATTGACAAAGAAATTGCTGTATGGAAAGTGCTGGACTGGAACCCTCAAATCTTTTTTGAGGTTATGTTATTACCGACAATGACAGCCTATTTTATATGGCGATTGATATTCAACGATAAATCATCGAAAATTACAGTAAATTTTGTACTTACATTGAAATGGTCTTCGCAACAATAAACGTGGGATGTTAGAGAGACACTCGCGGTATCACGTCGGATTTGTTTTAGTCACTTTTTCCGCACATCTCCTGTTGGGACGCTTATGAACAATTTGTCGCCTTTTTCGGCAAAATCGACACTTCTTTCGCTGACTCCATTGTAAACAATGCGACACGCGAGCGCCAACGTGCATATTGACGTCACAGCAACATGGCGGTCTTTCGGGACCTTTTCAAACGCCGTTCATTTTCAAATCGTGTTTGCTCGTTACAGCGACTTCTCTTTACACAAAAATTAGTGTCAATAATTTTTTAAATGTGTTTAGAGGTTATTTTAAAGGTTTTTGAAAAACCGCGGAAGACCCTATTTTCAAGGATCACAGATTGAATGCGTTTCTACGCAGTTTAAATTGGCACTCTTATACTGAATAACGTCGAAAAGTATCACTTTTGACGTTATGAAACAAAAGTTTTATACAAATATTTTAATTTTAAGTTACAAAAATTTTATAAATTGTTTTATGTATTATAAGAATAATGAGCATAAATGTTTCAAACTGTCACAAGTATTTTAAAGACAATTTAAAGTGTTATTTACGTCAAAATGTGAAATTGACGAAAGGTTTATCAAATTTAAGGTAAAAACTAAAAAAAAAATATCTTCGGAAATAATATACAGCGAAAGAAGAAGCAATACAGCAGGGTTAAGGTGAATTACATTCATAATTGTAACTTTTGACGTGGTGCGGAGGGCCCCTCGTTTGCGATTGCCTATGGCCCGCCGAGTGTTAATCTGGCCCTGGAAACACTGCATACGATGCGCTTCTTTTAAGTTTTAAAATTTTATACAACACAATATACATTGTATGGCACATTAAATATCGCATATTACGATAAAGTAAGGTGTGATATTAAAGTAGCGTTGGACCTCACTGGGGCGAAAATTAATAATAATAATGCACCATCATTCCGTTTCGATATATAGAGACGAACTCACCGAGCCGCAGTTTTTACACTGCCGTACTGCCGGTTTCTTTAATGAAATTATTTAAGGCGTATAAGTGACTAACTTATAGCACTTGAGTGGGATAAATACATGTAACTATATTTTTATATTTAATGACAAATCACACATTGTTGCCAGGTGGATTCGAATTGACGAACCTTTGTTTGGGTAACGTCACAGTATGTTAAGAGATGTGCATTAATACACTCGCGAAATACCCCACTATAAGTTTTTCTTTTCAATCGACAATTATTTATCTGTTAAATTATTCCGAAACTTGTAATATTTGGTGTTTTATAAAAGAGGACTGTAAGAGCTTTAAACCGAAATTTAAAAAATTATTATTTTACGATCGACTATTGTTTCGACCAAAAAAATATTTTCAATCATATCGTATGTAGTGTGAATAATTTTTTTTTTTTTTGGTTAGCAATTGTTTTATGTTACTATGTTCCAAAATATATTACGTTTGGTATCATATGAACGGTCTTGGGAAGTGATATATTTCTTCTCGTGATTTGCGATTACCAGCCTTCAAATCACGACCCCCAAAGATGTTAGTGGAGGGGGAGCCACAGAGGAAATTTTAATGTGATAAAAATTGTTTGTCGGTTGTAAGGCCGCGGCCGACTCAATACCACTGAGCCATCTAATCCATAACTTTTTATTATTGTTATTGTTAAATTGCTTCAGAACCTATTGAAGAGAAATCATTTGAAACCTATTGTTTCAAATACCAAAAATGTGTCCGACCTATTGTCAATTTTGCTTCCCTAAACACATTAAAAACCTAGAGTTTAATGTCAATTTAAAGATTTTGCAAGTAATGTAAAATGGTCATCAACAGATTGCCAATTGTTTATCTCAAGAGGCATAAGAAACTTAAAGAGAGATTTTGAGCAAAAACATTTAAAATGAGCGGTTATTTGGTAATTTTTTCCCAGAAATCTTTAGAAACCTAAGATGTTTTAAATCATATTTACATTGATTGGCGTGGCGATCCAGGTGCGAAAAATATATAAGGATTAACACAGTAATCTTTATTAACTTCATAGAACGTTTCGAGGTCAAATGAACCTCATTATCAGCTAAAATGTGAACAAACGAAAATATTAAACAAAACATTAATAAATAAACATCAAGTCGCATGTCAAGCATTCATTTATGAACAATGTTCATAACAATATTTAACAATATAGCACTAATTTTTCAAATCCCACAGTGTAAATTTAATCTCAAAAATAATTATTCGAAGCAACAGAAATAATCAAATTAAATGCATACATGTAATTTCTTTTAACATCGCAAAATTCGGTAAACTGGTTTAACCTTCTCAAAAATAAATTCAATTGCGCTCTTCCGAAGACCACCTATGCATTTCCGCTCCAAGGATTGCCTATTTACCTGCGATTAAATTACGATAAATTGTTACGAAAAATAGAAAAAAATTAAAACGTAACAACATAATAATAATCTATAAAACTATAATGAGTTATATTATGAGTTATAATAATATATTTGTTTTAGCATTACATATGTTTTATCTTTCATTTAGTGTTAATATGTTTCTATTATTGATTACCTGATTTGATTAGTAATGCATATAATTATTAACAAGACCGTACCTGATTGATTGAAATATGTAATACAATCTATTATAATTTCAAAATTTGACTATCACACAAATTTAAAAAATATTAAAATGCTTTAAAATTAAACTACTTTTTATTTTCACATAGGTGGCTACTTTGGCTTAAAGTTGGCGACATTTCTAGAACTCTGATATGTCCTATACGGCACATAAAAATAGTTTACTTTACAGTGTATGAGCGGCTAACTTTATATTAAATTTTCTACTCTCAATTATACAAACATACACAATCCAAAACCATACATGTATTTTAGCCTAAAATTAAAATATTGTAATTCTTAAATTAATACAAATAAGAATATTATTATAAATTAAATTATAACTCTTTATAATATTGTAAATTATTATTATGTTGCTGCTTTTTTTCTTGCATTTCTATTTTTCTTAATAATTTTTCGAATTTTTTTCGTCGGTTAATAGGCAATACTTGGAGCGGAAATGCATAGGTGGTCATCGGTAAAGTGCAGTTGAACTTAGTTTTGGGAATGTTAAGCCAGTGCAGTTAAGCGCATTTTGCGACGTTCAAAAAACTATTTTTTTTTGTTTATGAAAAAAATTGAGGTATTGTAATATTTATTGTGTGTGTGGTTATACGCATTTTCTGATTATTTTTGTTGCATCGAATAATTTTATTTGGGAAGAAATTTACAATGTGGGATTTAGAAGATTAGTGTAATTGTTCAATATTGTTGTATATTTGTTCAGCCGTGCTGGATTTAAGAAATTGTCCTAAGTTTAGTACAAAGTATTAAAACTATATTATTTGTTACTTCTCAATTTATATTTTGGTATAGCGTAAAATTGCGCTTAAATATTTATTCCAATTTTTTTATTTGAATTAATAGTTTAACTTATTGTTTTTTTATAGCCCCGTGGTCGAGATGTTTTTGGCTATACGAATTCTGTGATCTGCGCTGCTGTTCGGTCATTTAGAGACATCTATCATTTCAAACTTCGGAACGGTCCGACCGCAAACGATTTCAACCGAGTGATTTCTATTAACGCCACAACAGGATAGCATGCTGCACGCAGAGAGGTTCCAACTAGTAAAAGTTTACTGGATCTAGTGCTGACAAATAATATCCTCTATAGTATAGAGTCTATACGATATCTGATACAATTTTCAAATTACTGGTGTTGTTTATTATTTTTTAAATTCTTGTTAAAATCGAAATTTGATCCAATTTCGTATTCGAATATTTACCGTGTTATGTCAGCGATATCATTATTAACGACGTTGTCATAGCAGTAAAGTTATGCGTCGATAGGCGCGCATGCTAAATTTTTAAAGATATTTTTATTTACCATTCCAGAATATCAAAAATAAGTATCCATAAATTTTAAATGCCCTCTTCAATAAAATTCTGTTTGCGCTACACCTTATATAGGCTCTGCAGGTTATGCTTTTATAATTTAAATAAATACATAAATAAATAAATAAATAAATATATATATATATATATATATATATATATATATATATATATATATAAATATAAATAAATAAAATAAATATATCATCACGCCTTTTACCCATCACTGGGTGTGGCACTCTGTCTAAGCAGATGTCGGTAAGTGATATATTTTTTTACGTGAAGTCCGGTTACCAGCCGTCAAATCACTGCCTCCAAAGATATTAGTGGACGAGGAGACACAGGGGTAGATTTTTTAAATTGGTGAAAATTGTTTGTCGCTATCAAGTAGTTTGGCGACGTTACATTATTTTGTCTCGAAGTAACTTCTTATTATTACTCTATTGTTTATAGAGTAAATACGAAGATCGACTGTTTAAATAATGAACCTTAGATATTGGAATATCAGTCTAATTTATTTTTAAAATGTTACAATTCCAACGTTTTGGTGATATCCATCGCCTTCTTCAGGGATCTACAACGTAATTAACAATAAGACTTATTTAAAAAAAAAAAACATAGAAACAAAAAACTTACATGTAACGTCTAATAATTGACATAAACAAATTGTTTAAAGAAAACTTAACACAGTCACAATTTAAAAGAATAAATAGTCAAAAATGTTTAAAAATTACAACAACTCTTAACAATTAACTATAAAACACATTAAAAAGAACATTACAAAAAATCATTATCACAGTTTCAAATCTAGTACAAGAATAAGAACAAAAAAATGAAATTAATTTTTAGAACCCAATTAAACCAACGAATCAAGCATGAAATAGAAAAATAACGATTTAAAAGAGAATGATAAAATGTAGTTAGGCAAAATAAAATACAAAAATGTATTGTGGGAACCATAATTACACACACTGATTTTTTAATTAAATTGCAATAAATATAATAATAATAATAATAATAATAATAATAGCACTTTATTTGGCAGAAGTTCAGCCGCGGCTGCTCTTACACTTAACCTTTACAATAAGTGAACATTAAAAAAAACAATGGTATATGAATTGGTAACAAAATAAAGTTATATTATTTACATGAATTTAAAGAGTTTTTATTGTTGTGAAAACATGAATTGTTTCAATTGAAATGAAAACGAGGAGTATTTGAGATCTTTAAACTCTACTGGAACCTGATTATAAATGAATGAGCAATTGTAGCTGAAACTGCGTGTGAATAGTGATGACCGATGAGATGGGACGTGCACCATGATATTATTCCTTAAGTGTGAGATTGCGCAAATCTGATCGGAAGGAAATTGTTGATGCCAGGTATGGTGGAATATTACTAGTTATAGTACGATGTATCAAACATGCTAAATGATGTGTTCGTCGGTTGACCATATTGCTTAAGTTTTCTATGTTCGTCTGTGCATTAATGTTGTTTTTATCCTACTTTATATATAGCATCTCTAAGGTTAATCTTTTAATTAAAATTTTGTCATTTCTTAATATTTTTGTGTTGTCAAAGTCGAACTGATGGTTGTTAGTTTTGAGTGTTCCACTAAGGCACATTTTATAGTTTTATTTTTGTTTTCATAATTTCTTTTATGTTCTGTTAATCTAGTTTTTAAATATATTTTTGTTTGGCCTGTATATTGTTTGTTGCATGGTGAACACGGTATTTTATAAATTAAAATTCTTTTTTAGTTTAATCTTTGATTTTACTATATAAATCATTAATTGTTTTATATTGTTTTTAAGCTATGGTTAATTCTAACTTAATTTATATTTTGTGTGTTATTGTGTGTATAAAACTTATACTCTATGAATGCAGTTTTTCATTCTGAACATTTTTCTTTCGTACACTTTTGTTCTAAAATTAATATGTAAAGAGATATCACTATATCAAAATTTCCTATGTTCGGAAAAAAGCAGACACCCGGTATATATATATATATATATATATATATATATATATATATATATATATATATATATATATATATATATATATACAGAATGTGTTTTTTTACCCGGACCACCATTGGCATCTTCTCGAGAACTATAAAAGCTACACGACTTTAGTTAAATTAAACAAAAGTAGCTTCACTAGGGGACCAGGCATATTTTTGTTTTCCCAAAAAGTGCATAAATCATTAAATATAAGAAAAAATAAAATTTGCGATTTAAAAAATATTATTTCCAAAATGACAGATGGAGAAAAAAGTTTTAAATCTAACTTTTTGCTAAAAAAGCCCAATTTATACTGGAGAATACAATAACTTTTTATATCTCATAGTTTTTCAGATATAACATAAAACTTTAAAAAAATAATATACTTCCTAGTTATATTTATAAATTTTATAATACGGTAATTTAAAAATTAAAGCAAACAATTGACAAACGAAAATACTATTAAAAGATTAAAGAACAAGTTTATAAACATTTTCACACTATTAACCACTGCAATTCTTTATTTTCTATACAGAGTGTTTCACAACTTAGAGCAAAAATTAAAGGGTATACTCTGTACGACGTGCTGATCATGAAACAAAAAAGATTTTTTTTTAAATCGCAAAACTATTTTCCATGTTTCCCAGTCCAAAATTTTTCGTTGCCACTGCCACTGGGTGGATGATTATGTTAAAGTTATTAATTAAATAAAATTCTATTATAAATAACTGTTAATAATTGAATTGTGTAATTATTCTTTCGTAGTTGGTACCTACTTCATTGTTTGTGTTTAATAGGAAAGCGAATCCAGTGCAGTACTACAAAAAAGGTTTTAGGTTAACAACCCTTAATTTTTCGAATTTAAAAAAAATTCTTTTCGTTTCATGATCAGCACGTCGTACAGAATATACCCTTTAATTTTTTGCTCTAAGTTTGAAACACCCTGTATATTTATTAATTTACCTAGGATTTTTTATCAATTTTTTTATCTTACAAGCTAAGGCACCTATAATTTGATCCTATATAATATATAATAGTTGTTTACGTCATTGAAGGTAACAATCAATATCAATTATTTCTTGAAACCATATATATATATATATATATATATATATATATATATATATATATATATATATATATATACAAATGATGACTCAAATCCACGTTATCTTTAGAATATATAATTTTGACATGCATTGACGTTATCTAAATCACATAACAGATAAGGAATAAGTTACACATAGCTAATCTTACTTATTTCCACATCATTTTAGGCGTTACCTAGAGATAGTAACAATGCGTGAAATAGTGCATATTCAAGTTGGTCAATGCGGCAACCAAATTAGTTCTAAGGTAAATACTAAATTATATTTTCATATTTATTGAGATCGCTTTGTTATTGATAAGTATTAATTAAAAATTTACTTTCTTCAAAGTAGGTTAAGTTGATGAAATGTCAACAAAGCAATTGAAAATTATCTAAATTTGTTCAAACTACGTAGAACTTTACAACAAAACAAACCAAATCATAAACTGTAATATTTCTATTTCAAAAAATAGGATTTTATATAGTACCCTCAATTCAAAATTAATTTATTTTTTTTATTTCAATGGTGTATGCTTTTTATAATTCATCAGTGTCAGTGATATTTGTTTTATACATTATAATAGATAAGGTTTTAAATGGATTGTACCTTATATAAAATTATTAATATTGTATTTACGAATTACGTTTATACTTTTTAATTAAATTAAATTATAATTTCCTTGTATTCAATTCTTAAATTTATTTGTTTGACTTGTGTGATAATTTATTCTTTAATAATAATATGAGGAAATCATGAAATTATATTTTTCGCTATTATCTAGTGCCCAGAATCTTTCTACACTTTTAAGAAAGTAAAAACACATTTAAACTGGTCCACCAAATGCTTATCAATTATCCTAGCTCTTAACTATTTTAATTTAGAAGTTAACAATAATGAGATAGTGATTCATAGAAATATTGACGTACTGTATATGATTATATTACTCATACATAGGTGTCTCAATTTCGACGGTATATCATTGCTTGAGTCTTCCACAATCTTTCAGTACATCTGTATATAAGTGTTAATTCACCCCAAGATATCTTTTTAGGGGTTTTGTTGACTAGATCTGATCTGAAGTATTCCGATTGTTAAATAATATTAGTTCAAGACTCGTTAGGGTTACTACAATATAAACATTTGGGGAACACACAATTTTTTATTTCAATATAATATTAGGTCAACACGCTTGAAGTGTGTGACTAATAAATTGAGGATCTGTTAAGGTTGCTTATAATAATAAAATGGATAAAAAATATAATTGGATGACAATTAATTTTGTCTTTGTTGTTAATAAAATGGATCTTGGGCCGAATCTGCATTCACGTACAGGAAGATGGGCCATAGACGCAAGTTTTGGATCTTGATCCGTAGAAACAAGTGGCCATCATTGCTAACTTCTATACTATTAGAGATACTAATTCGGTTGAATGGAACTTTCTGCGCACTTTCGGGGGCCATCTCTATCTTTTTTTCTAAATATTCCCATATGTCATAAGATAATGGTGAAAACTGTGTGTTTTTTCTTTTCAATTAATTCGTGAATGATTGCATATTGAGAAAAAAATTAAAGAAAAAGTACACTCAAATATATTTTATAGAGGCACATTTTCGAGATATAACATAAACATGATTTTCTACATATGTCCTATATAGGACTAATACTATGTATTTTCTGTGGTGTCAATGTTTTTTTATATTTCATATAAACACATCTTAATAATAATAATAACAATATATCATAACGCCTTTTACCAGCCGTCAAATCACGGTCTCCAAAGATGTTAGAGGAGGGGGAGTCACAGGGATAATTTTAATGTGATGTAAATTGTTTGTCGACTGTGCGAATCGAACCTGGGTTCTCAAATCCTCAGGCCGACTCGATACCACTAAGCTACCTATCTCATTATTTCATATTGTATCAGATTTATATGCTGACAGATGTAATTTCAGTCCGGAAAGCAAGACTTTACAGTATTAGCAACCGTATTAGTTATTATGGTACTGTGTCGTGTGTTTGCTAGGTAACAAACAGTTTTTGACATTGAATTATAATCATTTTAAGATGCCACTTTCAAGATTAGAATATGAAACTAATGTTAAATAATTCAATGCGGCACATATATGAAACAAACTGTTGTACCTACGTATATAGCTATTATAATATATAAACATTGTATAAAACGTGTTAATATTAAACATAAGTCCAACAGCAAACGAGGCCATTAAATTGTTTTCTCAGAATTTTCCTATTATTTATCATTAATGTAAAAAGTACAAACAATATTAAATATAAATTTTTTACATAAAAAATAATTATTTTTACAGTGTTTCGTCGTAGGTAAAACAATTTGAAAGTGTTACAGTTAATTGACTTTATACAACATCTTACATACCTATAATTACAAATCATAAAATATTTTTGTTTTTAGTTCTGGCAACTTATATCCAGCGAACACGGTATAAATCCAGATGGTCAATATGTAGGAAATAATGACAATCAGTTGCAAAGAATTGATGTTTATTACAATGAAGCGTCAGGAGGCAAATACGTTCCTAGATCAGTGTTGGTTGATTTGGAGCCAGGTATGCATGATTATATATAATGATTTTGAAAATATATGCAAATATAAAAGTTTTAAAAATAATAGTAATAAATAATAAGGTTGTTAAACAATTTTAAAACAATAAAGTCTTTCATTTTCATTTCTTGTAAATTTAATTCTGTTCAATATTCACTTATTAACGTAGGTACTTAAATGTCTAATTTTGTTGTTGTTAATATTGAAACAAACTCGCTTGCTCCTCAATCGATATGTATAAATAATATTGGTAATTAAGCTCGATTTATTCGTCTTTTTATCAATAATATGATAACATGCAAGAACCTCTAGCCTTTAAATGCTGATTAAGCACACATATTAAGATAATCCATTTTGGCTAATACCAATCAAATAGTAAGCGATCGAATACACACTTTTTTAATAACTACGAGTATGTACTAAATTATTATTAAGTATAAGGGGTTTATTTTTCAATGCTTCTTTCCCTTAGATTGTTCACATTTATTTTAGTTATTGCTTCCCGGTCAGTTTTAATTTTTTTCTAAATTCATTAATTTTACTCTTTCAATAAATTGTAAAATACCGGAATCTAGTATACTACACTAAACTTAAATGATTAATCAATTAAATCAAGTTTTTGTGCGTTATACCCAATAGAAATAAAATTTTACGACTTACATTTAAAGTTAACTAAAAGTTTAAATAACATTAATTCCTAATGGTGGACCGTATTTGATAAAAAGTTACATGAAGTTATTCAATATAAAAACAAATAAAATTAAACTAAACAACAAATTTCAAAAACTAACTCCTAAAACAGTTATTAAAAATAATAGTATTTGCAAACAAATGGTGATTAATCGATAGGATGAACATTTAAATAAAAATAAAGTTAAATTAATTAAAATATGCGCTCAATAATAAAACTGTATTAAAAGAATTATTTGCTTCCATTGAATTTAATAATACATACATACATAACATCACGCTATAATTAAATTAATAAAATAAATAAATATATCATCATGCCTTTTACCAATCACTGGGTATGACACTCAGTCATAGCAGATCTCGGTAAGAGATATGTTTATGAGCGTAAAGTGCGGTTACCATCCGTCAACTCACGGCCATTAGAGATGTTAGTGGTTGGGAGCAACAGAAGTTATTTTAATATGGTGAAAATTGTTTGTCGGCTTCAGGAATCGAATGCAAGTTTCCAATTCCATAGTTCTAATATTACAACGTTTTACAATTCTACTAAAGAACCTGTAAAATATTTATGCACATAATTCATATTCAAAAATTGTGACAAATTTTACCATCGTACTAAAGAAAAATAAACAGAGATGGTAAAGTAAGAAAATTATTAGTCATAAAAATAGTATTTTATGATACTAGTGAGGAAAATGATTAATTGCAAAAGGAGTACAAAAGTTGTATTTGCAAATCCACATCACGTTTCCATGGTCCCCATGTCAAATGACATTTTCCTCACTCAATTTACTTGAGATATTAACCGTTTCCCTCACTTGATTTATATTATTTATGTACAATACTAATCAAATTATATTATTAACATCTACTAACTGATATTTACCACATAATTTTAGTATATTGCATAGATAATAGTAACATCTACATCATTCTTGCATGAAATGTAGTATAGTAAAATATAAAATCCATTAAATTCATACAGAATAATAAAGTAATGTACAGGCACAATGGACACCGTTCGCTCGGGGCCCATCGGTAAGATGTTCCGACCGGATAACTTTGTGTTTGGGCAATCGGGCGCTGGCAACAACTGGGCCAAGGGCCATTACACAGAGGGCGCAGAGCTGGTAGAAGACGTCCTGGATGTGGTGCGCAAAGAGGTAGAGGGCTCAGACTGCCTGCAGGGCTTCCAGATGGCGCACTCGCTGGGCGGCGGCACGGGGTCGGGAATGGGGACTCTCATTATGTGCAAGATCAGAGAGGAGTATCCGGACAGGATTATGAACACATTTAGTATTGTACCGTCTCCAAAGGTAACTATTATCATTCAAAATTAAATTAGTAACTATCTTACAGTTTCTCAATTATTTTACTGAAAAATGCTTCAAATAATGGATCGATATTTTATTCAAATTGTTTATAAAAAAATAAATAATCGAGTCTATTAGAAATGAATTATAAATGTGGTTGAAGCGAAAGTAATGTGTAGTTAGGATAGAAACTTTTGGCAAAAATTAATTGCTGGTTGAATCTGATGAGTAAATAAGGGCAGGATTCTTGATTTTAGATTCGTTGTTTAGTTATTTTATTAGATTGTTTACCTACATTTCAGTGAAATTAACTTAAAAAAAACGCAGGGAGGTTCTTCTTTCCTTTCTTATCTTTTTGATTCAATTGCCCTCGTTTGCAATTGCCTAGAGCCCCGCCTAGTGTTACTCCGGCACTGGCTATTATCTATTTCTATTATTTATAATTATGCTCTAGTCAAATGAAATATGTATAGTTTTATACGAATTTTAAAACTAACCAATTGTTTATCTTTTAAATTTTTTCTTATTGTGTTTAATATTAAAATTTAATTTTTTATCACTTATAATTTATATTCAGTTGTTCAACATAACGTTTTTTGAATATGATTTTTGGAATCCTATCCATAGAATACATACTTTAGAATATTCAACGTGTTATGTAATTGTTTATCTAATCTAGATAATACGACCACCAAATTATCTAAATATTTGTATATCCAATCTAGTTTCTACAAATACTGGATTATACGGAAATCGATTACTCCCGCATGTACGGGCAAGGTTTGTAAGGTTTCTGGGTCTTAAATTTTGTGGATACTGGATTCTCTAAATACCGATTTAATATCTTGTTACAGAATTTTTCGGTTACCGAATAAATGATAATCCGAATATACGAATTGAAAATTTGTCTGATGTTGATAAATTTAAACTTATTTATCTCTAATTTAAAATAATCCTTTTGTCCATAATAATTTTTGCTCCAAAGATACTAGGTGTAATAAAATTTTGTTGCAGGTTTCGGAAGTAGTATTGGAGCCCTACAATGCAACACTTTCTGTTCATCAGCTAATAGAATGCAGTGATCAAACACACTGCATTGACAATGAAGCTCTTTATGACATTTGTTTCCGGACACTGAAAATGGCTACGCCTAGTTATCATGATTTAAATCATTTAGTTTCCGTAAGTACTAATTTATAATTTTAAATTACATAATATCTCTAGTATCTAGATGTAGGAATAAGAGAATGGAACATTAACATGTTTTAAGAGAAAACATTTGACCTACAGTTCGTTATAATACAATTAAAAAATAAATAAATATATCACCACGTCTTTTTCCCATTACTGAGAATGGCACTCTGCCATAGCATATCTCGGTGGGTGATATTTTGCACGTGAAATACGGTTACAACCAGTCAAACTCGGACCCCTAAAGATATGAATGGAGGGGGAGCCACTGGGATAACTTTTATGTGGAATAAAGTTTGTCGTCTGCAGCACATTCACAGGCCGAATTCATTCATTGATCTATCTACCTAACATTTTGTAACCTGTAAAATAAAGACAAGATGTGCATTATTAATACGGCCCAAAACAGTATTTTAATTTAAGGCCTCTTTAAAAGTGAAAATACGAAATTTAATATACTGTAGCATTTGTCTTCTTTTATTAAAAGAGCCACCAGTAGGATCAAGATAACTATAAAGGCTACGGCTACAAGCTTTCTCGTACTCTTATCTTATGGTCGGTGTTAATGAAGGGAAGGCCATAGGGGTAATTTTAATGTGGTAAAAATTGTCAATTGTGAAAATCAAACTCCACAGTCCGCCTTGATACCGCCATATACCATCTAAACCATATCAGGGTAATATGGTATCCTTTAAAGTCTAAACTACAGGAGTCATTATTTGTTATTAATTAGATTAAAGATATATTCAAAATTATGCAACGTAAAAACATATTTTGTTTTTCATTCGTAAAATTCAAATCCGTACTGAATTTGTGATATCGACTGTTATTTCTGTTATGTGCCCCATATACCGATTGAAAAAGTACAAATTATTAATTAAATTATATTCTCCTCAGCAAACCATGTCCGGTGTAACAACGTGCTTGCGCTACCCTGGCCAACTAAACGCCGACTTACGCAAACTGGCCGTGAACATGGTTCCGTTCCCTCGCCTTCACTTCTTCGTGCCCGGATTCGCTCCTTTGACCGCTCGTGGAGTTAAAGCTTACCGGGCTATCAATGTTCCGGAAATCACGCAGCAGATGTTTGACGCCAAAAACATGATGACTGCTTGCGATCCTCGTAGAGGTCGCTACCTTACCGTAGCTGCCATCTTCAGGGGGCCCATGTCCATGAAGGAAGTCGATGAACAGATGCTGGCAGTGCAGAATAAAAATTCAGCATACTTCGTAGAATGGATTCCTAATAATGTAAAAGTTGCTGTTTGTGACATCCCACCGCCGGACTTGAAGATGTCCGGAACGTTTATCGGAAACACGACGGCGATTCAAGAGATATTTAAGAGAATTAGCGAGCAGTTTACAGCAATGTTCAGAAGAAGGGCTTTCTTGCACTGGTATACTGGTGAAGGTATGGATGAGATGGAGTTTACTGAAGCCGAGTCTAACATGAATGATTTGGTGGCGGAATACCAACAATATCAGGTTAGTATTAAGGGCAGCAGAGCCGTCTAAAACGTATAAGCTCCTTGGTCTATAATTAATTGAATAACTTTCATTTTAAAAACATTTATTTATATATACCGGGTGGAACATCATACCTGTGTACATAGGCGATTAACATGAAAAAACAGTTTTTCTTAAAAATTATAATATAACAAAAATACGCATAATAGGAAAAGCTTAAGAAATTCTAATTTAAATTTATTCGTTAATCTATTTAAAATTTCACTATGACCTCTACTTTCTAATTTATCGTATTCTACGGTCAAATTAATTTTTGTTATGTTTAGTTTTGAATATAACTTCTTCCATACACATAATTAATTAACTATATTGGTTATTCTCAATGATGGCGGGGGGATTGAACCACATATTCCCCCTGCCTGTATATGCGCTTGATATCGGCACTTAACATAGGGAGGCAAACAGAGTGATCAAAGTTTGCTTACTGGTTGCAAATTTATAGACAGTACTGTGTCGGGCAGTACGCACAAATAAAAATCCATATCTCTTTTTTATATAAATAAAAAACGACTGAAATATTTTATAAATTTATGTTGATTTTCATGTGCATTTTACCAGTAAAGTAATCAGTGATAGAAGTATTAATATCTTAAGCTCATCGATTAACTGTATAGTACCTAACTTTATGATTATTTAAAATAATAATATAAATATATATCTTCTTCTGTGATTAATTTAACTATATAATATAGTGTAGTGCTGGCAAAAATTGAGGATTTAAAAAAAGATCGGTCCTAGTAGGAAAAGACCGGACCTAAAAAAGACCGGATTAACCAAATGGTTAAAAACCTGGTTAAAAGACCGGGTAAAGATCGGTTAATATACCGGCTAAAAGACCGGTCTTTTCTGTGTCTTATAAACCAAAAAACCGGTTAACGACCGTTTAAAAGACTGGCCCTAAAAAAGACCGGGACCGGTTGACAGTATTACTAAATTCTAAGACAGTATGACTATGAATGAGTAAAGTTCATTCGTAAACTAGAACTAATTGTAAACTATAAAAGTATGACTCACCCCACTCTTTTGAGGGGGAGAATGAACTGGACATATCTTTGTGATTTCATAGCTTATGCAGTACTGAAAATTAATAATAGACATTCAACAAAGCATGTTGCTAATTTTCTAAGTTTTATGACACCCAGCTGCACAAGCCAATCAATAAGATGAAATTTATTATTTTGGAAATACCGCTAAATTTTATGGTACATCATTAAAATTTCAAATTATGTACCTACCAACCTACTCTGTTTACCTTAGTCGACATTTTCTAATGTATGTTTGAAAATTTTAAATGAAAAATTAGTTTTATAAAAAATTACTTAATGGCCAGTTGCACTACCAGAACGACCGGTTAAAGACCGGCTAAAAGACTGGTCTAAAGACCGGCTGAAGACCGGTCAAAAGACCAGTCAAAATACCGGTTAAAAAGACCAGGACCGGTTGACAGCACTAATATAGAGTATATGCGTGACAGGAAGGGGTGATTTTCTGTCGTATAATTGAATAATTGTCGCTGTCAAAAAAAGTTAATAACTTTGAACTTATTTTACTTCTTTTATATACGAATTTAAAAAAACAGATTTTTATTATGTACATAAACTTTAAATATTTATAACATAATAATATGAATAAAATCAATAAATCATCACTTTATCACCCTTTAACCATTATTGGGTTTAGATATCAGTGGGGTGGGAGTCTAGGTGGTAGTTTTTACAGGCGAGCATAGAAAGCTAACAGGCGAGCGCTAGTGACTCCTGTAAATTTTGGGTAACGGTCGAACATTGTATAATGTTTTATGGGCATTTTAATCGAAATATATGTATATTTAATAAAATTAATTGCAATAGTATAACGCAATAACTAAAATGTTGAATCAAAGTTGACTGAAAATCTGACAGATTTTGTTTAATCAAAAAATATTTAAGTGTCAAACGTTTAAAATTAGATATGTTGTCATGATAACCAATGCCAACAGCCCGTTATAATTTTTACACGGGCTAGCCCATTAAAAGTCTTGTAACCCCTACTATTCAAATGCTCATAAAAAATTAAACCTCTTGTTTGGTAAAAATTATGTACCTATGCAGTTTTATTATTTTTTTAGATTACTTTTATGATTCTATTTCTTCGATTCCTTGTTTTCGTAAAGTATAGAAAAAATATTGATGATGAAGTTGAATGATTTCTTATTAACTATGACGACATTATACAAATATAAAGTCATATTGTATTGCATGTGTTCTCATATCAAACTTTGGCGATGCTCAACTGTAGAAATTTTTTTCTGAAGTCTGCCTGGGAAAGGAGAGTGATTAGAATCCAATGTATCACTTATCTTTTCTAATATAATTGCTACAAAAACTATAGATGTTGGAACGAAATGATAAATAAATATATCATCACGCCTTTTACCCATTACTGAGTGTGGCACTCTGCCTAAGCAGATCTCGGTAAGTGATATATTTTTTCGCGTGAAGTGCGGTTATCAGCCGTCAAATCACGGCCCCGAAAGATATTAGTGGAGGGGGAGCCACAGGGGTAGATTTAAATTGGTGAAAATTGTTTGTTGGCTGTGGGGATCGAACCAGGGTTCTCAAGATAAATAAATAAATGATATTAGTCTGTAATTGTCCATTTACATCACTTTTCTTGTGAATTTAAATAATTGTTGTTCTATTCCACTGGTCCGGAATATGTGCTATACAATATTTGATTAAATATATGTATAAGTAAAGTGTTGAAGTAAATCTTCGTTGGCACAACATTCTTTTTGCATCTCGTTCGAATTTCACTTCAATGTCAAGAATAGGTAGAAAACATGCTTGCAATTAATTAGGTCTGAGAGTTTCGCTGCAAAGTTGCTTGCAGAAGTTTGTTGTAATTTTTATTATATTTTTTCAATTGCATTCGTTGACCATAAAATACCACTTTTTTATTCGTATAGTTTTTTATACAAATTTTTGGTATATATCACAATGCAATTAGCAGAAAAAAATTGATCCAATGTATTTGCACCAGGCTCTCTTTTAGTTATTAATTAAGTTACTTTTATAACTTATTAGTCCATAATATAATTTAATTAGTTGCTCATAGGTTACAGTGAGTCTTAGTTTTTATTGTTTATTTATTATATTTTACTTTGGAAAAATAAATTCTCCTGTCAGTTTGCTTTGATCCAATTCATGTGCGACTGGGCTAGTACATATCGTAATAGGGTCGTATTATACCAATAAATTTTAGCTTATTGGGTGCAGTTTTAATTCTGAACACGTTTTGTATTTATATTTGTATTCTAAAATTACTCCGTTAGTACAGTGGTGTGGATAGCGATACTGAATTCGAATTCGGAGATCCCGAGTTCGAATCGCACTCAAGCTAAAAATTATATAAACTATTACACTGCGGCTCGGTGAGTGCGGACCCTGTACTGTAATTGGGATTAAATTCCTGTTGTACAGCGTAACATAAATAAATAAATAAATAAATTGGGAATAAACTATAGCAACAAAGACAAAATTAATTGTCATCCAAAACTTGGTGAAACAAGGTTTAATAAAAAATATAAAATAAACACTTAGCTATGTTGCACAAAATTCAGCCTCCAAGTCACCTTATGAGGGCATCGTCAGAGGCTGGCCAGCACAGTTAGTAACCATAGACGCGATTCGCTCTTATTAGAGCTCATCAGTATGGTATAACTCACCTCTTCACCTAGAACAAAGTTCACGTGAGGAAGCTGGTGACGAAGAACTGTGCCAGCAGATAATAAGATCTCTTTATTAAACCTTGTTTCACCAAGTGTTGGATGACAATTAATTTTGTCTTTGTTGTTATTTAAATTGCTATTTTATTAAGATTGCATACACCTTAGAGGTAGCAAGTGTCGCTTTTTTTAACCCTATAACACGCTTGAACGAACTTTCCTGTATAGAAGACTGAAATGCCAAGGAATCTGTATTTCTTTACCATTTTTAGTCGGTTGCTCTGGTATGTGAAAGGAATTTTATTCTTTTTTCCTCTTCATTTGTGGAAATGGATCACTTTCGTTTTGGCAGTGTTAATTTCTAATTGATTCTGATTACAATATACTTCCAATAGGTGTATTGTCCTCTGTAAATCGTCGTGAAAGTCTCCAAGGATAACCAGGTCATCAGCATATACTAAAAGTATTATATCATTATTACTCCATTGGTCAAAAAAAAGTTTTCCAAATCGTTTAAATATAGTGAGAATAGAATGGGGCTTAGGATTTCTCCTTGCAACATCCCTCTCCCCAATTTTACCTGGCTAGTGTTCAGATTATCTTCGTGGTTGACAATAGAGACTTTGTAGGTTCGTAGGAATTTTTAACTAAAGCCATACTGATATAGTTTAACCCAGAGTTTGGCGTGACTGATTGAGTCGAAGGCCTTATTGAAGTCAACAAATAAGGCAACCGCACTTCCTCCTTTCAGCCTCATTTGTAGGTTTACAATAGCGCTAAGTGTGAATACATATCTCGTGTTCCTCTTCCTTTCCGGAAACCCTCTTGGTTTTCTTCAAGGATATTGTTTTCCTCTACCCAATTTTGTACCCTAAAATGTAAGGTCTGGGTGAATATTTTACAGATGCAGTTAAATAATGCAATAGTTCTGTAATTATCTGGGTTTTTTGTATCTCCTTTCTTGTGAATCATAAACATTTTTATCAAGCTCCACTCTTGTGGAAAGTTTTCACTTTCTAAGATATTATTAAAGAGGTTTAATAGAGTCTATTATAATCGACCAAGTATAAATCAAGAGCTAATCCGAAAAATTCGTGAAGAATACACTAATATTTCCCCACAAAAATTTTAAAATGTTAGATGCCATGTGCAGAAATGTATGGAAGAAGAAAATAGGCACGTAGAAGTGATTTAAAATCTTTTTAGTTATTTTGTAAAATAAAATACACCTTTTTCCGTCATTTAAGTAATTTTTATTTCCTGTTTTGATTAAAAGTTGTAAAATAAAAAAACTTTTAACGACCGCTTTCATATTTCAGCAATTAATTTAGGGGATTATTACATTTCTTCCAAATAGAATTTTGTCAGTTTCTAATAATTTGGATACTTTACTCTTATCAGCAAATGTAAAAAAATATTATTAATGACCATCCGGTATGTGAATAACTATGATTTGTAGATTGATACATGGGTTTTAAGAGAAACAAAAATTATGTTATTCTATAATTATTTTGTCAGAACTTTTCCTCCATTTGTTAACATTTTATTCAAATATATATATATATATATATATATATATATATATATATATATATATATATATATATATATATATATATATATATATATGTATATATATATGGATCAAACTAACTGGTTACTATTCATAAGAATAACGAACATTTTTTTCACAAATCAAAATAAGATGAACCAAAAATAAGGACGTATATTTTATTGCATGAATAGAAAACACACGTGTTCTTTTTTATGGTTACCCCGCCGAGACAAACTTCACAACAAATTTGTCTGTTACTGATTTTATTCTCGTATGAAGCTGCTAATATTACAAATATAACTTCTAAAATAACTTAACCTAACCAGTTCTGCGCATTTATAATGTTAAATGCGAGCAAAAGGAGTATTCGTAATACTACCACAAAAATATTTGACATAATTATGATAATGAATTTTGGTAATTATAATTTTTTGTTGATAGTAGTACATGTATTATTTCATTTTAGGAGGCAAGCATAGATGAAGAAGCATTTGAAGAGGAAGAAGAAGCCGAAATACATGATGAAGAAGCCACAATTCATGAAGAACGAACTGAATTAGAAGAATATTAACAATTATCTGTAATATTACGTACAATACAAACATGTTTCGCAACAAAAAATTCTAATATATGACAATTTTATAAGTAAAGCGCGAATTAAATAAATGCCCTCTGGCCAAAAGCTTAATTACCTTGACATTGTATGTAAAATATAAATTCCCGTATTTATTGTGTTGTAAAATAAATTAAGTTGCTACTGATTTTATTAAGTATATAGAAATTTTCAAATCTGAACCATGATTTGAAGCTCGAGAACTATAAGTGCTATGACGTTAAAATTTAAAAAATTGTCATATTATTAGATCATTTCAAAAAGCATTGGTCACTAGACACACATGAAACTCTAAAAAGAGCGATTTTTAAGAAATAGATAATTTAAATTCTTAAACGATGATATACAGCGACAAAGTTTAAAAGCTCTTTTGGCAGTATTAAAATAGTTTTTTATTGTAAATTTTTAAGTAAAAACTTTTTTTTTTTAAACAAAATAAAACATAATTCATTATTTACCGAACTTGCCTGGTTGGAGTAAATTTAAAAATAAATTATGTAACCCTAATATTAATCAGGTAGTCGAGGAAAATGATTTCAATAGAATATTATGAATACATAACCTCGCAAAACTGAAATGAATAAAAAAATTTGAATATATCATTATTTTTTTCAGATTGTATTGGCTAAATTATTCGATTTTAAAATTTAAAAATTAATAATAATTTTGTTGTTATAAAGAAAATATGATTTCAAATAACTCATTTTCATCTATTCATTTCGTTTAAAAATAGTAAATTTGTCATAATATGAGATATTATTATTAACAGGTAGAAAATTTAATTAAACTTTCTGTTGTAATGAAAGCTATAGCTCTATCATCGTTCTAGAAGTAGGATTATTAAGAAAAATCACTTAGTTCACATTTTTATTGCATCTACTGACCTGTACATATTTCTGTTAAAACAAAAATAATGTCATTACTAATCTGGCATCTTTGGTCTAATTTAACTGAAGTCGTAGCAGTTACATTATTCGAGATTCCAATAATGACACGGATAAAAAACACATTTCTTCACATTTTTAACTTTTTGAAAACTGGCAAATGTATCGTTATAAATAAATAAAACGAAACAATATATTTCATTATCATCTTTAAAAATTTATTTTCAATTTTCGCCTTAAAATTAAGTATATTATATTTATTTATTGAAAACCGTAAATGTTGCAATGCGTATAGTTAGATTTAATAGGTACCCTTAAAATTGTAGGTTAAGCCTGCTGTTGTTCTGTTCAAATTTATTAATATTCTACTCATATGGTGTTATGGTTTCCATAGCTATTGTAAAAAATATAAGCTCTGTAGACCTACAGAAATCACCAATAATTAACTGTATGAAATTACATATTGTTGACAGCAATCACTTTTAACCATAAAATATTTTAATAGCGATTTATATGAACGAAAATTCCTCGAAATGCAGTAAATAATTTTTTGTATTCACAAACGGGATAGTGAAACTAAAGATAATTAAACACAATTAATAACTTAAATACGAGTAGTAAATGAAAATTCGTCATAAACGAAAATAATATCTAACAAACTCCACATCATCACATTATTGGGCTATTCTCTTTATTTAACTTTTAATACGATAAATAATAATGAATAATTTCTCTCGGAAAGTAACGAGAAAGAAAGTTTAATATGAAAAATAAGAAAGCAAAAAATAGATTAAAGAAACAAATTTTTACCTAATTTTCTATTTAATTTTCGCTCATATCTCGAAAACAGTTAGTGATACGAGTTGATTTTATTCTTAATTGATTTTTTTACTGACATGCTTACATAATCCGGAATATTCACCAAAATTTGGTTTCAAAATGACGTATTAAATAAATTTTTCGGAGGATGAGACCTAGGATGATCATTTTTCAGGTCAAAAAACATTGGAATACTAAGTTTCATCAAAATTATTTGAGCCGATTCCAAGATCAGTGACACAAACAGTCAGACAAGAATAGTTCATATTAGAGTGTAGGATATACATCGCATACCTTACGCATCCCTCGGCCGTGAATATACATTTATGGCAATCTTATGAGAATCCTAGTCGGTTGTAGATATTTTCAAGACCCTTTTCTAAGAATTTAAAATTCTGCAGTTCAAAATTTAAATAGAATTATATAAACCCGAAACTACTACCGATGGGTCCCTGGGAACCACAAACTAATCAAAATATGTTTGATTTTATAATTGAAACTGTAGGTCTGTGTATTACGAAGTTAGAATAGTTGCTGGATAACGAGTGCACATAAGTTTTTCTGAGACTATATTCAAAAGAAAGCCACATTTATAGGCCGGTGGATCAGTGTGACCCATAAATCATGTTTTTGTTACATAAGGTAAGAATAAATTTTGAATTGCTTTATAAAAAAATAAAATTATTTTTGTAATTTTATAATTATTTCAGTATGGAAAACAATATTAGATAAAATTAGTGGGCGGAAACTAACAGATGCAATTATTGAAGGTGACAAGAAGATTTAAAAAATCGGGAAGAAAATAATGCGGAAGAAATTGAGAAACAAGATTTGCAAAAAGACGTATTGCAGATTGTTGACGAGAGAAATACAACTATACAAATATTTAATAACTGCGATGAGAGTTACCCTAAAAAACAGTTGCAAATACTTAACCATTAAATATGTTTTTTTCCTGTAAATTTATTGTTACTTTAAATAAAATAAAATAAATATACCGTCAACTCTTTTATCTATTGCTGGGTGTTGCTGTGATAGATCTCCGTAAGTGATATTTATGCGCGTGAAGTGCGGTTACAATTCGTTAAAACACGACCCATAAAGATGTTAATGGAGGAGGAGCCACACCGATAATTTTAATGTGGTGGAAATTATTTGTCGACTATAGAAATCGAACACGGGTTCTCAAATCCACAGTTTGCCTCGCTAGCACTGAACCCCTTAGTACTTTACACGTAACAGTTTGAAATTCTAAACAAAAGTATTGTTTTTCCGGAACATTTATTTTATTGTTGTATAAACCACAAATATAAATCCGTTAATATCAAGTCTTTTATTATGATAAATATTTTTAAGCACAATAAATAAACATTTTAAAATTATTTATATATTTTCAAATGAACCTATATACAGTAATAAAAATACTTGACTTAAAATAAGTTTTTTTTCACATTTGTTACAATAAGAACTAAAATAAGTTCAAGAATGATAAATTATCTGTCTTTTCATACAAGTGTTTTTGTGAAAACAATAAATAATAACATTTTAAAATTATTTATTTCAAAAGAAATAACAATAACAAATACAACAATTTTTAATTAAACATAAATATGTATTTTTAAAGTAAACAATAGTAAGCTGATTTACTTAAAAATTATACATACTTTATGACAAAAACCCATCAAAATAGATGACCTTTATAAACTGAGTATAAAATGAATGTATATAATGCTTTACATTGTTTTAAGTATTGTAAATAATATAAACTGAATACTCAAATCTTATTAAGAGCTAGGAAAGAGTTCATGGAATTGTAAGAAATATAAATAACAAATTTTTATGTTATATTATTTCAACAATAATAAAAATTCAAAACATACATAGTTGAGCTAAATTATTATTTTTTTAGTTTCATTTCATAATTATTTTCCAAATAAATATTTAACAACTATGTTAATATATTATTATTATATGATAGAATTTTTGACACATAACAGAATGAAGAAAAATTGGAATAAAACCAGATTAAATTAACGTAGTTTATTGGTTGAGAGTATTTTATCTGAGTTCTAAGATCCCAGTAATCCTGGAGACATCGATATCCAATGTTATCTGTCTATAATTCAATTAGATTTCATTAATAATTGAGTATTTACTTTAAAAAATACTACTTAAATTTCAATTAGTATGTATTATCCTTAAATAATAACCTGCAGATGACTTTTGTGTCAAATTAGTATATTAAAGAGTCATAGGATTTAATTTGAAATATTTTTGCTTAAAATAATTAGAGAAGTAGCAAATTACAAAAGTATTATTTTATATATTAAAGTCCTATGGTCAAGAGTCGCGATAGCCAACAGTTATGCATTGACGTTGTTATTGAAAAATTTTTTACACATAGTTTGTGCAAGTAAATTGTAACAATCTGTATAAAATTAGATAAATATACCTGGTAATATTTCTAATATTTATTATAAAACTGACAATCAGGTTCACAGCTGTTATTTGTTTGAGGAAAATATAATGAAAAATTATAATTAGCAAACGATTTTCTCTACAGATCTAAATTAATTTCTTTAATTTGGAACATCAAAATGTATCATTTGTATTACATAACGTGTGTAGGCATATTCCTTATAACCCTAAACAATTTGAAAACATAAATGTTAAAAGTCTATGTATTGTCTTAATCATATGATTTGTTTATCCATAGCTAAAATAAAATAAATATATGTTTATACACCCTCTAATTTACTTATTAATATGTACTATCTGTACTTTAGTGGCACTTATTAATGCTCAGGTTTTAATTTAGCTGTTATGATTCCATTAAAATTATCTTCCATTTACATATAGAGGAATACATAGAATTTATATTGCTGGTAGTTAATATTTACTTAAAAATCGATTGATAATTCGGCATAAAACACAGATTTTCATTGCGATACTGATTGTTGACCATTAACACCACAGCATTTACTGTTTCCTATGGCATGTTGAATAACCTTGTAATAGTTTTTTTTTGTTTTTTACATTCAAGGGTAACATTTATTTAATTAAATTTGGATATTTGATTTGAAATAGTGTAGGCAACTCGTATATAATAACTCCAGTTTATGTATTTCTGTTTTTTACGTTCTATCTCAACAGATCTGGTAACGATAAGTGACATCTCGACAAGATATTAGGATGATGGAGATACAAGGATTCTACAACACATCGACGTGGTTCCGCTGAAGCAGCTGGTCGATCTGCGCCAGGTTGTCGTGGGCTTGACGACACAGTTGACCCTCGGGCAACTCGGCAGGCTCGTGCTGCAGCAACGTGGTAGCAGTGACCAAGAGCTCGCGGGCAAACGCTAATCTGGCGCATAGTTCCGTGACGTCCGCGACACCTGACTGCACGCGCCGCCTCGCTCCCTCCGCCACTGCGGCGTGCTGCTCGAAGAAAAGTGTTCCACGCAAACGCACTTCCGCTGTAAGCAATAAAACAAACAATGTTATATCACATTAGACAATATATTTTTTGTCACTATTTTATTTGCTATTAGCACTATTATAATCGATATTCGATGAGTTAAAAATATCAGTTATAATATTATAAAAATGTGTTAGTAATTTATTTTAATACACTTATGGCCAATTTTATAAATGACAAATGAATCTATTTCGAATGTAAATAAAATTTATTCTTGCAAATGATCCCTGTGGCTCTAGCTTCTACCAACAACTTTGGGGTCCGAGATTTGACAGCTGCATAAATATATCATTTACTGAGATCTACTATGGCAGAGTGCCACATCCTATAGAATGAAAGACATATATATATATATATATATATATATATATATATAATTTTCAAATGGAAGTCGAAATTTCGACAGTAATACTATATATTCAATCAAGTAAATTTATTCTGTTATTTATAAAACCTGGCATTTGTAAAATTACTTTTTTTGTAATCAAAATTGTTTTGTCTGTGTTCCAGCAGTTGGTAATTTTTTTTTTAATGAATAATACCGAGAATCGTTACATGATGAAATATCTGTACAAAAAGCCTTAACACCGTAGCAAATTCATATTAATAATATACGAGTATTTTTGCAATCAAAAACTTTTAAACTTTTATAATGATTTATACTGATTAATTTTTTTTTATATTTCTTGAAACCAGTGAAATTTTAATGAGAATAAAATTTATATCCGAGAATATAAGATGATGCAAAATCGCTGGACCATCTAGCCTTGAGCTCTTCCTAGATCACTTCTTTCATGTCCAGAACAAATTTATTTTCATAATTAAATTAATTTAATCAACTATTTGAATTATTATTTTTTTATATAGCATATAAATAACTTTACTGTCAAACATTGTGTGATTACATTTTATTTACTTCGGAAGAAACTTTATTTGTCGTTTATAATAATACCAGACATAAATCAGCAAAATTTGCTATGTAGAAGTAAAACAACTAAATGTTTACTCTTATTTAAATTAATTGACTCTAATAATCTTAAAAACAACGGGAATATTTATTTGAAATATAAAAGAATTAATTGCTTTACACAAACGAAAACGAATAAGATCGCCTTTCATGTTCATAACGACTTTTACAGGCCTTTCATTGTTTCAAATTAGAAATTGCGAGTCGCGATTGTCTGCATTTCTTGAAATAATAATAATAATCTTTATTGACACTCGTCAAAGGCGGGGTTCAGCCAGAGGCTGCTCTTCCACCCAAACCAACATTTGAGAATTACATAAATTTTACAATGTACACCAAATTAAACATAGATCAAGTATATATAGTAATATGTATTACAGGTGTGTGAATGTAATTTATTTCCTTTCTTTTATAGTTAAGGATAAGCCTGGTAAGCTACCTTAACTTCTTCTTCTTTTACCGAGAGAACCCTATTTCTTTTATCTTTTGTTCTAATGAGGAATAAATGGGCGAAATTTGATGAATGTAAGTTTGGTACGTGGAATGTTAGAGGTATAAATGGAAAAGAAAATGAATTGGTGAATATAATGCGTGTGTATAATGTAGATGTTTTGTGTGTGAGCGAGACAAAGCGGAAAGGCTGTAATGAAGAAGAGGTAGATGGATTGTTTTGCTTGTGGTCGGGTGTTGCAGAGAATGAACGGGCAAAACATGGTGTAGGAGTGCTTGTTAGTGAAAGGATGAAACCGTTTGTAAGAGATTATAGTTGTATTTCATCGCGAATTCTTTGGCTGAGACTTAAGGTAGGCTTTCATAGAATCTTCGTTGTGTCAGTTTATGGCCCAACTGAATCCGAAAGTGATCTTGAGAAAGATCAATTTTGGAATTTGTTAGATAGTGTGACTGATTCGTGTGATCCAGGTGAAAAAGTTATCGTATGTGGTGATTTGAATGGTTGGGTGGGAGTAAAGAGAAGCATGTCTGGGAATGTATTGGGTAAATATGGTGATGTGAGAGTGAATGAAAACGGTAGGAAAATAGTATCCTTCTGCTTAGAGCGTGATCTTTTCGTTTCCAACTCTGTCTTTAAACATAAATTAGCTCACTTGTATACAAGGGAGAATGTGAGGGAGAATAGGCGGAGTGTGATTGATTTTATTTTGTATGATGAACGACTAAGAAGTTTAGTTGTGGATACGCGTGTGAAGCGTGGGGCTGAATTGGGTACGAATGATCATTATTTGGTGGTGTCGCGTATACGTCTGGATAAATGTTGGCGAATGAGGGTAAAAGGCACCGAAAAAATGTTTCGTGTGAAATCTAGTGTACTACAGAATGAGGATATTAGAGATCTATTTGTTGAGAAAATAAATGAATCTTTGCCTGTATGTGAGCCTAATTTTGAATGCAACATAAATGATGTTTGGATGAAATTTAAGGATACAGTTCTTAAATGTGCAAAAGAAGTTTGTGGTGAATCCAGATTAGGCTCTTGTCCAAGGAATGCATGGTGGAATGATGAAGTGAAAGAAGCAATTGAAGAGAAAAAGAGAGCGTATTTGCGATTTCTACATGTAAAAGATGTGCCTGGAAGTTTACGTGATGAATGTTTGCTAGAATATAAAAGGTTAAATAAACATGTTAAGAGAGTAGTGAGAGAAAGTAAGGTGCGTTTTGATCATTTGATGAGTGAAAGAATGACGAATGATTTTACTATGAATAAAAGAATGTTTTGGTTGAGTGTGAAGAGATTGAGAGGTGGTAATGTAAGGGCGGTAAAAGCGATTAAGAGTGCGAATGGTGAGTTATTGTGGAACGAATTAGACGTTAGAAATAGATGGTGTGAGTATTTTAGAGGCTTATATGGTAGCGTAAATGGATCGAATTGTTGTAGTGAAAATTCAAGAGAAAATGTTAGAAGTGATGAATGGGATATAGATGAAAGTGATGTTAGTTTTGCATTGTTACGTTTGAAGAATGGTAAAGCTCCTGGTTTGGATGGTATAACGAATGAGATGTTGAAGTATGGTGGTGAGAGATTATTTGATTGGTTAGTTTATTTATTTAGATTTTGTTTGAAACTGTGTGTAGCTCCTGATGATTGGAAACGTGCTATCATTTGTCCTTTATTTAAGGGCAAAGGTAGTTCGAGTGATTGTACTAATTTCCGTGCGATAAGTTTGTTGAGTGTGGTAGGGAAGTTGTACGGGAAGATTCTTATTCACAAGGTACGAACCTTAACAATCTCCAAGTTGAGTAATATGCAAGGTGGATTTTTGCCTGAGAGAGGGTGTGTAGATCAATTGTTTTCTCTTCGTATGATTGTTGAGAAATCACTTGCTAAGAACAAGAAGGTGTTCTGTGGCTTTCTCGATCTTAAAAAAGCATATGATAGTGTTCATCGAGTTATTCTGTGGGATGTACTTCTAGAGTACGGTATAAATGGTAATTTGTTGGGAGCGATTCGTGCATTATACGAAGATAGCGAGGCTGCGGTGAGAGTTGATGGTAGATTGAGTGATTGGTTTTCTATAGATGTTGGCGTGAAACAAGGTTGTGGGATGTCCCCGTGGTTGTTTAATTTATATATGGATGTGTTGTTACGAAAGTCGCTGAATGGGGCGGATGGTGTACGTATTGGTGGCAGTGTAGTGCCTGCGTTAGCTTATGCGGATGATGTAGTTGTAATGGGTGAATCTGAAGAACAATTGAGAAGAATGATTCTAAGTATAAATGAAGTAGGAAAAGGTTTAAATCTATTACTGAATGTTGATAAATGTAAAGTGTTAGTGTTTGAGAAGAGTGATTTGGTGACTGATTGCAATGTTTCGGTGAATGGTGTGAGATTGGGTCAAGTAAATGAGTTTGTATACTTGGGGAGTGTGTTTTCGAGGAATGGACGTATTGATCGAGAGATTGAAAGAAGAGTATCTGCTGGATGTAAGATATTGGGTGCTCTGGGAACCTTTACTCGGAACGTGAATGTATCCAGAGATGCTCGATTGAGTGTTTATAATGGTTGAATATGATTGAAGGGTTGTTGCGTGAGCGAAAGATTCTGAGTGTGAAGAATAAACGAGCTTGTATGAAAAGAATTATGAATGTGGTTGAAGCAAAAGTGGTGTGTCAGGATAGGAATGTTTGGAGAAAATTAATTGCAGGATAAATATGATGAATGAAGACAAGCGTATGATTCTTGATTTTAGATTAATTGGTTAGATGTTTTGAGTGTTTACCTGCAATTGTGCGGAGACGATCTTCAGAAACAAGCGCAGTGTACACTAGCGAATGGATGAATGTTTGTTGTGTGTTGTTGGAATTTGGTTGTGAGAAAAGAAAGAGTTTGTATGGAGGAAGTGTTAATGTGGTCGAATCGAGTATCGTGTGTCAGGATGAGAATGTTGACGGGTTCGTGCTACCCCATTTAATGGGATATAGCGTGATGTTATGTATGTATGTATGTATATGTAGAAACGAAATTTTTAAGTTTTCTTGATTACAAATTTACACAAACTGTATACAATTTATTTTTTAATGAGTTTACTGTTAGGGACTTCAAATCATCTGGTAGTGAATTATACAGAATCGGTGCTAGATATGAAAAACAACATTTGTATTTAGATTTTTTAAAAGAAGGTACAACAAACGAATTCTTTGACCGAAGCCCATAATCACAATCCTTATAATTTAGTTTCTCAAATAGGTATGGCGGGACACCAGTATTTTTAATTTTATGTGTGAGAATAATATAGGATTTTCTTGCGCGAGCGCCTATATCCTCCATATTAGCTTGTAATCTATAAACTGAAATATGTTCATATTTATAAACACCATATACATATCTCAGACAGCAGTTCTGAAAGACTGTTATTCTATGTTTATCAGCTTGTGTTAAATTTGGAACATATACGCAGGAACAGTAATCGAAAATAGGTAGAATTACTTTACTTTCGATGAGAGTAAGTTACGAAACTGATAGAGATGTCGTAGCTTAATCATTGCCGCTTTTAATTTGTTTTTTAAATGTTCACGAAAATTTAAGTTTTCGTCAATATATACTCCTAAACTTTTCGCAACTGTACTTCGTTCAAGAGTAGTGCCACCCAGTATGATATCCGGTAATTTACCCACTCCGAATACAACTAGAGAAGATTTTGTCGCATTAATTTTGAGTCCATTGTTCGCTTTACCCATGTAGTAACATTCTCCAAATCCTGATTGATTCTGTTACAATTTTCATTTAGATTTTCCGAATTTATAGTTGCTATAATTTGTGTATCATCAGCATAAGAGTGGATGTCACAAAAATTTAACTTAGAGGGCAAATCTGATACATAGAGTAAAAAGAACAATGGTCCCAGAATAGACCCTTGCGGGACACCACTCTGCAGCGGGAAAGCTGCCGAGTTAAGTATCTCACAGGAATTACACATACTTATGCAGAACTCTCTATTAGTGAAATAGTCTTTACGCCATCTTAGAGTATCCTCTGAAAACTTATAATAATGGAGCTTAGCAAGCATTAATTCATGGTCCACCATATCGAAAGCTTTTGAAAGGTCTATTTGAATAAGTACTGTTGCCTTAGAGTTGTCAAAATTTTTGATAAGTGAATCTAGTATATTTAAAAGACAGGTACTAGTACTGTGTCCTTTTCTGAATCCTGATTGTGTTGAAGGAAATATTCCATTAAGTGAGGCAAAAGTAGTTATTTGGTCGCAACATATTCTTTCCAAAACTTTCGATAGGGTGGGTAGAATGCTAATTGGACGGAGATCATCAAAAGTGGAGGGATTGGTGAGTTTAGCAACGGGTTTAATAATTGCGGATTTCCATAATTGCGGCACTACTCCATCTAACAAACATGTATTTATAATATGAACAATATATTTCAAGATGACAGGAAGTATTAGTAATATCATTTTGCGAGAAATACCGTCTAAACCCGTAGCATCTGATTTTATGTGTTTTAAAATTTTTTCAACTACATTATTATCTACACATCTAAAATTAAAAAAGTCATTTGCGCTTCCTGGAAATGAGTTATTCTTATAAAAATTTATTGTGTCAGGATTCACTTTGTCAGTACCAACTTTATCTAGCAAGTGTTGCCCGTATGATTGTGGGTTGCATAAAACATCCGGAATATTTATATGTTGTGTAGTATTTACACCCACATGTTTTAGATTGCTCCACAGTTTTCTGGAATCTTTAATACTACTATTAACATTATGGTTTATAAAAGCTTGCTTTTCTCTTCGAATAGCTGCTGTTGTTAAATTTCTTAACTCATATATACTAGTTTTGACTCAGTTTTATATTTTCTGTAGGCAACCCAAGCTTTATCACTTTTACGCTGCATAATTTTAATAACTGGAGTTATCCTTGGCGAATATTGTTTATTATTTTTGACTCGTTTAATAGGTGCATGTTTATTATACAGAGCATTTATATTGCAGTTAAGAAAATTAACTTTATCATTAATATTATTCAAGTAAATCATTTGGTCCCAGTTTATTGCTTCACAATCTGTTATTAAAGTTTCCACGTTAAGATGTTTAAAATCTCTGAACATGTAAGTTTTCTTAGAAGATACAACTTTAGGTATATTTAAGATACAATACACACAATCATGATCAGAGAATTCGCTACAGTCCAGAGTACCTGATTCTACGCATTTTTCTTTATTTGATAATAAGATAACATCAAGAAGTGTTTTAGAGCTAGGTCTCGTGATATTTTCAATCACTTGATGCATATCATTAGCTAATATTAGATTTTGAAAAAATTGAGAGCGAATATCTTCAGAAAAAAGGTTAATATTAATATCACCAGTGCAAATAAGGTAGTCTGACTGCAGAGTGAATTCAGTGAAAACAGAATCAAGAAACGAAAATTCTTTGTAAAAATCAGAGTGTGGATTATATACGACACCGACACATATTTTTAAATTATTTACATAACAGAGTATCCAGAGATGTTCGACATTACAACTAGCAACGAAGGAAGTATCTAAGATTTTAAAATTTATATTATTTTTGACATAAAATGCTACTCCTCCACCACGTTTATTATATCTTTCTAAGCTAATTAAATTGTAATCATTAATGCAAAATAAATGAGATGGAGTAGTTTCGTTGATCCAAGTTTCTGTTACAGCAATAATATCATAGTTATGTTCACTTACAAATTCACGAAATTGATGAAAACAAGAATTAATTGATCTAACATTAAACTGACCGAGTGTAAACAAAGAATTATGGTGAGAAATGTAATCAGCTGATTTTGACATATAAACAAACAATAGTAGACAAAATTATTGAAGGACAAATCAATGAAGTTAGAATTAATTGACCAAGCATGTTCTTGCCACTATGAATAATTAAATTAAGAAAAATAGCAATACGCCGAATCTGCTCACATTTAACTGTTTCTATCAATTTGCACAGATATGGAGCATTAACTTTAATGTGGAGATGATCTTCTAGGGAATTAATGTAATGTTTTTTTAATGCACCCTTATACATGGTACTAACAATTACACGCCCGTCCATTGTCCAAACGTTCTTGTAAGAGAATTTCTCAGTGGCTGCCTTAAGTATACTAAGCCTAGATTAAGTCAGATCTTCACGTATGGTTATACCAGAGTTTTTAGGAAGTTTTTTGTTGTTGAAATCTTTTTGGCGAGAACGGTAACTCACAAATTTAACAATTACCGGTCGTGAAGTACGTATTACTTGGAGATGGCTTACCCAGTCTATGGCATCGATCAATATCATGAAGAGAAATATCTACTTTCACTTTATTTTGGAAAAAGTCAAGAACACAATCATCAATGATTTCATTTCGAGCCTCAGGAAGATCGAATATCGATCGTGTATTGTTCAAGATCGTCGGTGTTTTTCTCCACAATTACACACTTCTTTTTTAAAACACTGTTTTCTTCTTTTAATGATTTTATTTCATTTTGCAATACATTAATTTTCTCCTCAAACACCTGTTTTACTTGCTCCATAATCATCTTCACAAAGTCTTTATTTTGACCTAGTTTAGATAATGATGAACTAATCATAGCTTTAATTGTATCAGAATCTTCACGTGTAAGCATTTTGATATATTTTTACGACGATAAATATTACTATAAAAAGTCTAAAATTTATTTAAATATGAGTGGCAAAGAACGTGCGATACGTCTAGTCACAACAACAGTTCATTTGGATATTCTTTTGAAATACAAAGAAAAGATTTTTTTTATAATTTTACAGTTACGAGTACACTGATTGAAGCGATTTTATTTATAAAAAGGAATGAAATAAAAATAAACCAGTATGAATAGAAACAATATTACATCATAAACATAGTGGCAGTTTTATATATATAGGTATATATAAATAAATTTCAAATTAAATTGGAACTACATATTATAAAATAAAATAAATAGATATATCATCACGCCTTTTACCCATAACTGGGTGTGGCACTCTGCCTAAGCAGATCTCGGTAAGTGATATATTTTTTCGCGTGAAGTGCGGTTACCAGCCGTCAAATCACCGCCCTCAAAGATATTAGTGGAGGGGGAGCCACAGTGGTAGATTTAAATTATTATTAATTAAAAAGTACTATTAACTTTTGTTTTCAGGGCAAATTTTAACTCAATTTCAATCATGAAAATAATAATAATAAATACCTACGAGAAGTAATCGAACTGACTTTGACCTAGTATGAAAATTTACTATAGATTATTCCTAATTTAAATAGGAACAGAAAAATGTACCTCTAGTGAAAATAATAATATTTGTGGAATTAAATACATATGAAGGAAGTTGCTTATCACTGGTCCACAGATGAAAAAGAAAAGAACAATATAAAACATATCCACGAAACATTAGTTGACAATTGTATATATAATATTATTTCATGGCAAAATGTTATTCAACACTGACTCTTTAATGAGAAAGCAACAATATGTGGTTGACTCATCCTCACATAACAGGGAATGGTACAATCACCAAAACTGTAAAACTAAATTACACAACCTACTCTACAAATAGGAATACAACGGTTGCGAATGATAAAATTCTATTCAACATTAAACCATCTCTAAAATTTAGTAAGTCCTCCGGACGTAAAGTATTTTCTTTTGTTGTTCTTCAACTTAAGTCTTTCTGGCAAGATTAGTTTCAGTTCGGTGATTAGCTCGGATAGAATGTTAAGTCAGTTCAAGTTAATTACCCTAAAAACCTCCAACGCTAAGCGCCAATTATTCAATACATACCTGGATTCAAAATCTGTATGAGATCAATCAATCTTGCGCACAGTTTAGCTTTCAGCTCTACCTCTTCATTAGAAACTGAATTCAATCCATCAGTGGTGTTCTGGCCTATTAACTGCGCGAGGGCTATCCTAACGTCCGTCAAATAGTTGTGATTGGGGTGTAGCAACTTCTCGTAGTAGTTCAAGAAGAGTTGGCAAGATGCTGAGTCGCCCTTCTGCATGGCCTGCAGGTCACGACCGATCCGCTCGATGATTGTGTCAACGGCGAGTGCGGACATTGTGCGGGAGCATACTGAACACGTCCAAATTTGATCGATATCCTTTTTTTGATTCACATTGAAAGTTTCTGGGAGTACATAACCTTTACAGTCTCTGAAATACCATGATTGCAATTAGTCTTATCTAATTATTTAAGTTTAAGTCAGTCACTTTAATTCGCACCGTTCGCCCAAATTAATCGTTCGGTATGTAAGAACGCTGTAACTAGATAGTTTGATAATTATTTCTCTTTAGTATTATATATAATACTACAATATAAATATCCAAAACGCAATATTCAAGATGATATTTGGCATAAGTATAGCAAAAAAGGAATACAAAAGAGTGACATAGGTTTCATTAATATTCCTATTTTCAATATATAGTTAATTGAATTTAACTTGGCGTTGGTGAATAAATTAATATTATAAACAATCCCACAATAAGTAAGAGTATTTATAGCACAAAGCGCAAACCGTGCTTACATTTTTGACCAATATTACTCCTTAGTACGACGAACAACATAAATTTATAAGATAAAATAAAAAGTAAATAACAAAAGTTCTCTATAGGTAATTATAATTAGAAATAAGAAAATACGAATTTCAAGGTTAGCTATATTACAATTACATTTTGAATCATACAAACATATATACATAACATCACGCTATATCCCATTAAATTAGGTACCGCTAACCCTAGAAACATTCATAGAATATCCTCTAACATATTCATTAAAAAATCGTTCCTCGTTCAACATTCTCATCCTGATAAATAATACTCGCTCCCTCCATTTATTTCTCACACTCGAAATCCTGTATTATGCCTATGGCACACTGGTCGAAGAGCTCTTCGATGAAACAACAGAACGCACCCGCCATCGACGAAAAATAGAGGCTCAGCTATTTCCATCGCAGAGCTCGTCGATGAAACGAACGTATCTCATTTCACTCGTATCTTTTGTGTCTCATTTCACGTTAGCATATTTTTTAAATTTAGTTTTTCTTTGTCAACTTTAGAAGCTTTTATTTTTTGTCCATGACGGGTGCGTTCTGTCGTTTCACCGAAGAGCTCATTGATGTTCTTCGATGTTCTTCGGCCAGTGTGCCATAGGCATTATACAACAAACCCTCAATCATATCCATCCATTCGCTCCTACCCCTCTGTCTCATATATCTTTCACTTACTTCCACTCCTCTAACAACGAATCTATAAAAATAAGAATGAAAGAAAGCATCGACTTGCGCTTGTGTTTGAAAGTACATTCCACACAATTGCAGTTAGACACTCTACTGTAAGAACAGTAACGGAATCAAAAAATAAGAAAGGAAAGGAATGTCGCCCAGAGCTTGTTACTGAAAGTGAATTTCACACTATTGTAGGTAAACACTAGAAATAAATAAAAACTAAACAACGAATCTAAAATCAAGAATTATACGCTGTTCCACATTCATCAAATTAATCCCGCAATTAATCTTTGCCAAACATTCCAATCCTGGCACACCATTTTCGCTTCAAGTACATTCATAATTCCTTTCTCATACAAGCACGTTTTTTCTTCACACTCGGAACCTTTCGTTCACGGAACAATCCTTCACTCTTTTTATCCATGTATTTTGAATCATTAGACAAATTAAATACATATTGAATTTATTTTTAGTATAGTTTGTTAAATAAGAGCAGGTGATATTAAGGGCGCGTGGAAATAATGTCATTATCAAAAATATCAATATCAAAAATGTCAGTACTTCAGTATATACGTATTCATAAAAGTATGCCGCCTTCATTATGAGTTCAAGATATTAAGTTTTTAGCATACTCGTAAAATAGGAGTTCAAAATTTCGCACAGTTTTCAGAAACTGACGTATTATAATATTTTTAAAATTTACGTTTTAAATATACACTGTACACTAAGTTATGAAATATAACTCATAGTTAAATAATTAATATTTGAACTATCGAAACATTTTATTTCAAAATTTATTTATCAAGAATAATATTGGACTTCATTTTATATTCATTACATTTTTTAAACATCAAAGATAAAGAAAGTAAATAACACATCAATGAGAAAATAACCTTATTTTTGATATTGAAATCTCGCATTTTAATCACGACCTTAAGATAATTAAGAAAAAAAATAAGTGCTTAAATTAAATTTTATATTATAATAATCAAGTATTTAACCTTGAATCTCGTATGTTTGTTATATAGTTACTTGTTAGAGCACTTGAGTGCACTGAAGTACGTGCCGAATTCTGTAGGATCAGCGCAGCGCTCGCACGTACAACTGAAGAACTTGGTCTCGGCGAGATAATGAAGGCGACTGGGCGTATTCCACAGCGAGTCTGTGTAGCAAATGCTAAGCGCTTCGCCGGAGCGGATATCACGACCCGCGTGCACCAACAGCGCGCCGTTTGATGCGAAGCTTTTACAGCAATTGGGCCGGCAGCAGTGCTGGAATAGCGAGCACTGCTCGTATACTGCCACGTGCGAAGGTTCGGTCAGCGGCACTTCGTGGCCGTTCACCTGCCAACAATCAAAAGATTCAATCATTCGTATTTGGGATATTATCAGATTACAGTGATTCATTTTTATTGTTTGTTTGCTGAATTATTCAGAAAAGACTTATGTTACTGGTTAAGAAATTAGATAGTAAGGGTCTATACAAGTCGACTTTTTTAGTTAAATGGGTTTTTAGCCGTTTGACATTAAAATAATGTTTTTATTGACAGTAAACAAGTTGTACAGTGATATATTTGCTGTTAGGTTCTTTGATGTGCAGTGTTGTGACCGCAACACCGGGGCATAGGACTTTAATCGTAAAATAATTGTTGGTTTTGTTTACAACCCGCATTCTGATTTGTATAAAGTACTATATGTTCTGGAACCAATATTAGTCGAATTTAGCACAATGGCGGACTGTATTATCTGTACTGGAGATTTTAATGTAAATCTATTATCAAATGATGTACGTTCAATCTATGTTACAAATCTTCTTTCTGCGTATGGAATGTGTCAGTTGATTGATAGCCATACTCGACAAGCCTCCAAATCTCTTTTGGATATTATAGCAATATCTGATCAAGCGCTTTGTTCATATGCTGGTGTTATTGAAGGTACTGATTTTACGGATCATTATTGTGTATATTGTACTTTAGATTTACCGAACTGTGTTGTACCAAGTAAAAGATTTATTTACAGAGATGTTAAATATCTTGAATCTGGTGCATTTTATGCTGATTGTCAAAGGGTAAATTGGCACAATATGTTACAGTTAAGTGATGTTAATCAAAAACTCGAATTTTTAAATAATAATATCATTTCTTTATTTGACAAACATGCGCCCATACGAATTTCTAAAACCTCTAAAATTTATTGCCCTTGGTTCACTCCAGTGATTAAAATTATGCAAAGAAAACGATATAAAGCTTTGAGTGAGTATAAAAAACATCAAATTGAAGCTAAACTCGAATATTATAAACAACTACGTAACTTAACGACTGCATCAATACGTAGAGAAAAACAGGCATTTTTTAAAAGTGAAGTTAACAATAATTTTAGAGATGTTAGCAAATTATGGAATAGTCTTAAACGTTTGGGTGCTACAGACAACAAAGCGAATAATGTTCCAGAATTTCTTTGCAAGCCAGATGAATATGGTCAATATATATTGCATAAAGTTGGTACACATGATGTTAACCTTGATTCGATAAACTTTTATTTAAACAATAAATATTCAGGGCACTCTGGTCAGTCTTTTGTATTTAAATGTATAGACAATGATACTGTGATTAGAATTTTACATAAGTTCAAATCTAATGCGTCAGGCACTGATGGGATATCATTAAAAATGATTAAAATGGTCTTGCCTATTATTGTTGGTTATATTACGCACATAGTAAATACTTGCATTTTGGAAGGTGTGATGCCTGACAATTGGAAACAAGCAATTATCAAACCTATAGCCAAAGTAAAGAACTGTTCCACACTTAATGATCTGAGACCTATCAGTATTCTACCTACATTGTCCAAGATTCTGGAGAGAGTATGTTGTGATCAAATCATGTCATATATCGTGGATAACAATATTTTACCTACTAATCAATCTGGGTTCAGAGCTGGCCATTCCACAAACACGTGCCTTTTAAATATTACTGATACTCTATTAGAAAATTACGATAAATCTGTTATCTCATTATTAATTCAGATTGATTTTTCTAAGGCCTTAGACCTGGTTAATCACAACATGCTTCTAGCAAAATTTTAGTTTTATAATTTTTCGAGATTGGCAATGAAATGGTGTAGAAATTATTTGAATGACAGATACTTCCAGGTAAATATGTCCTCAAAAAGTGATATACATAATTCTGCCAAGTTTCACCTTACATCTGGTGTTCCGCAAGGATCAATTTTAGGACCTGTGTTCTTTCTCATCTACGTTGTTGATATGCCATCTGTATTTAATTTTTGTAAGGCACATACTTACGCAGATGATACTCATATTCTGGCTTCTATAAACTCAGAACCTCAATATATCAATGATCAATGTGCAATAGTTAACAGTGAACTTGAAAAACTGGTAATTTGGATAAAGAACAATGGTCTGAAAATCAATACAAATAAATCGTCTCTCCTTGTGGTTGGTAATTATGGTGCTTTACCAGATATCTTTTTGAACGGAGAGATAGTTAAACGTAATCCTGTTACTAAAATCTTGGGTCTATATCTCGATCAAAACTTAAATTTTAGTTGTCATTTAAATAAAAAACTTACTGCTGCAAGGCTTAAATTACGCCATCTCTTTCAATTTAGACATGATATTAGTTCACCTATCAAGCTACGTATAATTAACACATTAATTCTGCCGCTGTTTGATTATTGTTCTTGCGTGTATATCCCAAACCTCACTCAAACGGATAAACATAGAATTACTCTTATGCAAAATTCATGTTTACGTTTTGTTTATGGTGTGCGTAAATATGACCACATAAGTGAAATCCGCGAGATATCCAAAATGACCACGGTTGACAATCGCGTAAAAATTGCGTATCTCTGTCTGGTACATAAAATTAGATTGACTGGCACCCCGTCTTATTTGTTTGATAAACTTATTGAAAAAGAATATAATTACACTCTTCGAATTAAGGACTTATATATTGTACCATCTTTTAGAAAGTCCAAATATAAAGGCTCCTTCACGTATCTGGCATCAACATTGTATAACAACATCCCTGCTTCTTTAAAATCTATGTCTTTAAATACTTTTCGTCAACATATTAAGAATATATTTATTGGATAATATGTACTTTAGTTTGGCTTTTAATTATTTAATTATTTATATATTTATGTAACACGTGTTTGTTAATATCTCTGTACCTTTAATTTTTGTGTTTTTCATCCTTGTGTTTACAATTTATTTGTATTAATGTACAATTTTTGTTTTTGTAAGGTTAGGTGGAAGAACAGCCCTGAGCTGAACCTCGCCTTTGACTTATTAGTCAATAAAGATTTATTATTATTATTATTATTATTAATATGTAAAATCATTGTTTTATAATTTCCTGCTTCCCTTATTATTTTAGAGAAAAAAAGCTACAAATGTTGTAGAGTATAAAATTTTACATTAAAATCCATTACAACAGAATTAATTTTTCATGCTTTATAATGGCAGAAATTAAATTGAAAATATTGAAAATTAGCTTAAAAATAGGGATAGCCTTGCAAATAAAACAATATTAAACAAATGATTCACATTTTATCTGTCAACAGAAAAATATGCTTATAGCACCCGAGTGTGATAAATACACGTAGCCTGTATTTTTATAAATAATTGTAAAGACAAATCACACATTGTCGGCAAGCGGATTCGAACTAACAAACCTTGGTTCGGGCGACGTCACAGTATGTTAAGAGATGTAGAAAATTAATAATAAAAAATTATTTTTTCATCTGACAATTTTGATTCATTTTCAAGGTTATCTCAATTTTGAAGCTAATTTTCAATATTTTCAATTTAATTTCTGCCATTATAAAACATGAAAAATTTATTCTGTTTATTGATTTCAATGTAGAATATGTTCTAAAACATTTATTTGAAGCTTTTTTCTCTACAATAATAAGGGAAGCAGGAAATCATAAAAATATAATTTTACATGTTAAATTCCTATGTTCCGGTGTCGCGCACCAACCTGTATATCTACAAATTAAATAATAATTAGTTTAAAGTTACAGTATCGGTAACATGTGTGGCGTTCATGATGCGTATTTAGTTAGTCGATGTCAAGAAGAAGAACCAATAAGTTGTACATATAAAAATAAATCTTTCACTTATTCTTATACTGTACTTTTTGAATTATTATTTTTGCCCCGAAAATTACAACGGGTTATGGGCCTAAAATAGCCTAGTAACTATATTATAAATCAGTCTTAAAAACTGAAATGTTTGAATGGGCAGCGTGCAGAAACATGATCAGACATCAAGATGGTAACTAGAAACCTTTTTCCAAAATTTTCCAAACTTGATAGGACATGAAAATTACGACAAGTGAGCTTTTACTGCGAACCATTTTTTTATACCCGATGGAGTACAGAAAACATCCGGGAGTTATATGCGGCTGCGGCAGCGGACGAGGATGCAAAAACGAAAGCAAAAATTATTTTGACTATTAATCCTACTTTATACAATCATGTGAAAGGTGCAACAACATTTGAAGAACTCTGGGACAAGTTGAAGGGATTATTGGACGACTCAAAGTTTACGATGCGGATTAGTTTATTCATCATCTGTGGCGCTACAGCCCAAACCGGGTCTAGGCCTACCGGACACCCCGAGCCGCAGTTTTTACACGGCCGTACTGCTGGTTTTCGTAGTCAAATGCTACATTATTTAAGGCGTATAAGTGACTAGCTTATAGCACCCGAGTGTGATAAATACATGTGGCTGTATTTTATATTTTTACGACAAATCACACATTGTCGACAGGCGGATTCGAACTGACGAACCTTGGTTCGGGTGACGTCACAGTATGTTAAGAGATGTGCCTTAACACGCTCGGCCACCGCGCCTGTGTGAAACACCGGACTAAAGAGTCTGGTATTTCTAAACGGAAATTTTTGTAAACAAGACTGGTATGTGGATTCGGACGCAAGTTTTTATTTGACAACCAATAAACATTGGGTAAAACAGCCGTCATATAAACCCAACATCACTAAAATCGTTGTCGCGAACAAAAACAAAATGTCTTGTCTGTTTGATATTGTAACTATCGTGAATGACTTGAAATACAATATTTTGGTTGAAGATCTAAACTTCAGTCAATTGATTAAGAAGGGCAACAAAGGCCTGTTTACAAAAAATTGTTATGAAATTTATAATAAGGAGCGCTATTTGTTAGCTACCTTGTCATTAAGTAATAGTGTATATAAATTAAACACGGATAAACAGTCATTAGCTGTTGCCATGATATCAGAAGAAAGGTAGCATCGTCGAATTGGACACATTAGAGCGGGCAACAAAAAAATTGAAGAAGCTGTGGACGACCTAAAACTCAATGAAAAAATGGTCATGCACAGTTTGCTGTGAAAGAAAACAATCCAGGCTACTTTTTCAAACAAGTGGTTCCAGAGTTAACAATTGGAGAAAAATTCCATTGGTGATTTGAGATATTATATAATATTTGTAAATGATTTTAGCCGAATGTGTTTTGCATATTTCTTGGAGACAAAACATGAAGTTTTTCAACGATTAAAAAATTTCTATAATTTGACAGAATATCAACTTGGCAATACCATAAAATGTCTGAGAAGAGACAATGAAGGTGAGTTTTGCTACATAAGAATGGTGGAATTCTTAAAGAAGTATGGGATAATACATTAAAAAATCAAACTTCACACTCCATAGCAAAACGGACTGGCTGAAAGGTTCAATCAAACGATCGTTGAACAGGCCAGTTGTTTATTGTTTGATACTGATTAAAACTAAAGAATTCTGGGCCGAAGCTGTGGCCGCAGCTATGTATTTAAGAAATCGAACAGTGTCTTTAAATCAGATTGAAAAAACTCCCTATGAATTATGGATAGGCAGAAAACCTGATATTAATAATCTCAGAATATTTGGTTCGTACCACATTCCTAAACTAAATCGAAGAATATGTGATAAAAAAGCAGAAGAGAAAATACTAATACGCTATGACGACTGTGTCAAAAGTTATAGAATTTATGACTCTGTAAGAAGAGACGGCACAACCAGTAGAGATATTGTAGTAATAAATGAAGACTTAAAATCTGCTACAAATTAAAAAATTTAATTTATAAAAATTAAATATCAGAAAAAGAAACAAATCTAGAAGAAGTTGAAGAAATACCAATTTCAGGAAGGGACAACAGTGCAGCAATTACACTTCGATTGAAATTTAATCTCTGATTGAGCAAGAAACTGATAACGATTTCCATCCAGATGAAAACGAAGATGAATTAAATAATAAATAAGCAATTCGAAGATCTCCTACCTATGCCAAGTCAACAAAACGATTTCGTCTGCATTTGTGTCGATGGAAACCAGGTCAATTAAAATAGCGGTCTAGCATCAGTACCTGAAGCTTTATCAAGATCGAAAGCAACAAAAAGAATATATTCTCACATATTTTATAATTTATCTGAACTATATGAGTGAACGAAGTGGTAAATGGAATACAGCTATTCGGATAATTATATTTCACAGATTGTTAAGTTGTTAAGGGGCCATTCTTATGATACATCACGAAATTTGGGCGGGAGGGGGTGTAGGAAATTTGATGAAATGTGACATAGGAGAGGGGTATGTCCATCATACGTACGGTCATGTAAATTGTATTTTAATATTTGATATAGCAACCACCATTCCAGCCAGTGACAGCATCAGCGTCAACAACCGAATTACTATCAGAGGGAAGATAACTACAACTACCAGAGGGATGATTATTACAACTAGCAGAGGAACGATAAGTACAACTATCAGAGAGATGATTATTATAACTACTAATGGAACAATTATGTAGAGGACGATACTCTTTACAGAAGAAATCATAGAAATCAAAGATATAAGAATGAAGTACAGTGTTACAATGGCAGTAACAGCCATTACACCAGGCATTGTTAGCATGAATGTGAGCATCAGTATCAGTGAAATGACTACGACTGTCAGAAAAAAAAACACAGTAAATGATACATTCTATAAAAAATGTCATACAGGAACAACTTGCGAAATAACAAAGAAAATAAAGAAATAGACATTGTAGAACTAAAAGAGACTCAAAAAATTAAATGGTTTTTTAATATGTGGAGAATGACAAAATTACTCGGTGATCAAGAGTCAACCCTTATGATTTATAACCACCTAGATAATATTCCAACATAAAAAGTAATACAAGATATTTTGGATGTAAGATACTTAAGAAAAAGTATTGCCTTTTTGAAAAAATTAAATAATAACAAAGAGAAATAGTTGCTGAATTAGACAGGAATAAGGATGACTCCCAAAAAGTAGGTCCAGAAGAAAATCATGTTAATGAAAAGAGAAAGGAAGCATCAGTGGATACAAATGATATATTATTACAGAGTATGGGTATTGATAAAATTTCACAAACGATTAACGAAGAAAATGACGAAATTAGGTAAAATGAAGGTTAAACGATATTAGCAGTACTACAAGAAGAAAGAACGAGATGCGCGGTAGAAACGTTATTTTCTTTTCTATTTTAGTGGGTCAAAAATTAAATATAAGACGATGGTGATGTTTATTTGGATTGTTTTACGGATGGTACAAGTTATGAAAGTGTTTAATTATATGTAATTTATTTAAAATAAGTAAATATGAAAGATAAAAAAGAAATGTAACAAGATAAAAAGGATTATTATTAAATTTATTATTATGCAAATTGTGCCCATTTACAGAAAGCAAATTGCATGAAAAAAGGAAGAAATATAACAATTCAAAGTCAGCACATTTATAGTGAAAGTAATTAAGATATGTTGAAATGAAGACAGTTATTCATAATAAAGATATCGAGACAGTAGTGGCAGTTTTTAATGTTGTAAATATGTAAATATATAAAATACAAAACCAGGCATCATCAGTAAAGTCTCCTTTAATTGTGCCTCGTTCAATTGTTCGGTTATGGTAAGGATCCGAAATAAGTAAAGGAGGGCCTCAGAAATAACGAAGTTTTGTTCTCATTTACAAAAAGTCCAAAATACGCGTGAGGTATTATGTGAATGGTCCCTAGGATACTAATTTATAATTGTCAAAAGAATAGTGCAATATGCACTAACTTATTATCAAAATATAAATTGGTGGCTAACAAAATCTTAGTCGTATGAAAATTATAGTGAAATGTTAATTTCTCGATTGTTGTACAATACATTATTGCCTGTAAAATTATCAGAGAATCAATTATAGAAAAAAAGTGTCTCCTACCAGTCGCTCATGGATTAGTTTTCATAGCACATTCTGTATATTAGTTTACTTATAGGTATCCATAAAAGCCAAAATTATTTACGATAAATATATAAATTATATTTTACCTGTAATATTCCACATACACGCAGAATTTCTTCTTCTGTAAACTTGTTTTCTAATTTAAAGAACCTAAGAATAAACTGTGCAATAGAAACCCTCTCAGCTTCGTACTTTTCAGTTCCTTTTCTCTCTTCGCAGTGCGATTGCAGTTGCATTAATTTATCCCATAATGATTTATTATGGTCACGTTGATAGAGGCATCTTAACACTGTTATGCATTGATACATTGGATGAGGAGACAAAAAATGACTTATGGAAATCTGAAAATTATAAGAAAAATTCTGTCAAACATGTATTAGTGTTGTTTGTTATATAGGTCGATAATGGGAACGAGTCAATTAAAAAAGAGCAGTTCGCAATATTGCTAAAATCCAATATTTAATGCAAACAAAGATATTATTTGACACATTTATTAATGCATTTTTTGCTGCTTTTTTATAATTTTATGTTTATTCTGTATTTTATGTCTTTTGTGCTTAGTCTTCAAGCTTTCTAAAAATTCATATTTGTCCTTCTATTATTTATTATATCTACACAGTTCATAAATAGTTACCATTTATAGATATAATTATTCTTCTCTTGATCGACTTTCATTAATAATATGAATGCATGCATCAATGTATATAATGGTAAAGATTTAATTTGACCATAGGTTTTTCTCCATTAATTTTAAAAGAAAAGTGTAAATACAACAGATGTTCAGATTTAAAAACTGTATCCAATGAGCCCAAATTTATTGATATAAGTGATTGAAATAGAAGTAAAATAAAAAAGATAATAATTTGTAACTATTTATAGATTACTATCAGAAATAAAACAAATAACTTTAACATTCCTATTTACAGATCAGTATTTTTTCAAAGAACGAAGAGAAACGAATGATAGGAAAAACTTCATAGAAAATCAGAAAACGTGTAAAATGTGATGTCAGCCATGTTGGCCATTCTTAATTTTAAACATACTGTTAGCTAACAATATAGTTAACATCACGTTATACAACCAAGTTTTGTAAAAATACATAATTTTTTAGTCATTTAACCAAGAGTAAATTTATTTATATTTTTTTCTAGTGTATTTAATATAAAAATATCTTTAATAAAAAGTATATTTCATTGTTTTAAATCTTGACTTTTTATGTCTGATAAAATATTTAAATCACTTGTCAAGTTTCACAAAATTTCAGCCTCTGAGTAGACTTATCAGGTCATCATCTCAGAGACTGACCAGCACAGTTAGTAACCATAGACGCGTCTTGCCCTTTATGTCTGCTTTTTTCTATCTTTTTTTGTTCACGTTAATGCTTTTTTCGCAAGATCTTGTTCTTAAAAATAACTGTGCATATTAATCCGCTCTCTAATAAGCACATTTAATTTTTAGATACCTACTTCATTAAAATGAGAGTTATTTCGTTTATGTTAAATTTATAGATTTTTACTCGCTACTTGAAACTTAATTTCATGTCAGCTACACATGTACACGTAGTGAGCATTATATTTACTTTTATGTAGTTAGCACAAACAAGCCGAATTTATTCACTCATATTCTGACATCCATAAAATAGTCAAGTGTAAGTTTAGAAAAGCTAGTTGTTCTACCTAAACCATTAATTTGATCATTGGATGAGCTCTATTTGATATGTGAATTAATTAAGTGGCAGCAGCATACACTAGCACGTGTAACAACCTTTTCGCCGCGCTGTTGCGTAAAGTAGCACTCGGGTTGGTGCTTGTCGCTGCGAGCGCAAGCCTCGGCGCCGCATAGTGGCCAGCCGCAGTGGATGCAAGGCCTTAAAGCAGGAGGTGCAATAGATTGGCCGCACTCGCCAAGGCACACAGGGCCCGTGAGCTGAGGTGGACCCGCAATCAGCTCCGTCTCACAAACCACTATCTCTCCGGCACGAATGTCGCGGCTAGCAACTAGCTGTCGTCCTGAAACATACAAATATTAATGTTTTTGTTTTTATTGAATGATAAAAGTGGAGGGAGAGCCACAGGGATAGATTTAATTTGGTGAAAATTGTTTGTCCACAGGTCGACTCAATGCTAATAAATTTTAAAATTATTATTATTTTATTTTTCAATTTATTAAATTAATTCTAATATTATCATATTTTATCAATATAAAAAACCATTTTAAAATATTAATAACTAAATTTGAAATAATCGGGCTTGTTCATTACAATTTCTTCAACTTCTTTACTTTTAAAAATTAATTTGGAATCATACAAATTATACACTATTAGTTTAAGTTCTGTTTTATTTGAAATTAGATCAACGTTTCAGTGTACTGGACGTACACTTTCATTAGGCTTACAAATATAAATAAAGAATCTTTTCCAAAAGATACGTCGTCACAGATTATATTATGTAGATACCTATTTTTTTCTTTTATGCAACATTTTTATAGGGCCTAAAGTGAATTTCAAATGCCCATTATCACAAAAATTTACATCATGGAGGATTAACAGTATGGGTTGAGAAGAGTATCTGGGACCAGAAATGCAATAAGGCTATAAGAAGTGATTGGATAAAGATAATTATATATAGAAAAAAAATAGGAAAGTATACTCAGTTGACTTGGAGAAAGAATTTAACTAAGTAAAATGGAACGGGCCGATGACCAAAATGAGAAAAAACAAGGACTTGAATGGCAGGAGAGGAAATTGATTAAAGACTTATATATTAACCAGACGGCGAGGGTAATACTGAAATAAGAGCTAATGGAGGGAATTGGTTTGGGAAGAGGGGTAAGACAAGAATGCTGTATTTCCTTCATTTTATTTAACATGTTAATGGGGAGAAGAAATTGCGAAAAACCGATTGAAAGAAAATAGTTTGTAGGTATATAAGGAAAATTTGCGGATGAAATGGTATTACTAACGGAAAATCAAAAATAAATAACGAAGATATGGTAGATCTAAATAAAAAGTGCGTGGAATATAGTATAAAAATTGATAAGAAAATTCAAAAAGCCTGATAATAGGAAGCAACGAAGAAAAATATAACATTAGGGTGAATGAGAATAGGTTAAGAAATTTAAATACTTGGGCAGTTAAATTACGGAAGACATGATTTGAACTAAAAAAATATAAACAAGAATGGCTATAGTCAAAGAAGCATTCAATCAAACGAAAAAGTTACTATGTGGACAACTGAATAAAGACCTAAGGAAAAAGTTCACGAAATATTTCGTGTGATATGTTGCAAGAAAGGAAGAAGAACGAAGAATAGAAACAGTAGAGATATGGATATGGCGAAAAATGGAAAGATTAAAATGGAAATATAGACTAACAAATGAGGAGGTATTAAGAAGAGTAAGAGAAATAAAATCAACAATGAACAAAATAAGGGAAAAAAAGCAAAATTGGATTGAACATATTTTAGGAAAGGAGTGTTTGTTGAAAGAAATTATAGAGGGGGACGGGCAACAGAGAAAGAGGCGGAAGAAGATATCAGTACTGGATGACATAAATGTTGAGAGCAAATACGTAGACATGAAAAGAAAAGCAGAAGAGCGAGAGAAGTGGAGAAGAAGGACAGTACCATGGCAAGACCTGCCATTTGACTAAGAGCAGAAAATCAGGCTCTATTAATAACAGTGCTATACTCCAATTTTTATTATTTAGGTCTTCGCCATTATCCTTTATTCCTAAGCCACAGTTCTAATACAAAGTGGTACAAATTATATTCATATGATATTTAATTAAAATATTGGCCTTGTTGGCGCCTTCCAGCACTTATCTGGTGGGACATTTGAAAACATCCATCTTTAAATATTCATCCATTTTCGAACTCTGAGTTAGTCAAATCAAAATAATCAGATAATACACAAGAATTTTGCTGTACGAGTGCCATAATTCGGATCTCGAGAACTGTAGGACTTAAATTAGACAAAAGTGATTGTACTATTTCAGTAAACCAAATTGTAAATTAACCGTACTATCATAATTTAATTAAAATAAAACTACCTAGACTTAATGCAGTGTGAGAACAATGAACTAACCTACAACGTTGTCGGTAGCAACTCGCCAAGGACGACAGAGCGATTGGTGGTTTTTCCAGTCAGAGTGCTGGTGTGCACGCGAGCAGTACGCCACACAAGAGCATGATGAGCATTTCTGCGTAGCTGGGGAAGAACAAACTGCACAACTATCCATGGCCGGTGTTTTTTTTTATGTATTTTAGTTCCTCATACGGAGAGGATGCTGCTTGATGTACTTCTGGAAATGAGAAACATGATGACGATGACTGTTCACTATGTTTACTTATTTTTATAATATATACATACACAAAGTGTTTCCTTTAACCAATGTTTTTTTGAGCGAACTAATTTTCCTCAAAATAATTATTATACAACCCTACACAATATTTATATCGTTGAAATTATATGACTCACTGGCTACGTGTCGAAATAATTAGATAACCCGAATATGATTAGCGCAGCCGATAAACTGTTTTGACAAATTACTACATGTAGTGAAAATTATAGCACGTGTCATTCAACATTCGAAAGTTGTTTTTTTTGAGCATATTAACTTCATTATTACAATTTGTTTCAATGCGATATTTATTTGAGTATTTAAATTGTTTTAATAACTATATTCACAATTGTACATATTTAACATATACGTGACCATATTTTAAATTTTACTTTATTTACTTCTCACCTAGTAACCAAACTATGTCACTGACCAAAGACCTATAAATATTTAAATAATTTTTTCCTCTCTCATGCTTTAATTTAATTATTAAATATATATTATCTGTACTTCAATGACACTCATAACGACACAGATTTTCATTCCATGATTTCTATGGTTTTTTCAATAAAATAATCATATATTTTGTCATTCAAGGGTGATATTAATTTTAATAATTCGGATAATGAATTTGGTATGCATCTCGTGTATAACAGCTATTAATACACTCGTACGAATTAATTATTATAGCTACGAGTACTTTAAATTATGAGAGCGACATTCGGGTGACGCCAGGATTCAAATTTGGGATCTTCTACTTACCGGGCAGATGTATTACCCACTATACTACGCCACCGTGTCTATACCCAGCAAGACGAAGGTCCCTGATTTGAATTCTGGCACTACTCGAATTTTTTTATCATAAATTTAAATTTAAAATTTATCATTGTTACTGTTTTGACAATGTATGTCATATGGACAACAATAATTGTAACTATTAACTGCGACCATGATAAATATGTTGCATAATATACTATTATTTGAATTACGACCTTTATATATTTCATTTGAATATACTTCAATCAGGAACAGATCGAGATCACTGTCGGTAAAAAAATGGGGCCCTAAATTAAAAATAGGTAACAACAAAATATTTTAATTTAATAAAAACTTGAACTTGATTAAATCAATAGATATAAATAATTGAAAATAAATAATTATAGCAAATAATTTATAATGGCTCGGATTCATAAAACGTTGTCAGCTAAAAAGTTGAATTGTAATGAAAAACTCATCTAATAAATGTGAAAATTTTTAACAATTCAATATTTTAAAACGGTATAATTTCTATAGTATACAACACTAATAATTATTTGTTACAAACATTGATTTACTATTGTTATTTAACTAACAACAAGTATTTTCATGCTGATATTATTTATTTAATAAAAATGAGAAAATATGTAAAATGAAATGTCAGCCATCTTTGTCATTATTTAATTTTAAGATGTTAGCTAACAAATTTAAATTTTTTATATTCATTAGCACAAAAATTACTTGAATTTATAACAAATATAACCAGTATTTCAGCAAATTAAAAAAATATTTTTTTTTAACTACATGTAAAATCAATATGAATATATAATTCAAATTTATTTAAATTTATTATGTTCTTATTAAGCCTTTTAAAACAATTTGTGAAAATTAGCGGGCAATTGCGACGCTCTCAACTAAATTTTAAGGATTCCTTAAAAAAGAAATATCGAATGTAATAAAACATTCTTCTTTATAAAATCAATATAATTAAAATCAACGATCCGAAAAATTTAAAGAATAATTACAACGAAACTTTGTTTTTGGTGTTCAAATAAAAAATATCATGTATAATAAAATTTCGGTAGTTAGATTTTGATTTCAAACAAAAATTCGCAGTAAAAAATGAGGTCTATTTTACAAAAAAACAATAAATAAAAGCCAAAGTATGTACACTTTTATAAAAATAGTTGTAATGTAATAAAAACATGCTATGCATGTTACGCCAAAAATAATTGGCTATAAAAATTATTGGTTGCTTCATGTCTCAATTTTTTGTATGGCAAAGAATACAATTTTATATATATATATTTTTAACTGCATAAATTATTTCAAAAGTATTGTTATAACATAATAAAATTTAAATAAAGTTTGGATATTCATATTGATTTTATCTGTAGCTAAAAATTACCTTTTTAAAATATGCGTCTATACGATTTTTTTACAAATTGCTATTTTTGTACTATTTAATAAATTTAAAAAATTAAGTTAAGATTATAAAATAGAAAAGTTCTAATTATTGTTACATGTTATTTCATATTTTTGGAATTTTCTTTTAAGGCGTATGTTAACTTTAAACTAGAATAACCTTGTGAATTCTTTATCATCTTTTTAGTAGTATATTTGTTTCATTACATAAGTTGAGGGCTCTAAAAGCCAATCCTTTTTTTAATCCGCCACTGACTTAAATATACATAGTATTTAAAAAATGCGTAAAACAACAAAACAAATTTCTGTTAATATTCTATCTTTAGATAATAACCGAAATGTTTTTTATAAACCAGATATATATTTGGTATTTCTCTAGTGTGGAAACAGGACAGCGGATAAAAAATAAATATTTATATGCAATCAAGCAATCATTTACAGACAGTCATAAAGCGGATTAGGGCTTTAATATTAAATAAATATAAAACAGATATCTTTGGGTTTCAGTAAAAAAATTAATTTTTTTTATTTTGTCGACGTTTCGGCCAACATTGCCTTTAACAGGACACAAAATTTATATAATATAATGATATTAACAATACAAATTATAGTTATAAAATATAAAATATTAGAAATAAAATTAAGCAAAATAAAACATTCTTTTAAAAAAAAGGATTAAGTGATATCGAGTCGGCCGACAGTCGACAAAAATTTTCACCACGTTGTTCTCTCAACACTAACATCGTTAGAGATCGTGATTTGACGGCTAATAGCTGCACTTACCGATATCTGCTTCGGTCGAGTGCCACACTCAGTAAAGGGTAAAAGGCGTGATGATATATTTATACATATTTAGAATTTATTTTAATGATAATGTAATTTTTTTCTGTATTATAATTCAAAACAATTATTAAAAACAATTTTAAAAATAAAGTAAGATGAGAAAATAAATAAAAATGTTGTATATATATATATCATTTTTTTAAATAACTGTTTTAAATTTTTTTCTGCATCAAGAATTTTAAAGTTTTCAAAATCAAAAATATGGTTATAAACAATAGATTGTTGTTTTAAAGCGTAATTACTGTTATTATTAAGAGATTTTTATATAGAATTTTGACGATGTTTTAGCATTCTAGTTTTAACGTAGCATTAAGTTTGGTCAGTATAATTACTTGAACAATCTTTACAATTTACTTTAAAAATTACATTTGATCTATATAAAATGTCAATTTGATATTTAACTTTGTTAAATAATAAATTGATAGTTATTAAATACTTCTATTTTGATTGTAATAGTTTTTAAAATTGTTTAATAAACCTGAAATATATGGTAAACTAAAATAATTTTTATTATTATTAGGATATTCAGTATTAATTTTATTGTTATATGATTGGTTGTAAATGATTAAATTAATTATATGTTTAGGAAAATTATTTATAAATAAAATATTTTAAACTTTATTTAATGATTTATTTAAAAAATAATAATGTCATGATAATTAAACTGCTCTATTTTTTTCATTTGTTGATATTTTAAGTGTTCTGATCTATAACATATCTTGTGTATGATGATGCGTTCCTAATCCATTTTATCATTATTGTGAACTAGAAGAATATCTAAAAATTATTTCATTAATTGTATCAAATTCAATTGTAAATTGTAAATTTTGATTATAATTATAAAAATACTGTAAAATAATACAATAAGTATCAGTAGAAGGTGCGGAACAAAGCATATCATCAGCATATTTTGTCATGAATTAAATATTTAAATGTAAAGTAGGAATAATTGTTTTTAATAAATGATCCATTACTAAATATGCTACAGTAGTTAAATACTACTAATAAAAAGTCACCTTCTTTCTAACAAAACTTAATTTTAGTAAGTATACTTTGGAAATGCTAGCATGTAGTTTAATAATATGAAAATTATCATCAATAGCTGAAAAAATTAAATTCAAAGGTATATTTGTAAATAAATATTTTCCATCAAGAGATATTTAAATATAATTCGGTTCTACTCGTATGGTGAGATTTTTAATAAATTCTATAAATTCATAGGTTGTAAGTATTTTGTATTTTATAATTTAGGTCAATTACTGGGTGTGGCACTCTGCAGTAGCAGATCTCAGTAAGTGATATATTTCTTCGCGTGAAGTGCTGTTACCAGCCGTCAAATTACGGCCCCCAAAGATGTTAGTGGAAGTGAAGTCACAGGGGTAGATATAATTTGGTGAAAATTGTTTGTTGGCTGTGGGGATCGGGACCAGGGTTCTCAAGATTTACAGGCCGACTCGATACCACTGTGCCACCTACCCCATAAAACAAAATTAACAATAAAAATCATAATTATAAAATATAAAATACCTACAAATAAGATTAGGCTGAACAATCGTATATTGACAAAAAAATTCGAATAAAAAATATAGTTATTTATACCGTCTAATTAGTGGCTTACAGAAAATGAATCAATATATATATATATATATATATATATATATATATATATATATATATATATATATATATAATAATAATAATAATAATATATTTTATTTGTTTAAGAAAAATCTTATACAAAGGATTGGTAAACTAGCATTTGAATAACAATTTATATACATATTTCATATCATGATAGATTCTATATAATTTGAGAGTATAGTAATAGTAGTAATATAAAATTCATAATGTAAGGGCAAAAGCCCTAAGTTTTAGTGCAGTGTCTGTAAAATTATATAGATCATATATTTTCCCAATTGTAAGGTCGGCTAGCACCGAATTGTTCTCTTCAGTGTTATTTGAGGAAATGTATTTTAAAATAAATTCATTCCTCGGAGCGTTGTAAAATGGACAGCTGAACAGGAAGTGTTGTAGGTCATCCGGCTCGTGGGTGTTACAGATGAAACAGATTTCTTCTGGTTCGAATCTAAAAACAGAACCATTATGGTATAAGGTAGGAATTTTTGAGGATGAGGTTCGAATTTGACCTATTAATTTGAGGATTTTGTATGGGATATGTTTTTCAGTGAAGGGGTATGCGTAAATATAAGTTTTAAAATTGGGGTTGTAGGAAGAATTGGAGATGCGTTCCATATCTGTGCTGTAAAGGATTTGTTTATAGGAGTTGATTATGTTTGGGATTTCTGCTTTGATGGTCAAAAAGTTCTGCGTTTCCCATAGCCAAAGGAAATTGGATTTTTCTAGAATCAGTTGTATGCTTCTTGCCCAGTTGTATTTTACTTGTTTAGATTCTGGAATGGAGTCATCTTTGTTTAATTGTAAGAGTTTTTCGTAACAAATTTTCCCGTATCTGTTGTTGTCCATTAGTAATAATTTATACCACCAATTGAGTACATTTTTAACAATTGTTATCTCTAGCTTGTCCTGATGCGTTTCTCTCCTTACTATATAGTTTGGGGTTGATGTCTGCCACCCTAAGATGTTTTTGTAGTAGTTTACCTGACCTTTCTCAATTAAGTCTGCTTGATTAAATGCCCATACTTCTGACGCATAGAGAAGAGAGGGTACTAATAAGGAATTATAGAGTTTCTGCGTTGTCTCCCAGTAGTTTATTTTCTCTTTAATCATTATGTTCTTGATATTGCCAGTAATTTGTCTTGATTTGGTTATGAAATTTTCAGCATTTTTTTTGAAAAGTCCCGATGATGTAAAAGTTAATCCCAAGTACATGTATTCCTTTGTTAATAATATTTCTTTTCCTTGACATACGTACTTCATTCTCTGCTTTTTTGGCCTTCCTATGTGGAAATGGATTATTTTGGTTTTATCGTGATTAATTTTCAATTTAAGGTTATTGCAATATTGTTCTAATGAACGAAGCTTCGCCTGTGCATCGATTGGTGAATTTGCTAGCAAGACTAAGTCGTCTGCATACTGAAGTGTTAGCACGTCTGTTCTGTGTGTTATAGAGATACCCTCCAGACCTTGTTCTCTGAGTTTTTCCTCTAAGTCTGAGATATATAGGGAAAATAGGAGAGGACTCGTGCATTCGCCCTGAAGTACACCTTTAGTAATAACAATTGGCTCACTTATTTCATTTTTTGTTTTAATACGTATAGTTGCCTCGTTATATAAGTTGCGAAGTAATCTGGTGATTTTACCACTTATTCCAGATTGAAAAATTTTTTCCCATAAGATATCATGAGGTACGGAGTCAAAGGCTTTTTGAAAGTCTACAAAAATTCCGTAGGTGCCCTCCTTGATTTTCATTATCCGAGATTGCACTATTGAGGTAAGTATGAACAGGTTGTCCGTGCAGGACCTTTTTTTGCGGAAGCCAGCCTGAGACTCTGGTAGTAAATTATTGCTTTCAACCCATGTTTGAAGTCTGGTGTTTATAATGTGTGTAAAAAGTTTCGTGATTGTATTGATAATAGCAATAGGTCTGTAATTGTTTGGGTCTCTTCGATCGCCTTTTTTATATAACATTGTGACTTTTATTTGCGTTAATTCTTCTGGAAGTCTTTCTTCTGTCAGGAATATGTTTAAAATATTTTGGAGATGTAGTTTTCCAGTTTCAGATAAGTTTCGAAGTTGTTCATTTATAATTGCGTCGATACCTGGAGATTTGTTTGATTTTAGGTTCTTCAGGGCTAAATTTATATCCGTGAGAGATATTTCATTGTCTAAATATGGATGTCGTACATCGAAAAAGGACGTTTCATTAATTATTTTTATTCCAAACCATTCACTGAAGTGATGTATCCAAGTTTCCATTTCTATTAAGTTGTTGTTGCTACAATTTGGCGATAACGTTTTGATGGTTTTCCAAAATTCAGTTTGGTTTTTAATATTTTCCAATGAGTTTTTAAGTTTTTGCCTACTATGTATTTTCTCCATGTTTATTTGATTTTTATATAATTTTTTGGCTTCGAGAAAGTTTTTAACATATTCATTTTCGAAGTTATGTGATTTACATACTCTTAGGCTTTTCCTCATTTCCTTTTTATAAAATTTGCATTTACTTGTGAACCAATGTTTATTTGATTTTTTCTTGTTAGAGTGTGAGACAATTAATTCTTTTGTTATTTCAATGTCATTTGATACTTGTTCTATAACCGATTTTAAAAATGTATATCCTGTTCTTGCACAGATAGGATATACTTCATCTGTTAAGTAGAATTCCATTCCTCGTTTGTAGATCTCAATTTTATTATTATCCCAAATAACTTTTCTATATTTTACTATAGCAGTTTCGTTATAAGTTTCTGATTTTGAGAGCTGTATATTTATGGCTATACTGCATACCAGATGATCCGAAAGGAGGATTTTACTGTCAACCGAGAAGTCATTTATGAGATAGAGGGTAGAAACGTCGGTCCAGATTAGATCGATGACACTTCTGCCCCTTGGTCCTATATAGGTATAATTACCAGGTGTGTCGCTCGCAGTTCTGCCGTTTAACAGGTACATGTTCTCGTTTTCCATGATTTCTAAAAGTTTTCGTCCTTTTGTATTTAGTGTACAGTCTTGGGATGATCTGCAGTAAGACATGTTAGTATTAGAGAAGAGAGGTTCTTCGCTTTGATTTTTGTTTCCCACCCTGCAGTTGAAATCACCTCCTATTAATATGCAGTGAGTTGAATTTTGTTCTTTGATATTTTGTAGGGTTTCTTCGAAAGTTTCTAACAAGGTGTTTATTTCATACGATGGAGAGAAATAGACACTACCTAGTATTATCTTTTTTGTCTGAGTACAGAGTTCCAGGAATATCCAGTGTAAGTCTTTCTCTATTATGGTGATTGTGACGTCAGACACTCTAATAAGTATTAAGAGGCCACCAATCGCTCTACCCAGGCTTGCTTGTTTGTTAGCTTGTTGTTGAAACATTTTATAATCGTTTAGGAACGTTGGTGTGGAATATAGTTCGTAGTTTAGCCACGTTTCACTTAGGCAAATTATGTCAAATTTCAGTAAGGCTGATTCTTCTTCAGAGGAAAGTTTGGAGATATTTTTGAAACCTTGGATATTCCAGTAAAGTATATGTGCGGAGTTATTTGTTATTATGGGTTTAAGTTTTTTGAAGTGGATTGAGTTCTTGCTCTTGTGTTAATCAGTCTGTCCAGCGGGCCTATAACTTTATTTCCATCCGTCTTATTTTTGAAATCGGTTTTGTTTGTGGTTTTGTTATTTTTTGTTTTTGGTGTTTGATTGTTTGTTCTTAAGTTTTGTGCGGAGTTGGGTAGGTTTTCATTTGATTTTGGAAGAATTGCGATGGCATTTTCTTCGTCACTTAATTGGATATAATTATTGGTTGATGTATATATATATATATATATATATATATCATCATTCCTTTTACTCATCTTTGGAAGCCTTGATTAGATTGCTTGTAACCACACTTCATGCGCATAAATATATCAATTACTGAGATTAGCTATGGCAAAGTGCTACACTTAGTAATGGGTAAAAGGCGTGGTGATTTGTTATTATTATTATTATTAATGAACAATTATTATTTTTGGTATTATTTAAGGTTATCAAAACATAATTGTTTATGCATAGTTAATATATTTCTGATGACTGCAATACAGTGCTCATTTATTTAGCTCAAGTAACCTTTTGCTAACTAATATTTAAAATTGTCAGAAAAAGTTGCTGCTCAAAAAGTATTTTAGTATATCGTTCTATTTTTCCATGGCAAAAGTTACAGCTCTTATATTTTTAATCACTTCATTATAATATGTTTTACAGAAGCAGTGGCATAAATAGGGTCCGCAAAACCTCGCAATGCGAAGGAGGGAGGGCGCAGTTAAGGGGGCACAACACAATTTGCCACGAAACTATAATATAAATTTTTAATAACCTTTAAGAATTATAAAAAAATATTGCACTTATTACTTTTTTCCTTGTACCTAAATCATTGAATTTTCAAAAGATTATCGGGGCCTACACCAAATCCTAGTTACGCCACTGTACAGAAGATAAATTGTCAACAGCAGTAAAGTAACGAAAATCGGAGTATTATCAAGTTAAAAATGTATGTAGCTTAAAAAAATTGTTTATACGAAAGTATTTCGTGTTAATAATAAAAAAGATTTAGTTTTACTGAGGATTTAATCACTTGGTAGTAGATGACATCATTTAATTTAAAAAGTTTGGGAACTAATTTCGTTATTGAAAGAAGATACGGAATCGTTATAAATTTTATACACCCAGTAGGATTATAATTTTTTAACGAGCTGTGGAATAGTATTTATTTAAATTATTCTCTATAAAAACTATACCCAATGAGCTAAAATTTATTGAAATAATACGTTTCTGTTACGAAAAAGACATGTTTAAGCTGTTTATAGTGCCATGAGAAGTAGAAGAAATAATTTTAATATTTATGCATTGGCCTTGCCAGTGACGCTTTCATCAACTTTCTCTTTTTGTGAAAATTATTTTAAATAAATATATTTTTCTCAATGTCACACTGAAAATCATTTTCGCATATTTTCTTCAATTGTTTCTATGAATTTTTGCGTTGTTTTTGGCCAAACGTATAAAATATTTTGACAGGGACTAATTTTTGTAATATAACATAAATTTATATATCTTTTCAAATCTAACTAATAGTTTTTGGCACTACATAAAATGGCCGAAAAAATAATATTAACATTATTGAAATTTTGACAAAATTTTACGAGTCTAATTTAATGAGCCATTTTATTTTCGCAAGAGTAAAAATTCACTGGGCACATACCTGTGTAGTTTCCAAATTAATTAGCACTTATATCGTTATTTCGGTCACTAAAGATCATAAAACGTCAATAAACTTTTCACGGAACTGTAGTTGAATACAAGTATTGCACTATTTTGAAACGCATAATATAAAATCTATTTGTATATTTCAAGTTCGGGCTTCCATCCAAGAAAAAATTCTCGTATCTTACGTATCACACTGAAATTGCAGTATATCTTGCTATCTGAACTATCTTAAGACCTAATGAAGCACTAACCTGCACCTGCTGCCAAATAGATCGATAGGAAATCACTCGGCAACTAAGCACTAATGAACAAATCACTCATTAAACAACTGAGACAGCGAATCAGTGTTCCCAAGCCGGCGTTGATATTATTAACTTTTCTTGGCTCGCCTACTGAAGCTAAAAATAAACTTTTGTTCGGCCTATTACTGTCAATGCGGCTTGTGTTCTAATTATTGTTTACTATACACTGAATGTTTTTGGCACTAATGTTAATGCGTTGTTCCGTCTCGTAGTGTTGTTATACATTTACTTATTACAATCAGCACCGGATTAAAACACTCAGAAATTCGCTTAGAATTATGTGCTTACAGAATATGAAAGTGTCCTTCCCCTTCCCCTACCTTAGTTTATTTTAAGATATTTTTTTAGATATACGAGTAAATGGAATAATTCTATTTAAAATAATAGAAGTTTTTCGCTTTTAAAATAATCTCCAGGGGTGATAATGTTCTCAAATATGGGTGAGACAAGGGGCATTATATTAATTAGCTATTATATTGTAAAAGAAAACAATAGTATAATAAGGGAGAGAAGTACATGATTATTTCCAAAGAAATAAATTTGCAGCACCAGCCAAAGGCGAAGGTTACAATATGACGAGGGAAAATACACTTTTCTCACTTGGGGTATATACTAGTTTTTACACGACCCCAATATATAAAGTTATTATACTTAAAAATATTAGACATAATTATTTAATAATTTAATACTGTAGTTGCCACTAGTTTATTTATTTTTTATAAAAAGTTTAATAAGTCAAGAAGACAATAATCATTTCTTTAGCATCGGAGTAGAATACTCATAGCCAGGGCCGCAGCCAGGGGGTGGGGGGGCAGGGAGGGTCTTCTGCCCCGGGCGGCAAAATTATGTACACACTTTAAAAATTTTAGCACAGTACATGGTCTGTGTTTCAAAATCGCGTTTGTGTCAGTCAGTATACTAGACTATCTGTGGGCAGTACAGTTTACTGTATACGCGTAGTCCGTCTTCTTTCCCTATGACCGCCTTCGCCTCTACGCATCCCTAGACCATAGATAGTCTAGTACCTATGCACTATGCACTAGACACTGTGAGACAACTTGCAAGAGCTAGGGAAATTTCCGTAGGTATAGGGAAAATCGTAGTAGTTTAGGGAAACAGGGTAAGAAACTGCATTTGCAGTAAAAAACTATAAACGTAATTAAAACAGAAAACAAAATATAATCTTAAACGACAAATTAAGAATATTATTTATCATTAAAAGTTTAACAATTAATATACAGGTTGTTTTTTTTATGGGACATCGCGATTATTTTATTTATTATTAGACATATTAAAACATGTTATTTGGGAAGTATGTTCATATCTGAGGGGTACACTAGACTATGTAGTAATATATTTATTTAAACAAATAGTTTTCAAGTTATGGCACAAAATTCTATTTTCTTAAATAGCATGATACATATTATAGGGCTATTCGATAGCATATTTTTTTCTGAATTTAACTTTGTAAACAATTTATACTCATATATTAAAAAAAATATCGACAAAAATGCAATTGAAATTTAAATTTACTTTAAAAATTATTTATGAGCAACACCTGCAAGAGGGCTACCCAAATATAACAACAGCTCTGAAATTATTCCTTACTCTTTCAGTCTCTGTTGCTTCAGGTGAAAGAAGCTTCAGCAAACTAAAATTAATAAAAAATTATTTAAGAAGCACAATGAAACAACAGAGATTCACCAATTTAAGTCTCATATCAATTGAACATCAAAGAGCGTCATCAATCTTATTTGACGAATTAATAAGACTTTTGCAGCCAAAAAATCAAGAAAAGTCAAATTTATATAATAGTTTTATGTATAATATTTTCCTGTTCTCATTTACAAATAAACCGTCCTTATTAACTTCAATTCCATCATAATGATGTGATTTGCAAATTACTGGAGTTGTGTGGGGCATAGGGAGCGGCAAAATTAGGTCTTGCCCCTCCTGCAAAAATGTGTAGTTGCGGCCCTGCTCATAGCAACGGGATTAAAATACTTTACTCCCGATAACATTGAAATATATAGAAGATTTGCGACAAAAACTTATAAAACATATTCCAGACACCAAGCCTAGAAAACCATGAAATATTATTATTGTTGGACATACAGAAAATTGTACCATACATGTAAATAGGTATATCAAAACAATAAATACGTTTCAATAAATAAATAAAATATGATTGGCCTCATTTTTAAACCTAGTGTTAAAGGTATATTACTTTTAACACTAATTCTATAAAATAACATTTACAGTTTGCTAAATAACTATTAAAATCCCTTCTTTTAGTAGCGTTTGTAGAAAAATATATTATTTGTACTCTTTAAAGTACAAGCAAAATACAACTAAAAAATATTTAAATCTAACATAACAGAATTATAGGTACCTACTAATAAACAGGCAACGCACTCTCACTCGCACATATGGTTCAAATCTACAAGTACATCTAAATGACAATTATCATTGAATACTGAGTATGGTTGTGGCTTACATATTACTCTGTTATTATAAATGAATAAAGCTAAGAATATATTTAAATTTACAATAATTTCAGCGCGTAATAAAATCTGAAATTAAGGTTTAATAATATACCTAATACAAATAATTATTTTTCAAACAGATATCTAATTGCCTCCCCTGACGAGTCCCTATTAATATCTCATTTTAAAAATTTTCGATGGAGGCCGTTAACTATTTTAATTTTTCTAAGGGGCATTTACGCTTTTTCATCTGCTCGTATCTTTAAGTATGCAAAGCACTGTCTTAACCCCGTTGACACGGTGAAGATTTTTATAAATTTTTCGTATCCATTTTCTGATTATATTTAACGTATCATACAGATAGAGATATCGATATAACGAAATGGACGCGAAATATAACTTATTTTAAGATAGAACATGTTCTACTTCCATCAATTTTATGAGCATTAAGCATGGATTAGTGAATTTTGACGTTTAGGTATATGTATATTAAGGTTAAATCGCTACTTGTACGTTTGAATAAATTATTGCTAATACTACACACAACACCGAATTTCATACAAAATTTAAGAATCTGCAATCCTCCATTGATAACACATTTCAAGAGTTTTCCAAAAATGCAAAAGAAAAATGTAACAAGCTGGAAATAGAATTAAAAATTAAAGATATATAAATTAAATAGTTACAACGTGAAATGCGCGAAAAAAATGTTACTATATTTGGACTGTAAAAACAGAAGAAGAAAAACTAGAATAAAAAACGTCACCTTGCTTCAAAAGAAACTAGAGATAATATCTCTTTCTAAATCTGACATTAAAGAAGTAAGAAGATTCGGTAAGACAGAAAATACGAAACCAAGACAATATGTTGGAATTAAATTCAAAACGGGTTAAACGAGAAAGTCACTTGAAGGAATTGGTATATACATTGAAGAAGATTGCAGTCAAAGTGTTTTTGTAAAGGGAGAAATTAAAGCGTAGAAAAGAGGGCTACAGAGCTTTCCTAAAATATAACAAACATATAATAAATGGCAATGTTGATGACCTTGATGAAAATGAAGATAGATTGAAAATACCAAACTAAAAATATCAAAACTGAAGAAAATACTAAACTTAATAGAAGAATATCTGCTTTCTTGTAGGATAGAATAGACTACCACGAAGATATAAACTATTCATAGAATCCAGAAATTTCACATAAAGCAAATAAAGGTGATACACCTAACGCCTTACAGGCAATGAAAATCAAGAACTGTGACAACACAAGACACCCAAATCTCTTTTATAAATACACACTCAAAAAACCGCATAATTCACAAAAAATATAACCAAATCAAAGGACCACTTGACAACCATTCCTTGAAAAAAACTTACAGTAAAAACCTCGAACATCAAAACAACTACGACAAAACAAAAGTAATGTTTTTTGAATATCTTAGAATATAAAAATGTTTTGTCCCGCGTGATGGTCGCGCGGGTTGAGGGCCTGACTCGCAACCATAAGGTCGTGGGTTCGGGTCCCGCCCGTGACGACCATACAAAGGACATATCGGCATATGACCTTAGTAGTTGGTCCGATATATAAATTATAAATTAAAAAAAAATGTTTGGAAAGTAAACTCAAATGAAGAAGATATCCTTCGAAAACATGATATCATCTGTCTAAATGAAACAGGCACAATTTAAATCAAAGAAACCCCATATATACTGAAAGACTACAACATGTTCCAACAAGAAGCACTAAAAGAAAACAATACTGGCAGTATATTACTTGACGATCGGGTAGAGGCTTTGCTTGTAAAAAAAATATGTTTCTTTTGTGGTGTTTGCCATTTTAGGTTATGTTCGTAGTATGTTATGAGAACACCTATACTTATACCGGGTGGTGCTCGGTGAGTGCGAACATAGGAATTTAACATGGGATATTAGTTTTATGCAATTTCCTGCTCTCCTGTACATTTTACGGAAAAACCTGTAGAGGGAAGATTTGTTCAGAATTAAAAGTTACCCATGAAACTGTTTTTACATGTTTTATTAAGTTTTTGGTTTAGCCGTAACATTAAAAATAAATTTCGAAATTTCTGTTACTTTGTAGTAATAGCCATGACTTTTCTTTTATTTTTATGACAAATGCGTTAAATGTCAATTTTTGATGTTTATTAAAGTTAATCTTATAATTTAAATTAAATCAAAAAAATCACATTTTTTATTCTTTGAACAAAGTTTTATTTTCATATTTAATAATAAATCAGTTTCAAGTTTATCAACAATTTCAATTTTTTTTAAAAATTTTAAATTACAATAATTTAATGTGAAATAATAAGTAATAATTGTAACAATATTATTTAATATACCTACATAAAAAAATAAAGAAATTACAATAAATGTTCAAACAAGCCACCATTTTCAGCAAGACAATAACCAAGTCTATTGTAAAACGAAGTTCTAACATTGGCTAATTGCCTGTCAGTAATATTATCACATTCTTCGAATATAGCTTGTCTTAGTAAATCTAAATTTTCGTAGTGTTTAGAGTAAATTTTACTTTTAAGATGCCCCCACAAAAAAAAATCGCAAGGAGCTAGGTCCGGAGATCTTGCAGGCCAATTTATTCCACCACCACGACCAATCCACCGATTAGGAAAAACCAAATCTAAATATTCCCGCACATTTATTCCATAATGAGCCGGGCACCCATCCTGCTGGAACCAAATATCCTCATCTACTGCAGCTGCCTCATCCAATGCAGGACCTATATGATTTTGCAGAAGTTCTAAATACATATCAGAATTTAAATTTCCCATAATTTCAAATGGTATAATCCTGTTCTTAAAAATTCCAACCCAAATATTAATTTTCTCAGGATATTGGGTACCTGTACACACAGTTAAATGATGATTTTCTGTGGTCCACATACGAGTATTCTGAACATTTGGTTCATTATTTAAAGTAAATGTACATTCATCTGTAAAACAAATCGACGAAATAAAGTGCTGGTCCCGATTTGCCTTTTCTTGCATAATTTCACAAAATGTACTTCGTTTCAAAATCAGCCAAAAGAAGTTCTTGATGTGTTTGAAATTTGTAAGATTTATATCCATGTGTTTTTAAAATTCTCAGAACTGTTGAATGATGCAAACCACATTCAGAAGCAATATGTCTTATGCTGTACCTTGAATTTTGAGATATCATAGCCAATACCAATTCTTCATTCACTTCGTTATGACGTATTCTGTTATTATTATTATTGCCTTCATTACCATCGGTCACAGCTACACTAGCTGTACTCTCAAATTTTGTAACCAGTTTTGAAATTGTTGATACACTTGGAATTGGTTTATCTTCATATTTAATTGAAAATAAATCCCGCACCCTCCTATAACTATTTCCTCCATAATAATTTTTAATAATGAAGACACGTTCTTCGTTTGAATAAACATTCATTTTATAGCTTACACAAAGATTTAATTTAAATTATAAGATTAACTTTAATAAACATCAAAAATTGACATTTAACGCATTTGTCATAAAAATAAAAGAAAAGTCATGGCTATTGCTACAAAGTAACAGAAATTTCGAAATTTATTTTTAATGTTACGGCTAAACCAAAAACTTAATAAAACATGTAAAAACAGTTTCATGGGTAACTTTTAATTCTGAACAAATCTTCCCTCTACAGTTTTTTCCGTAAAATGTACAGGAGAGCAGGAAATTGCATAAAACTAATATCCCATGTTAAATTCCTATGTTCGCACTCACCGAGCACCACCCGGTATATAAATATTATTATATTTAATTTTACTATAGTTTAAACACTTTAACGATGTTATCGTATTGTTATTAATACACTAATTTGTTTTCAATGGAGCGCAACAGTTTTAAATTATAAAGTTTAAACAATTCGTTTTTGACAGAGATGTCAGATATTAATTCTCATTATCATAATTCTGTCAAAAACCGCATTATTGCTATAGTTACTGTAAGATATGAAAATGTGTTTATAATACGTACTATGTATCCGTAGTAACAACAATAGTATATTAAAGAACGAGTTTTATAAGACATGCTTTTTTCGCACGAGTCCAAGTTTAGAAAACGAGCCGCGGGAGAGTTTTCTAAACTTGGACGTGTGCGACAAATGTCTTATAATATAAGTTATTCATACTATTTCTTCTATTTTGCATCTTTTATAAATACAATTTTTTTTAAAATCTTCAATATTTTAAACCGAGTTAATTTATGGCAATTTATATATAAAGTGTTGGAGTCGGTAAAAGCTAGTGGACGACTCTTAATGTTTGTAAAACCATATAAATATAACGTAAAAATAAATGTATCAGAACAACAATGGATGTTTGCAGAACTAAAAATTAAAAACAATAATAGTATTCTAGCAGCACTATACTTTTCTCCAAGCTACGATTTCTCTGTGTTCCTAGAGCTATTTGCAATCACTATTCGGACTGTGACGGAAGTGCATACAAGTCATAGTAATCATTGGTACAGATTTTTATGTCAAAGTTTGTAATAAGTTTGAGTCGAAAGCTTTAATATCCTTCCCGAAGCACAAACGGGGTTTAGAAAACAACTCTCCTGCATGGATAATCTGTTTGCTATCGATACTATAGTAAGAACACAACAAACAAAGAAGATTTGTAAATTTTCAAAAGGCCCTTTACTCAATTGATCACCAGAAACTATGGAATAAAGTACATGACATTGACGTATGTGGCAAAAAATATTGCAAAATTTTAATTGTGAACCAACCCTACAGGTGAAGGTTAATATTGACTTTAAAAGTCCTATACAGTTTTACAAAAAGGGTATTACAATGCGAATGTATGAGTCCCTTATTATATGCTGTATACATTTTAGATTTAAAAATATACATACGAAATTAAAATCTAGAAGAAATCTTTATAACGCTAAATGTAGATATAATAAATCTGCAATACGCAGATGACATTATCATATTTGTTCGTTCCCCAATCGACTTACAAATTACACTAACTGCACGAGAAGACTACTGTAACGCCTTACATCTGAAATTAAGTGCAGCGAAAACACAGGTAGTACATTTTCACCCTCCCAAAAGAAATACAATATACATGTGTCAAGAAGCAGAAATAAAGTTTGCAACAACCTACATGTATTTTGGGGTAATTTTGAATAATTCTGGCCTATATCATAAACATGTCAACGAAAAAGTTATCAAGGCTCTAGAAATATACTGGCAAGAAATTTTAGTAAAAGTAAAAGTGCACGTTTAGTTGTGATTATTTCACTTATGTCAATTATACTGACAAATTTTACATAGTTTCATAAACAATTACAGTAACAAATGCCTTGGCAACGGGGGTTTGTCGCGCGGTAAATGCCCAAGACCATTTGTCACCGACAAATCGCCGTTGCCTAGGAGACACAAACACCACATTTTCAAAATAAACAATCAGTTTTCTAAAATGTCAGAAGTGAATCGTTTTGGAGATGCGTGTTTGGCGGCAATTTGTACCGAAATAGAAAATAAGAAATCAGAAAATACAAAAAAGTGTCAAGGTAGTATCTGGAGAATATTTACCTAATTAAAATAATCACATTTAAAATAAATTTTTAATTTAATACAAAAATATAGAGATATCATTCGAGAAATATTCTTCACAAATACCACTCGCGACTCTTATTTTATCAGTAAACTTTTCTTTCAAACATTGTTTACCTTTAAGCAACATCCTTCGAGTCATGACTCTCACGATGTTGCTAGGTAAACAATCTTTTCAAGAAAAGTTTACTGATAAAACTTGAGTCCCTTGTGATATTATATACGATAAATGAATTCAATCTTGGTACAAGTAATATACAAATGAAAACATTGTTCTTGTTATTAGCTGAATATATTGTTATGCCTTTTATAAGTGAATATTTTAACTTATATGTCCTATGACCTTTTCAAACAAGATTTTTGGTCCATGTTAAATAAATTGAAATGTTTTAGTATGTAAGTATTTTAAGTTATATGCTCTACTACAATTAACCTAAAGAAATAGTAGGTCGCAATAGTAGTATTTTAATTGAACGGTAAAGTCAATGACTGTGTTATTAAATTATTAATATTTTTATATATTTTAATATATTTATAATATATATATATACAATGGCTAAACACCCCAAGAGGGGTAGCGCCGCTCCTAAGAGCTTTCTAGATCCTTTTAGTGGGGTGGATCACCATTCTCTCCATTTCTGTCTATTTTGCGTTTGCTCCTGCCAGTTGTGAATTCCTACTCTTTCTATATCCTCCTTCACTTCTTGCAACCACTTAGATCTGGGTCTGCCTCTCTTTCTTTTTCCTCCTGGTTCCCACTGCAACATTGCGTATATTGTTGTTGACGGTCCTGCTCTCCAGATGTGCCCCAGCCATTTAGCTCTTTGTTTTTATATTTTTTTACTATGTCTTCATTATCAATCTCTTGTATTAGTTCGTAGTTCATTCTTATTCTTATTTCATTGTTATCTGTTTTTATAGGTCCTAGGATTGTTCTCAATATCTTTCTTTCTATTATCTTTAAACTTTCTTCCACTTTTTTCGTCATCGACATTGTTTCCGCTGCATACAATAGTATTGGTCTAATAATTGTTGTATAGATACTCATTTTGGTTCTTCTTGTCAATATTTTGCTCTTCAGTAATTTCTTGTTCGCGTGGAAAGCCCTGTTGGTTGCCATTAATTTTTCTCTAATTTCTATTTCTCTGTCACCGTTACTTGAAATCATTATTCCTAGATATTTAAAGCTTTCCACTTCTTCAAATTTATTTCCTCCTATACTGATCAAATTGTTTTCTGGTTTCTTACTTATTCTCATTAATTTCGTTTTATTTTCATTTATTTTCAACCCCATCTTGTTTCCTTCTATATTGATATTATCTATTATTTCCAGCATTATTGATATATTCTTGGTTATTACCATTATGTCGTCGACATATGCTGATATTTGTCCTCCTCCTGTTCTTAATGTTCTTTTGTTTATTTTTCGCAGCACATATTCCAAGGCTAGATTGAACAGAGTTGCCGATAGTGCGTCACCTTGTCTGACACCTTTGTTTATTTTAAATTCTTCCGTTTCTCATTTTTGTGTCCTGATACTGATCGTTGATTTATCCATCGTCATGTTTATCAGCCTTCTAAGTTTGGGGGGTATTCCTAATTCTTTAAGTGCTATCATGAGTTTCACTCGTTTTATTGTGTCAAAAGCTTGTTGGAAATCTATGAAGAGCATTTCTATGTTCATTTTATACTCAATAGCTTTCTCTACTATTTGTTTAATTGTGTGTATTGCGTCGACTGTTGACCTGTCTTTGGTAAATCCGCATTGGTATTGTCCTATTATAGTTCTAGTTATAGCTGATAAACGCCTTTGTATGATTGTGGACATTATTTTATACACGGTGTTCAAGAGCGTAATTCCTCTGTAGTTTGTACATATTTCTTATGTATTGTTATGATTTGTCCAACGCTCCATTCTCTTGGCATATACCTACTCATTATTCCAAATTTCTTTGATGAGCGTATGTATCCGTTTTTGCAGCTCATCACCTTCATATTTTATGAGTTCGATATTAATATTATCTTTTCCTGGTGCTTTTCCGTTGCGGCTTTTATTGATTATGTCTCTTACCTCCTCTATTGTTGGCTCTGGTATGTCATTTTCAACTTCGATTTCTTCCACATGTTCTTCTACGGTTCTATTTGTTTCGGTCAGCAGTTCCTTGAAGTGCTCCATCCATACTTTCTTGTACTCTTCTTCATCAACTGCACCTTTCCTTCTTTATTCTTTATGCCACTAACTTTACCTTTATACGTTTTACTTTCTGTATTAACTTTCTTATAGAAACTTTTCGTGTTTCTTTGCATTTTGTCTTTTTCAATGTCCTCTATTTTAGCATCTACCCATTCTCTTTTGTTTCTTCTCATTACTTTATTGCATTCTAATCTTATCCTCTTGTATTCTTCTTTATCTTCTTCTCCATTTGATTCTCGCTTTTGTTTTCTTTGTTACTATTTCATGACATTCGTTATTATAGCAGCCCTTTTTATTTCCCCTTTTCTGTTTACCTATTTGTTCGTCTGCTGCTTGATTTATACTTTTTCTGATACAGTTCCAGTCTTCCTCAATGTTGTGTTTTTCATTACTAAAGCCCGGATTTTTAGGCAATTGCCTAGATTCAAATTTTAATATACTTCAGGCAATTTCGTTTTTCTATACATAAGTAATATGTTTACGTGTAATGGAAGGTTTTTTTCATATACAGCCTATTTTGCCTATTTTTGTTGCCTATTCTAACTTTTATTAAGCAGACAAGGTTTATCATCTACTTCGTTGACTAATTCAGCACTCGACAAAGTGTTTCAACCTAACCTATAATATTTAAAGTACTTACTTTAATCAAGTTTTTGTGTGTGAATTTAAAATGCCCAAAAAAAAACACGTTTTTTAGTCAAAATTTTACGTGGCAATTCAATTGTGTCTTTGCCATTAATCAATGGAGCTGCGGTAACTTTAGACGATATGGCTAAATATAAGAACCCTCCTGTCACATTTTGTGATGTCGAATGAAGTTTTCAACTTACAAGCAAGTTCTGACAGACCGAAGACAGTCCCTTTCCGAAAATTTCATAGAGCAATTGCTCATAATATTTAGTGAATTAAAGTATACTACATAATTTGAATTTGCATAATAGTTAATAAAATGAGAACCCTACATTATTATTTTATTATTATTTTTCAGATTGCGTTAATTTTTGTTTAAATTGATTATTTTTTTCTAACGAAGAGTATTTACGAGTACCAATATTAGAAAAAGGATTCGTTTATTTTTTTTTAAACAAATTATTTACATTTAGGCTGCCTAAAATCCCGCCTATTTTAGAGTAATTACCGGCCTATATGCCTGCTTATTTGGGTGTTTTTAAGTGCTTAAATATCCGGGCTTTATTTATTTTCTCTACATATTGTACCCTCACCTGTTCCTCTTCCAGCTTATTCGTGTCCCATTTATATTGTATATGTTTATTTTTCTGTGTTACTTTTATCTTTTGTCTAACTTTTGCAATCACCATAAAGTGATCAGAGTCTGCGCATGCCCCTCTGAACGATCTTACATCTCTTATGGATGATTGTTTCCTTTTTGTTATTAGGATATGATCAATTTGTGAATAATTCGTTTGGTCTGGGTGCACCCAGGTAATTTTGTGCCATTTAGGGTGTTTATATTTAGTACTGCTTATGATCATGTTTGTTCTTGCTGCTAGGTTGCTTAATTTTTGTCCATTATTATTCGTTTTGGTGTGTATAATGTGTTTTCCTGCGACATGTTTTAGGTATTCTTCTCTTCCAATTTGTGCGTTGAAGTCTCCTAATATTATTAAGGTATCTTCATTTGGAATTTTTTCTATTTCCCCCTCAATTCTATTGTAAAACCTGTCTTTCTCGTCTTCATTGGTATTTTCAATTGGTGCATATATATTTAATAGTGCTAAATTAAATGGTTTAGCCTATATTCGTAAATATATCATTCTTTCGTCTATGGGCCTGAATTCAATTATTTTGTCTTTTAATTCTCCTTAAATCATAAACGCCACTCCGTGTAATCCTTGTTTAACATTTCCTGAGTATAGTAATGTGCTGTTTTTGTTGTCTATTCTTCCCTGACATTTCCATCTAGTTTCCTGAATTGCGGCTACTCCTATTCTGTATCGGTTCAACTCTAGTATATCTTTGATGAGAGAAGGTCGCAACTGTCAGAAGTGTGATAAAATATAGATTTTGTGTGCTGAGCATAGCTCAAAGCTATCTAAGTGGTGAAATCGAAGACAAACTGGAAGAGGTATAGCAAGGAGTAAAGGAGAAGAGAAGCGAAGAACCAAGAAGCTAAAAAATATCCTTTTATTAGAAAGTTTAGAAACTTAGGTTAAGTAAAAACAGTTGGAAATCTCTGAAACCAGACATACTACATTGCGCCATCTAATACCAAGACATCTAGGGAGCAAAGGTAGCAATCCAAGCCAGGACGCAAACCATACTGCAGAGGTCAGCTTTAGATTAGATAAGGCATGAGCCCCTGTAAGGCTTAAATCAGGCAACCAACTCATCACCACTGCATAGGTGGTCACGAACGTGCCCGGCAAAATGTACTTTAATAACAGACTCTATAAACAAAGTTATTTAAGACCTATCAATAATTAAGTGAGAACAGTAACTATTAATAAGAATAGATTTAGGAAAACAACTATTAGCTGATAAGGAAAAACATAGAATTAATTCAATTGAGTGAATACTGGTGAAAGTGAGGAGCCAAAACTCTAAGGAGAAGATAGTCAACGTGAGATATTAACTATTTAAATGAATAAGAACCAAAACTGAAGTGACAGTTAACTAGAAAACGCGAAGAAGAAGAAGGAGAAGAAGAAAGAGCTAGAACATTCAAAAAAAGCACAAGAATAGCGAGATCGCCGAAGAAAAGAGAGAACATCAAGGAAAATAAAGAAGGAAGCCCTGTGTTCAAGAACACGGAAGGAGAATATAAAATGGAAGAAATACTAAAAGGAATACGAGCAGCGTTAAATCAACTGTCAAGTAACTATGAGGACATTAAAAAGGACGTCGAAGAAGGAAGGAATGAGATAAGACAAGGGAACACTGAGTTAAAAAGAGAAATGGAAGATTTCTGTAAGGAAGTTAAAACAAATATAGAAAAGATGAATGAGGATATCCAAAAGGTGAAAGAAAACGATGAACAAAGACAACTAGAAAATAAAATCATAAATGACAGATTGGAATTGCTAGAGAAGAGAGAAGAGCAAAGAGAAAAAGAAAAGAAGAGGACATTTTTCGTAATTACAGGCGTAACATTAAACGATGACCAAAACAGAAGTATAAAGAAATAAGTGAAGGAATTTATCAATAAGAATTTGAACATAGATATAGATATACAGGAAGCGTACAAAGTATATCACAATATAGGAACAGGGACAGAAAAAATAATAGCAAAAGCAGGCAGTGAAAAGGAAAAAGAAGATATTTTTCAAGCAAAAAATAAACTAAAAGGCAAGAAAATATACATCGACCAATTTTTAACTGAATCGGAAAAAAAATTAAAAGCATTATAATGAAAAAAGCTAAAGAGGAAAAAGATAAAGAAAATTATGTTAAAATCTACTATAATAAGCTGAAAGTCAATAACACACTATGGATATGGGATAATGTTAGTAAACAATTAAAAATCGACCAGAATACAAAAAACTTATAAAGGAGGGGGTAGGGAATGAGTGCAAATATCGAAGACCAAAGGCAAATGAACAGGAAACGAGTTTTTTTGATACTTACGGAATAAAGGAGAAAAACAGAACTACAATAAAGCAGGGCAAAAGAGAAAGAAGAAACAAGGAAAATAAGCAACGAGATGAAATACGAATCAGTACATGGAACGTTAGAACTATGCTGGCCCCAGGCAGGATATTTATAATAGATATATTAATAATTCTTATTATTCAAATTTATACATAATCCATATCCCATTTAAATTTATTGAAACCTAAAAGTTAATGTTTAAGTACATACTATTTATTTATATATAAAAGGGTTTTTTACAGCCTTGGCCGCCTGCCCTCTCTTAACCAGTTTCTCCATTCTTCTCTATTTTCCCATGCTCTATCCTCTAAATCTCTCCTTTCCATGGCCTCGTCGACTTCATCTCTCCAGGACCTTCGTGGTCTACCTCTTCTCCTTCTTCCGATAGGTCTCCAATCTGTTACTCTTTTTATCCACCTTGTCTCATCTGTTCTTCTAACGTGACCGTACCATAATAACCTTTTTTCTTGGACGTATTGTAGTGTATTTTTTTCGACTTCCCTGGTCTATACTCTATAGGATATCCTCAGTCCGTATTCTGTTCAGTCTTGTGACACCACAGCATCTCCGCCAATATTCTATCTCTGTTGCTCTGATTTTATTTTCCTTATTCTTATTTATAATCCAGCATTCAGCGCCGTATGTTATGATGCTTTGTACTATTGAGTGGAATATTCTACGTTTAGTACTTTTTGATTTGTGGTTGTCCCATACTAGTGGGTGGAGTTGTTTGATGCATGCTCGTGTTTGACCCAGCCTGATATTTATTTCTTTCTGTGTTGTTCCCTTATTGCTTACTGTGAACCCTAGATACATATTTCTTATGGAAGTAACCTCAACTTTGTTGAAAAGTTTACACTTACATTATAATTTAAGTACAGGCGCGGTGGCCAAGCGTGTTAAGGCACATCTCTTAACATACTATGACGTCACCCGAGCCAAGGTTCGTCAGTTAGAATCCGCCTGTCGTGTTTTGTCGTAAAATATAAAATACAGTTACATGTATTTATCACACTCGGGCGCTATAAGCTAGTCACTTATACGCCTTAAATAATGTAGCATTTGACTACGAAAACCGGCAGTACGGCAGTGTAAAAACTGCGGCTTGGTGTGACCGGTAGGCTGTAGCGCCACAGATGATGATGATGAACCCTAGATTCTTAAACTTATCTACTCCTTCAATTTCTAGGCCTTCTTATATTTCTAAGGTTTTTATTTCCTCTGTGTTTGTCACGAGATTCTTCCTTTAATTGTCTCAACATAAAGCTTAGGTCCTCTTCGTGTTGTGCTATTACGGCTTGGTCATCTGCAAAGCATAGTGTATATAGGTGTTAATTTCTCACTGGTACTCCCATTCCTTCGCATTTACTTCTCCAATGTCTCAGCGCATTTTCAAGGAATATTTAGAATAGACTTGGAGATCTGGAGCATCCCTGTAGTAGTCCTTTCGTTGTTTTGATACCTTCAGTTAATTTTCCATTTGTTTTTATTTTGATAGTGTTATCTCTGTGGAGTTCTTGTACAGCTTTTATGAATGTTATGGGTACTCCCATTTCTTGCATTGCTATCCATAACTTATTTCTTGGTACAGTATCGTATGCCTTCCTTAAATCGATAAAGGCTAGATGGACAGATTGATTTTTTGCTTGTTACTTTTATATTAACTGCTAAATAGTATATATGTGGTCTATGCAAGATTTTCCTACTGTAAAGCCTGCTTGTTCTTCACTTATCTTATCTTTTATGCAGCTTTCCAATTTATCTTTAATTACTTTTCCGTCCACTCTTCCCATTGTTAAGATCATGCTAATACCTCTATAGTTTTCACATTTTTTCCTGTTCCCTTTTTTATATATAAATGTCAGATGTGCGGTTTTCCATTCGTTGGGCATTCTTTCTCCTTGTATAACTCTCTGGAACATTTCTTGGATTATTTGGAACATTTTTATTGATCCATATTTAAGCAGTTCAGGTGCGATACCGCCTGGGCCGGAGGCTTTATTATTTTTTGTTGACTTCAACGCTGTATTACATCTTCTGTTGAAAGTGATGTCTTCTCCGTTTCCTGCATTTGTAATTTCTGTGCTATTTAGGAATTCTTTTCTCTGTTCTATTAAGAGGTTTTTGTAGTTAGTGCTCCATTCTGATTCCTTTATATGTGACACGTGTACTCCTTCTTTGTAATTTGTTCTTAACGTTTTGATTGTTTTCCAGGCTTCTGAACTTTTTGTTCCACCTATATACTATTCTACATAATTGGATGCTCTTATCCACATATCGTTTTTGTTCTTGTTTATTAGTTTCTTTACTTTTCTATTTTGGTCTTTGTAGTCTTGGAGGCTTTTTTCGGATTTGGAACATAACCATATATGATATAGTTCTTTCTTTTTCACTATTTCCTTTTGTATATTTGCTGGTATGGCCCATTTATATTTTCTTGACACATCATTCTTTTCTCCAAGTGCTTCTAGGGCTGCTTCGTTTATACTTTTCTTGAGGTTTTCATACGTTTCTTCTACCGTGTTGAAGTTAAATTGTGTTAATTTTTGAACAAGTCTTCTCTGGTACAGATCTCTAATGGATTCTTCTTGTAGGAGATAGATCTTTGGTTTCTTATCTTTTCCGTTTTTTGTTTCTTTAGCTTCAGCTATAGTATCATAAGTCAATTTATCCTTTACATTATACCATGGGAATTCTAACTTTGCTACTAATAGTCTGTGGGAAAATCGCTACCGAAGTCGGAATTAGCCATGTATCAGTATACAATATTTTTAAGAAATATAAATACTATCCATACAAATTCCACTGCCATCAGGACCTTCTTCCAAATGATTATGAAAATCGTGCCAACTTTTGCGAAATTATTATGGAAAAGGCAAATGAGAATAGAAATTTTATAAAAAATATTTGTATTACGTTTACTTTAAACAAAAAGCCAAATCTACTTAATTGTTGGTATTGGTCACAGCATAATCCGCACAACATCTTAGAAACTAATCAATTCTAACAAATACTTAGAACTTCTTATCGAGAAGGTGGGACCAGAGATTGCTACTTTAAATTTGGAAAATGTGTGGTTTCAACATGATGGATGTCCTGCACATAATGCTCATATAGTACGACAGTATTTAAATGATACATTCTCGAACAGTTGGATTGGCAGAGGAGGAACAATTAATTGGCCTGCACAATCACCCGATTTAACACCGTGCGGCTTTTTTTTGGACACTTGAAAAATGTTGTAAACAGAGAAAGATTTGAAAATATTAAACAACTTAAACATGCAAATTCCAATGAATGTAGAAAAATAAATGCCAGACAGCTGCATAATGTTAGAGACGGCTTTTATAATAGACTTGGGTATTGTTTAGCGAAAAATGGAGGGTTATTCGAACATTTAATATAAAATTATATGCATCCTTGTTTTCTGTTTATTAAATAAATACATTATTCTTGTCTTCATTTCTGTTTTATTTTGTATGTGTTGAGAGCTATGTAGGTATTCTAAAATTAAAACAATGTGTTTAGGAAACAGATTTGTTTTATACGTAGGTACATCAATTGAGTTAGGCATAAAAATTTAAATTACAATTCTTTGTAAACATTCGATTTGCCCTTATTTATTTAAACTAAATTTTAATTTTTCGCTGTATAACTGGCCATAATTCAATTTAATTGTCTGCATATTTAACTTCTATTAAACGAAAATCACAAAACACAAACTTTTTTTGACAGTTACAATGTTGCTTGTAATTTTGTTTGAGTTCCATGGCTATCGCTACAAATAAACAATTTTCAAAAATCTTTAAAATCTATTTTCTCGGTTATGAAACGACACAAATAAAATCTGATTAGTGGCTTACATGCAGAATTTTAAGCTTTACAACTTTTATTAGAAGCATTTTTGTCTAAAATCAATTGGGAAGCAACGCGCAAGGAAAAACTGATTTCCCATGTTAAACGCCTATGGTCAGATTTTTAATTAACAGCCTGTATATACTTCAGTGAGTATCGTAAAATCTATCATTACGCAAACTTCCACAAAAAAATCATTAACGTTATTTGATGTACAAAAAGCTTCGACAGAATTCATTTTTCCTAAAATTGTTTGTAAAATCTTATAATAAACAAGAATTAAAACTACACAATGCCATAATTGTCCTAGTAGATACAGAAAATGCATATGATGGAACCGAAGTAATGACTCACCAAACTAAAAATACAATTTGTTTGTCCAACAACGCCACAAAACCAGCAACCAAACTACCACTATTGAAAATTTAAAAAACTAAATTACATATTACAACTCATTTCACTTCTTAAGGTCCTATTATAAAAAGGCCTGTAGTTCTCGTGAGGTCACACTATATTGAATATCACATACTTTAGCATAAACAGACATAGCCAATATATTTCTTATGGAAGTAACCTCAACCTTGTAGAAAAGTTTACACTTACATTAGAATTTAATTATTTATATTTATTATGCATATATTGTCCTAATTCCTAACATCGTAATTTTTATCAAAGATTTTTGTTTTAATTTATATTATTTTAAGTACATGGTCAACAACTGATGATATCAAATTGAATAATAGAGACAAATTGGGATACCGCCAGTATTTAAACCAGGGATCTATGAACTTTGGTTCCAAAGTTAAATTCTGGCGGTACCCAAATTTTTCTCTCTAATTCAATTTAGTATCATCAATTATTATGTATTTACTTAAATAATGGTAAATAAATTTCAATTGGTAATATTCTCCTTAAATAACAGTGTCGCCGCAGAGGAATCCTACGTCAAGTCTTTCTGTTTTATGAAGGAGTCTTGTATCGGAGCTGCCTTTAACACAGCAAAATAGAGAGACAGATATTGGAATAGAATCAAATTTGACCGGAGTTCATAGGTTGGAGGTTCAAATCCCAATTTTTCTTTATAATTCAATTTGATAAAGATTTATGATATTTTGTAGTCACATTTATAATAATAATTCTTTTCTGTAAATAAATGCATATATAATTTTGAATGATCTATTTTTGTTTAACTGAGTAAAACTCATCACCTATCGGTTGTCGGTAAATCCGACACGAGTCAAAGAAATAATTATACTCGAAAATTCTTGCCAAACGTACTCACCAAAGCTTCCAAACCACTTGCGGAACCTTCTTAATTTCTCCACATTTTTAATGTGAAATTGCTGTATTTCGTGTTCCAACATCATAGCAACTAAAAATATAGATTAAAGATAATTACCTGTTTCTGGCAAAAAATTCAATAGTTCGAAAGTTGATGCTGACAAAGCGGTAGAAAATTCATTGTTTTTGTGAATGCCTTCTTTTTGTTCTCTTTTTTAATTTGAATAGTTCTCCAACCACATATTGAACTTCTTGCAACTCTACATACGAGTACGAGTATATCTAAAAAAGTATCTGCAAATAAACATTGCATTTATGTTTAAATGAAAATAGTTATTTCTAGTATTACTAATTGAATAATGTCATTATTCTTTACAGTGTATTCAGATATAGAAGGTCAAATAAACGAGATAGATATTTTTACTGTCTAACTAGTGACCTTTTTCTGGATCTCGTTTCCAAGATTCACATAAATTTATAATTATTTTTTGGAATGAAAGCAATAGTAAAACAGTCATTGTGAAAAGTTATATATTTTCAAAATTTAATCGTGCTAAGATTGCCTTCATACAATTCATAGTTTCGTTAATAACTATTTTCAAATAAAAATTTCTACATTTTTCATATAAATTACTTTCTACATTTCTTCCTATTCGTTACTTCTCGTATAATCAAGAAAAATTACATTGTAGGAGTAGCGGGGCAAATACACCCATGCAAATTTACAGGGGCGTTCCAACCCAGGGTTCTTGGGGTTCCCAGAACCCGGGCGCCAGCATAAAAGGGCGGCAGACGGAAAAAAGTTAAAATAAATATGAGTATATTAAAAGAACACAAATACTGCGTCTTAATATTATTTGTAAAATAAATAAAGTAATTAAATGAATACCAAATGTAGGTACCTACTATCGTACTAAGGCCTATAATTACAAAAGATCGCGAAGTAATGTGATTAATGTTTGAAATATAAAGTTAACTGTCAAGATTTCTTAATATTCACAACAAATCTTGATGGTTATAGTGACAGCTTCTGTTTCTATGACAAAGCTGTCACAAAAAATCATAATTTGTAGGCGATTTTCTCGAACTATTTTTATTAATTTCTCTAATTTGTGGCATTAAAATGAAGTAATCTGTATGAAATAATGTGCGTGGATAGGTCTAGTATGGTCATGTGCAATATTATACCATAATTTTTGACCGGGCACTTTTTATTTACAAAAACCTTTTTTCCCATGTTATTTCCCTATGCCAACCTTTACGTGGAACCCGCGGTATAGTTATGAGTATTTAAGTATTTTTATTGTAAATTTAATTTACATGTATTGATATGTTATTTTGTTATTTGTATAATTGTTTGTGCTATTATGTGCAATTGTAAAATGTAAACAATATAGTTTTAATTAGATTTAGGTATATTAGAATGTACCTATGTAATGAACTAATTTCTTTTTGTTTTTTTTTGTATTTTTATTTAATTTTATGAGAAACTATATAATAAAATATTTATTTAAAAAATAGTTATTTTTCTAGACAAACAATGTTCTATTATTCTACGCTAAGGTGAATAACATATTATTTGTCATGAGTTTGCTTATTGCTCTAAATCTACACGCAAGTTTCGCATAGTACGGCTTACTGCCTTACTCTTTCTGTATCGTAGAGCATAAAATTCCACGTATTTTGAGTACCATATCGCATTTTTGTGCTCCAAAATTTTCCGGTTTATTAGTAATTAATATCAACTTTGAAATTTCAAATAGAACATACTATATTTTTTTACAAATTTGAAAAGTGCATCAAATTTCCTTTACAATCATGTAAAATAATCCATAAGTTACATTATTAAAAAGTAAAATGGCGCACGCCTCGGGGCGCCACATTCTGCTTCAGAACCCAGGCGCCAAGTACCCCAGATACGCCCCTGCAAATTTATTAAACACAAGCATTGCACTCATGCAAAAGACATTAAAAACGGTTTTATATAAAAGCATCAATGTAATGAGAAATGGAATTACCGTCCATAAAATTTTAAGAAAAATTTATTTAATAACCAAAAAAGGTTATTGACAAAATTATTAAGATTTTTTTAATGGGGTAGATAGCTCAGTGGTATCGAGTCGGCCTGTGGATCTTGAGAACCCTGGTTCGATCCCCACAGCCGACAAACAATTTCCACCAATTAAATCTACCCCTGTGACTCCCCCTCCACTAATATCTTTGGAGAGCGTGATTTGACGGCTGGTAACCGCACTTCACGCGAAAAAATATATCACTTACCTAGATCTGCTTAGGCAGAGTGCCACACCCAGTAATGGGTAAAAGGCGTGATGATAATATTTATTTATTTATTTATTAAGATTTTTAACAATTGTATATACCAAGTAAATACTTTGTACCCATATGAAATATTTTTTAGATTGCATGTCAATAAAATATGAACATAGGCGTATATAACACGTTTCTAATGTCTACTTAATAAAGTAAAATTATTCTAGGTTGATACATATTCATTTAGTTACTTGCTTAAATAACTATACAGAATATGCTTTCTTGTGATTATAGTTGTAACAGATACGGCTATGTATCTTTGTCTCTTTTTTGTATAGTTAATAAGAAGTCATATTTTTTATTTTTTCGTTTTTTCTCATAAATACAATTTCTCATGATATTTCGCTAATGTTAATTCCGTACCTGTGCCTTTTGCATCCATGCAACAAATTTAAACCCACCGCTTTTGGTTATGTGTATTCAATAAAACATACAGGATATTAATTTTAAAAGCATTTAACATGAGAAATCAGGTTTCTTTGCGCAAAAGTTCCCAGATTATTTTAGACAAAAATACTTCAATAAATATTGTAGAGAATCAAATTCTGCATCTAAGTTAGCAATCAGATTAATTTATAACTGCAAAAAGTAAGTTTATTTTTTTTTAAATACATTAAAGGAATAGCCATGGAATCGAAACAAATTTACAACCAATTGTATTACTACATTATTAAAAAATTATATTTCTATAGTTTTGTTCCAAAGTTGTTTTCATGAGAAAACTGTTCCATACTTTCAAAAATAACAGTTATTAAACGAAAATCAAAAAACACAAAATTATTTGATAGTTACAATATCTTACAATTGTTTGTAATTTTGTTTCAATTCCACGGCTAATTCTATAAAAAAATCTAATTTAAAAACAAAATTAACTCGATTTTCGCAGTTATAAATTAAATCTGGTTACTAACTTAGATGCAGAATTTGCTGCGAGACGAAACTTAAGGTCAATTTCACTTCTCAAGTACTATGATCTCGTCTCAGTCTCAAGCTGGTCACTACAACATAAGTTTCATGTAGGTCTCGTGTTCCGACGAAAGTCTCGACTTTTCAAGGTCAAATTATTATAAGAATTACAATATAATATTTTTGTCAATTAGTAATTTAAAAGGTTAATAAATTACAATTACATAAAACATATTCAAAATAAAGTCATTAGCTACGGTTAAATACTATTTTAAGTTATGTACTATAAATTTTCAAATCAAATTATTCTATCTTGGTTAGTCGATTATCTATTTTTTTTTGTTTTAAATAATAAAATTAAGTATTGAATTTAAGTTTTTATATGTATCTGATTGAAAACAAAAACAGTTAAAATATTAGTACTTTAGCAATTTATATGATATCATAGACTAATAATAGAACTTCAATAAATCATATCTCGGGTAATGTACATAATTTTGACAGTGATATTAAAGTCTATTAAAATAATTGATACTAGTTTCGTCTAGAACTTGAGTTCGACTTAGACTCCAGACCACTATGGTCTTGTCCCAACTTTTGAGAGACGAAATGAGACAAGATCGAAATTAGTCCAGAGTCTCACGGCAACACTATCTAAAATTATTTTATTATTGTCTTTTATGATAGCGGCGCGGTAATGTCGACGTAGTATGGATGACTGGCTTTTATTAAAGCATCGGTAAAATATTACATACCTACCTCTTCAGTCTTCAATATGATAAAAAATGTAAACTTTCGTTTCTTTTCCTTAACTTTTTAGAAAAAAAATTGTAAAAGCGTAACAGATAAATAAATAAAATAAAAATATATATCTTCACGCCTTTTACCCATTACTGGGTGTGGCACTCTGCCGTAAGCAGATCTCGGTAAGTGATATATTTCTTCGCGTGAAGCGCGGTTACCAGCCGTCAAATCACGCCCCCCAAAGATGTTAGTGGAGGGGGAGCCACAGGGGTAGATTTAAATAGGTGAAAATTGTTTGTCGGCTGTGGGGATCGAACTATGGTTCTCAAGATCCACAGGCCGACTCGATACCACTGAGCCACCTACCCCATATAAGCGTAACGATCAATTCAATACATTTTGAAAAATCATCGTGGATTAATCAGATCAATTAATCGCCACAATGAATTGTTAAATGAGATCGAAAATCAATTTAAATATTTAAGATCGTGCAACTGTAACTAAGGTTCGGTAAATATGCAACATATTTATTATTTTCACCATCCAAATAGTTTAAACGAAAACTAAATGTTATCCAAGTTCAAAATATATATGTAGATCAAAGAATTTTTCAACTAAGCAAACAAAAATGTGTTTCATAATGAAAGAGCTTTCATTATTTGACAGATTGTAACTAAATATCGTTTAATTAAAATTAATTCGTGGAATACATATGTAATATGTATGCCCAGGTTCTAGGTCAAGAAAAATATTTTTCGTTGGCAGAATTTTAAGATAAATGTCACGAGTCGTTATGCACAATTTAATGAAACAGAAATTCTCAAACGGTCTATATTTAAACACATAATATATAGGTATAAACTGAATTATTCCGTTATTACTGTGGTATAGTTAAGCGTTCTGAATTTGGGATCTCCCAATTCGAGTTCCACTCAAGCTAAAATATATGAACTTTAATTATATATACTACTACATTGCGGGTCAGTGATACAGGACTAAGTACCTACTGTAATTATCATTAACTTCAACAAAAATAGGTTATCTGGTGAACTTTTATTATAGATACCATACCCATCTAAAGAAATTGGGCGATTATTCTTTCAATATTTTAAATCCTCTACCATTACTGACTACGTCAGTGTAATAAATAAATAAAGAAATAAATAATAAATCAATAAAGAAATGAGTACGGTAATTCAACAAAATTTCTTTGTTTTTATTTATTTATTAATAACTAAATATTTACAATAATAAATTTGTGCTAAACAGTACATACTACAAAACATCACATTTAAATTAAATTATTTGTTATTCAACATCAGTTACGTTATTAAATAATTCATTATAATTTCTATTCAAGATTTCTCATCGACCATTGGCACTAAACATTTTTAGGACACCGACATACATAGGCCACCAGAGTTGGAGATTTTTTTCTTCTTATATATATATATATACGAGTATGTGGATTTGAACTAATATAAAGTCACTTATCTGGTGACTTCTAAAAGAATATATTAGTAAATATCCAAGGAAAAATATATAATAAATAAACAAATTATTTGAAAGCTGTTATTAATATGTATCTGAGTACACTAAATATTTCTACTAATTCTCAAAAAATCCCTTTAGAATATTTCGTTACATCACCAGATACACTAAATAAGCAGCCTTCCATAAAACATATTCCTCCATGCAACATGATATTAAGCTGGAACTTTTATTTTCTTCCTTAAAATAAGTTCAAGAATTTAATTCAAATATATGTTTACATCATTGGAAAAAATGTATGTAATATATAATTAACTTTTAAAAATGTATATAATAATTTCTTAAATTAGACCGATAAAAAATTGTAATTAAATTTATATAATAATATCTTATATTGACCGATATAAAAATTATAATTAAAATCTCGTAGAATCCAATATAAAAGTAAAAAACTATAAACAATTATTATTTTTAGAGAAAAATTTAATCGAAGCAGGAATGTGAAAAATATATTTTAGCTACGATTGCTATGAATAGTTGATAATTACGCTCTCATTTGTCATCGTAAAGTTGACGTAACGCGAGAAAAAAATGTTAAATGCGCGCGTTTCCAATAGCTACGCGTGAAAAAGATATTAAATGCGCACTTATTTCAATAGTTACCAGGGATACAAACAAAACAGAAACTTTTCATATTGACAAATGACAGAACGAATTTATTTTCAGTACGTATACGTTTTTTAATAATTTTAAGATGCAATCTTAGAAAAAATATGTGTGCATCACGAGCGTAAAGTGTATTTGTTTCCCTTACACTATTACAGTGCTCGTATAACAAAGAATCACTGTACGCTCTTAATACACAAATAACTGTTATCTACAACTGTCGAAAAAAATTTCATTTTTGTTCACTAATATCAATATGCGAAATACGTGATTTTTTATCTTTTACATTACCATGACAACGTGTATTTTGCGCATTATTTTGCATCCTAGAGCGCAAAATGAGCATTTTGCGCACTGTTTCGCATCTTAATGCACAAAATGAGTATCTCGCGCACGCTCCCAAATAATTTTTTGTCAGGTTCCATTAGTTACACATAAATAGTATCAAATTCATATTATTGTTGTTTGTTTCTCTTTTTGGTTAATTAAATCAATAATTATTATATTATTCTTTATTTATAGTTGTAGAAACAATGTTGTTTGTATTTCGTGGGCAAAATTCTGGTTTTTTGGCGCTTCGAATGACTTTTTTTGTCTCGACTAAAAGTAACATTCTCATGGGCAAATAAAAGAACACTCATTTTGCGTACTTAACACAAAAAAATAACTATTCTGAAAATTTTAATTAACACATAAAAACGTTTTGGATGCCTTTGTATAATGGAAGAGAGCCAATAGAAAAACGAGATCATAGGTACATGATATGTCTATCATCTTCCTACAGCTAAATATTATGCAGGTGCATTTAAACATAAATATACCAAATATACCTAGATGTCAGGACAGTAATGAAGATATTTATAAACATGGCATATCAAAGTCCCGGAACAGATATTTTAGGAATGTCAGTTCTGATGATCGACAGAACCCACGCGTGCAAAATGAAACTGTTGATTTAAGATTGTGACCACAATTATGCGTACTAAAACACGCTAAAATAATTTTACTGCATAATAAACAAAACTAAACAAGAAAGCTTTTCAAACTGAATATTCCGATTTCTGTTTCGTAAACAGATTTGGAAAATGTATTTAAAATATTTAGGACATAAATCTATTTTTATTTGAAATATATCACAGCATACTAGTAATATAAAATATCGAATAAAAATGTCAATAACTGTTTAAATAAAAGATAAACTAAATAAATATAAAGTGGTCGTTATTGCGAAACAAGTTTTTGATAATTGTCTGCCAACTTTTCTAAAATTAAATGTATTATTAGATATTATGAAATAATTTCCTGTTTACTATTTTACTAAGTAAGTGAGAATTTTTGATTATAGACAATCTAAACTTAAAAACAATTTAATTTTCTAAATTGTAGCTGAGTTGAATAAAAATTTTACTTTTTCAGAATACAGCATTATAGATAGATATACGAATATTATAAAACTTAGTTGATTCGTAAGTTAATATGCATTTGTTCGAACCACATAAAAATGTAACTACGATGTATATCGCTATATTTTAAAGACATTAAATCTATATTTCGAAGACATTTACCTTTATTATTTGCACATATTGTATACAAATTTATTATAATACTTTCAACGTTTAAATATAAACAAGTATATAAAACATACGTTTTATTTTTAATACAATAACAATAATATTTTTTGCACGAAAATAATTGTTTAAATTAAATTTTAATTTGAGACCAACCTATAAATTTTATGGGAATGGGGCGATAACTCTCCCAAACATACAAGACCAGGCAATATTAAAAATTAATTTCGCGTATAATAAATAATTACAGAATTAAATTAAAAATATATACAGTATATCCCAAAAAATTTAAACCACATGTAATTATAAGAAATTTATTTCTCAAAATAGTAATAAATTTTTTTTTATATGATTCGTTTTTCATATTGTTTAAAATGTAATTTTATCTTTCTCTTGTGATATTTAACCTAATCTGATTTTATGAACATCTTGGAAACCTTATATACACTTTGACAATTTCAAAGTAATTTTCTATAAAAGCAACAATTTCCTTTCAATATTAACAATAAAAAAATTACATACGGTTCCATTTTCTCTAGACAAACTATATTTTAAAACCGTGTTGATATACAGGTGTTGAAAATTTCTGGAGTGTATATAAAATATCAAAATAATAACTTTTATTAAGTAACACAGAGTCGACCTTATATACATCAAACTCAAAAATTCTATTATGTGGAAATATAATTCTGCTTTTTTTTAATTAAACGCACAAGACACTCTTTTATGCGCCATTGTCAAATGTGTATAGCCGTTCATAGCAAAGTATAGAACATTTATTGTAAAAACGGTTGTCCCTTGAATATTGACTTTGATGATCCCAATTACATGTTAATAAATAGTTTTATTTCGATTTCATCTACTTATCCTAGAAAATTGTAAAACAGATAATTATTTCTTAACTTCTTAGTAAATATGCTGCAAACATAATATATAAACTAACAGTGTTATCAAAAGGAATGAAACTTCAAACATTAATAACATCATAATGTAATAAATAGCCTTTTCACACAACTGTCAAACAAAGTTGACATTTACGTGCACAATTCGGCTTGCGAAATTAAGCTTATTTTTAAACAGACCGACAATAGTGGCCAGCTTAGTAAATTAATTTTTACGGGCGAGATGAAAAGTTTGTGGGGCGAGTGACAAAGGATCGAGCCTCCGAAATCCAACGAGCCCAATACAGATTAATTGCAAACATGCCGCGTACAAAGTTTTATTTCCACCCAACGTTTTTTATTAAGTTACTTTATTACTTTTATAAAAAGATACACTACATTTTGTAATTGGCAGTAGGATAATTTATAGCTAAACGTTATCATGGTGTTAGGGATCGTAGTAATAAAAAACTACTGTTAGCGTCAGCAGTTTCACGACTTCTAGACATAAATAATTTGAAATAATGGATTTAATGACTTTGAATGCGACTTTCTTGTAGTTTAAAAAAATATGCAATATATTGTAGATGTTGCATATAATAACTTTTAATTCATTAATATTAGATTTTTATGAGCCATCTAAAATTGTACAAGTCTCTTCTATGAGACTGTAAAATTTTACAGGAATACGCGTTGTAATTACTAATTTTTCTAGTTACCAGAAATTACACAGAAGGTGGAATTAAAAATTAATTACTGAGCTATCAGCTACTTTGACGAGCTGATTTCTGCTGAAAATTTCTTCGGCCGCCCAACTTTTTCTTCGACGCATACATGAATAATAATTTTTGATTCTAGATTGCGAAATGTTACTTTTGCATTCGAGAATGCAAAAGCATTTCGCAATCGAGTATCAAACAACGTTTATTAGAATACTATGTCCCAAAATTAATAATAATGCAATGAGAATATTTTGACGTTTAGGATTAATGACATCTAATGTCTCCATGACAACAATGTATGTAACATAATTACTATCAAATCTGGTATTCTCTGACCAGCAATTGACAGCTGGTTGGCAATAGGAACCAAACAAACGTTCTAATTTTTTTCTGCGATTTATTGGGATTCGCATTGCATTTCTCAAGAAACTAGTCCAGTACACCAGTAAGCTTCCTCAAGCGGGATAAATATGAATAATTGCTCAATTGGAACATTAAATATAAATTTTGCTAAAGAATAGAAGTATTGTTTCTAAGCAGAAAAATAAAGTGACAAATTTTATTAAATTGTGAGCCTTTCTTCTATCAAAAAATTGCAGGATTCAAAAAACTTTTGCATCCTGCATGCAATAGTATTTTACATTACTAGCCAGGTAAAACGGTTTTTACTGCTGAAAGGAGGAAATGACTGGCGAGCCGTCAGGCGAGCCTGTCACCTCCTTGAAGCTGTAAAACAGTTACCTGGCGTGTATTGTACAATATTTTATTTGTTACTCACTTGTAAATAATATTTAAGATTATAATCAAAACTTGTCAGTTGTAATTGTTGTCATAGATTGTCTTGAATGATATCCCATAAGCCTTGGAAGACATTTTGCAGTGTTACTGTAGCAACGCGGATTACATTTATTTTTAACTTATATGATAATAATAAAACTGAACTTTCAACTGTTAACAATGCAACTACTAACTTGTAAAAATTTTACAGGTTAGCTGTCAGTTTTACAGGTTAATAGGTTGTAAAGGTTGGTTTTCAATGTTAATGTACAGTCCAAATAAATGACGGTTTACAAGTATGTAACAAATAAAAGTCTTTTGCGTTCTGTAGACAAAAAACATTCATTTCGCGTGTTCATAGTTGTCATGTAAATTTTAACTTTATAATGACAGTTTTCAAAAAAATAAATTTTCTGAATCTGCCAAGCCATTAATTTATGAATTTTTAATAATTTAATTATTAGTCTCATAATTAAATTTCGCGGCCTACATACACAAATAACTATTCAGTTAAAAAAAGAACTTCATTTTATTCTATAATTTTTATTGGTATGTTCATAACTACTTCAAATATATGAGCTTCCCCCTTGACATGAAAATAAAATTTCTTAATATCAATAAGTATAAATTCTCCCTTCCCCAAACATAATTATTTTCGATCCTTGAACTTAAACTCTGAACAATCATTAAATGTATATTTCCATAATAATTTCCAGTTTAAACGTAAATTTTATTCTAAAAGAATGTTTCCGACAATTATTAATCTACCAAGACGTCGAACTCCATGCAAAGTATTCAAGTTATAATTTGCTACCGTATGAAATCAGGCTTCTCTATTTTTAACTCAATTACTATATGAATCTATGTCAACTCATCACGGACGTCAATTTATGGAGGCCAGTGGGACCAATGCACCCATATAAGTCAATTCAGTTGGTATACTGTACTTTGCAAAAGAAATTTACTAACAGTTTTATATGAAAGTGTTAATTAGAGTTGATAATCTATCGATATTATTATCTAGGGTACCTCAAATGGAAGGGTACTGCCACGATTTGATAAGCGTCAATAATGTCGAATTTCGTTTGCGCCAAACAATTTCGTTACATAGGGTTAGCATCGTTATTTTAAAATATATTCATACCTTATTGACAAATTATGTAAAACTTATCTTTAAAATACTTCTCTAAACATATTTTAATATTTGTGTTAAGTTTACATATTTTTATTTTACTAAATACGAATCTTGTTTAAAGAGAGATAGTGATTTATTTCAGAAATGTTATTGTTATGTTTGAATATTTATATTTTTTAATAATAATACGTATTTAGACTAAATATATAATAATTATTTATACCAAATATTATTGTTTGAAAATTACTTTAATATGATATTGATTATAATTAAGAAAATAACTGATTTATGTATCATTCATATTCAAGATTTTCGATAAAGAATTCAAGATGCCTGCTTGTGCAGCTGTTGGTTGTAGCAATAGAGCAGAAAAGTGATTTTAAATTAAACCTTTGCCTCGAAAAAAAAAACAGAAGAATACAGTGGATTATCGAAATGAAACCTAATAAATGGACCCCAACAAATCGATCCGTGATTTACGAGATAAGTTAAATATTTGTGACATATGTAAATTTTTATAGGTTCATTTTGCACCGGATATGTGGCAAAAGATCTGAAGACTGAAACGGGATGCAGCGCCAACATTATTTAGTTTTATCAAAGATAAGCCAAAACAAACACCGCCCAAAAAAAGAATCATAACAACACCAATACTTTGTTACATCTATATCGGTAGATTCTACAGTAGAAAATTATCTTCAAATCCAAGTATAATTGTTCCTGATGTCAGTATGAAGATGGAAATCAGAAAATACTAGCACATCTACCAGTCAGTCATATTAATCAACAACAAGAAATTCCAACATGGTGAATGAAGATCAGAAATATAGTAAATTAAAACAACAATTAGTTAACATGGAAAAGAAAAATAAGGAGTTAATTTTTGAAATAATGTTTTGAATAATATATTACGAAATAATAAGAGAAGAAAGATTTTATAATTAAAATTGCAAAAATAGAGAATAAAGACAATTATTTAATATTATTAAAAACCATTTTTAACGAAGATCAAATAATGGGCATTCAAGAATCTATAAAATTTTTAAAATAGTAAAATTCAACAGTGCAGAAGGCATTAACATTTGCACGTGGTACTACTGGCTACCAAGAATTATTAATATAAAGATTGTGTTTACCATTATTAAAAACAATAAGTACACGTCTTGAAATCATAAAATTTGAACCGGGCATCTTGAATGAGATTTTAGATTTTTAAAATATAAAATTTAAATAAATAAATAAAATAAATATATCATGATGCCTTATACCCATCACTGGCTGTGGCACTCTGCCTAAGCAGATTTCGGTAAGTGATATATTTTTTCGCGCGAAGTGCGGTTACCAGCCGTCAAATCACGGCCTCCAAAGATATTAGTGGTGGAGGAGCCATATGGGTAGATTTTTAAATTGGTGAAAATTGTTTGTCGGCTGTGGGGATCGAACCAGAGTTCTCAAGATCCACAGGCCGACTCGATACCACTGAACTATTAAATAATTATAAAAGAGAATGCGGAATAATATTAGACGAAATGTGTATTACTTCATCAAATTTATTTAATTCTTCGACAAAGCAAAATATTGAAAAAGTAACTTTACCTCTACACAGTTAAACTGAGACAAAAGCATTAGTAATAATATTAGCTGGAATTGAGTTCAGATAAAAAATAAACAATTGCATAGTATGCTGGAATATACCTACAATTCATATGTATTATGATTATTATAAAATTACATATAATATTATATTTTAGGTGATTCTGTTGATGGAAGACTATTCAGAGACATTATGATAGAAATAAGAAAAAATGCAGAACAGTTGGGTTAACGAATAACAAATATTACGTTGAACATAGGATCATCAAATCTTACACAGTGGAATTCATGGAACATATTGGCCAGTAGATTTAGTAAAGTAATAGTATTCCACATCCATTTTCAACAGATCGCAATAAATATGTGTGTATATATATATATATATATTTATTTATTTATTTATTTATTTATGTTACTCTGTACAACAGGAATTTAATCCCAATTACAGTACAGGGTCCGCACTCACCGAACCGCAGTATAGTAGTTCATATAATTTTTAGCTTGAGTGCGATTCGAACTCGGGATCTCCGGATTCAAATTCCGTATCGCTATCCACACCACCGTATATATTAGGGTGGCCCTTATTTTGGGTACGTTCGAATTTGGTCGGTCTCCACCCGAAAACTGGTTTAAAATCATAAAAAAAGTAATAAATAAATTTTTTGAGATTTTTCAAATAAGTTTAACCCGTGCCTCTAGGTCACTTTCACTTTTGCCTTCAGTTTCCAAATCACTGCTGAGCAGTGACTTTATTCAAAATGCAATAACTTGTTTGTTTTTGAATATTTTGACACAATTCCAAGCGGGCACTAAACTAGATGAGATAACGAATCGATCGATTACAATAAACAATAATTTTATATGATTGTTTATTGCTAAACGGATTGGTAAAACCCAACGAAAATTGAGTTTTCTAAATACGCAAAAAGTGATTCAAAATACTGATTCTTTTGCCACAATTTTGTTTTATAAACTATTTATGATTATTTTAGACTGTTTTTGAATAATATTCATATTGATTATAACATTGTTATCATATTTTTATTTTATTTTACCATATTTTTAGCCACATATATTTTATCATTTGTAGTGTTTATTTGTAAATGTGTATAAGTGAAAGGGGCCTAGAGGCATGGGTTAAACTTATTTTAAAAATCTCAAAAAATTTATTTATTACTTTTTTTTATTTTAAACCAGATGTCGGGTGGAGACCGACAAAGTTCGAACTTACCCAAAATAAGGGCCACCCTAATATATATATATATATATATATATATATATATATATATATATATATATATAATTGCCAATGTGCCACATTTATTTTAAAATTTCAAAAATATGGTCGTAACTAACAAAATACTTTTTATGTCAAATGAAATTCAACAAAACTTCAATTTGCGGACCGTTGAAATTAAATTAGAACATATACATGATCAGGGAGCCTGATTCTGTATCTTGCGTGACTACTTGCGGCACCCATACTAACACAGATATGTCATATGCATATAGTAAACCATCTATCGGACATTTAAAGAACTAATGGGTATGACGTCACTTCTTGCGAGACACGCAAATATAGATGCGTGACCTCCGTAGGTCCTGTTTCTTACTTGCGACACTACCTGTCTTATTCTAACATTATGTTTGTCTTTTACTTTCTTGTCATTTTGCGTATGACAAACAATAACATGTGATTGCAACTGACAGTTCTAGTTTCAAAACCATTACCAACACTAAACTTGACGGGAAAACATAAAGCACGGAATTCCCTATGCTCGACACCAGAAAAGAATCGGTGACGTCATACATTGTACTAACGCAAATTTAATCACGCAAGATACAGAATCAACCTCGATCAAAATCCAAGATAAATAGCAATTTCTGCTAGCTCCAAAACTAACTGAAAATGACTTAATGCCTGATCACTGACCTAGTAATGTAATAAGTAAAGATATTAGTAGCGCTTTAGAATTTATGTCAGATAAATTTAATAAACCAGAATATTTAACATACATTAACCTTATTAAAAAAACTGTTCACCTTAATGATATCCAGGTACTTAAATTTAACATGAAATATATTTTCAGAAACTAACTATAATGCCTGAATTACGTTTTTACAAGATTTTTTATTCATTGCCCAGAATTTATATATGGGCATAAAAAGTCATGGTAACCTTCGCAAATGGCTGAATTAATGTCTATTAAATTAATTTTAGATTTGCAGGATGATTATTTAAATAATAAAAACTATTTGGTCTTCAAGTTTCACATTCATTTTCTTAAAATAATATTTAGTTCTGTGCGAGCAAAACAAGAAAAGCCCCCGGTTCTTCACTTTAAAATAATAATAATAATTAATTGCAGCATCCCAATATAATAATAATAATAATAAATTTATTGGTCACATATTTAGATACAATTTATGACAAGTCGGGCAGAACATAATAAAATAAAATTAGACAGCAAGAGCTGTAAAAATAAAAATTAAAGATACAGAGCATTACTTGAGCAATTCAAAAATTCTTCTAGAGAGTAGAAGCAATATTCTTGCAGAAAATGTTTCATTTTTAATTTAAATGTTTTAGTATCCAATGTAGTTAACGAGATTGGTAAATGATTAAATAGATCTAGGTTTACTGAATTTCTAGCTGAAGTCTCAAATTTAAAACGATTTTTTCGTAAGACATTGACAGATCTCGTATTGTATTGATGAGCTTCGCCATTTTTGACAAACAGGTTCATATTCTTATGAATATACACTGCTGTTTCTAAGATGTAAATACATGGCAGTGGTAAAATTTTAAGATCTTTGAATAAATTACGACAGGATTCTCTAGAGCCTACGTTAGCTATTAAGCGCACAACTTTCTTTTGCAGACGAAAAACTTTAATGGCACGAGGTGAATAACCCCATAAGATTATTGCATAAAGTAAATGACTATGAAAAAGTGCCATATATGTGCCTCTTAAAATTTTTAACGTAAGTGCAGATTTTAAATTTCTGAAAACATACACTAAGCTGGCAAGCTTACTGTACAATCTATCAACCTGTACAGTCCAAGTTAGATTCTGATCAATGAAGACACCAAGTATTTTTACATGTCCACCTTGCGCAACATTCCGATTTGTACTAATAGTCAAATTTTGTGTTTTATTTTCATTTAAGCTTAATTTATTAGCTGCAAACCAGTCTTTTGTTTGCTCCAAAGTAGAATTTGATAAGTGATTTAGGATTTGTGGGTTTACATGTGAAGTTATCAATGTCGTGTCATCTGCATACAGAATACATTTCTGAGGATTTAGAAAGTTACATAAGTCGTTAATGTAGAGAATAAAAAGTAGGGGCCCCAGTACTGAGCCCTGGGGCACACCATATGCGATGCGTACTAAATCAGAAGTGGATCCATTAGCCACAACACATTGTTGCCGCTTTACTAAATAAGACTCAAAAAATGCGAAGGCTGTTCCTCTAATACCATTGGCAAGTAATTTCATAAGCAGAAAGTTATGCGGAACGCAGTCAAAAGCCTTTGACAGGTCGCATAAGGTAAGGGCAGAAGGACGTCCTGCCTCAAGATTGATTACTATATCTTTTATAAGTTGCTGCACCGCTAGCGACGTTGAATACGACTTTCTAAAACCAAATTGTTGTGCATTTAATAAGTTCTCTTTTTCTAGATAGATTGACAGTCTATTTTTGACAAGTTTGTCAAATATTTTCCCAAAAACTGGAATAATTGAAATGGGTCTATAATTATTAGGATCGGTATCATCACCTTTTTTAAAGATTGGTACAACTTTAGCAATTTTAAAAGCGTCAGGAAAAATGCCTTCCGTTAGACATCGATTAAACAGATTGCTTAAAGGAGCAGAAATAATGTCAGCTATTTCTTTCACTATTCTACTGTTAAGTTCAATATTTAAAAGATACCTCAAAGGGAAGTTACAATAAAGATGACTGAGATGCTTTCAACGTTGCACAACCAAAACCATCAATTCAGACTTATGAGCCAAATAATATTCCAGAAAATTTAAAAATTTAAGAAATAAATTTAAATAATCATTATATTAAATTGCCGGATATATAATTTCTAGACTCGTTAAATATTCCATATATGCCAGAATTGAACATCTGCTGTTGGATCAAACAATTATAACAAGAAAACTGTATATGTTCGTTTATTATTCCGTTTAACAGCACACAATAAATGCTTTATTTTATTGTGATATGGACACATACGTTTATTTTTGTAAAATGGAAGAAGTTATTCGGACATACTTTAATACAGTCTAGTTTAGTTCAATAAATTTATAGTATACAGATTGAAAATTGTTAGTAAAAGAGAAATTTATACTGGCAAACAATATAGGAGCAAATCTATGGCAAAATAAATCATATCTTCTTTGTTTTCAAAACATTATAAACATAGTATATTCTTATAAAAAAAAACTTAAATAAAAATGGAAATATAGTATATTTCTATATCTTTATATGTTCCTGGCAGACTAATAGCGGCGACTTTGGTACCCTTTCTATTTGAGGTACGAGTTCCCTAGTATTCACTATCGGTAGCGCGATAGAGAATTTGTCAAAACATCGATTTATCGAATATTCGTAATAGCAAAAACAATCATTTGTGTTAAAAATAAAAATATAGTATTTGTACATATGTTTGTATATGTATATGTAATGCATATATATATATATATATATATATATATATATATATATATATATATATATATATATATATATATATATAGTTTTTGCTAACAAAAAAAAATAAACAACGCGGTAAAAGAATTTACGTTTAGGTTTGATGCACCGTAACATTATTGTGTGAACATCCATATACTCGTAATTTTCAAAAATTGTTCTAATTCATATTCACTGATCAAAATCAAAATAAATTCGCATTATTATTGATAGTCGAAACAACGATATATCGATTGTTTCTATCCATGGTTTATTATCTCTAGGATCAAAGTAGTGATGATGGAAATATTTTAAGGGATATTTTTAAAAAGTCATCAGGAAAATTGTATGTTGTATTTAAATTATTTTTTGCTCATTTTAAAGTTAAAAAAAACAATCAAATATGCTTGGCATCAATAAGGTCCCAGATAAATTTATAAATAGGAAGAAAGTTAGGAGTAACACCTCTGTAATATCAAATTAACAAAGGTTTAACAGTCTTTGTTGATACCTATTTATTTAGTTTCCACTTTAAATAATAAATACGCGTTTGTTGTGATTTTAGTTGTAACAGACACAGGTATGTATCTAATCCTTTTTTTAGACTTAATAAGAAATTGTAATTTTTTTTTGTTTATTTTATTTTTTATAATAAATAATATTTCTAATGATATTTCAGCGAATATTTTTTTGAGTAAAATAATTTCAAGCCTGCACCAATGCAATAGATTGACACCCGCCACCCGTGTAATCTATGATCTGTCATTAGTTACCACATGCTTGCGTTTGTTATGAAGTGGAAACTTACAGCAGTAGGGTAAGTCGAAGTTCAAGCTTGTAGTGCAATTTGGGTAAACTATTGTATTGTGTAAAGTATTGAAGGAAAATTAAGACAATAACAATGAAGAAAACAATGATGTAAATATGTAAACTAGGCATCATATATTATCAAGTTTGATTAGTATTCCATTGTAGAGAGTATCTAGTTCAAAACAATCAACGCAGCACCGTACGCGGAAAAGAAAACTCTAGTGCGACTATCACTTCTTACCCGATAACTAAATTTCACTATATTTAAATTAACATCAGTGTGGCTCTCCTTTGAGTTCCACCAACACTAACATGTTTGAAGGTCGTAATTTCCCGTCTAGTAACTATACTTCTTGCAGAATAATAAATCACTTACCGAGATCTGCTATAGCAGAATTCCATATCCGGTAAATTAAGGAGAGACACCTGTCTGAGGGTTTAAAACATTAAATTTTTTGCATTTTCGACATCCTTATACCTTCCGGAATGTTGTGTCAAAATGTCAATTTGATACGGTGCCGGAATAGCACAATAAATGTAAGTCGCTGTTAGTCTTGTGTATAACGCACTTAAATATAACTTAAATCTTTACTAGCGTTTTTCTCGAAATCACATTTTTTACCTTGCGAGACATGGATCTCTGAAACTATTCGATCAATTTTGCTGATTCTTTCGGTTTGCGATGTAAAAATGAATTATTTAAAAGGTAGCATAGGATTTTTCGGATATTCCAACTTTTCGATTTTTTTTGTGCATTTTAGTAGCAATTTTTTTAACGAAAAAATGAACTTTTTTTCGAGTGCCGCCATTTTGTTAATTTCTCGAATTTCGAAAAAAATTTATGCCAGCTTTTGGATAGTTTAATTTAGGAACCCGAAACTCAAATTCATTTTTCTCTCTGATGTTTCTGTACTAACCACGCTGTCCCGCAAAGCGACCAAAACAACGTCTACAGCTGTCTGTTCGCAGGGCTGCCAATAGTGGAGAAACTAATATTATGTACTGGATTTTTTTAAATATTACTTAACAACATATTGAAAACTTGAAGTGATTGCATTTATTCTTATGTTCTAAAAAAATTAATAAAAGAACCTTTTTTAGAAGGCTCAGACAGGTGTCCCCCCTTAATTAATAAAATGGCGTGATGATACATTTATGTTTTACATTAAATAATAGTTAAAACGAAGATCTAAAAAGTATATAAGTTATTAGGCAAAACTTAATTTGCAGGGCTCTAGAATTTGTTTAATAAACAGCTCTAAAATAATTCGTAAAATGGCATGACATCAGTTTCTTGAATTTATTAATGAGGACCTTTTTGTTTACGCTGTCTAGCAACCAAAATTATTTGTTTCTCAACAACTAAATAGTTATTTGCATTTCCAGTACGTGAAGCTTTAGCCATAATCAGGTTAGTTAAAAACATTCATTACGCTCGTGTTTTAAGACCCGCGTGTGATTAAAGATATTTTACGTTTGTAAATCGTACAATATTTTATTTAAGATCGAAAATATCAACAAAAATATCCAAATTATTGACATAAATGTCATCTTTGATTACTGAAATCTATTTTTATTTGATTGAATTAATCATGGTAAACAGTTCCTAATGTATTATTTTACAACCGCAAAATAATGCATAAATATATTCTCTATTTTCTTGGATACGAACAAAATGAATAGATACCAAATCAATCAAATCGTGACGGGCATTATTTCAAAATAATTATGGAAATTTGTTTGTATACAACATATGCGCTAAGCTAAATTTTTGCACTCATAAGGTTTGTAGAACTCGCCTTCAGCAACACAATATCCTTGCTTCGACTACATTCAGGGAATAATAAAATAAATAAAAGTCTGTACATAACTACAATGACAATAATTTAGAAAGTGAGCAGTACAATTTTTAGTTAGCAATAATATAGGTTTCAGATCATTTTATTAAGCACAAAAGAAATATTTTTTCACTATTAATTTTAATTTATTTATATTTATTTTATAATACGAATTTAATTTACTTTTAGCCAAATCCACCAACAAATGTTAAATTTTAAAGTAGGTTTAAATAAATAAAAGCAAATCTAAATTATGTATCAAATGGAATATGATTTACATTCAATTAGCTTTTATTTTCTTAAACCAAGGTTAAACTGTAACTTTTTTGGTGAAACAAACCACTAATCTTCTATATAAATTAATATTGATGAGATGAATACCTAGAGAGTCAACGGCCATGGCACAACTCGTTGATACTGATCCAAGCGATAACGCGAGTTAAGCAACGTTGCGCGCGGGGAGTATTTGGATGGGTGACCGTCCAGAGAAAAACCCGCGTTGCTGTTGACAAAAGACCTAAAACGCGGATCAGGGCGTAATGGCGGCATATGACCTAAGTAGTTGGTCCGCCAAAGAAGCCACAAAAAAAAATACCTAGAGATTGTGGTTTAACAAAATATTATATTATAATATGGGTAATTGTCCATTTACATTTATTCCGTTATAATTTATTTTAATATTGCTTTTATGATTGATATTAATTTTAAATTGTGTAAAGAAATACAAATATTTATGTTCAAATTTTGTTTATAATTAACGAAATTAAACCAAATAAAAATTTCCTTGCAACGCTACAAAATAATGTAATCAAAGATCTACAGTTTGTCTGTGATTTAGTCAATGCGCATTTTACAATGAATGAACCGCTTATCTGCGTCGGCGGTCTCATACTGTGGTGTTGGTGGGGCCAACATCTCAGCACGTGACGTTCCCGCGTCCTGAGGGACCAGCACCAGACTGTTTATCGGGAAATTGCAAATATTTCATCAGCGAGTTGGGAGTGAAGCAAGACACATTGAAGTGTTGCTCGGAGTGAAGTGTTAGTTAGTCCTCAATGCGTGTCGTTCGCTATTGGCAAATGTTTTCCTCGTAGTTTTGAATTTGGCTAGGTTATCTGTGTTTGTGTTGTTGGATCAAAATGCACAAATCCCACAAAAAGAAAGTGAGTTTTGTTTATATTGTCTTAATTAAAAAGTATTTCACTTTGTTTTTTGTCACGCATAAGTCCCTGTATTGTTTTACATAAATATGCTTCAAATAAAAATTAGACAGAATTTAATAAATAAACACTACCTATATTCAATTTTACCTAATATATAATTGTTATATTCAACAATTAACGAGTAGTTTCAAAAAGCTGGTTAATCGCTAACACCAATTTTAACTTTATATATAATTCTTTTTCAAATTCAAACCGATTCACGAATTTACTTAAATGTAATTCTAACTAAAATTATTGTTAACCTAGATTAAAATTAATTTGTTTATATCATTTCTAAATTGAAATTAAATTACTAATGAATTAAAAAATGTTGTTGATATTAACCTTTACTTTGTGAATCAACTTGTAATTTTTTTAAATTTATTTTGACTTATATAAGTATTTTGTATAAACAATATAGGACTGTTGTGCAGAACAAAGCTAATTTCCTGTCGTATCTACGCTTTTCATTACCTAACTTTATATAATATGTAAAATGTAAAATGTTATACGTACACGTATATGTACGAGTAATATAAATTTGTTTTTTTAAATATAATCTTTAACCATTCAAATCAATTATCAAATTATTTATTAAATAAATAAAAGTAGTTTAAATATTGTGTATATATTTTAAGATAAATTGTCAAAACATATACTTAATTATGTAAATTCCAGCCAAGCAAATTAAGTTACGACTGTAACCCTAAAAGACCTACATTAATTCAAAGTGCAACGTTACTTTTGGGGAACTAAGATTCTGTGGTGAAAATCTGTACTGTAATTTGCCACTTAATATCCACTGAAATCAATGAATGTCATAGTTTGCAACAAAATATATTTCTAGACAAAAATATTATCTATTGTGATCTGCAATTACATAGTTATTAGGATTGTAGGAACCACTGTATATAGGCCTCCCAAGCTAATGGCACCCAACAAGCTAACTGTAACAAAAGATATATATTTTTTATAGTTTAAAAAATTCTTATTATCTAATTTTTATTTATATTTAAATGAGTAATTTAAATTTGAATTATTTATTATTTATAATTTCATTTGATTTGTCAAAATAATCATTTATTTATTTATTCATTTCTTACTCCACACAACAGGAACTTAATCTCAATTACAGTACAGGTGCCTACAGTTTAAGTGGAATTCGAACCACTCAGACGCACCACTTATTTCTTGTTAATTAACAAGCAAGAAGTGGTGCGTTCAAATCGCAAGTTTTATCTCGCTTGTCTCCACTGGGCTACGATTGCCTGTAAGCTGATGACATGATGGTGTAAATAATTGCCCCTACGCTCTTGAAACTTTGCAATGAGAAGAGTCGGTTTGCTTCATAACTGTTAAAGATGATATTTTTTTTAATTATTGCTCTATCTTTCACTGTTATAGAGATATTTCATTTTAATATTTTATAGAAGCTTAAAGGGAACTACCTTATTATTTTCATTATAATTTCCAATATATTACTGGTTATTTACTTCATATGTGTTCAATTATATTTTAAATTATTTAATTACAATGATTCAAAATTCATTCCACTTGAATATTATTAAATTGGGCAATCTAAATTCATTGCACTCTTACTTCGAAACATTTTTTTAGAGATCCCACCAAGTGCTAGTTACACCATTGATAATTACCTTATAATTAAGTTAATATACTCCAAATATCATTTTTATTTTCAACTATCCATGATCTTATAATAATTTTTCCAAATATTTTGTGCTATAATTCTTTGAATATGTTGATTGGTCATTTAGTATTGTAACTGCTTGTCATATGATGTTCATTCAGTTATGTTCAGTTGAATATATTTTTTTATAATGTGGACAATATTATTTCGGGTTCCCACAGCCAACAAACAATTTTCACCACATTAAATCTACCCCTGTGGCTCCCTTCCACTAACATCTTTGAGAGCCGTGAGTTGAAGGCTGGTCCGTACTTCACATGAATAAATATATCACTTACCGAGATCTGCTTCGGAATAGTGTCACGCCCAGTAATTGGTAAAAAGGCGGCATGATATATTTATTTACTTTTTTATTTGTAAATTCGTCGTAAACTGCTAGAAACCTTAATTGTTTTGAATATTGTATTTTTGTGTCTTTGTTTAAAACCCAGAGGATGGAAAATTGACTGCCGAAACATTGGTTACTTTATCCAAATTTATTTCAATGTCTGATTTTTAAATCATTGATTTAATATAATTATATTTTTTAATATGATTGCAAGGTCAAATATTTGTCGCAATAAATAATCATCATATAAGAGCGCAAATTCAAAATAATAAAACATTAGTTAAATAAATATGTAAACATCGAGGTATAAGTTCAGTGTGTAGATAAGTGTACAGTGGTGCGCATGTAAGAGTGTCTGCAAACAATAAATTCAAACAAACATCACAAACGAATTGGCAATCTTGCCAACAACTGTCAGAGCAATAAATAATTTTTTGCTGAGTTTAGCACAGAGAACTTTATGTAATGTACGAGTAGTTAGTCAAGTCAAATCAACCACAACGCATAAAGAAACGTATTGCATAATTCAACACAATATTTTTTTATACTTTTGATCTAAAATTTATAACTAAATAAGTTTTTTAGCATAAAAAAAGTAAATACCTCGATATAGATAAAAATATATAATTAAATATATGAATAAAGCGGACTAGCGATAATACTACTTTTAATATTATCTATAATTCTGTTTCAAATTAAAACAGATTCACGAAATGAATAAAATTTTATACTCATTATAAGTCTCTTTAAGCCAGGTTAAAATAAACTAGTTTCGTAAATTGTAAAGAGAATTAGATGCAATTAAAAATTATATTAGCCCTAATCCGCTTTATGAATATGTCTGTTAATAAATAATAAATTGTCTAAAATATAATCAATAAAATAACGCTATTAGTAAAGTCGCTTTTTACTAGTAACTCCAGCTATTTCTTATACTCGTAAGTAATAAATTTTGACGGCGTCATTAGCGTGACAGCGTTGTGATTAACAATTTGACGCACACTTCTTAGCAGTTAACACTTGGATGGAAGATCATCCAAGTTCTCAAGTATGCAAAATACCACTAAGCGGCTTGATAAGTTCGGCCTTCACGACTCTCAAAAGATAAAAAGAAATGTAAATGGAGTTTTCAATTTTGAAGCTCTCCAATGGGATCTCGAGAACTATAAGAGCTACGACTTTGATTAAATTACCACACTAGTAGGCTAATTTAATGATGGTTTAGTTTTCCCGATAAAATGCATAGGTCATATGGACAAAAAAATAATTTTTGCGTAAATTTTTATTTTTAAATAATTTCTAAACAATGGCATATTGAGAAAAATATTTTAAATGAAAAGGTACATATTTTTACTGTCTAACCAGTATCGAATCGGCCTGTGGATCTTGAGAACCTTGGTTCGATCCCACAGCCGACAAATAATTTTCACGAAATTAAATCTACCCCTGTGGCTCCCCCTTCACTAACATCTTTGGGGGACGTGGTGTGACGGCTGGTAATCGAACTTCACGGGAAGAAATATATCATTTACCGAGATCTGTTACGGCAGAATGTCACAACTCAGTTACGGGTAAAAGGCGTGTTGATATATTATTGTTATTATTATTAATAACTAGTGGTGTTTGGCAAATTTTTTTCTGTGGCTCATATACCAGATATGACACAAACTTATAATTTTTTAATATTATTAAATAGTAAAAGAGCTTATTTTTTATTATTTTCTTGATGTATAACTGCATTTCTAATAATATTTTATGTGAATAAATAAGTTCTAATTTTTATTCGCCTGCCGATGATTTCTGTAAAAATAAATCAAAACTGTTTACTTGCCTACTTAATTATGAATGTTTTATAAAATATAAATATTTTCTCCTGCAAGTCCAACGTCAAACGTTGACATTTTATCTATCACAACGTCAAACGTTGATGTTTTGACAGATAAAACGTCAAACATTTATTAATTTTTTTGTTCAATTCCATGGCTATCAATATATTTAACGTAATTTTCGACATTTTCATATTTAATTTCTGTCGTTACAAAGCAAGTAAAAGTAATTCTGTTTATTGATTTAGATGCAGAATTTGATGCCCTAAAACTTTTATTTGATATATATATATATATATATATATATATATATATATATATATACAGGGTGTTAATTAAAAATCTGGCCATAGGCGTTTAACATGGGATATCAGTTTTTCCTTGCGCGTTGCTTCCCAATTGATTTTAGATAAAAATTCTTCAAATAAAAGTTGTAAAGCTTAAAATTCTGCATGTAAACCATTAATCAGATTTTATTTGTGGCATTTCATAACCGAGAAATTAAATTTTAAAGATTTTTGAAAATTGCTTATTTGTAGCGATAGCCATGGAACTCAAACAAAATTACAAGCAATTGTATGACATTGTAACTGTCAAAAAGAGTGTGTTTTGTGATTTTCGTTTAATAGAAGTTAAATATGCAGACAATTAAATTGAATTATGGCCAGTTATACAGCCAAAAATTAAAATTTAGTTTAAATAAATAAGGGCAAATCGAATGTTTACAAAGAATTATAATTTAAATTTTTATGCTTAACTCAATTGATGTACCTACGTATAAAACAAATCTGTTTCCTAAATACATTGTTATAATTATAGAATACCTACATAGCTCTCAACACATACAAAATAAAACAGAAATGAAGACAAGAATAATGTATTTATTTAATAAACAGAAAACAAGGATGCATATAATTTTATATTAAATGTTCGAATAACCCTCCATTTTTCGCTAAACAATACCCAAGTCTATTATAAAAGCCGTCCTAACATTATGCAGCTGTCTGGCATTTATTTTTCTACATTCATTGGAAATTGCATCTTTAAGTTGTTCAATATTTTCAAATCTTTCTCTGTTAACAACATTTTTCAAGTGTCCCCACAAAAAAAAGTCGCACAGTGTTAAATCGGGTGACCGTGCAGGCCAATTAATTGTTCCTCCTCTGCCAATCCAACTGTTCGGGAATGTATCATTTAAATACTGTCGTACTACATGAGCATTATGTGCAGGACATCCATCATGTTGAAACCACACATTTTCCAAATTTAAAGTAGCAATCTCTGGTCCCACCTTCTCGATAAGAAGTTCTAAGTATTTGTTAGAATTGATTTTTTCAATAAAAAACGGTCCAATTATATGGCTACCAAGTATACCAGCCCACACATTTACCCTTTGTATGTACTGAGAATTAGTTTCTAAGATGTTGTGCGGATTATGCTGTGACCAATACCGACAATTATGTAGATTTGGCTTTTTATTTAAAGTAAACGTACATTCGTCCGTAAAACAAATATTTTTTATAAAATTTCTATTCTCATTTGCCTTTTCCATAATAATTTCGCAAAAGTTGACACGATTTTCATAATCATTTGGAAGAAGTTCCTGATGGCAGTGGAATTTGTATGGATAGTATTTATATTTCTTAAAAATATTGTATACTGATACATGGCTAATTCCGACTTCGGTAGCGATTTCCCTTAAACTAAGGGTAGGGTTTGCTTCAATTATGGCCAAGACATTTTCTTCATTATTATAAGACACATGATTAATTTCTTGATTCTTAAAATTGATTGTTCCAGTCTTTTAAAATTTTTTAATAAAATTTTCTATTGTGGTTTTACTTGGAATTCGTCGATGTGTCCAGACTACACTTATTAAATCACGTATTTTTCTGTAGCTTTGTCCAGAGTAACACTATTTTATGATCTGAAGCTTTTCCTTATGAGAAAACTGTTGCATACTTTCAAAAATATTTGTTTTTAAACGAAAATCACAATACACAAACTTTTTTTGACAGTTACAATGTCATACAATTGCTTGTAATTTTGTGTGAGTTCCATGGCTATCGCTACAAATAAGCAATTTTAAAAAATCTTTAAAATTTAATTTCTCAGTTATGAAATGCAACAAATAAAATCTGATTAGTGGTTTATATGCAGAATTTTAAGCTTTACAACTTTTATTTGAAGAATTTTTGTCTAAAATCAATTGGGAAGCAACGCGCAAGGAAAAACTGATATATATATATATATATCTTTAGTTGTTAATTCAAAATAAAACAGAATGTAATGCTTAAAGGTACTTCATAAATAATAATAAAATGAAAATTAAACTAATTTTCAATATAAGCGCCATTATTTCGAATTATTCTTGATACTTATCTATCGATAACATGTAATCATATAAATGGGATATCTTAGTAGTACAAGGCGCATGGTCAATAATGATCTTCTCTACCGTGGTTTATATACTATTTTTCTCACTACTAGCTCTTAAATCCTATGTAACGATTTTTTTAATAATCATAACATAAGCAATTTGATATGAATACTTGTTAATATCTACAATAACCGAAAAGGCAGAAATGAAATTCTTTTGTATTTAGCATTTTTTTTTAAATATTTGTATCCTCAAGAAAATTTGTCCTGGTAGATTCTTTTTGGGTTGAAATAGTTAATTAATATCTAAATAAGAGGCTCACTCCTGACATGGCAAAAGTATTCATTAGTTTCTGACATAGCAAACATACAAGACAAAATATATGACAATACAATAAGCAAGATGTCCAAATATACTTCCAACATTTTTAAATTTAGATAACTCAGAAACTTACATTGGGTATTCATTGCGAGGTACTTTCGCTATCATTTTGGCAGTAAATGTGGGCGATATATTATCTCTAAAACGTCATAACCTCAACCAATGATGCCAGAAATTCTAAATGCAACTTAATAAGCCCGTGGGTAACCTTACTGCAACTTCATGAAATATACGAAATACTCAAATTTCATTAAACACGGGTTCTGTAGCAATAAATACTAGTCATATTTTCTATTTCTTACATAAAAATGAAATTATAACTCGAAAATGAACAAAACTGTACCATGCAAGATTATTCAATAATATTACAATAAACATTTACCTTTTTGAGAATTTAACAATAAATAAATACATAAATACATATTTCACAATGTTTGAAAGATACTTACTATTCAAACTGAAATTTGCCTGGGATTGTAAACTTGAAATTAAGTGCCAATTTTAAATTCAGAATTAATATTTTCCTTCCATTTAACGAGTTAAATAAGTTCAGAAGCTTGAATTTCTTTGCAAAGTGACAGTTCTAAATATTTACCTAGGTTAATAATAATCCATTATTGACCGTTGTTAAGGACGCGGTAGAGAAAAACAATTTTACGACTCAAACCGAAGTCAGTAATTGCATGTTGCTAGGCTAGTAGTGAAAAAACATTATTAAATTCATTAACACACAATTTTTTATGTTTCCAAAAATTAATCTAAAATTAAAGTAAAAAAATTATATAAGTTTTAAGGATTTTAAAATTTCGAAACCATTTATGAAAACTTGAAATCTAACATTATTTCTGATCTTTCTTGTGGCGGAAGATTTGTGTAAATTAGAAAATAATTTAGAATCACTGAACTGATGACGTCATAGTATAAAATATAGGTATTATAGGATGACAATAGAAAATATAAAATAATTTTCGCATTAAGAATTAATAAAAATCTTTTAAATTAAAATACGAGTATCATGACTGGAGGCACAAACAAAATGCAATTACAAATATTAAACACCTATCTATAAGCAAAATACTGTTAGTTTATTATATCGTGAAATATGGAATTTGCCATATCCATGGTTATTAATTTGACAGCAATGTGTCAGAGCGTTCATTTTAAAATGAAACACAGGTAGCAAAATATTTTGGTATAAATAGACAATAATTATGATAAATGTTCTAAATTTTTTCCCAATTACTGCCATACAATTCCTTAGTCGGTTATATACTCATTCGTTACATTATATATGTATGCAGTTGTAATGCTATCAGAATATGCTATTGAATATGAATGTTTAATACGTCCAAATCTAAAATATTGCCAGTGGATCCTTTGAATTTTTAAAATCCTCAAAAATATATCCATGGGAACCTAGCAGGCTCCACCGTTTTGCTTAAAATAATCGATATTTGAATATTTTCTTCAGTTGTACAAATATCAATAGTGCGCAAACTTTTTCTTTAAAATGCTAATTTGTGTCTATATAAAATTACTAAGGACCGCACTAATATTTATACGTTTATTTATTGTTATTTTAATTATTATTAAGAAACAAATTATTTATTTAATACATGTTTAATTATATGAACTCGGATTCGATTACTCCAGCCGACACACAATTTTCAATACACAAAAATTACTTCCGTGCCATCCCCTTCACTAAAATTTTTGGAGGCCGTGATTTTACAGCTGGTAATCGCATTTCACGCGCATAAATATATCACTTACCAAAGATCTGCTAAGCCAGAGTGCCACAGCAAGTATTGAATGAATATATGTGATGATATATTTATTTTATGTTTAATTACATGACAAAAATAGAGAAATATGTTGAAATAATATCAGATTTGAATCACAGGTGACCGTGGTTTAGTTAGTTAAAGCATATGACCGGAGTTCATAAGATCCCATGTTCAAATACAGGCGGGATCCCAATTTTTTTCTCTATAATGTAAATTGATTTACGTTAAGTATTTACTTTAAAAAACTGATTAAATACTAGAATTTATTTATTATAAATTTATTTAATTTAAGTTAATATTCAGAACAAAAGAAAAATAAATTCAATTAATGACTTCTGATACTCTTTTATGAGTTCATTCATAATTTTTTTCCATGTTTGAAATTTTTTTTATGATATTAATTCTTATTGCTGCTTCCAAATGTTCATTGGGAATTCATGTTCTTAAGAAATATACATCTTCTTATACAAAAATTTTGAAGCAGAGGAGAGACGTCATCAAAATTTGTAACCTAGAGTAATGATGTCAAAGACGGCTGTGTTTATAGGATATACAAAAAAAAATGCAGTGAGTGTTGCATAAATGTATAAGAAATTTCCTAATATTTTAAATGCTTGAGGCATTATTTATCAAATACATAACACACAAATCACAACAAAATTTACAACGCCTGGTAAAGAAATAAACTTCAATTCTTTTAAATAAATTAAAATTTCTTGAAAAACATTATATTTAATTATGTTTTAATTTTAAATAATTGTAAATATAGACAGATAAAGTTTATTTTGTTTTTAGATCTTTACAAATCTTGTACAAAAGATTGGCAAATAATGGTTACATATAAACTTAATAATACACTTATATAGTAATACTTAACGAGAGTTATTCATTTATACAGAAACTTATGAGCTTAAGTGCTCCAGTTACATAGTAGAAAAGATTGTTTATTTTATCCCTATCTAAATTGTGTAAAATAATGAAAAAATTTGATGCCACTAAATTATTAATATTATAAAATTTTAAGTACTGATTTCTTAAAACGACATAAATTGGTCAAATGAAATAGAAATGGTAGAGGTTTTCAGGTTCTTGTAAGTTACAAATTGAAAAATTAACGGAGGTATTAATAGTGTACCTAACCTTATTGAATTGCAGTGATATTATTTTCTTACTGGACAATCTTAATTGACAAATTATGCGGAATTTAGATATGCTCACGTTTAGTTGTAAATAGTCTGTTAGTTTATGATCAACTTTTAGATATTTACTAGCGATCAGGTCGGCTTCGCCGACCCTCAGCTAGGCTCCGCAGCCCTTGAAGAAAAGTATTTTTTAGAATAGTTACTTTGTATACCATATAGTCGAGTATTGATATTGTACAAATTTTTCGAAAATGATTTGCTATCAACTCCTAGCTGTTTTATTTTTACATTATCTCTCAGATCTTTCATTAGAACTGAAATAAGTACAGTTTCAATAACTTTTAGGTCAAAACAATTGACAATCACTCGATTACAATTTTAGGCTTTTATATCTCCTCATAACTTCAAATTTGATACCAATGTTTCTAACGACTTTAGAAATAAACAATTGACAATCAGTTGACCTCATTTTTTAATATTTCTGTTCGAAAGTTCTCTATAAACCTTTTAGTTTGATACCAAACGCGATAGATTTTTAAAGACTTTTAAGAAAAACAATTGACAATCAGTCGATTATAATTTGTAATTATTCTGCTCGAAATCTCTTTTCAAAACATTTAATTTGATACCAAACACGATAGATTTCTAATGACATTTATGAAAAACAATTGACAATCAGTTGATTACAATTTTAATATTTCTGTTTAAAAACTCTCTTCAAATCCTTTAGTTTGATACCAAACACGATGCATTTCTAAATTGTTTTAGGAAAAACAGTTGACAATCACTCGATTATAATTTTTTAATGTTCTGCTCGAAATCCCGATTTAAAACATTTAATTTGATACCAAACACGATATGTTTCTATTACTTTTAGAAAAGAAAAACAATTGACAATCAGTGAATCACAATTTTTAATAATTATGTTTAAAGCCCTTTTCAAACCATTTAGTTTGATACCAAACACGATACATTTCTAGTGACTTTCAGAAAAAACAATAGAAAACTACTCGAATATATTGATAATAGTTGATTACTAATTTTAATTGTAACGACTATCAAGTCTGTTAAAATATTTCATTATGATACTTGATTTTGTTGAGAAAATACGCAGCCAAGCTGATGTTGTAAAACCTAGTTCTGTCAATACTTGACAACTTCATGGTGCACTGTCATATAAAAAAAATAATTTTTAAATAAACATTTAAAAAATCTGTATTTATAATAAAAACGTCCCCTCATTCCTATAATATGCGTAAAATATTTCAAAAGTGGTCTAAAAATTTTTCTATTGAAGTAATTTATAATAAAAAATACGACATGGCCACTGAGAAATGTCAAATCGACGATAGATGTTCTTTTTAAAAAATCCAAAGCTACCTCGCTCTAAGTTGATTTTGCGCCAAAAACGCATGTTTTTTCAAAATATCTCGCACATCATGTATACGAAAAATTTGAAACTGTCAAAAGGCACTCCCCAGAGTTGCCCTCTATCAAATAAAAATTGTTTCAAATTTTTCGGATAATCCGTCTAGGCTGTAGAAATGGGCAACTGGCCGTGACGAATCCAGATATAGTCACGTTGTCTTTTAGTATATGGACTAGCGATCAGGTCGGCTTCGCCGACCTTCAGCTAGGCTCCGCAGCCCTTGAAGAAAAGTATTTTTTAAACTTGTTACTTTATACACCACCTGGTCGAGTATTGATATTGTAAAAATTTACATTTGATACATTTTTATAAAATGATTTGCTTTCAACTCGTTTTGATTCATTTTTCATGTTATCTTCGACCTTTCATGAAAACTGAAATAAGTATACTTTCTATAATTTTTAGGTCAAAACAATTGACAATAATCAATTGATTACAATTTTTGGCTTCTATATCTCCCCATAACTTCAAATTTGATACCAAACACGATATGTTTCTAACGTCTTTAGAAATAAACAATTGACAATCAGTTGACCTAATTTTTTTTTATGTCTGTCTTTAATATGTCTGTTCGAAAGCTCTCTTTAAACCTTTTAGTTTGATACCAAACACGATGTATTTTTAAATAGTATTAGAAAAAACAATTGACAATCAGTCGATTATAATGTTTTATTATTCTGCTCGAAATGTCTTTTCAAAACATTTAATTTGATATCAAACACGATAGATTTCTATTGACTTTTATGAAAAACAATTGATAATCAGTTGATTACAATTTTAATAATTCTGTTTAAAAACTCTCTTCTAATCCTTTAGTTTGATACCAAACACGATGCATTTCTAAACAGTATTAGAAAAAACAATTGACAATCATTCGATTATAATTTTTTATTATTCTGCTCGAAATTTCTCTTTAAAACATTTAATTTGATACCAAACACGATACGTTTTTTACTTGTAGAAAAGAAAAACAATTGACAATCAGTGAATCATAATTTTTAATAATTCTGTTTAAAGCTCTCTTCAAACAATTTAGTTTGATACCAAACATAATACATTTCTAGTGACTTTCAGAAAAAAACAATAGACAATCACTCGAATATATTGATAGTAGTTGATTACTATTTTTAATTCTAACGACTATCAAGTCTGTTAAAATATTTCATTATGATACTTGATTTTGTTGAGAAAATACGCAGCCAAGCTGATAGTGTAAAACCTAATTCTGTCAATACTTGGCAACTTCATGGTGCACTGTCATGTCAAAAAATGTATTTTTTAAATAAACATTTAAAAAATCTGTAATTATCATAAAAACGTCCCCTCATTCCTATAATATGCCTAAAATATCTCAAAAGTAGTCTAAAAAATTTTCTATCCAAGTAATTTATAATTAAAAATGCGATATGTCCACTGAGAAATGTCAAATCGACGATAGATGTTCGTCTTAAAAAATCCAAAGCTACCTCGCTCTAAGTTGATTTTGCGCCAAAAACGCATGTTTTTTCAAAATATCTTGCACATCATGTGTACAAAAAATTTAAAACTATCAAAAGGCACTCCCCACGATTGACCTCTATCAAATAAAAATTGTTTCAAATTTTTCGGATAATCCGTCTAGGCTGTAGAAATGGGCAACTGACCGTGATGAATCTATATATATATAGTTATATATAAATATACCTTTTTTCTCTTTTAGTATATGGACTAGCGATCAGGTCGGCTTTGCCGACCTTCAGCTAGGCTCCGCAACCCTTGAAGAAAAGTATTTTTTAGTATTGTTACTTTATATATCATATAGTCAAGTATTGATATTGTAAAAAATTACAAGTTTACACATTTTTCGAAACTGATTTGCTATCAACTCGTTGCTGATTTATTTTTTCATTATCTCTCAGATCTTTCATTAGAACTGAAATAAGTACAGTTTCAATAACTTTTAGGTCAAAACAATTGACAATCAGTCGATTACAATTTTTGGCTTCTATATCTTCTCATAACTTCAAATTTGATACCAAACACGATATGTTTCTAACGTCTTTAGAAATAAACAATTGACAATCAGTTGACCTCAATTTTTGTAATATTTCTGTTCGAAAGCTCTCTTTAAACCTTTCAGTTTGATACCAAACACGATAGATTTCTAATGACTTTTATGAAAAACAATTGACAATCAGTTGATTACAATTTTAATAATTCTGTTTAAAAACTCTCTTCAAATCCTCTAGTTTGATACCAAACACGATGCATTTCTAAATAGTATTAGAAAAAACAATTGACAATCAGCCAATTATACTTTTTTATTATTCTGCTCGAAATCCCTCTTTAAAACATTTAATTTGATACCAAACACGATACGTTTTTAATTACTTTTAGAAAAGAAAAACAATTGACAATCAGTGAATCACGATTTTTAATAATTATGTTTAAAACCCTCTTCAAATCCATTAGTTTGATACCAAACACGATGCATTTCTAAATAGTATTAGAAAAAACAATTGACAATCAGTCGATTATAATGTTTTATTATTCTGCTCGAAATCTCTTTTCAAAACATTTAATTTTATACTAAACACGATAGATTTCTAATGACATTTATGAAAACAATTGACAATCAGTTGATTACAATTTTAATAATTCTGTGTAAAAACTCTCTTCAAATCCTTTAGTTTGATACCAAACACGATGCATTTCTAAATAGTTTTAGGAAAAACAGTTGACAATCACTCAATTATAATTTTTTATTATTCTGCTCGAAATTCCTCTTTAAAACATTTAATTTGATACCAAACACGATATGTTTTTAATTACTTTTAGAATAGAAAAACAATTGACAATCAGTGAATCACAATTTTTAATAATTCTGTTTAAAGCCCTCTTCAAACCATTTAGTTTGATACCAAACACGATACATTTCTATTGACTTTCAGAAAAAAACAATAGACAATCACTCGAATAGTATATTGATAATAGTTGATTACTAATTTTAATTCTAACGACTATCAAGTCTGTTAAAATATTTCATTATGAAACTTGATTTTGTAAATATACCTTTTTTCTCTTTTATGAAACTTGATTTTGTTGAGAAAATAGGCAGCCAAGCTGATGGTGTAAAACCTAGTTCTGTCAATACTTGGCAACTTCATGGTGCACTGTCATGTAAAAAAATGTATTTTTTAAATAAACATTTAAAAAATCTGTAATTATAATAAAAACGTCCCCTCATTCCTATAATATGCGTAAAATATATCAAAAGTAGTGTAAAAATTTTTCTATGCAAGTAATTTATAATTAAAAATACGATATGGCCACTGAGAAATGTCAAATCAACGATAGATGTTCTTCTTAAAAAATCCAAAGCTACCTTGCTCTAAGTTGATTTTGCGCCAAAAACGCATGTTTTTCCAAAATATCTCGCACATCATGTGCACAAAAAATTTGAAACTATCAAAAGGCACTCCCCACGATTGCCCTTTATCAAATAAAAATTGTTTCAAATTTTTCGGATAATCCGTCTAGGCTGTAGAAATGGGCAACTGACCGTGATGAATCTATATATATATAGATATAAATATACCTTTTTTCTCTTTTAGTATATGGATTTTTGAAGCTTAAAAGCAAGCATTTGTTTACGTCTGCCGCTTCTTATTTGTGTTGCAATTTTTCAAGGATTTCTTTTATTAAATTTTTATTAATTCATTCATTTTCCCTCTTTTGTTCGTAGCCTAACGAAATTAGAATTTTTTTTATTTGACTACATTAATTGTAATTAGGTTTGTTATTAGAAGTTAGATCTAATTCTCTTAGACGTTTATATAAAAGTTTTGGTATTCTGTTATCATCCATACAAGTTAATTTTACCACCACACAAGTACTCGCTTCCAAATCTCCACTTCTGCCGGAATAAGGCCAGTCTCCATTCGGACCATATAATTTGGTGCATTTCTTGGGCAATGTGTTGTACTTTTAATAAAATTAATTTGACATCTTTCCATGGTTTCTACATGCTTGATAGACCAGATTTCTGCGCAAAATAAGGACGTTGATGTGACTATAGAGTTGTAAAGAAGTATTTTCTCTGGCCAACTAATCGATTTTCCTTTACAGAGAATCTGGTTAACTTTGTAAATTGTAGTTATACCTTTATTATAATTATCATGCGCAGCAGGACCAAATTTTCCCGAACAAGAAAAAGTTGTACCTAAGTAATTGAATGAGTTAACTGTCTCTAAAGAATTGTTGTTATATAAAAATTGTGCTTTTTAGAACGTCCGCGGTGGATTTTCAATACTTTTCTTTTTTCTGTGTTGACTTACAGTAAATTTTCTACGCAATATTCTTTGAGTTTGATTAGTTTTCTTTGTGTATCGACTGGCGAGTCACTTAGTATCACCATATCATCTGCATAAGCTAATAAAATGAGATCTTTATTATTGTTGTTATTTATACTCCTGAAACCTGCATTTTTAAAGTATTCTTCAAGATCTGCGACGAATAATATGAATAGTAACGGCCTCAGAATTTCGCCCTGAAAACGCCTTCAGTTATTGCAATAGAATCTCAAAGAGTCGAATTAATTTTGATCTGAAGAGTCGCATTGTTATATAAACTTTGCATGATTCTAATTAAATTCGAAGAGATACCCAAATGATAAAGTTTGCTCCACAAAAGATTGTGATTAATTGAGTCGAAGGTTAGCGAAAAGTCGATGAATGTTGCAAAAACATAATTTTTCTTAAATCTTAAGTTTAAGTGGGAAATTGCTATCAAGGAAAATACATTATCAACTACGCCTCTGCCCTTTCTGAAACGTGTTTGAAAGTCAGGAATTAAATTATGTTCTTCATACCGTTCTTGCATTCTATTATAAATTAATTGAGTAAATATTTTGCATATGCAGTTCAAGAGAGCAATTCCTCTATTATTTAGTGGGTTTTGTTTGTTACCTTTTTTTATATATTAAACATAAATGTGAAGAAGACCAGGATTTGGGCACAATTTCTTTATTTAATACAGTGTTGAAAAAATTTAACAAGTAATGATACCACTTTGGAGTTAAATTTTTGAAGAATTCATTGTTCAGTCCATCTGCTCCTGGTGCTTTATCATTTTTGAGGTTTGTGATACAGTTTAGTAGTCAGGGGCGTATCTGGGGTACTTGGCGCCTGGGTTCTGAAGCAGAATGTGGCGCCCCGAGGCGTGCGCCGCAGGCGAAAATTTTGGAGCACAAAAATGCGATATGGTACTCAAAATACGTGGAATTTTATGCTCTACGATACAGAAAGAGTAAGGCAGTAAGCCGACACGCCGTACTATGCGAAACTTGCGTGTAGATTTAGAGCAATAAGCAAACTCATGACAAATAATATGTTATTCACCTTAGCGTAGAATAATAGAACATTGTTTGTCTAGAAAAATAAATATTTTATTATATAGTTTCTCATAAAATTAAATAAACATACAAAAAAAAACAAAAAGAAATTAGTTCATTACATAGGTACATTCTAATATACCTAAACCTAATTAAAACTATATAGTTTACATTTTACAATTGCACATAATAGCACAAACAATTATACAAATAACAAAATAACATATCAATACATGTAAATTAAATTTACAATAAAAATACTTAAATAATCATAACTATACCGCGCGTTCCACGTAAAGGTTGGTATAGGGAAATAACATGGGAAAAAAGGTTTTTGTAAATAAAAAGTGTCCGGTAAAAAATTATGGTATAATATTGCACATGACCATACTAGACCTATCCACACACATTATTTCATACAGATTACTTCATTTTAATGCCACAAATTAGAGAAATTAATAAAAATAGTTCGAGAAAATCGCCTACTAATTATGATTTTTTGTGACAGCTTTGTCATAGAAACAGCAGCTGTCACTATAACCATCAAAATTTGTTGTGAATATTAAGAAATCTTGACAGTTAACTTAATATTTCAAACATTAATCACATTACTTCGCGATCTTTTGTAATTAAAGGCCTTAGTACGATAGTAGGTACCTACATTTGGTATTCATTTAATTACTTTATTTATTTTACAAATATTTATTTTAACTTTTTGCCGTCTGGCGCCCGGGTTCTGGGAACCCCAAGAACCCTGGGTTGGAACGCCCCTGTTAGTAGTTCATTTAAAGTTATTGGTTTATCAAATAAGGGGTGTGCACAATAGTAATAAATCGGTATATTAGTTTTTCTATTTAGGTAAACTGCCTTATAAATGTTTTCCCATTGTAATATACTAACTTCATTAGTGTTATAATTTTATTTGGGAATTAGTTTAATCACGGTATGCCAAAATTCAGAGTTATTTTTAATATTTAATAATTTTGTTTGTATTTGTTGGACATGCCGTTTTTTAGTCTTTTTAATTTTTTTGAGATATGTTTTTTTAGTATCTAAATTGTTTTCAGAGCGGTCTTTATGATGTTCGTTTAAAAGGATACTGCATTGTTTTTTGAGAGCATAACACTTTTCTGTAAACCAAGGTTTTTTTTATTTTTTGGCTAGTTTCTGCATAATTTCTTTTGACATTCATCATGCCTTCTTGACAACCGGTTTCTTTGATTAGTTCAATTAAGTTTGTATTTAATTCATTGACATCTTCTGATTGAAAGTAGATTTGTTCTGATAAATCTAATAGATTCTGGTAAAGAGCTATATTATTATTTTCAAATTTAAATTTGATTTCGTATTTATTTACAGGAGAGATTATTATAGTATTCTGTTGAGAGGGAGGATTCGATACTTCAAAATTAAGGATGCAAATGCCGTGGTTTGAGCTTGTAGCAGTATGTAAAATTTCAAAACTAGTTACATGTTCTAAACAGTTTAAATTACACCAAGCTAAATCAACCGTACTTTTTCCAACTTTTCTCAGAAAAGAAAACTTTCCAGGTATAAAAAAACCTAATTGTTCCATACTATGGACTAATTTTTTACCTCTATCGTTTACTAAATTGTGTAGCACAATTCTAGCTTCCCATACAAATGGAGACTGAAACGAGTCTCTTCCGGAGTGATTTACAGATTCTATGTAAGCATTACAATCACCAAATACCAAAACTTTGTAATTAATGTAACCATCTACAGTAGATATTAAAAAATCAGTGAGTGTAGATAATCAATGCGATATACATATACTACCGTATCCAAAAAAAATTGCGTTAGTATAATATAACAAAATATATACTAATACGTGAAATACAGTTCATTCTAGACACACTATTAAGAAATGCTTCTCAAAGTGGACTATGTCACTGTACGATATATACAGTGACGCGTTGAAGTGGTGCTTAAAGGCCCGTTATGTTAGGGACCCAAGGCCCAATAAAAAAAATTCACTTCAAGGTTGCTCGTATAGCTATGCATACTGCAACTGCACTGCGTGTGCGTGGTTGCATGGTTCTGACAGACGTCCAACTTATATTTAACGCATGCGCTGTCGCATCCACTACACTCTATGGGCCCGTCACAATGTCATCAGTAAATTGAAGCAGTTGATTCCTCGCACGGCATAATGCTCTAAGTCTGTATCTTCGCCTGCATGTAGTAGATATATTTTTATATTTTGTATATATTATTTCTATTTGTTGTTCCTAACAATAAAATTTTATTCTAGTCATAAACAAACAAACAAATTTAAATTAAACCAGCAGTGCCTCGAAGAGGCGAAAAGCAAAACAGAAAAAAGATAATAAAAAAAAAACTAACGAAGATTAAATTTTTCCAATAAAAATATTAAACCATGTCCCTTGATTCTTTTTCATTTCCGTCCATGACTAGCAATATTAATTATAATGATCGAGAAAATGTATTTGCAACATTTAGAGACTTTGTGTTGACTGATCAAATTAAAAGTTTAATTGTTAATCCATTACCCTATAAACCGGGAGAAAAATTTCCAAAAGACAAAAACGAGAAAATTGATCATTTTCTGTAAGTTATTACAATAAAAACACATCTTATGGATATGTTTTTCAGACAGATTATGGATATGTTTTTCTTACGCTGTTTTATTGAGGAGGGGGGTCATTGTGACATATGGGCCAAATTATTGTAGTTATGCCACTGAATCTATAACAGGGATATAATGACTCATTTAGAAAAAATATATTAATTATCCCAAAAAATAATTATTGTTGTGGTAACTATACATTAATCATCACATAATAGAACATTATACATATTATAAGCGAGTGAAATCAGTCATTATTTGCGAGATAAAGCTGCGATAACATTTCTAAATTTGCTAAAATTTTTAATTAAAGATTGGTTTGTTCATAGCTCGATATTTGACTGAAATGATCAACTATTATCTGTTATATATATATTGTTTTTTGTAGTGTGATGATGGTTTTGTATTTATATTTACCATATATCATATAATCATGACAACAGAAGAATTTGTTTTCACGATTTTTATTTTTTTTCAGTAACCTAACCTTGAGACAAATAATAATACCTCTATTGATTTACACCACCTTTCTTTACTCATATTACCATTAATAATTATAAACTTTAATTCAATGAGGTAGGTGGTCAGTGGTTTCGAGTCGGCTTGTGGATCTTGAGAACCGTGGTTCGATCCCCACAGCCGACAAACAATATTCATCAATTTAAATCTACTCCTGTGGCTGTTCCACCACTAATATCTTTAGGGGCCGTGATTTGACGGCTGGTGCCATGTCCAGTAATGGGTAAAAGGCGTGATGATATATTTATTTTATTTATTTATTTTTTTAAAGAAAAACAGCAAAGTTTGCTAATACAGCTCTCAAGTTGGGCACTGTCTCGCATTCATTCCAATATGTATATATTTTACTAAATTTATACGAATAGATCCTTAATTTGAGGAAAAAGTTTAGAAATTGTAAACTTCTCTGCACAGTGAACATAAGTACATGTTTGTCATATACCAAAGTTCACAAATTTCATCAAATTTCGAGTTGTGAATACAGTTTCATTCTCATGAGCATATAATATTTATAACGTTTTTTTATATATATATATATATATATATATATATATATATATATATATATATATATATATATATATATATATATATATATATATATACGCTCCGCGATTGTGATAGAATTAAAAGCATAATTATATAATTTCTTTCTATATTGCAGAGATGCCGTGATCGACAACAGAAATCCCAGCCTTCTATCGATTCGGAAATTTCTAAAACCGACGACTTATCGGACGAATCAAGAAATGGGACATATATAATCAAACAATCAGAAGAATTCGGACGGTAAGCGCTTCTTTCTGTTAGTGTTAACTCCCGCACTTTGCTCTATATTTACATACGTCGGCGTCTGCACACCCGGACATGGTTGGACAGCCGCCAATGCGCCATGTTCACATGCTATCTGCGCAGCCATTGTCATCTGTAGTTCCTACCGAGTGGCAACCGTGTCCATCAAACTCAACAGTTGACTTGACTTGTAAACAACTTATCTCACCCGAGTAAACAAAAACGGATTAAAGGAATGTTAGCTCAGGACATGTGTACTCACTTTGGATATTATAAACAATTCAAATTATTTGACAGAAATGTTTAAAATTACAGAATACCATTATTTCATTTGTAAAGAAATGCACGCGTTCTATTTAAGCGTGGTTTGTTTTTATGGCACGGTTTCAAAATTCTGGTGAAGGTTAATAGCACATATTATACTTAATATTTAAAACCTACTGTGTAGCCGAAACTGAAAAATGTATGCATAAGAATTTCAAGTTATGTTCACGTTGACATTGATGTATATTTTCTGTTTTTTATGCTGGGATAAAATAGCATGACTGTCTTTTTAATTGTATTTCTTTTCTGTTTTTATTATGCAACCCAAAAACTCTGTGGTATTGCTATGTGGTTGTAAACTATTTTCTTGCCATTATTTTAAATTTTGTAATGACACAAATGCAAAAAAATTGTGAAGTTGACCAATAGTAACATAGCATCCTAGTTAACATAGTTACTGTTATAGATTTATAGATTTTACTTCTGAAAAACTACCATTGAAGTGTTGAAAAAACATCGTTTTATTAGAAAATCATTCATTTATAAATATATGTATGTAATTTGTATAACATGTCAGAATATAGATTATATTTTTTTCGCTTTAGAGACTCCTTTATCTATTATTTAAAGAAGAATTTTTTGCTAAAAATTTATAGAATATTTGATGTTGTATGTGAAATCATTCATAACATATATATTTACTGTGTGAAAGTGATAAAAATAAATTATTTTCCTGTTAAACTGACATAAAAACAAAGTGATTCAATAATTACAGTTACTAATCCGCAAAAAAATGGCATATGGGCAATAGCCATTCTAGTATATCTTATTCAAAATCACTGAATAACAATAATAAAATTGCTTGGGTAATACTAATATGAAAACAACAAATTTTACATCGCTGAAAATAGAAGAAAATGTAAATTTATGCATTTATTTTCAAATATGCCTTTCATTTAAAAGATCTCAAATTCAAACATGTACCGAAATATAAATATTTGCGTACGTCTGTATTTTTTTACTTAAAACATTTTTCCTAATTTATGACCGTTTAGGCATTAGTCGCATAAGAAAAAAAATCCAAAATCAGTTATATATTTTTAAAGTTAAAATATTTAAGTTTGTTACATATTTTGTTCAAGGTACTTAAGTAGAACTTATTAATAAAAACAATATACCGGGTGTAGAACTGAAATATGTAACATAGGATATACAATGGATTTTTTTTTAATATGATGATTGTTGCTTCCCTAATTAAATTAGAACAAAAGTGTAAATACAAAAAATATTAAGTGTTACAAACTGCATCTAATGTGTATGTACTTGTTGCTGAATCATTTAAGTCAGCGTAATATACAAACAAAAAATAACTTTTTTTACGATTACTACGAAAAGTTGACAATTTTGCTCTCATTTGTCATCGTAAAGTTAACGTTTTCTGTGGAACAATCGAAATATATCTTTGCCGCGCGTCTTCAATGGCAACACGTGAAAAAATTGTTAAATGCGCGCGTTTCCAATGGCAACGCGCGAAAAAGATATTAAATGCGCACTTATTTCAATTGTTACCAGGGATACAAACAAAACAGAAACTTATCATATTGACAGTTGAAAGAACGAATTTTAAGATGCAATTGTAGAAAAAAATATGTGTGACTTCGGCTCGCGCTGCAATTATCGTGTTCGAGTAACAAAGAATCACTTTGCGCTCTTAATACACAAATAACAATTATAAAGAAAATTTGGGATTGATAGTGCTGTGGAAAACAACGAAACAAAATATTTTTTTATAATAAATTTGGACAGTTAATGTAACATCAACGTCAAATAGATTAACACTGAAAGCTTTAATTAACATATTACTTGGAACAATTTTAAATATGGAATTATTTTTGAACATTCATAAAATTTTATTTATATAATGGTAGTACACAGAAAATTCATTAAATTAAGTGCGTGATCTATTTAGTGCCTTGAATTCTGATTCACATATCTCATCTACTGAACCATTAGCAGAGATGTAAAACAATATGAAAATACGGGTAGTATATTAAAACCATATAAAAAGTGTAAAGATCAGAATCGGAACCAAGATGTTGAAGATAATGAAAATAAATTAAATGTATTGTTATTCTTTGCGGACAATTCAATCTGCATCACACGACTGTTCATAGAATATTAAAAAGTGAACAATTTTAGTCTTATAAGTACCTATTGAAGACACCAATAAATGAAGAAGACAAAATTAACAGAAATGATTTCTGTGTAACTAGAATGGATAAATCATATTTAAATAGGACTTTTTTTAAACATGTTTGTTTTTTGGATGAATTTACTTTTTCATTAAATGGTGATCCCAACATTCAAAATTTTATATATTGGAGCAAAGAAAATCCATGTTTGATGGTCGAAACTCACACAGTACCTGGAAAAAGTAAATGTATAAATTGATGTTCTTAATTCACAGATAATTGGTCCATATTTCATTGACGGGTCTTTAGACGCAAATAAATATTTCGATTTACTTTAAAACTGTATTGATCCAGAGACATGAATACAATGCTGGTGAAAATGATACTGTCTGGTTCCAGCAAGATAGGTCTCCTGCACACAGTAGTTTTGATGTAAAAAATTATTTAAACGAATGCTTTCCTAATTCTTGAATACGTCGAGGTGGACCAGTAAATTAGCTAGCGAGATACCCTGATTTGGCAACTAACGATTTTTATGGCCCTATTCAAAAAATGCAATAAGACAAGAATACGATAAAATAACAGCGCGTCATTTAGCTGCAGTTCGCTGGGAACTTTTCCGACAGATTAGGCCATTGTTTAATTGTTAACGGAAATATTTTTGAATATTTATTAAAAATAATATTTTGTGTTTCCTTCAAATTATTCATCAAGTTTTTGTTATTATCATATTCATTAATATTACTATTATTATTAATTTATTGTTGTTATTACTTTGAATAAAATATGACAATACACTTTCAGGTATAATTTATTAATTTTCCAATGGCAACGCGCGCATTTAACCTCTTTTTCGCGCGTTTTACTTTTCGATTGTTCCACAGAAAACGTCAACTTTACGATGGCAAATGAGAGCGTAATTGTCAACATTTCATAGCAATCGTAGAAAAAAATATTACAGCGGCGAATTGGAATCAGTGTGCTACATATTAGTTAAATTACAATGAAAATAATTACCATATTAATTTTATTTAAATTGAATACTTTTATAAATGCGAATAAATAAGCAGTAAAAACTTATTCTTACTTCTATCATCGTGCAGCCAATAAAAAAGAAATAGAAAAATCATTATTAAATTAATGTTAATCCGCATTCATCAATAAAGACTACAGAAAACATCATTTAACAACATGATTTAAGTAGCTGTAAATCAATTTTGAAGCTAAAATAGTTTGTCACATAAAAATACAATGCGCACAATACATGAGCTGAATAATATTTTATGCGCATGCATCAACTACATTGTATCAACATATAGCAATGGAAGCAATATTCAAGCAGCTTCCAAGCCGTGCACTCAAGTCTAGGTTGAACTCGGTCATATACGGTAAGCCGAACACGAAAACAAATACAAGCGCTAGTTTTTAAATTTATTTACTAACATAGTACGTACTGAAGACAATAGATACAATATAAACAAACATAACAATAAATAAATTTCAAAATTCTATTCGGTCGTGTCGCTTCCAACCAGGGCCGTCTTTACCCGGGGGCTCAAGGGGTGCGGGCGCACCCGGGCGCAGAGTCCTAGGGGCGCACACAAGCCGAGCGCTAGAAATTTCGATATTTCATTAAACCCTAACTCATTCAATAACAACGTCATTGTACCGTTTCGTGCACAAAATAAAAATATAGACACCAATAATAAATTATGTTATTAAACACACCTCATACCGCTTTCGGCATTTGTTATACCGCTCACAATGTACAAGTTAAAATAGCTCTTATTATCTAACAATTACCGAAACTGCTCGTCCACGTCCCCGAGAAAGACATTTTATTCACGAGGCTACAGATGAACCCATTTTAGACCCAATGAAAAAAATGAAAATAAATTTGTATTTTATTTACTTGACACGGCTATCTCGAAATTAAATGAGAGATTCGAGTTGTTAATGAATCAGAATAATAATAATAATCTATTAAATAAAGAAAAGGCTTCAGAAAACTAGCAAATTAATCAAAATGTCAAACCTTTAAAAAACGTAAAAATATAAAACAATATTTGTAAAATGTCAATAATAACAAAAAGAAAAAAGATACATATGAAAAATAAAAATAGAAAAAACAAAAAATAATTAAAATAAAATATATAAAAATTAAATTGTTAAATTCCCTAAAAAAAAATTGAGTATAATAAATTATGATACGCATCAGTTTGATAATGAATCGAGGTATCATGGTGTAAATTTATATGTAACGTTTCAAAAATAAGTATATGCTTTTTATTTTCCATAACATCAATAATTTTGGCTTCAGAAAAATTATAAATGTCCAGTCTTTCATTTTTATATATTTTATTTTAATTATTTTTTTGTTTTTTCTATTTTTTTTTCTTTTTTGTTATTATTGACATTTTACAAATATTGTTTTATATTTTTACGTTTTTCAAAGGTTTGACATTTTGATTAATTTGCTAGTTTTATATTATAATTATTGTATTTATATTTTAAGGTGCTGATGATGAGCTAATATTTATGCTCGAAACGTCCACAAATAAATATTTTATAAAAACATTGGGGTCTGAAGCATTTTCTTTATTTAATTATTATATTATTGAATCCTTTTTTAAATATATATTATAAATAATAATAATCAAATAAAATGGTAGCTATTAAATAATAATATAAAATAAAACATTACTGATGTATTGTTTCCGAAAAAAAATATGTTTATTTTTAATTTGTATAATTTATTGTTTTATTTGTATAATTTAAGAGTTTTGAGAAATAAATAAATGAAACATTAAAAATTACTTTTAAGAAGTATGTATTCGACATCTCTGTCTGTCTAGTATATTTGTTAGAATTTTTGGAAAATCATGAGCATTCGCCGGGATTTGAACCCAGAACCTTTCATCTAGCGAGTGAAAGGTTCTGGGTTCAAATCCCGGTGAATGCTCATGATTTTTCAAAATTTCAATTAAAAATTACATTACGTTTTTTTGGTTGACAAGAGCTGGGGCGCAGGCTGACCACCCGGCTCCCCGGCGCAGAATATGCTTAAGACGGCCCTGCTTCCAACGTTTCTATGTACTGTACTTTACTGTGTTTGATCTCTGAAGTTTATCTCATTTTTTACTTATAAACTGGGTTACAGAAACTAAATAACAAAAATATACCTGTCAAATGACAGAAAATACAATGTTACCATACATTTGTTTACTTGCGAAAGATATAAAAATAATCATACGAGTATGTTCTAATTTATGAAGTGTACTGGAGAATACAACATTATCGGAAAAAAGTACGTATATGTATTTGAACTGTTCGCAACGTGCGTATGCATGATTGCGAAAAATTTCAAAAATCGAACCTCTGGTCAGTATGAGGACAAGTTATCTTATAAGAGAAAAACACTTTTGCTAATCAACCGTATCTTCTGAACCTTAATTCTTTTCTTATTCTTATACTGAATCCTAAACGTTCTAAAACACAGTTACTTTTACAATACAAGTAGAACATAGAGTTTTACTTTTCACGTAACTTAAAAATTTTCTCTTTTGCACAAAGATGTACGTGTAAAACAGATACTTGAATCGACTTAAAACGAAAAACATTTACCGAAAAACTGCAACATGCCCTACAAGATTTAGTCGTGAACATGTACATTACTGCCTATACCGCATTACCAACTTAACACCCATTTAGAAGTAGCTGCCTAATGTCATTTGTATTTATATTTTTGATGTTTACAAAATTTGGTTTTAGAATCTGGATAATATAAAATCATAACATTTACACGCATAATGTACATACGAGTACACATATCTTTGAAATAGTATTACAAATAAAAAGTAAATAAATATATCACGCTTTTTACCCATTACTGGGTGGGTCTTTATGCTTCACTTTGACACTTGGATAAGTGTAACAAAATTTAATAACTTATTTCTGAGGTAATTTTGACTAGAAAATGTCATATGAACATAGGTCCTATTCCTTCTGGTTACAAGGTCAAGATTTTATAAATAACAGCAATTTTTAAAATAAATTCAAGTTATATTTGAAAAAAGTAGTGAAAATACAATAAAAAATATAAATGAATATATTAAATATGGAATTATTTATTTATTTTAACAGGAACTAAATTCCAATTATTACACTATAGGGTCCAGATTAGGGAATCCAATACCGGGACCCCGGGATCCCGAATACCGGGATCCCGGACATAATTTGTCCGGTATTCAAACCGGTATTTAGCATAAAAATACCGGTTTTTCGGTATATTTTCAATTGAAATATAAGATACAATTTAGCGGAATATTATTATTATTTATTACTTTAACGTTTAACTCCTTTTTAAAATTATGTTATTGAAAGAGTTAGCAAGCTTGTTGCGGGGAATCCCAAATAATGGAACAGTGGAACGTTGCGTATTTATCAAGTATTAGCTTGCCGATCGCAATTCGTAGTTGTCTCGTAGTCGTTCGTTAGCAAATAGGAAAAAGCAAGGAGTTGAGCAACTAATCAGGAAGGAAATGATATTTTTTTAAAAGGAAGGTATTAAAGGCGTGAATTTACAATTAACATACGATTATTTACAAACAGTAGCACCAACAAGTGTGGAATGAGAAACGGCATTTTCAGCCGCATCTCAATTGTGCACAAGAATAAGATCCAGATTAAATGATGACACACTCGATCATATTTGTTTACTAAAAGATTATTTTAATTCCATTAAAGCAAAAAAGTAAAAGTTTATGTTGTTTATTTTACATACCTATCTTTATTTTTTGATAATGTTCAATTTTATTTATATTTCATAATTATTAAAATAAAATGTAAATTTTTGATTAAATTTGACATTTCCTTAATCTACCGGGTGTCTACTTTTTTTTCCGAACATAGGAAATTCAATGTTAAAATTTTGATTTAGCGATATCTCTTTACCTATTAGTTTTAGAAAAAAATTGTACTGAAGAAAAATGTTCAGAATGAAAAACTGCATCCATAGAGTATAAGTTTGTTGCCAATTGTTTTTTATGTCCGAGTTAGAAGCAAAAGAAAATACACGCTTTTAAGCAATTATCAGATAACTTAATAATAGGTATTTATTTGTCTAGATTATGTAGAAAAAAGAAAATAATAGTTGCTATAATTAATTTTATTATTAAATTAAATGCTCGAATAAATAAATAAATAAATTACAGTAAGCTTACAATTCTTGTCCAATATGTCAAATAATGTCAGACACATCAAACAAATTATTGTTTTATTTCTCATGGCACTCTGATAATTGCTTTAAAGCGTGTATTTTCTTTTGCTTCTAACTGGGACATAAAAGACAATTGAACAACAAACTTATACTCTATATAGATGCAGTTTTTCATTCTGAACATTTTTCTTCAGTACAATTTTGTTCTAAAATTAATAGGTAAAGAGATATCGCTAAATCAAAATTTTAATATTGAATTTATGTTCGGAAAAAAAGTAGTCACCCGGTATATACTACACGCACACACCACACCCTACTGTCAATAAATGTTAAATAGGTTCAATTTTTAAAAATTTATCAATACCGGTATTAATACCGGTATCCCGATTCTTAAAACGAAAATACCGAGATACCGGTATTGAAATTTTTGACCGGTATTGGATTCCCTAGTCCAGATTCACCGAGCTGCAGTGTGGTAGTTCATATAAATTTAGCTTGAATGTGATTCGAGCTCGGATTTTCCGGAATCGAATTCAGTAACGCTATCCACACTACCATATTGCAGAGTTGCAGGACATAATGTAGCAATACATCGAACAGGGCAAGATAAACATAATATAGGATAAGAACAAATTTAATCCATAACAAAAATGGTCAAAAAATTTATTGCACAACTATTGATAATTGCTCGGATATCATATCTGTCATCTTTTATTCAAGGTACCCTTTTTACAATGTAAATTGCCGCGGTTAAATTTTTGTCAAATTGACGTTCTGTTTTAAAACTTTTAAGTAAACTTGTAAACAATTGTATAACTATAAACTATACTTAAAATTTCTTAAATACTCAAAAGGCACTGGTCCCGAACATTCTTTGAATTTAAGAAAAAAAATCACAACAATCGTTCAAACATTATAAGCTGTAAGTGAGTGCGAAGTTTGGTTGCCATTCGTGTTGCAAGTATAGTGATTTAAGTCTTTTAGTATATAGAACTTTTCATTTCAATATTATTTGTAGTTTATTGATATGATACGAAGTATATAAACAATACCTTAACATCCAAGGTATAATAACCGGCTATAATAATTCATAACGCCCACACTGATTCCAATTCACCGCTGTAATATTTTTTTCTACGATTTCTATGAAATGTTGACAATTACGCTTTCATTTGTCATCGTAAAGGTCACGTTTTCTGTGGAACAATCGGAAAAGTATCTTTGACGCGCATCTCCAATGGCAACGCGCGAAAAAGAGGTTAAATGCTCGCGTTTCCAATGGCAATGCGCGAAAAAGATATTAAATGCGCGCTTATTTCAATAGTTACCAGGGAAATAAACAAAACTGAAACTTGTCATATTGACAGTTGACAGAACGAATTTATTTTCAGTACGTATACGTTTTAAATAGTTATTTGTGTATTAAGAGCGTAAAGTATTTCTTTGTTACTCGAGCACGGTAAATGCAATAGTGCAAGAACAAAGAATCACTTTACGCTCTTAATACACAAATAACTATATTTATAATATATATAGAAATATCCCAACTTCTCTGAATTAACAGCTTATAATAATAAAATATGAAAAATTTCATTTTATATTTTATGTTATGTGAAGTGTGTACAAATTAGTATTTTGTTGTTGGTTCATGGCCAACGTCATTGAATTGGGCTAACGCTTATTATGGCAGTTTTATTCCATCGTTTTGCCATATAAAAATTTGTCATGTGTTTATTTACAGATTACCAAATGCCAACTAATGATTTTTATTTCAATTGAATGAAAGTGATCACGTTATCAAATTACAAAAAAAGTAAAACAATCTTAAAATATATTGAAAACTTTAAGTTTATGTGATGAAATGAAATACATTTAATGTAATTGCATATTTTATTTATATAATTGACATTATTAGGTTAGGTTATATTAGTTATGACATATCTCGTTAACGGCGCTAAATGACGTGTCCGCTCAGTGAATTTGAAACTAGGAATTTTAATGATATATAAAACGGCCATAATAAGAATAGCGCAATATAATAAAGTAGCCATGGCTGGTTTTAAGTAGTTGCGGTATGTAGTGTCAAATATTATATGAAAATTTAGGAGAATCAGTTACACTGTACTCGATCTTATTTACTGATTCGAAAACATATCGTCGATCTGTTAAATGATATTATTGATATTATAAGGTTGATATTAGTGGAATGTTATTAATTACTGTGATTATTCTATATGAATATTGTAGGCGATGATGCTATAGAATAGAAAAGTGTGCAAGCAAAAATATGTCCGAGACGAAAACGCAACCTGTCAAAACATTTGATTACTTTAAAATTATCTTTTTGATTTTTTTTAATAGCACCAAATAATAAATACTAGAAATGTCAACATTAACTTCTTTGCTCTCACTAAAATATTTTCAATACTATCAAATTCTTTCTCTTTTTCTCCAAAAATAAAGATCGTAACGCAACTGACGTTTAAGATGAATAAACAAAATAAAGAAAGAATATCCTTGGCAACGCAACGCAACAGTTGATAATACTTTTATACGCATTACTACTCGTATACTCATATATAATACAACATGTGTCTTCAAAATTATCGAATATGTTGAATGGATCAATACAATATATTCTGATAATTTTTAACTCCTGTATTGTATTCATTAGGATTATATAACGAATAAAAAAAATTAACAAATAACATCAAAATTACAATTGAAATAATTTTTTTTACGATTGCTATGTAAAGTTGACAATTACGCTCTCATTTGTTATCGTAAAGTTGACGTTTTCTGTGAAACAATTGAAAAATATTTTTTGCGCGTTTTCAATGGCAACGCGCGAAAAAGATATTAAATGCGCGCTTATTTCAATAGTTACAAACAAAACAGAAACTTGTCATATTGACAGTTAACAGAATGAATTCATTTCCAATACGTATATGTTTTTAAATAATTTTAAGATGCAATCGTAGAAAAAATTATGTGTGTATCACGAGCGTAAAATGTCTTTATTCCTCTTGCACTATTGCAGTTCTCGCCTTCGGCTCGCGCTGCAATTACCGTGCTCGAGTAACAAAGTATCACTTTACGCTTTTAATACACAAATAACTATTTTTATGTTAACAATAATTAGTTTGTAGAATAAAAAACGCAATTACGACTTTGCTACTATAACGACGATGCATTTTGATGTGTTTGTGGGTACTAAATTTCATATTTTTTCGATATTTCGTTCATTCTAGATTTTAATTTTAGATTTTTTGACCAGGTGAATATACGAAAGTGATTATACCACGTCGCCAAGGGTATATTCGGTTATCGATATGTAGTAACCAAGGAAGTTTCTTAAATATGATTGGTTAAATTTATTTATATAATCATAATGATTATAAATTAAAACTAATTGTACATATTCTAGTAAAATATATATGCGCCAGAGCCGTTATTAAATGATAATGATCTCGGGCTTGACGCTAGATATAGTCGCTCTCTGTGTATTATCATCTATTTAATACCCTTGGTGCATTTTGGCAAATTTTTCTTAATGCGTACTGGTCAACTAAATGTTACCTATTAAGTTTTTCTTTAGTCACCTCCGTAAGCGGTATCAAGTTGCAAATATATAAATTAATTATAAATCGGTAATTTGGTTAAAAAATTTAAGTATATATGGTTATTTGTGCAATTTACAGAAGCGCCAAAAATCAGGTGAGCTCGATGTAAAATTTTAATGAATTTATTTAGCTAATATTAATTGAATAGCAAACATTCTCTTTAAAATCTCATATAAAAAAGCTTAATTATTTGAATTTATTTCATGTATATTTTGTAACTACTGTCAATGCTATGTGAATAACATTTGCGCTAAATTTTTTAAACCGTACTAGTTTTTTCAGTTAATAATACAATATATGATATGTATATTATAAAAAAATTATATGGGGTAGGTGGCTCAGTGGTAGTAAATCGGCCTGTGGATCTTGAGAACCCTGGTTCGATCTCCACAACCGACAAACAATTTTCACCAATTTAAGTCTATCCCTGTAGCTCCCCCTCCACTAACATCTTTGGGGGGCGTGATTTGACGGCTGGTAACCGCACTTCACGCGAAGAAATATATTATTTACCAAGATCTGTCACAACAGAGTGCCACACCCAGTAATGGCTAATTTTCACCACATTAAAATTACCCCTGTGGCCACCCCTCCACTAACATATTTGAGAGGGGCGTTATTTGACATGTGGTAACCGCGTTATATGCGGATAAATATATTCCTTACAGAGATCTGTTACGGCAGAGTGCCACACCCAGTAATGAGTAATATATTATATTATTATGATATATTTATTTATTTTTATTTTATTTAAATAACTATTTTTTATTAACAATGTCTATATTAGTAAGCTGTTTTATTACGTCTATTTACTATTAGAGGTGGCTAATTTCTTGTTTAATTATTATAATAAATTTCTTAAAATTTTGACGCAAAATTTAATCATTTCTTTTCAGAAAATGTTGGTATTCATTTTGGCTCTATACATAAACACAAAACATAATTTATATCTAATTGCAGCAAAAACAAGAGCATTATTTTAAAATATATTATATGACATGTAAGTGTGAATACGTGTATAACTGATCTTTTATTGTATTGGCAAAATGTCTTAAATTACATAATATTATTGTAAAATTTAAATAAATAATAGAAAACATTAGTACACGTAAATTTGTGTAAAAAATTTTAGGAATGTGTATTTCTAGGTTGTGGGTAATTATATTTCAACTACCGAAAACTAAAATTATAAAAATCCATCCCACATGATGATTTACGTTGAATGTAACAATACACGAAAATCCAAATATGCACACACTAATTTAAAGAAAGTCTGGAAATATAATTATATATTTTTGTCCTATTTATATTCGTAACACAACAATAAATTTCTACTGAATTGTTACATATTATAAAACAAACAAAACGAAAGTATTCTGTTGAAGCTTGCCAATATATTTCCGCCCACAAGTCCGGCATGCAATAACAAGGAAAGGCCGCCAAATATGCAAGAACAAAGAGTTGAATACAAGGCGATCGCAATATATCAAAACCCCGTGGCCGAATGCCAATCGGCAATGCATTGTGAAAACTGCTGAATGAAAGATGGAGGCGGACATCACTACATGAGCACGTGTTGTGTTTGGTTGGTGTCATGTATAAAAATGGAACATATTGTCTATTCTCAGAGAATACCCGGGTCTCGTCATTTTCATGGTTAAAGAAAATCGACAACGATACTAACCTACTTGACATGGGCGTTGCCCGTCGCGTAATGGGATTGAGTAATGTATAGATTTTAAAAACGGATTTAAGTTGAGTATTTTCGTTTGTAAATAATAAACAGATGAATATCGGAAAAAACAGTTACAAATAAAAAAGAGCACGCAGTAGCGCAGGGGCGGATTTAAACTCTTTTGGGCTCTAGGCAAAATCTTTATTTCGGGCCCCTTCATAATATATATATATATATATATATATATATATATATATATATATATATATATATATATATATATATATATATATATATATTTATATATATTTATGGGGTAGGTGGCTCAGTGGTATCGAGTCGGCCTGTGGATCTTGAGAACCCTGGTTCGATCCCCACAGCCGACAAACAATTTTCACCAATTTAAAAAATCTACCCCTGTGGCTCCTCCACCACTAATATCTTTGGAGGCCGTGATTTGACGGCTGGTAACCGCACTTCACGCGAAAAAATATATCACTTACCGAGATCTGCGTAAGCAGAGTGCCACACTCAGTGATGGGTAGAAGGCGTGATGATATATTTATTTTATTTATATATATAAATATATTGTTTTTTCTTATTTCTAAATTACATTATAGACAAATAATTTATGTGCTTCGTGAAGTTAGATTCCGGGCCCCAAAATTTTTGGGCCCTAGGCTATTGCCTCTTTAGCCTAGGCCAAAGTCCGCCCCTGCAGTAGCGTAGGCAAGTATTTTTTCTAGAGGCATATTTTTGAATTCCTATACAAATTTAGGATTTTTTATATGGAACTTAAAAATATCTACCTAAAATACCTAACCTAACCTAACCTAACCTAACCTAACCTAACCTAACCTAAAATAAAGGATGTAATTATTGATTAATTGCATATCAAGATATATTTATGGTAATAAAGTAGCCCATGCATTTTCTTTTTTCTTTTATATACAAAAATAATGCAAATATTTTTATTGTAAATGTAGTAAAACACAATTTAAAATGTATTAAATACAGTATTAGATATCACTAGTAAATTAGATTGAGTTGATAAATCAAAGCAAGCTATGCATAGTCAAAATAATAATAATAAAGAAAACATATAATTTTAGGAGGGCATTTTTAAGTATTAATTCTATTTAATAATTGAAAGTTTGTGTCATATCTCAAAAATAAGAACCTGACAAATCCCCTCTTAAAATAAAATTACTTATGTTTCTGATATCCCTAAAAATAGCAAAAGAAAAAATGTAGAAAAACATCCATATAATAATTTATTTGTATTCTGAATATAATTGTGTACCAATTAGTAGTCGCCCAAATATTTTCATATACATGTTTGAAAGAAACAAACCAAAAATTATTATTATTAAACCTACAAAATCAAACATCATCGTAAATTTGTAAATATAATTTTGATATTTCATTGAAAATGTCATTAATGTATTAATATATATGATACTCGATTAGAATATTAATTAGAGACCCGGAACTAAACCCAAAACTGAACCATAACTTGAAAAAAACTCTACGAATCGAAACCTGAACCTGAATATATTAATATATTTTTTAAATTGTCATACCACCGGATCTAGGGGACCTAGAACGAAATTTATTTTTACTGCAAGTTCGCTTGGTTTAAGAGATATTATTTTGATTCAGGTTCGGGTTTAGGTTCAAAAGATATAACATATAATGGTTCAAAAACATATATTTTTTTAGAAAAAATACTCGTATAATAGCAGCAATGGGTGGATTACATGGCTTAAATCTCTTGTTTATTTTAACAAAGTTTCGACCCTTTGTTGGGCAATCTTCAGGTCCGTAATAGAATTTTAACAGTAAGAACCATTGTCTGAGTACAGAAAATTGATGACAAAAATTATATTAAAAAACGATGGTAGTGGACACTACCAGAGTCCACTTTATATTTTTTCATGTTTGTTCAGGTTTTAGTTCATAAAAAGGTAATAAAATTAAATAATAATAATATGAAAAATAATATATTTTATTATAATTTATAAAAACTAAAAAAACACTCAGATAAATAAAGAAAATGTATATGTTTTCTTACTTATATAAATAGAGAAATTAAACATATTTTATCAATCTTAAAAATAAATAGGAACATATATGTAATTTATGAAATAATAATTATATATATATATATAGGTATATATATAAGCATATAGCTACCATATAAGACAATTAACTTCAAGCATCATCTACACCGAAAATATAATTCGCGTATATTAAAATAATATTTTCTAGGACAGTATCCTTTTAATTAGTCCTATAATGTGCAAAACCATATTTTAGAGTAGAAAAAATATCTCTACAGAAATCTGAATACATGGAACAGCTTGTACAACCTGGAATAATTTGAACAGCTCTAGTTTAGTAGTTTTTTTGCTTTCACAGTATTTTAAAATAACGGTTTTTGTTTATTCTACTTTCATATTTATAACTAGAGATGGGCGAATATCATCCGCGAATAGTCGAATGCCGCGAATATTGACATTATTCGATATTCGAGATTTTCGAATATTAACGTCAGTATAGCGAACATTCGAATACCTCGAATATCGCGCCATATGTTGACCTCAATTTTTGACTATGTTTTTCTTTATCATTTGTGCATAAACTTAAGCTATTACAATACTTTGAAGTTATTAATAACAAAGATATTTTGTTTCAAAATCATGAAGACTTACCATATTTCAAATTTCAACCCGTACGTTTCACCTTAAATTTGATGTTTTCGTCTTTTTCTTTTTTGTTTTAATTTTATTTTATCTTAACAATTTCATTCAAATAATGAAAAGGACAATTAAATAATTATTAATAACAAATAAATTAACTTTTAGGAGTATTCAAGTACCTCGAATATTCGAGATCTGATTAATATTCGTATTCGATATTCGACTTCGAGAAATTTGATATTCGCCCATCTCTATTTATAACTATTCACTGATATATCATTATCAATTTCATTACTAGATTTTTGTTGTAGTTTCTTTATTTTCTTTACTTTTTTATAAAACTTCTAAATCATCTGCGTCAAATTCTAATGAATCAGACGAAGAATTTTCTTCAACACTTTGCTGCTTTGATTTGTTTAAGATTTTAACAGCTTCCCATACTTCTTTTAAATGTAATTGCGCTTTAAATTTTTGTTCTTTAGTCAATAAAACATTAAACCTGGCATCTAAATATAAACCTGCCAGAAATTCTTTATTTTCTAACAGTTTACTTTCTCTTCTTTTCATTGATTTGACTAGAAGATTGGATATCACGTGATTTATTTTTTATGTTCTAGTTGGCATGTTATCCAAGAACTGTAAGAATCTCAAACTGGTAGTTATTCGGATTGCAATTTTTTCGTTGTAATCTTAACATGTAATAATCCGGACACTATATTACTTATCTGCACCCATTCGTTTACAGTCAGATACAATTCATTGTGCGAGCATTCCATATCCTTACATAATTCTTGTAACTTACTCAATCTTTCCAACATATCACACGTTGAATGCCATCTTGTTGGATAATCGACAATTGGTTTACATAAATTCAGTTTTTTTTAAATTAGAGCTAACATAGTAGATGTTCGAAATCTTTTTGCAGCTTATCTAGCTTTTACAATTACTTTATTGCGTTCTTTAATGGATCGTAAACACATAACTGTAATATGTGTGCCCAACAACGCATTAAACTTATATTAGTATTAAATGATGTAAGTGAATCATTTTACATATACTTAGTCTATTTCAATAATACTTTCTTCAACATTTTCTTCTTCGTTTAATGCCGTATCTTCAGCTTCTTGATCATTGTTATTGGCAACTTCGTCATGCTGTTGCAATAAATTAACTGTTCAGATCATATTTTTTTCATTGTCCGTCGTTACAGTATATATTTGCTTATAATTTATTTCATATTCCTTTAAGGTATTTAAAATAACTTCTTTTAGATGGGGTAGGTGGCTCAATAGTATCGAGTCTGCCTATGGATTTGAGAACTCGTGTTCGATTCCCACAGCCGACGACAAACAATTTTTAATACGTTAAAACTACCCCTGTAGATCCCCCTCCACTAACATCTTTGAGGGCCGTTATTTCACGGCTGGTAACCGCACTTTACACGAAGAAATATATCACTTACCGAGATCTGCTATGGCAGAGTGCCACACACAGTAATGGATAAAAGGCGTGATGATATATTTATTTATTTACTTTAGATATTCAACAATATGCCTTTCTTTTAATTCTTTGATTCCAAATGTTCGCATTACGATTTTTTCATTTTTAAGAAATTTAATGTGTAAACCTAATACCAAATGATTCAGTCTTGTGGCTGTATCTATTTTTAAACAAATCATTTTATTTTTAACGTCTTCTTTAATTACTGTTGTTAAATTTTAAGCATGAGTATTAACTTTGTTTTTTACATTTTTATATTTCTAGTAACTTTGGGTTTTTTTGAAAATAAATCATAAGCTATTTATTATTATTTTTTAAAACTGAATCTTCCAATAATAAAAATTGTCTAGGATTCGCTGTTATTAATTTTATTCAAACTTCAGTTACTAAATTCATTTTTTATTTATATTTTATATTATGATATACACTTTCAATTGTTTGTTAACTTGTATACTCTGTACCCGCTATATAAGCTCTCTTCATTACTTCGGCGCAGTATTGACTCCAGGCACTTTTTTCAGGTGGCTGGAAGGGAGTTTTGTTTTGACCGGAGAGGAACAGATATATCACCCTCCGGTTGACGGGTGATTCGGAATCACACCAATCAACGAGTTGGGTCTCTCAGACCTGTTTTGTTTTTTCCCCTAATAACACATTAATATGCCCAGTTTCTGGTATGCATTTGTTAACCTGGTCTATTTTGCACTGCTAAGAGTAATAATAGTTGTGAAAAATACATTATTATTATAGTTCCCATTTATTAGAAAAAAGTTACATGTAATGCAATTTTTCAAAAGATATTATAAATTGAAAAAACGGAAAAGACAATAACAATAACATACAATTATTTGTAAAGTATAAGGCTGAATAAGTGTAAAAAAATATATAAAAAATGAGTGTACATAAATTTGACACACAAAATATTGAAAGGAAAATTTCGTTAATCAAATTTTGCCGCACAGTCGGCGCAGCATGGTTTTGTGTGTTCCAAACAAATATAGGAACCACAAAACTTGCACGAATATCTTATTTTTCAGTCTTTGCAGAATTTGCACCTTCTGTGAGCATTTGAAGTCGTCGGTCGGGGCTCTTCTGTGACCGAGACACCTGAGAATTTAGCCACTGATAGCCTTACATTCCGTGGTAGATTTAGCATATTCGCTCGTAGTTTCATATTTTCTATCACTAAGTCTTTGGCCAAATTTTCCAAAAATAGTCGTCTTCTTTTTTTTAAATTGTCCATCTGGATTGTTCGTTTTATTTATTATGAATGCGTTGATTGCTCCTACGTTGAGCATCCTGAAAAAACCTCCAATGGCCATCTTCTTGTGTTTCGAGCTATATTATAAGATGTAACCATCCTGTCGACTACATCAACACCGCTTTTTATGGAATTGTAGAATGTTACTATCTCTGGTTTTTTATTATCATCAGTAGTTTCGTCTATTTTGTCATCATAGTGCATTGACGATAATAAATTCTTTTTTAGGGACATATGAAGTAAGTGTCATATCAGCATGGAATGCAAAAAATGAAGACTTTACAGATCTATCTTTAACACTTTTAACTTCTTTCGGCAAAGACTTTCGACTGGATCGTATTGTACCAACTACAGTTAGGCTTCCACGCTAGTAAACCATCGATCCATGGTAACATTCCTTACAGTTTCTGAGATGTGGTTCGTCATTCTTAGAATGAAAGCTGTTACAGAATTGTCTATCTGAAAGGGACCTTCAGGTTGGCTTCCAGCATAGATCTCCAAATGCGACGTGTAAAATGTTTTTGCATCCACTGTAGAAAACACTTTGATCCCATATTTGATGGGTTTATTTGGAATGTAGATACGAAAGCCATATCTTCCACGAAATGCTAACAACATTACATCTAGAGTCACATATTTACCAACACTATAATGTTTTTTACATTGTTCATTGAATTTTTCAAATATGTCTCTAACGGCAGTAAGTTTATCCAACTTCTTTCGCTCTTCCCTTGTATCGGTATTGTCGAAACGTATACACTTCATCAGAAACATAAATCTTCGCTGAGATAAGCTAGCAGGAAATAATTGGAGCCCTAAGCCCTCCTCGGACCAAAATTCGTATAATTTTTTTCGCCCCCCATGCTGAGAACCGGCCAAATACAGCAAACCGATAAACGCCTGCATTTCCACTTTATTAGTAGGTACTTAGCGGGGTAATGCTTGTTGAGATTCTCACCTTAGTTCATGAGTGAGAGTTATTTTTTTGAAGTGTTTGACACATCGATGAGCATTGTCAAATTATTTCAAAATGAATACTGTTAATGTTAATAAAGTGTGAAACATTTACCAAACGAATTTATAAGTTTATAAAAGCAACAATACTTACAGCAGAACTACAGCTAGATTTTGAATTCATCATTTAGAATCTAAAGTTTGACGTTTGGCAGCAACAGGTTATAGAGAAAGCTATATGTATACCGTTCTTTGTGTGTGTTCTATTTTCAAATCAACTATCACAGCTCATTTCACTTTAATCTCATCTCATTTTGATAACTAGTGAGATGAGTTGTTGGTAAAAAGAATGCAACTAATATTTATACTAATAATTCAGAGGAAAATTACAGTTAGAAAAATAACTCAAAATGTAGAAATGTATATTTGTAACAACATGCACAAAAAGTAATATGCTAAATTATACACATGATTTTATATTTTAAAATATGCTGATGTATAAGATGTTTTATTTAACAAAAAGACAAAACAGATACAATACGCAAGTCTAATGTGGTTTACATGATTAAATGTATCGATTGTCCTGGGTGCTACATCGGGCAAACCAAACGTTACGTAAAACCTCGTATGCTTGAACACCAACGCAGTATACGGAAAGGAAACTCTTCCAGTAAATGTGCACTTGCCCACCATTGTGCTGAAAGTAGCCATTCGTTCGACTTCGACAACATTTCTATCCTTCACACTGAGGCTAACCTCTCCTCGAAATGCTATCTATTCAGGACAACAATGATAGTGTAAACTTTAGAACTGATATAAGTGATCTTAGTAACATCTACTGCCATATTCTCAACACCTGCAAGTAAGAAGAAGAAGACATTCCATCCTTTTAGTAACTAAAATTCTATTTCCATCTAGAGCCTACTTGCTTCTTCAGTCGACATGTCTGTAAGACATCAAATAAATATTTTTTTCATTGTTTTCTACTACCTTGATAGATGAGGCTTTGGACGTTATTTTGATTTTTAATTTTATTGACTACATCGTTTTTGATGTTTTGCATATTTTTTTACAACTTTTTAACTATTTACACTTGTTTTTGGCTGTAAGTATTATTTATTTAATTCTTTTGTATTTTCACTTACACTGTATTCTTGTTATAACTTCCTGTTTCTTCACAGTTGCCCTGAAGTAGTTGCATTTGGCAACTAAACATCAGCTTAGAAAAGTACTCTGATAATATTGACTGGATTCCTGCATATTTATACTTCCATAACAATATATATATATATATATATATATATATATATATATATATTTCTAAATTTGGTCATTAGTCTATTTGTTGTGCTAAAGGACCGTTCAGCACTCGCAATTGACACCGGAATACAACATAACCTTATATATAAATATTTTACTTCCGTATATCCAATATTGGATTTCATAATTAATTTTAATATATTAGTTGGGTTCGGACTATCTTCAGAAACGATAACATGCTTGAAGGAACAAATATGGCTCCACAACACATCTACGTTTAACTGCAACAAAGGAGATAAATCCTTACAATCTTGTTCGGTCATAGTACGGAACAGCTCAGGTGAATGAAACTACGAGGTAATATTGATAAGTAATATAGCTTTATCATTGAAACTGGAATTCATTTGATGAACCAGCTGTTTTAAAACTTAGTTCAATTGTTTAGTTTGTATTTATACGGCCCGTAAAATTTCAAGATCTTTTGTCACTGAAGTATAGTATTTCCATATTCTTCACATTTTTAAGGCAATCATTGGAAATAGATTTGAGATTATTTATAGTGGAATTTATTAGGGTTGGTAATACTGATAAACATAAATCTTCTGTTTGTAATATTTTACTTTAATTTGAAACACTAACTAATGCTTCATGTAAAATATAGAGACTTATAAGAAAACTTGAATTTTGCAATTGCCTATGATGCAAAGTCCGCGCTATCCTTATGTATGTGTTCGCATGTCATTAGGGATAGAACCGTAACAAAATTTAACAACGTTGATAGATCTGAAATTACTTAACCAGCGAATATGAATTATTTCATGCATTTTCAACAATAGTTCTTCTAAAATAGATTGAACATTATGCAACATATTTTCTCGTTCAGATAATCTATGAAAAAGTTTATAAATATCTTTAATAACATAGAACACCCGTTTAATCACTGCATATTTATTTCGAGCATTTAATGCTAAGGATAGTACGTATACTCTGCAATGTATGTAAGTTATTTCTCGTCCAACCTTTTCTGATAATCTCTTACGTACACCTCAAATATTTCCCGAAAATGTAGTTGAAAAATCGAATGAACATGATACTAAATATTTTAATTCTATATTCCGTTGTTTTAGCTGACAAAGAATTGTTTGTGTTCTAGTTTCTGTATCTGCATTATGTATTTTAATCATGCCAAGGAACATTTCTCTAATAGTATTGTAAGCCCCGTAACATTATTTATATTTGTGGACAGCCACTAATGAAATATATTTATTTTTTTCAACCATACTTGAATCGTGCTGGTCCAATATCTCAAAAAATGCAAAAAATAAATTTATATCCCGTCGCTTTAGTAATGTAAGTGAAGCGATTGCTTTGCTTTTTTAGCCAAGTATTAAGAATATCGTCTCATTATATTAGAATTTTTACAACCAATGGCTTGTAGTTTTTAGTACCCAGAACTTCCTCTTTAGCTAAAAAAAATATAAGGCTTCTATGAATGTATGCAGAGGCTGACGATTTTGGACTTTCTAGTAAACATTCGCATGAACCAAATCAGTAAGTACTGGTTTTTTGTAATCCTTGGAGATGCAACTTTTCCATGGAAAGGCTATGAATATGTTTTGCCGAATTTCCGTGTTTTTCTAATTATCCACTTTTTCCAGTAGCCTTCCTATAATAAGTAATAGGTACAGTGATAAATACGGCTTCGGGTTTTTGTGGAGTTGCCTTATTTTAAAAAACTATTTCACAAAATTTGCAAAACTCTCCTCCGCGTCCATTATCGAAATAGAACCATTCATATTTTATTTTCCAATGTTTAATACATTTGAATTTATGTTTGTTACTACAATAACTAGTAATAGTATTATCTTATCTACAACTATAACTTCATCTTTATTTTCTAATTTGTTTACCTCTTCATTAAGGGCCTTTTCTTTTCTGAAGTTACTACTACTACATGCAACAGTATTATTTTAATTGCATACATTTGTATTGTCTTCATCCTTTAATTCCGTATTTAGAAAAATCAGTTTTCGTACATTTTACAAAATATTGTAATTTTTTAATTAAAAGACATGTACTTTTTTGTATATTAATTTATTTTCGGTAATAAATAAAAATTATAAAACTAGCTATTTTTATAAAATAAAAGCAAAAATTATGTCCGGCACTGTATGTATTAAAATATTTCTAAAAGTATTAAATGAAATAATCTAGGCGTGGCATTCTGCTGTAGCAGATCTTAGTAAATGTGAAGCACTGTCACCAGCCGACGAAGATGTTAGTGGAGGGGCAGCCATGCAGATAATTTGAATGTGGTGAAATTTGTTTGCCGGTAGTGGGAATCTAAACCGGATTCTCAAATCCACAGTCCGACTCGATACCACTGAGTCATCTATCCTATAAAATAGAAAATAAATAGTCATATCGCATTTTCGACCAAGAAAAGAGGTCGGAAGTATAAAGAGGTTTTGCATCACTGTTTTAGGCATACTTTACATACGGCTACTTTGCATTCAATTTCCAATATTTTTTTATAGGACTATGCGAGTACTAACTATACTGACTTTACTTTATGGTAATCGATAAAAATATTGGCAGTTGAAAATATGAAAAATAAAAATTATAATGACGGCCCAATCTTCCTTGCAATCTGTTGTGAATATCTCATGAAAGTATTTTGAAATATTACTTTGTTTAGGTACATAGTAGCAGTCAAAGATCTAAAACCAGGCACTCTACTCATCTGCGAAGAACCTCTCGTGGTAGGTCCATGCGCATCAGGTCCTGCAGTATGTCTACGCTGTCACGTGCCGCTCGTGCAGGGCAAGGGAACGCCATGCCCGCGATGCCGTTGGTCGCTATGCAGCGCAGAGTGCGTAGGCCGCGACCACTGCGCTGCCGAATGCGCAGTCCTTGCTAGCGGGGGGATCCCAGGCGAGGGATACAGTGCTATTGCACCACTGCGATGCCTATTGTTACGTGAGTCACATCCGCACAAGTGGCGTACATTGTATCGCATGCACGCCCATGAACCGCAGCGTCAACGGTTCAAACAACGGTGGGATGAAGAAGGAACCGAGGTGGTAGACAGGATTAGAAAGGACTGGAAGACAGACTATACTGAGCAAGATGTTAGAGATGTTTGTGGGATTTTGCAGGTTTGTAGAAATGTCATCGTTCACAAAGTTCTTTAAAAATAGATGGCTATTTGGTTAATACTAAAAGAAAAGACAGCCAATATACTGTTTGTCGACTAAACACAATTTGCACTGTTATAATTTAGAGCAGTGAGGCACAACCTTTTTAAATCGTGGGACAAAAAACTAAAATGTACGTCTACATAAAACAACAAAAATTATATATTCCAAATTGTAAACATAAGTAGACATTTGCATAAATAAATAAAGAAATAAATATATCATCACGCTTTTTACCTAATCCTGGCTGTGTCACTCTGTCGTAGCAGATCTCAGTGATATATTTCTTTACATGAAATGTGGTTACCAGTCGTTAAATCACGTCCCTCAAAGATGTTAGTGGAGGGAGAGCCACAGGAGTAGTTTTAACGTGGTGAAAATTGTTTGTCAGCTATGGAAATCAAACCCAGGTTCTCAAATCCACATGATGACTCGATACCACTAAGCCTCGTATCACATAATTTAATAATAATTTTACATATTAGTATGCGAAATGAAACAAACGAATTTATTTGTTGATAGAGATATCAAAGTATTTGCTTTGTTTAGGTTCATTAGCTGCAGTTTTTAATTCTGAACGTTTTGGTATTTTTTTACTTACATTCCTTTTTGCTATAAAATAAATAAAAACATTAATATTGTAGTTCCTATGCTCAGTAAAAAAAAAAAACAATAATAATTTACAATTGATTACATATCTATATTGTCGCGTGTGCATAGGTGAATGCATTCGAGGTGGGTCGGCGAGGTATCAGCATCCGAGCACTGTACCCGCGAGCATTCCTGTTGGCGCACAGCTGTGTGCCCAACACCACGCACACGGACGAGGACAACTCGTTCCGGCTTATACTGCGCACGAGTACCCACGTAAATGAAGGCGATCTCATCACCCTCACGTACGCATACACGCTGCAAAACACACTGTGCCGTCGGGAACATCTATTCATGGGCAAGTTTTTCTGGTGCCAGTGCCACAGGTTAGCAAGCATTATTACTCACACTCTCCTTTTCTCCTTTTTCTTTGCCAAAGGGTGTAATGAGTTTCCGAGCATAGTTTTTTTTTTTTTTTTTGTAAGGAAAAGGAAATCATCATAATTTGTACAAGGTATTTCCTTTAAAACAATCATTGCTTTTTTAGACAATTGAATGACTTGAGAGAAAAATGTTATACTCGTATGCATAAAATAATCAGTAATAAGGTCATAATTTATTTATCTTTACAACAGGAACTGAATCTCAATGAAAGTATAGGGTTCGGACTCACCGAGCCGCAGTGCGGTAGTTCATATAATTTTTTGCTTTAGTAGTATTCGAACTCGAAATATACAGATTCGAATTTCGTCACAACAATACCTATATTCAACCAGTGGCTCTTAAATAATTAAACAAAATTAAATTTTTTACATGTAAGGTAATATAATTTTCTAATCTACTAGATTTACTTCTGACTAACAATATAAATAATGTATAGAGTTGTACTCGTAAAACAACTATGTATTTAAAAAATAAAAATATTACAAATTAGTAATACTATTACAATATTGAAGAAGACTATGCAATAAAAAACAAATAATATATATGACAGATAGTTTTATTATACAACCTTGTACAATAAACATTAGTAATAAAATATCGTTGATATCAGAAGAAAATTCTATATCGTATGAACTAAAGAATTTTTAATGTTACTGTTTAAAAGATACAATTTTGTTCTACCGTTTGAGAAACATTGATTGCATTTAGGATTTATTCTAACTGATAATTTAGCCTCACATTCCTTATATTATGAATATAACATTTTTCTCAGTCATTAGTTCGCCTAAAACAACAATTTTGTTTGGAAATTAATTCCAAGCTTCTTTCACCATATTATCTATATCGTAAGTGGCTCAGTAATATAATGACAACCCGGGTTCATTTCCCACAGACGACAATTTTTACAACATTCAAATTACCCCTGTAGCTTCCCTTCCACTAACATCTTTTGTAATCATTCTTTGATGGCTGGTAACCGATATATGCTACGGCAGAGTACCACAACCAGTAATGAGTAAATGGCGAAATGATATATTTATTTATTATTATTTTTTAAAATGCTCCTTACTCTAACTCTTCTATTAGCAAATGATAAACAAGAAGATAATTAATTGGTTTTAACGGCTATAACTTTGAAATAGTAATATATTCAAATATATTTAAACCTAAAATGTCGGTGAAAATTATGTAACCCTCGAGGAGACGATCCGAGTCGTATGCTGAGTCGTACTCAGGGGAGGAGCGAGTGGGAGACTGAAGGTTTATCATGCAAAGATAGAAAACGGAAATGTGAATAGGATACTTTCCAATCGTTTAAGAGAAGTAAAATAATAAAACAATATCCTGTTAAGCCGAGGGAATGTTAAGAAAGTAAGAAAATGGATGAGGTAAAATAAATGCTTATAATTAACGGAAATTAAGGAAATATATAAAGAAAACAAAGAAATATACAACAAATTGATCAACTTGATCAGTGTCAGAGTGGAATATCTAGAGAAATAAAAGAAATAATATAATTATATCTGGAATAAGTATAGGAACAAATGATAACACAGAAATAAAAGAAGTAACGAGAATTTTCATTAAACATGCAATGAATCTAGAAATGGGTAAAAGAATACAAAGAAAATTTAAAATAAACATATGTCATGTAACGAGTATAATATGAAATTAAAATATAGATTTGAAGGAAAAAGTGAAAATACAAAGCAAAGGGATAAAACTTAAACACAAAGCTAGCTAACCCAGAGGTTAGAAATAAATATCAAGAGGAGGTAGCAAAAGAACTAGTAACTAAACTTAAAAATAGTTTAACCAACAATAAAAAAGAAAGATGGGCTGAATTTAAGGAGGCGTGTAACTAAGCATAATAATAAAGCGACCCGTGATGGAATATGGGAAAATTGCAGTAAAGGAAAATAAAAGACGATGGAAACGACACCGCCAACAAAGTAGAGTAGTATCCTATGAACAATATGAAAAGCAAAGAAATAAAGCAAAGAAAACTATCCTGAAAACAAAACAAGCAGCACAAAAAAAGTTTGGAATGAAGAAAATCAAAAAAGTTTTATAAAATAATTAAAAATCTTAGAAATAACCAACAAAATAATCTTCACTAAATCAAATACAGTAGACGACAGCATATTGGACAGATGTCGGAAATATTTTAAAGATCTCATAAACACAGTTAAAGTAAATAATAACCTAATAATAAAACAAAAACAAAACAAAAAAATTATCCATTGTTGGAGAAGACTATAACAATGTCAGAACTAAATCAAATCAGAAAAAATAAAGGAGGAAAAACACCAAGCGGGGAAGAAATTGCGCCTGACCTATTAAAGTACATAGGAGATATAGGCACACTAAAATACCTAAAAATAATAAATTTATGTTGGAGCCAGAAAGAATACCAAACGAATGGAACACAGGCACCATCCTACCTATTTACGAGCAAGGAAATACAAGATTTTTCTAATTATACAGGAATTGCGCTATTGTGCGTTGGAATAAAAATATTCGAGGTTATCCTAAAGTCAAGATTAAGAAACGTAATAAAGACACAATTTGTCAGTGTGCAAAGTAGCTTCAGACCAACGCATAGTATATAAGACCATATATTTATATTGCAGCAAATAACGGATATATCAATAGGTTTCTGGAATGAAAAAAGTGTTTAACACAATCAGCAGAAGTATACTATAGAAAAGTTTTAAGAATAAAAACTTAGACACAGAATTATCAGAAGCTATTAAAAGTAAAACAATTAACCAAGTTAGGACACACAACCGGTTATCGAAGAAGTTTACTAATAATGAAGGAGTAAGGCAAGGTAGCGTATTAAGTCCGCTACTATTGATAAGTGCATTAGATGAGGTGATAAAAGCAGCACAAACAAGAATGGAAAACTTTTTGGCAGACTACAATAATCTCCAATCCATCTACCTTGAAATGTATGTGTTTGTCGACGACATCGTGCTGTTTGCTAACGCAGAAACGAAGCTCCAGAATAGCCTTAATATTTGTAACGAAATACTTACCTTACATAACCTCACTTAAAATACAAAGAAAACCAAATGTATGGTAGTATGTAATAAGTCGATAGAAGTCAAAATAAAGCTACGCAACGAGCCCGTTGAACAAGATAATACCTTTACATATCTGGAAAGCATAATATATTCAAAGGGAACAAATAACGGAAGATAGGAATGGTAGAATGTTAATATAAGAAAAGAAAATCCTGAATCGATGGAAAGATTATATATATAAGATTTGTACAAAACCAAGGAAAAGTCTAGGCATTTCGAGATGGAAATAATAGAATTGGTGAGTTCAGTTGATAAGAGTGCAAGTATTATTATTGATGAGTCAGGGGTAGCAATGGCAACTATGAAAAAGGTAAAGCCGCTGGGGTGGATGGAAAACCGGTAGAAATAAATACTAAGGTGCCTGAAGGAAAGAGGGATAAGAGAGATAATATCTCTATTTAACGATATTTACGACTCAGGACAATGGCCACAAAACTTCCTGAAGACGCTAATGATACCTTTGGCAAAAAAGAAAATACAAAAAAGTGCGAGGAGCACAGAACCATCAGCTTGAGAGATCATGCTAAGAAAATCCTACTGAGGATATTAAACAGAAGGCTAGACAGGAAAATGGAAGAAAATATAGTGGAAGAACAATTTGATTTTAGAAGAGAAATGGGAACGAAAAAAATATAAGTATGTGCTTTGTAGACTTTATGAAAGCTTCCGATTGCTTTCTTTGGAATAGACTGTTAACCATCTTCAAAGACAAAAGAATGGATTGAAAGAACAGAACGCTTATAAGTCAGTTATACATTGCTAGCTCTTAGAGTAGGTGGCAACAAGACGGATAGTTTTAAGATCGGTAAAGGCATCATACAAGGGACATCTTTATCATCAACCTTATTTGACATCTATGGAGAAAACATGTTTTCAGAGTTTTGGACAGGTAATAAGGGAATAAGTATTTGTGGGACAGAAGAATATAATCCATTCAGCTTGCAAACGATACTCTCCTTTTTTGCAGAAAATACTGGCAGACTAGCTAGGTCGGCAGACTGACAATCGCCGACGTACTAAAACTTCGACTATTAATCGGAGCCGAGCAAGCTACTTTAGAAAAAATAGTGTAGCTTTAGTTACCGCTACTCTTATTTATAATACTATATTATGTAACAAGTTTTATAAACGTCTCCTTAGTTACGAGTGTTTAAAAGCCAATGCCTAAAGAATATATAAAACGAGTCACATACTTTGCTATTTCTACGATCGCAAATTAAGACAATAATGTTTTATTAATTATTTGAACAGTAAGGTTAAGTTACAATTACAGATGCAAGACGCTAACTTTACCCCGTATTTAATATGTCAGTTGTTATCTTCAAATCGTGACTAAAACGTTCGAAGTCTCAGCGTGTTAATATGTGATTAAGATGTTATTTATCGTCAAGGAAATCAGTACGTTAAATGACATTTTAAAAATATGAGTGGAAAAATATACAACAAACTAGCTAAATTTTGTTTAAAAGAAATAGCGAGACTACAGCGGAAAATTAATAAGTACCTGTTAAATTTTGAGATTACTTTATATGTTTTTTTGTTTATGTGAAACATTTAAAACTAATGCTGGTATTTCCTAATTTAATTATCCATATTTTTCACATCTGAATTAAAATTTTGGACTGTTTTTCCTAGAATTGAAGAGTCGGAATCGGAATCAGGGGTCTAATAATTTATATTGGAGTTGAAGTTGAAGTTGGAGTCGATATAAATATCCCAACTCCAACTCCAAATTTTACGAAACAAAAATGATTTGACTTACTATGAATTTTAAAATGTGCTTCGTTATAATATTATTAGTTGTTACAATTTTTTACCACACGTATACTATAGGCAAGAATCGGAACGGAGTCGGAATTAAATATGAAAAATTTCTGGAATTCGAGTCAGAGTTGAAATTTTTTTAACAAACACAACTTTGGTTTTTTCACTTTGGTCTTGGAGTTCTTTTCTTATATATATATATATATATATATATATATATATATATATATATATATATATATATATATATATATATATATATATATATATGGAGCCAGTCCTCCACTGTACACCCTATTATTACAATGACAACTTATCGTAATCACATAAACTGTCCTATAGATGTATAGATCCTACGGAATTAGGAACCAATGCTGGCACACTGAGATGTCCTAAGTGTAACCAGGGAACCGTGATGGCTAAGGAACCGCTAAGCGATGAACCAAGTTGGATGTGTATGAACGACCAATGTGATGGTTATGAAATTCATAACAAAACTATTCGACTGCTTATGGACAAGTAAGTAATCGATTATTTAGTAATCAAGAATAATATCTAAGTCAGCTGTTGTTTCATAGAATCAGCGACGAGGTGGAGGCCGTGGATGGTAATGACGTCATGGGGCTAGAGTCGATCCTGCACCGCTATCGTAACGTTCTACATCCTACGCACTACCACTGCCTGGGCGTGAAGCACTCGTTGAGCCAGCTGTACGGCAAGGCGGCTGGTTACCTCATTCATGAACTCTCACCTCGGCTGCTTCAACGCAAGGTGGACATCTGCAGGGAACTCATGCAGGTGTTCGATGTGCTGGAGCCTGGTTATTCTAGACTTAGAGGTGAGATATATGTACTAAGCAGTTTTGTCGAATGATATTATTTTGTAACCCGATTCTCAAAAAAAGTTTTAGCTAATCTTGAATTTTTTATTAACTGATCTTATTCTAGTCCTATTTTAAAAGGCTAATCCATATCACTTTCCGAAATCCATATGGTAACAAGATTATATTAGAGTTTATGTTTTAAAAGTTTTTGGAGAATATGGTTTAGCTTAAATTGAGTAATCCAAAATTCAGGATTAACTAAAACTATTTAGAAGAATTGAAGCAGTAGGGTATTAAAAATTTATAATAGTTGGATTTAAGGTTTTAGGTATAAAATATAAAATGTTAAACTTTCATTTAACATTTAACATTTCGACCAATGGTTATTATCAAGCAATTACATTGTAAATTATAATGTAAAAAGTTTATGTTGAGGTGTAGACTTGAATTTTTTGATATTTACCTCTCTAATATATAATTATCAATATTAATAATATTATAATAATCATATGATTTAAGATTGCAAATTTAAACAAATTATTTTTTTACCTGATTGAACGAAATATGATGCTCTACTCCAATATATTACTAAAGAACAAAAAATAACAGTACATGTCCCACGTATTTTGTATTTTGAAACTGACTTCATAGACCGATGACAGATCGATCAAAATTTCAAATTTCCTATTTTAACATTTAAACTTACTTCGTTTTGACGGTTATTCGGGCTAATCACATTTATAGAAATATACTGTGTATGATACCAGTACTACAATTTTAGCAAAATCGAACTAATAAGCTTCGTATTTCATGTTCTAAATATGCGCCATAGGACATAGCAATCGCATAAAATGAGTTTTTAGTATAGTAGCTAAAGCAAATTTAATTTTCAAAAAAGATTCATATTTTGTCTGTAAAAGAAGAAATAAGTACAATTCACTAATCATTATTGTCCGTTTTAAATGTGTGGATTAAAATAAAAGCTAAAGCTTTATAATATAAAAAAGTTTTTGCAAAAAGATTTTTAAAAAGGATGAAGTAGGCATTAGAAGTTTATATCAAATAATTTCGATTTCGCATTAATATGGAATGAGCTAAATACGTGGCAGCAACATAAAGTTAGTAACTTTCCACAAAATATGTCTCGAATTTTACAAGAACTGTATAACTTTTTCTTTAAGTTTCAAACAAATATAAATTTCCCTCATGTATAGTAAACATTATGTGTATCTATTTATTTTCGTAATCATTTTGAATTTGTATTTTTATGTTTACATGATTTCATGTCTATAGGCCTAACACTGTACGAGCTGCATGCCCCGCTCATGATACAAGCGACGCGCGCCTTCGAAAGCGGGCAGCTGTCCAAGGCTGAGTTGCGAACTCGATTGCAGGAGGTGGTCCGCTGTCTGCAAGAAACTTCTGTCATTCTAGGGCTCGAGCCCGACGGTTCGTCCGAGCGCATCATGGCATGCGCTGCCCAGGAAGCACTCACCCGTATCCGTGACTGGGAGAAGATTCTAGGCAAGATCTGCTGAAGTGCTACAAACTTTGTTCAAAAATTATATCAGGATTAGTACAAATCCGGTACGACAAATCAGAATTTGTTTATGACGTTATTGTTATTGTTACACATTCACATGAATGATATCGAATAGTTAAATGCATAAAAGAAAAATATAAAATCGGCAATTTTATGTAAATAAATTAAATTCTAAAATGGTGCGAAATAATAATTGACGATCAGCAATATATTGCCTACACATAACAAATCTAGAATCCGATTTAATTTTATTTGATTAATATTAATTTATTACCGTTTATAACAGCATATCATATAATCATTTTATACAGGTGATTTAATAGATTGTTGGTGAGGTTATTTTGAGTAAAAAATATCGTATACATATAGATTCATTTCAGTCTACTTGTGCAAATATAAAAAATTAAATTTTATTAGTGGCAGGATCAATTTGCGAGTGTAACCCTTTACTGAAAAATGTTATATGGCAACAGTGGCGGCTCGCCCATAAGGGCTGCAGGGTTGCAGCACTCCCACCAAAATGAAAACATTTTAAAATTATTATAGTTGTTACATAACTATACAATTATTTTACAAAAACATTTTTTTTCCGTTTGTAGTATATTTATTTTTGAATTATAGGTACTAGGCACCTCGATAGGCACTCTGTATATGTGTATTGTATGAGCCAGTGCGATTGCGTACTCATCAGGGCTGCAGTCAGTGCAAATCGAGTGTCACATCGCATAGTCAGTGTATTGAACAGTTGGGAGTAGCCGACGATATACGTTTTTGTATGTCTATCGTGGACTGCAAATGTTGCAGTCCGCGCTACGTATTTTAGCTTCTATATACTTGTGTTTTATTCCTACATGTATAATATTTATGATGTTGTAATGATAGATATGTTTAAATAAATATATGTCAATAAAAATGCGATAATTTTCAACTGACAGTGATTTTTTATTAGAATATTTTCAGTCCTCCCCCAAAAATCATTCACGAGCCGCCACTGTATGGCAACATAATATTTCAAGGTTTTTCTCTGGAAAATGGACAGCAAAATTAAAAGCGAAATGGTTTATTCACCAAGAAAAGATGGCAAAACCAAAATGAAGTAGATCGTCATCTGATACCCCCAAAAATTCATAAAGCACCTGTCTGATCTAATTCCTGACTAATGGTCAGAACTAATACTATAATTTATTACCCAGAGCATGCATGATGTAAGCTCTGCATAAAAGAATACGATCGCCTAAAATATTAGAAATGTGACATATAATTGTATATCATTGTTACAAAAAAAATTATTTCAAAAATTACCATGTTATAATTTATTTTATAGTAATTGTTATTGTTTACTGTAATAAAATTTAATTTATTTTATAATGTAGATTTGACATAAATATTCTCATATATCAAGAATATTAATAAACTTACTTCCACCACGATTAACTAATACTTTCGGTATATGTATATTTCTAGACACATAAGTACAGAATCATGAACCATTATTCCATATTTTCAAGCCAATCAAATTGCGGCTACTGTATTAACGAAGCGCACTGATTATTGTTATTTTTATACTACCTATGACACAACAATTCATGAGGATCTGGGTCTACCAGGCACAAGGAGTCGCAGTTTTTATACTGCCGTACTGCCGGTATTCATAGTCAGATACTACCTTTTTTAAGGCGTATAGTGACTATTTTATAGCACCCGAGTGTGATAAATACACGTTAGCTGTATTTTATATTTTAACGACAAATCACACATTGTCGGCAGACGTATTCGAATTGACGAACCTTGGTTCGGGTGACGTCATAGTTTGATAAGAAATTATTTTAATATTGCTTAGAAACTGCTAAAGTTTGAAGTTTATCATGTAACCTCTAAAATTTGTTATTTTCCTCAAACTACGATCTTAAATACTAAGTTCCTGTTGAATGGTCGTGGAAAACGTATAGTAGTGACCTATTGTTGTAACACGTCAATTATTTATTGCTATCATAATACTCTCGTTGATTATTGTACTATTATTTTGTATACTTTCTATTATTTTATTCATATATAATCACTATGACTCAAATGATAACTAATACCATATGGTTATAGTACATATTTAAAATTAATATATTATATTACCAAATTTACACATCGTCGAAGTTAGATTTCAAACATATTTCTGAATTAAATAAGAGTTAAATTGGCATTACTGACGTATACCGAGTCCAAAAATAACCAAAAATAATTTTTATTTATAGCAGATAGTATTTGACCATCAGTTGAAAAATAAAATAAATTAGTTGAAATGGAAAAGTACAATTATTTTTTAAGCGGCTATATAAATAATTTAGGAGCCAAGATAACACACAGAAGTGAAATGAAAGATGAAATAAAGACAAGGCTAAATAAGGGAAGCAAAGCCGTGGGAAGTCTAAATAAGATACTAACAAGTAAAGAGGTATCTAGAAATGCAAAAAAGAAGATTTACAAAACAATAGTGAGACCGACAGTATTGTACGGAGCAGAAACCTGGACGTTAACAAAAGCAGAAGAACAAGAACTTAATGTGTGGGAGAGGAAAATACTACGAAGAATATATGGAGGAATCAAAGAAGAAGAAATTTGGAGAAGAAGGACTAACAAAGAAATAGAGGAGGCATACAAGGAACCCAATATTGTTACACACTCAAAGATGCAGAGATTACGATGGCTGAGCCATGTAGTAAGATTAACGGAAAATAGAACACCAAGACTTATTATAGACCGGAAACAAGAAGGAAAAAAGAAAAAAGGAAGACCAAAGAAGAGATGGCTAGACGAAGTTGAAGCAGATGTCAAGGCACTAGGAATAAAGAACTGGCGGACCAAAGCAACCAATAGAATGGACTGGAGAAACGTAGTAAAACAAGCCCAGGGCCTGCAAGGCCTGTCGTGCTGATCTATATATATATATATATATATATATATATATACTCGTATATATATAATGTTTTCTTATCAGGGAAAATTGACACTATAGATCAATGAACATCATTGAGTTTCTCTGCAATTTAAAGTATTTATTTATATTTACATAGTGTTTTTATAATTTATTCTCTACTATTTACAAAAACCTCACCTGCAATTTAAAGAAACGACATTTAATGCTATTAATCACAATGTCAGTTCCCAACAATAAAATAGATAATAATTAATTTATATGACGTAAGATTAATTTACACGTGCTCGCAATTGTTCTTCGACCGTGTGTGTAGCCTACTACCATCCCGACGCTTAGGCGCGGTAATATTTAAATTAGGGAATTATAGTTCCCTTACATATATATATATATATATAAATAGTTATTTTACGTATTTTTTCATAAGCTTAAACGTTTTATGATACATACAAAATGTTGGTGAAAAGTTTTTTTAGCCTCATCTAATTTTCTAATCTCGACTTTCGGGCGATTGCACACTTCTAAATCGGCCAAAACAGAACACTTTTACGACCTTCATAAATAAAAAATCATTTATGAAATGAGAGATTTTTGTAGCGCGTAAGTAGGCCATTTTCAGTTGAGACCGCTAGGTCATGAATTTCACCCGCGAAAAACAAATATATTTTCTACAACTGCCAAAAAATAATAATATAATAATAAATGATTTATTCAAGTAAATTGAAGGAAAAATATCTAAAATAACATGATTTTGATACTATTGATGTGTTGTAATGAATGAAACGTGAAAAAAATTATAATTTAGGAGCGTGCGCGAAATACTCATTTTGCGAACTAAGGTGCAAAACAGTGCGTGAAATTCATGTTGTCATGGTATGTATATGATGAAAAAATCACGTACTTCGTGTACTGATTTTTTTTGACAGTTGTAGAAAAAAATATCTTCTATAATAAATGCTCAAAGTGAACTCGTTAAATCACATAATCGTTACAATAACATAATAGTTATTTGTGTATTAAGAGCGTAAAGTGATTCTTCGTTACTCGAGCACGGTAATTGTAGCGCTGCAATAGTGTAATTTTTTCTACGATTGCATCTTAAAATTATTAAAAAAGGAAACGTACTGAAAATAAATTCGTTGTGTTAACTGTCAATATGACAAGTTTCTGTTTTGTTTGTATCCCTGGTAACTGTTCAAATAAGCGCGCATTTAATTTCTTTTTCGCGCGTTGCCATTGGTAACACGCGTATTTAATATCTTTTTCGTGCGATGCCATTGAAGACGCGCAAAAATGATATTTTTCGATTGTTCCAAATAAAACGTCAACTTTACGATGACAAATGAGAGCGTAATTGTCAATTTTCTTTTCATGCGTTGCCATTGGAGACGCGCAAAAATGATATTTTTCAATTGTTACACAGAAAACGTCAACTTTACGATGACAAATGAGAGCGTAATTGTCCACATTTCATAGCAATCGTAGAAAAAAATATTAACAGTTTTTGCTCTGTTGTATTATTTGTAGCTATAATTTGATATTAAACTTATAACGCAACTTATATAAGTATAGCTGAAAAGAATAAAATCCTATTCTGTATTATATATTTTAATTGCATTATAACATATATAAACTGTAAAAAACAGTGTATACTCAACTATCACAATATAAATGAATTTATTTAACTGAATAAAGTATCTTAAAAATATTCCATTAACTGCTAAGTATTTAGTTTAAAAAATAGTACATTGCAGTAAATTATCTATACATAATAAATAGTGATGTTTTCACCCTGCAAGTAAGGTAAGAAATGTTTGCCTTTGTATTTTATAACTTTATCAAAATTTAAAAGCAAATTGAAATACACAAATGTCTTTTGTCTACGCTAATCAAATATATTCACTGACAAATTGGCATACGAACCATTACGATCTTACACTGTTTTACAACACGCGCAGACAAGCAGAACATCAAAGGCATTCACATACTGTATATGTTGAGCTAAACGCAGTTATAATGCTTACAAGAAGAAAAATTATTAGTAAATATTAAAATATGGCAGAATAGGATAATTTATGAATAAAGGATATATCAATATTAATTTTGTGATAATAAAATTTTGAAAATAATAATAATCCTTGTATTTCTTTAATAGAATGAACAAAATTTTAATAAAAAAGCCTTTATTGCAAGTGGCAAAAAAATTATAAGAAAAACATGTATGGCTATGTGCCATCGTAATACATATGTTATTATTGTTGTTAAAATAAATTGAATTATGTTTACATTCAGGGCCGCAGCTGGGGGGGCAGGGGGGGGGGGGTCTTCTGCCCCGGGCGGCAAAATATTCGAAACTAATTTCAAACCTGTAATCTGTAATATGTAACAAAAAGTTCTTAAGTAACTACTTGGTACAGTACATGGCCTGTGTTTCAAAATCGCGTGTGTGTCAGTCAGTATACTGACTATCTGTGGGCAGTACAGTTTACTGTATACGCGTAGTCCGTCTTCTTTCCCTATGACCGCCTTCGTCTCTCCGCATCCCTAGACGATAGATAGTCTAGTATGCATCATGCACTAGACACTGCGCTCGGCAATTTTATAATCTACAGGGTTAAGAATTAAGAATATCATTTATCATTAAACATTAAACGTTTAACAATTAATATACAGGTTGTTTTTTTATGGGATATCGCGATTATTTTATTTATTATTAGTCATATTAAAACATGTTATTTGGGAAGTATGTTCATATCTGAGGGGTACACTAGACTATGTAGTAAAATATTTTTTTAAACCAATGGTTTTCAAGTTATGGCACATATTATAGGACTATTCGATAGCATATTTTTTTCTGAATTTAACCATGTAAAAAAATTATACTTATATATTTTTAAAAATCGAGAAAAATGCAATTGAAATTAAAATCTATTTTAAAAATTATTTATGAGCAACACCTCCAAGAGGGCTACCCAAATATAACAACAGCTCTGCAATTATTCCTTACTCTTCCAGTTTCTGTTGCTTCAGGTGAAATGAGCTTCAGCAAACTAAAATTAATAAATAGTTATTTGTGTATTAAGAGCGTAAAGTGATTCTTTGTTACTCGAACACGGTAATCGCAGCGCGAGCCGAATGCGAGAGCTGCAATAGTGTAAAAGGAACAAAGACACTTTACGCTCGTGATACATACATAATTTTTTCTACGATTGCATCTTAAAATTATTAAAAAACGCATCCGTACTGAAAATAAATTCGTTCTGTTAACTGTCAATATGACAAGTTTCTGTTTTATCTGTATCCCTGGTAACTATTGAAATAAGCGCGCATTTAATATCTTTTTCGCGCGTTGCCATTGGAAACGCGCGCATTTAACGTTTTTTTCGCGCGTTGCCATTGGAGACGCGCAAAAAAGATATTTTTCGATTGTTCCACAGAAAACGTCAACTTTACGATGATAAATGAGAGCGTAATTGTCAACTTTTCATAGTAATCGTAGAAAAAATTATTTAAGAAGCACAATGAAACAACAGAGATTCACCAATTTAAGTCCCACATCAATTGAACATCAAAGAGCGTCATCAATCTCATTTGACGAAATAATCAAAACTTTTGCAGCCAAAAAATCAAGAAAAGTCAAATGTATATAATAGTGTTCTCATTTACAAATAAACCTTACTTATTAACTTCAATTCCATCATAATGGTATATAACATCCCAAATATTTTTAAATAGGACTAAAAGTTATTTGCAAATTACTGGAGTTGTGTGGGGCATGGGGAGCGACAAAATTAGGTCTTGCCCCTCCTGGAAAAATGTGTAGTTGCGGCCCTGTTTACATTATTTTGTCACAATTTTATTCTTTTCTACGAGGGTTGTCTGAAAATTTCCCGATCTCAGCATGAAGATGGCAGCACTCGTCAACAAAAGTAAGAGAATTTGTTTGCGCATGCGTTGAAAGGTACTCACCAAAATTTTGGACACGCAGTTGTTTAATAATTGTTTGAGTAAAGGTACCCATTCACGTACAGTTGGCCTGCAGTTGCGAACTGCAGTGATGCAGATCGACAGTTAAAATTTTACAATACACACGCAGGCCGCCGGCCGGCTGTCGGCATGTCTGGACCTGCAGTTTATACAGAACTGATGTGTGTGTCGCGAAATCCGCAGTTCAGATCGTCAATCCTAATCTACCAACCAGTTGGTAGATTTCGAATCTTTTGGTCAGTTTTCACAATGTCTGCGCAAAATAAAACTGAGTTCGTGACAGAATTCATTGAATTATATAGACAATTGCCATGCTTGTGGAAAGTTAAAAGAAAATCTTATGCCAATAAACGCGAAAAAAATAAAGGGCATGAAAAATTACTTAATTTTTACAAAACCACAGATGAAAATGCTACCGTGGACACAGTAAAGAAAAAAAATAACAATCTGCGAAGTGCGTTTAGAAAAGAATTGAAGAAAATTCGCAAATCAACGCGCTCAGGTAATGGTTCTGATAGCATTTATATTTTTCCAAGAGCCTGAGGTGAAATAACTGCAGAAAATTTCAAATCTTCCAAACTTCGCCCGGTTGCCAAATATCTCAATGTTACAACCAATCGTTCTTCAGCTGAAATAGCTCTCCTCATTACCGTATTTTTCTTACAAATGTATGGTTTAACTAAATGTAAAAGTTTATAAAAACATGTTTCGTCCATTCGTAGGTAATTTTTCAAGTCATCTTTCGCACATTCTTTTAATTTTCGCACTAATATCATCTGAGACAAAGTGTCCCTTTATGACAACCACTCCTTCACCCAATACCGTTTTTTAGCTTTCTCTACAGGCTCTTGTAATAAGAGAATTACAAGAAACGCTGCTAATTTGTGTTTTCTGGCTTTCATCTTGTTTTGACCCTCGCACGAATCTGCAGATTTGAGCACGTGTATGGTAGAATGTGCGATCACCGGCAGTCCAAAAACTGTGAGTCCAGAGACTGACGTCCGCATCGTACGTTAAAACTGAATCATGTAGGGCGCGCTACAGTTAAGATCGTCAGTCCAAATCGTACAGTCCTGGAACTGCAGGCCAACTGTACGTGAATGGGTCGATATGAGTGTTTTGTGTTAAAATGGAAAAAAATAGTGTATTGGAGCTGTCATTAAATATTTAATACAATACGCCTACGCAAATCAAACACGAGTTGGACGCTGTGTTTGAGGACTCTACACCATGATTTACTAGCGTGAAATTTTGGGCAGCTGAATTTAAACGTGGCCGTACAAGCTTGGGTGATGATGAACGTTCGGACGTTCAAAAACAGCAACCACTGACGATAACATCGCTCAAGGTCACCAAATGGTGCTAGACAACCGTCGAATTAAAGTTAGAGAGATAGCAGAGGCTATGAATATATCCAAAGAACGTATTTGTCACATATTGAATTAAGATTTAGGCATGAGTAAGCTGTCCGCGCGATGGGTGCCGCATTTGCTCACTTTGGACCAAAAACGTGAAAGTTTTAGCGTCGATTAATTACTGTAAATGAAATTTGGATACACTATTACACTCCATAAATAAAAATAGACACCAAATTGTGGACTGCGAAGGGAGCATCGGCTCCAAAAAAGGCAAAGGTTGTTCCTTCGGCTGGGAATGTGATGGCGACTGTTTTCTGGGATAATCATGGAATTATCTTAATCGATTATCTTCAAAAAAGGAAAACCTATTACAGGAACAAACTACGTATCATTACTTGGCAAGCTAAAGGCAGAAATTGCGGAAAAACGGCCATTAAAAAAATAATTCTTCACTAAGACAATGCGCCGTCTCACATCTCAACGGTTGCCATGGCGAAAATTCACGAATTACGGTTAGAATTGCTTGACCACCCACCTTACTTACCATATCTAGCCCCAAACGACTTTTCTGTTCTGTAAACTAAAAGTTGCGCCCAGAGGACAGAAATTTTCGTCGAATAAGGAGGCCATCACCTTTGTAAACAACTATTTGATAGAGAAAGACGCCGGGCACTAAATAGACGGGTTGAAGAAATGGAAGCATCGCTGGGAAAAGTGTATAGACTTACAAGGAGACTATGAAGAAAAATAAAAATAAATTTGAAGAAAAAACCGCAGTACATTGCCATAGACGTGCAGTTTAATTACAAGTATTCGTTACAGATGAAAAATGTTGATTCATCGATAGTTTAAGCAAAATACTATCGATAAGGGCCGATTTATCAATTAGGCAAGAAAGGCAACTGCCTAGGGCAACAAAAAAAAACTTGGAAAATTTAATTATGATTAAAGAAGCGGAAAAATTTATACTTATTTTCGAAAAAAATTTAGATACTTCGTTCATTCATGAATGCATTTGTTTTTGTTCCCAGAGTTGAATTTTTTTGCTAATAAAATTATGCAATTTCAATTTGTAATTATACTGGTATAATGGTGTGGCAAAAAAATATGCCTGGGATACTAATATGCTCTATCGCGGGCGTGCCATTATTAGTCCTCTTTAAATAAAAATTATTGATATTATTTTCGTTAGTTAGTTAAAAAGTATTGCAGGACTGATTAAACTAAATATTTACAAAAAGCCCTGACTAGGTCAAAGAATTAATTGCTTAAAAAAACATATACATATTTCAGACATTAACGCAATAAATAAAAAAACTCTATTATATAGGTACAACGGCGTTTTGTACGGTAATTGGGTACGTTTTTAAGTTTTTATAATCAAATTGTACACTTCCTTTCCAGTTTTAAAGTTTTATCAAGATGTTACTTTTAATTTTTAATTTTATTTAAAAATTTCATTTCAATTTTGAAAAAAAACTTAAATTTAAAGACTTAAAAATTAACCCAATTATGGTTCGAAACAGCGTTACAATAATGTCAAAATTCTAATAAAATCTAGGGATTACATTTAATTCTTCCCTTTCTACATTAAACATTTCTTCCAAATCAATTTTTTTTAATTAATTATTTTTAAATATAATTAATTAGTTATAAGTACATTCCTTCGCTTGAATTAATTAGGACTTCTGTACAAATATTTACAATTTATTTTAAATTATGAATTTTTTTTTAAATGAATGATTCTGTACTCCCCATAAAATTATTTTTCTACGATTGCCATCGTAAAGTTGACTTTTCTGTGGAACAATCGAAAAATATCTTTTTTTGCGCGTCTCCAATGGCAACGCGCGAAAAAGACGTTAAATGCGCGCGTTTTCAATGGCTACGCGCGAAAAAGATATTAAATGCGCGCTTATTTCAATAGGGGATACAAACAAAACAGAAACTTGTCAAATGACAGTTGACAGAACGAATTTATTTTCAGTACCTATACGTTTTTGAATAATTTTAAGATGCAATCGTAGAAAAAATTATGTATGTATCATGAGCGTAAAGTGTTCCTCTTACATCTTACACTATTACCGTGTTCGAGTAAGAAAGAATCACTTTACGCTTTTAATACACAAATTAATATTTTAGTTAGTACTATTTTAAAATTTCCGACAGTATTATTTTTAAAACAATATATTTTCATCTTGTATTTCATTAATTCCTATTAATACTGCAAGTATTCAAATTACTATACCCGTTCTACGTTATCATTTTCAATCTTTATGTTTATGATTTTACGTTCATTGAATATTATCATTACTTTTGTTTTTTTAACGTTTAATTATTTTTCTGTACTCTGTTAAACTCCTTCTCTAGGTCTATGAATGCTATAAACACTTTGTTTCTGCTTTTGCTTGGTCGTTTAAATTATTAAATTTTAAATACATGATACTGTATGTTTCTCTTCTTTCTAAATCCGCTGTGCTTTTTTTGATGGTTCTATTAACTCCCTTAATCTTTTTTCTAATAATTAGTAATCTTTCATATACTTTTAATGCTGTGCTTAGTAGGGAGCGGTAGTTATTGGTTTGCAGTCTCTAGTATCTCCTTTTATATGTAAATTAAATAATTTGATTTAATATATTTGAAAAAAAAATGTTTTTATTATCAACTTGGTTACATGTGTTGAGATAGAAGAATACAGGAACAATGAACTCCTTATCTTAGTTACAAGGGTTTTTATTACCTAGCTTATCATAATGGAAATATACTGGAAGAATATGCTGACATCGCATAATTATTGTAGAATAGGAATACAGCCATTACATAATTTGTATGACGGCTACTTCCCAATCTTTTGGTATTTTGGTATGCTGTGCGTAGCACCGAGATTCCTCGATAGTTACTGAATTGCAGTCTCTAGTATCTTTTTTTATGTATTGGTATTATGGCAGCTACTTCCCAATCTTTTGGTATTTTTTTTTCTGCCTGGCTTCATTAAATATATTCAATAGTAGTACAGTTTCTTCTCTTCCCATATATTTTATCATAATTTCTCGTGGTATAGAGATATAATATCGGCGAGCATGGCCCCTCCTCAGGAATTTGAGACAAAAAAACTATGTCCAGGGGAAGCAAATTTATTTGCTTCTTGTTGAAAAATTGGTAATACCGGTACATCATGTATATCAGTTTCAACTTCACTCCAAATACTATTATTTTCTTACTTATAGATTCTATACTGGTCGATGGTAATTTTTTGCTTGTGTGATTCGCATTGAAAATCACTTTTAATATTTGTATTACGCTTTATATTTTTTATTTAGACACTACAACTTCTCTCTTCTAACTAAATTACATATATGAACATTGATATTGTAATATTTGTGAGTTTCTACACTTTTATTTGAACCAAAAATGTTAATCAGAACAAAATAATAATAACTGTAATAATTAAAATAAAAGTTTACACTCTGTTTATAACTAGAATAACTAATACAAAATCTTATACACTTATTACACTGATCACAACATTAAACAATACACAAACAATGCACAAATATACACTATTATTTATTTAAACTAGCCGAGCGATATTTATTTACAACAATCGATTTATTTGCAACCGCACTGTATGGTAGCTACTAGAGATGTGCCTTTTTACCCGAAACCCGACCCGACCCAACCCGCAGTCGAGTTACGGGTCAATTGTAAGTTGTTCATGTCGGGTCGGGTTGGATACGGGTAAGTCGGGTCTGATTCATCACGGATAAGTCTGGTCTGGTTCATAACGGGTAAGTCGGGTCAGGAGCCTGATTCTGTATCTTGCGTGACTACTTGCGGCACCCATACTAACACAGATATGTCACATGCATATAGTAAACCATCTATCGGGAATTTAAAGAACTATTGGGTATGACGTCACTTCTTGCGAGACACGCAAATATAGATGCGTGACCTCCGTAGGTCCTGTTTCTTACTTGCGACACTACCTGTCTCATTCTAACATTATATTTGTCTTTTACTTTCTTGTCATTTTGTGTTATCAACGTTATCTGCCATAAAGTTTATTAAAATTTGTTTTTGCTCCTCTGTAGCGTTCATATCACGTTTTCTATCTTCTGCCATAATAAAATCGTATAAAAAAACTACAAAACGATGTTGACAAACAATGACATGTGATTACAACTGACAGTTCTAGTTTCAAAACCATTACCAACACTAAACTTGGCGCGAAAACGTAAAGCACGGAATTTCCTATGCTCGACACCAGAAAAGAATCGGTGACGTCATTCATTGTACTAACGCAAATTTAATCACGCAACTGCTCACGCAAGATACAGAATCAACCTCCTGGAGCCTGATTCTGTATCTTGCGTGACTACTTGCGGCACCCATACTAACACAGATATGTCAAATGCATATAGTAAACCATCTATCGGACATTTAAACAACTAATGGGTATGACGTCACTTCTTGCGAGACACGCAAATATAGATGCGTGACCTCCGTAGCTCCTGTTTCTTACTTGCGACACTACCTGACTCATTCTAACATTATGTTTGTCTTTTACTTTCATGTCATTTTGCGTATGACAAACAATGACATGTGATTGCAACTGACAGTTATAGTTTCAAAACCATTACCAACACGAAACTTGGCGCGAAAACGTAAAGCACGAAATTCCCTATGCTCGACACCAGAAAAGAATCGGTGAAGTCATACATTGTACTAACGCAAATTTAATCACGCAACTGCTCACGCAAGATACAGAATCAACCTCCTGGTTCATTACGGGTAAGTCGGGTCTGGTTCATTACGGATAGGTCGGGTCTTGTTCATTACGGATAGGTGCGTTCGGGTCTGGGCGGGTTAGATACGGGTAAGTCGGGTCTGGTTCATTACGGGTAAGTTGGGTCTGGTTCATTTCGGATAGGTCGGGTCTGGTGTAATAGTGGCCAATGTATGTGGCTGTATAAAAGCCACTTTGGCAGTAACACTCGAAAAACAGAGCGCAACGGTTTTAATTCGCGCGGAGCCTAAATAATATTACATGGAACACTCCCAATAATCGTTCTAACGTTTTGAACGGACAATCTCGAAAATGGCAGACGAAGGGATATCGGATATTAACAACAAGGGAAATGTACTTTAACTTCAACCAACCTTAACGACTGTAGATGATGGCAGGCTGCTCAGGTGTCATCGGCGGCTGGTGGGTCTCGAAGTCATCTGAGTGTTAACGAATGACAAACACACACACAACACTTAAATAGTACGACAAATGGTTTACACAACACAGAACAAACAAATACAGAATTTGAGCACTTGCTCGTAATTAAATTATAGCAATATCATTTAATTACTCCTGAACTTATAACATAAGTCCAACAAACTATAAACCAAAATAGTTTGAGACGATGAGTTGAACTTAATCACTAAAGCATTTCTAGCTTTGACGAGTGATTAACAATTTACCAACGCGGCTCATCTGAAGAGCTGGTGTCAACTGCCTAAGCTCGAAGTAACTAATAGACGATTGCTGAGTAACTTACGGAGAGATGTATTAGGTCTAAATTCCAGACTATAAATGACTACGCATCAGTTCCTTCTAGAAGGAATATAATTTACATTGTCTTGTCGGTTGAACAAAGACCTATCGCAGACGCTGAATAAGTAAAAGTCAATCTATATTGTTTATGGCCAGGGCCGTCTTTACCCGGGGGCTCAAGGGGTGCGGGCGCAGAGTCCTAGGGGCGTACGCAAGACGAGCGCTAGAAATTTCGATATTTCATTAAACCCTAAGTCATTCAATAACAACGTCATTGTACCGTTTCGTGCACAAAATAAAAATATAGACACCAATAATAAATTGTGTTATTAAACACACCTCATACCGCTTTCGGCATTTGTTATACCGCTCACAATGTACAAGTTAAAATAGCTCTTATTACTTCACACCTAACAATTACCGAAACTGCTCGTCCACGTCCCCGAAAAAAACATTTTAATTACGAGGCTACAGATGAGCCCATTTTAGACCCAATAAAAAAATTTTAAATAAATTTTTATTTTATTTATTTGACACGGCTATCTCGAAATTAAATGAGAGTTTCGAGTTGCTAATGGATCAGATTAATAATAATAATCTATTAAATAAAGAAAAGGCTTCAGAATCCAAAGTTTTTATAAAATATTTATTTGTGGACGTCTCGAGCAAAAATATTAGCTCATCATCAGCACCTTAAAATATAAATACAATAATTATAATATAAAACTAGCAAATTAATCAAAATGTCAAACCTTTAAAAAATGTAAAAATATAAAACAATATTTGTAAAATATCAATAATAACAAAAAGAAAAAGATACATATTAAAAATAAAAATAGAAAAAACAATAAATAATAAATAATTAAAATAAAATATAAAAATTAAATTGTTAAATTCCCTAAAAATTTTGAGCATAATAAATTATGATACGCATCAGTTTGATAATTAATCGAAGTATTATGGTGTAAATTTATATGTAACATTACTAAAATAAATCTATGCTTTTTATTTTCCATAACATCAATAATTTTGGGTTCAGAAAAATTAAAAATATGTCCAGTCTCCTGATGATGACGAGTTAAAGCACTATAATTTGTATCAAGAAGCTTGTAATAATCATTATGTTGTAACTTTTGATAACAAATTAATATCTGGAGTTAAAAAAACTATTGATAATTTCGATATTAAAATTATAACTACAAACTTCACTAATATTAATTCGCTTTATATGCAAACTAAGGACAAAATTGAAAAATTTAAATATAAAAATGTTGTATACAAAATTCCATGTGGGTATTGTGGAAAATGTTACATTGAAGAGACTTCACAAGCGTTAGAAAAAAGAATATATCAACATAATTATTATTGCAAGCTTCTTGATCCAAATTATAGTGCTTTAAATATATTTTTAATTTGTATAATTTATTGTTTTATTTGTATAATTTAAGAGTTTTGAGAAATAAATAAATGAAACATTAAAAATTACACTACGTTTTTTTGGTTGACAAGAGCTGGGGCGCAGGCTGACCACCCGGCACCCCGGCGCAGAATATGCTTAAGACGGCCCTGTTTATGGCTGAGGAAATTATCAATTAAAATAACAATTAATTCTAAGTAATTGAAGCTAGAAATATGTTCATTCTAAATCAAAGGTAATAATTTAGTCTACAACTCATCAGTTAAAAACAACTATGAATGTGTATGATGAAATGCATGAGCCACGATTCCGCTTTGTTACACTGGTTAGAGACGGATAAGTCGTTCCAGGTTCATAATTTAATTTATATTTAAATGAAATATTCACTTGGTAAATAAATAAATAAATATATCATCACGCCTTTTACGCATTACTGGGCGTGGCAGTCTGTCGCAACATATCTCGGTAAGTGATATATTTTTTCACGTGAAATGTGGTTACTAGCTGTAAAATTACAACTCTCAAAGATATTAGTAGAGGGGAAGTCTCAGGGCTAGTTTTAACATGGTGAAAATTGTTTATCGCCTGTGGGAATAAAACCCGGGTTCTCAATTCTACAGGACCATAAGCCACCTACCCCATTACAAGTATATTTAGAATTTATTTAAAATTTATAAATAACGCTTGGTCGTTTATACATATAATATACGGGGTGTTAACAAACAATAAAAAACTTTGAGGACTAATACATTTTAATGTGTCGATTATGAATAAAATAAAAGTAAATATATTACTACGTAAAAGATGTAATAATAATTCATTATAATTTTTATTAAAAATTTCATGTTTGCATTTAACTAAATTAAATTGTTAATTACACACTACATCAGATATTTATTACATTAAATTAAATCATATATTATTTGCACTCTTTAAATGAAACAAGTTAAGTACCACTGAAAAAAACAAAATATATATAAATTAAATATTGATTTATTTAATATTTAATAAAAGAAAACCTTTATTAATTGTAATGTACGTGTGCATTCTAGAAGTTATAAGAGCAAGTGAACAACCTTATCTTATGAGACGTGCTATTTATCCTATTTCTAACATGATGGAAAACTACTGGCAGCAAGTCACAACTTACAATGTTTGTGAAATACTTTCAAGGCCTTACATAATTCCTCCCTTCTAAAATTTTATAATACTTGTAAGGTGTTATTCTGTCTCTAAATTACTTAATTTATTGTTTAATAAATTCTTTTTTAATTTCAATAGGTTTTTACATTTATTCTTAAATTTATAACATATCATAAACAATACAATAATTACAATAATACAATATAATATATAAGAATGATGGTTATTATTTATTTGTAATTCTTTTATTTGTGGAACATTTTCGGTTTTTATATCTACTGATTTTATTTCTTTCAATTTATTCTGATTAATTATTTTCAAATTGTTGAAGGAGACGAAATTTTCGAATTGTATTTCTTTGTAATTTTCTTGAATAATAATAAATTTAAAGTTGTTTATTCGACATCCTTTTGTTAGTTTAAATTTATATACTCCTTGTATACTTTTATTCACAATATTTGTTTGACAATTAATTTGAATTTGTTGTTCTATGGGACTTATAATTGTTAAGTCGTTTGTAATTTCTATCTGTTCCCAAGTATTTTCTAATTTTATATCATGAGATGAACAACCATCGTTCTTTTGATTACTTACAATATTCATAATACATTTATTTATTTTAATATATCGACTACTACTATAATATACATTATTCTATTCTATTTATAGTTATGAGTAACATACTTATTTTCATTATCTGGGTAATACACACTTTATTTTTCTTTAAGCATAACGAGGGAATCATTTTTAGAAACAGGGATGAGGGTAAATTGACATAAGGAATAAGTATTTAAGGTGTCTATTGGGGTATTTATTATGGAATGTATTTGTTCTTTATAGGATTATTTCTTTTTGGTGTAATAGTTATTCTTTCCTTTCTAAGTGAGAAAAAAAAAGAAAAAAAAATATAGTAGAAAAATTAATAATATATTGTTGCTTGCAATCAATAAGGATGCAACATTAATAAGATAATAGAATTAAATTAGTAGAAGAGGTTTTCATAAAAATATACAATTTACGTCAGAATTAGGAATCAACGATCAAATTTCGTTCCTAGACGTCTTACAACAATGATAACGCTATCTCTACTAAATGATACAAGAGGAGAGTCCATTGACATCAGAAATAACAAAAGTGAATTAAATGCATATCTATGCCATATATTCAACGTTCAACTCCTAAAATAAAACTATTTAAAAGGAAAAAATAATGTGAGCTAACCATAGCTTACAAGCAATATAGAACAATTAATGATTTATATAGTAAAATCAAAGATACAACTAAAAAAGAGTTTAATTCTAACTTGATTTATAAAATGCCGTGTTCATAATGCGACAACAGTGTACAGGCCAACCAAAAAGATATTTAAAGATTAGATTAGCAGAACATAAAAAAAATTGTGAAAACAAATAAAAAACTATAGAATGTACTTTAGTGGAACACTCAAGAACTAACAACCATCAGTTCGGTTTCGATAACACAAAAATATTGACAAAAATCAAAAAAAAAATTCTTTATTTTTTTATTTATCAAACAAAAGAATATTTTTCAAAATTGAATATGTTTTAGAAATCAAATAAATATTATACTATCAAAAATATTTTATATAAAGAACGAAGAAATCAAGCGCATTGTTATTACCTGCGAAAACCGGTCAAGACATACGAAACGCGTGGCATCTCTCATTCGCGTTCGCTGTTGAGAGAGAGAGAAAAGAAAGCACTATTATGTTATTCAACTAAAGTGGGCTATAGAATGTTAGGCTGACTTCGATCTGTTTGCACAAATCGTTCATATTTTTGTAAAAGAAGTATTAATTTTTGGATTTGATTTTCTAAATAATTATGAATATAAGTTATTATATTTATATAGTTTTGGAATAATGTCTTTTGATTAGAGATTTGTTCTAATAGAATAGATTTTAATTTCGATACTTCTATGAATTCTTAATATATGGGGGTAATATTATAATTGAAATATATAATTTATTCAGAGGGTTTTAATTTACATTGTCCTAAATCGGCCAGGTAGAATCCGTTATCTTGTGAGATATTTATCAATTGAGCTACGCATCTGAAACGTTTTGTTGTTTTAATCTATTTATCCGAATGTTTTTCATGTCTAGTTGCTTTTAATTTTTACTTTTCCTAATGTTGAGTCATATTCTCTTATTTTTATTCTCTCAAATAATGGGTTTCTAAATTTCTTTAATAATCTATGATTCTTTTTAACAGACATTTCTCTTGGTATCTGTATGGGGTTATGGTTTTCTTTATGACGTTTTTGCTTTCCTGTTTCGATTTTTGTTTTAGTGATTTCAAACAACTCAGTTCGTTCGTCTTTATATTGTTGGATTAATTCTTCATTTATGAGGGGAGTAATTTTGTCATTATTTTCAAACAATATTTCGTTAGGGGTACACTTTGTAATAGAGTGTTTTTTTTTATATTATTATGGGCTAATATAACTGATTCTAATTTTTGTTTTTCTAAATTATTTAAATGTTCATTTCTGATTTGGGTATTATTATTTTGTTTTAGTATTTCTGGATAATTATCTAATTTTCTTTCTTTTCCCTGTATTTTAACGATATTTTTTACAAAGTCAATTTGTATGTTTAAATCTTTAAATGCTTCTATGCCTAGGAGTAAGTTATATTCTTTGTGAAAATTGTGGACATAACATTTTACTGGAATTTTATTTAATTTTATTATAACATATTCGCTTGTTATAGTTTTTCCGTTTACGGTTTTAAAAGTGCATTTTTCGTAATACGTTTTCATGTTTTTTATTTTGACTAATTCTGGGGTTATTAAATTTATACTAGAGCCTGTATCAAAGAGAATAATTTAATTTTGAATTTTTAGCGACGGTAAGTGATAGGTCATGCTTGACATTACGTGTTTGGTTTGTCTTCGTCGTTTATCTCTAAAAAAGAATCTTCATCTACTTCAATTTCGTCAGTTTCGTCAAGATTATAATTTTGCCTAATTGTTTGCGTTGACATAGGTTGTGCTATGCGAGTCTGTTGTGTCATGAGTCGTGATTGAAAATTACGTTTAGTTTCGTAAAAATAGTTTCTGCCGTACTTTTGTCACAGAAATTATTTGTTAGGTACGTTTTTAATTCTATCCAAGTTGTGAATTTATTTTTCGCTAATAATTCGGCGGCTTTGTTAGTAAGTTTATTTTTTATTAAACCGAACATATATGTTTGTTGGATATTAATAAGTGTTACATTAGTTAATGTGTTCTGTACGTCGTCTACATACAGCCCCGGGGGTGAGTTATTGCCCTCGGATCAATCATGGGTTTGGAAACAAAGGTGCGGGTATGTGGTTGAAAGCCTATGCAGGCTAGATGTCGGTAACGGCATCGACGGGTGAGCAGCGTACTGCTCGGGTACTGGCCCGCATAGTCAGTAGGGATTTAGATAGGTCCCCTCTCACCAGAGAGGCCGAGGGGCTTGCCCCCCAAAGCATTCTGGTAGACATCGGTCGTATACTTGGTGTACGCTCAGATGTCGCGCTGATTGGGCGTATCCCAATCCCGAGCCCATGGGGGCCGTGGCGGATAGAGCCGCAAGGCAGGTGCCGCCACGTTAAACTATAAGACACACTCACTCCTTGAGGGTGGGGTGCTTCTTATGTACGTCGTCTACAACGGATATGAAATTGTTAAGAATTTTAATATTTCCATCGTATGAAGGAATAATTTCTGATAGATTTTTAAGTTCTGATAACGTTGTGGTAGCCATTATTAAATTTGAATTATTTAATCTACTTGGTCTCAACGAATTTATCTTTATATTATTGATTTGAGTATATTCAACTTCTGAATCTGAGTTTGAATTTAGATATTCTGATTCTGATGAACTACTACTATTCATTAATTTGTGTGTTGAGACTGTGCCGGTCTCTCGATACTTTTATTACTAGTCTTTGCTAGAAGTATCCCTTTGTGTAATAATTTTATAAATTTGTTAGTTAATATAAATAACTTACAATGGTAGTAATAATACAATTGTGGATAGATGCTTTACGGACATCACCGGGTTCTTGTCTTCTTCTTGTCTTCTTGTGATTCTTCAGGAGGACAGCAGATGTTTTCGGACGACGTGGACCAGTTGCGGAACAGCAAGTTCTTCTCGTACGAGGAGGACGTGATCTCGTAATGGAACAGCAAGTTGTCGGTCTGGTGTCTTCTCTTAAAGATGGGCCGTGGTTAGGCCCTGATGGGCTTAGGTTGAAGCCGGTTATTTATTGGTTCATTCAGAGTAAAGAATTAAAATTCACCACACAATAAACAAATTGTTAATTACACACTACATCAGATATTTATTACATTAAATTAAATCATATATTATTTGCACTCTTTAAATGAAACAAGTTAAATACCACTGAAAAAAACAAAATATATATAAATTAAATATTGATTTATTTAATATTTAATTTTAAAAATCTTTATTAATTTTTTTCGCGCCACCGTCCGGCATTAGCAGTATTACATAACTAAAAATCGTCCGGAAACCAAGTTTTTGCCGGCCTAGGCCGGCAAAAATTAGTGACTTTTTATGGTTATATGTTGGCATCACTAGTATAGCGAACTCCTGAACGTACGAAATGTCAAAATATTGCATTGTCGTAAACATATTATGATAAAATATTCATAGTTGAATATTTTCAAGACAAGAAAACAGAATATTTATACATAAATATTTTAAACAAAATTGTAAGTAATTATAATTGAATTAGCAATGTAAAATCCAAATAAAATATGTTGATTTTTTAGGTTATAATACTGGAATGACAAGTCGTGAAATGGACAAAGAAATGAATTATGTTTTATGTTTATTAAATAAAGTGTACAGTGTAATTAAACTTATTGAAGATGTAAATTGATGAACAATAAATAATTAATTAAAATTAAAAGTGCAGTTCAAATATGGTGATGTTACCAACATAAAAAAATTCCCTGACATTTAGAATGTGAATAATAAATTAACGTTTTTATTAAATTTACAAAAACGTTGGCGCCAAAAATCTTTTGTATTACACGTCCAGAAACTAGTTTGCGAGTGCTCGTATTTCAAAATATACTCGCACTCGCAAAATAGCAGTTTCTGGACTAGTGATACAAATAACTATTGTTGCACTACAATGACATGTACGTGTGCATTCAAGAAGTTATAAGAGCAAGTGAACAACCTTATCTTAAGAGACGTGCTATTTATCCTATTTCTAACATGATGGAAAACTACTGGCTGTTTGGCTGATGCAGCAAGTCACAACTTACAATGTTTGTGAAATACTTTCAAGGCCTTACATAATTATATATATATATATATATATATATATATATATATATATATATATATATATAATAAATAAAAGGTTTGAGGAATACTGTTTTTATAATAAATATATTTGGTTGAACGTATGAAGCTAAAAATTCGCTTATCTTCAGCTACTAAAATACAAATATAATAATAAAAGTCTATATATATATATATATATATATATATATATATATATATATATATATATATATATATATATATATATATATATACAGGCTGTTAATTACAAATCTGGCCATAGGCGTTTAACATGGGAAATCAGTTTTTCCTTGCGCGTTGCTTCCCAATTGATTTTAGACAAAAATGCTTCAAATAAAAGTTGTAAATCTTAAAATTCTGCATGTAAACCACTAATCAGATTTTATTTGTGGCATTTCATAACCGAGAAAATAAATTTTAAAGATTGTTGCTTATTTGTAGCGATAGTCATGGAACTCAAACAAAATTACAAGCAATTGTATGACATTGTAACTATCAAAAAAAGTTTGTGTTTTATAAACAAATATTTTTGAAAGTATGGAACAGTTTTCTCATAAATAAAATCTTCAGATCATAAAATGGTGCTACTCTGGACAAAGCTACAGAAAAATACGTGATTTAATAAGTGTAGGCTGGGCACATCGACGAATTCCAAGTAAAACTACAATAGAAACTTTTATTAAACATTTTGATAAGGCTGGAACATTCAATTTTAAGAATCAAGAAATTAATCATGTATCTTATAATAATGAAGAAAATGTCTTGGCCACAATTGAGGCAAACCCTACTCTTAGTTTAAGGGAAATCGCTACCGAAGTCGGAATTAGCCATGTATCAGTATACAATATTTTTAAGAAATATAAATACTATCCATACAAGTTGCACTGCCATCAGGAACTTCTTCCAAATGATTATGAAAATCGTGCCAACTTTTGCGAAATTATTATGGAAAAGGCAAATGAGAATAGAAATTTTATAAAAAATATTTGTATTACGTCTACTTTAAACAAAAAGCCAAATCTACATAATTGTCGGTATTGGTCACAGCATAATCCACACAACATCTTAGAAACTAATTCTCAGTACATACAAAGGGTAAATGTGTGGGCTGGTATACTTGGTAGCCATATAATTGGACCGTTTTTTATTGACAAAATCAATTCTAACAAATACTTAGAACTTCTTATCGAGAAGGTGGGACCAGAGATTGCTACTTTAAATTTGGAAAATGTGTGGTGTCAACATGATGGATGACCTGCACATAATGCTCATGTAGTACGACAGTATTTAAATGATACATTCCTGAACAGTTGGATTGGCAGAGGAGGAACAATTAATTGGCCTGCACGGTCACCCGATTTAACACCGTGCGACTTATTTTTGTGGGGACACTTGAAAAATGTTGTAAACAGAGAAAGATTTGAAAATATTGAACAACTTAAAGATGCAAATTCCAATGAATGTAGAAAAATAAATGCCAGACAGCTGCATAATGTTAGAGACGGCTTTTATAATAGACTTGTGTATTGTTTAGCGAAAAATGGAGGGTTATTCGAACATTTAATATAAAATTATATGCATCCTTGTTTTCTGTTTATTAAATAAATACATTATTCTTGTCTTCATTTCTGTTTTATTTTGTATGTGTTGAGAGCTATGTAGGTATTCTAAAATTAAAACAATGTATTTAGGAAACAGATTTGTTTTATACGTAGGTACATCAATTGAATTAAGCATAAAAATGTAAATTACAATTCTTTGTAAACATTCGATTTTCCCTTATTTATTTAAACTAAATTTTAATTTTTGGCTGTATAACTGGCCATAATTCAATTTAATTGTCTGCATATTTAACTTCTATTTAACGAAAATCACAAAACACAAACTTTTTTTGACAGTTTCAATGTCATACAATTGCTTGTAACACAGACCAAATATCTAAATTTTAATTTTTAATTTTGTTTGATTTCCTTGGCTTTATATATACAGGGTGGTGACTCGCTCAGCCGGTCATAGAGATTTAAAATGGGAAATCAGTTTTTTGCAATTTCCTGCTTCCCTAATTATTTTAAGCAAAAACGCGTCAAATAAAAGTTTTAGGGCATCAAATTCTGCATCTAAATCAGTAAACAGAATTACTTTTACGTGCTTTGTAACGACAGAAATTAAATATGAAAAAGTCGAAAATTACGTTAAACATATTGATAGCCATGGAATTGAACAAATGTGGATTCTCTAAAACAAAGAATTGCAGAGGAATGCAGGAATAGTACAGCCCGGCAGCTATCAAATATGCGCCGTAATTTTTACGCCAGACTTGGGCTCTAGACTAGAATATGTATTTATTATGTCCATTATAGTTTAATTTTGTTATAAATAAATTTTTCTTTTGATATTAAAATTAAATAAATAAACTGTTTACTTGCCTACTTAATTATGAATGTTTAATATCATCATCATCATCACGCCTTTTACCCATCACTGGGTGTGGCACTCTGCCTAAGCAGATCTCGGTAAGTGATATATTTTTTCGCGTGAAGTGCGGTTACCAGCCGTCAAATCACGGCCTCCAAAGATATTAGTGGTGGAGGAGCCACAGGGGTAGATTTTTTAAATTGGTGAAAATTGTTTGTCGGCTGTGGGGATCGAACCAGGGTTCTCAAGATCCACAAGCCGACTCGATACCACTGAGCCACCTACCCCATAATGAATGTTTTATAAAATATAAATATTTTCTCCTGCAGGTCCAACGTCAAACGTTGAAATTTTATCTGTCACAACGTCAAACGTTGATGTTGTGACAGATAAAACGTCAAGCATTTATTTATTTTTTTGTTTAATTCCATGGCTATCAATATTTTTAACGTAATTTTCGACATTTTCATATTTAATTTCTGTCGTTACAAAGCTGCTACCCTCTTCTGCTCCGGCTTTACCGCGGCTAGCTTGAACAGTGGAGACGGCGTGCGGTTCACGTTGCCAAGTGTCCAATGTAAAAAAAAATAAGAGGGGCGCCAGTTGGCCTGGCGGTTGGTGTACAATACCCAAGAGTCGGCCAACAGACTCCAAGGAGGCCGGAGCAAGGTTTCAAGGCGTACTCGAATCAAACAGCAATAACAACAGGTAACAACGTATATTGCAAACTCCAAATAAACAATACAAAAAAAAACCGTAACCGGTGACTTCGACACTATCGCCGGATTCACCAGCCTGATCCCGTGAATCAGCAGGTTGAAATAAAACTATCGCGTAGTGCGCGGACGCGGAGGCAATTAGGACTCGCGTTAAACAAACAGTTACGCGCTCAACGGAATCACGGGGCATTCGATGGTCGACCACGGAACTCGTGACGCGCTATCCAAACTAAGACGCAAGGCCCTAACCACTACCCGACGTGCGGCTAACTACGGCGACTTGTGCCAACAGTGCACACACGAAAGAAGTAAATCACGCAGACCAGTCTGAAGAAAACAGACGATAATCTCAAGTACGGAGAAAAATAACAAAGTTCAAATGGTGAATTTACAACACAAGAAATATATAACGCAACAACGTAAGTACGCTTACAAATACACATATACAAATAAACTAAATAGAATATAAGTTGAGACTTAACCTCAACAAAAATAATAAAATAAATAAAATATATTTCGCTTAGCTGCAGGGGGTGAAGGGGAGATGTTGGTTCCTCTGTCAGCCAGCGACTGTCGAGTCGGTCCCCACCACGGAAGACTACGCAGCGCAGGCGCGTTGCTGATGTGTCTGCCACGCAGCGTTTTGATATCCAGTGGCGTAAATCGCCGAACTCGCCGAACTCGCCTTAGCCTTCAGTGTTCTCTAGGACTTTTATCCAGCACGAACACAACAGGAATATAGGAGAAACTCCTTTAATGTTCGATCCAAAAGGACAACCCAAAATTCAACAATAAAAAGCCTGAAAGAGACAGGGAATTAGAATATTCGAATGTGGACAGTACGCTACTGACTTCATACCAAATTGGCTTGACTGAAAAACTGACGCTACGTTCCTTAAATGAAACTGAATTGACTTTGTACAACATTAAGACTTGAATGCTAAATTGAATGCAGAATAAATGGTTGAATTTAGAATTTTCATTACCTGAGTTGTTGGGCGGCTTCAGTAACAAAATAAATAGGTGGGTCTCCGTAATCCGACAAAGTCGCAGAATATTAAATTCTCAAACGGTTGCGCTACTTTCTTTAAAATCCAGACTACTCTGTTTGTAAAACTCATCCAAAAAAAACCACGTTTTACCTCCCAAAAAATAGTAGCACGACCCAGACTCACGATATCTACTTATCTACTGACTTAACTTGAAAATACTTTTAAAGTCATGAAAAATCCTGATGGTACTTAACAGTAAGAGAAAGAGACGCAGAATTCAACACGCGATGGCTGTCCACAATTCAAAGTTCGCAATTCCTATCTCTCCGACGACAGTATTACTCCCCCGCTTCGACGGTTGCGGCACCGAGGCGCCATACCAGAACGAAGGAACAAGAAAACGTAACAAACTCTCCCCCTACTTATCCAGGAAATTTTCTTGAAAATTTCCGACAAGAAAACTCCACAGAAGAAGAAAATGAAGAAGAAAAAAAAGATGTAAGTACTGCGCAAAAGAAAATAAAACTAAATCAAGACGAGTCTTGTTCAGCCTCAGGATGAGCCTTGAGGTCCTTGATATTCCAATTCCCAGGGAGTACGGTGCCCTTCACGTCCTTCAATACGTAAGTATCAGCTGCTATACGTCGATGTACCATAAATGGACCTAAATACTTTGCAGCCAACTTGGCCGCATAATATTTCGACGCGTCCGATAGAACGTAGTTCCTACGCCACACCAGCTGGTTGTCATACAGGATGACGTTACGATGTCGTAGGTCGTAGCGGGCTTTCGACTTTACGTAAGAAGCTTGCAGTCTCTTCCGTACGTCCTGATACAGTTTCGCGAAACAATACGAACGTTTTAACTGTCTCTCTTCATTCACAGGCTCCACAGTGTCCTCCTCAGCGGGTTGATGCCATTCGCCTGATAGCTGCATATGCCGTCCAAAATTTATGAAGTAAGGGCTCACTCCAGTGACTTCGTGCACAGCCGTCCTTACTGCACAGCCAATCTGCGGCAGATACTCATACCACGTGCGGTGATTATCGGACACGTACGACACCAACATGGTCTTTAATACCCTGTTGACGCGCTCCACCGGGTTTGCCTGCGGATGATAGAACGAGGTGTACCTACTTTTTACCTGATATTTCGTCAGAAGGCGCTTGTACTCGTGCGAACGGAATTGTGTCCCATTGTCGGAGATGACAGCTCTAGGAACCCCAAAGACTAAAAATACATGTTCCTCCAATGCCTTCACGGTCGAGGTTGCCTTAGCTTGACGCAGCGGAAAGAACATGGCAAACTTACTAAAAACGTCGTAGACGGACAGGATAAACGTAAAACCCTTCGACGGCGGCAGTGGACCAACCAAATCAATGCTGATCACCTCCCATGGTTTGGTAATGGTGGAGTGACCTCCCATGCGTCCAGGTGCAGCTCTTTGTACCGGCTTTGACTTGATGCAGATCACGCAGCCCTGGACATACCGAGCGACGTCTGCCTTCATCTTCGGCCAGTAATAGCGTTCCGCCAACCGATGGAACGTTTTAAACGCTCCCAAATGTCCACTTGTCGGTACGTCATGACATTCCCTAATTAAATCCCTCCGCCTTTCCTTCGGCACAATTTCCTTCCACTGTTCCCTATCCTCAACTAACCCTGAATAAGTATTTTTAATGAACTTATATAATTTACTATCCCTAATGCAATAATCTGGATAGTGAAGCGAATCCTCCCTAACCAGTTTTGCCATTTTTAAAAACCATGCATCTTTCACACCATCAACATTCACACTAATATCATCCACGATCGGTACAGCACGAGATAACGCATCCGGAACAACATGCTTTTTTCCTTTGCGGTGCACAATTTTAAAATTATACTGCTGCAATCGCACCGACCATCTAGCTAAACGACCTGAAGGGTTTTCTAGCTTATGTAACCATAACAAGGAGTAATGGTCTGTAATCGCAGTGAACTCCGTGCCCTCCAAATACGGACGTAACTTCTCTATCGCCCACAGAAGTGCCAACAGTTCTTTTTCTGTCGTCGAGTAGTTCCGTTCTTGCCGCGTCAATGAGCGAGACAGATAACAAATGACTTTCTCGCCATCGTCATGTTGTTGACTCAGCACAGCACCAAGTCCAAAATTCGATGCGTCAGTCTGCAGTACGAATTCTCTGTCAAAGTCGGGACATGTCAGAATTGGAGCAGACACCAGGTGAGTTTTAATGTCCTGCCAAGCCTGATCACAACGGTTGTCCCACTTAAATGTAGAATTTTTCTTCAGAAGACTAGTGAGCGGAGCGATGACCGATGAAAAATGTGGCACAAAACGACGGTACCACGACGCCATTCCAACCAACCGACGAACCTCAGATACCGATTTCGGCACTGGAATGTTTAAAATGGCGCGAACCTTGTCTGGGTCAACGTGAAGACCGCGCTTGTTCACCACGTATCCCAAATACTTCAACTCATCTCTACAAAAATGACACTTATCGCGCCCTAACGTCAGTCCTGCGTCACGAAGTCGATTGGAGACTTCCTCCAGTATTTCCAAGTGCTTATCAAAGGTAGACGTAACTATGACGATGTCGTCTAGGTAAACGAATACGTGTGGATCCAAGTCTGTACCAATAACGGAGTTAATGAAGCGTTGCCATGTTGCAGGTGCGCTGTGCAGGCCAAAAGGCATGCGTCTGAATTGGAATAAACCACGATTTGGTACGGTGAAGGCTGTGTATTGCTTTGCATCTTCCGCAACGGGTATTTGCCAATAGGCGGATTTAATATCCAGCGACGTGAGATACTTTGCATCACGCAACTTGTCAAGCGTATCGGAAACATACGGAATCGGGTAGGCATCGCGACGACTAACTTTGTTTAATTTCCTAAAATCCACGCAGAATCTATACGTACCATCCTTTTTAGGTACTAGCAGAATTGGTGACGACCATGGGCTCTGCGATTTCTCCACAATCCCATTTGCCAACATAAAATCTAGCTCGCTGTTGACATGCTTCTGCATCGCAGGAGAGATTGGATAGTAGCGTTGCTTGATCGGCTCGCTATCCGTATAAATTTTAAGCTCAATCCTGTTCGTACATCCTATTTGATCCTTATCCATTCCCATAAACATTTTATCCACGACCTCCGATAATCTACCTTCCTGCTCCACTGACAAATGGCTACGAGGATAAATCGCGTCAACTGAAACTACCGGTAAGTGAGAAAATGACCATTCCCCGCGACGAAGATCTGGCACAATGCCCATAATTTTCCAAAAATTTGCCCCTAAAATCAACAGATGCGGTAGTTCCGGCACGACGAGAATGTCAATGACTCTCACACAGTCACGTAACCGAACTGGGACCGAGATACTTCCGATGCTAGCGCAACGTTGTCCATTCGCGACGGTGCAATGCATGAATGATTTCTGCAATGGTAAGTGAAAGCTACTTAAAATTTCCCAACCCATTTTCCCGACGATTGTGCATGATGCACCCGAATCTAATAATCCTTTAAATGAGTTCTCGAATATAAAAACTTCTAAATATGGGCGTTCGTCACCCTGAACATGAGCTAAAATAAATTCCAACCGTGCATCGTTTATAGAGGTCGCTGTGTTTGATTGTCGGTGCCGTTCACGACCACCTACGGCATCCGTCTGGCGTTTCCCGGACGACAATTCGGACAAGAATTGCTGGTAACGTCAGGTTTACCACAATTATAGCAATAAAGCTTGCGTGGAGCATTGCATTTTATAGCGAGATGCCCTGCTTTGCCGCAATTCCAACAGCGGCGAGAACTGGTATTGCTGACGGTAGTCACGCGAGCTGAAGAAGCTGAAGAAGTGGATATATGCGAGAGTGAAGCAGCGTCAACATAAGCTAAATCTGGTTCTAATGATTGGTTTTTTCTAGGTGGTGGCGTAAAACATTGAATGGACTCTTTCCTCTGATCGAGTCTCCTACAAAGCCGTTGCAATTCGGTGGCTGATTTCACTTCGACCAGCGCTAGTTGGTTCTGGTAAAACGGGAGAATATTACGAAGTAGTATGCTGACCTTGTACTCGTCTGACAGCCTAGATTTTAACCTGGCGAATAACAATGTCATACTCGCAAGGTATTCCCCTATCGATTCAGTTGGACCTTGAGTGCGACGCTTAATTTCTTCGAAAAGTTTTTCTTCGTAATTGACTGGCAAGAATTCCTCCCGCAGTCCCTCCACAAGCTCATCCCAAGTTCGATACAAGTGTCGATTTGCCCTAAACCATACCAAGGCACTACCTTCGAATAAATCTATCGCCGAAACAATTAATTGCGACTTAGTGACATTACGCGCACTACGCAATTCCTCCACACGCTCAAGAAATGCGTTAATTGACATTTGTCTCCGATCGGCACTAAATTTAATTCCCCATTTCTCTACTGGAACAGATTTACAACCTAATCTAGCCCTCTCACTCGCTGTTTCGCCCTCTGACGAATCTGAGTCTGACCCGGACAATTTCAACTCGGCAAAGGATGCGTCTACTAACGGATTAACTAAGGTGGACGAGTGCTTCACCAGTTTTGCTTTCGCCAAGAGATTTGATTCTAATGTGACAATTTTCAGTTGGATCTGCGCCCGCTTTTTGACTTCGTCATTGTTGGCTGGCATGCAACGAGAAGCTCGACCTACTGCTTGTGCTATCTTAGTTTCGATCTTCTTGTATGCTGACGAATTTTTCACATCCGTAAATGCGCTAATTAAATCAGAAATTTGTTGAATTTGTGCTTCCAAAGCTGCGTGATCCTCTGCGAATGCAAACGGATAATCAGGAAAAACAAAACTAGAACTCTTCTCTAATCTGAGCAATGCACGGAGCGATTGTCTCATGAACTCAACCGTACCGACCTCATCAACACCTCTGAGCTTTAGCTCATAAACTAACTCATCCTTGCCTAGCCTATTTATCTCCATTTTAGCCTCCATCGTACGAGAACTCAATGATAACCAAATGTAAAATAAAACTAAAGTTAATTTTCGAAACTAGTTGTAGAATAATTTCCACACCAAAAATTTAATTCCCTAAATAAGAGCCAATTTCCAAGTACGAGCAAAAAAAATCACAAAAACGAGCCGAACATGAAAACGACAAAAACAAAATGGGGCCCCACGTTGGGCGCCAAACTCTTTTGCTACCCTCTTCTGCTCCGGCTTTACCGCGGCTAGCTTGAACAGTGGAGACGGCGTGCGGTTCACGTTGCCAAGTGTCCAATGTAAAAAAAAATAAGAGGGGCGCCAGTTGGCCTGGCGGTTGGTGTACAATACCCAAGAGTCGGCCAACAGACTCCAAGGAGGCCGGAGCAAGGTTTCAAGGCGTACTCGAATCAAACAGCAATAACAACAGGTAACAACGTATATTGCAAACTCCAAATAAACAATACAAAAAAAACCGTAACCGGTGACTTCGACACTATCGCCGGATTCACCAGCCTGATCCCGTGAATCAGCAGGTTGAAATAAAACTATCGCGTAGTGCGCGGACGCGGAGGCAATTAGGACTCGCGTTAAACAAACAGTTACGCGCTCAACGGAATCACGGGGCATTCGATGGTCGACCACGGAACTCGTGACGCGCTATCCAAACTAAGACGCAAGGCCCTAACCACTACCCGACGTGCGGCTAACTACGGCGACTTGTGCCAACAGTGCACACACGAAAGAAGTAAATCACGCAGACCAGTCTGAAGAAAACAGACGATAATCTCAAGTACGGAGAAAAATAACAAAGTTCAAATGGTGAATTTACAACACAAGAAATATATAACGCAACAACGTAAGTACGCTTACAAATACACATATACAAATAAACTAAATAGAATATAAGTTGAGACTTAACCTCAACAAAAATAATAAAATAAATAAAATATATTTCGCTTAGCTGCAGGGGGTGAAGGGGTGATGTTGGTTCCTCTGTCAGCCAGCGACTGTCGAGTCGGTCCCCACCACGGAAGACTACGCAGCGCAGGCGCGTTGCTGATGTGTCTGCCACGCAGCGTTTTGATATCCAGTGGCGTAAATCGCCGAACTCGCCGAACTCGCCTTAGCCTTCAGTGTTCTCTAGGACTTTTATCCAGCACGAACACAACAGGAATATAGGAGAAACTCCTTTAATGTTCGATCCAAAAGGACAACCCAAAATTCAACAATAAAAAGCCTGAAAGAGACAGGGAATTAGAATATTCGAATGTGGACAGTACGCTACTGACTTCATACCAAATTGGCTTGACTGAAAAACTGACGCTACGTTCCTTAAATGAAACTGAATTGACTTTGTACAACATTAAGACTTGAATGCTAAATTGAATGCAGAATAAATGGTTGAATTTAGAATTTTCATTACCTGAGTTGTTGGGCGGCTTCAGTAACAAAATAAATAGGTGGGTCTCCGTAATCCGACAAAGTCGCAGAATATTAAATTCTCAAACGGTTGCGCTACTTTCTTTAAAATCCAGACTACTCTGTTTGTAAAACTCATCCAAAAAAAACCACGTTTTACCTCCCAAAAAATAGTAGCACGACCCAGACTCACGATATCTACTTATCTACTGACTTAACTTGAAAATACTTTTAAAGTCATGAAAAATCCTGATGGTACTTAACAGTAAGAGAAAGAGACGCAGAATTCAACACGCGATGGCTGTCCACAATTCAAAGTTCGCAATTCCTATCTCTCCGACGACAGTATTACTCCCCCGCTTCGACGGTTGCGGCACCGAGGCGCCATACCAGAACGAAGGAACAAGAAAACGTAACAAAGCACGTAAAAGTAATTCTGTTTACTGATTTAGATGCAGAATTTGATGCCCTAAAACTTTTATTTGACGCGTTTTTGCTTAAAATAATTAGGGAAGCTGGAAATTGCAAAAAACTGATTTCCCATGTTAAATCCCTATGACCGGCTGAGCGAGTCACCACCCTGTATATATACACATACAATGTATAAACAAACCTTAAAAACAAAAACATAAATAACTATTTAGATAATTGATATTTTCTAATGTACAGAGGAAAGATTTATAAAATAAAAGTAATCCTATATCGAATCCAAGTGTTTATATATGTTAAAAAAAAAATAATTTGCGCTTTTTTGGTTGTTGAAAGCGTTTTGTTTCACATTTGAAAGAAAATTTTAATTTTACATTTATTAAATGTTTTAATATAAAAATTCTGTGTTTTCACAAGAACCTGACAGCCAATTTGGAAAATTGGTATTCATTTTTTCAACTGTTAAATTAATTAAAGTACTTATCACGTTTTCTTTGTGCTTTATATTATTAAAATTTTTAGTTTCATTTAAAAAATATTTTTGAGAAAAATTATATTGACAAATTAGATAATTGGACAATTTTTCTAAATCAACTTTTATTAGTTCAAAATTTCCACTGTTGATTATCCATTTGTCACGTCTCTCTGCGTCTTTAGGAAATTTGAAGAAATGTAGCATAGGCTGTTTTCGTCGCGAATTTCCACAGTTCCAATAAACGCAAGTTCCAGTAGAAACAGACATTGTGGACAAAACAGATAATATTGTTTTTGTAAACTAAAACAAATAAATAAATAATACTAATTTAAATTACCCGTAATTTATGTTCTGTGATATAATTAAAATATATATTCTTACCTGTAATATGCGCACCAAAATATAGGTTATTTTTACAAAGTATGTGTGATCCTAATTCTTTCTAGTTAATAAATTTACTGTATCTCGCCAACAGAGTGCGTTAGTGTTTTTCTCAAAATTATTAATGTAACCGAGCGATAGATGGCGACAAAAATTCGATGGCGGCACCTCCCAGCGGCGGGAAACATGTGCTAATACTAGTTACCCCATAAGGCCGTTCCTCTTTATGTAATGTATGCTTTTTGGTAATAGTATGAATATGTAACCACTATATTTTGGTTTGAATCTTTGCTAAATCCGCCATTTTAGGTATTTTTATTTTATAGTGTTTCATGATTATGAATGTGCATAAAGTTATGTGCTCGCAAAGCAGCGTTTGAATATTAAAGAGTTGCGTACGTTCCCATTTAAACAAGTTATTAATAGTTTTAAAAAATATCTTCATGAAAATTACCTTGAAAATATATTTTGGCATTCAAAGCATTAAATTTTTCATCATAAACTTTAAGACTTTACAATGCATTGTTATTACGGAACATTACATTAATTACACAATGTCTGAATCTGCTTGTTGTCCTGTAAATAATGCGGTGTATAAATTTTCCTACTACTAAACAATTTAAAATTTTTTTAATATTACACTAAATTGCCATCTATTGGGTAATAATTTGAATATATAAGCACTATATTTTGGTTCGTATCTTCGATAAATCCGCCATTTTACGTATTTTCATTTTATGGTGTTTCATGATTATGCATCTGCATAAACTTATGTGCTCGCTAAGCAGTGTTTGAATATTAGAGAGTTGCGTGCGTTCCCGAATTTTTGAGAAATTAAAGTTCAGTTTTCAGCCGTTTTCTATTAATTATTTGTACATAAATTTAATATGTTACATATTACTACACCTTGAACTATAGGCTTCAAAATTATATACAATTCATCATAAATTTCATTCATAAATACAAAAGTTATTTTATTTGAAAGCAACTATTAAACGGACGATTCATCTTAAAACAAAAACTATACTTTTATTTTCCATCAAACTTTTGCGCATTGTTGTATATGGTGTTAGCATTTTCTGTTTGACTATATATCACTTTCGCGCCAAAGTTGAGTCACGTTATTTCTGTATCCGAATGGGGGGTAGGTATTCATCTCTCTAATATTCAAACACTGCTTAGCGAGCACATAGCTTTATGCAGATGCATAATCATGAAACACCATAAAATTCAAATACCTAAAATGGCGGATTTAGCAAAGATCCGAACCAAAATATAGTGGTTACATATTCAAACTATTACCCAATAGATGGCAATTTAGTGGAATATTCATTTTTTTTAAATTGTTTATTAGTAGGAAAATTTATATACCGCATTATTTAACACTTTAAAGCGCAACTGCTGCCTTTCTAAAACATTGCTTTATGATTACCCTGTTTTATTAAATATCCTAAAATGGCGATATTCACGTCAAGTGACGTCATTGACATATTTTTTATCTCACACAAATGCAAATCAACTGTTGAGCTGTCACATTGCTATTTAAAAATGTTTTTTTTTTACAGAACAACAAACAGATTCAGACATGTGTAATTAATGTAATGTTCCGTAATAACAATTTAAGTTTATGATGAAAAAAATAATGTTTCGAGTGTCAAAATATATTATCAGGTTAATTTTCATAACAATATTTTTTTAGAATGTTTAATATTATATTTAAATTAATCAACAGACATAAACCTGCTAAATTAATAAATGTTCTTCCGATATGACCACTTGATTTTTGTATGGAGCTACGTGAAAGATTTTGTTTGTAATGAACCAGTAAACACATTAAACGGACTGAATAATAAAATTGAAGCAGCAATTGAATCTTTATCTGCTGACCAAAGAGAAAAGACTACTTATTCTGTTTTAAAACGTTGTGCAAAATGTATTGAAGAGGCTGGGAGTCATTTTGAATATTTGTTATAAAATCATTTTGTTGTTATTAAGTGTTCTTTATTCTTATTTTCGTTATTATTATGACAAAAAAATATTATTTCGTTTAATAATAATAATTACAATTGTTTTAGTTAATTATTTTATTTCAAGCCACAGTCATGGCTCTCTTTACGATTTGGTGTATAATAAAGTGCCCGCCAGTTTACTTTTTAATAATGTAATATAAGATTATTTTACATGATAGTAAAGCAAATTTGATGCACTTTTCAAATTTGTTTAAAATTATAGAATGTTCCATTTGAAATTTCAAAGTTGATAATAATTACTAATAAACCGGAAATGATATCATGAATGTACATACGTCATCAACTAGCTTACATGTTGCTGTATAAATCATGTTATATGAAAGAAATTGCTAAGTTGATAAATAAGTGAGATATTTGCTGGGTCTATTAAAATAGAACACCCTGTATATATATATATATATATATATATATATATATATATATATATATATATATATATATATATAAATTAATTTAAATAATAGAATATTACTTTTAAAAAGAGCTACGAACTTTCGAAATAAGTTAAAGGTACTTATTTTTTCATTAAATACCTATTTGTTATAAAGTGAAATAATATGATTTAATGTACATAATATTTCGTTAACTATTATTTTACGATTCACATATAGTTATTTGTGTATTAAGAGCGTAAAGTGATTCTTTGTTACTCGAACACGGTTTTTGCAGCGCGAGCCGAAGGCGAGAGCTGCAATAGCGTAAGACAAAGACACATAAATTCGTTCTGTCAACTGGCAATATGACAAGTTTCTATTTTGTTTGTATCCCTAGTAACTATTGTAATAAGCGCACATTTAATATCTTTTTCACACGTTGTCATTGGAAATGCGCGCATTTAACGTCTTTTTCGCGCGTTGCAATTGGAGAGGCGCAAAAAAGATATTTTTCGAATGCTCCACAGAAAACGACAACTTTACGATGACAAATGTCAACTTTTCATAGCAATTGTAGAAAAAATTATTTACAATTATTTTTCAATGTAAGAAAATATAGTTTAGGCAATTAAAACGTGCCTTTTCAGCGCAGTTATAGTAACTAAAAATAAAGATTTTAGTAATTATATTTCTAATTATATACCCACCTATAGTGAACTAATTTAAATTTTTATGAAATTAACTTCATTTATGCAGATTATTTAATAGAAAATTATTGTCTCTGACATTTTAGTAATATTTCAGATTGTCGCATGAAAATATATTGACAACCAAAATGTGTGACTATTAACAGTATAGGGTTTGAATTAAGAGGTGTTGTCATTAATTACTAGGTTTAAGAATTGTTGAAGGGTATAACTATTTTGTAAACATCCTTAGACTATAAGTTATTTGGCATAGTATAATACGACAGTGTTTAGACTAAGATGCATATGTGCATAATAGCGATAGGATATGAGATCATGTTGGAATAAGTCAATGGTTAAGGGGGTGTATGTGACTTTGTTCTTTGTAGATAGTTATGAAAGTCATGTATATTCGGTGATAAACGTGGAAGATTGAAGAGTAATTAATTGTAAATATATATTTAAATAAAACTGATGTACATATTCTCTGTACTTTGTTTTTTATTAATTATCTTGACAAGACGTGGCCAAGAAGAATAATGAATCCAATAAATATATGCGTAAAATTAGAGCTAAATAATTATAATAGCCAATGTTAATTTAAATAAATGGGTTATTCCGAAAAGTAATAAAATATTTTTTTTTATATTTACGTTCTTCGCCGAATATGATATGTATGCCCCATATATTCCATATTAAAGTATAGCACAATTCAGTAATAAAGTTGCATGAATTCACTTAGCTACAACTTCAATATTTGTTTCCACGGAAGAAAATACCTTCTATACCATAGCTGTCCAACTAGCGATCTACGAACCATTTGTGAGTCAGCACGAGAATTATGGAGTTCCGCGAATAGAATCAAATATTACTTTATAGATCTTTTATCCTATTTTTCGAATAGTTCTCTTTGTTGTAAATATCTATGTAACTTCTCCTCAAAGTAGTTACTTATTTAGTATTCGATCGCCGGTTTGTTTTTACAGTATTACGTAAAACTCGCTTATTTACTTCTGTAATTATAGATGATCGGCTGCTTTTGTTTCTTTGGTCGAGTCAACCTATTTTTTTGTATAAATTAACTATATGAGCCTGGGTTCGTATTGCTGATATAATTCGTACTAACACTATTGTGAAAATCAAATTAAATTAGAATAAAATTTATTAATTTAGCAGGTTTATGTCTGTTAATTAATTCAAATATAATATTAAACATTCTAAACAAATATTGTTATGAAAATTAACCTGATAATATATTTTGAAACTAGAAACATTATTTTTTTCAACATAAACCTGAATTGTTATTACGGAACATTACATTAATTACACATGTCTGAATCTGTTTGTTGTTCTGTAAACAAAATATTATTAAATGTCAATGTGAGAGCTCAACAATTGATTTGCATTTGTGTGAGATACAAAATTTGCCAATGACATCACTTGACGTGATTTCGTCATTTTAGGATAATTAATAAAACAGGGTAATCATAAAGCAATGTTTTAAAAAGGCAGCAGTTGCGCTTTAGAGTGTTGAATAATGCGGTATATAAATTTTCTTACTAATAAACAATTTAAAAAATATGAATATTCTACTAAATCGCCATCTATTGAGTAATAGATTGAACTTGTAACCACTATATTTTGGTTCGGATCTTTGCTAAATCCGCCATTTTAGGTATTTTAATTTTATGGTGTTTCATGATTATGCGTCTGCATAAAGCTATGTGCTCGCTTAGCATTGTTTGAATATTAGAGAGATGCGTGCGTTCCCCGAATGGGTTGGGGAGGAATTCAAGAGTATTTTATGAAACGGTAGGAATGTATAAAATATTGTGTTTTATTCGTACCTGACTTCATGGATGTTTTGATACTTGCCATCTGAAAAAATCTTGTCTTTCATAGCTTAGTACGAGAAAATAGTATTGTGCTCAGTTTTGTTCAATCTGTTGTTTTAAAATGTCTTGTTATTTCTATTGCTTTAGGTAATTGTTTTTTTTCTTTTTTAGATTTCCAAAAAAAGTGTAACAACTTTCTGTGCCGCATGCAAGATGCAATCCTTAGGATTACATCACGGCAAATCCTAAACAATTAAGAGTATGATTACAATTCAAACCTGCATATTTTTCTACCGTAAATATTAATATAATACCGCCTACTTCAGAACGGGGAACAAATGGTAAATTCTGGATTACCTTCTACTTCTGGACTAAATGTAGTAGTGACAGATTCATTATTATATACTTTTAGAATAAATGTAAAAACCAGTAACAGATATTTATCATCGTTAGTCATCATATAACAAAAAAAAAAATTATATCAACTTTTGAGTTGTGACCCTCTTGTAACAAATGACCGATATGGGTTTTGGGAACAAACCCTGTTTATAGTGAGAAAACTAATAAGAAAATGTGATCCTCGATATATTTGAGATGTCATCTGATTTGGCTATACCGACAAAGGCGAAATTAACATTTAATTTAATAAACATTATTACTTTTTGTTTTAGAATAACGTGCTCGAAAGGAGTTGACAGAAAATTTAAATCAAGAAAAACGACTAAGTACTAACCAGAGTGATCCTGGCAGCCAAAACTAGCAGCCACTTTTGACGTGTAGTACATTGTGAACAAACTATATACCACTTGGAACCATGGTCAACTAGATGTTTCAGACACTATTTATTAGTAAAAATCAACTTAAATACATTGAATATAGCCTTACAGTAGTTCAATCTATTATATTACCTGATATTAAACAATAATACATTTATTTATTTGATATTAAGGAAGATATGATTTTAATTGTAACAATTACGCGCCAAATATGAATCTGCAAATAAAATTGGTTGTGTATGTTTAGGAAATAAAAATTCGTTTCCACCCCTAATAATTGATGTGCCTAAATTATTTTTTACCTGTACTTACACTACACCCCTGTGCGTATTTTGAAATTAGTCCGATGTCTAGCAACCCCGGATTAAGGGAGTAATTAATTTTTTAATTAATAATTTTTCAGTTTTATACGTTATTTCAATAAAATATTCATATCAACCCTTAATAGTTGATGTGCCTAAGAAATGTTTATATATTTAAATACACTACACCCCTGTGCGTAATTTGAAATTAGGCCGATGTCTAGCAACCCCGGATTAAGGGAGTAATTAATTTTTTAATTAATAATTTTTCAATTTTATACGTTTCTTCATTAAAATATTCATATCAACCCTTAATAGTTGATGTGCCTAAGAAATGTTTATATATTTAAATACACTACATCCCTGTGCGTATTTTGAAATTAGGCCGATGTCTAGCAACCCCGGATTAAGGGAGTAATTAATTTTTTAATTAATAATTTTTCAATTTTATACGTTTCTTCATTAAAATATTCATATCAACCCTTAATAGTTGATGTGCCTAAGAAATGTTTATATATTTAAATACACTACACCCCTCTGCGTATTTTGAAATTAGTCCGATGTCTAGCAACCCCGGATTAAGGGAGTAATTAATTTTTTAATTAATAATTTTTCAATTTTATACGTTTTTTCATTAAAATATTCATATCAACCCTTAATAGTTGATGTGCCTAAGAAATGTTTATATATTTAAATACACTACACCCCTGTGCGTATTTTGAAATTAGGCCGATGTCTAGCAACCCCGGATTAAGGGAGTAATTAATTTTTTAATTAATAATTTTCCAATTTTATACGTTTCTTCATTAAAATATTCATATCAACCCTTAATAGTTGATGTGCCTAAGAAATGTTTATATATTTAAATACACTACACCCCTCTGCGTATTTTGAAATTAGTCCGATGTCTAGCAACCCCGGATTAAGGGAGTAATTAATTTTTTAATTAATAATTTTTCAATTTTATACGTTTCTTCATTAAAATATTCATATCAACCCTTAATAATTGATGTGCCTAAGAAATGTTTATATATTTAAATACACTACACCCCTCTGCATATTTTGAAATTAGTCCGATGTCTAGCAACCCCGGATTAAGCGAGTAATTAATTTTTTAATTAATAATTTTCCAATTTTATACGTTTCTTCATTAAAATATTCATATCAACCCTTAATAATTGATGTGCCTAAGAAATGTTTATATATTTAAATACACTACACCCCTGTGCGTATTTTGAAATTAGGCCGATGTCTAGCAACCCCGGATTAAGGGAGTAATTAATTTTTTAATTAATAATTTTCCAATTTTATATGTTTCTTCATTAAAATATTCATATCAACCCTTAATAATTGATGTGCCTAAGAAATGTTTATATATTTAAATACACTACACCCCTGTGCGTAATTTGAAATTAGGCCGATGTCTAGCAACCCCGGATTAAGGGAGTAATTAATTTTTTAATTAATAATTTTTCAATTTTATACGTTTCTTCATTAAAATATTCATATCAACCCTTAATAGTTGATGTGCCTAAGAAATGTTTATATATTTAAATACACTACATCCCTGTGCGTATTTTGAAATTAGGCCGATGTCTAGCAACCCCGGATTAAGGGAGTAATTAATTTTTTAATTAATAATTTTTTAATTTTATACGTTTCTTCATTAAAATATTCATATCAACCCTTAATAGTTGATGTGCCTAAGAAATGTTTATATATTTAAATACACTACATCCCTGTGCGTATTTTGAAATTAGGCCGATGTCTAGCAACCCCGGATTAAGGGAGTAATTAATTTTTTAATTAATAATTTTTCAATTTTATACGTTTCTTCATTAAAATATTCATATCAACCCTTAATAGTTGATGTGCCTAAGAAATGTTTATATATTTAAATACACTACACCCCTCTGCGTATTTTGAAATTAGTCCGATGTCTAGCAACCCCGGATTAAGGGAGTAATTAATTTTTTAATTAATAATTTTTCAATTTTATACGTTTTTTCATTAAAATATTCATATCAACCCTTAATAGTTGATGTGCCTAAGAAATGTTTATATATTTAAATACACTACACCCCTCTGCGTATTTTGAAATTAGTCCGATGTCTAGCAACCCCGGATTAAGGGAGTAATTAATTTTTTAATTAATAATTTTTCAATTTTATACGTTTCTTCATTAAAATATTCATATCAACCCTTAATAATTGATGTGCCTAAGAAATGTTTATATATTTAAATACACTACACCCCTCTGCATATTTTGAAATTAGTCCGATGTCTAGCAACCCCGGATTAAGCGAGTAATTAATTTTTTAATTAATAATTTTCCAATTTTATACGTTTCTTCATTAAAATATTCATATCAACCCTTAATAATTGATGTGCCTAAGAAATGTTTATATATTTAAATACACTACACCCCTGTGCGTATTTTGAAATTAGGCCGATGTCTAGCAACCCCGGATTAAGGGAGTAATTAATTTTTTAATTAATAATTTTCCAATTTTATATGTTTCTTCATTAAAATATTCATATCAACCCTTAATAATTGATGTGCCTAAGAAATGTTTATATATTTAAATACACTACACCCCTGTGCGTAATTTGAAATTAGGCCGATGTCTAGCAACCCCGGATTAAGGGAGTAATTAATTTTTTAATTAATAATTTTTCAATTTTATACGTTTCTTCATTAAAATATTCATATCAACCCTTAATAGTTGATGTGCCTAAGAAATGTTTATATATTTAAATACACTACATCCCTGTGCGTATTTTGAAATTAGGCCGATGTCTAGCAACCCCGGATTAAGGGAGTAATTAATTTTTTAATTAATAATTTTTCAATTTTATACGTTTCTTCATTAAAATATTCATATCAACCCTTAATAGTTGATGTGCCTAAGAAATGTTTATATATTTAAATACACTACACCCCTCTGCGTATTTTGAAATTAGTCCGATGTCTAGCAACCCCGGATTAAGGGAGTAATTAATTTTTTAATTAATAATTTTTCAATTTTATACGTTTTTTCATTAAAATATTCATATCAACCCTTAATAGTTGATGTGCCTAAGAAATGTTTATATATTTAAATACACTACACCCCTGTGCGTATTTTGAAATTAGGCCGATGTCTAGCAACCCCGGATTAAGGGAGTAATTAATTTTTTAATTAATAATTTTCCAATTTTATACGTTTCTTCATTAAAATATTCATATCAACCCTTAATAGTTGATGTGCCTAAGAAATGTTTATATATTTAAATACACTACACCCCTCTGCGTATTTTGAAATTAGTCCGATGTCTAGCAACCCCGGATTAAGGGAGTAATTAATTTTTTAATTAATAATTTTTCAATTTTATACGTTTCTTCATTAAAATATTCATATCAACCCTTAATAATTGATGTGCCTAAGAAATGTTTATATATTTAAATACACTACACCCCTCTGCATATTTTGAAATTAGTCCGATGTCTAGCAACCCCGGATTAAGCGAGTAATTAATTTTTTAATTAATAATTTTCCAATTTTATACGTTTCTTCATTAAAATATTCATATCAACCCTTAATAATTGATGTGCCTAAGAAATGTTTATATATTTAAATACACTACACCCCTGTGCGTATTTTGAAATTAGGCCGATGTCTAGCAACCCCGGATTAAGGGAGTAATTAATTTTTTAATTAATAATTTTCCAATTTTATATGTTTCTTCATTAAAATATTCATATCAACCCTTAATAATTGATGTGCCTAAGAAATGTTTATATATTTAAATACACTACACCCCTGTGCGTAATTTGAAATTAGGCCGATGTCTAGCAACCCCGGATTAAGGGAGTAATTAATTTTTTAATTAATAATTTTTCAATTTTATACGTTTCTTCATTAAAATATTCATATCAACCCTTAATAGTTGATGTGCCTAAGAAATGTTTATATATTTAAATACACTACATCCCTGTGCGTATTTTGAAATTAGGCCGATGTCTAGCAACCCCGGATTAAGGGAGTAATTAATTTTTTAATTAATAATTTTTCAATTTTATACGTTTCTTCATTAAAATATTCATATCAACCCTTAATAGTTGATGTGCCTAAGAAATGTTTATATATTTAAATACACTACACCCCTCTGCGTATTTTGAAATTAGTCCGATGTCTAGCAACCCCGGATTAAGGGAGTAATTAATTTTTTAATTAATAATTTTTCAATTTTATACGTTTCTTCATTAAAATATTCATATCAACCCTTAATAGTTGATGTGCCTAAGAAATGTTTATATATTTAAATACACTACACCCCTGTGCGTATTTTGAAATTAGGCCGATGTCTAGCAACCCCGGATTAAGGGAGTAATTAATTTTTTAATTAATAATTTTTCAATTTTATACGTTTCTTCATTAAAATATTCATATCAAATCAAATTTAATAATATGTATATTATTACTACGCCTTGAAGTATTGGCTTTAAAATTATGTACAATTCATCGTAAGTTTCATTCATAAAAACAAAGATATATTATTTGAAAGAGATCAAGTCAGATCAAGTGTTCTGCAGCTAACTTAAGATTTAATTAAGCGGATGCTTCACCTTAAGTTTGTATAAAGTATTTAGCGGGGAATTCAGTAAATATTGGCGCCACCTTTACACACAAATTTTGACATTTCTTAAATTAATATTTGTTTATCATAATAATATAAATACACACTAATGCATCGCTTCATGATAAATATTCATAAACCAAACACATTAAGTTGTATTTAATTTGTCAAACAAATTTTATGTTCTTTTATCTCATCGTATACCTAACTTGCCGCAAGATGTCACTACGTTAGATTTTCGAATTATTGGCATCGACATCGGACTAATTTCAAAATACGCACAGGGGTGTAGTGTATTTAAATATATAAACATTTCTTAGGCACATCAACTATTAAGGGTTGATATGAATATTTTAATGAAGAAACGTATAAAATTGAAAAATTATTAATTAAAAAATTAATTACTCCCTTAATCCGGGGTTGCTAGACATCGGACTAATTTCAAAATACGCAGAGGGGTGTAGTGTATTTAAATATATAAACATTTCTTAGGCACATCAATTATTAAGGGTTGATATGAATATTTTAATGAAGAAACGTATAAAATTGGAAAATTATTAATTAAAAAATTAATTACTCCCTTAATCCGGGGTTGCTAGACATCGGCTTAATTTCAAAATACGCACAGGGGTGTAGTGTATTTAAATATATAAACATTTCTTAGGCACATCAACTATTAAGGGTTGATATGAATATTTTAATGAAGAAACGTATAAAATTGGAAAATTATTATTTAAAAAATTAATTACTCCCTTAATCCGGGGTTGCTAGACATCGGACTAATTTTAAAATACGCACAGGGGTGTAGTGTATTTAAATATATAAACATTTCTTAGGCACATCAACTATTAAGGGTTGATATGAATATTTTAATGAAGAAACGTATAAAATTGAAAAATTATTAATTAAAAAATTAATTACTCCCTTAATCCGGGGTTGCTAGACATCGGACTAATTTCAAAATACGCACAGGGGTGTAGTGTATTTAAATATATAAACATTTCTTAGGCACATCAACTATTAAGGGTTGATATGAATATTTTATTGAAATAACGTATAAAACTGAAAAATTATTAATTAAAACATTAATTACTCCCTTAATCCGGGGTTGCTAGACATCGGACTAATTTCAAAATACGCACAGGGGTGTAGTGTAAGTACAGGTAAAAAATAATTTAGGCACATCAATTATTAGGGGTGGAAACGAATTTTTATTTCCTAAACATACACAACCAATTTTATTTGCAGATTCATATTTGGCGCGTAATTGTTACAATTAAAATCATATCTTCCTTAATATCAAATAAATAAATGTATTATTGTTTAATATCAGGTAATATAATAGATTGAACTACTGTAAGGCTATATTCAATGTATTTAAGTTGATTTTTACTAATAAATAGTGTCTGAAACATCTAGTTGACCATGGTTCCAAGTGGTATGTAGTTTGTTCACAATGTACTACACGTCAAAAGTGGCTGCTAGTTTTGGCTGCCAGGATCACTCTGGTTAAGTACTACAATGTTTTGTTTTTCATTACAATTTTATTCAGCTGAATCATATGATTTTGTTAAAAATGTGTCGGACGTATTTCTTTCACATCTGCTAACCTTCGGAAAGTTTAATTCAAGAATGGATGATATGCCAGACTTTACGTAAGAAACTTTAGAATCAGTTGCAATAAAAACAAAGGAAACAATATTATTAAATTTAGCCGATGAAATGGTCATTTGAATTTTGATAATAATCGTTTTTACGGCTGTGCTGATAAATGAATATACTAGGGATAATGCTATAGTTATTTTTTTTTAGTGATAAATGTCAATTATAATATAAGTTGCAACTGGATATGTCCTAAATAAAACTTAACGGGATTAGAGCATACATTTTTTAATGTGAAGTGTCTCTTTTGATGGTGCCGCATGCAACATTAATATGTGTACTATTTTAGGCATGAATTTGTCGTACGGCGAATCATCGTTTAGATATTTGGCAGGTGATGAGTTCAACAGATTTTTATATTTTATGATACTTGCCATATGATAAAATAAATAATAAATTGAATTGTGTATCGTGGAAATATAACTGATTTGATTCAGGATTCAGCATGAGTGGAAATTATATGTAACAACTATAGTAACAAGCACTTAAATTTTTAGAATAGTAGAGAACATTCGTTTAAATTTATACTTTTTTTGGTAATATGTGGAAAACAATATATAAAAAATATATTTATAAATTATATTCATCGATAACATAAAAAGAACGATTTAAAAATTAAAATATACTAGACTCAAGCATCATTCATGAGACTTAGATTGTAATAAGTATCTAAAAAATCAAAACTGAAGAAATCGAGGAAGAAATATTATATATTCAATCAGTTAAGTGTCAACTTTTACAAATAAATATGGCAATTCAAATTTACGTGAAATATTAACTTAATCACCATTTGTCCGGAAGAAGAGGGGCGTGCATCTTAATCATTGGCTAATGTTTTTTACAAATTACCTAATGAAAGTAAATATCACTCTAGATAATCCCACAACATTATAATTTATCATTATTTGAAATAGATTCATATGATAATAATAATAATTTATTTTCTATCAATACTTTGAAAAATAAAAAAAATCATTAAATTTCCTGTTACTTATTTCAATTCTACCAGACATATTCTACACTCGGTAATGTATATAAGTAGAATATGCACTCAAAATTAGACTACACGCCTTGTTCAAAAAAATAATATTAAAAATTCTTATTTATATACTAGGTAGTATTTGCACTAATAAAGTTGTGCCACGCCCCTTTTTAGAGAAACCCTTTTTTTATTAGAAAAAGAAGCTGATAATTTTTTTTTAGTGGAAATCTAGTAGTTTTAATTCTCTCACCTAGCGAACAGTGGTTCCACACTGATGGCAACACTGGTCGTTCATGATCTCAAATAGTGTCAAATGATAATTAGCAAGAGCAAAATTCAGAACGTGACATCATCACCATTTTATTGTATGAAATAAGACTGAATTATTAGGCAGAGAAGAGATATCACGTAGTTAATGAAGATCTGTAATAGGTGTATCATTTCACAAGTTTCAATCAATAAACATTTTGCATTATACAACATAAATTCTAATGCACTGAGTCTTCTGTAGAAACTAAGAAGTACATTAATGGAAGGATTAAAATTGGTACGTAATAGTTATTTATTTAAGTACTACGGACAATGAGTGCTTCAATAATTTGCTATTATAGCCAGTTGCACCAATAAAACTTTTAAGTTTAAACAAATAAAAGCGTATTGAATGTTTGACAGAAATGTCAATTATTCCATGTAACTTGTAATTTCGATTTGCTTTTATTATTTTAAACCCAAGTTTAAAATTTTAGTTTCTTTGATACAACTGGAATCATACATTATAAATACTAAAGTATACTCAGTGGTGCGCTATGAAATTTTTATCAATGGGCTTGCTATTTTTTATTCGGTAGAAAGAGATTATGATAATAAAAGCTACAAACATAATAGTAAATAAACGGTATTATATTTATAAATAAATTCAGAATCACGCCTTTTATCCATTACTGGGTGTGGCATTCTGTCAAAGCAGATCTCGGTAAATGATTTATGCGCGTGAAATGCGATTACCAGCCGTCAAATAACGACTCCAAAGATGTTAGTGGAGGAGGAACCACAGGGGTAATTTTATGTGGTGAAAACTGTCGGCTGTGGGAATAGAACCCAAGTTTTCAAATCTACAAATGTAAGATAAAGATAAACATGATAACTTAAAAATCTCAACAAAAAAAATAAATGTCGTTAAATAGCTATAAAAAAATATACAGGATGTTTCTATACCTCTGCACGCAACTTAAATGACATATATAATTTGATATACTGGTTATAGAACAATACGATTTTTTTTGAAATTCGCAAAAATTAGGGTATTTCATTCCCAGCGAACATTTTAGTGTCACTGGTTTAATAGTACATTTAATTATTTGTAATTATATTACTAATGAAATAAAAGTATAAATACTTCTAAAATGAATTACTTATTAATTAGTTATTACGTAGGTACCTGGTGTAATGCCTTATTTTTATTTGAGTACCTAGTCTGATTTCGTAGGTATTGAAAGGGTAAGTTGTGGGAGAAATTTGAGAAAAATGTATAGCAACAGTGAATTAGTGGATACGGTGTTAGTGTATGGTGAAGGGGCGCAAAATTCCGAATTAGCAGCGCAAATCAGTGACACTAAAAATGTTCGCTAGGAATCAAATACCCTAATTTTTGCAAATTTCAAAGAAATTCTTTTTGTTCTATAATCAGTATATCAAATTATATATGTCACTAAAGTTTCGTGCAGAGGTATAGAAACACGCTGTATATGTACGACTAGTTGCACTAAAATTTAAATTTTAAACTTGATTTAAATAAATAGAAGGGAATCCAATTTTCAATACTCCATATGACGTGTAATTTCGAATAGGTTTTATATATTAAAACCAAATTAAAAATTTAAATTTTGTCGGTGCAAGTGAGCATTATCGACCAAAAAATACAAAATTTTTGCCAAAAACTTTCACACTGTATTTATAAATATTAGGTTTTTATACAGTGAAATGTTATTTTTAGTATAAAATCTAAATGTAAATCGAATTTTAACAAGGGTTCGCATATTCTAAGACAATTTAACAATGGGCTCGCGCGAACACATGCGAGCCCACTACAGCTCACTAAATAAAAAAGTTATTTAAATATAATAATGTTTAATTTTGTAATAGCAATCTTTCTTAATTTCCGCGATACATTTTTGATTTTGCTCTTTTCAATTATGAAATTTGAATGTTTTTATTAAAATTTTGTTTCTCGTATTTTCATTATGAAATACGAGATGTGACCGGATGACCGAAAAGTAATAAGATTATAAATGTACGCCTCCTAGGGTTAGTTAGAAAGCGAATGGGAGAAGTTATTTAGATTTAGGTATAAGAGACACAAAATTGTTATGGGAGGGATTACTGATGCACTCGCATGGTCGGATTAAGGCAATAGGGAACCTGGAGCCCCCTCCCCCCTACTTTTTAAACTGATCTTTGTTTTTTTTTTTAAAAGTCCACTTGAAATATAAATATATTTATTTAAATAATAAAATTGAACAAAAATATTTATCCTTTTTTTAAAATTTATATATCGGACCATCTACTTAGGTCATATGCCGGTATGTCCTTTGTATGGCCGCCACGGGCGGGACCCGAACCCACGACCTTATGGTCGTCAGTCAGGCCCTTAACTCGCGCGGCCATCACGCGGGACAATTTATACTTATAATAATCATTATTAAAATTAATATAAAATTGAGAATAGCGTCCAAATAATTGAACTGAAAATTTTTTTTTGTCGGAAAGTGGACAGGAATAAATCAAAATCAGTGTTGGTATGTTAACGTTTCTGTCTATTTAAGATCATTATCAGAAATATTTTTAAAAGTTGCTAGTTTCTTGTTGATCTTGGCCCAGTTCTTTAACAGATGATAGGCACTGAAGCGGATCATCTAGCATATTTTCTGACTTCTCATTCTTTAATTTTCTTTTTGTACTACCGCTCAAATCTTTTCTATTCATTTTGTAAATAAGCTGGAATAAATACATATGTTTCAACTTTTATGTATATGTGCCGACTTTTTTCAGAGACGAATAATTAATACTAATTTAATTTACACAATAAAGGCAAAAACTAAAATGAGAATACATTTTATACAGTTAATTGTTTATACTCACATTTTCTTTGATTTTGTGGTTATAGAAATAACACAATTTAACGTACATACGTTGGTTATAGGTAAATGTGACAGAAAAAGTATGCGACACTACCACCAAAATATCTTGATTATATGTATAAGAAAGAGTTCGTGTTAATGTGATCGAAACGAGTATCGTGTGTTAGGATGAGAATGTTGACGGGTTCGTGCTACCCCATTTAATGGAATATAGCGTGATGTTATGTATGTATATGTATGAGTTGTGCAAAGTGCAGTGCGCCGATGTGAGCCACAGAACTAGGCACAGGTTGCCACCATATACATATTAGCTAATATGTATATGGTTGCCACAGCCACATTGTCCGCGACTCCGTTCTCCTTCCTATGTCCTATGTATGGCGCAGTGGAAAATAAATGGCAGTAAAGCACGGAATTTTGTCTCTACTATAAGTAGTAGGATATCAAAATTAAATATTTTGTGAATTATAATATGAATATAATTAGTATAATACATTTTAAAAATCTGATGTGGACAACACATGACTTCCTTGTACGCGTATTAAACTATAGATATTTTTTTAATTGTACATGGCCCTCTGCTAATTGCTTTAAAGCGTGTATTTTCTTTTGCTTCTAACTCGGACATAAGAAACAATTGAACAACAAACTTATACTCTATGCATGCAGTTTTTCATTCTGAACACTTTTCTTCAGTACAATTTTGTTCTAAAATTAATAAGTAAAGAGATATCGCTAAATCAAAATTTTAACATTGAATGTCCTATGTTCGAAAAAAAAATAGACACCCGGTAAATACAGGCTGTTCATTTTAGTTTGTCTACTATTGCTATCTCGAGAACCATAAGACCTACGAGGTCGGTTAAATTAGTCACAATTATTTGCAATTAGAAGTATTGGCAGAAAGAGACCGTATTACTAAAAGTGTTTCACATATTCGTTCGTATTCATTGTTTCCAAGGTTTATTCCTCCTAGAATCGCTATTAAAATCTTCCTTTCCGCTATTCTTTTTTGTCATTGCTTGTGTCTCTGCGTCATACATTAATATGGGTTTTATTAGCGTTTTGTATAAATTTTGTTGTTTTTGACAGCTCTTTACTTTTAAGTAAGTGTTGAAAATGAATAAATAAATATATCATCACACCTTTTACCCATTACTGGGTGTGGCACTCTGCCGTAGCAGATCTCGGTAAGTGATATATTTCTTCGCGTGAAATGCGATCACCAGCCGTCAAATCACGTAAGTGTTTATTTAGGTGAAAAGTTTTGTTTGCCGAAAAAATTTTTTCTTCTATTTCTGCTCCTCTTTCTCCTGTGCTCGTTATTATTATACCAAGGTATTTAAATTTTTCAACCTCTTCGAAATCATATTCCTCTATTTTTACTTTCCTTCTTTGCGCTTCTTTACCGCATCTCATAAATTTAGTTTTTTCCTTATTTATTTCTAATCCCATACTTTTTCCCTCTTTTATTATTTCTTTTAGTATCTTTTTTAGTAGTTCTCTAGTCTTTGCTACAATGACAATGTCGTCCGCATATGCTATTAATTGTGCTCCATTGTTTCTTGTTGAGTTTTTGTTTATTTTCCTGGTCACTTTCTCTAACGCTATGTTAAAAAGAATGGCTGATAGGTCATCTCCTTGTCTTACTCCTTTATTTGTCTGTATCTCTTCTGTTTCTCCAGCCCTGGTCCGTATGCTTATTTTTGAATTATACATAGTCATTTTTATGAGCCTTATTAATTTTAATTCTATTCACAGTTCTTTTAGTGCTCTCGTCAGTCTTTCTCTTTTTACTGTGTCGAAGGCCTGTTTGAAATCTATAAACAGCATTTCTATACTTATTTTTGCATTGCTTGTTTTTTCTATTATTTGCTTCAGAGTATGTACCGCATCTATCGTGGGTTTTCCCTGTACAAAACCACACTTCTTCGTTATAATTCTTGCATTTTGATCTTTCTGTTTCCGTGGTGATGCCTGGCTCTTTTAGTAGGTCGCTAAAATATTATTCCCATACTTTCTTGGTTTCTTGTATTGTTCTTCTGTTTTTGTTATTCTTCCATTTTTGTCTTTCATATTGTTTATATTCATTTTACTGTTTATCTTTTGATTTTTTGATAAAATCGTTTTGTGTTTTTGTTATTGCTCTCTTTTTCTATGTCTTTAATCATATCTTCGATCCAATTTCTTTTGTTTTTCCTTATTAGCTTTTTGTTTGTATTCCTGATTTTTTCATATTTCTCCTAATCTTCTTTTGAGTTTGTTTGTAACCATTTTATTCTCGCCTTGACTTTCATTTCTGTTAATTTTTTGCACTCATCGCTATAGCATTCTTTTTTTTTTCTGGTTTTTGTTTTCCTAGTTTTTCTTCTGCAGCTAAAATTATTTTCTTTTTTAACCCGTCCCATATTTCATCCATGTTTTGACTAGCTGGTACATTGTGCACTCTTATATTTGCATCAACCACGTCTGCATATTCATTCCTTACTTGTTCTCCTGCTAGTTTTCCTTTGTCCCAATTCGCTTGTCTATTTTTTCGCGTATTTTTTCTTTTTATTTTCTGTTTTGTTGTCGCAGTAACCATGAAATGGTCGGAGTCTGCACACGCTCTTCTGTATGTTCTTACCAGGGCCGGCGGAACAGGTGGGTACTATGGGTAAGTACTACCCACCTGAAAAATGTAAAGGTGGGTAAGTACCCACCTGGGAATTTTAACATGAAACAATTTTTTAAATGTTTGAAATCAACGTACAAATATATTTGACCAAATAAATCAACCTACAAATATATTTGATTTTCAAATTGGTTCCCGATATTTGCGATTTGTGCGGTTGTTAAGAGTGTCGTTTACCTGATTTAGCGAAAACATGGTTCACTAGAATTGAAATATCTTACGTTTAACAAAATACTGTGTTTTATCCAACAGTGCCTTCGATAGAAAAAATATCAAAGAATGGATTGGGTGGAACACATTTATTAATTTTTCATTTATTTGTTGTTAAATGGGGCTCAATTCCAGGATCATCCTGCTCGAATGAGCTAAGCTTTTCGGTTTTGCGAAGGGTAAAAAATTATCTGCGTTCGACCATGCAACAAAGTCGCCTCAACCACATTGCTGTGTTACATACGTATCCGGAAATTCTTGATCAAGTCAACCTGGACAAACTGATGGACGCATTTATTGTGAAAAACTCTAAACGCGAGTCAGTTTTTGCGCTGCAAAATTAAAATAAGCCGTGTACAATTCTATCAGATGTTTTATCTCTAATATATAAAATTTTCGTGTCACAGTGTTTGTAACAAAACTACTCCGAAACTGCTTGACCGATTCTTATGAAATTTTGTGTGTATATTCAGTAGGTCTGAGAATAGGATGTAAACTATTTTTCATACCCCTAAGTGATAAGGGTGGTCCACCCCAAAAATTTTATTTTTTGGACAATTTTTTTTATTTTTTTACGATTCGGCATTAAAAAATACATACAACCCTAAATTTTCACCTTTTTACTACCAACCCCTATTTTTTAATAGCGGTCGATTATCTGTTATTCCCGCCAGGCGTCTACCGGTAATAGGGATGAGAACGAACCCGGTCTCCTGTCTTTCTCACACAATAAGCTTTCTCTCACTCACTAAAGTTTAGGGCCTAAACCGTTTTCGACCATTATTATTGATTGTGCGTCGATCGTAGCAGGGACGCTTATACTTATCATTTTACTTTCTCATTGCAACTCTCATATTAAGTATATTCTCATCATAAATGTATCATCAATTTGCAGTGCTATATTATTTATTCCCATTTTGCTCAAGATAGTTCTCACGTTCAGTCAATTAAGTGATCTCATATAAATCAATAGCTTTCAACACGTGTCACGAGCTCCCGCCAACAACAACCATTGTGTTACCTGTATAAACCATTCCAGAATATTTTCACATATTTATTAGTTCTTATTTATTATTAAACGACAATTAATAATACTATAATACTCAGTGCGTGCAAAATTTTTGGGAATCATTTTCAATTAAAAGAGAAATATATACGTATTTTATAATTGTTAAAGGTAGGTGAAATAATAAAAGAACAAATACATTATCAGTATACTGTTTTCTAGCATTAAGTACTTCAATTTGATCTATTTGTCTGTTTTGTACAGTGAACAAAGCCAGCAAGACGCAAAGAGTCTGATTTGGGCCGTCGGACGACTAGATCAACAGACATGCGAAATAGAAGAGCCCAAAGAACAGACGAACAAATCCAACAGGATAGAATAGAAGATGTGCGTGTGAACATGGCGCAATTGCGTGAATCACAATCACAAGAGGCACGAGCTAAACAAAATCAACAAAGACGATTAGAACAAAGACAAGCGCGTTGATTCGTAGTTGACACACGCAGAGCAAATGACTAACAACGCCAACAAGTACATCGAGCATTTTCATCCGATTCATTCCGTCGTCTAGCATTCGAGTACGAGCCCGATATTAAATATTACGCTCATTCGAAAGTGGGGATTGGTGCTATGGACAAGGAATGTCCGCATTGTAATGCGCTTAAATTCAAAAATGAGGCTGCCGGGATGTGTTGCGCGTCAGGAAAAGTGCAACTACCGGAAATTGAAACACCACTTGAACCATTTAACGGTTCACTTATCGGTACGGATCCAGATTCTAACCTGTTCCTGAAGTCAATTCGAACATTCAATTCATGTTTCCAAATGATATCGTTCGGAGCAACAGAAATAATGCTGCAAATGGTCAACAATTTATCTCAACATTCAAAATCAAAGGCCATGTTTATCACAAGGCGAGCTCATTGCTGCCAATGCCAAACAACCACATAAATTTTTACAAATTTAGCGTTCAGTTCAGGGACAAGACGGATATTGCATAAATATTAAACAACGGTATCCCGTTCATTCATTATGAAACTTAATTCATAATTTTGAACATCAATACTTAATTTGAATTAATATTTATGAATATATTATTACAGGAGCCGAAACAAACAAGGACGTTAGCACGAAGGATTATTATGCGTATCGTCTGAAGAAGATTTACGAAACTGGTGTACAGGAGCGAATGGATGAATGTTTGTTGCGTGTTGATGGATTTTGGTTGTGAGAAAAGAAAGAGTTTGTATGGAGGAAGTGTTAATATGGTCGAATCGAGTATCGTGTGTCAGGATGAGAATGTTGACGGGTTCGTGCTACCCCATTTAATGGGATATAGCGTGATGTTATGTATGTATGTATGTATGTCTGATGATTAGATGCGGTTAGGATAACGTCATTCTTCGGTGCCGTGAGCTTTGCCAACAATTCATGGTCGACATGTACGTGAAGATAGAGAGCGAACGACTACGATACTTACGATATAATCAACAGAAGCTGCGTGCTGAAGAATACATTCACTTGCGAGACGCTATTGTGAGCAACGCCGACATCGCCGAAATTAGTAGCTCTATCATTCTACCATCATCGTACATAGGGAGTCCACGTCACATGCAAGAATACATCCAGGATGCTCGTGCGCGAATACGGACGACCGTGTTTATTTATTACGTTTACATGTCATCCAAAAGGGCCGGTGATTACATCTTTGCTATTGCCAGGACAAAATGCAATACATCGTCATGAAATTACAGCACGTGTGTTCAAACAAAAATTAAAGTCTTTAATGAGTTTCATTACAAAATTACATGTATTCGGTCCCACACGTTGATATTCACTAGAAATAATTTATATGGCAAAACAACGTTTGCCGGGTCAGCTAGTAAGATTATAAAGTTTATAAGATTATAGAGTTTTTAAATAAAATAATAATTTTATTCCGTTAATACGTTTCTTTTTTGAAAAAATCACACACATTTTATGAAAACTCCCCCCTTCCCCTTCCCATACTACTAACCACCTGAACTGAACACGTTTCGCCGGCCCTGCTTCTTACGTCTCTGATTGTTGATTGCCACCTCTTTGCAATGAGTATATGATGATCTATTTGTGAATATTTACTATTGTCTCCTTACGTCCATACTATTTTATGCTGCCAAAAGTGCTCGTATTTTGTGCTGCTTATTATCATGTTGTTTCTAGCTGCCAGTTTGAATAGCTTTTGTCCATTGTTATTTGATTTATTGTGTATTGTATATATTTAACAATATATATATATATATATATATATATATATATATATATATATATATATATATATATATATATATATATATATATATTCCTGGTAGTAATAAAACAACAAATCTTCTGGGAAATAGTCAAACATATTTTATTTACTGAAACTCTCGAGTTATTCTATCGAATATTGTTGACTACTACCAGAAGATTTGTTGTTTGATTAATTTAATATTGTATAATGAATAAATTTTACAGGAACAGGAACGTCAGCCAGGTCCCTCTCGAGTCAGTAGTCCAGTAAAACAATCATCAGATTCACTAGAAAGTAATCAAGGGAGATCTGGTAATATCAATCAACCAGAGTCTTCTAATGCTAAGCAAGGAAGTAAGCTATCTCCTTCTGATAATCGTAAGCCTAAATCTAAATCCTCAAATCAGGCAAGTAAAAATCCAAGTGTACAGTCAATACAGTCATCACCTCGGCAGCAACAAGAAAGTAAGAGATTGAGTAAACTAGATAAAATACTTAAAAATGGACAACTATTTAATGCTATACGTAAAGATAAAACTTTTGACGAAAAATTCAAAAAAATTCAAAAGCATTTGGATGAGGGGGCAGATATTCATGCTAGAGATGCTAATGACAAAAACAACACTCCTTTGCACCTTGCTGTGCTTAAAAGTGAGCCAAAAATTGTTAAACTACTTTTAGATAGAGGAGCAATTATTGATAATAAAAATGCTGACAATGAAACTCCATTAGACATTGCAAAGCATCTTAACATGCCGGATATCATTCAAATCTTAGAAACATCATTCAATTTAAATTTTCAATCAAAACCTCAGAGTACAATAATTGATTCTGTAGATAATATAGCCAAACAGGAAAAACAGCCATCTTCTAAAGTATTACAAGCTTCAGAAGCGTCAAGTCAGCAAATTCTACAATCTAGTGCAAATAGAGAGAATGGAAGTGAAAAACAAAAGAAATACTTTAACGATAAAAATCAAGAATATAAATATTCAAAAAGAATTGGAACTTCGGGTATTAGGGGACAACTTTATGAAACTAAACTATCGATGCTGCTTTTACTCAGAGCTCTAAATGATAAAAGAATGGATAGCTTTTTCCTCGGGACAAATATGGATGGAATAGGAGCTCTTGATGACATCATTTTTAGATATACATTGAGTGGCCAAGAACAACAAAGATTCATATTTATACAAGCTAAGCATAGAGATAATCCTAAAAGTAATCCAGTTACTGTTCATGGGGTACAAAAAAAAGGGGAGGATTTGAGTTTAGATAAGTGTTTTGATAGCTACTTAAAAATTAAACAAAAATTTAATACAGAAGATAAAGATCCTGTATTTATAAAAGATAAATCTAAAAATATAGATTATGATATGGTTATTTATACTAATGCCAATGAGAATTTTCATAAGAAGGATAAGATAGACCCAGATTATCTTCTTCATACAACAAAAAAAGGAAAGACATTTAAATTCATATATGATAACAATGATATCCATTCTTTATTAGAAACTTTAGCAAAATCACGTATTAAACTATTAGCAGAAAGTTTTGCAAAGTTCATTTTTTCTAATCAACCTTATAAGTACAAAAATATGATATCAGACGAGCGTATAAAAACTTTTCATGTTATTTTGGCACAAAGAATGATAAAAGTATTCAATGATGATTTTAAAGAGAATAAAACAAAACAGGAAGAATATTTTCTCAAGGGCAGGTTTCGTGATGATTTCTTTTCTGATAGTTTTGCGCACAGTGATTTATTATCGATATGTAAGGAAATACTGTTTGAGAAAGCGGTATATAGCAAAAAATTACACCATGAGAAGACAGAAATCATAACTTTAGTTAATCAAATATTAGAGAACCCATCCGCAGAAATAATAAGCAAGCTAATAGGAAATTTACTTACATTCGATGCTAAAAGTAACAGGCTTATATTTATTGAAAAGAACATTTCGCAAGAAATTATTCAGTTAAAGAAAGATTTGGAAAAAATTGAAGTATCACAAAAGATTGTAAAGAAGTCTATTGAGATAGCAGGAAAGAAAATATTAGAATCAATGTCTTTCAAACTTCCTAGTACTTTTGGTAATCTTGATTTATGGGTAAGAGGAACTGAACAAAAGAAAGAAAACAGATTAAATCATTTAACCTCAAAATTTATTGAGTTGTTTAAAAATGGCGGGGTTACAAGCAATTATATTGTCAATATTGATAATAATATAGTAGGTCCTAAAGAGATATTAAAAAATGGAGACATAGAAATTAATGGAGGTATTGGCGGTTTAGTAGGCAATCTACTTATTTTAGATGAAGAAACAAAGATGCTGAAATTTAATATTGATGAAAACTCACTGTCAAAAAATTCTAAGCAACTTTTTGAGAAGTTGAGAAGCAAAATTTCAGAAGATGAAGATTTAAAAGATAAAACCCTCAGCAGTTATAGATTCAAGATTAATGTTAACGGTTTTCCTAGACTTTCAATAATTAACGAGGAATATGATAAAGATTTAATAAAAGACTTTCTAAGTAAGCTAAAGTTTTATACAAACCAAGCTAATGAAGATGAAATAGAAGAATTTATAAAGAAAGGAATAAATAAGCACTATAATACTGATCAGAAAAAAAATGAATTTTCATTTCTTGTTAAAAGTGATGCAATTTTTCTTAAAGCCCACGATTATGTACAAAAATGGTGGAAGCAACCAAAAGAATCACCTTACTTAACAAAGAGTTGCAACTTTTTTGAACAAGCTAAGAAAGATATTATGTATAGTCCATTGTTAACCATCCTGAACTTTATATATATTAACAAGGTTAAAGAAACTGACATTAAATTCAATCAAGATGCAATTCAAACGCTAGAGTTAGATACATTTCGAGCGGATCCTGATGAAAGAATTTTGAATTTCATTACTGATCAAAATATGCTAAGTGATATTAAATTAGTTCAATATTTCAAAAGCAAAAATTCTAATGACTATACATTTATCGACTTAGATTATGTTTTAAGAACAAATAATTTTAAAGAAGCAATCTCTGAATTCGTGGAATCCAAGTTAGACATATTAATATTTGGATGCGAAGAACGTTTTACTAGTAGAACTATCAATAAAAATGTAGAAAGAGTTTGTAAAGAATTAAAAGATATTATGGATAACAAGTCTAAATCAACTAAGAAGATTATCTTTATTACTAAAACAAACGATACATTAATTGAGAAAATTAAAAAAAGCTTCTCTGTACAGTGTATATCGGACGAAGATGGAAAGAATAGCTTAATTAATCTTACTACTGAATCACAAGTTAAACTTCTAGAGAAAAGAACGGTTATATTCCAAGGAGAAGAAGTAAGTTTAAATAAGGTAATATTTGATCACGAATCGAAACATTTAATAAGTGGAGAAATATTATCTAAGCTCATTAATAATAAAAAAATAGAGATAGGTTATGAACTTCCCAATTTAGGTGAAGTTAAGCCTTACTATATTAATCGAACATTCAATCGCCAAATGACAATTCACGAAGGTTGTCTTAAAGTAGATATACTTGATTTATTTGCTATTAGCAACATAAAGGAAAGTGAGCTTTCTAGTCTAGTTCATGGAAAAAATGATAGCGCGCCTGATAAAAGAATACGTAGATTTACAGATAATGATCCTGATAAAAGAAAGCCTATCAGATTTATTGTATTAGATAATGAAAAAGCAAGAGATAATTTCGGACGGTTATGTAATGATTATCCAAATTATAATATTCATTGGCTTAAAAAAGAAGAAAGTAACAAACTGATATGGCAAGAATCTCATGGGGCTTTGTCGAATTTACGCAAATATTTAAATGTTCAGGATAGCAAAAATATTCAATCATATGGAGAAAATGAATTTATTAATCACAAAAACGATAACAAAATAGTTATTATTGCTGCTGAACCAGGAATGGGTAAGTCCACTGTACTGACCAATTTAGCTAATAAAATAAAAGAGTTTGCTTCATCTGCATGGGTAATAAGAATTAATTTGTTTGACTTAATAGAAAAAAAACTCAATAAGGTTGATTTTAAACAAGATAATGCAATTGAATTTTTAGTAAATGCTTTAAACCTTAATGATAAAACATTAGGTAAAAACCTATTTCTATATCGTCTTCATGAACAAGGTGAAATAACTTTTCTTTTGGATGGATTTGATGAGATTAGTCCTAATTATAAAGAAAAAGTGATTGATCTACTAAAAATTCTAAAAGAAACTCAAACAAATCAAATATTGATAAGCACTCGTGGATATATGCAAAATGAGCTAGAAGATGCTTTTAGTACGCTGTCATATACCCTAGAGCCATTATCGCTACAAGATCAGAAGGACTTTTTAAGAAAATTTTGGCAGAAAAAGTTAAATCTTCATAATCTAGCTGGACAACAGCCAAATACTTCAAAATTTGAAAAATATTCAAATAAGTTACTTGATTTATTTGCACAATCTATTTCAGATAAAAAGAAAGAATTCACAGGTGTCCCTTTGTTGATAGAGATGTTAGCAAATAATCATAAAAGCAAGTTTAAAGATTTTTTAAATTCGAAAAAAAATGAATTGTTTAATCATCTATCTCAAGATAAATTTGATTTACTAACTTTATACAAAGATTTTATTGAAAAAAAATACGAAAGATATCATCTGATTAAGCTGAAGAAAAATAAAGAAGAGCCAGGTATAACTGGAGAAATTGAAGAACTAAAAGGAAACTTTATGAAAAATCATAAACTACTTGCTATGCAGCGTTTGTTTTCTGAAGATCAGCTAAATTTATTACTAACCGATGAGGAAAAACGGCAGATACAAGAATTAATGAAGAAAATAGATCATGGGGAAGAAAAGTCAGGAATTGTTAATAAAATTATTGAAAATAAACCTGACTTTATTCATCTTTCTTTTGCTGAATATTTTGCTGCAGAACTAATTTCTGATAAATTAAAATCTACCTCTTCGACAGAGCCTATATGGGACTTTTTAGTCAATACAATCTTTATTCAAAATTATAAAAATGTCAGGAGATTTTTTAATAATATAGTTACAAAAGATTCTAAATTAGCAAATTTGAGTGCTCAGAGTAATCACAAACACATAGTTCTTAAATTATTGCTGCAACAAGAAAATTATCAAAAAACAGCGGTATGTGTAGCTGCACAAGAAAATTTAGTAGGAATTATTAATATCTTATTAAAAAGTGTAGCTGAAGATGTAGATACGTTAATTAAAATTATAAACACTTGTGGCGGTAATGATCGAAATATTCTACCATTATGTTTAGCAGTTAATAATGGACACAAGGGGATTGTTGAGGTTTTATTAAAATACGTAAAAGATGTGGATGCTGAAAGGTTAATTGAAGTAATAATTAATGCAGAGAGTAAAAGTAATCTTCCTTTGTACTTAGCAGTTGAAAATAATAATAGTGAAATTGTTAATATTATACTTAAGGATATAATAGATCCTGATCAGATTCTACAAATTATTAACATCCGTAATGATGAAGACGATGGTAAAACAGTATTACATCTTGCAGCCCACACATCTAATATTGAAATTTTATTAAAATACATAGAAAAACTAAATCCTGAACAATATATGGACATTTTTAGTACACCTGACGACTGGGATAGAGTACCTGCACACTATGCAGCTGAAATTAATGACTTTGATTTTTTTGATACTTTATATTATTCACTCTTAAATCAAGAACAATTTAGTACAATTTGTACTATTTGTGATAATGATGACTATACACCAATAGATTTGTTTGACATTAGTGATGATGATTATGAAAAGTGTAATAGTAGAGCTTGTGAGTTCGAAGCATTAAAAATTAAAGTTTATTCACACCCAGATGATGAGTATACACCATATTAGGACGTTCTATCAAACAATAAATCAGAGATAATAGAGGTAGAACAGGCCCGTAGCCAGGATTTTTTTTCTGGAGGGGGGGCTTCGAAAATTTAAGAAATGGAGAGGAGGGAATTTTCTTTATCAGGCCTGTATCCAGAAACTTTTTGAAGAAAGAGCTCTTGAACAATGAAACACAAATTATTTCGAGTTTAGAACAAACAACATTTATAATTTAGTATTTTATGTACCAATAATCTAAGTTTTAGAATATATCAACTACAAAGGCAATCTTCTGAATTTTTTCCCAGCCATTATATCCCAATGAACTGAAATCATGGCCAGTGGACTCAATTTATTGTCGCTCATCACACTACGTGGAAAAATGTTTACTCTTTTCATTGTAGAAAACGATCTCTCCACATTAGCGGTTGTCACTGGTAAGGTTACTAAGACAGTGAGCAGGTATCTAACTGTACGAAAATAAACCGGATTGCAGTACTCTAACACTTTTACTCGGCTTTTACTGCAGAGAGTGATATTCTGTTATCGAAGTACGGTGCTAAATTCTCCAACTTGTTTGTTTCATGAATAGAAAGGAAGCCTGTAAGAAGCATCTGGAAACTTGAATCCTATCTGTTTCTAGTCATTGCGGGAAATTTTTAGCGCGTGATGCAAATAATTTGAAATTAATACAACTGCGTCAGTGTATTCATTTTGACGTATAAATTAAGTAATTCAAATAAATATGAATACATTTTAATACAATTACATGATTTAATGAAATGTCTTATTTTTAATAAACTTTCAGACATTTAGATATATTTGGATACATTTAAACTAAATTAATTAGAATTTCGGTGGGAGGGGGTGGTCTTCAGCCCCTCGAGCCTCTCCCCTGACCACGTGCCTGAGGTAGAAGTTTTCGGTGTACGTTATTTTGAAGTCTACGACTGTGTCAATTCATTTCAAGACAAAATAAGAAAGATAAAAATAGAAGTTATCATTAGCCTTTCTTAAAAATCAAATTTTCAACTATATTCATTACAAGGTCACAAATAAAGTAAGCAAAATTCTCTAACAAAAACTTCTGTGAATTAGCGCAACATAAGCTACCGGTGATTTGGGCTCCAGCCGAACAGTTTAGGGGGGAAATTGACTAAAATGGATTCAGGTATGGTCAAAATAGATATTTTCGATGAAATCTGAAATTCGAAAATTTTCGCGATTACAATACTTCCTTAACTTCGTAGCAAGGAAGTAAAAATTCAGGAATTAACAATTACATACTTAAATAATGTAATTAATTACAGACTTTTCAATAACAGATCGAATGAAATTGATTGGTATTTTAAATTAAGAATTACATATAATTAATTACGTAATTTCATTACTTGAATTATTCTAGCATATCTGCCTAAGCAGATCTCGGTAAGTGATATATTTTGTCGCGTGAAGTGCGGTTACCAGCCGTCAAATCACAGCCCTCATTGATATTAGTGGAGAGGGAGCCACAGGGGTAGAATTTTAAATTGGTGAAAATTGTTTGTCGGCTGTGGGGATCGAACCAGGGTTCTCAAGATCCACAGGCCGACTCGATACCACTGAGCCATCTACCCCTTGTACAAAGTAAAGGAAGTATTGTAATCGCGAAAATGTTCGGTTCTCAGATTTCAACGGAAATAGGTATTTTGGCCTTCCCTGAATCCATTTTGACTAATTTCGTCGTGCCGTCTGTACTTACGTATGTACGGACGTACGTGCGTACGTATCTCGCATAACTCAAAAACGGTAAGCCGTAGAAAATTGAAACTTTATATTTAGGACTGTTATAACATCTAGTTGTGCACCTCCCTTTTTGGTCATTATACAACTACCGGAAGTGCTACTTTACTTGAAGCCTATAATAGATTTTCATGAAAAACTATATTCAAATATAATTAAAAACTTTCCAAATTTGGTATATATCAATGTAAATAACATAATAGATTTTGGTTAAAATATACTAACCGGAAGTGGCACATTACATGAAGCTACTAACAGTTGTCCTTGAAAAAAATTGGATTATTTTAATTTTAGAAATAAATGCTGCAAATAAAAGTCTTAGAGAATTAAATTCTGCGTCTAGCACATTAAGAATTTTTAAATTAGCTTTTTGCATAAACGAGATATATAAATTTAAATATTATATATTTTTTTATTTTTAAAAGAAATTAAGTTTGCTATGGATTAGAACAAAAAATAAAAGATTTAATGTCAAATATGTGCAATTAAAAAATATATCTATAGTTTAATACGCGTACAAGGAAGTCATGTGGTGGCCACATCAGATTTTTATATACAGGACATTAAATTTAGAAAAATATTTAACTTTATTAGAACATCAAATCAGAGCGACATTATCAGAATTTGTCAATCAATCTGTGCAATGAAGATATTATAGTTTGGTTACGTTAGATGTGTTCCATATTGCTATAAATTTTTATATGTGTTTTAAACTTATATGGTGTAGTTTTAATTCATAACAAGTTTTGTATCTACAACTCCCGTCTAAAATTAAGTTGAATCATTCGCTTAATTAAACCTTAAGTTAGTTGCAAATCTCTTGATCTGACTTGATCTATTTCAAATAAAATATCTATGTTATTATGAATAAAACTTGTAATGAATTGTACATAATTTTGAGGCCAAAACTTCAAGGTATAATAAACAACATATTAAATTTATTTACAAATAATTAAAAGAAAACGGCTCAAAAATGTACTTAAATTTCTCAAAATGGCAGGTACGATTTTAATTTGAAAATTCTGTATATTTAACCCAATAGTAAAATAAATATATCATCACGCCTTGTACCCATTACTGGGTGTGGCACTCTGCCGGAGCAGGTATCGGTAAGTGATATATTTCTTCAAATTGAATAAAAAATTTATGTATTCTTAGATATATAAAATTTGTTAATTATAATCGTTCCTTGCATTTTTGAGAAATTCAAGTCAATTTTTGAGCGGTTTTCTTATTTGTACAAAAATTTTATAGGTACTTTATTATGAGACTTTGAAGTTTTGGCTTCAAAGTTATATGTACAATTCATTACAATGGGGTAGGTGGCTCAGTGGTATCGAGTCGGCCTGTGGATCTTGAGAACCCAGGTTCGATCCCCACAGCCGATAAAAAATTTTCACCAATTTAAATCTACCCCTGTGGCTCCATCTCCACTAACATCACTTCACGCGAAGAAATATATCACTTACCGAGATCTGCTATTTTATATTTTTTAAATTTTTGTTACTACTATTTTATAAATGTTATTATATATTGAAAATATTGAAATTTGTAGTACATATTTTTGTATTATATAATTATTCATATTTCATAAACTATTTTACATAAATATACAATTTTGATTTAACTTTAGAAATAACAAATAGATGTATGATAATTCATAGATTTTTGGCAAATTATATCAATATGTAACTTGTAACAGTTTGTCTAAATAGGCTAATCTCATATGAGATCACTGGGAACATCAATGTAAAATTTATTATGCAAGTTAGCAGAAGTATAGTGAGTAAAGTGTAGTACTGTGCATATTGATGTATTCTTTCGTTTATTCTCTTTCGAACGTTGTGTATTGTTCAAAAATGAGTTCGTGTACCCAAAAAGCTTTGACACTTGAAGAGTTAACTTCAATGATAAACGACGAAAAATTTTGGGAAGATTTAGATGTGGACACTCCTGTAAATATTTGCCACCTGAAGCTGATGAATTGACAGATGAGGACGAAGCTAATGATAAAGAACTTGGAATTGTCAATGTTGCTGATGTAGCAGGAACATTGGAACTTCATTGTATCCAAAGTAAAGAGCAGAGCCTCCTCAAGCAAAAAAAGAAAGGAATACAATACTGCTTCATGGAAGAAAATACAGCCTACATACAATAAGTGGAACAATTCAATTTCTAAATCATATGCAAAATTATCGGCATTACAAGAAAATTTCATTGAAAAACACCTGTAGAATATTTCGAACAATTATTTACGGATGATATTTATAATCATATTATAATTGAAACATTACGTTATGCTAAAGAGGTAAAAAATGATTCAAATTTCGATATTTCAATTGAAGATTTGAGAGTATTTGTGGAAATATTATTGTTTACTGGATATAAAGTTTTGCCATCCGAAAAACATTATTGGTTCGAAGATGTCGATTTAGGTGAAGAAATAATTCGCAATGCTATGCCTACAATACAAATAAGTATCAAAAAATCAAAAGTTATCTTCATTTCAATGACAATAAATTGGCGAATAACAACAAGAGCGACAGAGGATTTAAAATTCGACCTCTTCTACATGTTTTAAAATTCTTTTTCTAAATTCGGCGTTTTTGAGAAAAAAGGAAGCTGTTGATGAGATGATAATAAAATATTATGGTCACAACAGTCTAAAACAATTTATACGATTAAGAGGTAAACCAATACGCTTTGGCTACAAATTTTGGGCTTTGTGTGGAGCTAGTGGTTACTGCTATAATTTCAATTTATATTGCGGAAGAGACACAAATAGGGAACCAGGAATTCTATTAGGAACAAAAGTTGTTTTAGACATGCTTCAAATTATTGATGACCCTAGCAGTTATACGGTTTATTTTGACAACTTTTTCACTAGTACAAATTTACTGATGCAGTTAATGAAAGGTACAGGTACAGGTACCATGAGATAAAACCGAGCAGGCACTTGCTCTATTAGTGCATCAAAAATTTTACAGGAACAAAACCGTGGTTACTATAACTGTAGATTTGATACCAATAATGAGATTTTGATTGCAAAATGGAACGATAATAAGTGCGTTATAATTTAATCTAATTTTGACAAAATTGAGCCATTTGAAAATGTTTCACGATGGGATAAACAGACGTTCTCAAAAATTACAATAAATTCATGGGTTGTGTGGATCACCATGATTAGCTAACTGATAAATATTCCACGAAAATTAGGGGTAAAAAATGGTATTGGCCCCTTTTCACCAGATTTATAGGCGTAGTCCTGTAACAAATTACGACGTACGAACAGATAATAGTTATTTATGCTACATGTGTATAAAGTGCTATTTTTTTTACAAGTGGAAGTTTACACACACGAGCAAAGCGAGTGTTATAATTCCATGCGTAAAAAAATTGCTTTATATATAAGTTGCAGACATAATTTTTTGCATCGTTATTAACAATTTAAAAAAATTATTGCAACAATAAATAATTAAATTTCAAAACACAAATTATATAAAAAAATATTAGCATTCTAGTTTTCAATTTTCATTGTGTAACTAAATTACCACCTAAAAGTAAACAAAACGCAGAATCTGTCACAGATCATTGTGAAATTGTAAATATTTTGCGTTATTTTACAATAAAATATTTAATGAGTAGTGAAAGTGATAATGAATTGCCAAGTACTCCACCAGAAATCCGTGAAGAAGCAGATATCGCTGTTTTGAATCTGCTTCCTGTAAAATCAAAATCTGTATATGAGAAAGACTCATGGACTATATTCCTAATATTAGTATTAATAATGTAACAAATAGTGCACATACCAAAGAATATTCTTTATCTTCTACATCTGGTATTCCTACTATTAATATTAATAATTGCACAGTTCACATAGTTTAAAATTCAATCTCAAAATAATTTAGTTTTTATGTTTAATTTGTAATGTAATAAGTAGTCTTTTTGTATTTTCCGAGGTATTTGCTTTGTTTCTAAAGCAAATTAAGCCAAACTTTCCGGTGGATCTTGAAAACCTGGTTCGATCCCCACAGCCGACAAACAATTTTCGCCAATTTAAACCTATCCCTGTGGCTCCTCCTCCACTAACATCTTTGGGGGCCGTGATTTGGCGGATGGTAATCACACTTCACGCGAAAAAATATATCACTTACCGAGATCTGCTTAGGCAGAGTGCCACACCCAGTAATAGGTAAAAGGCGTGATGATATATTTATTTATTTATTTAGAACTACAGTACATAAACATGATAAGAAAATATATGTGAACTAGATAAGATCTTAAAATGTCGCCCAGTACCAGATTTCACATTGTATTTTTGTACACATTTCCTAACTAAAAAGGTTACTTTTCTGACAAAATGGAATAAATTAATTTAGTATATATAATTATGTACAACTGAAATAAAACTGAAGGAAAATTTTATATTGTCAAATCAAATTGTCATATTTAATTTTATTTTTTTGAAATATAATATAGAAATATTTTCTATGTTTTGAAATATATATATATATTTTAATTTTCATGTTTGTATAATTTTAAAACGCGCGCCAATACTCCTTCCACTATTTTATATAGAATTTTTCAAGTTTCTTATGATTGGTCAGATCTACATTTTTGTCAGGATCATACGAAATCCTACATACACGATAACATTTTGTCGTAAGTATGGTTTCAGGCCGTCTCACCACTCTTTTTATACTGTGGCGCTATCTACATCATATAAGTTTACTTGGGCGCTATTTTTAAAACAGTTTTCAACGTTTTTAGTTTGTTGTAAATATCATTGTAACAAACTTTGTGTTTCTGTTCATCTTAGTCATATATCGTAAAACTCTGAAATTTTAATAAAGATACTTTTTAACTTTTTATTTATTCAATTTTGTTAATACAACTGCAAATTCTAGTAACAATTTTGTATAATGTTATGTTAATCATAATACTACAACAACAATTCCATACCGATATAGAGGAAAAATATTCGCATTCACAATTGCACCTGTCGATCTGTAAAAACTAATAAATATAAACAAGAATAATTTCTGCTCGCAACCTATAAAAACAGACAAAGACAGAATAAAATTGATTTAAATTTATGAATGAACACAACATATACACTTCAAGATCTTATTTTGAAAATGCAAATATAATGAAATGGCATCTGTAACTATTAACGTAACCTAAAATGTCAGAAAATAATGTGTATTTTTCATCGTTAATAGTTAGTAATATATTTAATTGAGAATTCTGTACAATTACTAAAGTATAGGTACATTTTTAGGCAGGCGGAGTAGCAGGTTTAGCTGTTGATATTTCTTTATTTCCTTTGGACACTATCAAAACTAGGTTACAAGCACCTCAAGGGTTCCTTAAAGCAGGTGGATTTAGAGGCATTTATAAGGGGTTAGGTCCTCAAGCTATTGGTAGTGCACCAACAGGTACTGTACGATACATAGTTTAAATATGTTTTATATTTTTATCTTGTTTTAGCGGCATTGTTCTTTTGTACATATGAAGGATTTAAATCATTTGCTACGCCGTTAGTAGCAACTCATTATGCTCCATTCGTTCACATGACAGCAGCATCTTTAGGAGAAGTGGTATATATGTAACAGTTCATAATATTAAAGAAAATAAGAATTGAATTTTTTGTAGATAGCGTGTATCATAAGAGTTCCAGTAGAAGTAGTTAAGCAAAGGCGACAAACATCAGCAGGAAAATCATCATTATCAATTTTAATTCGATCTTATCGTTCAGAAGGAATATTTAAAGTAAGTGAACCGACAGCTCATGAAAAAATTGCTACATTTTTAATTTTAAACAACATGGTATTTTTTTTTATAATATTACCGTTCTGTTCGATTGTCCGTTAAATCTTTCAACATAGAAACTATAAGAATAAGATATTTTAAATTTGATATGATAATATATCTACTTAACTCTAGTTAATAAAAGTCGATTATCATTCGCCATATTTAATCAAAATACTGATTATAAAACATCGCCTATAACATTTTTCTGCAGATGGACTTTATTATACTGCTTTGAAGAATTGAAGCTATAAAGTGCAATTTACGGGGTTGTATATTGTTTTTCTAACAGTTAGTCAAACTATCATTTTATGTGCTTAAAAATTGTTAAGTCCCCAAATGTGATAAATTAACGAATTCGTTCAGAAAATGAAATTCAGTAGAAATGAAATATATTATTTGAGGAAGTTTTAATTGTTTTTTACAAATGTTGTTCGAGTTTTATTGAGTATGATGTTAAATTAAAACACTCATAATTAGTATTATCAAAATAAATCTTGACATCAATATTAATTTCACGAAAGTTATTTGCTGTTGTTTATTTTAATCTACATTTTAAATATTATGTTACTGATAATATCGGACGAAATGGCTATACTATAGAGCTAAATTTATCTTGTATTGTTTAATCGTTTCAAAATATTACTTTGATGTTAGTATTATATAGTTGACTCGATAACAGCATTTAAAATTCTAACCGAGAACACTTAACATTTAAAGTTTGGGTATATATAACTATATAAAATCCGTTCGGTGATAGATAGTATGTATAATCTTGATTCAAATGGCTGATTAAAGTGTCAAAATAAATGTGACAGTGAAGTAAAATAAACATGGCGTAAATGTTGGTTACTGGTTCTAAAATTTCTTATTGATCATTTTATGAAACTTTCAAATATTATATATCCCCTTTTGATGTAATTTTTATAAACTAAAAGATTAATATAAGTAAAAATAATGGATTACATTGTTTGAGATTAAGGGCTGATCTTTCAATATTCTAATAAATTTATCTGTGAAATATACTAAAAATATCATATAAAAATGTCAATTAATTTTTATAATTTGAAATGTGATTGTAATTAATTGTAAAGTTATATACAAAATGAACTAACTTTTTATTTGATAAATGTGTAAAATACACCACTATTATTTGTACTTTTATTTTTATCGTGCATGCGAAACTCATTGTATAAAAATTTGTTGTAGACTTGATATGACCATAAATCTGTGGTCAAAACGTAAATATTGATGAAAATCTTTTCAATACAATACTTAGAGCCTATGTTTCAAGAATTGTTTCTAATAAATGTATCAATCTAATAAACAAAACATCAACACATAAAATAATGGCAATGTTACAAGTATGATTTAGATGCGATATTTTTTGTTTATTTGACAGATAATGTTAGTTGATTGAAATATAGGTCCTAAATATCAAACCATGTAATCCATGATTTTTACTTATTATCTACTTACATTTATAAAAATTTTAAATAATAAAATAGGTTCATATAAACATGTTTCCATTTTTATGTTTTCATCAGCCAATTAGAATTTATGTCAAATACGTTCTATAGAACCGTAATTAATCTCTCGCCGAACAGGCTATATCCATGTTCGTAGCTCCAGTGTATCTTATTTTAGGGTTTATACCGAGGTTTCGGTTCAACTGTACTTCGCGAAATTCCATTTTCATTTATTCAGTTTCCAATTTATGAATACTTTAAACTAGTATCTAGTCGATTATTCTGTGATGGAGGTACAGTTCCTTCTTATCAAGTATCGGTTTGCGGAGCCTTAGCAGGAGGCATTGCTGCAGCTAGTACTACCCCTTTAGACGTAGTGAAAACGAGAATTATGCTAGCCGAGAAAAAATTGTCATTTAGTTCAGTTTTAGCGATGGTTTATCGCGACAATGGATTAAGAGGGTAAGCTAAATATTTAGTACGAGTGATTATTTCTAATTATTCATTATTTGTAGTTTATTTGCTGGTTTTGTTCCTCGGGTTTTATGGATAACATTAGGAGGAGCGATATTTTTCGGCGCTTATGATATCTCAAAAAAAATTACCAATGAATTTATTTCTCCAGTTCCCGAGCACAAAACCATAATTTAAATGTCGTGTATGTTAGTATAAATATATTTTATATAAAATATAACATTTTATAAATTATATAGCAACGGTTAACAATAATTAAAATATATTACATTGTTTTATCAATCAATTGAGATAATTGCTTAAGAACATCTTTCATAAAAGGTCTTTTCTTTTTCTCTTCCAAACATTGAGTTGCAGTTTTATAAAGTTGTTCCCCAAAGTGTGTGTCCTTTAACATCCATGAACCTGCTCTTGTGTCCAATAAAGGTTTAATGTCATCTTCGCAAACATCTTCAACATGAGTTACTAAATCATTTCCTTCTCGATTTTCATCCAAAGGTGGCAAACCTGTTAATAATTCTAGTAGTACGACTCCAAAACTAAATGTGTCTAATTTAACTGACACATCTCCACTAAAAATATATATTATTGATATTTTGTTCCTAAAAATACCGAATGATAAAACGTACCGAAATGCTTCTGGAGCCATGTATGCTGAAGTCCCGAAAACTGTTGTACTCGTATTCGTATTTTGATTTGGAGTTAATTTTATTAATCCGAAATCACATAACTGAAAAGTATTATTTAATTATTTCTAATGTTCCTATAATTATTATCTTGAATATACCTTTGGTTTATCCGCGTTGTCCAATAAGATATTTGCAGTTTTTATATCTCGGTGTATTAAAGGCATTGAATAAGCATTATGTAAATGTGATACTGCTTTTGCTGTTCCAAGCGCAATGTACAAACGGTTTGTCCATATTAATCGATTTTCAATTGACTAAAATACATTATATTATTATTCAAGCTATTAAATTAAAATATAAATATTTACCTGTAGTCTGTCCTTTAATGCTCCGCCGCAAATATATTCATATATTAAACAATAAGTTGGTCCATCGCAAGAATACCCCAGGAGTGACAGCAAATTTTCATGTTTGTATTTACATAAAAGTTCAACTTCATTCCTAAATTGTTTTGTGATTGTATCGTCAACATTTACAACATTTACTCCATCTAAATTTAATTTCTTCACTGCCACTGGTTTATCTAATAATCCTAATCCCAAAAAAACTGATCCGAAAGCTCCTGAGCCTAATTTTCGTCCATTTATTTCATCTTCATAGACAGAATGATGGCTGTTCAACATTTCTTCATCGAAATTTTTTGTACATTGTTCCAACTCAAGATAGGTAAAATGTGGTAAGATTGTATTTAAAGACAAATTTGGTAATGGAGAAGCACAAGTAGTTCTTGAAGAAGTATTAACAGTTACCATTAATTCTGAACTATGAATATTGTCGGATTGTAGTAAATTAAAATTGGGCACAGATTGATGTTGGGCGCTATCATTAAGTAAAATACTGATATGAGGCATTTTTTGGTCTTCATTATTTTCCAGATTGTGTTCGGATTGTGAAATAATTGTACTAAATGCCGGCAATTCATTATGATTATCTGAAGAAGATAATATTTGACTAAAAGCTGGTACAATATCAATTTCTGACTGTAAAATTTGACTAAAGGCTGGTAAATTGTTAGATGAAGTATGAACAGAAGACGAACTGTTAATTATGTTACTAAAATCTGGTAAATTGTTATAATCTTCTATAGAAATTTGTCCTGATTGAATAAGTTCAGATAATTGAGGTAAATTATTAATTTCGCTAACGGAAATTTTTCCAGATCGAATTAATTCACTTATTTGAGGCAAAGTATAATTTTTTGCTTTAGAAAATATCGGTGAAGATTGGTCACTTGAAGAATTTTCTATGAATAAATCGGAAAGAGCAGGAATTTGATTATCAGATGAAGAGAACTGAATCATATCCGATACAGAACTGCTAGTATTGCTATCTACAGTTGTAGATTCAGTTAGGTTGTCCGGTAATTGAGGTGAATAACTCAAACGTTCAATTTTTTTTTCCAATTGTACCAGAGACGCATCATATGAACCTATTGATGCATTATGCGATCTAGTGCTAGGCAACGGTAAATTTTGTTGGATGTAATTGTTACTACAATCATCGTTTACTACTATTTTTGGAATAATTAATTTTGGTGGTTGTATGTTTTGGTTGAAGTTATTATTGATGCGATATGATGAACTAGAGTTTATAATTGTACTTGGGTAGTTAATTTCGTCTAAAAGTCTTTCTATATCAGCGTTGTTGTTTGATGTAGTTGTAAAATTTAAAGATGTATCAATTTTTGCAGCTGGTCCAGTTTGTGGCCGCTCAGGAGGTGAAACTAAGAAATTAATTTATTAAATAAGTATTGTTACTCATAGTTATGTGTAAGTTCTTACTATTTAATAAATTTACTGCTACAAAATCAGCAGCACGATATAGCTGTGCCTTCTCTAATAAACGTAAAAGGTGTCCTAAACGAGGTCGGATTCTTCCAGAAGTACCCCATTCTTCGAACAAAATTTCTGAACATGGTTTTTTTAATTGACAACCAGCATTCTCAATTAGCCTAAATATTTAATAAAATAAATAACGTGTTTAGTACAATAATTTAAAACTTACTTAAAGTGTTCAGTGTTGTATTTTGGAAGGTTATTAATACCAATTTTGCATTCAAAATTATCCAAAGACAATGTATTTGGTATTATTGCCATTAACCTTTTCCAAGATTCATCGTAGTCTAATATTTGTATTAAAGCAAATAAATTCCCCGGGCTTAATTTACGTATTTCAGTTTGTATATCCATTTCATTACAAAAATGATATCATCGAAATATTTAACCTAACCTACAAAAGTTTGTGGTTTGAAACAAAGGTCAAACATAATAAGATAAAACAATAATGATTTATACATATTTAATGATAAAAAGGAATATACATACATTTTTACATAAAAATAATAAAATATAATAATTTCATTTTAGTCTCATTAAGAACTAGTAATATTCTTAAAAATAGCTCCAGTAATTGTTCCAGATCTTAAGATGGTACAAGATCTTGTATCACTTTCTAAAGCAATAACTGGTAAACCACTTTGTGGTTCCAATTTAGCTACTTGTTCTGTGAGCGCGACCAAAACTCCGCTACTTTCTGTAGATGCTTCACCTTTGGCTAAAGAATACTTCATTTTAAAAATTATTTATTTTATTACGCTCTTATTTTACCTCCTAAACATAGTCCTAAATGATCTGCAAAAATACACCCGGAAACATTTTTTGTTGCCACTCTAAAAATATTAATTATTAATTGTTGAAAATTATAAATAATGTAATTTTCTCTTACAAATCATCCATTAATCGCTCTAAATGTTTTTCCATGATGAGCACCTTTTAATCGGTAACACCCCAAACGTTTATGAAAAGTTGTGAAAGATTCTAAAAATATTTTGAAAATCAGTTAAAACTTTTTAAATGCACCTGTTTTATTGTAAATTAATTTTCTGCAGAGATAATAGTTTTATATTTCTGCTGCAAAAAAACTACCAGTTCTGTCAAAATAATTATGATATTGGATTGGTTAGACCAATGCAAGGTACTATAGACAAAGATAGACATAGTTTTATTTTGACGGACTGTCATGAAACATTTTTGATTGAATTTTTAATTCGCAGATATTGCACCGTAAAATAATAATAAAAATAGTTATGAATAATTATTAAATTTAATAAAAAATTAGTTTTTTTTTACTAATTAAATAATAAAGGGATATTAAATAACTTACCTCCAGCTATCAATTGTTTTATAACCACCTGTTACGACTATAATGATTTTACAAATACCATATGATAAACAATTTATTAGTAATTTACTTATATGTAAAGTAGTTTAAAATTTATTTAAAAATTCCGCCATTTATATGCGCATGGTACTTTGCGCGTGCCATCTGTATGTACGCAAGAAAACCTTGAAAATAGAGAAAATGCTGGCAGGTGAACGGATCTGGGCTTCATTGCATACGTGAACTACTTTTGACAAAAAGTGCCGTTGTTTTGGTGTAGAGGAAGACCAGAGAAACAGTTTCGTATATTCCTCTACGAGGTAAATAATACAGTGCACAGTACGTCTGTTATACTATTCGTGGTGTAGTGGGTGCATTTGTCCTGCCGTTTTGCCTTCGCGGGTCTGCGGGTGAGTTAGGGAAGGGAGCTTCGTCGCCGTGAAGTGGAATTTGTGGAAGGGGTGCTCATAGTGTAGTCTGGTAGGATATTCATCCCCACATTCTTCCTGATCCACCACCACTTTCCTCCACCACGTCTGTCGACGTCATCGTCATAGATTACGCCTTGCGCTGTTGTAGTTTATTTTAGTCGCCCAAGGTCGTTAACCTGATACGTATTTTTATATTTCCTTCTGACTTTTCCAAATTTTCTATATTCTTATCTTTCATTTCATTCAATAACCATCAAATTATCTCAGCAATACATTTATAATATACCTCACTAACAGCGAAGTCAACGAAATACCGTTATGTCATTCTGGAAAGCCCTAACCATTTACGTCTTTCTGTACATATTTTTATGCTGTATAGAAACCAAATGCAGATTCATTACATATTCCTTTTGTCTGTACTATTATGAATAATTATTTGTTTTTATTGGATTATTGTATTATGGTGCTATCCAACAGTTTTAATTAAAAGTAGCTAGATTATGTAACATTTAAATCAATTGATTTATTCGTGAAAATTGTCAATATGGATAAAATCGGGAACTGTATTCATATTAACTACCCTATAGTAGGGCCGAGAATAGGGCATCTTATCTTGTTATTATGAATAATGAGTAATCATTTTTCTTTGTTCTGTTTATCATTCTATTCAATCATATTTTCAAATATTTCTATTACATAGTTATTGACAAATGTTTTCATGTCAATCTGAAATGAATTCATCATCAAAACTTGTTTCATAAAACAATCGAATCAGCTGGGAAAATATTCAATGCTAAAGTAAAAGTTTTTCTTGTGCAATTCTTTTTATGGCTGCCACTACCACACTTTACTAATACATAGAAACCTGTTGATTTCAGTAATGGCAGGGATTGTGAGAAGGTAGCACGAGTATCTAACATTGCAGGTGAAAGTATAGTTGCTGAGAACAAGTAGGTAAGTGGGCTATCCCCAACGATTTCTCTATCTTTACCCCACTTTCAAAATCATGGTTCAGTACCACTGCCACATACGCAGTGTAGTGTATTCATCCCCTCTAAATTCAAAAATACAAGGACATTTCTGTCAAAATTTTGTTTTCAATAACTTTTAATATTCATTAAACTATGTGTAATCAAAGTTCATAATAAACAAAACAATTGAACTTATACAGCTGTCGCAAATAAGTTTTTTGTTTTTTTGTATTGTGTTCGTTGTTAATTTTACAAATTGTTTGGTAAGTTTAAGTTTATAAACAAAAACAAAACATCCATATTCATTAAAATCATTACACCATGTCTTAATTATTTCAAGGTTTGAACAAACTCTAAGAAAGATTTATATGAATGCTTCAAATATTGTTTTTTTCTTTTTCTATACTATTAAGGGTGTTAGATTGATGATACATTATTAGCTTATTATTAATGATATAAATATTTATTATATAAAGAAAATTAAAAAGAAACCAATATTTTTTCTTGTGTAATATTTACAGATTTGTATAAAGTGACTCCATTTGATCTAGGCTAAAGTATTTTTTGTTCATTTCAAGGAACCTTAAATTTACTTTTATATTTTTCATATGATTTCCTGCATAACTTCTATTTTACACAGAAACTTCTTATTGTTACTTTTAATATTTTATTTCATGTATTAAATATAAATCCTGTTTTATGCAAAAAACATATTTTTCTTCCAGATAATTTATCGTAAAAATGAACTTCACTCCTTTCGGTGTTCCATTCACCGGCTCCTTGCCGGTGGCCACCCAGTTTGCCGCCGCCAAATTTACCCAGAATATAACAACCGCCAACGGCCAAGTCGTGGGCGTACTTTCTGGCGGTGAAGGCGGTGTGCACTACCTCCGGCCAGTGGACGGCAGCGGATTCGCCGCGACGCCGGCTCAGAACAGTCAGCAGACCGTCATCACGCTGCCTATCACGATGCCGGGAGCTAAGCCCGGCGACCCCCAACAGACGGTGCAGATTCAGGTGGTACCTGCACCCCCCGTCACACAAAATAACACGGTGCAGAGCCCAAAATATCACATTAGTCAGATTCCGATACAAACGTTTCAGCAAGGGACAACAGTACTGACAGTAGCGTACAGTCCGCAGGGACAGACAGGGGAAAGTGTGCAGTTACAGGTAATTTAAAATAAGCAAATACATTTTAAATTATTATGGAACATACATTTTATGGCCCAGTTTTGTATAAAAAATCGTGGGTAAAAATTGACCTTTCATTATTTTTCGTCGTGATATTGATTTTAAATGTTTAGAATCAATTTATTACTATTACAATTGAAATCATGTTGCTAACTATATTAAATGTAGCAACTATATACCGGTAGTATTTAATCAGTTTTTAATGTCTTCAGATAGAAATTAATTTTATTTTAATGTATTCTTATCATCCCACTCTGCATATATACAAATTAAATTCACTCATAAAATAGTTGTGAATGAGCCACAAGTCTTATTAGATTATCATTTTATTTTAAATAAAATTCTGTCGTATGTTTCTTGTATGTAGCCAGCTGTGGATATTATTCTAGTCATCTTAGTGTTAAGGTAGCTTTCAACTATGTTAACTGTTCCCGATGTTACCCTGGTAATGTTCAAGTTGATCAAAATTTACCAAATTTTCTCCCATTTCGTAGGTTGGAGAACAGCAAGGCCTACCTGAAGGCATGACCGTCGTCGCAGCAATCCAACCTCAAGACCTGCAATTAATCCAAGCTGCACAACCCCAACAAGGCAATCAGCAACAATCACAGCGTGAAGACACTGACAAAACAAAAGAAGTTCTTCCCGTTGCGCTAATCAAGACCGAAAATGTCAGCAAGACAGAGAGCGGGGATAGTTCAACAGATTTCATCCAGCAGCCAGGCACATCGAACATAAATGTTCCGACGTCTTGGCAGTCGATTACGACTACGGGCGTGGCAGATTACTTATCCAGGATTCCGACAGCCTTACCAATGAGCATTCACCAGTTTTTAAAGTTTAGCGCTGAAACCATCAAACGAGAATCTCAGGCAAGTTTAATTTTATTTGGAGTTCGTTGCAAACTGTAGGTCTACTGGTTTAGACTTGAAATGCTGTCTAACGTCAGGAGAAACAAAATTAAACGGATCTAAAATATGTTTAGAATCTAATGGTGGACAATTTGAACACTCATTTTAAGACAATATTTAATTTCGATAATTTGTAATTAAATTATTTTTGGTTATCACAGAGTAAATAATGAAAATCATATCAACTCTCCTAATTTGGTTATTTTTTTGCATTATTAAACATAATTTAAAAGCAAACCCCCTACTTTTTATACATTATTATATAAAGAAATTGTTAAGAACCTTATTCCGCTAAAATATACAGGACGTTCCATTTAAAAATCAAAGTTAAATTATTTTCCGGAAAATTAGAAGGCCATGGAAAAAATAGTTTGAGCTATCATTTAACTTTTTCTTGTCTCCTTAATATTTCTGCAGATATAATCTGGGCACTGAAAAATCAACCATCCTCTACATATCTATTACTGTAGAATAACTTTTTACCATATTTTCTGTTAATTGAGAAAATAAATAATTATATTTTTTAATAGTTTTTGCAAACACCAGCTTCTTATTTTTAACTTAACTGAATAGCATTTTTAAATTTTAGCGTATTTTATTTTGAATTAAATATAGTTACTTTTTTTATCAAAAAAAATCTCATTGAATTATCCTTAGGTGGAAAGTTCACCTCTTAGTGCCGACCTAGGAGAAACCTCTGTAGAATCCCAACCAGCTGAAGTAGACCAAGGGAGCCTAATAGTTGCTGACATCGTCGAACAAGAACCTGATACCGAGGAGGGTGATAAACCTAAAAAGAAAAAGAAAAACAAGAAGAAACCTCCTAAACCCCGCCGTCCCAAGCCCGGTCAAGTCCATATTGCCACCGCTCTAGATGGAACAACTTTGTTCTGTTGTCCGGAATGTCACATGGCTTACCCAGAAAAAGAACTATTGGAGCAGCATTTAGTGGGTCATAAAATCGAGCGAAGATTCATTTGTGACATTTGCGGGGCAGGATTAAAAAGAAAAGAGCATCTAGAACGTCACAAACTTGGTCACAATCCTGAACGACCGTTTGTATGCTCAGTGTGCATGAAAGGCTTCAAACGAAAAGAACATCTGAATCTCCATTATGTGATTCATTCTGGAGAGAAAAATGAGGTTTGTGAGGAGTGTGGAAAAGGATTTTACCGGAAGGATCACTTGAGGAAGCACGCGAGGAGTCACTTGGCTAGAAGATTGAAGGAGGAAATGAGTCAACAGCAACAACAAGGGAATCAAACGACAAGCCAAGCAGGCCAGCAGGTTACAATACAGGTACAGGTAATATAAACTGATTTTTTTTTATTATTTTCCTTAATTTAAGTTCGTTTTTAGTATTTTGTTACTTAAGTTTTGGTGAATTCATTTCGTATATAGTTGATTTTTTATAACAATTTCTTCTTTTTTTTTCTAGTTTCCTAAATGATTTCAGAAACTTTTTTTAGTTAAAATTGTGTAATATTTATGCAAATATCACTTTCTATAATATTAAATGGAAATATATCAACTTTTTTTCAATTGCTACTTTCGCAAGTCGCTAAAATGGCTTTAAAATTGAAATATTTCTTAATATATTATCTACTTTGTAAAAAAATAAATAAACTGTCTGATGATCTATAGAAATTTAACTAGATATGTATAAACAAATCATTTAAATAAAATTAAGTTATAAATACATCATTATAACATTTACCTAATTCTGGATGTGGAACTTTGTAACGACAGCTAGAGCTAGAGATGTAAGTAGAGTGCAGAACGGTATGGATTGTTCTTGGAAATAAGTTTGATATAATTAGGGTGGTTTGAGACGATTCTGTTTTAAACGCTATTCAAAATATACAAGATATTTTGTTTTGATCCATTCTCAAAACAACATGTTTGTGAAGTTTGTTAATTATTTACATTTTAATTTGATTCAAATCATCATTTTATAATTCAACCGCTAAACTAGTATCCTAATTATTTAAAAAAGTAGCAAAAGATTTAATGTGCTTACTCATTTTCGCAAGGTTCCAACAACAAATATTCAAGTGCCGGTTCAAATTCAAGTCCCCCAACACCACATACAAGTCAATAACAATGATGACGATAATCATCAGGTCAGTACCGTGGTCCTTCCGACCGCCGCTGAAACTGGAGCCATGAACCTGCTTCACAACTGAAAGAAATATTCAACATAACAGTAAAAATACCAACTGGTAACTTGAGTTTCTATTGAAGGCGAATAACTGTCTTTTCTGATGCCATGTGCTACCGAATTATTTTATAAAAATATAACTGCATTTTAAAAATAATTTCGCAACATTTGATAGCAGAAGTAGTAGTCAGTTGACCGTAGACGGAAGCTCATCATCATGATTATCATGTTAGTGAAAATGAACTTGCTAGAAGCAAGATGGACAAATTCACCATTTTAAAAATATTATTAAGTAGTTGTATAAAATATTAATATATTATTAAGAATAAAGGTTCTGGGATTTGTTATTTTGCGTTTGTAATATTTTTGATAATTGTTTATAACGAACATAAATAGCACCTCAAAAATATGACATTCTAAACTTCAAAAAAGTTTCTATAATATCAAAATTGTTTTACTGAAACTTCGTTCAATTTTTAATATTCAAATTTGGATAATAAATTGTAATCACTGAAATTATGAAACCATTCTTAGGAAAAAATTGCCAAATTTGATATTTTTGAAACTTATTGGGAAACATTCTAAAACAAATGTGATACTACATGATATGTGGTATAATTTACACATCATGGACAAAACGATCACCATGAAGCCTTCATAGCTGTTATTTGTTGTTCATATATTTATATTACTTGTATTTAATTACTAATCTAATAAAATTTTATGTTGAAAAATCATTTGATTTAAATGACAATTAGATTGTGGTTTGTGGTATAATTAAGATTATTTTTTAAGTGATAAAGACAATCATTTTATATTATATTTTTTAACAGAATATTTTTTCACTATTATGAATGTTTTTATTATTATTATTATTTCTTTATGAAATATTGTTCAGAAAGAAACTTAATAGAATTTTATTTATTTTACATAGTTTGTGCTGCGAAGTAAAATAAATAAAATTTTTGAAAAATAAAACCGAATTCTATCATAACATGTATACATTTAACTACTAATTACGAATTAATTTAGTGGATTTTATTTTATGTTATGTAACGAACGTTTAATATAGCGACGTAATTATTTATATATAAGCAAATATTTGTAAATTATGTAGAATATATTGTTTCCCCAGAACATTTATTTGTGATAGATAAATAATTATTAAAACTTTAATATATATAAATTTGTACTGTTACAGAAATAATTTAACATGTAATTCTTTAATTTTCAATATATAGTTGAAAATTTTGTATATGGTACTTGGTATTTAATCACCTTAAATGAAGTATATTTTTATATTAATAAATGATATGTTGTGTCGGTTTATTAAGGGTGTTTCCGCCATTTTTTGAACCTTCAAGCACTTCTCCCTTAGGGCCTTTCGCTATGGCGTTTTGCTTTTGACAGATTTTAGGCAGGTGGTTAACATATGATAAATTTTACAGTATTAAGTGTTTTTTTGAACAATATAATGCGGTAAGTATTTCAGTAATTTATTGTGTAATGATTTTAGTTTATTTCATTCGATTTCGAGTGCAAAATATAGTGTTAATATTTGTTTTAATTTCCAAGGGGATGAATTTAATTTAAGTATAGTCAATCTGTAGATAAAAATATAAACAATATTTTGGTAGTTGAATAGAAATTATGTGTGTTTTGGTGCTAGTATTGAAATAGAATAGTTATAAAATGATTTGTCCTTCCTTTCACCCCTTTACCATTAATGGCTTCTCCAGCCCCTTAACAAAGCAGTAAATCAAAATATCATTTTAACTAATTCTATATTTAATATTTTTATATTCTGTCAATGTTTATAGTAAGTAATTTAAATGTTCCCAATAATAATACTATTTATTACAAAGAACAAATTTTATAGAACAAATATTAATTTATTATTTATTCTACAGAAATTAACAAATAATTTAATATTTCAAACATATTTTGTTTCGTTATCGCTATAATAAATAAATAATACGCATTACGTAAAATATTGAATATGTAAAAACTAAAAATTTTGTTTATGCTCTTTTACTAAATTTCTCTATTTTGTGTCTTTTACCTTCCACTAATAAAAAATAAAGTAAATCTACATACCTATAATTTCTTTATTATGATAAATAATATTTTTAATATTATTTATTTGCAAACTACTAAATGATGTTCATGTAGCTTGGGATTTTTGTAACGAGATTATGTATTTTGGAAAAATTATTATTGTTTTGATAAATGTATGTATTTAAATAATATGAGAAGATGTCTATCATATTTTGATTTCGAAAAACAGCACGAAATTGAAATACTAACTTTAAACTACTTGGTCTAGGTTCTGAAACGCTCAGCAATGAACTTCTCTCCATTCGGTGGCCACTTTCCGGCTTCAATTCCTACTATCCATCAATTCGCCGCCAAATTCAGTCATGAGGGTTCCAGCAGCACTCTCTGCCCTCCTCAGGAGTCAAACAACACCCGCTATCCTTCAAACTCTGTGCCTACGTTCACACAGCATCACCCACCGCCACAGCAGCACCTGATGTCACCCGGGAAGTATCAAGGAGGGTATATAAATCAAGGGAATGCGTACTCGCACCAAGGTGTTGGACGGGTTGATAAGAGAGGATATGATCAGCAACAGGAGTTAGCCCAAGAGTTGTGTGCAGCAATGCTACATGAACAGAAAGGACAGCAGCAACAGCAACAACAACAGCAGCAACAGAGTTCGTCATCGCAAAATACAGAAAAGGTATTTATTTTTACAAATTTCTTTTTTTTTAGAAACGAAAATTTTATTTGGTTGACCAATATTAATAAGGGTATGGCGAATTAAGTGGCAACGTGTTGAAACCCGAATAACCGAAACCTGAATTCCGACAGACGACAGCTTACTTTCATCATATTTAAATTACCGCCTTCATTAATATTTTTGGGAACCATGATTTGACGTCTAATAATGACTCACTTCACACCCATAAATGTCACCAGTGTTGCCAACTCGTTTTGCTTTATTAAGGTGAAGCATCCGCTTAATTAAATCTTAAGTTAGCTGCAGAACACTTGATCTGACTTGATCTCTTTCAAATAATATATCTTTGTTTTTATGAATGAAACTTACGATGAATTGTACATAATTTCAAAGCCAATACTTCAAGGTGCAGTAATAATATACATATTATTAAATTTATGTACAATTAATTGTTAGAAAACGGTTCAAAAAAGGACTTGAATTTCTCAAAAATGCCGAGTACGATTTTCTTTAAATTTTTTTGTATATTTAGGAATATGGTCCTCTATAACATATACAATTTTTATCGAATTTGAATTTGTAACTTTTGAGAAAAAAAATAAACATGCGAAAAAACGCTCAAAAGCAGGCTTTTTCGGATATTTTTGTTTTTTTTTCAAAAGTTACAAATTCAAATTGGCTAAAAAAATTATGTGTTATAGAAAACTATGTTCTTAAATATACAGAATTTTTTAAATAAAATCGTACTCGGCATTTTTGAGAAATTCAGACTCGAAATTTGGATATCTTGACCTGCTGCATATCAATTCAAATTTGTTTGTTTTATAGAAATTCCACATTCTTTATATTGTACATATCAAAAAGTAGAATGTTGTGAGATTATTTTGCACTACTTGTTCCTTCATATAGATGAGAATAAGTATATAAAATATTTTTTTGAAATTTGAATTTGTTGCAACTTTACAAAATACTCATTTTACACACTTGATGTGTGCTTTGTCGTACAAGAAAAAAAATAAACATGCGAAAAAACGCTCAAAATCAGGCTTTTCGGATATTTATGTTTTTTTTTTTCAAAAGTTACAAATTTAAATTGGGTAAAAAAATTATGTGTTATAGAAAACTATGTTCTTAAATATACAGAATTTTTTTAACAAAATCGTACTCGGCATTTTTGAGAAATTCAGACTCGAAATTTTGGTATCTTGACCTATTGCATATCAATTCAAATTTGTTTGTTTTATAGAAATTTCACATTCTTTATATTGTATATATCAAAAAGTAGAATGTTGTGAGATTATTCTGCACTACTTGTTCCTTCATTTAGATGAGAATAAGTATATAAAATATTTTCTTGAAATTTGAATTTGTTGCAGCAACTTTGCGAAATACTCATTTTACACACTTGATGTGTGCTTTGTCGTACACTCAGCGCAAAAATGAACATCTAGATTGACAGCTGTCATTCATGATATATTTCACAATGTAGATATACACATGTTATGAATGAGTATTTCAGAATTTGTTGTTTGACATATATCTATTTTATTTTTCGTATTATATTACACTAATATTCGAAGTTATTAGTACGATACATCAGGTTTTACTGCAAACATTTGATCAATTTTAGCAGAGCAGATTAGTAGAACAGTATGGTTAGTAATATTGAAATGGATTATTTGTTTTAAAAACCGATATTTTTATCAAAGTTTTAATTTAACGTTTATAGACAACAATTCTTATTCTAACCTTAAATATTTCACAAAAGGAAGTAGGAATTTATTTATATTTCTTACAGATTATAAGATGAATGATAACATAAAACAGAACAAATATACCTCGTCGATGCAAAATTGAAAATACGTACATAATTTTATAAACAAATGCTTGGGAATTATTTTCATATTTGGATATATAAAAAAGCATCTAAAACTCTGAGAGTGCATGTATTTTGTTTAATTGAAACGTTTACAAGTTTTCAATACATTTTAGGATTACAGTACGTAAACATGATTAGAAAATACATGAGAAATGCGAACTGCGATTCTAAAGTCGGAATATTCAAGTTGCTGTAATGTCGTTTTTATGTCATAATATCAAATAAAATACTATATTTTGTTACATTTTAGTGTTTATTGTGTTAACATATCATTTAGAATTATTTTCTGTTATTTGAAATAATTTTCTTGAAAATCTTCACGTTTATATAATTTTAAACTACGTGCCAATACCCCTACCACTATTTAGCATAGACTCATACTTGGTTTTTTATGATTGGTCAGATCAACATTTTTGTCAAAACCATAAGAAACCCTACTTACACGATAACAAATTGTTGATTAACGAACTTCAGGCCGTATGCTTCACCTTAAAACAGAGAGCTTGTGCTACCAGCCAATATATCATATTGATACATTGCATTGTAGCTAATTTCAAAGTAATGTGTCAAATTTAAATTTCAATTGTTTTAATGTTTATTTACATGTAATGAAAATGAGTAAATAATGTGAATCTCTTTATTAATCATAAAAATATGATTCATACCGAATATCATTTCACACCTCCAGAAGTACGAAAATTACTAACGAAACATAATTTAACTCCAAAAAAATTATTCATTACTTTGGCGTGTTTTCATGAATTTTCATATAAAAATCATTGTAGTCAGTACACTCATGTTGAAATCTTTTTACTTATACAAAATAATATTAATATTACAAGATATTTAAAACTATATATAATATATGCATATAAATTATATGTAGTTGTAAATATCTTATTGTCTTATTTAATGGGGTAGGTAGCTCAGTGGTATCGAGTCGGCCTGTGGATATTGAGAACCCTGGTTCGATTCCCCTAGGCGACAAACAATTTTCACCAATTTAAATCTAAGAACTCTGCAAGACGTTGATAAGTCATCTAGAATTAGGTTTAGGTGAAACATCCGCTTAATTAAATCTTAAGTTAGCTGCAGAATACTTGATCAGACTTGATCTATTTCAAATAATATATTTTTGTTTTTATGAATGAAACTTACGATGAATTATACATAATTTTAAAGCCAATACTTCAAAGTGTAGTAATAATCTACATATTATTAAATTTATGTACAAATAATTGGTACAAAACGGCTCAAAATGGACTTGAATTTCTCAAAATTGCCGGATATTTAAGAATGTTTCTTTATAATGTATATAATTTTAATCGAATTTTAATTTGTAACTTTTGAGAAAAAAAATTAAATATGCGAAGAAACGCTCAAAAGTAGGTTTTCTCCGATATTTATTAATTTTTTTTCAAAAGTTACAAATTCAATTAGATAAAAAATTATGTGTTATAGAAGACCTTATTCTTAAATACCTGAACAGAATTTTTTAAACAAAATCGTACCCGGCATTTTTGAGATATTCAGACTCAAAGTTTTGATATCTTGATCTGCATTTCAATCATTTTACGCAATTGATGTGTGCTTTGTCGTACACTCTGCGCAAAAATGACCATCAAGATTGACAGCTGTCATTAATAATGACATTTCACGATGTAGATATATACATGAAATGAATGGGTATTTCAGAATTTGTGGTTTGGGATATATCTATTTTATTTTTCGTATTATATTACACTAATATTTGAAGTTATCAGTACGATATTTATTGCAAAACATTTTATCAGTTTTAATAGAGCACATTAGTAGAACAGTGTGGTTAGTAATATTGAAATGTATAATATGTTTCAAAACACGATATTTTTTAACAAAGTTTTTAATTTAACGTTTATAGAAAACAATTCTTATTCTAACTTTAAATATTTCATGAAAGGAAGTAGGAATTTATTTATATTTTTGTTATATTGCTTACAGATTATAAGATGAATGACAAAATAAAACAGAACAAATATACCTCGTCGATGCAAAATTGAGAATACATACATAAATTTATAATCACAAAGACTTGTAGATAAAATTATTTTCATATTAGGATATATTAAAAAGCATCTACAACTCTGATAGAGCATGTATTTTGTTCAATTGAAGCATTTACAAGTTTTCAATACATTTTAGGACTACAATACGTAAACATGATTAGAAAATACATGAGAACTGCGATTCTAAAATCAGAATTACACATATATTTCTCGTATAATAATATTCTTAGATAAGATCTTCAAATGTCGCCCAGTACCAGATTTCACATTGTATTTTTTACTGTCTGAAAGATACAAATCATTCGACGGATGTGTTACTTTCGAGATTATGTTTAATTTACTGTTGAAAAATCCGAAGATTAAATTTTTTTTGAAATTTTACGATTATTTGTTTTTCTTTGTTCTTTTAGCAATTTTTATATTCAGTTATGATTTGATAATGGAATCAACTTTTAATCTCGAAACGTCGTCGTTTATGTATTAATTATTTTATTTTACGTTATTAAAGTCAGATAAAAGTAGTTTTTTTGTGCACATATCCTAACTAAAAAAAGTCACTTTTTGTATAAAATGGAATAAATTAATTTAGTAAATATAATTATGTACAACTGACATAAAACTAAGTAATTTAAAAAAAAATCAAATAAAATTGTAATATTTAATTTAATTTTTATTAACAACAAAGACAAAATTAATTGTCATTCATGCACTTGGTGAGACTAGGTGTAATAAAAAATATTAAATAAAACTCTAGGCTAAGTCTCACAAAATTCAGCCTCCGGGTCATCTTATGAGGGCATCGTCGGAGGCCGGCCAGCACAGTTAGTAACCATGGACGCGTTTCGCTCTTGTTAGAGCTCATCAGCATGGTATAACTCACTTCTTCACCTAGAACAAAGTTCATGTGAAGAAGCTTCTTCTTTTTATTATACCTAGTCTCACCAAGTGTATGAATGACAATTAATTTTGTCTTTGTTGTTATTTAAATTGCTATTGCTTAGCTTTTCATTTTTTTCAGTAGATGGCATTAATGGTTCGACAGAACTTCTCATGTCATCTTACCGTTTGCTAGAGATCTTATTCTCTGCTGGCACAGTTCTTCGTTACCAGCTTCTTCACATGAACTTTGTTCTAGGTGAAGAAGTGTGTTATATCATGCTGATGAGCTCTAACAAGAGCGAAACGCGTCCATGGTTACTAACTGTGCTGGCCGACCTCCGACGATGCCCTCATAAGGTGACTCGGAGGCTGAATTTTGTGAGACTTAGCCTAGAGTTTTATTTAATATTTTTTAATTTTTATTGTTTTGAAATATAATATAGAAATATTTTCTATGATTTGAAATAATTTAAAAAAAAATGAATTTCCTGTCTGTGTAATTTTAAAAGGCGCGCCAATACTCTTTCCATTATTTTATATACAATTTTCCAGGATTATGATTGGTCAAATCTGCATTTTTGTCAGCATCACGAGAAACCCTACATACACGATAACATATTGTTGTAAGTCTGACTTCAGGCCGTATGTTTCACCTTAATCCCTATGACACACTGGTCGATGAGCGTCGATGAGCATCGATGAACTCCTTGATGAAACAACAGAACGCACTCTTCATTGACAAACAATGAAACCTTCTAAAGTTGAGAAAGAAAAACTAAATTTCAAAAATATGCTAACGTGAAGTGAGACACAAAAGATACGAGTGAAATGAGATACGTTCGTTTCATCGATGAGCTCTTCGATGAAAATAGAGGAGCCTCTAATTTTCGTCGATGACGGGTGCGTTCTGTTGTTTCATCGAGGAGTTCATTGATGCTCATCGACCAGTGTGCCATAGGCATAAGGTGAAGCATACGGCCTGAAGTTCGTTAACCAACAATTTGTTATCGTGTAAGTAGGGTGTCTTGTGGTTTTAACAAAAATGTTGATCTGACCAATCATAAAAAAACAAGTATGAGTCTATGCTAAATAGTGGTAGGGGTATTGGCACGTAGTTTAAAATTATACAAACGTGAAGATTTTCAAGAAAATTATTTAAAATAATTCTAAATGATAAATACAAAAATGTAATAACATATAGTATTTTATTTGATATTATGACATAAAAACGACATTACAGCAACTTGAATATTCTGACTTTAGAATCGCAGTTCTCATTTCTCATGTATTTTCTAATCATGTTTACGTACTGTAATCCTAAAATGTATTGAAAACATGTAAACGCTTCAATTAAACAAAATACATGCACTATCAGAGTTGTAGATGCTTTTTTTATATATCCAAATATGAAAATAATTCCCAAGCATTTGTTTATAAAATTATGTACGTATTTTCAATTTTGCATCGATGAGGTATATTTGTTCGGTTTTATGTTATCATTCATCTTATAATCTGTAAGCAATATAAATTAATTCCTACTTCCTTTTGTGAAATATTTAAGGTTATAATAAGAATTGTCTATAAACATTAAATTAAATACTTTGTTAAATATATCGGTTTTTAAAACAAATAATCCATTTCAATTTTACTAACCATACTGTTCTACTAATCTGCTCTGCTAAAATTGATCAAATGTTTGCAGTAAAACCTGTTGTAACAGACTTACAACTTTGAATATTTGTGTAATATAATACGAAAAATAGAATAGATATATGTCAAACCACAAATTCTGAAATACTCATTCATAATATGTATATATCTACATAGTGAAATATATCATTAAGAATGACAGCTGTCAATCTAGATGTTCATTTTTGCGCTGAGTGTACGACAAAGCACACATCAAGTGTGTAAAATGAGTATTTCGTAAAGTTGCTGCAACAAATTCAAATTTCAAAAAAATATTTTATATACTTATTCTCATCTAAATGAAGGAACAAGTAGTGCAGAATAATCTCACAACATTCTACTTTTTGATATGTACAATATAAAGAATGTGAAATTTCTATAAAACAAACAAATTTGAATTGATATGCAGCAGGTCAAGATATCAAAATTTCGAGGCTGAATTTCTCAAAAATGCCGAGTACAATTTTGTTTAAAAAATTCTGTATATTTAAGAACATAGTTTTCTAGAACACATAATTTTTTTATCCAATTTGAATTTGTAACTTTTGAAAAAAAAAACAAAAATATCCGAAAAAGCCTGCTTTTGAGCGTTTTTTCGCATGTTTATTTTTTTTTCTCAAAAGTTACAAATTCAAATTGGATAAAAATTGTATATGTTATAGAGGGCCGTATTCATAAATATACAAAAAAATTTAAAGAAAATCGTACTCGGCATTTTTGAGAAATTCAAGTTCATTTTTAATTAATTGTACATAAATTTAATAATATGTATATTATTAGTACACTTTGAAGTATTGGCTTTAAAATTATGTACAATTCATCGTAAGTTTCATTTATAAAAACAAAGATATCTTATTTGAAAGAGATCAAGTCAGATCAAGTGTTCTGCAGCTAACTTAAGATTTAATTAAGCGGATGCTTCACCTTAACATAGTAGTAATTGCAAAACAGTGCAATATTTTTCGAAATTTCCCGCAGGCTTATCTGGTGGTGATCCGGGAAATTGACATTCCGGACGTTGCATTGGCGACGCGGAACAACACATTTGAATATATGGGTACAAAAAGTAAATTGTATGTTATGTATATACCTATAAATTAAATCGCAGAAAAATAATAATTTTTATATATATAACTATATTTAATTCAAGCAAATATGATAATAGGTTATTATAAATACTATCTATATTTAAAATAATATATTTTGGTAGATTCGGGAGATCATATGATATGGATGTAGGGTTGGCAACACCTTCACTTATTTGATTTACTGACTGCTATTTTCGTGTAATATGTAAAATGACGTGATTATATTTTTATTTGGTGTTTACTAGCCTGGAATTCCTAAAAATCTTGGAAAAAGTCCGGGATTGAGAAACCTAAATTGAAATCCTTAAAAATTCTTAAATTTTTATATAATATAGGAAAAAAATTATTTACTGGCAAAAAATATTTGTTTACTTTGGTTGCCTTTTTTATATACACCATTGAAGGAATTCCAGAGGTATCGAGTCGGCCTGTGGATCTTGAGAACCCTGGTTCGATTCCCACAGTAGACAAACAATTTTCACCAATATAAATCTACCCCTGTGGCTCTGCTTCGGCAGAGTGCCACACGTAGTAATGGACAAAAGGCGTGATGATATATTTATTTATTTATTGAAGGAATTCAGTTTTTACGTAGCTATTGTTTTCCAATGGATTGAAAAATAGCTATTTTTGACAATATTTAATCCAGTTGTAACACTAAATAACCAATTAAATTAAAAAGATTTAAATAGGTTTCAAATTTTATTCTTACATTTTTTAAACATGTTTCTCTAAAATAAAGTCAGCGAATTTTGGGATGTAAAGATTGATTGCTATGAAACTGTATGGATTTTTATACTCTGAAATCCTTAAATCTTACGATATTTCAATGACGAAAACATGATTTATAACGTATTTCATCTCTTCTCACTTATTATTTGTAAAAACTAGTATGTTAAAACGTTGACTATTTTATAATTAACATTATCATTTACAACCAGCTAATTACCTGTGCCTGCCCAATCGAACATTTGTACGAAAGCTCTTTCTTCGTTTATTTAACTAATAGAGCCCTGTCTACGAACTATGAACTATTATTTTATTTCTTACTGGTTGCAGGCTATTTTTGATAACTTAACTAGATATTTGATTTGATATCAAGATTATCAAACATGTTTCAATTAGTAAAATAGCTATTCCCATCATTAGTGATTTTTTTTACAGGTGAAGCAAGAAAGAGAGCAAGAAGACCGACATCATCAGCAATCCCAACAACAAAACAACAACCCTACTACTACGATGCCATCTTCATGGCAAAGCTTAGCAACTCCTGGTTCCACAGTAGCTGATTATCTATCCCATCTTCCTGCATCTACTTTACCTTTATCTCTTCACCACTTTCTAAAATATTCCGCTGAAAACATCAAAAAGGAAACCGCACAACAGTTAAACATCAATAATCCGACCACTCCCGATCCAAACATCAACTTACAAAACTTGGTGAACAATCAGAACCAGAATACTTCACCACCGAAGAAAAAAAAGAAGAAAAAAGCTGCAAAAGAGAAAAAACCTCGGCCAAAACCGGGAGAAATTCGCCTTACAACCGCTTTGGATGGCTCTACTCTTTACTGCTGCCCGGAATGTCATATGGCGTATCCTGAAAAGGAATTATTAGAACAACATTTGGTTGGGCATACTTTAGAAAGAAGATTTGTTTGCGATATTTGTGGAGCAGGATTAAAAAGAAAAGATCACCTAACTCGTCATAAACAATCTCACAATCCTGAACGTCCTTATGTGTGTACAGTTTGTCTAAAAGCATTTAAGCGCAAAGAACAACTAACTCTTCATTTCGTGATACATTCTGGAGAAAAGAGACACATTTGTCCAGAATGTGGCAAAGGATTCTATAGAAAGGACCATCTAAGAAAACATACAAGATCACACATAGCCCGAAGGGTAAAAGCTGAGCTTTCTCAGCAGGGAAATACGACTCCTGGACTTCAAGGGTCGGTCGCAGCTCCTGGGCCTCCAGCTACGACGGTAGCCCAGGTTCTCCTGTCGTGATTCCATGCTATGCTGCATGTAATATGAGGTGTTTATCAAATTTATAAGGGCTTTCCAAATTTTAGATATCTGCCTATAATATTTGACTAGGTACTGTAAAAATGCACCTAATATGGAAATTATATCCAAAATTGACTTTTCTCAGAAATAATAAGAATTTTACAGAATTATTCGGAAATATTCCAAAGGAAAAGAAAACGAAAATTATTTATTTAAATTTATATGTTTAAAGTATATTTATTTTGCAGCAGTATTATGTATTTGATTAGTATTATTATTATTTTTTTAAGAAACGGTAAAAATTAATTTATTTTCATGATATAACATATCAAATTTTGTTGTTATTTTAGTATTATTTTGTTGATAATAATCTTGTGATATTGTTTTTATATTTATTGTTTTGTTTAATAAGTATTGGAAATTTTATTTTAACATTTTCAGAAATGATTTAATCCTTCAATAACTAAGTACAAAATATATAAGAGTATACATCTGAACTTAGTATATTTATTTTGCTGAATGTTCAAACAAAATATTATTTACTAAAGTATGAATGATGTTAGAGAGCTCAGCCTATGAAGTTAGATAATGTGCCATGCCTAAAAATAAAAGAAAGCAGGCGATTTACAATTGTCACACAGGTGACTAGATTGTGTGACTATTTTTACTATTACTATTATGCACTGACTGCAAAATTCGTAACTGATTGTAAGCAGGACCTGTGACGATTATTTTAAAAGAAACATTTGGATGAGATATATTTGTACAAATTATTACTATACTCAGGCCTGTAATATAAAAGTTTATAAATACAGCTGTGCTAGTAATATATTTTAGTATTTCTCTTGTGCTTATTACAGATGCTGTTATTGAAAGTATTTTATATAACTGTCATTGTCAAATGTCGAATAGTAGATTAGAATTTAGTTCTCATCCCTTTTTAGCAAGAAACTTATTTGCATACCATATAAAATTTAAATTAATTTAGTTTTACATTCTGTTATTTAAAAAAAAAAAACTGACGCGCTATCTATTGTGAGACTAAAAATGGTTAACTATACTTTTCGTTATCAAATGTTACAAATTATTTTCAAGAATTATGCTTTATGTAGATGTATAAAATTTACTATTTGTCAGCTTTTATTATAAGTTTTATATGTAAAATATTTTGGAACCTTTGATATCGGCCAATTTACTTTGTATTATTAAACTTTTTCCATTTTATAAATATCTAAAAATAATTGGGATGAGATCATATTGTGTATAGTAGCCTCCAACACATAAAATTGCAAATATTGTTAAAAAATTTCGCTCAATAGCTTATATATTTATCAAAACGAGCGATATGGAAGTGTACTAAAATTATCCTTTAAACTGGTTTGACAATGAAATAAATTATTTTCATATCAAATACGAGTAAAGTTATGTTGAAAGGCTTTAGAAAGAGTGTATAATATGTAGGGTAGTTGTCGAGTTATTTTGTCAGTGGATTTTGTACAATGTGTATGTTGTGTATTTTGTAAAAGTTAAGCTTAAGAGATTGCTGTGGAATTATATGACTTAGACTGTGGTACCATATTTGTAAGACAAATAGATGACAGTTTAGTTATTTTAGTTGCAATTTTTAAGTCAATATGCCATGCATAATAATATAAAACGGATATTATTTCCATGGTTAATATAATAAAATCAGAATAAAATAAAATAGAAATTATCTTATATGGTTTTAAAGATAATATATTTTGTTAATATCAATTTAATTTGCATAATTATTCAAAAAATATTATGCTTTTATTGAAATTGAAAGCATCTCCTAATCTGTGTTTTTAAAACATTCAGCTTATATGAATTAGTTTGTATCTCTTTCAATTATTTTATGAATTATCTAACCAAATAAATCCAAAAGCTAAATGTAATATTTTGACAATAATATAATATAATACCTTTATTTACTTTAATTTATTGACTTCAAAGTGGCAATTAATAAAATTAAACAGTATGATACTGTAAGGTAAATAGTAAGTATACCAGTCTAGAATTAAGTTTTTGACAAAAAAATAATAGTACAAACACTGTAACCACAAACTGATTGTATTTGTAAGAAATAGACTCTACTTATTGTTAGTCAGGTTTGTTTCAGATCAGAACTGGGTTTTGATAAGTGCGAAAGACAAATTTTGCCAAACTTCAAATTTTGTTAAATTACAAATTATTCACTTTTGCAAATTCAAATTGATAATTTTTGGACATTTTAAGGTTTTCTGGTCTGTAAAATTTGCTTGTAGCAGTATTGAGCTTCCTGTGTATGCTTTATGTATGAAAATATAAACCATAATCTTGCGTACTTCATGATTATTTATTGGTACCCAAACTTTAATTTTCCCTCGATCTAGTTTAGAATTCACAAAGAAAAAGTACAGTACTTTAAGAAATATAGTGATCTAATAGCGCTTGGGTCTGTTTCACCGAACCTCACTGAAGTAGGATTAATTTTTATAAGACGATTGACGCAATATGAATTGATTTTTGAACTTAAATAATTGCCGATCAAAAAGTTTTCAATTCTGAACGCGAGTCCTTCAGAAACTTTTCATTTGATATCAAACACGATAGGTTTTGAAGCACATTCACTAATACAATTGACGATCGAAAAATTTTGGACTTAGCTCGCGAGCTATTAAAAGACCTTTTATTTGATACATTATATCACATATGAAAATAATTGACGATTGATAAAATTTCAACTCGACTTTGCGAACTCTACGAAAGATCTTTCAATTGATACCAAAAACAAGGTTTTGAAACATATTCACTAAAATAATTGACTATCGTAAAATCTTCAATTCTGCACGTGAGCCTTCCAAAAAAATTTATCGAGTAAAAATTAGTCGCCCCCGTTCCTGACTTTATTAAACTGAAAATTCATAATTCGATTTATTTGTTTGTACATTTTTGTATTGCGTTTTCAAATTTGAAACAGAAATATTCAAGTTATTCAACAATCTAATTATCATATTTCCCACAGATTTATGCCAGGATATCAATCCCAATTACATTAATGTATAGATTTAAATCTACGATCTCTCGCTTGTTAGGCGATTACTTTAACTACAAAACTTTCGCAAAATTTATCAATTTCACGTTTTTTTTAAACATTTAAATCGACATGAAAAAAGTTATAATTAGTTTATAGCAATTTACAAAATTTCACAAAGTCGCCTAGAATGAAAGATATTATGTGTATTTAAGTTTTCAAAATGCAGCGTTAAAAATTAACAGTTGTGGAATAAGTTTACTTACATTTTTCATTGGCACCTAGGATTCTTATATAGTTTTTATTATATTGCACCGTGTCGTTTAATAGATCTTTCATTTAATATCAAGAACGATACATTTTGAATAATTTTTAGCTAAAACAATTGCTGATCAAAAATTATTCGATTCTGCCCGTGAGTTTTTCTAACGACCTTTCATATGATATCAAAATTACGTACCACCGTTCCTCACTTTAGTTTGACTATAAGTTAATAACAATTCGATTTACCTGGATTATTTTGTTTTACATTGCTACTGATATATTTTAGTTTACTTTATATTTCACAAAATTTAAATTGACTATTTCACTTCTTTTTTTTTAGCGAATTTACAAAATCTTGTAAATTTACTCAGAATTAAAGTTATGTATATTAAAAATTTAAATTTATAAAAAGCACGTGTTCCCAATTATATTGTTAACTATATATAGGTAACACTCCCTGTGCGAAAGCACTTTCATGTTTTACCCAACTGATGAGACCTATAATTCTCGTTAACCTTTTTTTTACATAGAGAAGGTTTCGTTAGGATGTCAGCATACTGTGACTCAGTTGCTACATACTAAATATCTATTTCATTCGATAAGTAAATACTTCTCACGAATAAAGTGGTATTAATATTTGCTTTTTACACACAAATTTGTTTCTATCGATATCTACCTTGAGGCCTTTAAAGATGGACATGTACAGATCTTTCTCAATTTTACCGTACCAAAATTCTGTCTTCACATCGAACTGCTGCATGTCAGCACCAACAGCACCCTCACTGAGATGTATCTGACCATAGAGGAGAATGTTTCTCGGAAGTCCAGATTTGCACGTTGAGTAAAATCCCTTGCACACGGTTTTGACTTGTATCTTCGTCGGGCCTCTTTTTCTTGTATTTTGAATCTCTCAATGTTTGTCCTTGGTTTGATACAATAGTCCAGGTTTCGTTAATCTCATGTTTTCTTTATTAATTGCCTGCGAGCAGAGTTTGCCATCAAATCTAGATACGGCTACCGGAAAAGTTGTTTCACCGTAATCAGTTAAACTATCTAGCCTCAAGGACTGGTTAAAATTACATGATGAATTTTTATTTTGAACTAGAGTTTGGGTCGGCTTTGGTGACCCTCATGTTAAGATCCGCAGAGTCTGAAAAAATACATATTCCAGTATCGATTAATAAAAAAGTCTATCAAACCACTTTCTTTAATATCTTTAATTTGATATCAAACACAATGACTGGTGGTAAGAGCTCAGTTCTGTCTTAGTTTTAGCTAAAACCGTTCAACAGAAATTTAGACGGGACAACGTTGTAAATAATTCTCCTTGGTTACTGACAAAACACAAATCATTTGAAATGAGTTGTCAACAGTCATGAGTATAAAATGTATACATGTAATTTCATATCAAAGACGGCCTCCAATGACATTTAAGAAAATAATTTGCAATCAATTGGTAATCATTTGTAATTATAAGCTCTTAAACCTATACGGCACCGTGTGATATATTTGATACTTCCAATATTTTGCAATTTATTTTCTAAGTGAATTTTCTCCTAAGCATCATTGGAGACAATCTGCTACATCCTTATCCTTGTGAGCTTAAGCATAACGTTGTCATGGAAACTACAATTCGCTTATGTGAAAAATAAGCCAACTATCTGATGTTCTACATTTTTATATATTTTTCCCCCATAACTAAGGTCCTTTTACTTACATAATATTATATTTTAAACAATATTGAAAACAATGCGCGACCTAGATCTAAATTTCTGATTAAAATCTTTTAATATGATACCAAACAAGATGGGTGCAAGTAAGAGCTCGGTTCTAATTTCATTTTAGCTAAAACCAAGCAACGGAAATGTTGGTGTACATAATGATACAAATACAAATATGTTGACATTAATCATATAGGTAAAATAAAATAAATATATCCCATTACTGGGTGACAATCACCATAGCAGATCTCGGTAACTGATATATTTTTTCCGCGTGAAGTGCGGTTACCAGCCGTCAAATCATGACCCCCAAATATGTTAGTGGAGGGGAAGCCACAAGGGTAGATTTAATTTGATGAAAATTGTTTGACGGCTGTGGGGATCGAACCAGGATTTTCAAGATCCACAGGCCGACTCGATACCACTGAGCTAGCTACCCCATACATTAATCAGATGACTTACCTTAAACAAAATCCTTCCAAAATTATTTTTTTACTACTTTTTTACTTAGAAATTAGAAATTAATTAATTAGAAATAATTATTTTTTTATAATTTAATTCTATATTTTAACTGTTGACAGCTAATGTCAAAGGATATCTATTTTGTTCGTAACCAAGGAGAATGATATACAACGTTGTCATATCTAAATTTCTGTTGCACGGTTTTAGCTAAAACCAAGTTTGAACCAAGGTCTTACTACCAGCCGATGTGTTTCTAATGACTTGGGAAAAATTATTGGTAGGAAAGTTGTACGGGAAGATTCTTATTCATAAGTTATATTCAAGTTGAGCGATATGCAAGGTGATTTTTTTCCTAAGAGAGATAAATTGTTTTCTCTTCGTATGATTGTTGCTACGTTCAAGAAAGTGTTGTGGCTTTCTCGATTTTAAAATAGCATATGATAGTGTTCATGTAGAAACTTTGAGGAATGAGTACATTATAATTTGTTGGGAACGATTCGTGCGATGTATGAAGACAACGAAACTGGAGTTGCTGATTAGTTTTGCGTGGACGTGTATCAAGGTTATGGGATGACTCTGTGGCTGTCTAATTTGTATATATATTTGTTGTAAAGAGCAATTGAGGAGAATGATTCTAAATATAAATGAAAATATATAATCTTCTCTTACATTTTCACTGCAACCATCTGGTTGGGTATTCAGAGGATGCTTACTATTATTATGACATTAGTGTCTGAGCTCTACAACAAAGAATCCGGAACCGTAATACTCATGTGTCAACATCAGTGCACTAATTATCAATACTTTCAAACGAAAAATGTATTCAAATCAAACTATTATAATTCTGCGTTTCGATAGATTGTTTGCTCCCTTCAGTTTTTAACTGAAACTAAAATCACTGGTTATAGAAGTCGACTTTTAAACATTCGTGTGAGGTTTTGTTTGGGCATATAAATTAATAACTAATATTCCTAGGAATAAAACTACATTTATTAAATTAAAAATAAAACCTGCATTGACTTACTAACACCATTATTATATTGGATATTAAAACTAAATAAAAGAATATATTAATTATTTTCTATAACCAGATTTATACATTTTCATATATAAATTAAATTTTTAATCTAATGAATGCAATTATACTAATATAAAATAATATTAATATTCCTATTGAAGGTAAACAATATTATGTACTTATTTAAAACAAATGTATTTTGATATTTTGCTGTATATATCATGAAGTGTCAACTCTATGTGAATAGTTCAAATTACTAAGCTATTTAATCATTCTTGTTCCATAATTGATCTTATATACTATTTTCATTTTAAACTGGAGGGATCAGCATAGAACGATTAAACGTCCCTGTCCCATATAACTACAATGAAATCTATTAGTGCGGCTACCCCAAATCGCTTAACGATGTTCACAACAGTTCAATTTTTAAGGGTCATATTCAGACTAAAATTATTCTTGTTTTTTCCTATAATTGACCATTTAAAAATTACTAATTCGGATGAAGTTATCCAATTAGCAGTTATGTTTCTCAATAAGAAGATTAAATACCCTGTACTGAGTCAGACTGAGTAATGTAGGTAAATGTTTAGATTATGTTTGTATATAATATTTATAATATATTATACTTGTATCGTATGAATAAGGAAATATACTTATTTAAAGATTGTAATTTTTTTGTTTGTACAATACACGTACCGGCGAATGGGGGCTGTACAACCCTGTGCGAACCTTGTGACACCAGTTATAACGGGTCATATTTTGAATTCCTTTGTAAACGTAATTGTGGTGCATTTAATCGTTTTATCCCGATCCCTCCAGTTTAAAATGAAAATAGCATACAAGATTTGAGGTGATCGTATATTTTGTTCAAAAGCAATTCGTCCAAAAAACAATTTGATCCAAAAATTATTTAGTTAAAAAAATATTTCGTATAAAATTTATTTGGTCCAATAACATTTCGTCTGAAATTTATTTGGTCCAATGACATTTCAACTGTCATTTGATCAAAATTTGTTTAAGAAATTATTAGATCAAATGACATTTCGTCAAAAATGTAATTGTTATAAAATAATAATATAATAAATCAATCAAAAAGACGATTAATACATTCAATTATTTAGAAACAAAAATAACAAATATAAAATATTATTTTAATATCTTAAAAAATATAATCCGAATTAGGTTTAGTAAGTTTCTTCTTCTACGTTATCCTCAGTGTTTAGTCTGATCTAATAGCTCTCAAATACTGTAAAATAATGTTATTCAACTTATATTTATCATAATTATCAACAATTGCATCAATTTGATGTAGGTTGATAACCTTTTTTAATAGGATATTTAACTTTTGTTTGACCTGTAGCTAGTTGTATAATCAAAATTTCATTAATATCGTTGGTTTTTTTTAATATGTTCTAAAAAATTTCAAATCGAAACATGATGTATATTATTTGTTCTGTGCGAACAGTTACGAACATGGTTATATACATTGCATTTATGTATATTAAAACGTGGCGGAATGATCGCCTTTCTCTAACTATTCCATATATTCATATATGCGGCTCCAACATAATTTGTGTTAGCGTAACTTTTTCACGTAAGGTCTTTATTTCTTAATTGACTGTTTTGTACTTCAATCTAGCGTTTAGGTAGATTACGAGTGCCGTTGGATAAGAATTTCATTCAAAGAGATAATTAACTATGCATTTCATTCCAGTTTGTGGTGAGATTTTTTAGTGATAGGTTGTATACTTGAGAACGAATTGGTGAGTTGAGTCAAGTGGTGTTACCACACGTGGTATATGTGTATGTGATCCTTTCCTTGTGTATGCTGCGGTCACTCCAGGGAAGTCCCCTGCGGGGTTGACGGGGAATGACAGCCAAGTATGCAGCCAACGAAGCACAACCTGCTAGCCCTCGTGCCAACGGAGTCCTGGCCCGCCATCTTTAGTGTTAACTCAGGAGGTGCCCAACGTTTCGCTAACACCCCGCGATTGCGGGTGGAGTGTGGGTTTGTATACACGTATTTATTAAGCAGAAGACAGACGTCATCAAAATTTGTAACTAGAATAATGACGTCAAAAAGCGGTTGCGTTTATAGGGTATACTAAAAAAAATTAAAAAGTAATGTGTGTTGCATAAATGTATAATAAATTTTAAAACACTTTAAAATTAGAAATGATAATTGTAATTGATATTTAAAATTTGTAGTAGGATTTTAAATAATAAGAACATAAACTTATATTTATTGCATAAAATTATTTATTGAAAATACAAAAAAAACGTAATCACGTGAAAATAAAATTTCATTATCGTTGTCACGAGTCACTGCTATCTTCGTCGCTTTCTTCTTCGGAGCTGTCGTCCTCGGCGTTTGTTGAAATTATCAGCGGTACAATGTCCTCCTGATCGAGGAATACCTCTCGATCGTACCACTTTTTAATTTTTGGACAGTTTGGTCCACTGTATTTTTCCACACTGTTGGAGTTACGGTGTTCAGCGCTTCTGCCCACATAGCCAAAGTTTGACTGTCACCGTAACCATCGCGGCCTATGTGTTTATTGTAATAAGTTTTGGATATGCCCCAGATATTTTCAATAGCATTGAAAATGCAGTGGTACGGCGGCAAACGTAGAACCCGGTGACCACATTCCAGAGCATATTCATCAATTATATGCTTCTCTTCAATTTTATGTCTACAATACAAATAAGAAATGTTACATTATTTTTCTGTTCAACATTTGTTAAGAGAAATATAAATTCAACTTACTCTGCTGCTAGATCAAGTAGTTCCCTTTTAAACATACATTGACTAGACTCAATGTTATGTTCTGTAAGCCAATTTTTTTCTTCTATCTTACTGTGATAGGACGCATTGTCCATAATTATAATGGATGGTCCCTCCAAATTAGGAATGAGTTGTTCCTTGAACCATTTTATAAAATTGTCATGGTTCATTTTCCCATGGCAATCATCAGCCTTTGTCTTAGAAGTAAATTTATTTTCATTTTTTTATTATAAAACGTCATTATTACCTAATAAACTTACAGTTTGCGTACATCTCGTAAATCACGTTTCTTATTGCAGTTTCAATAAATGAATTAACTTCAGTCACTGGTCTTGCTCTCTTCTTGGGTTTCTTCGGCGACAATAGCTGTTCGCCTCTTGCAATTTTTCCAGATATTTTATGGACAACTGATTTTGATATTTGTAGGCTATCTGCTGCTCTCTATAAATACATAATTGATTTAAATTTAGATAACAACAAGTAAAAGTTATAAATACCTCTCGAACTGCTTTTAACGGTAGCAATGGCCCTCCTTTTCCAATTCTTTTTCAAAATATGTTATCACATTTGCACATAGCAATTGCGACTGTTTTTATAAAGCTTTAGGCATTATTTATCGAACACACACAAATCACAACCAAACGTCAACGCGAAACAAAATGGAGTGAGAGCTGAATACATATGTAAACGTGTTCAAAGCCAGTAGGTACCAACGCTTGGTAAAGAAATAAACTTCAATCATTGAAATTAATTAAGATTTCTTTAGAAACAATGGCTGGTAGCACAAGCTCTGTTTTTGCCTGTTTTAAGAGCAGTGTTTTTGGGTGTTTTAGCTATCTCTAACATGTTAAAACCGTGCTCTTAGAACACCCAAAAACAAAGCTTGTGCTACCAGCCATTATGTTTAATTATGTTTTAATTTTTAATAATTGTAAATATCATTAATGTGTACTTTTGTTATTATAATTTTTTATTTCACTTAACTACAAATATGTATATTATTCTATCAGTCAATGCAAGTAAGTTTTCGTTTTGTAAAGTTTTATCCACGACCTATGACGTGCCTCTTCTGCCTAAAAAATTTTTCTATACTTGGTTTTCAATCCACACTCCCGGTGCCCAGGTTAGGCAATCCGGTGGGTGGGTGTTGAGCATTGTTTCTGGTCACTCTGGTTGGCGCTGTCCTTGTGACGACCCTCAAAGTGATGTGTTGTTGTATGTGTATTTCGAGCGATCACCTGTTGAGTGATTGTGGTGTGTGTGTGGTGGCTGTTGATTCCTCACTGAGTAACTTCTAATATAATTTCTCTTTTCAGCTGGCTAACCGCGCACCAGGGTCCCGCTGAGGCAGCATCCGATCCGTCATCTTTACTTTTACTAATTTTTCATTCATTAATTCATTCTTATTCATATTTTAATATTTGCAAGTATGCAAGTTGTAAAACATCTAATATACGTATGATCAAAAACATTTTCAATGTCATCTTCGGGAACGAAAGGAAGTGCGAGAAATTGTCTGACGGAATCTCTAATATCTTGATTTTCATAGAAATGAAACAGGCAGCCTTCAGGATATACTTTTTGAATAGAATTCATAGCGGCTAACTCAAAATCAATTAAGAAGGTTTTCGGTTTAAATTTGATATTATTCTCTTTAGCATGATTTTTTAATTGAATAATCTTTGTTTCATATGTTTCTAAAATTTTCCTACCACAAAGATTAAGATGAACTGTATATAATTGATGAAATTACTTAGTAACTGTATTAAATGTTTCATTACAAAATATAGTATCGAATATTAAAATTCTATTAGGATTTTGCATACTTGAATCATATTGAAGGTATACCTCATTAGCAAGTGCTTGATCATATGAAGACTTGTAATGAAAACCGGGCTAAGTGCCAAAACAATAATTCTGAGATAAATGGTTTTTTTTACACCTGACATGTGTTTTTGTACCAAAAGGCATGCAAAAATTTTTAACAATAATTTTCAATATGCTATTTTTGCTACATGGGGGCATTATTGTGTTCATAGTTCACAAAGTGTTAAAAAATAAATAAAAAGTTCAAGTTTTCAAAGACGTGTTAAGTTCCAGGGCACGTTCATGAAAAATGAGCAATGTTCTAAACTAGTTTTAAAGATGCTAAGTGCCATAGTCTAGGATAATTTTATTGACAGTGTTTACAATTTTTTTTTATGGAAATATTACGTTTTAGCGACATACTATAACGCAAATAACATAATTTTACAAGAAAATAAAAAATGCTTAGGCCAGTAGGTTTTGGTAGAATTCATTATTCTCTGGCTTCAAAAATTGAATTATTGCTTCAATATCATTTTTCTTTTCTGCGCTTATACGATTCACACAGTCGAGTTCTGATAAATGCATGTTCTTAATTCTTTCAACATTCATGTTTTTCTTTAAAATGTTCACGGATTTCCAAGGCTCCATTTCATTCAAAGTTTGTCTAACATTAACTACTCCAGGCTTCTCCGCTGAAATCTGCACCCACGTAGCTTTTGAGATCTGAAGCTTTGTTGTATCCTCAGCAGCAGCTTTAAAATCGACGAAATCTTCAGGTTGCATCATGATGACAGTAAATGGATTGTTTGGAGTCGCAGATGTAATTAGACGGACTAAATCTAAGGGCACCTCGCTAGATAGTTCAGTGACGTTGTCCATAATATAGAAACAGTAGTATCTTTCAAAGACAGTAACACACGCGTAAATGCAGAAAAAACGTCTGCTTATTAAGACACTTATTAGTGAGGTTATGAGTACGGAACGTTTGAGGCTTTTGGCACTTAGCACGGTTTTCATTTATCGAATCTGAGAACATAACACCATGCACCATCTTTCAGAATTTTTTTGAACTGTTTCTAACAATCCAGGCACTTAGCCCTCTTTATAGGTTGTTAGGCTTGGCACATAACACACGTTTCAGATTTAAAGTAAAATTTTAATATTTTGGCACTTAACCCGGTTTTCATTACAAGTCAAAATATTAATATCGGAGAGAAATTTTGGTAATGGTAGACATTTTTTTATATTGATGCCTGTTTCCAGTTCTGAAAATATTAACTCGTTCTGGTAATTTAATTAAAATTTCTTCACTTTCAATATTTGAAACTACCTAACGAAATATAAGTAATATAACAGACGAGGCTTCATTCTGCTCGCTGAAAAATACTTTGAATAACTTTTCTAGCTTGGCAATCCGTATTTTCACTTTCATGTGTATGGTGTTCTACTTTGAAAACCGTAATTCCAAAATTAGTATCAAAATTTCTAATACATCGTGCATTACAAATTGCCATTTTCTCACAATGCCAGTATTTTCTTGAACATGAATTGTCAACGAATGAAAATGGTAAATATAACCATTATGTTCGAATAAATATTTTCCTTATGATGATAGACTTAATTTTCTCATTAATTTTTCAACAGAAAAAGTAGTAATTTTTAAAAAATTCGGGAACTGTCAATAAATAATTGCTTACTTATATTTATTTTCAGGTAACCAAGTAACATTAACAACCAAATAAAGTATTATTGAAAATAAAAACGAATCATTACTTTAGACAAAATATCAATGACTTAAAAAAAATATTGAAGAAAATAAAATTTAAGCAATATATTTCGGCCCAATTGTTTAGGATAAAATAATATTCAACAAAATGACCACTGGACGAAGTAACAATAAACTAAGTAACTTTTAAACAAAATGTCAGAAGATAAATTGTCTGACAAAATGTTTTTGGACAAAATAACTTCAGAACAAAATGTCTACTGAATGTGTTAGACAAAGTATCTAGTAATGGATTTTAATCTATAGAATCTAGAAAAGGATAGCTTAGCTGTAGAAAAATTTGTTGAATTTTCCACAGCATTTGTTTATAAACCAAAGTCTTTTGTAAAAATACAGCTTCGTCCTAAAAATGGTTTAGTTTAATATGTTTTCATTCAATATCAATTTGTCGTTATCAAAACTTAAAGAATTTTTTTTTAGTAGACTTTTAAACTGTTTTTAAATGTGAGTAATTTTCATTAATAGTTAATGTTTGAATTTTGGGTCGCAGCCTCCAAGTTTTTTTCGTGTTGGGGCTCGAGCCCCGAAGTCCTCACGTTATTGGCGCCTCTGTACTGGTTCAACCACACTTATGTATGTACTATTCTAGTATGTGTACGGCGAACTTACTTATGAAACTAATAACATTCTGCTGCGGTCTCCTATTATTTGGTATTGTGGAAACATTCCAGTTTCTAGTTTATAACAATGTGTCTTCGCTTGCACTTGTAAATTTTATGACATTTAATTATGAATACACAAACTTATCTCCAATTTGTCATTCGAATACTACACATTTTGCAAGGATTATTGCTCATTTTAAATTCTAATTAAATTATTCATACATACGGAACATATGATTTATATTATTATTTAAAGATATACATATACACATGCGAATTTAAGTCGAATTCAAGCTTCGAGTTAATAGTAAATAACTGAAGTATGAACAATATTCGATCAAAGCGTCAATTTTATACTATTTTTATTACATTATGAAACGATTTAAATATTAAATGTATACAGGTAGGGTTGAATTTAATATAACAAGTATATTTATTTCTCGTCGATATGGTTTTATTATAATATTTATTTATGTAATACGAGTTACAACCACTATTTTTTTTCTAATTTCGAGTTTTATCTAATTATTCTAATTTTACTTACTACATTTCCAATGTTTCAGTGGTATTGAGTCGGCCTGTGAATCTTGAGAACCCTGGTCGATCCCCACAGCCGACAAACAATTTTCTGCAAATTAAATCTACCCCTGTGACTCCTCCTCCACTAACATCTTTGGGAGCCGTGATTTGACCGCTGGTCAGTACTGGGTAAAAGGCGTGATGATATATTTATTTTTTATTGTTTTATGGCAAAAATAATAAAATTATTTGGTAACAAATATTTTAAATATGAACGAAGAATAAATTGAGTATAGCATCCACTAATTGTTGTATTACAGTTGATGGTCGGAATTCGAACCAAAGAATGTTAGATAAAATTACGCAATTTTTAAATTCGATATGTTTTAATGATCTTTTCTACTTATTTCCTATTTTAATTGGATTTCCGTTCTTCTCTCGGCGTTATGATATCTACTGTTTTTTTTTTCTTGACAGCTATATCAACATAAGAATGTTTTTATTCCCTGCAAATTTTGGGACATGTAAATCAAAATTTTGCTTCATTATCTGAATTTTCGGCAACTATATCAAAAAAGTTTCATATTAGTTTTTAGTGTGTCTTTGTCAGTGACCTCAAATACCATGTTTTCAAGGAAAACTGTTAGCAGCTTCATGTAATGTGTCACTTCCGGTTAGTTTATTTTAACCAAGGAAGTACAAGGAACTAAAAATTATATATATTTTTTGGTTTTACTTCCTTGTACGAAGTAAAGGAAGTATTGTAATTTAATTATTCTGATTTTAGAAATAAATGCTGCAAATAAAAGTTTTAGAGAATTAAATTCTGCGTCTAGCACATTAAGAATTATTAAATTAGCCTTTTGTATAAGCGAGATATATGTAAATTAAAAAATTATATATTTTTGTTGTTTTTAACTTCCTTGTACGAAGTAAAGGAAGTATTGTAATCGCGAAAATTTTCGGTACTCAGATTTCAACGGAAATAGGTATTTTGGCTAATTTCGTCGTGCCGTCTGTACGTACGTATGTATCTCGCATAACTCGAAAACGGTAAGTCGTAGAAAATTGAAACTTTATATTTAGGACTGTTATAACATCTAGTTGTGCACCTCCCTTTTTGGTCATTATACAACTACAGGAAGTAGTACTTTACTTGAAGCCTACAACAGATTTTCATGAAAAACTATTTTCAAATATAATTTAAAACTGTCCAAATTTGGTATATAAGACTAATATAACAATGGAAATAACATAATAGATTTTGGTTAAAATAGACTAACCGGAAGTGGCACATTACATGAAGCTGCTAACAGTTTTCCTTGAAAAAAATGGTATTATTTTAATTTTAGAAATGAATGCTGCAAATAAAAGTTTTAGAGAATGAAATTCTGCGTCCAGCACATTAAGGATTTTTAAATTAGCTTTTTGCATAAACGAGATATCTAAATTTAAATATTATATATTTTTTTATTTAAAAAAAAAATTAAGTTTGCTATGGATTAGAACAAACAATAAAAGATTTAATGTCAAATATGTGCAATTAAAAAAAGGAAGTCATGTGGTGTCCACATCAGCAGATTTTTTAATTAAGTTTGCTATGGATTGGAACAAAAAATAAGAAAAAAATTAAAAATTTAATGTCAAATATGTGTAATTAAAAAAATATCTATAGTTTAATACGCGTACAAGGAAGTTATGTGGTGTCCACATCAGATTTTTTATATTATGTTCTTGTTCTAAAATATTATCTTTTTCACTGTCATCTCCGTTAACGTCAACACTGTCTTTTATTCCCATTTCTTGGCATTTGAGAATTTTCTTCGTAATTTTGGTTTGTAATATTTTTACTACTATCATCACTTTTTGTAACTACATCATTGTCTTCTGAAAAATAACTTGGGTAGTAGGTAACTAATATCATTAGTATCACAGTTGTCAATCAGAGGTAATAAAATGCTTTGTGTCACATTAAGTATTTCAAAGGTGTTTTGCGCAATATAATTAACTTCTGTACAAAATTTAAATATTTTTAATCTAAATTATAGCCATTCTGCGGTAAACTCGTAACATAAATATTATTAATATTTTCTACTGAGTCATTTTCATCCATAAATAACATTTCTGCATCATTAATTATATTACTGATATCTTTCGGACTTAATGCTTCATTTGTAAGTAAATTATTGTCAAGATCAACATCACTGATAGTATTAATATGAAGTGGAACATCATTGATATTAATATTGTCATTATTATCTGCATTGTATTCCAAAATGGGTAATTCTAAAAATTTTAACTACGTTCTTATACTAATATATGGCGACTACGTTTTTAAATAATTAGTTAATTTCGAAAAACATATTAGTTATAGACTACTATCTTTTTACTCTTGATATTTAGGCGAATCACAAGGTGATGTATACATTTTATTACATTTTAGAATTTTTAAACATATTTCTACATTGTGTGTACATTGATATAGGCCCTGTGATGAATTAAAGAAGGTTGAATTGTTAAAATGCGTCATAAATCGCTTAACCAATTTTAGAGTAACTAAGAAAGCGAGATAATTTGTTTAATATAAAAAATTCCATGTCACCTCTGGGTAATTGTTTAAAAAATGTAAATAAATTTACTTTGCAACACGAAATCGACATATTTTTCTGTAGTAAATCACATATTGTAAATTATTATTTTCTGAAATCGTCAAGAAAATGCATACTTTCCTGACGCATTTTAGTATGGAAAGTAAGTGTTTACCAAAACATTTGCAAAACAGTCAGGTAAAGTACTTTCCTGACTAGTCAGGTAAAGTACTTTCCTGACTAGTCAGGAAAGTACTTTACCTGACTCAAATAAATAAACAAAATAACTAAAAAATTTAATAAGATTTTTATTTATTTTTATCAATAATATTAATACTAAATATACAATTGCTTAAATTACTAAAATTTATGCATGACACTGGCGAATTTGAAGCTAAATTTATTGTTGCAATCGATAAATTACTTGGAGATTCAGTAAATAAAATAAGCAAGTAGCACATTTGCTGACAAATTATTTTGCTTTTTCCAATCCATGATAATTTCATACTTTTTATCATATCGGTCTTTGGACTTGCTCGGTAATAAATTTTCAACAGCCGCAGTTGCTTGATCATAACAGGCTTTAGATGTCTTAAAATTCTCGCTCTACGAGTTCGGATTTCAAACTGACATCTGCGGCTGTAAAAATACTCGTAACATTCCTAGGTATGTTAATAGCTAAAATACAGTTAAAATTATTAATTATCGAAAATTTTGATTGAGTAAGTGACTTAGTGGTATCAAGTTAGTCTATAGATTTGAGAACCTGGGTTTTATTCCTACAGCCGAAAAACAATTTTCATTACATTAAAACTATTCCTTCACGCGAAGAAATATGTAACTTACCGAAATCTACTACTGCCACACCCAGTAATGGATAATAAAGTGATGATATATTTATTTATTTTTTATCTAAAATGAATTTTAAAAGCATTTTTTTTAGTCGCGTGGCAGCACTAGTTTACATTTTGTATCTACACAGCGTGTTGTCAGTAACAGTAAATTGCTTCATTCTGCTTAGTATCTACCATTACGATTGAAATGACAAATTTCATTGGTTGAGCATGACGTTATACAAAAATATCTTCTATAGTCCATCCGATGCATGTATTTGTCTCCAGGTTCGATGAGAGATCATAATGTGGTTGTACAAGACGTATTTATTCTTGATTAGAATTTGTTGCTCAAATCATCAATGTTTAAATGTCTATAAAAAAATTTAAAAATATGAAATACTGAAATTTGTTCAGAACTGTCATTTTCACAAGTTCTTAATACTATATAAGCATGTTTTTATTTCCAATCAGACTCTAAACCAAATACATCTTCTTTCTGTTTTCATATAAAATTACGTTTAAGGTTTGTGTATAGCGGTCGTGCGAACTGCTAGGATACAACTATTTTAAGTATTTTAATTTCTATTATATAGAGTAAATACTGTTTAAATTATGAAGAAACTTGAATAATTGGAATATCAGTCTAATATATTTTAAAATTGTTACAATTCCAACGTTTCGGTGATAACCATCGCCTTCTTCAGGGATATGTAACGTGTTTTTGTTAATTATTAGACGTTACATATCCCTGAAGAAGGCGATGGTTATCACCGAAACGTTGGAATTGTAACAATTTTAAAATATATTAGACTGATATTCCAATTATCAAAGTTTCTTCTATTATATAGTTTTATATAAGTATGTTAATATCTGAGGTTATTACTTGGAAAGAACGGAAAATAGAAACTTTGTCGCTGATTTATATTACTCTAATTAGTTTTTTAAACGATTTCTCGATTTTCTTACCATCAAATGATACTATAAGTCTACAACATTTTAGACAAGGAAAACATTTGCACCACAGCCAGTCTAGAGTCCAGGTCCGTCTTCTTGAGAGGCAAGAGCTCAGTTCTCCGTGGTGCGTAGTGGGCCTACGTCGTAAACCTGCTCGTAAAGCCTCGCAACAACCTCTATAAACGGAAAATCTTAACTGCAGATAAGAGTAACACTGCCTTATTGCAATGTGAGCTTTTCTCGGACCATAGACCTTGCAGATCTGGATTGTTGTTTGAACTAATTTTTAAATTTCTTATTTTATAATTCGATTTTTTGGCTCGTTGACTCTGATTATCTGTATTATCGGCAAAAATTAAAATTATATACAAATCTTGGACAAAGTCGCGAGATGACGCATACGACTCACGTTTAAATGTATGTATGTCGTTCACTCGATTGTCGCTCTGTCCCTCAAACTCTTCAAACAGTTTTAAGTCGGTGTCAACCAATTTTTATTTTTACAAGTCAAGTTCGACCTGTAGATGATCGAGACATATTTAAAATATATTGCCAACTTTTAGACAAAAAAAAATTTAATGATTTTTATTTATTTTATTTATTTTATTTATTTATTTATTTATTTATTTATTTATTTAAAGAGAACCAACAGTCGTACAAAATACAGACCAATAATAGGTCCACACTAATTAATACTAACAATATGCCAAATAATACATTAAAACAATACATATTCCAGTAGGTGAATTATGGTTTATAACAATTTAGATTTTTAGGTTATATAGGCAAATATTTAAAAGTATTTTTATTGGTCATGAAACTCGCCCTTTTTAACCAAAAATAATTTATAAAGTGATGTAAGAAAGTAGTGAAAAATGGAAATAGATACTACAATTTCGTTAGTATAATTTTACATTTTTCACTATTATTATTTGTTAATCTCCTTCATAATTTAATTTTTTTAACATATTATTGAAATTTTAACATTTATCAAAATAATTTGCAATTTTTATATTTGTAAAATTAATCTAATATCAATGTGCATAGAAATTAAGTGAACAACTTTTAAGTGAAAGCATATTTTTTTTACATATTTGATTAATATATCCGGCTTCGCCGTCGTGCATTGAACTTCAAATTCGTTACTACTTGTACAAATAATTATGAAATAATAAAAAAAAAATATATTTATTTTCAAATTTTTCAAAGACGGAAAATATTTGGAGAACGAATTATTCGACAATATGAAATAGATCTCTGGTTCATGAATATATTGAATAATTATATTATATTACAGGATAAAAATAAAATCCCAAAATTAAGTACTACACTGTATATCGACAATGTTATGATAAAAATTAAGTGTATACATTAATTGATGTACTGATTAAAACGCAATAATAATTTTTCCGAAATTCGTAAAAAAAAATGCACATTATATGAAGCAAATATTTTTCTTGTCACTGGACTAATAGGTTACAGTAATGAATAAAAATTAATAAATACTAAAATGTATTTAATTTAATTAAAAATATGTAACAGTTCTTTCAATGTTTAATGTTTAATGTTTACTGTGGCAATTATTTTTGCGAATTTCGGAAAAATTCTTTTTGCATTGTATTTAGTATAAAAATACCTGTATAATTCGATCAATTGTAAATTTTGGTTATGCTTACATAATCCAAGAAATAAATTAAAATTAGTAGCGATGTATTTGCAGTATTTAATTTTCTCCATCCATTTCCCCAAATTCTGTGGAGTAAACAAAAATCTCGTCAATCCTCACCCCCTAAAAGCGAAGCAATCCCACTCATTCTCACCCTTGTGACATAATCTCACCAATCTACATAACCTGTTTTTGCTTCGCGATACTTTTGTAAGAACACGGAGTTTTTCTCTTTTCTGGAGTCTACCGGAATACAGAGTCCGGTTCCGGTTGTACCGGAGTGTGACCGGAAGTTTATGGCACGACAACTTCACGAACTTGAGATTTTTATGATTTTCTGTACCCGGAAATGAAAGACGCGCTGACAATGTTAGTTTTACAATGCAGCTGAATGGAATGATTCTTTAAATAAATTGGGTTTTTTGAAGATGTATCAACTGGGATGGTTCTTATATCGTAAAAATAAAATGATACAAATTTTGAATTTTACAATTGTTAGAAATTTGTTAAAGAAGATGTTATATTCCATATGGTTTAAGATTGCAGCGTAGCATGGTGCAGGGACAATATATCACGGTTTATGGTTGGTACAAACGCGAGAGAGGTTTAAATTAACCCAGTACTTAAGTTTATTATTTTTTATTAATCAATATGACGTTTTGTTAAGATTATTATAAAATTATTGTCATAATAATAATAATAAATGTTGCTGTGTAAACCGGTCTCATCAAGCTCCCCGCCAACACTGTAAACTTAAATCAAATAGAGTATAGTTTGTGGGTATTCAAATTTATCTACAGTACATTCTCAAAAATTATTTACCTAATCTAAATATAAATTTAGTTTATTAATAAGTAAAATTATAAATGTGTATTTAAACATTAATCTGAATTATATTATTAAAAAAAAAAATAGTGAAAGGGGTAAAATGGTAGATTAGGGATTGGATAATTTTGTTTTAAGAAGAGAAATTGATTAGACTTAATTTGACTAAGAGTAAAGTACCGAAAATGTAAGTATCGTAAATACCTAAGTTGTGTAGTGTAAATATGAATTGAAAGTATTATTACAAAGCAGTTTAGTTAGTGTTACGTAGTTAGACACAAATAGAGCCCAGTTCAGAAACAAAACTAAAATAGGTGCATCGTACGAGTAATTTAACATTAACCATTCTAAATTATTTTTTCTACCACCAACACATCAAGTATATAATTACTTTCTCGGTATCATGGATGAAATTAGTCAAAATTTGATATTATTTCTATGGTAACAATAAATGAATCATCGCTAATAATAAAAAAATTGTCATTATAGTTATAGTAATAATACATTAAACATCACACTTGACAGATAAATTTCAAAATATTTAAGACATTACAATTTATTTTTCGCTGTTGGTAGAAATAAAATTATATGTAGCACGGGCGTTAAATCAATTTAAACGGCTTAGGTGAGGTGTTTTTAATTTAATTAATATTTGATGTAATAATAATAGAATATATTTGCATCGAGAAAAACTCATACAAGGGGGTGGTAGCATTTAGCTTATAATATACAATTTGTAATATTTCAGACTTCCGGAGAAACTCTTCCCTTGGGGCGCTCATCATAGGGCAGTTGAATTGTAGGTGGTGCAGGTCATCTTGTTCAAAAGTATTGCAGAGACTACATATTTCTGCTTGATGGAATCTGTACAAAGTGCCATTATGATATATAAGTAGATTTTTTTCATTAGCGGTACATAGTTGACCTATTATACGAGCTACTTTGTAGGGGATATGTAGGCTAAGAAAGGATGATGTATAACTGAAAAGTTTAAAATATTTGATGTATGCCAATAGTTATTTGTACAATTAGTAATGGAAGCAAACCTTTCTTCATGAATTTCAAGTTTTATACATAACGGCGAAGGTGAAGTATATCAATCAAATGAATGAAAAAAATATTATTTTATTACCTGTTGTGCACTGAATTTTTTTACACATTGATATTAGTTTTACTTTACGGACATAATTTCCCTTGACCTATTTTTAATCAATCATAATGCAAAACATTTGAAAATCCATTCAATAAGCATGGTATATACTGACTATTTAACTCATGGATTAATAAATCAATAAAACTTCAAGATTTTACAAAGATACCATATTTTATTTCGACAAACAACCGTCATAAAATTTTATCGCATTGGTGTTTATATTTTTGTAGCTAAGTAATTTTTTAAGTGGATTTTTTAATTTTCTTAGCAACATACTATGAAATATACTTATGTGACTAGTTATAATAAACTTTATTTCTGAGACGCGTGCAGATTATTAAACTCAAATAATATTTTTAGGATTTTTACATTTTGTTTTTGTGATAATTTTGTATCGAATGTAACGGACAAGTCTGTACTCTCCGATTTGCGTTACCTCACGTGTCCGCAATTGAAAAGTTTGTAAAAAGTTCCATAAACAGGTGAGGAGAGATAAAAAGGCGGCGCGTCTGGAAAACGGGGTCCAGTTCATTGGAAGCTACCGTACAGTGTAGTTGAAAATAAATTGATCATCGTAAATAAATATCGCTCTGCTGGTTTAAATAAATAATAGTGTATTGTTTAACGTTATGATAAGTGTTGGTGTGCAAGATTTTTTATCAGTTATTCTAGTTATAAACTGTTTTTATTATTACAATTATTATTATTTGTTGTTATTAAGATTTTTAGTTTAAATAAAAAGTGTTACAATTTTAATTTACTGGCTATGCCCCTTTACTCTTTACATTATGTGGGATCAAGTCACTTTTGGCCCCATATTATAACGAATAACCTAACAATAATCCATCACCTCAAAATTTCAAACCTTTTCAAAAAAACATCTTTGCATGTGTTACTCGCTGACTTAACTTTTTAAAACTTTCAGTAATTGTTCACAGTACACACTACTTCTATTTATACTAAATTATCACATCCAAATAACATAAAATGTGTATAACGTACCCTCGAAATTAATGTGCAAACTGAGACAAATGGCATTAAACTGCTCTTGATGTACAATCTAGGTTGCTAACACAAATTATACGAGAGTTTAACCAGTGTAGCAATATCACAAAATTAAAATTCAACGTTGCCATCATTGAAAGAGAAGAGATAATGTAAATAAAACATTAATTAGATTTAAATAAAAAACTTATTGTATGGAGCAAATACAAATTTGTGCTTGAGTCTAATAATCTGCACACGTCTGTATTTAGATTTACTTGAATTATTTTTGCTGTCGTGATCCAAATTGTTTTCATATATGTTTCTATATAATCCTCACCGTTTTCTCTTTATATTAAACCCTTAGTTTTGCATAATAACAGCAATCCGATCTTCTGTTGTATCACTTAATAACTTATGATTTCTTTGAAGAATTCATATAGATATAGATGATCGTGTTGTATCTGAATTGCGAGATCTTACTTCTGCGATATATTTTTGTATATTCATTTTTAAATAATTTATCCCTCTGAACAATACTTATGTTTTTTTACTTTAACAGTTAAACAACGAAAACAATATATTGCTGTATGTATGTGCTGTCATGTCAGAAGTAGTCCAGAACTAAACCGCTGTCACTGTCAATTTACTTATGCGTGAAATAGTCAGCCGAATATAATTTGGGATTAAATTTTATCTTAGCAAAATATTCAAATTGTTTTATACGAACTTGTTGTCAATTTATTTCGTGATATTGATCAAAAATTCTTCGCCTTCGGATAATGAATTTTAAGAAGCTCTCGTAACAATATATGATAAAATCCCGTTACTAGAATGAAATATTGCTACGAGTATAAAATCCCGTCCCCAAATAAATTATGTTTATTTATATACAATCTTGTTATTTGTTATTATATTTTGTCAATTTGACATTCTTTTATTAATTATCTTACCAAATAGCATACAATATATCAGAATTTCTCTAAATAAACTTTTGTTTATAAGCACTTTATTTTTGCTGGGAGCAAAATCACTCGAGCAAACTGATATTAGAGTAAATCCTTCGTCCTTTGGTCCCGGGATTTTACCATGCAGTTTGCTTTTGTACTTGTTACTAAGAAAAATAAATTATCGATTCAATTTTCAGGTATAGTGCTGTTACATGTAATACAAATTACAAATTATTATGACAAAACTTAAAGATCGATGGCGTTTAAATGATCTCCAAGGAAATAAATAAATAAAAATAGTGAACAAAAGTAAAATAAAACCAATGAGAATGTAGTATTTATTATTTTTCACTATTATAACTTTTTTTAATGAATTTCAAAATAGAAGAAAATATGTCACTTTTCGTTAGAAAAAAGCGGTTTTCATACTAAATATGCATAATAGTATGTTATACGAATGTGACAACGAGTAAAATATCCTGTTTTTTTTACTTTTCGTTAATTATTTTTTCAAAATTTTACAATTTCCAATTGCAAAAAGGATCGAACTACAATTTGCGGATTTAAGTGATATGTGGTAACGATGTCTAATAAATTTTGTTGTTTTTCAACTGCGTATTCAGAAGAATATATTTGAAATTTGTAAGGCACAAAATTTTTTCCCACTTTTCTGTATACGTCATATGTGTCTAGTAATTTAGTAATTTTCATGCCAATTATGTAGTTATAATATATAATATGAAAATAAAGATGTTGATATTGTAACGTTTGTGGGTTTCTACACTTTTTATTTAAACCAAAAATAAAATAATAACAATTGTAATAATGAAAATAAAAGTTTACACTCTGTTTATAACTAAAATAACTAATACAACATCTTACACACTTATTACACTGATCACACATTAAACAATACACTAATATATATTTTAACTAGCCGAGCGATATTTATTTACGATGATGAATTTATTTTCAACTGCACTGTATGATAGCTACCGATCAACTGTTCCCACTCTCTCGATGCACCGCCTTTTTATCTCTCTTCGCCTGGTACTGGAACATTCCAGAGACCTCTCGATTGGTACAGATTTGTCCGTTACGTTCGTTACAGTTACTGGAACTTTTCTAGAGACTTCTCGATTGCGAACACGTGAGATTACGCAAACTGGTCAGCATAGACCTGTTCGCCACGTTCCTTATAATATTTTGATGATATAAATTGTCAGTGGTATCGAGCCGGCCTGTGGATCTTACGAACCCTGATTCGATCCCACAGCCGACAAACAATTTTCACCAATTTAAATATACCTCTGTGGCTGTCTCTCCATTAACATCTTTGGGGACCGTGATTTGATGGCTGCTAACCGCACTTCACGCGAAGAAATATATCACTTACCGAGGTCTGCTATGGCAGAGTGCTACACCCAGTACTGGGTAAAAGACGTGATAATATATTTATTTATATAAATTCACAGCTTATATAGCTTACCATATTGTAATATTGTTTTACATTGATCTTCTTACTTAGTTTTCTTACTAATTACATTATAAGATAATTATCTGTCGTTAGCAATAATTTAAAATAGATATAAAAGAACATTTTAAAATATGGAGGTTTCCATTTTGAAATGACGTATAACATATGGCTGCATATTAGTACTAATCTTACAAAATAAAAAGTTACAAAAAACAGTTTTAACAATAGCTTTCATTGATAACCTGTTTTTGGTATAATAATGAACCGATAGTGGACGCAAAGTATAAAAACATATTTAAATGTTTGTGTTTTGAAGGTACGTACATAATAATGTAGTATAGATACATGACCTGTTATATTGCATTACGATAGTAAAATACCGTTAAGGAGTAAACGAGCACTTAAAATCCCGAAAATAATCTACTCCATCCCTGTTCTGAACGCAAAGTCCAACCACACCGTGAAAAGTACACAAGAACACAAGAGATAATGATAATGTCCAGTCGTTTATAAGGCGACGCGACGAAAAGAAATGCGAGGTCTTAATCTGTGCGGTCGCGGTGTTCTACACAGTTCCGGTGCGATTTTCTATGGAATTACTCCTGAGTCTGCTCCGCGTACGTCCGGGTCCGGGGTACATTTCGGGAGCGCAGATGCTGCTTTTCAGCACTGCTTCATTTGCCGCGGCAGCACTGGACATTCGTCAACGAGGACCCCTTAAAGGGAACATTTTGGTATATGGAACAATAAGAAAGTTTATTATTTGCATCATAGGATTTTGGATTTTTTTAAGCATTGTGTAGTAAAATGCTATCTTTATAATATAATTTGTTACAATAACCGTTATACTTACGTTCCTATTAAGGCGCGAAATGAATCACACCGCAATATGTCTAAACAGAATCCAAATGCCAAAAAATACACTGTTTACCATTCATTTTTATATTACGAATAGAGCTTAAAGTAGAACAATTTGTATACTTTTTATATTTATATTTTTAAAATAAATTAAAGAAATAGTTCATTACGCCTTTTACTCATTACAAGGTGTGGCATTTTCCCGTAGTAGATTTCGGTAAGTGATATATATATATATATAGGTATATCTTCATGTGAGGTTAGTAGCCATCAAATTACGTCCTCCAAAGATGTTAATGAAAACGGAGCCGCAGGAGTAATTGTTATTTTGATTTTTGTTTAAACGTATATTGACATTATAAAGAAATAAATGTGAATAAAATTTTATGTTCTAAAATGTGTACTACTCTACGTAATAATCCATCCAATTCTTCGTGAGAAATAATTGACCATATGGATGCAAACTGTCATATTAGATTTTAGCAATGTAGTGAATATTTCCTAATGGCAAACATAGGTATTTCATTATTATGGCATCGCCAGAAACTTCTAGTGGGAACTATTTAAAATTTTGAATAATCATTTAATCTCTTTAGAGATTAGGGACAGGGTATCTACCATAAGAAGCCCACCATTACAAACTTCTTTTGGTGGCAGATATAGAAAGACAGTTAAATAAGTAAAGTTTTGCATGACAAATTTAATGGTGTACAAAAAATTCCATATGGAGTTCCATTTTTAAAAGGATTATTTTTGATTATAACTCGCTTATTTAATCTACAATTGTTATGAAGTTTAATCCATTAAATTTGTCGAAAAAAATTGCACTACCTTGCTCATTTAACTGCCTCTCTTCTTATGTCTACAAATTAAAAAATATAGCAATGGTGGGCTGCTAACTTGGTTCATCAAACTGTTGCGGAAATTTAAATATTATATTCGGAACAAAAAGTAATATAAATCATAAAAAAAAAATTCTTTTCTCTTTCTTTATTTGTAGATAAAACTATATATTATCAAGAGGATTGTTCTCTAAAGTAACAGAAATGATACTTTTTAATTTATATGTTCAAAATTTAAAAAATAATAATACATATTCTTCATCGTTGCTCAATAATTTGTGGTGGTTTTGAAAACGGGGATTTAAAATATTCTTGCCTAATTACTTTTACTCACGCTATTCTTTTTATTTCTTGGTTTTTATAAGTAAAGCATTTGATCTCTTCCTCTTTTGTGGTGTCCTATCGCACCTGTATTTCTAAATTTATGCGAACCCGGATTGAATTCAGTCGACAGTCGACAAATTTCACCACATTATAATTACCGCTGTGGCCCCCCTCCAATAACATCTTCACGGCTGATTACCACACTTCACGCCCATAAATATAACTCTTACCGAGATCTACTACGGCGAGTGCCATAACCAGTAATGGATAAGTCATGATTATATATATATATACATTTTTTATTGTAAATTTTATAATAAATTGTTGGACCGGATTTTAAATAAAATAAATAAATATAAATATATCATCACGTCTTTTACCCATTGCTGGGTGTAGCACTCTGCCTAAGCAGATCTCGGTAAGTGATATATTTTTTCGCATGAAGTGCGGTTACCAGCCGTCAAATCACGGCCCCCAAAGATATTAGTGGAGGGGGTGCCACAGGGGTAGATTTAAATTGGTGAAAATTGTTTGTCGGCTGTGGGGATCGAACCAGGGTTCTCAAGATCCACAGGCCGACTCGATACCACTGACCGGATTTTAAACGATCATTATATTTATATCGAAGAAAATAAATCAGAAACTTGTTATAAGTTTAAAATTTTATTGTATTCATCAATTTGTTTACAGTAACTATCAAAATGAAATATTTATTAATAAAGTACACTGTTACTGGTAATTAGTCAACAAAAATTCAAGAAAAATTGTTTAATATTTAACTATAATATTAAAAACAAAAATTTTTTTTATTTAAATTAAATATCTTATCTCCTGATTGGGTAAACTCAAGTGGGGTCGAAACTAATTGAGTTGAGTTAATAAATTTTAGTTGATTAGTAACAGTGTACTTTACTATTTATATTAAAAAAAAAATTCCTACATAAAATATCTACTTTACTTACAAAAATACTCTATGTATTCATTCCAAATATCATATACTAAAAACTAGAACTAAAGAAGAAGGTGATCAAAAAAAGTTTGAGAAAAACTGTATTAGTGTTTTAATTAAAAATCTAACTTATTTTTTTCTTCTCTCTGTACCCTTTTCCTTTTATAACTAATTTTAAATAAATATTTGAAGCACTTCAAAGTTTAAAATCTTGTGTTTAGCTATAATGGTCCACAGTGTGTATCAACGATCTTGTAATTCACTTTAACAATTTTGATGAAACTTGGTATTCTAATGCTGGCCGCAGGAAACGATTTAGCTAGGTCTGATCCTCAGGAAAAATCATTTACTACGTCATTTTGAAAGAAAATTGAGGAGAAAAATGAGTTATATTGGTATGTGAATACTTTCGGCAATGTAATTTAACAAAAATTAACTTGATATCACTACTGAAATGTATTCTACCTGGAACTCGCATACGTTATCTGTCTATAACTGAAAGACTATTGAACAGTAATGGTTAATTCTATCAGGTATCTTTGTCGCACCAAATCTGGCCGAATAAATTTTATACTAATATATAAGCTTTATTGTTTCAGTTTGAGTATTTATTTTGTATCTGACGTACATCTATTTTTAATTTTCCTGTTGAATTTTTGTATTGTAATATATTAAACGTTTAAATCTTATTTGCAAGAATTTTATTTAAAATTTACAGAATGAAATAATGTTTGAATACCACTTGAACTCTTACTAAATACACCGATTGACTCCTGCTGCAGTGATTCAATTGACCTTTATCTTGTAATGTATATGCTAGTTCAGTGAATATCATAAAATGTTTTCGAGAAATGTGAGAAAATTCGAAAGAATATTGGGGGAAAATTATTTCTCTTACTTATTTCTTGGTTTCTTATTTTTCATTTTAAACTTCCCATCTTCTTTCTATATAATAAATTGAAAAGTTATCTATGTATCATACTACGAGTATATCTAAGTCATTTATATTGAAATTATTGTTAAACACTGGATTATAGAATATCAATTTTCTCATAAACCTCTACTGTGTACTTCCATTGTTCTTCGATGATCTGTAAACACTAATACTAACATATATATTCTCTATTCCCCTACTTAATAGATATACGATGTATTACACGTTTAAGCTTCCGAATAGTGTTTTGCTCCCTGTAATAAACTCTAATTGTCTAACGGCTTTAATTAACGAATTAATTACATCACATAACAATTGAACTGTGAACGAGTGCGGATGTTGGTCCTTCTTCGTGTTCTAATTGTAATTACGAGGCCTACTTGATGGCTATGTATTATTTAAGTTGGTCTCGTTAGATTAAATTAATGATTATACGTATTTTAATATAATTTATATTTAAATGGTTCATTAAGAGTAATTATTTGCTTTTTAGTATGAATATTATATAAATGAATAAATATATCATCATGCCTTTTACCCATTACTGGGCCGTAGCGCATTTCGGTAAATGATATAATTTATGCCCTCTAATCACGTCACCTAAAGATGTTAGTGGAAGGGGAGCCACAAGATAATTTTAATGTAGAGAAAATTACTTGTCGGCTGTGGGAACCGAACTCATGTTTCAAATCTATCTCGATGCCATTGACCTACCTATTCATTATTATTATAATTTATAAAATAAATGGTATTCCGACAGTTTTACACCTATACAATGCAGGGCCGGCGAAGTAATATTTGCTGAGGTATGGAGTAACCATTGAAAATGTTGAATGGGAGACAGGATCAACAACTGTTTTGTTCTGCTTTCCATTTTTATTATTTATTTTTGTGCCAAAAGATTGTAAGCCTCTTATTACATACTTGTCTATGCCAAGTTTTAATTTTTTTAATATAGAAATACAATATAAATTATATTTTTTCAGTGATTTTAGTTTATTTGTCGTTGCTCTTTAAACTGGTGGTGAATTCAATTTTTTCCCGAATTTCAAATACGAAAACTTCATAATTCATTGTTTTATATTTGTCGCGAAATATTATTTAAAATTTATACAGAATTAGTTTTTAAAAAAAATTAATGATTAACGTATTTCATTGCATATAATTAACGGGTGCAGAAAAAACGGGCCCAATATTATTGAAAATAGTGTAATATTGAATAAAATACCATAATAATTTTAACTTTTAGAGGTGTGGAATTCCATATGCTGACATTTTCTAGGTATGGACTGGTCCATACACTCCAGACAATGATTACCGGCCCTGACATAATGTGCGCGAAACGCGAAACATAGGAGTTTAAGATTTTAATTTTATTTATTTAACCACTCCATATTTTTATAAAAATTTTCTTGTGGCAAGTTGTTAATTTTTTATAGATGTAGGTAGTGCAATATAGAAATTTAAATTAAAAGAATTCTTTTGTGTTTCTGCTAGGTTTTCATAGAAGATTGGCTTACCTAATAATGTTGGTATTAGTATCATATAATGAAGGATAATTGCTAATATTGCAGTGAATTCCTAGAAGTGTAAAATAAATAAGCACGGTAGCGGCATAATTCTCAATGCTTTGAAAATAGCTTTACAGTCCTGCCAGTATCCGACATCTTCTCATAACTTGTTTTTATTTATTTATTTATTTGTTACTCTGTACAACAGGAATTTTATAGTGTGAAAATCTTCTTTATATGAGACGAGTTGCCCTCTCTAACTGTATACAGATTTTAAGTTAAAAAGTAAAAAAATTCAATGAGGCAATATCAAATGGTTTCTGAAACTTCTTTGTCTGCCTGTACAACCTCATTCAGTCATAGGACAAAGATCTCGCTGTCAAGTGACATCACGGTTCACGTACTCCGGGTAACCGGACATCAGAATCCGGGTTCCGGGCTGGAGACTCTAGGACTGACCCATCCATTATCCATTATGTCATTGAACGCGCGCTGACATTCTAACAAAACCACCAGAACCTGCTGATATTGAAGAACTAATTCTTTGACAGAAACTTTGCCAGCATACTTCAATGCTGTTTTATTTATGCATTTACAAATTTAATGAATTTGTTTGTAACAAGTATAGACATAGATAGCGCCAGTATAGTGCAAAGCTACTTTGGGACAAAGGCTACATTAAAGAGACGCCAATATTCGGCATACAATATTTTACTATTCTAGTCGGGCCGAGAAATCAAACGATGTACGTCATCAGAGTGTTTTCAATAAAAAAAGCTAATTGATTTGTTGAATAACTAATTTAAAATCATACATTTGACTTTATGGGGTAGGTGGCTCAATGGTATCGAGTGGCCTGTGGATCTTGAGAACCCTGGTTCGATTCCCACAGGCGACAAACAATTTTCACCAATTTAAAATCTACCTTTGTGGCTCCCCTTCCACTAACATCTTTGGGGACCGTGATTTGACGGTTGGTAACCGCACTTCATGCGAAAAATACATCACTTACCGAGATCTGCTTAGGCAGAGTGCTACACCCAGTAATGGGTAAAAGGCGTGATGATATATTTATTTATTATTTTATTTATTTGACTTTATTTTAAGAATAAAAGTTGCAACGTAATGTTAATTTTGATTTTCTTTTGAGTAATCAACAACAACGAGAAATACGTTAGTGAATTTTCATTGCACTATTGCACTATTGCACTATTGGGTGGACAAATGTTTTCAACAGGTGGTTTACATTGATCAGCAGTGACAGCTTCATTTAATTGAACATTTGAGATCATGTGTTTTGGCTGATTTTTTATATGTATCAAAACAAAATCTTTTTTTAATTATTATTGTTTGAAAATTAACATCGTTTCTTGATCTACATACATACATATTGTGCAAATGACGTCATAATATTGATGTCATGCTTCATTTGATTTCTCGACCTGACTATACAAAAAATAGTATCGAATTTGAAAATAATGTGTGCTTAGGCAACAAAAAGCTGACTGTGAGAGTTTAACATGGGTAGTCAGTTTTACGGTCGTTATTGCTCAACCTATTATTATAAACTTTAGTATGATAATTTATTTTGGTTAGTTTTCATTCAATCATAATGCAAAACATTGGAAAATTCAACTAATAAGCATAGTTTTATACTGATAAAATCATTAGTAGAATAGAATCCTCCAAGTAGGGTAAAATCCCGTTATCAAATGTTGTCAATTTAATCAAATTAGTTCATCCTTGTTATAATTATTTTATTTATCTCGGCAAATTATCTTACCAAATATCACGTGACATCTCAGATTTTCTCTAGATTAATTTTTATTTTGAAATTTACTGATAATATCTGGCGGTCTTGTGCTATTACTTGTGATAAAAATTTAAAATCAATGTAGTTTGATGACACCTAGCTGCGCAAACCAATGAAGTAGAAAATAATCCTATTCAAATCCATAGCGACGGAATCAGAAGGTTGTCGGTGTCGGTATTTTTACTTTTTAATAAATATCTGAGAATATCAATACGATGATATTTATTATTTTGGAAATATTTCTAAATTTGGTGGTACATCATTCAAAATTCAATTATATACCTACCTACCTACTCTTGCTATGCTTGAGAATAGAAGTTAGATGAAAAACTAGTGTTTAAAAAAATTAATTAATGGCCAATTGTGACAGCATATTACGCTTTTGGAGACCAAGTGAAAATGTAAATGATTTATCATTGAAATCTTAGAAACTATAAGAACAACGAGGTCGGTTAAATGGATAATATTGTACAGTTTTCTGAACTGATTCGGATTCCGCTGAGAAAAATTTTAAATTTCGAACATTTTGATAATTATTGAAAAAAAACTTAAAACCCTAATTGTGTAAAAAAAGGTAAATAACTCCTAAACTATAAAAGATATTATAAATTGTTTCATATAAAAGTTGTTTGCTATATGATAACATTTTCTTTGCAGTATTATATAGTAGCAATTAAGTTTGTAATATCGTAATGCTGGATGTACGTACGGCATAACAACGTGCATGCAAAGATTAAGTGGATACACATTAAGACGATCTTTATCTCATATTTGGAGAAACTTTGTATAATGTAGAGATATTTTGGTTAGTAGCGCCAGCCCCGAAAACGGTCAGAAATTATGAACATGAATGCTACCCTGTTAAACGTTACAAACTGCGTGTATTGTGCTTTACATCTATTATTTAGCAAACTGCAACATTTCTAGGTGTAACAGAGGCCCTACTAACCTAAATGTGGAATGTGCCAGTAGCATGCTCTTTCATTCCACCCCTGGGAGCGAGAATAAATCTAACAAATTATGATGGTAATATACAGACACAGTTTTGCAGCTTTAGGTGTGAAATAAAATTATGTGATTAACAATTGAGCATTTTAGGTAACCTATTTTGTATGCTATAATTTTACTTATACTAGGTGTTGAAAAAGTATAACTTTAGCATTGCTTAGTTATAGATTTCACGAAAAACGGATCGGTATATTAACAAAAAAGAACCGATATAAAATATAACGAAATCAATATAACGAAAAGAAATAAGGCCCAATTAGAGAGTCTAATACATTTATTATTAAAATTGTTATTGGTAATGAAATTAGTTAAGAGATAGAATAGTAATATAAAGCCTGATTCACAGCTCTTAACATAGTTACCTTTTTGTCATTTGTCATAAACTTTTTACTCTGCATGAGCAGAACCACAAACACAAAAGCTTGGAAATTTAAAACTTTTGTCATTTCTTTGTTGTTGTTTACACTAAAATATTGTGTTATGGTTTATTTCTAGCAAACTACATAAACCAATCACCACCGTTTACAAATATTCTATATTTGAAAAACGTATTTTATATAATTTTTGTATACAAGAATGTATACAAACAAAACAGGCGCGGTGGCCGAGCGTGTTAAGGCATATCTCTTAACATACTGTGACGTCACCCGAGCCAAGGTTCGTCAGTTCGAATCCGCCTGTCGACAATGTATGATTTGTCGTAAAATATAAAATACAGCTACATGTATTTATCGAGTACGTATCATAGCGTCTAAAACCACAGCATCGACAACCCATAGTGTCGACAAGTCTATAACCCCGACAACCCATAGCGTCGACAACACCTCCCACTCCAATGTTCATAGCGTATAAATCGTGTTCGTGTAAGTTTGCTTTGCGTTGCCATTCTCGCTGCCAAATAGTATAGAAAACATGTAATAGATGGCGCTGATTATTACAATGAACCAAATGCATCGGCAACAAATTTCAAGATTTTTTAATGCAATATATAAAAACCATATTCTTATATCCTTTTAATTGTAATAGCTACGTGAAAGTAAATATGATTAAAAAAATTACAAATACTATATGAAAACAAATGCAATAAATTTTATTATTTATTGCTTTTACATTTACACTATATCAAAGCTAATATTATATTTTACCAATTTTATAGATAATTTTAGAGTGTAAATTATGATTTATTTTATAATTCTAATTTAGTTATTATCTATATAAATTAAGTGAAATATTCTTGATATTTTATAAATAAAAATACAATTGCATTTAACAGGTTTACTTTAATAGTTGTTTCCAAATTTGAAATATACAGAAATTAAATAAAACTAAAATAGAAGCATACAGTGATAAGTGGTAATCAGTCAATTTTAAAATATTTTTCTAGAAAAAAATAAAATCATTTATAACTTGAGCAGCAACAATATTGTTAAAATAATGAACAAGTGATGGTACACACAAATATAGTTTCCATACATCATTTAAAAACAAAAAAAAACAAATATAAATCTATCTCATTTTGATAATCCAGGCTACTGTTTTCTCGTAAAAATGTATTTAGCAGATTTATAACGTAAATAACTATTACTACCAAAAATAAACTGATCTTTACAGCTTTCGAGTATATTCAATTAATTATTTCTTCAAAGATGTGTCGCCCAAATTATTGTGGACAAAAATCATTTAAATAGATAAAAGTTTGTAGAGAATAAAATTCTATTTCTAAATCGGTTAACATTTCTTATTGTACTTGTTTAATTACTGTAAGAATTGAATTTAAAATTGCCTAAAATTAGCTATTTTATTTTTAAATACTACTAACCGTGGAAGAAAACTAAATTTATGTAAATATCATATAATTATTAAATTATATATTTCAATAGTACACATCATAATTGACATTTGATTAAAATAATAAATATTTAGTCTTCTAAATATTTGGTAACTTTTTAATCATAATTAAAATGTTTTACAAAATTATGTAGATCTGGTGAATATAGTGGCTGAAAAATGAATTCGATCCGCAATTCGTAAATTTTGGCCATGACGACTGTCAACGTGTTGTCTTGGTGGAAAGGCATTTTCATCTTCTTTAAATATTGCCTTCAGGTTGTTAAATAATACTGCGTATATTGTGTTACTTTTTTTGACATGATCGATAAACACAATTCCGTGACAATACTAAAAAAACAAAAACAGTCACGGCACAATATTATATTACATCCATTTTTACAAAAACGCTAACACTGACACAATCGTCAGTCAAACAATAGCCAATTGTCAAAAACAGCTGAAATTTTCAGAGATATCTTTCAAAACATGTACAATTGTAGTACTAGAATAGTTTTAACGAATGACTACACTTACATATATTGAGGTTCAAAACTTTTTAGACAATTCTCGTATATATATCCCAACGCTAAAACAAAAACGATTTCCAGTAATTGTCGCAAATGCTCCAATATTATAATATATGTATTCACAAAGTAATTGTAGTGTATAACCAGTTCTTCGTACTCATACTAATTTGATATTTGACAGTAGTATTGCATCGTTTTGTTTCATTAAAACAATCTGAAACTAGAAAAAATTAAATTGTATTCCTTTTATATATATATATATATATATATCTTATAGTAAAATATCTGATGTGGACACCACATGACTTCCTTGTACACGTATTAAACTATAGATATTTTTTTAATTGCACATTATTTGACATTAAATCTTTTATTTTTTGTTCTAATCCATAGCAAACTTAATTTTTTTTTAAATCAAAAAATATATAATATTTAACTTTAGATATCTCGTTTATGCAAAAAGCTAATTTAAAAATTCTTAATGTGCTAGACGCAGAATTTAATTCTCTAAAACTTTTATTTGCAGCATTCATTTCTAAAATTAAAATAATACCATTTTTTTCAAGGAAATCTGTTAGCAGCTTCATGTAATGTGCCACTTCCGGTTAGTCTATTTTAACCAAAATCTATTATGTTATTTCCATTGATATGGTAGTCTTATATACCAAATTTGGAAAGTTTTGGATTATATTTTGATATAGTTTTTCAATATATTATAGGCTCCAAGTATGGTACTTTACTTTCCGGAAGTTATATAATGACCAAAAAAGGAGGTGCACAACTAGATGTTATAACAGTCATAATTATAAAATTTTAACTTTCTACGGCTTACCGTTTTTGAGTTATCCGAGATACATTACGTACGTACAGACGGCACGACGAAATTAGTCAAAATGGATTCAGGGATGGCCAAAATGCGTATTTCCGCTGAAATCTGAGAACCGAAAATTTTCGCGATTACAATACTTCCTTTACTTCGTGCAACTTCTCTTAATTTTTTTTATTCTTTCCTTCGTCTTAACATTTTCTCCCTCTTTATATTCATCTTTCTCTCTAAGAATTTTTATTCTCTTTTTGTTGTTAAAATTTTCTAGCTTTTTATTCATCTGCTTGTCGTTTTTCAGAAATGTATTTCTTCATTCTACCCTTCTTTTGCCTGTTTGATTGTTTCTTTCCCATCCTTTAATTATTCAATGAATACAACGAAAGGTGCACAACTAAATGTTGCTAATGCAATGACATTGACATTAAATTTTTTATTTTTTTCTTATTTTTTGTTCTAATCCATAGCAAACTTAATTTTTTTTTTAAATAAATATATAATTTTTAAATTTAGATATCTCGCGTATACAAAAGGCTAATTTAATAATTCTTAATGTGCTAGACGCAGAATTTAATTCTCTAAAACTTTTATTTGCATCATTTATTTATAAAATTTAAATAATATCATTTTTTTCAAGGAAAACTGTTAGCAGCTTCATGTAATGTGCCACTTCCGGTTAGTCTATTTTAACCAAAATCTATTATGTTATTTCCATTGATATAGTAGTCTTATATACCAAATTTGGAAAGTTTTAAATTATATTTGAATATAGTTTTTCATGAAAATCTATTATAGGCTTCAAGTAAAGTACCACTTCCGGTAGTTGTATAATGACCAAAAAGGGAGGTGCACAACTAGATGTTATAACAGTCCTAAATATAAAGTTTCAATTTTCTACGGTTTACCGTTTTTGAGTTATGCGAGATACGTACGTACGTACGTACGTACGTACATACGTACGTACAGACGGCATGACGAAATTAGTCAAAATGGATTCAGGGAGGGCCAAAACACCTATTTCCGTTGAAATCTGAGAACCGAAAATTTTCGCGATTACAATACTTCCTTTACTTCGTACAAGGAAGTAAAAATAACATACTGATTCCTGATATTTCTTCTAAATATTTGTAAAGGTAAACTTAACTTCTAAAATTGTTAAAAGGTCCAGAAAACCAGAGTAATCCTGGCATCCAATACTAGCAGGCACTTTTGACGTATAGTACATTGTTAACAAACTACATACCACGTATAACCATGGTCAACTAGATGTTTCACACATTATTTATGATTAAAAATCATCTTAAATAAATGGAATATAGTCTTACAGTAGTTCATTCTATTATATTACCTGATTTTAAACAATAATACATTTATTTATTGGATATTAAGAAAGATATGATTTTAATTATAACAATTACGCGCCAAATATGAATCTGCAAATAAAATTGGTTGTGTATGTTTAGGATATAAAAATTCGTTTCCACCCCTAATAATTGATGTGCCTCAATTATTTTTTACATGTACTTACATATTTCTATAATATCAAGAAAAAGTATGCGGTTTCATCAGCGTGATCTACGTATTCCATGTTGAAGGCTACCATAAAAGTTAACGAAAATATAGATATTTCAAAATATAGCAAACTGACAGCTTATTTGAAGAGTGAATGTAAGGGGCACAAACTTCTTAGTTTATTTAAATAAAAATAAATACATCATCAGCCGAAGGAATTCTATTTCTTCTGTTGTAGCTTCTTTTGCGAGGTTGTTTGAAATTTCGTTTTCTTGTATACCATAGTGTGATGTCATCCATATAAATATAATAAGGATATACGTTTTAAATCGACTGTTATTTTATATAAATATAAAACAGGTGTTTATTGGATTTCAATCATTTATATTTTTTATTATCATTCAATCATGAATGGTTTGTTAATTTAATAGATGTTAATCTTCTTTCTGAAGTTAAAAATAAACTATTGTTAGGGCCAAAATTCATTATACCATTAAAATTGAAAGAAATTACAATTTTCAAAATAATAATTGACTTTGAATATATAATTTCAAGTATTTAAGATCAAGATTTAGATATTAGAGCACATTCTTAACAAATTATATCAATAAAAATAAAAATAAGAAAATTCTTAATAATAAGAAGTTACATTTAATTTCTAAATTTACAAAATCCTAAAAAAAATATTAAGTGAAAATAATAATTTTTTAATAATCAAAACATATAAATGCAATAAAACTGCTGCAATATTAGATAAACTTATCTTGATTTAAATTGAGATAATCATACATCATACTTACGAATTGCTAAATAATGATATAACTGTTAAAATTCAAAATAAAACAATAGTTTGATTAAATAATTCTTTCATAAAGTATACATTCATTTAAAAGTAAACTTTCTTTAACTATTGGTAATACAAAATTATTATTGTAGCATAAAGTACATATCCGGTACATAAAACATATGCATATACATTTCTTACTGGCCTTGGTTCACGAGCCGCTACTGAACTCATTCAACAAAAGCAATTAAATTAATCTATTAATTTTACTTCACAAAGACTAGTGGATTACCCAATTTTTTAAATACAACACGCAGTTCCATCATACTTTTCACACCGCTCTTCATCTGTCTCATAATATCACCGCCATTTTGTAAAATGAAAGCAAAACGCGAAATACAAAATGACCCCATCGCGATGAGAAAACGCCCACATTTTTCACGACTACACCAGCGAACATTACAGAGTGTGATTATTTTTATTGCATTTTAAGACTTACATATTTCTCTGCGATTAATATTCTACGAAAAGCTTGGAAGAACGAAACGATGCATGTTTGTTAGAAGACTGCATTCATACTGGAATGATTATTTTTGTTGCAAAAAACAATTTTTACCTACTGTTACATGTCTACAAGCAAGGGTAAAAGATATAATAAAATAAATACGCACTAACACCAATTTATCTATTACTGAGTGTGACACTCTACGTAGTAGATCTCGGTTAGAGGTATATTTTTACATTTAAAATGTCGTTACTGGCCGTCAAATCACGCCCCACAAAGATGTTGATGGAGAGAGTGCCACACGAATAAATATGATAAAAATATGGAAGCAAGTTTTCAGTGGGTAAGTATATTTTACGGTTCCTGAAACTATAGGTGTCGACTAGACATAGATGTATCGGGGCATGTGCACGTTATAATGGGTGCAGAGTACCTCATTGAATACGTAGATAATTTTACTAGATTTTATTTATAAGATCTATAAAATCAACTCGTAAACTGAAAAAAAAAACAGTAATACTGTAAACAATACAATAATGACACAATGATTAAAAATAATGACCCAGAATACGCCAGATTTTGATCTCTAAAAAATAGTATTAAATTAAATCAGACGCGATTGAAGATCATTTGTGCTAAAAGTATTTGAACACGGTGTATTATCTAAATATTTTAACTATTATTTCGGAAGAGTTCGGAGTTTGAGCCTTTAATGTAATTAAATATCTGGGGAACATTAATATGGTGATGCAGTTTAAGTTATCGTAAGTAAAACTTGAAAAAGATACTCTTAAACAAAAGATTCAATTAAATTTTGAGTGTAAAAAAACCTTTGACCCATTATTGAGCGTGACATTTTGCCGAAAGAAATCTCAGTGAATAATATATTTTGCGCGTGAAGTGCAGTTATCGACTTCTACATGAAATAGAAATTTAATACTAATTTCAGCACAGGTAGCCTATTGGAGGTGACAAATTATCAATAATCGACACTATTAGTACATTATCGGTAGTTTTAATGATAGTACTATCGTCTAAATGAAAAATACCTAGGTATTTATCTACTGAAGGAAAATTGCATTTCTAGTGCAAAACAAACTTAACTTAAAAGCCATAGTTACGAGGTAATTGCATTTTAAAATGAGTGTTCTTTGTATATAATTAAAATAGACTATTATACAAGTTAAAAAATTTGCCTATAATTAATTAATTTTATTTTATGAAAAAAAAATATGATGAATTATTTACTAATTAACTACATTTGTAATATACGAGCCCCGTCCCACATCAGTTGGCCCACTTGCTGAAATTTTAATTTATGTAGTTATTATAAGAAAATAATTATATTTATGTAATTTAACTGTATTTATTTAACCTAATATTGATATTTAGACTTTTTATAGTTAATTGGAAATAAATATTTAAAGGAATATTATTTTTTATTACAAAAAATGTAATTGGTTTTTATACATGAAAGTTTTGCATTTTATATAGTTTATAAGTCTTCAAATTACTTACACTTTGTTTAGAAATTTGGTAGCTATCGAACTGGCTATGCATATATACGTCAAAACAATTGTTGTTTACTGACATTAGTTTTTCAAAAGACTTCAAATTAATTTTATACATTGAAATGACTAGAGGTAAAAAGATAGATGAGAATCTTCGATCTATCATAATTAATTTATCTAAAACTGGAAAATCAAATTCAGAAATTGGAAAATTATTATGTTTATCACGATATAGTGTTAGAAATATTGTGCGATTGTACAATACAAGCGGATCCATTGCCTCAAAACCCCAATATGTGAAGAAAAGTAAAATTACAGATATTAATAAGAGAGCATTAAAAAAAGTTATTCGTCAAAATAGACGTGCTAATTACGGAAAACTCAGCGTATTGTGGGGTGAAGCAATTGGAAAGCAAGTTTCAAGATCTACATGCCACAGAGAATCTCAAAAATTGAGATTCGAGACATACAAGGTTGTGTTTTAAAATTGTTGTCTGAGTGAAAAATTTCAAAAAATCTATATAATTTTTTAGGCTATAGAAAAACCGTTATTGACAATAAAACAAAAGCAAAACAGATTGAAGTGGGCTAAAGAACATAAAAACTGGATTCCTGAACAGTGGAATTGTATACATTGGAGTGATGAGTCTCGGTTTGAAGTTTCTATTGGTGACAGTAGAAGCAGAGTAATTCGACAGGAGAACGAAGCGTATCATCCAGATTATATGAAAAGAAAGGTTAAGTTGCCAGCATCTGTTATGGTGTGGGGATCAATGTCTGCAAAAGGTGTAGGAATATTACATTTTATTGATGGAATTATCAATACAGAAAAATACTTAAACATTTTAGAAGAATCTTTACTACCATCAATGCAAGACGCTTTGGATTCTGGAGAAGATTTTATCTTTCAACAAGACGGTGCGGCCTGTCATACGTCTAAAAAATGGTTTTCAGACAATAATATTCCACTCTTAGAATGGGTGTCTAGTAGCCCTGACTTGTCGCCTATTGAAACATTGTGGAATAAGATGAAAAAAGGTTACGTGCAAGTCCTGCAAGATCTATACCAGAACTGAAGCAAAAACTTCAAGAAATTTGGGATCAATTTACGCCAATAGATTGTCAGACTTTAGTAAACACAATGCCTCAAAGAATTACGGCAGTTATTAAACATAAAGGTGATGTTACCCAATGGTAACTTAAAAAATGACACTAACATTTAAGTTCTTGTTATTGTTTTTTGTTAAACTTTTAATTAAAAAAGAAAAAACTTAAGTTAATTTAAGTTAAAAAGAGGAAATATATATAGATGATATAAAAAATATAAGTTTTTGATATTATAGATTGCAATTCGATTGTTAAAATTATAATAAATGCATTTTAAGCAAGTGGGCCAACTGTTACGGGACGGGGCTCGTATGTACATATACAACATTATCTTATTGAAAATAGAAAATAAATACTCTCTCCAATAAAAAATATCTGGCTCTATTTAAAAAAAATATATATTTTCCCAGAATTTTAGATACAAATTAAATATTGGAAGATCGATTTTATGTTTTTAAAAAAGAACTCAAAATTACGGTAAATAATGTTTATTTGTCAACTTAACCACATATACAACGTGAGTTATAAATAACATTTGTTATCAAGTGGAAAAAACCAGAGAGTCTGACGCAGCATTTAAGAACTTGGTGGAATACCTGCTAGTTTAGATTACATAATTCCTCCCCTTTTAGTATTTCACCTTTTTTTTATTCCAAAGTATTTTCTTGAAGCTTCGTACTCTTTAATTCCTTATATTTCTTAATTCTAGGTAATATAAATCTTCTTACGACATAATAACTTATTATTATAAATATAATTAATTATATTATGTAGGAATGATGATTGTTGTTTTCTAATTGTATTTCTTTTATTTGAGTAATTTTTGGTTCATTTAATATAACGTCAGAAATGTTATTCAATTTTGTATCATTAACTTTTAAACTTTTAAACCCATTAATTCTCTTCTTAAATTCAATTTCTTTATATTTTTGTAAAATTTTTTGAATATAAAGTTATTTATTTGGCAATCTCTATTTATTTTAATCTTATAAATTCCTTGAATAAATTGGTTCATTGTATTTTCTGTACAATATAATTTTATCCCTTGTTTATTAGGTCTGATCATAATTAATTAATTAGTATTTTGAATCAACTCAAAAGTATTTTTCTTTTCGATATTATGAAATTTACCGTCATCATTCCTTTTATTTCCTATAATATTTTTCATACAGTTACTTATCTCTATATATTGTGTGATACATATATATATATATATATATATATATATATATATATATATATATATATATATATATATATATATATATATATATATTTATTTATTTATTTATGTTACGCTGTACAACAGGAAGTTAATCCCAATTACAGTACAGGGTCCGCAACTCACCGAGCCGCAGTGTGGTAGTTTATATAATTTTTAGCTTGAGTGCGATTCGAACTCGGGATCTCCGGACTCGAATTCATATTGCTATCCACACCACCGTACTGACGGACAATATACCGGGTGTAACACGAAAAGTGAAACATAGGCGTTTAACATGGCAAATCAGTTTTTCCGTGCGCATTGCTTCCCTAATTATTTTAGGAAAAAATGTTTCAAATAAATGTTGTAAAGCATAAAATTCTACATCCGAATCAATAAACAAAATTCATTTTGACTACTTCATAACTGCAGAAATTAAATTTGAAAATTCACGTAATTTCAATTTAATAGTAATAGCCATGGAATTAAAAACAAGAGATGAGCAAATCCAGCGAAGAGATAATTTCAGAAGAGCGTAAAAACAAAACAATAAGGAGGCAATCAATATCTCTCAGCAACAGAGAAATACCTGATTATGAAGGTAAAGAGAACGAAAACTTAATTAAAGAGGCAGAAAAACACACAACTCCTGCAGAGGGCACCAAAACTGCATCTACAAGCTCTATAAGCTCTACAAGCTCTTAACAGATAATAGCTCAAAACAGCAGTGATAAAAATACGCAGCTATCAATGACACCTAGAACACGCGATAATAAAAAGAAAATCACCGAGCAACTATCAAAAATCGGGCCTATGGATAAGCATATCCACACTAGATCAACATCAAAGAATCCGCTAACAAAAAACTAAGCAATGACTACAATAAGATAATGTTCTGGAATATTCAAACTGACTTTGCAAGAACAAAAATTACTGTTGGAACACAAAATTATATGCCTATCAGAGACATATCATAAATTATCTGGTAATCCACAATGTAACACGGGAAGAGCTATAGGGGGGCTATTAATATTCTCAAAAACAAATCATTACAAAATAACCATATTAGAACAAGAAGTTCATTGGATTTTTCTCAGAATAACTACAAAATTAAGAAACTTCATATTATGCTCCGTATACTTCTCCCCTTCATATGACTATACCACCCTCTTAGATCTTTTTAACGAAAACCTCAAAAATATTATGAACCTACACCAGCATCACTCCTTTATACTTGGCGGAGACTTTAATGCACGAATAGGAACATTAAATAACTGTGATAACATACTATTAAGCAATTCTAAAGTAAATGTTTTAAGATTTACCAACGACACCATTACGAATAGAAAAGGAAAAGAGTTAACCAGGATCATGGAGGAGAGCAATCTATTTGTATTAAATGGTAGAACTCTCAGTGAGTCTCCAGCAAAACTAACTTACGTCGCATCAAGTGGTAAAAGCACAATTGACCTTGTATGGGTAGACATCAGTGCCATACAATTAATTCTAGACCTCCAAGTAGAAGATATGATAATATCAGATCACATGATATGCTCTTTAAAAATTAGAAACTTAATGCAAAAGTCCGAACAGAATGTCAACAATGAATGTTACGTGATGTCAAAAGTAAAATGGGACAATGATAAGATTGCCAAATATATAGAAGAATTAAATTCTATTAACATCCAAGACCAAGACAACATAGAAGATAAGTATACCTACCTAACTCAACAAATCGAATTAACATCGGAAAACTTGGGTTTAATAAAGAAAATAAAAGTTTCAAACAACAATTATATAAATAAAACACCGTGGTACGACGAAACATGCGCAAAATTAAAACGAAATGCAAGAAAATGTTTAAGAAGCTGCAAAAGAACCAATTTCAATGAAGAAAGTACGACATCATACCTGCAAACAAAAAAACAGTATAAACAATACATAACAAAACAAAAACAATTGTTCAGACTAAATTTGAAACATAAATTGCAACAAGTACATAACCAACATGATTTCTGGAAAACCATAAAAGCCCTAAATCCCACAACATATACAGACAATCCAATAGATCTAGACTCATGAGCGCTCTACTTCCGCGATTGGTTTGGAAATAAAATACCTGATGAGACAACCTTCTTTGACGCCCGTCACCCCTACCTGGACTCCTCAATTTCAACACAAGAACTAAATGTCGCATTAAGTAATCTTAAAGCACAAAAAAGCCCAGGCACGGACAAAATCATCAATGAACAGTTAAAACACTTACCACAAAAATGGAAATAGTACCTACTTGATCTACTGAACGAATTTTTAATTAAAGAAAATATTCCCAGAAAATTAAAAACTAGCAAACTAACCCTAATTTATAAAAAGGGAATCGTAATGATATGAATAACTATAAAGGAATCGCATTACTAAACTCGATAACAAAAATCTTTACATTCATTATCAACACTAGAATTCAAATTTGGTCTGAAAGTTATTATATTCTCCCAGAATCACAATCTGGGTTCAGGAAGAAAAGATCATGTATCGACAACCTATTCGTCCTTAATTCCATCGTAGAAACCTCATTTATGAGAAGTCAAAAAGGAATTTATACAATTTTTATTGATTTCAGCAAAGCCTTCGTTTCTGTGCCCCACAATTTACTATGGCACAAGATTTTTGAGATAGGAGTAAGTGGAAAAATTGTAAGGCTTATCAAAAACATCTATGATGAAGCATCGGTGCGAGTCGGAAAAAACAACAACTTGTCTGAAGATATACAAGTGAATAAAGGAGTCCTTCAGGGTGAGTGTACTAGACCGCTCCTATTCGCACTTTACATATACGATCTGGAAATATTTATACGTAGCAAAAGTCTTGACGGGTACATTATCAACCACCATACAGATATACTCTCGTTACAATATGCAGACGATATTGTTATCTTTGCAAACAGCCCATTAGCCGTGCATCGGAAACTTCAAGCACTATCCGAGTACTGCAATGAGAAGCAACCTGAAGGTAAATGCAGAGAAAACAAAAATAGTACACTTTCATAAGGGTAGGCCACCAAAAAGAAATATTACGTACACTTGCTAAGGCAACGTAATAGAATTTGCTAATCAGTATACAGGGTGTTTCAGGACTAGTGTAACAAACTTTAACAGCTTATTCCTGAGGTTATTTTGAGCAAAAAATGTCATATGAACATAGGTCCTATTCCTTCTAGTTACCAAAATACAAGAGGTTGAAGTTCTATAAATAACACGACATTTTCAAATTTTTGTAATCAAGATACTTTCGGAAAACAAGAATATTATTGAAAAGTCATACCTTATTTGTCTTAATTAAAAATTGTTGTACTTTTGATTGAATTATTGTTTCATAATGGATGGTTATAGTACTGCTGAATATGCAGCTATGATTTTTATTAATGGATTATGTAATAGTAATGCCCGTTATGCGTCCAGAGAATTCCAAGGCATATATCCAAATAGAAGCCAACTTTCCCATCCCCTATTTGCGCGCATTTTTGTTTTCCAAAAGTATCTTGATTACAAAAATTTGAACATTTCGTGTTATTTATAGAACTTCAACCTCTTGTATTTTGGTAACTAGAAGGAATAGGACCTATGTTCATATGACATTTTTGGCTCAAAATGACCTCAGGAATAAGCTGTTAAAGTTTGTTACACTAGTCCTGAAACACCCTGTACATATCTAGGAGTCACATTCTCCACGTCTGGGATATTTAACGAATACACACAACTAATGATCTCAAACGCAAATAAAATCGCTGGAACTACAAAACAAACAATGGCAAAGGCAAAATTAAACTGCTGGAACACAGTTACAAAACTTAATACCTCGTTGTTATTACCAACCCTGACATATAGAGCAGAAATTTGGGAACCATATCAACGTAATAGTATTGAAAAAGGACAGTTACATTATTTCAAACATTTACAAACCTGGCAACTAACAACCCCAAGCTACATAATTCGTCGTGAGACAGGGCAGGCTAATGTTGAATTACTAATATTCAAGAAAATGGTGGTACAAAATTTTACTAATGCCGAACACTAGATACACCAAAATTTGCTATGACAAACTCGAACAAACAGTTACAAACACCACAATTAAAAATAGCACATGGACCAGCATTCTAGAGGAATAGGGTCTTCCTGAAAAAAAATATTATAACCTTTTTGTATCTTAACATAAAGTTTATCACCTTTAATTAAACATCCCATAAAAAAACATTTTTTTTTTTCATTGCAACATGCCAATAAACAACATTCAATATCGTAAAACTTTGTCCGTGACCGACGAAACGCGGTGATTGGCCGAGCGCCGCTGTGACGTCATTATGCATGTTGGCGACCGGCAGTCAGTGCAGGAAAGATAGGAGTTCGCGATTAATTCGGTTTGGAATCGAATTTGACACAAAATGAGTTCTGATGGATTCGTGAAGGGTCAATCAGATAATCTGCCACAAGTCCATGTGCTTATGGTTGCCGACTTTTTTTCGAAAAGTAAGTTTTTCAACGCTGCTGAAACGAGTGGAGTCAAAGCCCACAGGCAAGTGTTTGTTATGGATTTTATCGTGGAAATAACGTCTATTTATGTGTGCATAGTGCAGTAAAATACTGTTTAAGTCATTTATTAGCTCTTTAAACATGTTGGCGAATACTCATATAACCTATAAGCCTTTAACCTATAAAATCAGTAAACGTCATTACTTTGCAATGATGATAAATGAGTATAATTCAAGTAACAGATTAATAGACCGATTGTTGCAATAAAAAACATGGGTAACCAGACTAAATCCTGATAAAACTCTTAACAAAGTATGACATTTTTTTGTTAGAAGAGTAAAATTCTGTACAAAAATGTCAAAATTTTCTCAGGAATACCCATGTTTTTGGTCGCAGTTTTATCAACAACATACTAATTTGTTATCAAGTTGTTTAGTTGAAAATATTTTGCCACAAAATTCTATATTTATGTCCTTCTGCACAGATTTTCTACGTAAAACTTGTTTTCATACATCACTCTCCTCATTTTTGTTTACAATAAACGAAAAATATATATTAACAATGAGGACATTAAGAAAAAACATACTGTGCAAAATTTTAAAGTAGTTGTACATTGTAAAACAACTACATTGACAAAGAAATTGCTGTATGGAAAGTGCTGAACTGGAACCCTCAAATCTTTTTTGAGGTTATGTTATTACCGACAATGACAGCCTATTTTATATGGCGATTGATATTCAACGATAAATCATCGAAAATAACAGTAAATTTTGTACTTACATTGAAATGGTCTTCGCAACAATAAACGTGGGATGTTAGAGAGACACTCGCGGTATCACGTCGGATTTGTTTTAGCCACTTTTTCCGCACATCTCCTGTTGGGACGCTTATGAACAATTTATTCGGCTCGCGATGACTACTGCTGTTGCATCCAGGCACAATGCAATATTTATTTGTCGCCTTTTTCGGCAAAATCGACACTTCTTTCGCTGGCTTCATTGTAAACAATGCGACACGCGAGCGCCAACGTGCATATTGACGTCACAGCAACATGGCGGTCTTTCGGGACCTTTTCAAACGCCGTTCATTTTCAAATCGTGTTTGCTCGTTACAGCGACTTCTCTTTACACAAAAATTAGTGCCAATAATTTTTTAAATGTGTTTAGAGGTTATTTTAAAGGTTTTTGAAAAACCGCGGAAGACCCTATTGTTAACAAAGGCAAATTTCCACTGGCTGTGGAACGAACAGAACCCAATAACACTCAAATCCCAAATTAATAATATACTTATAGCATATAACGAAGAACTTTACAACGCCGATACAGAAAGAATTAAATGCTCGACACATAACCCGAATTATACAAACTACCATATTTCCCAAAACTACCTATCCTATAACATTCCCTACAAAACTATTAAAATCTGTAGCCTTTTACGCACATGTAACCCAAAATTAGTATACATATACCAAGACTGCTTATGCCACAAGTTCAGGCACGACGAAACATATTCCATATGTAACAGATATGAACCGAACGATCTAGAACATTTCCTTTTCTGTTGTCCCATTTTCACCCCCATCAGAACCAATTTTCTGTTAAAGCACTGCTCAACATCGTCCCAGGGCATCACAACGCTGCTGACGGAACTGACCGTGGAGAAAATGTTGGACATCCACAACTATGTCTCCAATTCACTCAAGTTACGCGCCTTCGCCTTGAACTTGTAACATATCACTTATTGTACTTAAATTAGATACTGTTTTACCAATCCTTTGTTATGGAGATGTATTACCTTTTTTTCACCTAAACAAATAAATACTATACTATACTATACTATATTATTTGGAAGATTTTACTAAACATTTTAATGAACAAATTAATAAAGTAAATATTAATGAAAAAGAACTTTTTGACCAAATAAAATTATTAAAAGAGCAAATTAACAAACGGGAATACAAAGATGCACTATTCCTACTCAATTCAAAACTGCAGCTAATAATCTCTATGCTAAATCATTCAAATGATTATATCTCAAATAAACGAAAGTATAAATTTTTGTTCTCTGCACACTTTCGATGTAAGTCTAATATCTTTTGAAAATTTAAAACAAATGCTACCCATGTATGATATAGTTGAAATCTCAAAATTATTAACTGTTAATTGTAATCATGATAAAAATAAAATATACTTTATAATAACCATTCCAGTTATGGCTCGGGCGCTATAAGCTAGTCACTTATACGCCTTAAATAATCTGATTAAAGAAACCGGCAGTACGGCAGTGTAAAAACTGCGGCTCGGTGTGCCCGGCCCCTATGTTCCGACACGGAATTATGGGACTCATTATTCCTGTTATGTCAGAGAAGACTCATTATTTGTACCAAATGACAATGACTCCCTTTAAACAAAACGACATGTACCTATATATATATATATGACCAAGATACAACAATGTATATTGACAATAATGTTAAGGTTGACGATTGTTTAATTAATAATAAGCAATATTACTGTAAAACTAACAATATAAAAATAAGCAAATGTACTAACCAATTATTGTACAGCAATACGTGGATCAGTGGTATCGAGTCGGCCTCTGGATCTTGAGAACTCTGGTTCGAACCCCACAGTCGACAAACAATTTTCACCAATTTAAATCTACCCCTGTGGCTCTCCCTCCACTAACATCTTTGGGGGCCGTGATTCGACGACTGGTAACCGCACTTCACGCGAAGAAATATATCACTTACCGAGATCTGCATAGGCAGAGTGCCACACCCAGTAATGGGTAAAAGGCGTGATGATATATTTATTTATTTATTTTATTTGTATGTATTACTAATTATTATTATTTTAACCCTCATATGTTATAAATTAATAAATAAATATAAGAATAAAATATGTAAAGGAAAGACATCTGATAAAACAAAAATCATTCAATTACCACTTTCAACTAATAAAGTAGAAAATCAGATTTCTTTTCCATCCACTATTTCTTAGCCATCATCTAGAAGGGGAAGTATTATGTAACCCTTCATTTGTTATAGATTCGTTGTTAGAAGTGGGCGTAAGTGAAGATTTACGAAACTGGTGTACAGGAGCGAATGGATGAATGTTTGTTGCGTGTTGATGGATTTTGGTTGTGAGAAAAGAAAGAGTTTGTATAGGGTCGAATTGAGTATCGTGCGTCAGGATGAGAATGTTGACGGGTTCGTGCTACCCCATTTAATGGGATATAGCGTGATGTTATATATGTATGTATGTATGTACATAACAAATATGTGATGAATGTCTAACGGAATCTCTCACGCTGTAATAAGAACCTTACTGATAAGTACACTATAAATACGTGTGAAACAAAGACATGGTATCCTTTTTTTTGGGAGAAGGTTGGGATGGTAATTAAAAAGTATATCTGACCGTTATAATATTTGCAATGTGTTTCTATTAATTCATTTAAAATTCCAGATGTCATTTTGTGTAATTTGTTTTAAGTTTTCGTGCGAGATAATACTAGCGTCCAATTTGTGTTATGAACAAAATGTCAGTCCCGTTTCAATTTGTTTTGATAATTCATTTAAGTTAGTCATAATTAAAATAAATTTTTGAAATTTACTTTCCATATCAATTTGTAATTTCCAATCAAAATCATGACCCGCCACGCAGCTTCATTATGGTTACGGGTTACAGTCGACAAACAATTTCCACCACATTACAATTACCCTTGTGATTCAAATCTTTGAAAGCCGTAATTTGACGGCTGGGAACAGCACTACACGCACATAAATATATCATTTACCGAGATTTGCTACGACAGAATGCAACATCCAGTAATGGGTAAAACCCGTGATATATGTATATATATATATATATATATATATATATATATATATATATATATATATATATATATATATATATATATATATATATATATGTTGGAACTCTTGGTGGGGCACGCACAATCGAGCAAAGAAAAATACAACGCGATAGTAAATCAAAACCAAAACTATATTTTTCTATAACAATACACTGAGCTTGTTGGTAGCAACTGAAAAACAAAATTATACAACAACAATGAAATATTGAGGAAAAGGAAGTAGGTGGGGCGCGAAGTGGACAATTCTTAACACGCCCTCTCAATTTGCGCCCGGAGAAGAAAGCAGCCCCAATCCGGACAGGCATCGCTCGTGGTCGGCCCTCGGCAAGGGCTTTGTGAGGATGTCAGCCACCATGTTCTCCGATGGCAGGTATGCGAGCGTAATGGGATACTTCTTCAGCACGTCTCGGATGAAATGGTATTTAATGTCGATGTGCTTGGATCTTGAGTGGTGTATGGGATTTTCGGCGAGCTTCCCGGCGCTCTGATTGTCGTTGTAGATTGTGATGCGGCCCAAGTTCTTGAACCCCAGTTCCGACAGGAAACTGGACAGAAACACGGCCTCTTTGCTGGCATCGCTGACGGCCATATATTCCGCCTCCGTCGACGATAAGGCGACGGTGCGTTGTTTCCGAGATTCCCAGGATACGGCAGCGCCTCCAAGAAGGAAGGTGGACCCGGTGTACGATCTACGGTCTACCGGGCAGTTACCCCAGTCGGCATCGACGTAGCAAATTAAAGTGCTGTCGTCTCTGGTGAATCTCAGCGCGTGGTTAGCTGTGGCTTTGATGTATCTCAGCACGCGCTTGGCGGCAATCCAATGCTCCTGACTAAAACAATCATTAAACTGACTCAAAGAGCTTACCGCGTGAGCAATGTCGGGGCGCGTGGCAGTGGTCAGGTACATCAGGGCGCCTATGACCTCTCGATAGGGGACGTCAGGCTTCTGATCTGGTTCGCCTTTGACCAATTTGGAACTCGGGACCATCGGTGTAGCTGTCGGGTTGCTCTCCTGCATATTGAACCTCGTGAGGATGTCCCGAACGTAGCCGCTCTGTGACAAGAGGATCTCACCGTTTCCGCGGTTGATTTGGATCCCCAGACAGTAGTTCGCCTCTCCTAGATCTCGTACAGCGAACTGTTTCGATAGATTCCTTTTTATATGGTCTTCCCTGGTGCGATTATTCGAAAATATGAGGATATCGTCCACATATAGCAGTACGAAGGTCCTCCGGTCCTGGTCCACGTAAATGCAGGCATCTGAGCTGGTTGCGGTCAGGCCGATGCCCTTCAATGCCCTGTCGATCTCGATGTTCCACTGTCGACCAGCTTGTCGCAGTCCGTAGAGGGACTTTTTGAGTTTGCAGACCTTCTCTCCACCTCGTAGATCCTGGAGCATGTTGGTGGCCCTCCTACGAAGATCTTGGTCACGATCCTGGGTCATACGTTGAAGCATTTCCTTTAGAAGTGCAGGGGTGTCCATGAAGAGGTCTTCGTTGATTTTTCCGTTTAGGTACGCGGCAGTGATGTCGAGCTGGGATATGTGCATGTCTTCCTTCGCAGCGAGAGCAATTAGTAGTCTCAATGAGTTGAGTCGGGCCACCGGTGCAAACGTATCGTGAAAATCTACACCGGGTCTCTGCGAGAACCCCCGAGCGACCAACCTGGCTTTTCGCTTATCCAGTGAGCCGTTTGCCGTCCACTTGTTGCGGAGAACCATTCTGCAACCGATTACTCTCGCACCGTCTGGCCGATCTACGATCTTCCACGTGTCGTTGGCGATGAGATTTCGGACTTCATCGTAGATGGCATCTTCCCATTCCAGCTTATCGCCTCCTGAGACGGCCTTGGAGAATGGTACTTCAGAGGCAATGGCGGCGAATTCAGCGTTGTCTCGGATTTCGGGTTTTGCCGAGTCGTCGCTCTCCAGGGAGTTTGTCTCGATCATCTTGGGTACTTTCTTGGGTCGACCTGGTTGCCCGGTCCTGAGCTTCGGAGGCCGACCAGGCGCTCTTTTGTACTCAGTCGGGGCGCTTGGAACGCTGTCATTGCTCGACGAGGTTTCCGCGGTCGGTCCCTTCGGTACGTTGATAGTGAGGTCCTCCGAAGTGGTACGTTGCGACTCGCTGTCTTCAGACTTAACGCCCTCGTCCTCGTCCTCGATGGCGGGGCGTCGGTCCAGGTCGATGATCGTGTGTCTTGTCGAGAAGAGGTCTTCGAAGTCACTGCGTCCATTCCTCGTGTCTGCGGAGATGATGTCCCCGTAATTCGTCTGCAGCCGTTCTTCGGTCAGAAGCTTCACGTCTCTTGAAATGTGTATTTTTCCCTCGGATGGGATCCAGACCCTGTATCCCTTTGACGAAGTGGGGTAGCCGACGAAGATCCCTTCCAACGCCTTTGTTTCGAATTTTCCCTTGCTTCCGGATTTATCCAGCACGTAGGCCTTGCGGCCGAAAGCTTGCAGATAGTTCAGTTGCGGATATTTGTTCGTCCACAACTTGTAGGGCATGTCTCCGTCCAAACTCTTGGTTACACACCTGTTGCGGATGTGGTTTGCTGTGGCGACGGCCTCGGCCCAGAATGAGGGGGGAAGTCCGGACTCCAGTAACATGCACCTGGCAGTCTCTACCAAGGTCCGATTTTTTCTCTCGGCCACGCCGTTCTGTTGGGGAGTGTAGACGGTGGTGAGTCGACGCTGGACTCCGGAATTCTTCAGGATGTCGTTCATTTTGTTGTTGCAGTACTCGGTGCCGTTGTCGCTCTGCAAAGCCTTCACCTTCCGTCCGGTCTGAGTTTCGACGAAGCTTTTGTACTCCTGGAATTTTGACGTCACCTCGCTCTTGCTCTTCATAAAGTAAATTATGCACCAGCGACTGTAATCATTTATGAAGGTAACGAAGTATCTCGCCCCGCCTTTGGATTCGGTTCTCATGGGGCCGCATACGTCGCTGTGTATGACGTCCAGTAGCCCGGTTTCGCGTTCGGAACGTTTCTGAAACGGGACTCGGGTTAGCTTACCTGCGATACATGTCTCACAGGTTTTCAGCTCGGAGTTCAGGTTCGGTATCAGCTTCTTCTTGGCCATGAGGAACATGTCGCGGGAGTTCAGGTGTCCCAGCTTCTGGTGTCACTCGTTGGCGTTTCCCGAACCGCTGATCGCGAGTTTCGATTCGTGCTGCTTCGACTCTCGCAGGTAGAATAGGTCGCCCTCTCGATCAGCAACAATCTTAATTGTGCCTTGATCATCCGTGACTACGGCCTGTTCCTTCGTGAAGAGAACATGGTCCCCTTTGTCGACAATTTTTTAAACTGAGATCAGGTTGGTACGCAGATCTGGTACGTGGAGCGTGTTACGAATCTCAACTGACACGTTCTGCGTCCCGTTCCACGTTGACAATTTTACCTCTCCTCTGGCTGTGACGTCAGAGATTTGGTTCGTAGCGAGGTTTAGCCCGGAACTCGTAGGTTGTTGGTTCACGAACGACTCGCTGTCCTTACAGAGATGCGTGGTGCATCCGCTGTCCAAGCACCATCTGTCGCTGGGTTCGCCGCCGGTTGGAAGGGTTGTAAAGTACGATGCCGAGTTCACGTTTCCCTTTTCCCGCTCCCTACGTTTTTTCGTGAAGCAGTCGGCGGCCTTGTGCCCGCGTTTCCCGCAGTAATTGCAATTGTAGGAAACTTGCTGCGTGGATTTTTCGACATTGTTTTGGTACGGTTTGTTTGTAACGTCCTTGGCGTGGTCCTTGGGATGGCCCCTCGTGTGCTTCTTTCCGCCAGTGACAGGTTTGGCGAAAAGTGCACCTGATGGCGCTGCGTTCTGTTTCCGGATCCTTGCATCATATTCTTCGATGAGTTTCACCCTCAAGGTGTCGATGTCGGGAAAGGTGTCCCTGGCTTCGATTGCGCATCTAAAATTTTCAAAAGAGTCTGGAAGACTGGTTAAGAGCATTATGGTTAGCAAATCGTCGTTTATTGTGATGTCGATGTTCTTTAGTTGGTCGACGGTGTCGAAAAACATTGACAGATACTCCCTCGCGTCCTCTCCGTCGGTCATTTTACTTTGCGTGAGTCGTTTTAACAGGGCGGCCTTCCTGGCCGGGCCTTTCGACGCGTACGCTGCTTCCAACTTGGTCCAGATCTCCCTTGAAGTCGTGCATCCACGTACCTGGTTAAGCTCCGACGGGTCGATTGCTAAAATGAGATCAGACTTCGCCTTCCTGTCCTGCGACGCCCAACCTGCTTCTGCCGCTCGAACTGCTGCTAGTGCCTCCGCGTTCGCATTCTGGTCGACTTCGGGTTTAGGCTGTTCTCCGCTGACGAAGATCCAGGTGTCGTTTTTTACCAGCACGGCTTCAATTTGCACTTTCCAGGTCTCGTAGTTATGCTTTGACAGCGGTTCGATTCGAATTGAGTGTCCGTGAGCCATCTTGGTCAAGAGGGTTTTGCGATCTCACTTGCACTTTGAGTGCTTCCGTGTCCGATCAAGTTTTTTTTTATTTTCGCACTCCACGTGTGTCGACAACAGCGGCGTTGTGTCGATCGCGCGCGGTTTGACAGCAACGTAGTGAAAACTCAAAATTGTTTGATAGCCTTTGATTTCACTGTTCTCACGTTTAGCATGCCTGGGCCCATAACCTGTTGGAACTCTTGGTGGGGCACGCACAATCGAGCAAAGAAAAAATACAACGCGATAGTAAATCAAAACCAAAACTAAATTTTTCTATAACAATACACTGAGCTTGTTGGTAGCAACTGAAAAACAAAATTATACAACAACAATGAAATATTGAGGAAAAGGAAGTAGGTGGGGCGCGAAGTGGACAATTCCTAACAATATATATATTTATAAATGTATTCATGTCGATAATAAAATATACGTCAAATTGACAAAAAATGTCTTTAGTATAAATTAAATTAAAGTAAACCAAAGTTTGTACTCGGAAATAAAATAAAGTAAAACAAAACAAAAATGACCGCAACAATATGCATTGTAATAAATATAAGGTAACTAAAATAGTTATTAGAAATGTATTTTGCGGATTTTCAAATTAAATTTTGAGCACAGTGTTTAAAGGTACTGCCTGCAAAAGTTTGATATAAAGTTAAAGGTTTTAAAGATAGATGTCGATCATAATCTTTATAAATGGTGACGTACCGATAGGCAATTGTTTTTCATAAATAATATTAGAAATATCGTGTTTGGCAGTTAATTACAAATTTTTAAAAGAGAATTGTTGAGCAAAATAGTAAAAAAAGACTGACTGATTGTCAATAGTTTTTCACAAGAGTAATTAAAAATCAATCGTGTTTGATATAAAATTGAAGGTACTAAAGAAAGAAATGTTAAGAAAAATGTGATAAATATACTTTCTTAATCATCACTCGAATATGTGTAACGTATTTTTCTAGAATCATTAGTCCTATATAGTAAACAGGTTAATTAGTTATCTATATTTTGAAGACGAATAACAAACAACATTTGCTCACCTTTACACGGTTAAGCAGATTTTCTTCAAATTTTATAAAACTATAAAGAATGGTATGAAGAACGTGCTTTACAGTATTTCAGTTTTTTTAAAAGTAATAGTACACATGAAGTTAATTAAAAGTTTTTGAACATCAAAGACTGCACGCGCCATATGAATGAAAATTGAAACTTTTGACATTATGACAAATATTTAAATTTTTAGGCTGAAGAATTTTGTCCAAATTGAAAAAAATGTGGAGATTTTACTTATTTACTTGACAAATTGTATAAATAACAACAGCGACCATAATTACATCGATTAGTATAAACTTAAATAAATATGATTATTTAAGAAAACTGTTGTAGCAAAATAATGAAATCATAAACAGGAATCTACAAAATAATAACGATTAACAGCAAAATGTTGTTAATTACTTCTAATTATATAATGCAAAAATATTTTCTCTATAAGATTATTTTATAGTATTTTATTGTATCTTTAATAACATAGAAGTTATATAAGGCAGCTCGTTTGGTTGTTACATCCTGTATAATGTGATGTTATGTACTTTAGCAACATAATGAAAAATGCGTATTTTAAAATAAAATATACTTTTTGTTACTTAAGCTACGTTTGACACAGTTTGAACACACGCAAAATAATTAATTAACTGAAGCTTCATTCAACATTAGTTCTTAGTTGTATCTTTTATATTTCTTTTTCTACAAAATATAGTTAGAGGTTGTAGCTTCGATACACTTTTAAAAGAGTTGCGGTAGCTATAGTTTCGCTACTTTTTTAAGTAGCTTAAGTACCTTACCCATCTTTAATTAACAGCACAAAACTCGTTGGGGTTCTAGACCTTTGGGCCCGGTCAGCAATTACTCGTCTACCGACCTAGTATCGGTATAAAAAGAAAAGTATTTTGAAGGTCGACCCACCTCTTAGTATCGGTATAAAAAGAAAAGTATTTTGAAGGTCTCGCATGCAGAAATGTAAATTTTTAGATCGATAATTGTTTTGTGAAAGTGCTTTAAAACCTATAGTGTTGATATCAAAAGAAACGTCTTTTGACTACCTTGCATGCAAAATTTAAAGTTTTTCATTTGAAAATTATATATTTTAATCAAAAATATTTAATTAACATTACGTCAGTTATCTTATATAAATTAATCGTAGTTTAGCGTTAAATGTTGATTTAAATGTTTTAAATTAAAATGCAAAATTGTTTTGTAAGGAAAAACAAATAAAATTATAACATGGTACAAGAATACTCGAATGGAGATAAATTTTCTTTCACATAAATTTGTACTAACAGGAAGGTGAGAAATTAATAACGAGCCTTCTTTGTTGTAAACTTGTATTCAATTTACGATGTCAAGAAAAACTGTCAAAAATAATGCCCGATCAATATTCAATAAATTATTATGCAAAAAGTTTATAGAATTTTGCACATTCGATTTCAAATATAAGGTCTTTTGAAGTTCTTGTATGCAAAACTGAAAATGTTTCGACAATTGTTTTAGTAATTTTATTTAAAGTAAATGTGCTTTGAAACCTACCGTGTTTCGTATTAAGTGGAAGATCTGTTGACGGACACGGGAGCAAAATAATACAATTTCTATAGAAAATTGTGTTCCTGTAAGTCAAAACCTATCATGTTTGGTACGAAATAATAATATTGATTTATTATTCAACAAGTCGCAATTACAGAATAATATTACAGAATCAAATACAATAAATGAAAAAATATTTAATCATAAATTATAATATCATCAAGCTTAAGTCTAAATATTTTAATATTAAAAGCTAAATCAAGTTGACTACTACCAGAATTATATCCACGACACATAATATTAGCAGGAGAGTTAAAATGATAACTTTTGCGAGAAAAATTACAAAAAAATGTAAAGTTACATGTATGTGTAGTGTTACATGTATTAACATGCAAAGGCAATAATGTTTAAATTATAATAAAATTATTTCCGACCGTCAATCTGTGATTTTTGTTCAACGTATGTAACAGTGGTCGTAGAGTAAATTATATTCTATTTTTAAAGTAATATACTATTTTTAATACTAGAATTGTGTGCATATTATAACATCTCTATTACCAAGGATGTAACGAGTTATTTGCCGTCCCAGGGCGGTAACTAAAAATTTAACATTATTGTTATGGTAACAATACGAACGTAGCAAATACACACTACTTGATAGGTATATTTCAAAATATTTAATAGTATATTACATAATAAGTCAGGAAAGTGATGCTTTACTTGACGATGCGGTTGTTTGAAGTACGAGGCCGTTAGGCCGAGTATTTTAATTCGCTGAGTCAAGTAAAACACTTTCGTGACGTATTATGTATACTATTTTTTCTGAAATCGTTCATATTTATATTTTATCAATATAATTAATAATAAATATTTCAAAATGTTTAATTTTTTGGTAAGAATCATATTGGCAGCAAACTACATATCCAAGGTGATAACAAAAGTTGTTGATAACAACATCTTATGTGAAAAATCTATTGAACATATTTGTGTCAAAAGTAATATTGTTGACAGAGACGATTTATTTATAATGTTGGAAAATATAGATGAAAATGAGTATAAGGCTGTATTTTCAAGTCCTCCTCCTGGAATCTTAAATCAAGCAACTGCGACTGTTGAAAATTTATTACCGAGCAAGTCCAAACACCGATATGATAAAGAGTATAAAATTTTCCTGGATTGGAAAAAGCAAAATAAAGTAAATAATTTGTCAGAAAATGTGCTATTGCTTATTTTATTTACTGAATCGCCAAGTAATTTATAGATTGCAACAAATAATTTAGCTTCAAATTCGCCAGTGTCATGCATAAATTTTAGTAACTTAAGCAATTGTATATTTAGTATTAACGTTATTGATAATAATAAATAAAAATCTAATTAAATTTTTTAGTTATTTAGTTATTTACTTGAGTCAGGTAAAGTACTTTCCTGACTAGTCAAGAAAGTACTTTACCTGACTGTTTTGCAAATGTTTTGGTAAACACTTACTTTCCATACTAAAATGCGTCAGGAAAGTAGGCATTTTCTTGACGATTTCAGAAAAAAAAGATATTAAATGAATTTTTGCTGTTGGTTGAAAAAAAAATGTGTCACGAGGATTAGGCGAAATTAAAGGTCTCAGATTTTTTGAAGCCTTGGCTTGTGCTCCCTAATTATTAATATTGAAGAGTACCATTGCTAAGCCCATCAGTTGTGTCACATTTTAATTTCAACCTGGGATAGTCCTTTATAGCTTCTTTATATACATAGCAAATAAGCACTTGATAGGTATATTTCAAAATATTTAAAAGATATTAAGTACATTTTAGCTGTTGGTAGAAAAAAATGTGCCACGAGCGTTAAGCGTATGTTAGGGTCTTAAGCTATGCCTCGTAATTTTTATTTTTGAAGAGTAGCATTACTAAGTCCCTTAACTGTGTTACATTTTAACTTCAACCTGGGATAGTCCTTTAAAGCTTCTTTATATATTTCATACAAATTTTCAGTCAGTTCCACATCATAAATACATTTATATTTTACAACATCTGCAAATAAACAAGCTGGTCGTTCTCCAGAAAAGTAGTCATCGTCACAGAGTCTAGTAATGCTGCGTCTATCAGTCCATTCTTTAATTTCGTCTAGACAAGGACATTGTAATGGGTTTCCTCCAGATGAGAAATACTTTAAGCTTGGAGTTTTAAGGAAAATTGCGATATTGAAGAATGTAAGTTGGTTGTTATGAATAAGTAAAGTAATCATTTCTTTCATTCGTTCCGGGAATATTTTTGACTGAATTTCTTTTAATTTATTGTTAGATATATCTAGAAAATTCAGTTCTTTTTGATGATAGAAAGATTCATCTTCAATTGATTCAATTTGATTAATTTCTAAATTAATCTTCCTAAGATCATCAAATGCAGAAAACATATTTTTAGTTATTTGGATAAAATAATTTCTGTTCAGCCAAAATTGTTGTACCGTATTTGGTTTTCCTACCAATAATTGAGAGTCAAATGATATCAGTTTGTTTCCTGATAAACTGAGGGAAATCATGGACGGCATGTTAGAAAATGCTCCAGTTTCAATTGTTTCTATTTCATTCCAATCTAAGTATAATTTGTATATTTGAGTGTTGTTGAAAATGCCAACCTTTATTTCCTTTAAAGTGTTGTTTCTAATGTCTACTATTCTGATATCTGGAAGTTTGTCAAGAAATCCTGGAGAAATATTATTTAATATTTTTTGTAATTTCATGGACCTTATTGGCAAATTATCCAAAACTCCAGCTGGCATTTCTGTTAAATTTGCGTTAAAAATAACAAGTCTATCAAGTTTCTGGAGACCACTAAATGTCCCTGGTTCAATGTTGGTTATAGATGTTAGTGATACTGATAATTCTTTCAAGTTCGGTGTTCTCTTAAATGTGTCTTTTGTGAAAGTGAATGTCTTTTTATAATAATTAGATATACGTAGATTTGTCCATTCTTCAGTACCATTTACAGATACTGCAATTGGTGTCTGGCACACGTGTCGCTTGTTTTCTTCTGAGTATGTGCAACTTGATACATTTTCGAATATAAATATGACCACAAGTAATAATACTTTTAGATAATGCTCCATCATTATTGAATAATCTGTAACAAATTCATTTAAAATTTTTAGAATTCAGTTTGATCAAATTGATAACATCTCATCTCCAGATATGCGGTTTTCTGTCATTGATTCTCAATATTGTAAGTAGAAAACTATTTAATACTTAATTTATGTTTTCTGTTAGAATTTCAACAACATTGTGTTTTATGCGAAATTTTATTCTCAAATAATAATACATTTGTTCCCAAATCTGAGTTTACTAAATCGTTTAATGCGGGTATTTACGATCGCCGAATTATATCGATGTTAGTGAATGAGTAACAAGTTGTGTTTAAAGTTGTATAATCTCTTAAAAACTACACACAAAAATATGAAGTGAACTGGTATCCATATTTGGAACATTTCTATTTTATTGAGTTTAAATTTTTTAAATTCATTAGTACCTGCCAAAATAAATAATTTAATAAAAAATGTGTTCTCTAAACTGAAATATTTTGGAATCACTGGAACATAATTTTTAAATTTTTTAATACTAATAATAAGGACAACTGAATATTTAACAAATGATAATGGGGTTTTACTGCCTTGAATTTGATAAATCATTCACAATGTTGTTAATAGTCATTTCATTTAAGATTACTCAACACGATGAATTTTGTTTTGAATAATGTGGATACCGGCCGACAGACTACTTTAATTTTTGTCGGCTTAATGAAGAAAAAACAAGCTTGTGGGGTCGGTTGTTCCGTGCGCATTGCTTCCCTAATTATTTTATAAAAAAATGTTTCAAATAAATGTTGTAAAGCATAAAATTCTACATCCGAATCAATAATCAAAATTCATTTTGACTACTTCATAACTGCAGAAATTAAATTTGAAAATTCACATAATTTCAATTTAATAGTAATAGCCATGGAATTAAAAACAAGAGATGAACAAACGCGTAACGTCTTATACGTCAAATTATTAGTATTTATTTTGACAAACTGTGATATTAAATCAATATTAGGGTTTATTATTATCAAAAATGAATAATTATACAGATGAAGAAAAGTTGCAAATAATTAAATGGCATTATTCTGGCCATAGTTTACGACTAATTCGTGACTATATTAGCGTTATTTGGCAGCATCATGATATTCCTAGTACGGCAACTATTCAGAGGTTTATAGTAAAGTTTGAAAAGACAGGAACACTAAATTTCAAGAAAGAAATAAATGAAAGAATTTATGACAATGAAGAAAATATTCTTGCTTTAATAGAACTGGAGCCAACAATGAGTGTGCGGGAAATTTCCAGAGAACTAAATATAAATTTTATGACAGGGCATAGAATTCTCAAAAAACATAAATACATTCCTTTTAAATTTCAAAACCACCAAAATATTTTGGAACGAGATTTTGAACTGCGTGCCTCATTCTGTGAAATAATGATGGAGAAATCAAATGGTAATAGAGAATTTTTAAGTAGTATTTTATTCACAGATGAATGCACATTTACCATGAATGGTGAACCAAATTATCGGTACTGGTCACAAAATAATCCACATAATATTGTAGAATCGAGGACACAATATCGTTATTCTGTCAATGTGTGGGCATGAATTTTTGGTAATAAAATCATTGAATTTATTAATTAATGCTGTTGGACCACAAATTGTTGAAACAAACAAAGAAAATGTGTGGTTCCTGCACATAGCACTAGAGAAGTTGTGGAATATCTAAACCATGTATTTCCTGAAAGCTGGATAGGACGAAATGGACCAGTTAACTAGCCAGCACGGTCGCCAGATTTAAATCCGTGCGATTTTTTTTATGGGGCCATTTAAAATCTTATGTTTATAAAAAAAAATACCAGAATTTAGAAGAACTTAAAAATGCTATATTACAAGAATGCCAGAAAATAAATAATCGATAATTAAGGTATGCTCGAGAAAGCTTCTACAACAGATTAGGTTATTGTTTAGCTCAAAACGGTGGACTATTTGAACATCTAATTTAACAATTTAAGAATATTTAGTTTGTTGATGTTTTTATTGAATTAAATTTATGTTACATTAATTAATTTGTTAAATATTTAATTGTCCGTCAGTACGGTGGTGTGGATAGCGATATGGAATTCGAATCCGGAGATCCCGGGTTCGAATCTCACTCAAGCTAAAAATTATATGAACTACCACACTGCGGCTCGGTGAGTGCGGACCCTGTATTGTAATTGGGATTAGTTCCTGTTGTACAGCGTAACATAAATAAATAAATAAATAAATAAATAAATAACAACCTACCTTCAATATTTTATCGAGTTTATTATTTTTTTATTCTTAATTAATAAATCTAAAAAATATTTTGCCTTATTATTATTAAATTTTTATTTAGAAAATAAATATTTAGTACGTAAAAATGATTTTGACAGTTTATTCTGACATTGACGTATAAAACGTTACGCATTTGTTCATCTCTTGTTTTTAATTCCATGGCTATTACTATTAAATTGAAATTATGTGAATTTTCAAATTTAATTTCTGCAGTTATGAAGTAGTTAAAATGAATTTTGTTTATTGATTCGGATGTAGAATTTTATGCTTTACAACATTTATTTGAAACATTTTTTCCTAAAATAATTAGGGAAGCAATGCGCACGGAAAAACTGATTTGCCATGTTAAACGCCTATGTTTCACTTTTCGTGTTACACCCGGTATATATATTGTAAACAATTGGAAATGAAAATTGTATTTATTATTAATTATCATGATAAATTGCATAATTGACTATAAACATTTATATTGTAAAATTGTTTGTGGTCCTGAAAAGGACCGTTGTTTTTTGTTATTATCATAAAATTAGATTTTTTGGATTTTAAATTTAAAAGAAAATAAATCAGAATTATCTTCAATTAAGTGCTCAAATAAATATCCGTTGTTTGCCAAATAGAATCCAAGTCTATCATATAAATTGCGTTGCATATTTTTTAATTGTCGGTTTGTAATTTTTCTGCATTCTTCCACAATTTTTCGTTTCAAAGATCCTACATTTGCATGTCTAGTTTTGTAGATATTATTTTTCAAATGCCCGCATAAAAAAAGTCATTTGGGGACAAATCCGGGGATCGAGCTGGCCAGTTTACTGAAACACCGCGTCATATCCAGCAATTTGGGAAACATTGGTTTAAAAATGTTTTAATTTCATTTGTAGAATGAGCAGGACAGCAATCCTGTATTATTCTTGCGTGCTTTATAATATTACAAATGCACTTATTATACATGCTTGAAGTCAGAATATTGCGTAGAATCCAAATTTTGCAAAATATACAGTATGTTCCATTTTAAATAATATAGTTGGAGTTACCTCCGGTTAAACCGGAAATAGAATATTTTCATAGTTTACGTAGATTAACGCACTTTTTGAAGTAGTTTCTAAATCTAAACAAAATGTAATTGCTTTAAAAATAAATCTTTGTGAGCCTGTTTTTTGAGACAACCGGTATATATAAAATGGAATAGGTGGCTTAGTGGTATCGAGTTGAACTGTGAATTTGAGAACCCGAGTTCGATTCCCTCAGCCGGCAAATAATTCACCATACTACAATACCCCTGTGGCTCCCCCTCTACTAACATCTTTTGTGGCTGTGATCTGACAGCTGCGAACTGCACTTCATATGCATAAATATATCAGTTACCTAGATTCTGATACGGCAGAGTGCTATACCCAGAATGGGTAAAAGACGTGATGGTATATTTATCTATAAAAACAAAATATAACTTATTGTTGAAGTTGATGTCACTGAGCGATCCGAGCGTCCATGGCCTTGGAATTGTTCTTCGATTATTTTGTTGTTTTAGTAACTATTGATTTTGTATCCGCAATTGTCATAATATATTTTACATGTTTCGTCAATAAACCGTTTTTCATACACTGTACGCGTATTTTTATTTAACATAATTCCTACCGAATCCCAGATTCCAACAGGTTATGGGCCTAGGCTCGCGATAGTGAAAGTAAAATTCGCGGAAAGGAAAAAAGATACCGTGACACGTGTAAAGGGCGGTGAGTTAGGATCGATGTGTAACGCTGTGTTTTTTAGTTTTTCGAACATTCAAACTGAAATTCGAAATGAATTCGTCGACGGGAGTGCGTTTCGAAACACTAAGTAAAACGAACTACGACACGTCGAAAATCCAAATGCGGGCGCTCCTAATAAAGAACGACGCGTGGGGCTACGTGTGCGGGAAAATACAGCGGCCGACGAACGACACATAGGCGGCGGAGCTATGGGACGACGCAGACCTGAACATAATCCACGCCATGAGTTCAGCGGAGACGAAGCAGGTAAAGTCTTGCCAAACGTCCAATGATATCTGGAAAAAGTTGGAAGACATTTACCAATCAAAAGCGCCTGCACGGAAGGTCGCTTTGATGAATAGATTGATGTCCGACGTTTCGGAGACACCGTTGACAAGTTTGCGGAACTCGAAATTGAGATCAACGAGGATCTCTTGGCCATGATGCTATTACGTAGTCTGCCGGAATCATTTGAAAATTTCCGGTGCGCTATGTCATCGCGCGATACTTTGCCCACGGTCGATACACTCTGCATACAGGTCGCGGAGGAGCAAGAAGCGCGCGGCGGCTCGAGTCGAAGGACACCAAATGCGATGTTCGTAAAAAGACCCGACAATAATAAACAAAGTGCGCGAAAAACAAACGCGTGCGGCGCCGTCAAGGGCGACGCCAAGATGAAATGTTTCAAGTGCGGTCGAATCGGACATCGGGCTTGGAACTGCAAGTCTCCCGGGGAGGAGTCCAGTGCGAACGCGGTAGCAAACGACTGTTACGAGGCGACTCATCGCGCGTCGACCGAAATGACATTTCGTGCGGAAAGTGACGCGGGACGCGACACGTGGTGCTTCGATAGCGAGTGCACATCGCACATGTGCAAGGACATCGAAGCCTTCGTGGAAATAGACCAAAGTGGTGAGCACGGACAACTAAACCTCGCGAACGCTACAAAAACGGATGTCCTAGGACGGGGTATGGCGTCGGCCGCGATAAGTGTAAACGGACGCGGCGAAACCATTAAGTTCAGCGACGCGTTATATGTGCCCGACTTACGATCAAATCTAATCTCGGTCGCAAAGATAACGGACAAAGGCCACAAAGTCGTGTTCGACAACACGAAAGCGGAAGTCGTGAGCAACGACGGGCGAGTGCTGATCACCGCGAACCGCGAACACGGGCTATTTTGTCTACGTGGGAAAAAGGTCCGAGAGTGTAACCAAGTCCTGGAATCAGCAAAAACCAGATCAACCCCTGAGAAGAATTCCCTCGAAGACTGGCACGTGAAGATGGGGCACTTGAACGCGCGGTCGCTTCGCAAAGCCATTAAGTCGGAGCTAATTCAAGGCGCGAATGTGCTGGACATCGACGACGAATTCGAGTGCGCTACGTGCATGCAGGGGAAGATGAGCCGCGCACCGTTCCCGAAGGCATCGGCAAGGAAGACCGAACCGGGAGAAATCATTCACTCCGACGTGTGCGGCCCGATGCGAGTCGATTTGAACGGCGGAAAGAGATTTCTCGTCACCTTCATCGACGATTGCTCTGGATAGTGCGAGGTCAGGTTCGTCAGGAACAAAAGCCAGGTGCGTTTCAGGACGTTCATCGAAACGCAGAACGGACGGCGGGTGAAACAGGTCCAGACAGACAACGGGCGAGAGTACGTCAACGGCGAGTTCGACAGGTACCTGGAGAAGCACGGAATCACGCGACGGTCGACGGCTCCATATAATCCGGAGCAAAACGGCATCGCAGAGAGACGCAATCGGACGCTACTCGATATGTCTCGGTGCCTGCTCATCCAGTCAGGCCTGTCTTTAGGATTCTGGGCAGAGGCCGTGAATACGGCCAACTACATAAGGAATCGTGCGCCGACCAGCAAGCTGAATGGAGCAACGCCGCATGAGAAGTGGCTCGGGAGGGTTCCGGACCTATCTGGCTTCGAGGCATTCGGCTGCGAGGCGTACGTCATGGACCGGTCGCCGAACAAGGGGAAGATGGAGCCACGAACCAGGAAAGGAGTGGCTACAGTTCGGTGTCCAAGGCAGTCAGGGTCTGGCTGCCGGAAAGCAGGAAGATCGAAGTGACGAGGGACGTGAAGTTCCTCCGGAAATTCCCGAGTCCGTCGACCGAAAACGACATTTTTTGTTCTCAGGAAAAGCAGCCAGGGGAAGAAGAATTTCCAGGGGGCGAAGAAGCGCAGGATCCAATCTCAGAAATCATCCTGGACCAGCATCGGGAGGGAACAAGCACCCGCAACCGAGACCACGACACGCACGAGGATGACATCATCAAGGTGTCCTCGGGGGACCCGGGCGAGACGTAGGAGAGTGTCGGGGACGACTCCGATGAGGCAATAGATGAGACGGAGAACAACGCGTCTCAGATACCAGTACGGGGACGCGGCCGGCCACGGCTCGTCCGGACGGGACAGCGCGGCAGACCACGCAAGGCAAATCCACCGAAGTTCCGGTCAATCTGGCGCTGAAAAATTTGGAGCGAGACGAGTGGTTGTCGGCCATGACAAACGAGATGGCATCTATCCTGGAGAAGGACACCTGGGAGCTCGTCGAAAGATCCGAGGCGCCGAAGGTAATCAGAAGTCGTTTCGTGTTGCGAAACAAGTTCGGCACCGGAGGAGCCTTGGAGAAACGAAAGGCTCGGGTGGTGGCAAAAGGCTACGTCCAACGCTACGTCAGAGACTTCCACGAGACGTACGCACCCGTCGCCCGGCTGGGATCCATCAGAGCGGTCGTCGCTTTGGCAGCCAAGCTGGGAATGGAGATTCAACAATACGACGTCGAGACGGCATACCTCAACGGCCCGCTGGACGAGGAGGTGTACATGGAGCTGCCGTTGTGGACGACGGAAGTGCTGCAATGCATCTTGGGCGACGGGAGAAGAGGTCAGCGGTCCATCTAGAATGCCGAGGCGATGCTGAGACGCATGGCCACGGGCGACAAGGTGTGTCGTATGAAAAAGGCGCTGTACGGGCTGAAGCAGGCAGGCCGTGCTTGGCATACAAGACTGGATGCCGAGTTACGCGCAAGGGGAGCGGCACCCACAAAAGCTGACCCAAGCGTTTACACCAACGGACGCGGAGACGACCTGCTGATCGTCGTCATTTACGTCGACGACATTCTCGTCACGTGCCGGGAGATGCAGAAGGTCCTGGATTTCGGGAAGCGTCTCGGACAGTCTTTCGACATCAAGGAGCTCGGCAACGTGAGGCGGAGCCTAGGGATGGATTTCTCCAGAGATGCAGAGGGGATCTTCATCAGCCAGAGGACGTACATCGCCGACATCCTACAACGATTCGGGATGCAAGACTGCAATCCCGTGGCGACCCCGATGGATCCGGGAACCAGACTGGCGCGTGGAGATCTATGGTCGCAAGCCTCCCTATCGAGAGCTCGTGGGATGCCTACTGTACCTGTCAGTAGCCACACGGCCGGACATAGCACACACAACGAGTTCGCTGAGTCAGTTCAATGACTGCTTCAACAAGAGTCATTGGAATGCAGCGAAAAGAGTACTCTGGTATCTCAAAGGAGGGATCGACTGGGGACTGTTCTACAAAGCAGGAAACGAGCCGATGAGGGGATACGTGGACGCCGACTGGGCCGGGTCGACGGACGACCGGAGATCGTTCACGGGGGACCTATCTCGTGGGACTCGAAGAAGCAGAGGACCGTCGCCCTATCCACGGCCGAGGCGGAGTATATGGCTTTGGCAGAGGCAGCGAAGGAGGCCATATACTTGAAACGTTTCCTAGGCGAGTTGGAAATGACAGTGGACAGCGTGAGGCTGGTCAGCGACAACGTGAGTGCACAGAGGTTGACGAAGAATCCGGTACATCACGCCAGGACGAAACACATCGACATTCGTCACCACTTCGTACGTGAGGCCGTGCAGTCCGGTCAGGTGTCCGTGGAGCACGTCTCTTCCAAGGACATGGCGGCCGACGTTCTCACGAAACCGCTGCCGAGAGACAACCACCGATGATGCATGGAGTTGTTAGGGCTCAAGAAAAAAGGCGGAGATCAGATCGAGGGGAAGTGTTGAAGTTGATGTCACTGAGCGATCCGAGCGACTGTGGCCTTGGAATTGTTGTTCGATTATTTTGTTGTTTTAGTAACTATTGATTTTGTATCCGCAATTGTCATAATATATTTTACATGTTTCGTCAATAAACCGTTTTTCATACTCTGTACGCGTATTTTCATTTAACATTAATCCCACCGAATCCCAGATTCCAACACTTATCTAGTTTTAGTGTTAAAATTAGCGTGTTTAACCACTATATAAAGAAACAAAAACAATAGACTTTTTATTAAAAGCGCAAGTATTGTCTGAAATATAATTTTTTTATACATTACTTGTGAAAATGATATTTCCCTTAAGTCAATTTAGTTGTGGTAGTAATCGTTTCCCTCGCTAGTGATGAAAATAAATGACTTTCTTCACTAGTGAGGAAAACGGTTACAATTACAACTAAATTGAGTTAATGTCATTTGACATAATGACCAAGGAAACGTAATGTGCATTTGCAAATACTACTCCTTTGATAAAAAAAATAATTATTATTACATTACTTGAATCACAAACGCAAAAAATTTTCATGTTTAAAGATAAAGGGCCATTACAAAACTTGTACTATTGGAATGCTCGCCGTCGTTCGTGTTCCAACTTTTCTACTCGTTTTGCAATTAAACCCTTTCCTCACTAGTATCACAATATACTATTAAATAAAAGTTGACTCTACTAATAAATCTACTCTCCAAAATCATTTTACTAGTACTTACATTTATGTAAACTATCAAATTTCTATTGGTTAAAATTAATTGATTTTTTACCTGCTTGTAATGATAATATTAAACTATGGATTATATTACTGTATAGACGATATTTTGTATCGACTTTAATTAAGTTAACTTTTCTGAATACTCGTTCACAATCTGCATTAGAATGATGATACGATCAAATATACTAATGCAGTAACACCTACACAAACTTAGGAAATCAACCAGCAGAAGTACAAATTTATTATGAACTTTATTGTTCAGGGCAAATATAAAAATCAATTAAATATGTATCAAAAATTAATAGATTTATAAAATATTTAATAAATAGTTAAAATTATGCTATAAATTCTATAAGTTATGTTGTAATTATTGTGATGTCCTATTTTTTTAATGGTAGCAGTTTAAAAAATATATCGCCATTTCGATAATTATGTAAAATAATAATAATATATTTCTTACTAGAATATGTCATACTGATGAATCTTAATGGATTATATTGATATTTAAGTGGAAATTCCTAAATATAAAATGTCTAATATTAAAAAAAAAAAACTAAATTTCGCTGTAATTGTCTCTTTTCTTTCGCTGATCTCATAGTTTTACTTTTTTGGTTAAGACAAAACATTACACATAGCTAAACACGATCATTTGAAAATTTGCAGAAGTACTCGTTCATTTTGCTTATCTTTGTATAATAGTAGTTTATGTAACAAGTACATAATTTAGGTCTTTATTGGACTAGCCGAATTTTATGGCAGAGCGAGCGCAGCGAGCGAGGCTAATAAATAAGGCGAGTCTATAAAGTCCGATTATGTACGAGTTGCATACAACGTTTTATGTTCGACTGCATGAAGAATATTTTCTCTTAAAATATGATTATGTCAATACCTATATTTAAAACATTTAATTGCATCTCAAAGTGTGCTTCGTTGTTATGCATTTGTTGCTTAAGACATGGAAGACGTTCCAAAAGAAATAAAAGATCTTGCCTGTAATGCAAGAGAATATCTAACAATTGTATGAAGACACATATACATACAGAAAATGGTGTTTAAATATTTCTTTTGAATTTTGTTTTCATGTGACATTGACAGCAGTCCAATTTTGCATTTTTATCGTACTAGTCCAATAAAGTACCCGATTATGGACAGTAAACAGTGTCGTAAAACAAGGTAATATGATGCAGTCGAACATAATAGTAGTTTATGTAACAAGTACATAATTTATTTCTTTATTGGCCGAGCCGAATTTTATGGCAGAGCGAGCGCAGCGAGCGAGGCTAATAAATAAGGCGAGTCTATAAAGTCGAATTATGTACGAGTTGCATACAACTTTTATGTTCGACTGCATGACGAATATTTTCTCTTAAAATATGATTATGTCAATACCTATATTTAATACATTTAATTGCATCTCAAAGTGTGCTTCGTTGTTATGCATTTGTTGCTTTATTTATCAAATTGTCAAAGTGAAAAAAGTGTTGAGATGGATGAAGATATTGCAGATGTTCCAAAAGAAATAAAAGATCTTGCATGTAATGCAAGAGAATGTCTATTACCAACGAAATCGAAACAATTGTATGAAGACACATATAATACATACAGAAAATGGTGTTTAAATATGAACATATTTTGTGTTAATGTGACATTGATAGCAGTCCAATTTTTCATTTTTATCGTACTAGTCCAATAATGTACCCTATTATGGAGAGTAACTAATGTCGTAAAAAGAGGTAATATGATGCAGTCGAACATAAATAAATAAATAAATTAATTAATTGAGGTTGACAGCGGAATCGCATCGGTCTGTAAATTTGAGAACCCACATTCGATTCCCGCAGCTGGTAATCTTTACACCACATTAAAATTACCCCTGTGGCGTAAGAGATGACATGTATTTAATTTTACAGAACAACTAAAAAATAATACACTTCAGTTAAATTTTATACACATTTTTCCGTTTTTTAAGCAATTTTTATTTCCTGCTAAATTGAAATTTGTAAAATAATACACTTTTTGACGATTATTTTCATATTTCCAAAATTAATTTAGGGGATGATTACAAACATTTCTTATTATATTATGATTGAACTTCCGGTATGTGAAAATATGATTTCATGATTGTATGGTTTTAAGAGAAACAAAACTTTTAATTCTTTAATTTTTTTATCAAGTAAATTAAATAAAATGAAACTCAAATTTATAAAATAGAAAGTATTAATACCTGTTCATATTATATGTTTAGAATTTTTTAAGGAATTATTCAACTTACCCAATTCATTATACTTGTTTTTTCGATAGTAGGCGGTTCACATACATATAAATTTTTTCATATGTTGATTAAATATCATTGTATCAAAACAAATTTTAACTACTTATTTACAATAGATGCATAGAAATGTTTATCTACGACCTTTTGTAAAATTTCAGGTTTAGAGTTTAATTCTTGAAAGTACAACCGAAGCAAGCTGTAGAACAAATTTTCAATAATATAAATTTTAACATTATATTAATACCAATAGTTTTAACAAATTTACTGGGACTAACAGAATGAGTGCAACTAACGAATTTATTTATAAATCACATTTATTTATTTTTTTAAATTGATATCAGCTTTTATTATTACCTGAAGTATTTTTTTCGAAATATTTATGAGAGGAACAACACTAGATTATAACCTTCTCAATTCAGAGTTGAACTAAGATGATGTTTTTAAACATATCCAGACAAGGCAAACAAGAAACCAGTTCTGAGGTCAGCAAAAAAGTACAATCGTCACCAACAGTATATTCTGTATTGTATACAGTCTGCATAAATTTATCGTAATTATATTTAAAATTAATATGACGTTTGTTGCGGTTATTAATAAACTATTAGTTACGGGTAAATTTATTTAGACACACAAAAAAATAAGACAAAAATTGTGATCCAAAGACATGCAGGAAAATACTGAATAAATTTACAGGATGTTTCCACATGATTACAAAAAATTAATTATTTCATACACAGCCTTCTACATATTATGGGGTATGTGGCTCAATGGTATCGAGCCGGCTTGTGGATTAAGAACTCGGGTTTGATTCCCACGGCCCATAAACAATTTTCAAATATAAATAAATATATTATCACGCCTTTTATCCATTATGGGGGTGGCACTCCGCCGTAGCAGATCTCGATAAGTGATATATTTCTTCGCGTGAAGTGCGGTTACCACTGGTCAAATCACGGCCTCTAAATATGTTAGTGGAGGGGGAGCCACAGGAGTAGATTTAATTTGGTGCAAATTGGTTGTCGGCAGTGGGGATCGAACCAGGGTTCTCAAAATACACAAGCCGACTCGATACCACTGAGACACCGACCCCATAAAACAAACAATTTTCAACGGAAAAATAATTAAACATTTTCCATACCACTGGACTGATAGATTATAGTGATGAATAAAAATTAGTAAATATTAAGCATTTGAAGAACTATTGCACAAATTTTAATAAATCAATAAGAAGAAAACTATATTTTTTTCAAGACATGCTTTAAAAAAGACATATTCGAACTTTAAATACACCCAAGAGCAGATTTTTTTTTTAATAATATCCGTGTAACACTGCTATTTTTGCCTCTCTAGAAAAGGGAAACACATTTTCGTCACTGTTTCGCAAGAAGATAGTTGAGTTTTATGCGCATGTCGTGAAAAATACTTTACATACCTTAAAACAAACTGATGGGAGTTTTCACGACAAACATTTGTAGATGGCAGTAGTGTATAAGTACGCAAGTATATATTGTTGTCGCCAATTATTTCTTTAATTTTGTTCATTGTTTCCCGAAATATTATATCAACGTATATGTTTTTTAAGATGGTTCTTGCGAGTATTGGCATTTTAGTGTACTTTTCCAAAAATGAATTAAACTTTGGATTATCTAATTTGAAAAGTGAAATATTTGCATCAATTAAAGCATTACGCAAGTCAAAACTGAAAGATTCTAGTTCTGCGTTCATAAATGTTGAAGCAAGTGAGTTCGGTTGAAGTTTTAAACTTTGCCAAATTATTTTTATGCTGAGTTAAAATATATAGAAATAACAGAACAAAACAATTAAATTAACTTACAGTTTTGCTGCAGTATTTACAAACTGACATTGTCCAGAACTATTTCGTGATAATTATTTATCCACATCAATACAAGTGAATTTGCCTTCGGCATATTAAAAATAGAATTATTAATGAACAAACGACGTTTTACAAAAACTACTAAATTTTTTCGCTTAAAGTGCAGTTATCAGCCGTCAAATCACGGCCCCCATAGATGTTAGTGGAGGGGAGCCACAGGGGTAGTTATAATGTGAGAAAAATTGTTTGTCGGCTGTGGTAATCGAACAGGCCGACTCGATACCACTCAGCCACCTACTCCATTATTATTATTATTATTATTATTATAATGGCCAAACATTTGTGCCGAAACGTCGCATAATTAAATTAAGAAATTTTAATCTTAAAATTTTTAAAATTCATTAAATCCATTGTATCTGTCCAAAATTAATTTTTTTATTAAAAACGTATCATATATATTTATATATATATATATATATATATATATATATATATATATATATATATATATATATATATATATATATATATATATATATATATATATATATCATCACGCCTTTTACCCATTATTGGCTGTGGCACCCTGCCTAAGCAGATCTCGGTAAGTGATGTATTTTTTCGCGTGAAGTGCAGTTACGTATCTTAAGGATTTTCAAGAGTAATTTTGAGCACAATATTTAAAGGTACTGACCAATTGATTAAGAATTATTTTGCAAAACTTTGGTATAAAGTTAAAGGTTTTGAGGATAGATGTTTAAAAATGATGACGTACCAATTGTTAATGGTTAAAAAATAAATAATATTAGAAACATCGTGTATGTCAGTAAATTAGAGGTATTGAAGAGAGATGTCGAGCAAAATAGAAAAAAATATGACCGACAGATTGTCAATTGTTTTTCACAAGAGTCATTAAAAATCTATCGTGTTTGATATCAAACTGAAGATATTAAAAAGAAAAATGTTAATAAGAATGTGATAAATATACTAAAATAACCAACACTCGAATATGTTGATAATTTATCTAGGACCGTTAATCCTAATCTATATTAGGTATGATAAGAGGTCCAAATCGTGATAGCTTTTGTTTAACCGAGTCACTATTCTGAAATAAAATAATGCTGACAGCATAAAACATTAATATATAATTATAAATCGATTACTTGTAGTATGATTTAAGCTCAAAGGTCAGATATTTTTTTTTAATAAATAATATAATTTAATTCTTATCTTTTGAGTAATACTGCCAGAAGAAACTATTTTACTATTATAATAAAAACATGAGAGCACTTATATTAAAATATTGCAAATACATAAATTAAGAATTTTAATAAGATCATAATATTTTCTCATATATTTACGTATTCCTATACGACTATATTTACTTATGGGGTAGTAATTAATATAGATATAGACTTTATAATTTTGGTGAACACAATTTTGGACTTAGAGTTTTTTTTGTACATTTTTTTCGGAAGTTTGTAGTCTTTCTTCGTTTGATATATTTTTCATTTTGGTGTTTTGCAAAATAGGAATTTTTTGTTGGGGTGCGAAAGGAACACTGTAAATTTGGATTTTTGGCACAACAGGGGAAATTGTATTTTAAAATTTAAATCTACTGCTGGATAAATTATTTTTAATTGATGGGTAAAATAAAATGGGAACAGAATTATTTTTTAAATTCGTACTTCCATCCATCATTACCTCCCACATGTGTTCAAAATGAACCTAGAAAATATATGCAACATTAAATTTGTTCAATTTCGAACGATAAATACTAAATAAATTAATCGGTACACCACACAATGGGAAATAGCGATGTACAAACAGGCTATATTAACACGATTAAACATATATACGTCAACACAAGAAGTTGTATAAAGAGTAAATCAGGACTATCAGAACCATTCGTAGTAAATAAAGGCCTCAGACAAGGATGCTGTCTGTCACCGACTCTATTTAAAAATTTTATACACACGGTCCTAGCACGCTGGCAGAAAAAAATTTAAACCAATGGGAAATAACGGTACATCAGAAGATATAATCATCCAAAGAGAAAGAATTAAAAAGACAAACCAATACAATTACCTCGGAGTAAATATAATGGAAGATGGTACAGACGAGAGAGACATACTACAAAAGGTGGCACAAGGAAGATCCATAATAAGACAACTAAACTCAATCCTATGTAGCAAACAGATTTCTATTAATACAAAAAGCATATATACAAAGCATTGTTTGAAAGCTGTACACTGTATGGAGCGGACAGAAGGATGGATAACAAACAAAAAAACGAAGCAAAGACTACAATCAGTGGAAATGGCTTTTTGGAGAAGATGTAGCGGCTATACACTCCTGGGCCATAAAAGAAATGAAGAAATAATAGAATCTATGGAAGGACACCAAAGGATAACAGAAGTCATACAAGAGAAACAACTGACATGGTATGGCCTGTGACGATTTATTGCGGACTCGTCGACAAAATGTTGGCGTGAGGTTGCTCGGGCGCCAACGGTCGGATAGCGGTTTCGGAGACAATAGGGTTTTCAAAAAAGAAACACAAAGTTGGTAAAAAATGACGAATTGAGTCTTTATTAAGCACTGGTGTCACTACAGAAATGTCGTTGATTAACAGCAGGTGTAGGATATACTGAGGCGGGATCGGGGAATACAGAGGTGACGTTTTTGGGAAAACGACGCCTGGCGTCGGGACGCCGGTATGTCCGGAGCGACGGTCGGGGCCCGCGGTGTAGGCCTGCAGGTTCGGAAACGGCGAAATCGCGGGTTGGTCACAAATCGACGCCGGGCGTCGCGGTGGTGGGGTTCCCGTAATAGCGGCTGGTCGACTCGTAATGATCGCGATGAGTGGTTTTTCACTTTTCCGGAAAATCGACGCCGGGCGTCGCGACGATGGGGTTCCCTGGACGACGGCTGGGGTGTCGGAAACGATTCCGCGACGCGTCTCGCGGAATTCGACGTGGTGAACCCCGGCCGTACACGCAAAACTCCTTACCGTAACGTCTCGGATTCGCTCACGACAGACGCCAAAGTGATTTGTTCGGTGGTCGCACAAAGGTTCCTAAAACGGAAGGTGGCACGCGACGAAGTCGCGAAGTTACAGTGTGAACTCCGGCCGTGCACGCAAAACGCCTCACTGTAACGTCTCGGATTCGCTCACGACAGACGCCAAAGTGATTTGTTCGGTGGTCGCACAAGAGTTCCTAAAACGAAAGGTGGCACGCGACGAAGTCGCGAAGTTACGGTGTAAACTCCGGCCGTGCACGCAAAACGCCTCACTGTAACGTCTCGGATTCGCTCACGACAGACGCCAAAGTGATTTGTTCGGTGGTCGCACAAGAGTTCCTAAAACGGAAGGTGGCACGCGACGAAGTCGCGAAGTTTCGGTGTGAACTCCGGCCGTGCACGCAAAACGCCTCACTGTAACGTCTCGGATTCGCTCACGACAGACGCCAAAGTGATTTGTTCGGTGGTCGCACAAGAGTTCCTAAAACGGAAGGTAGCACGCGACGAAATCGCGAAGTTACGGTGGGAGCTCCGGCTTGTAACGCAAACGGCCCACAGCAACGTCTCGGATTCGCTCACGACAGACGCCAATGTGAGTGGTTCGGTGATCGCACAAGAGTTCCAAACGGAAAGTGGCACGAGACCTCGAGGAAGCACAGTACGGTACGGTAAATAAACAGGAGTGCTTTTCTTACCTAGAAGTCGGTGTGGCCTGGTGACTGGAAGACGGTAGCGGAGATGTCGATTTATTCACAGATGAAAGATTGACTGTCTTGGCTGTCTCGGCAGCGCGGTTTATATACTGTTTTGTTAATTAAACGGGTCCTAGGGTGTCAAAGTTTGTCCGTCCTATGTTAACATATAGGGCGGATTGGTTATAAACGGAAACTGGACTACCCGGTCCGTGATCCAGTTTAATTAGCAATTTTCCGATGCGCGTCTTACTTGTGAACCCGGTGTTGATTTTTCGCGTCTCTCAGGTGTTGCGTTTGCGAGATACAGGCGTTTCCGCGATCGTGATCTATATAACAATCTTTGTGACGAGCACACTTCGTCACAGGCCACATGAAAAGAATGGGCCAAGAGAAACTTTCTCAAAAAATATGGGGATGGACACCGAACAAGAGAAGAAAGAGAGGTAGACCTAGTTGAAGATGGTATGATGAAATCAAAGAAGCGATGGGCGAGAGGAATCTTGAAGATGATGACGTCTATGATAGAGATTCATGGAGAATAGGATGCAGAAAATGGCCTTAAGGCTGTAGAATATCTGTTGGAAAGAGGACCACACAAACGTGAATTTTTTGTTGGTTCCCATCCTTCCCTATTCATATTTTCTACCCATTTCCAGCGAAGAGCGTCGGATAGAAATCGTTTCGGAACAAAACCATTCTCCATTCTATAGATGCAGCCTTTAGCACTGCAAGCTGACATTATCGTAATTTTTAATTTTTTTTTGTAAATTATTTGTCACTGTCAAATATATTCAAAAATTCAATATATCGTAAACAAATGAAAACAGACTCTGGAGTACCAATAAAAAATTATAAAACATATATACTTGAAATTTTCAGATTTATGGTTTGAAGAACATACTTTCCGGCGTTTCATAATTTTAGAAAGTAATAGTCCTCAAGAGACTTTAAGATCGAAACTGCATGCTCTGCTTTGCATTTGGAATTGGCATTTTAAAAATGAATAATGTTGGTTTGATATTATTTTATACAAATATTTCATTTTCTAAGTTGAGGAATTTCGTAAATTAAGAATTGAGAATACATGATTTAAACTGTAATGAACCGCAGCAATATGCATTGTAAACAAACTGGTAGACCCTACAGACCTCGCTTGAAGAATTATTTTTAATGCTCCGATTTCTGACTTCAATTGAAAATATAATAATTATATGCCATTTTTGTCTTTAATGTGCTAGTGGTTTTTAAATTATCGAAATGAAAACATATATTCTTATGAAATTAATTGTAACAACTAAAATATAATGTGGCACATTTTAAGAATAAATAAAATAATTCTTGTTTTGCAAGACTGAGAATTTACCACATATATGTGGGAACTTTTGAAATAGTTTCAACCCACGCAAATTAATTAATTATTGCATGCGCTAACATTTGAACTGAAAAATGTAGCATCAAGATTTAATAGCTGTTTTAACATTAGTTTTTAGTTGTAGCTTCGTTAATTTTGTTTTACAAAATATAGCTAGAAGCTGCAGTTTCGCTACTTCTTTTAAGTAGCTTATCCAGCTGTTGTTAACAGCTCACAACTCGTTGGGGTTCGGGAACGTTGAGACCCGGTCAGCGTTTACCCATTCGCCGACATAGCCAACCCGTTACTGAGTATCGATAACAAAAGAAAGGTGTTTTGAAGAGCTCGTATACAGAAATGAGAATATATAGATCGACAATTGTTTTAGTGAAAGTGCTTCAAAACCTATAACGTCTTTTGAAGTTTTTAGTTTGGAAATGATTTTAATCAAGATTATTCAAATAATATAGTGTAAATTATATTACAGAAATTAATCGTTCTTCAGCGTTAGAAGTTTTCATGTTAATTTAAGTTTAAAAGAAAAATGTTAAATTGTTTTGTAAGAAAAAACAAGAGTAACATAAATTTGTACTGACAGGAAGGTGGGAAATTAATAACGAGCCTTCCTTGTTGTAAACTTGTATTTTGTTTAAGAAAACGATGTCCAAACACTTTTTAATAAGTTGTTAATTAAAAAGTTATAGAATCTGTTTATATTCGATTTCAAATAAAAAGTCTTTTGAGAAGCTTGTGTGCAAAATTGAAAATGTTTCGACAATTGTTTTAGTGAAATTGCTACGAAATCTATTGTGATTGGTCTTTTAAAGGGTTCTGACTCTTGTCAAAATTGGACATAGGTTTCTATAGTTTTAATTTTAATAATAATAGTGACCGTAATCACACCGATTATTATGAATATAAATAAAAATAATTATTTAAAATTTTAGCAAATAAAATGAGAAATAGGTTTCTACAAAATTATAACGATCATGATTAACAAACAGCAAAATATTCTATTAATTACTTTCATTAAATAATGAAGTATATTCTTAAAAATAATTAATTACCCTCGTATGAGAAATTTTTTAAAAATACAAGTAAATAATGCACATGTAACAGAATGGAAAAAATCAATCATAGACATAAATTAACAAATACTAACTTTATTGATATTCTATAATCCAATTTCTTGTTATATCAGATATCATTGTACAACATAATGATATCTAAATTAAAATTATCATTATTACTTATTATAATTAATTATTATTACAACAGTTGACAAACCTAATTTTATGATATAAGATGTTTAGCGATGGATTGTGGATTTTTTAAAAATATTGAACGTTAAGGTTTACAAGACAATAAGGTATGTTCGCAAATTACTGAATGTTAAGTAATTACTTACCGATTGAGAGATGATAAGTACAATTAACATTCCTTGGTGTCAACGGCAATGATCAAAACATAATGTATCTAAATTTTAATTTCATTATTGCGTCGATTGTGCAAAAATCACCATAACCATTGAGGTCAAAAAATATCCTACCGGTAGCGGATCTACTGGATTTCTCTAGTTTGTCTTGATCACTCGAAATCATTTTCATCCTGTAGGAGCAGTTACTACCTTAATACTGAAATAATTATGTTTTCACTACCGATCAAATCAGAAGAAAACATTTACTGTTCTATTTGGAGGAAGGTAAGTAATACCTCTTATTTTGTGGTATGTGCCTAATATTTTATCAATATCGTTTAAATTAATATATATATATATATAATTTCATTAACAATTGTTGATACAAAACTCTAACGCTACCTTAATTTAAATTATAATAAAATAATTTCCATATGTCAAACTGTGATTTTTATTGAATGTTATTAATAGCAGTCGATTGTGAAAAAATAATGTACTGCAAATGGGAAAAAATTTACTGTCCTGCAACTGTTAGATAGAGTAAATCTTATTTACCTCTTTTTTAAAGTAGTTTACTATTTCTACCACCAGCATAGAAAGCATATCATTATATCCCTATTAACTAGCATGTAATAATTCATTTACTGTAAAGTGACATTATTGTTATGGTAACAATATGAACATAGCAAATAAACACTTGATAGGTATATTTCAAAATATTTCAAAGATATGAAGTATGTTACATTTTAGCTGTTGGTAGAATAAAATTGTGCCACGAGCGTTAAGCGTATGTTAGGGTCTTAAGCTATGCCTCGTGATTATTATTTTTGAAGAGTAGCATTACTGAGACCCTTAACTGTGTCACATTTTAACTTCAACTTGGGATAGTCCTTTAAAGCTTCTTTATATATTTCATACAAATTTTCAGTCAGTTCCACATCATAAATACATTTATTTTTCTCAACATCTGAAAATATACAAACTGGTCGTTCTCCAGAAAAGTAGTCGTCGTCGCATAGTCTAGTAATGCTGCTCCTATCAGTCCATTCTTTAATTTCGTCTAGACAAGGACATTGAAATGGGTTTCCTCCAGATGAGAAATACTTTAAGCTTGGAGTTTTACGGAAAATTGCGATATTGAAGAATGTAAGTTGGTTGTTATGGATAAGTAAAGTAATCAATTTTGTCATTCGTTTCGGGAATATTTTTAACTGAATTTCTTTTAATTTATTGTTAGATATATCTAGAAAATCCAGTTCTTTTTGATGATAGAAAGATTCATCTTCAATTGATTCAATTTGATTCATATCTAAATTAAACTTCCTAAGATCATCAAATGCAGAAAACATATTTTTAGTTATTTGCGTAAAATAATTTCTGCTCAGCCAAAATTCTTGTACCGTATTTGGTTTTCCTACCAATAATTGAGAGTCAAATGATATTAGTTTGTTTCCTGATAAACTGAGGGAAACCATGGACGGCAAGTTAGAAAATGCTCCAGTTTCAATTATTTCTATTCCATTCCAGATTAAATATAATTTGTATATTTGAGTGTTGTTGAAAATGCCAACCTTTATTTCCTTTAAAGTATTGTTTCTAATGTCTACTATTCTGATATCTGGAAGTTTGTCTAAAAATCCTGGAGAAATATTATTTAATATTTTTTGTAACTGAATGGACCTTATTGGCAAATTATCCAAAACTCCAGCTGGCATTTCTGCTAAATTAGCGTTATAAATAACAAGTCTATCAAGCTTCTTGAGTCCACTAAATGTCCCTGGTTCAATGTTGGTTATAGATGTTAGTGATACTGATAATTCTTTCAAGTTCGGTGTTCTCTTGAAAGTATCTTTCGTGAAAGTGAATGTTTTTTCATAATTATTAGTTATAATTAGATTTGTCCATTCTTCAGTACCATCTACAGATACTTCAATTGGTGTCTCGCACACGTACCGCTTGTTTCCTTCTGAGTATGTACAATTCGATACATTTTCGAATATAAATATGACCACAAGTAATAATACTTTTAGGTAATAGTCCATAATTATTGAATAATCTGTAACAAAGTCATTTAAAATGTTTAGTATCCAGTTTGATTAATTTGATAATATTTCATCAGTCAGATATGCGGAAAAAATAAAGAACCAATAACAGCAAACATATGTTTTCTTTTAGTATTTTTACAATATAATTTTTTTGTGGATTTTTATCGTGAAATAATAATTTCAATAACATATTTGTTTCCAAACCTGAGTTTAGTAAATAGTTTAATGCGCGTCCTTATGATCCGCAAACAATCGCCGAATTGTATCGATTTAATGAATGACTAATATTAGTATTTGAAGTTATATAACTCCTTAAAAAAATATGCACAAAAATATGAAACGAACAAATATCCATATTTAAAACATTTCTATTTTATAATCTTTAGTTAATTTAAAAAAAAATTGTACGTGCCAAAATAAATATAATATTTGACAATGGACTTTTTAATGAAACTGAACATTTAATAAATAATAATGGGCTGTTTCTTGCCCTGGATATAACAAAGCAATCCCAATGTCGTCAAAAGTAATTTAATTTAGAAGATTACTCAACGCAATGAATTAAGTTTTGGAGAATGTAACTAGCGACGAACTACCTACTTTTATTCTGATCGGCTAAACTAAGAAAGAGTCCCTGAAGCCAAAAGGAAGAAAAAGCAGCCTTGTATGTTCGACTCAAATATGTATCCTTAAGTAATAAAGTAAATACAAAATATAACTTTAATAAATGTTTAACATTTAGAAAAATATACATTATAGTAAGTATATATTCTAAAATAAAATAAATGTGTACACCTCAGCAATGTTTTTTTATACATATTCTGACTTTAATTATAATTGTTTTTGTAAACAAAATCATGTAATAATTAAATAATTGTTATTTAATGTGTCTCTTGAAAATGGCCACAATCATTAGCCAAAACGTCTTTAAATAAATGAAAAATAAAATTTTTACAATTAGCTTTTTTACTAAAACTTGAAATCCATTTAATATTAATGTAACATTATATCATTTAATTTAATATCACACTGGATTTCTATATACATATATATATATATATATATATATATATATATATATATATATATATATATATATACATATAAGTTATGTAAGGACACACCCCGTATTTCATAAGATTTCATAAGAACAATAAAGAGTTGCATCACTCATAAAATGACCATTCGGCATAATATAATCTAAACTCTTGGAAAAGAGATAAGTAGTTTGAAATAGAATAGAATATAAGTTTGTGTTACTCCTGTTCTATACTTTGTACGAGCAACATCTAGCTCTTGTGTTTTGTGAAATAAACTTTTTAAAAATAATTTTGTATTACTCAAAATTATAACTGGCGCAGTTTACGTGATTCGGAAATTCAAAACGAATTCAATCCGTTAAAAATCTGTAATCGTCATTTTCAAGTGTTTAAAACATTGGTAACGAACATCATTAACTCAAACACAAGCAGAGCTCGATAACGACAACCGAAAACAAGTTTACGTGATTCGGAAATTCAAAACGAATTCAATCCGTTAAAAATCCGTAATCGTCACCTTCGAGTGTTTAAAACATCGGTAATAAACATCATCAGTTACATAAGCAAAGTGAGAGATCAAGTCGTCGCCAGCGAGTTCTTCGACAACAGGCGTACGTCCAGTCAGAACCGCTACAGTCAAGACTTCGATCATCTTCAACTACTGGAGTCACGAGTCGCAAATTCCACGAACGAACATCGAGGAAGCCGACCCAACCCTTCTTCAAGCAACGTTGAGAGCACATCAACTAGAAGACTTTATTTCAACTAGTAATGTTAAAAACAGTGTTACAGTCACTGTAAGTAAAATTTTAAATTTTTATATTTATATAATATTGTACTAAAAACAATCCAACTGGATTTACTTATTTCAAAATTAGAAAGTCTAACTCTTAATACAGACACAATGTCTATACCAGCCGCACCCCAAGCAAATATTTTTGCAAATCTAAATAACGATATTTTGAGAATGTTGGACTTAGCACCGACATTCGACGGAGACGTAAAAACCCTGTCTAATTTTATTAATACTATAGATGAGATGTGTACATTAATAATACAAACTAATCCCTCTGAAATAACACGTACAATAGTAGTAATGACTTTAAAGAATAAAATTAAGGGTAAAGCAGCTCAAAATTTAAATATGAGTTCTATTAACTCATGGACAGCATTAAAAGAACACTTATTACAAAATTTCTCTGATACACGATCCGAACACACAATTATGTACGAAGCTACACACTTTAAACAATCAAAGGAAAGCATTGTTGAGTATTATAATAAATTTAATGAATTATTTTTAATTTATAAATCAAAAATCGAATGCAAATTCCCAGCAGAACTAAGTACAGCTATATTAGGTAACTCGTTACAATATTTTGTGCAATGTTTCATTAACAATTGCAAAGAACCTTTTAGAAGTCAGTTATCCGCACGTAATCCGACTAAATTAACAGAAATTTTAAATCTTGTAACCAATGATTTGCAGTATATCCATGTACAACAAAAAATCAATCAAGTTCAAAATCAAAATCAGAAACCAATTTATAAAAATCAAATTCACTTTAACCCACCAAAATACCAATCTCCAATGCACCGATTTCCTTTCCAACAACAACAATCACAACAATCATACCAACCAAAGCCTTTTGCACCATCTACAAATATCAGAAATGCGACAAATAGAAATCCTACTCCTATGAGTATACAATCACGACAGGCACCACGCCAAAATTTTAATCAATCACGACAAAACTTCAATCAACCACGTCAAAATTATATTGCTGAAGAATTATTCCATCAAAATTTAGAAAATGAAAATGAATCCCAAAATCAAGATGAATTTTTTGAAATCGAACAAAATCTCGAGATCGAAAACGACAACGAATTTATTGAAACTACCGAAAATGAAAATTTTCACGTAGACAAATCACCCACATTGAGTCTTTAACAAACAATTTTAGCAAATTACCGTTCATTCAAGTGTCCCAATTTAAAATTCTTTTAGATACTGGTTCTACACAGAACTATGTATACCCAAAATTATTAAAATCAAATACAACAAAATTCCCTGAAAAATTTATAATACACACCTGTAACGGAAAATCTACTGGTTCAGAGTTTACATTCTTTAAATATAAAAATTATAATTTAAAATCTTATATATTTAATTTTCATAAAGACTTTGATATTTTAATAGGCGTACCGGGAATACAATTATTAAAAGCAAAATTTAATTTTGAGAAAGAAGAAGTAATATTCTTAAATAAATACAAGTATAAATTCCAGTATTTAAATCAAAGAAATGAAACAAATTTTAATATGGAAATTAATAACCAACAAATTAGAGACGAACATTTAAATGATAACGAAAAAGAACAATTAACAAAACTTATACGTAAAAATAAAGATCTTATTATAAAAGAAGACCAAAAATTAACCTTTACTAATAAAATTAAACATCATATAAAAACCACTGATAATATACCTGTCTATTCTAAACAGTACAAATACCCTGAAACATATAAAGTAGAAGTACAAAATCAAGTAGAAAACATGTTAAAAGACGATATAATACAACACTCATACTCCCCATGGTCGTCATCTATATGGGTTGTACCTAAAAAACAAGACGCCTCAGGCAAACAAAAATTCAGAATGGTAGTTGACTATCGTAAACTGAACGAGAAGACAATCGATGACAAATTTCCTATACCTGACATAACCGAAATCCTTGAAAAACTTGGCAAATCAAATTACTTTACTACTATCGACTTAACATCAGGCTTTCACCAAATTGAAGTACATTCCGACGATATTCCAAAAACTGCTTTTTCGACTAATTCCGGGCATTACGAATTTAAGCGTATGCCTTTCGGCTTAAAAAATGCGCCATCCACCTTTCAAAGATTGATGAACTTTGTGTTAAAAGATTTAGCTAATAAAATTTGTTTTGTATATCTCGACGATATAGTAATACTAGGGACCTCTCTTCAAGAGCATCTAGAAAATATTGAAAAGGTTTTTAAAAAATTACGGGAAGCAAATTTAAAAATACAATTGGACAAATGCGAATTTCTCAGAAAAGAAGTCGCTTATCTCGGACATATTATAACAACCGAAGGTGTAAAACCAAACCCCGATAAGATTCAGGCTATAAAAAATTATACAATCCCAAAAACGAAAAAAGAAATTAAATCATTTCTAGGACTTCTTGGCTATTATCGACGATTTATCGAAAATTATTCAAAAATTACAAAACCGTTTACAAACTGTTTAAAGAAAAATAATGAAATAGATATTAACAATAAAGAATATAGAGAATGTTTTGAAAAATGTAAGACGCTTTTATCTAATGATCCCATTCTCCAATACCCAGACTTTACAAAAGACTTTATACTTACGACAGACGCAAGTAACTATGCCATAGGCGCAGTGTTGTCACAACGAGACAGAAATAATAAAGACCGTCCTATTGCCTTTATATCACGCACGTTAAATAATCATGAAATCAACTACAGCACAATAGAAAAAGAACTTTTCAGTATTGCATGGGCCACGAAACAATTTCGTCCGTATCTGCTAGGACATAAATTCAAAATAATTACAGACCATCGTCCACTCGTCTGGCTAAACTCTCTTAAAGAGCCAAACCAAAAACTAATACGTTGGCGATTAAAGTTAGAGGAGTTCAACTATACTATTGAATATAAAAAAGGATCTCAAAATTATGTAGCCGACGCACTTTCTAGAATTAAACCTAAATTTGAAATTAAATATCATGATACTGATATATTTGAATCAAATAACCCTTTAGTCCATTGTATTTCAAAAGATTTAGAATTATCTCAAGGATTTGATAGACAAGTTAAAGAAAAATATCCTATTGAAAAATTATTTAATTTAGATAATAAAATCTTTATCCAAAAACAACCAAGATTAATATTACATTTAATTACTAAAGATCTGTATTATAAAAAACCAATAATTCAAAAAATAACAAAATGTTTAGAAAAACTCTTAGAATTCTGTATACAAAACGATATTGATCAAATCGATTTACCTCGCATATGTTCAGGACTAGATAAAAAATCATGGACAAAAATAGAAAACTTAATAACTGAAATTTTCGGAAATACATCCATAATTTTTAATGTTTTTAATAAACCAAAAGAGTTAGAAATAAATTTAAACTCCGACACTGACTCAATCATTGTTGAAACCGGCTCAGATAGCGAAACTACAGACACCGCACATTCAGACGACGAGAAACCGATAAACGGTTTATCTTACTTAGATTCCCCTATCAACACCTGTAAAAATCAAATCGTAGTCAAGGAGACAAACGGAAAGAACGAAATTAAAATAAATAAATTATTTGATAACAAAATTCAACGGCTTTATTTTTATTTAAATAAAATAAATTGTAATCAGATAATAATGAATTTTATAAAAAACTATTTACAGCCAGGTATTACATATTATTGCCTAATCCCTGACATTTTAAAATTAAATTTTAACGGCGTATTACAAACATACTTTGACGCAGGAAGTTACAAACTCGTATCCTGTAAGAAAATGACTATAGAAAATAAAGAAGATCAACAAATTACCATAAAGACCTATCATGAAAGTAAAACCAATCACAGAGGCATAACTGAAACTCATAATAAATTAAAATCAATATATTACTGGCCTAATATGATAAAAGATATACAAGAATACGTTAATAAATGCAGCGTATGTTTAGCCACCAAATATGAAAGAAACCCCATACAGATCTCACATATTCTAACACCAACAGCTGAAAAGCCTTTTGAGAAAATACACATTGATTTATTGTCTCTTGAACAAGTAAAAATTTTAACTATAATAGATTCTTTTTCTAAATTCGCAGTAGGTTATATTGTTAAAGATAAGAATGCTATTACTATACTAAATAAATTAATAAAATATTTTACTCATTTTATAATTCCAAAAGAAATCGTTTCTGATAATGGTTTAGAATTTAATAACAAAACCATTCAAAATTATTTAGCTGTGAGAAAAATTAACATTCATTACATTTCAATCGATAACCCCAAAAGCAATGGAATAGTCGAACGTTTCCATTCCTCATTAATAGAGCAAATGAGAATAATAAATCAGAACCCTGTTATAAAAACTTTGAAATTAAAAGAAAGATTGAATTATGCTTTATTAGGCTATAATAACAGTATTCATTCAATTACTAAAAGAACCCTTTTAGAAATAATATATGGACAAAATTTTGAATCAAATTTAAAACCTGAAGAAATAATAGTAGACGAATACCTGCAGAAACATATAGAAACTTTAAAAGAAATAAATGAACAAGTAAAACATAATATTGAAAAGAGTAAATTAAAATATTCCACACCACAAGAAAAACAATTTGATATTCCTAAACGAGTTCACGTTAAAATAAACAAACGTAACTCTGGTAAAATTGAAAAGCCTAAATTTAAACAAATTACAGTAAAAGCATTAGTACACGAAAGAGGCCAAATATTAGACGATCAGAACAAAAAACATAAATTGTCACAACTCAAAAAGCCTCGTATTGTTTCAGATTAATCTCACTCGGCTTATCACAAATTATACGTGATGAACATAACCCTGGACTTAACATACTCGAACTCGGGACTGTCCATATAAAGGTAAACACCCAAATAATAACCCTTAAAATATCTCTAGAAAAATTATTTGAACAACAGAACATATTAGAAAATAATGTGGACACGCTATATCAAAATTTAGAAAAATATAAATTTGATAATAAAATAACAAATTATAAAAGTATTTTAAACTCATTAATAAGCCATATAAAAGAAAAGACTCAATTGCTAAATATTAAAAGAACAAAACGCGGTTTAATAAATGGTTTAGGAGCAATTATAAAAAGTATCACAGGAAACCTTGATTCAGAAGATAAAGAAAAATATGATCAAATAATAGAAAATATTAATAATAATCAAAAAGTAATTTCAGATAAAGTAAATACTTTAATTAAAAGTAACAATAATATTACAGCCCAATTTAATGATAAAATTAATATTATAAATGAAAATAATAATTTATTAAATATGAAATTAAACAATATTCAAAAAGATATTGGTAAAGTATTAGATGAAATAGATATTATTAAAGCGCAAAATTTGATAAATGAATTTATCCAGGTCAGTCAAGACCTATATTTTTCTATTGTTCAGCTAGAAGAAACATTGACTTTTTGTAAATTAAATACATTACATTTTGGGATAATTAATCATGAACAACTTTTGTATGAATTAAATAAAATAGATGATAAATATTTGAGATCAATTATAATAAATAATATTCAAAATAGTGATATCCTGAAGATGTATTGTTCCTATAACAATCCAAATCTAATTATTCTTATCGTATCCCCATCTAACACCCGAATAAAAGATATGATCCAAATAACTTCCATCCCTACTAGAATACATGGAATATACGAAACTATAAATATAAAAAACGGATTATATTCCAAAGACAGTTGTAAAATCAAACCACTCAATAAATGCATTAAACTCAGTAAAACCGAGTACTATTGTGATTCGGAGAGCAAAGAATATGATAAATGCATAGACAATATTGTATGTTACAATGACTTTCAGTTTTGTGATTACGACAACATATCACATATAAACTCTATTATAAAAATTCAAAATTCAAAATTAAATTACTTATTTTTCCCAAATATAATTGTAATAATAATATGAAAATAGAAAACTTAGAGGGAATATACTATACCGCAAATTGTGAGGTTAATAACCAAATTGAGTTAATTAATAATTTTGGAATTTTATTGGAATATAAAAATAATATTAATAATACTCGAGTAACATACTTAGAAAACATAATAAAGATGTGACACAATTTAAAACCGAGGAAATCAATTCCATAGAATTAGAGAACATTTATAAAAATGTCTCAAATAATTATATTCATTATATAATAATTTATATTGTATTAGTAGTTATAGTAATTATAATTATTATGTATTGTATTAAGAAATGTAAGTGTAAAGATTATATTATGAAGAAATCAAAAGACAAAATTAATCATGGGATTGAAGATATTGAATTAAATCAAATTTAAATTATAAAAACTTAATTGTTAAAAAATAAAGTTTTCTCTAAGGGTGGAGGAGTTATGTAAGGACACACCCCGTATTTCATAAGATTTCATAAGAACAATAAAGAGTTGCATCACTCATAAAATGACCATTCGGCATAATATAATCTAAACTCTTGGAAAAGAGATAAGTAGTTTGAAATAGAATAGAATATAAGTTTGTGTTACTCCTGTTCTATACTTTGTACGAGCAACATCTAGCTCTTGTGTTTTGTGAAATAAACTTTTTTTAAATAATTTTGTATTACTCAAAATTATAACTTATATATATGTGAAAACCAACTTATTGGTTTTTAATTAATTTATAATAAATAAATATAAATACAATTAGACAGAATAATAATTTTTATTTTCTTTTTTATCGTAACTAACAACAAAAACATCTCTCTTTTCCCCAAGCCTACTTTTTCTTTTGTTTTTCAAATTAAAAATAACTTTGAGCACTACATATATATATATATATATATATATATATATATATATATATATATATATATATATATATCCTTATCCTTATTCTTATTTTCTGTATTATTATGACAAAAAAAGATTATTTCGTTTAATAATAATAATTACAATTGATTTAGTTAATTGTTTTATGGCAAGCCACAGCCATGGCTCACTATTCTCTTTCCGATTTGGTGTATAAGAAAGTGCCCGCCATTTTACTTTTTAATAATGTAACATATGGATTATTTTACATGATTGTAAAGCAAATTTGATGCACTTTTCAAATTTGTAAAAAATATAGTATGTTCCATTTGAAATTTCAAAGTTGATATTAATTACTAACAAACCGGAAATGATATCATGAATGTACATCCGTCATCAACTAGCTTACATGTTGCTGTATAAATCATGATATATTAAAGAAATTGCTATGTTGATAAATAAGCGAGATATTTGCTGGGTCTATTAAAACATAACACCCTGTATATATATATATAAACGAAATAATCTTTTTTTGTCATAATAATACAGAAAATAAGAATAAGGAACACTTAATAACAACAAAATGATTTTATAACAAATATTCAAAATGACTCTCAGCCTCTTCAATGCATTTTCTCCCGATATGACCACTTGATTTTTATATGGAGTTACGTGACAGATTTTGTTTGTAATGAATCAGTAAACACATTAAACGGACTGAAGAATAAAAATGAAGCAGCAATTGAATATTTATCTGCTAACCAAATATAAAGGGCTACTTATTCTGTTTCAAAACGTTGTGCAAAATGTATTGAAGAGACATTTTGAATATATTTTTTAAATAATTTTGTTGTTATTAAGTGTTCCTTATTCTTATTTTCTGTATTATTATGACAAAAAAAGATTATTTCGTTTAATAATAATAATTACAATTGTTTTAGTTAATTGTTTTATGGCAAGCCACAGTCATGGCTCACTATTCTCTTTCCGATTTGGTGTATAATAAAGTGCCCGCCATTTTACTTTTTAATAATGTAACATATGGATTATTTTACATGATTGTAAAGCAAATTTGATGCACTTTTCAAATTTGTAAAAAAATATAGTATGTTCCATTTGAAATTTCAAAGTTGATATTAATTACTAACAAACCGGAAATGATATCATGAATGTACATCCGTCATCAACTAGCTTACATGTTGCTGTATAAATCATGTTATATGAAAGAAATTGCTAAGTTGATAAATAAGCGAGATATTTGCTGGGTCTATTAAAACATAACACCCTGTATAAAGTACAACTGTTTTTTTTTCATACTATTTTTAAATAAGTTATAATTTTTAAGAGTAATTCTAGTTTTTATTGTCATCAAAGTAAAATACAAATTCTATTTTTTCCTATGTTAAAGTCTCTATCAGTGTAAACGCTATTGTGACAGTGACAGTTGACAACAGAAAAACTAAGGTACTCGTATTAAGCTAAATAAAAATAAATACATCTTAATATCCCAAAACTAATCATATCCTCCACCATAAATCTAATCTAACACAACCAACCCTACTCCTACCCTAATCTCACTACCCTAACCCAAAATTTCACCACTAACATACCAGACTCAATATCATAATTCACAGCGACATCTATTATCGAAAAGCAACAAATTGGATATGTTGATAATACAGGCAAACAAAAAGAAAAAACAACCATGATGACTCCACCGGACAAGATACCACCAGACTCCCAGTTTCAAACCACTCAACAAAAAACCAGCTTTGCCGACAAAACAAAACACAACCTAAACAATACAAATAACCAAATGTTTCCATCTGAAGAACAGGCCATAATAATTAACGCTATAAATGAAATTCAACTAAAATCATATATTTTAGCCATAGGTAATATAATTGAACCCAAAAATATTATATTCGCTTCGCGTATATCACAAAAATAACCGTATATGCATCTATCTGTCATCTAAACAAATAGTAGAGAAGCTTATTACAAAACACAGACAAATAGAAGTAGAAAATAAAACTATAGAAATAAGACGTCTAATAACACCAACTAAAAGAATAATTATATCCAATGTATGCCCCTCCATCCCTCATCAGATTATTGAAGCATCACTAAAACAAGAAAACCTCAGACTTATATCACCTCTCATCTTCCTCAGGGCTGACATGCAAGAAAATGAATATGCTCATATACTAAGTTTCAGGCGACAGGTTTATATAGCAGGAAAAAAAACACACTAGTTCCAAAATCTCTACTTATAATACACGACAACACAGAATACAGAATATTTCCCACAGGAGACACACCCACATGCTACAACTGCAAAAAACAGGGACACACTGCAGCACAATGCCAGGCTGAAATAATGACAAAACTAACACAAGAAAATAAAACACAGCAGCCCCAAACAAATACAATACTTTCGCAATTACCAACAATCAGTATATCACAATCACAGCCTCAACAGTCTCAATCATCCCCGAAAAATTCACAAACACCAACAATAAACTCACATCTTGAACAACAAATACAACCCAACAACACAGAAGCACATCAGGCTAGTACATCATTCCATCAACAGCAATCCCAATCATCCTTTCAAAACACAGAGACATCAACAACAGCCTCACAACCTAAAAAAGCAATACCAATCAACACAAACAACAAAATGTACCAACAAACAACACTAAAAATCTTAAAAGACTGAACGACAATGACGACTCTCAAAGAAACTCCAGAAATACCACAGAAGCAAGAAAAACGAAAAAAACACGATCTGTCAGTCCTTCCTACAATCTCTCGACAGAAGAACTACTACCTACAAGGCATCGAAGTAGAAATGGTAACCAACCCTGAAGCGTACATTCTAAGCTATGATAGATTTAAAGATTTCATCGAAAACTCACACGGTAGCCTAGACCCACTTAAAATATCGCGAGATTACACAGACAACACAATTAAACTATTGAAAATGATGCATGACTTATACCCACTACTCCAAAGAAAACTAATAAAAAGCAGAATTACGAGATTGCAACGACGAATACAACAACAACTTTTAGAAGAAGAAGAAAATCAAGAAGACTCAGACACACAAAATTAAAATATAAATATAATTCAGTGGAATTCTAACAGATTCCACGAACACATTGCAGAATTACAAAAAATCATTGTCGACACAAACCCACAGTATATATGTATGCAAGAATCACGACTACACACACACCACAAAGCATCGCTTAAAACCTATACAATATTTAGGAAAGATAGACAAAATATCAACAACGCCAGTGGCGGTGTAGCTATACCAGCTCAAAATTTAAAACAAGCTCAAGAAATAAACTTAAATACTAACCTAGAAGCAGTGGCTATCAGAACATATACACCAGAATTAATAACACTGTGTTCACTCTACGTACCACCAAACGAACCAATTAATAATAACGAAGTCGAACAACTAATTGCACAACTACCGACACTGTACATCATAGCAGGCGAATTCAACGCACACAATATTTTATGGGGCTGCGAAAACACCAATAGACGCGGCAAAGGCATAGAAAACATAATTAATAATAATGACAAGCTCATACTCCAAAACGACGGAACAAATACACACTTCTGTGTAAGAACAGGAAACTTCTCTGCTATAGATCTAACATTCAGTAATACATCCCTAGCACCAAATCTAACATGGTCAGTTCTACCACTAGCTTACGCCGGAAACCATTTCCCAATCAAAATAACATATCAAACAGTAGATCAACACATCACGCAACCAACTAGCACAAAATGGTTCACAAAAAATTCTGATTGGAATCTTTTTTCGCAACTGGCGAAAACCCAAGAAATCCCAGATACAGATGATATAAACACACAGGTAGAAATACTAACTCTTACCATTTCAAAAGCAGCAGATACAGCACTAAAACATGTAAATACGAACAAACACACAAAACAAGTACCGTGGTGGAACAAAAAATGCCAAGAAGCAATTAACAAAAGTAAAAAGGCACTAAATGAATATAAAAGAAGAAAAACAACAGAAAACCTTATAAAACTAAAGCAAGCAAATGCATATAGCAGACGCACAATACTGCAAAGTAAAAAAATATCCTGGCAAGAATTCACGTCTTCTATCAACATAAACACACCAGTAAAAGAAGTTTGGAATAAAATCAAGAAAATTAATGGTGGAAAGACATACTCACGAACTGACACACTAATACATAATAACCGAGTAATTTCATCATCACAAGAAATAGCTGATATCCTGGCAGAACAGTTTTGTGAAAACTCAGAAGACGAACAATACACACGTGATTTCATCATACACAAAAGCAGTACAGAGAAAGAAAACATAGAGATAAATTTTAACGACAACAATCAAATAAATGATCCAATCACAAAACAAGAAATCCTATTAACAATTGAAGAACTAAAAACCGCGACCAGCCCCGGCCCAGATGGAATTACTTACGAAATTATAAAACACCTACCTGATGAAACAATAAACTTTCTCCTAATAATATATAACAATATATGGAAAAAGAATAAATATCCTAAACAATGGAAAGAAGTTGTAACAGTACCGATACTCAAACACAACAAAAATAAAACTGACGCTCAAAACTACAGGCCAATTTCAAAATCAAACTGCTTGAGTACGGTACTCCAAAAAATAATAAATTAAATATTAGTGTGGTACCTAGAGAGTAACAACATTTTAAATAACGTCCAAAGCGGCTTCAGACAGGGACGATCCATAACTGACCAACTTCTAGCGATACAATCCGAAATACAATATGCATTTAAAGAAAAACAATATATCGCAGCTATATTCTTTGACATCACCAAGGCATACGATACTGTATGGCGATACTATATTGTTAAATCATTGAAGGAATATAATTTAGATGGAAACATATTAAACTACGTTAAAAACTTTCTTACTGATAGAAAATGTAAAGTAAGATATAATGGATACCTATCCGAAACAAAACAACAGCAAAACGGAACAACGCAAGGAGAAATAATAAGTGTTACGCTATTTCTGATAGCCATGAATAAAATAACGGAATTCATACCCCCACACATAAAGCATCATTATTCGATCTTGCAATATATTACAAAAATAAAAACATAAAAACACTGAAAATGGAACTATAAAACGCAACAAAAAAACTCGAAGAATGGTCAAAAAATACTGGATTGCAGTTTTCTGAGGGAAAAACTAAAATGATGTAATTTACAAAACTATTAAAACCAATAACAAAACCTACTATAAAAATAAACAACAGGAAAATTGATTACGTAACCAATATTAAATTCCTAGGCATGATACTAGACCCTCGGTTAACATGGAAACCGCACCTCCAAAACCTAAAGAAAGAATGTCTGAAAGGCCTTAATATAATCAAATGCCTTAGCCATAACAAATGGGGGTCACATAGAGACATATTACTGAGACTGTACCAAACATTTATTAGATCTAAAATCGACTATGGCTCCGTTATATATCGAACAGCTAAACCTAGCAATTTAAAAATACTAGATCCGATTCAAAATACCGCAATTAGATTATCTATAGGAGCATTTAGAACTAGCCCAGTTATAAGTATGTTATGTGAGTCTGGATTAATGCCACTTCAAAATCGCAGATGTCAACTTACACTGTCATATATTACCAAACTTGCCAAACATACTAATAATTCTGAATATAAATATGTCTTCAAAAATCATCCCAATCGCCTAAAACTCCTAGCCGACATACCATTCCAACAAGTATTCAGCAACTCCCTGAGAAACTTAAACATAAACCTACCAACTTTAGAACATTCCTACACTGATAAAGTACCTCCATGGAAAAAGACGCTCCCAAACTACATCCTAGACCTAACAAAATATAATAAAAGTGAAACAACACCTGAAATCTATCGCCAACTATTCCAAGAAATATGCAGTACGCAAACAGCCGAGATCATATACACTGACGGTAGTAAAACAGACGAGTTAACAGGAGGAGCAGTAATAATGACCCAAAAACAAATAAAACTCCACCTACCAAGTACAGCATCAATCTACACTGCAGAAGCGTACACAATACTACGAGCACTACAGGAGATCAACCAAAGCCAGCAAACCAAGAATAAATACATACTATGCACTGACTCGCTTAGTGTAATACAAGGAATACGAAAGCTATACTCTACAGAACCAATGATACAACAAATTCAAGATACCATTCATGAAATCTTAGCAAGAAATATAGATATAGCCCTCATGTGGATTCCATCCCATATAGGTATAAAAGGCAACGAAACAGCCGATAGAGTAGCCAAAGAAACAACAAACGAACCAATAGTACATACTACAACTGCAACACACGATTACATACAAACAATAAGAAGACACATAAAAAATACTGGAACCAGAAGTGGATTAACACAACAAACTAAGAAAAATTAAACCTGAAACGTCAAAATGGGCAATACTAGACAACAGACGAGACCAAATCAAGATAACGAGACTACGAATAGGACACACACTCTTGACTCATCAACACATACTACAGAAAACAGAGCCCCAAAGTGTCCCTCATGTAATACACAAATGACAATAGAACACATACTCATAAACTGTCCTAGCTACACCGTTGAGCGAATAAAATACAACATCCCGAAGAGACTTAAAGACATACTAGGAAACAATACTGAAACTATCACCAATGCCATCAATTTCCTCACAAATATACAAACAATAGAAAAAATATAATGCACTGTAATTATCATCTCACAATCAAAAGCAAAACTGGAAACAATTAAAGTATGTACTGTCCTGGGTACTAATAACCGGATGTAGTTGATGTACCCTTAATTATTTAAATAAATTAAAAAAAATTCTAACTAAATTTAGTAGGCACGTGTGCATTGTTTGTTCCATGCTTGGACACTTGCTTAGTATGACGCTGACTCGTCGAGAGCAACGATATTTCTTAATAAATTTTTTAGAAATCTTAATTTTTTGAAGCAATTTTATTCCCACATAAATTAACAAATCATTTAGGTATTCTCATAATAATTTGATCAAGTAGCAATAACATTGAAATAATTGGTTTTCACAAATATGTCTTGTAAACATTTCAAGTAAATTTTGACAGTAACAAATAAATCGATTAATAATTATTATAAGAGTTATAATATGTAAAAATGCCTGCGCTGTACAAACAGCGAGTTCACAGACATTGTGTTGGTTTATAGAGAAGCTCAGCGAAACGCTGCCCAAGCCTGCCAAATTTATTTGGAGCTTTTTCCGAATCGGCATCTTCCAAATGTTCGCACACGTTGTTCAACATCTATGAGATTATGAATCCCTTAAGTTTGCAGTTTAAGATCTTGGTAGAAAGCGCTCTGATTGCATAGTGCATATTGAAGAGGATGGTTTGAACAGTTTTGAGGCTCAACTAGTGGCTAGTATTCGAAGAATAATACTACAACACACAGTATCCATATGACAATTTGGAGGTTATTTAAAGGACAACAGTTAAGTCATCATCACGTACAATTTATTTAATCTTTTGTATTGGCAACTGATGTGTCTGGATTTACTAGAAAGGATGTTAATATGCATAACACGCATGTCTGTTGCGACTTCACTATATAATAAAAAAATATTTCCAGCAGAAATTTGTACTTAATGTTTAGGTCGGAATTATAAATGGACGTCTCATTGGTCCTCACAATTCCACCACGTCTAAATGCGAAGAATATATAACTTTTTTGAATCTGTTTGAACGAAGATTTGCTAATAGAATTTCGTCTAAACATGTGGTACGTGCATGATGATGCATCGTGTCACAATGCACTAGTGGTAGCAAACTGGTTAAATGAAAATTTTCCTGCACAATGGATAGGATGTAACGGTCATGTTGAGTGGCTTGCCAGATCGCTAGACTTAAATCCGTGCTACTTTTTTGTGGAGAGACATGAAGAATTTTGTGTACTCGGTTTCTAATGACACGATAGAAGTTTTGCGGGAACGGGTAGAAAATGTAGATATAATGATACGCAACTACAGACATATGCTGGAAAGAGTCGAGGATTCATTTCGTCGACGCCTTCAGTGTTGTATTCCCAATAATGGTGGCCATTTTAAACAGTCATTGTAATTTCATTTAACAAAAAAATATCATTTGCATCTGCATGCTGAAAAATGTATTTTTCTGTAACTGTCAATAAATGTTCACTTTTTTTCATTAATATCAATACGCGAAATCTGTGTTTTTTCTTCATTTACATTACCATGACATCGCATATTTCGCGCACTGTTTTGCACCTTGAGCCTTCCTTGTTGTAAACTTGTATTTAGTTTAAGATGTTAAGAACTTTAAAAAATTATGTTAGAACATATTTCACTAAGTTGTTAATCAAAAAGTTATAGAATCTGTTTATATTCGATATCAAATAATAAGTCTATTAAAAAGCTTTTGTGAAAAATTTAAAATGTTTCGACAATTGTTTTAGTAAAATTGCTACGAAGTCTATTGTGATTGGTCTTTTAAAGGGTTCTGACCCGTTAAATAGTATTTTTGTCAGTTGATATTATCAACTGATCACCGAAATACCATTACATAATAATATTGTCAGGACACTTGTTTATTTTAGTTATTTACTTGACAAGTTGCATAATTAATAATAGTGACCGTAATCACACCGATTATTATGAATATAAATAAATATAATTATTTAAAATTATAGCAAACTAATAAAATGATAAATAGATATCTACAAAGTTATAACGATTATGATTAACAAACAGCAAAATATTGTATTATTTACTTTTCATTAAATAATGAACTGTATTTTTAAAAATAATTAATTACACTGCTATGAAAATTTTTAAAAATCTACAAGTAAATAATGTACATGTAACAGAATGGAAAAAATCAATCATAGACATAAATTAACAAATACTAACTTTATTGATATTCTGTAATCCAATTTCTTGTTACATCAGATATCATTGTACAACATAATGATTTCTAAATTAAAATTATCATTATTACTTATTATACTCGTAATTAATTATCGTTGCAACAGATGACAAACATAATTTTATTATATAAGATGTTTAGCGATGAATTGTGGCTTTTTTCTGCAAGAACGAGTTTAAAAAAATATTAATTAAGGTTTACAAGGCAGTAATGTATGTTCGCAAATTACTGAACGTTAAGTAATTACTTACCGATTGGGAGATGGTAAGTACAATTATCAATCCTTAGTGACGGCAATGATCAAAACATATCTAATTTAATTTCATTATTGCGTCGATCGTGTAAAAAACATAATATTCATTGCGGTCAAAAATATCCTACCGGTAGCGGATGTACTGAAGTTTTCTAGTTTGTCTCGATCTCCGAAATTATCGTCATCCCGTAGGAAGATCTTACTACCCTAACATAATACTGAAATAATAATTTTTTCACTATCGATCAAATCAGAAGAAAACATTTACCGTTCTGTTTAGAGAAAAGAAATTCCTCTTATTTTGTAGTTTGTGTCTAGTATATTATCAATATCGTTTAAATAAATAATAATAATTCATCAACAATTGTTCTCTCTAACGCTACCTTAATTTAAATTATAATAAAATAATTTCCAAACGTCAAACCGTGATTTTTATTGAATGTTATTAATAGCAGTCGATAGTGAAATAATAATGTACTTCAAATGGGAAAAGATTTACTGTCCTGCAACTGTTGTACCCACGCTCGATAGAGTAAATCTTATTTATCTCTCTTTTAAAGTAGTTTACTATTTCTACCACCAGCATAGAAAGCATATCATTATATCCCTATTAACTAGGATGTAATAACTCATTTACTATAAAGTGACATTATTGTTATGGTTACAATACGAACATAGCAAATAAACACCTGATAGGTATATTTCGAAATATATAAAAGATATTAAGTACATTTTAGCTCTTGGCAGAAAAAAATGTGCCACGAGCGTTAAGCATATGTTAGAGTCTTAAGCAATGCCTCGTGATTATTATTTTTGAAGAGTAGCATTACTGAGACCCTTAACTGTGTCACATTTTAACTTCAACCTGGGATAGTCCTTTAAAGCTTCTTTATATATTTCATACAAATTTTCAGTCAGTTCCACATCATAAATACATTTAGATTTGTCATCATCTGCAAATAAACAAGATGGTCGTTCTCCAGAAAAGTAGTCATCGTCGCAGAGTCTAGTAATTCTGCGCCTATCAGTCCATTCTTGAATTTCGTCTAGACAAGGACATTGAAATGGGTTTCCTCCAGATGAGAAATACTTTAAGTTTGGAGTCTTAAGGAAAATTGCGCTGTTGAAGAATGTAAGTTGGTTGTTATGAATAAGTAAAGTAATCATTTCTTTCATTCGTTTCGGGAATATTTTTGACTGAATTTCTTTTAATTTATTGTTAGATATATCTAGAAAATCCAGTTCTTTTTGATGATAGAAAGATTCATCTTCAATTGATTCAATTTGATTAATTTCTAAATTAAATTTCCTAAGATCATCAAATGCAGAAAACATATTTTTAGTTATTTGGGTAAAATAATTTCTGTTCAGCCAAAATGATTGTACCGTATTTGGTTTTCCCACCAATAATTGAGAGTCAAATGATATTAGTTTGTTTCCTGATAAACTTAGGGAAATCATGGACGGCATGTTAGAAAATGCTCCAGTTTCAATTATTTCTATTTCATTCCAATCTAAGTGTAATTTGTATATTTGAGTATTGTTGAAAATGCCAACCTTTATTTCCTTTAAAGTGTTGTTTCTAATGTCTACATTTTTGATATCTGAAAGTTTGTCTAAAAATCCTGGAGAAATATTATTTAATATTTTTTGTAACTTCATGGACCTTATTGGCAAATTATCCAAAACTCCAGCTGGCATTTCTGCTAAATTAGCGTTATAAATAACAAGTCTATCAAGTTTCTGGAGACCACTAAATGTCCCTGGTTCAATGTTGGTTATAGATGTTAGTGATACTGATAATTCTTTCAAGTTCGGTGTTCTCTTGAAAGTATCTTTCGTGAAAGTGAATGTTTTTTCATAATAATTAGATATAAGTATATTTGTCCATTCTTCAGTACCATCTACAGATACTTCAATTGGTGTCTCGCACACGTACTGATTGTTTCCTTCTGAGTATGTACAACTCGATACATTTTCGAATATAAATATGACCACAAGTAATAATACTTTTAGGTAATAGTCCATAATTATTGAATAATCTGTAACAAAGTCATTTAAAATGTTTAGTATCCAGTTTGATTAAATTGATAATATTTCATCAGTCAGATATGCGGAAAAATAAAGAACCAATAACAGCAAACATATGTTTTCTTTTAGTATTTTTACAATATAATTTTTTTGTGGATTTTTATCGTGAAATAATAATTTCAATAACATATTTGTTTCCAAACCTGAGTTTAGTAAATAGTTTAATGCGCGTCCTTATGATCCGCAAACAATCGCCGAATTGTATCGATTTAATGAATGACTAATATTAGTATTTGAAGTTATATAACTCCTTAAAAAATATGCACAAAAATATGAAACGAACAAATATCCATATTTAAAACATTTCTATTTTATAATCTTTAGTTAATTTAAAAAAAAATTGTACGTGCCAAAATAAATATAATATTTGACAATGGACTTTTTAATGAAACTGAACATTTAATAAATAATAATGGGCTGTTTCTTGCCCTGGATATAACAAAGCAATCCCAATGTCGTCAAAAGTAATTTAATTTAGAAGATTACTCAAAGCAATGAATTAAGTTTTGGAGAATGTAAATAGCGACGAACTACCTACTTTTATTCTGATCGGCTAAACTAAGAAAGAGTCCCTGAAGCCAAAAGGAAGAAAAAGCAGCCTTGTATGTTCGACTCAAATATGGATCCTTAAGTAATAAAGTAAATACAAAATATAACTTTAATAAATGTTTAACATATAGAAAAATATACATTATAGTAAGTATATATTCTAAAATAAAATAAATGTGTACACCTCAGCAATGTTTTTTATACATATTCTGACTTTCATTATAATTGTTTTTGTAAACAAAATCTTGTTATAATTAAATAATTGTTATATTAATGTTTCTCTTGAAAATGGCCACAATCACTAGCCAAAACATCTTCAAATAAATGAAAAATAAATTTTCTACAATTTGCTTTTTTACTAAAACTTGAAATCCATTTAATATTAATGTAACATTATATTATTTAATTTAATATCACACACACACACACACACCTACACACACACACACACACACACACACACACACACACACACACACACACACACACACACACACACATATATATATATATATATATATATATATATATATATATATATATATATATATAATGTAACCCTATTAGATGCTGATATAACAAATATGTGATGAATGTCTAACGGAATCTCTCACGCTGTAATAAGAACCTTTCTGATAAGACACACTATAAATACGTGTGAAACAAAGACATGTTATCCTGTTTACTGTGAAAACTCTAAGTTACAACTGCTAAATAAAGTCTGTGTTGAAATCAAAATATTGTTTTTTTTATTATATATCGGCCACGATCATATAATTGGCGCAGTCCTGGTAGAATCACAAATAAAGAAGTCAGTGTGCTCGAAAAATTCGCCGTAAATCTGTACAACGCTTTATTAAACAATTTCAATTTTTGCTCAGTGTGATCGAACCAAATAACTAATAGTGCGAAGAAACTCGAATCCTAACAAGCAAGAAGCCTTCGTAAAAGCAAAGTTATACCAATAAGCCTTCGCATAACCAGCGATCAACCTAAACAGTGGTTGCACCAGAGGTCTATTCATACGCCCCATCGAGTTCACCAGGCCAAGCAGTTCGCAGAACGAGGAATCCGTCAACTGAACGTCATCAGCCCCTCGCAACAACAGAGATATCAACAGATACTCACAATAAGTCTGTAAGTCTCTTTGTTTCTTTTCCGATTTACCAATCACATGTCAGAAAACGAATCACAGTCATCTGATACAAATCAAGAACTTGAATTACTAAGTATCTTATTAAATAATATTACTTTACAACCAAACAGGTTGAATAATTCTGAAATTCATAGTATAACTAATACAAATAATTCAGAAATCAAAATGACTACTTACACTGATATCAAACAGAGTCATTCCTGAATATAATGGTGATGTAAATAGATTACCAAATTTTATAATACAAGTAGATTTGTTCTACGAAATTTTACAATCAACAATTATTAATTGCAAACAAAACACGCATTTTCATTAGTTTTAAGTAAATTAACTGATAAAGCTGTAAATCTGATTAACGAAAATATTTTTAAAGACTGGACAGATTTAAAAAGATATTTATCCGAAAATTTCGAAGATAAACTCACTAAAGAAACTATTTTATTAAAAAATTTAAATATTAAAAATACGAATAAAATATAGGACACTTTAATACAATTTAAAAATGATTTTGCAAAATATAAATCAAAAGTTCACTTATTACTAGAGATGGGCGAATATCATCCGCGAATAGTCGAATGCCGCGAATATTGACATTATTCGATATTCGAGATTTTCGAATATTAACGTCAGTATAGCGAACATTCGAATACCTCGAATATCGCGCCATATGTTGACCTTAATTTTTGACTATGTTTTTCTTTATCATTTGTACATAAACTTAAAGCTATTACAATACTTTGAAGTTATTAATAACAAAGATATTTCGTTTGAAAATCATGAAGACTTACCATATTTCAAATTTGTTTTTCGCCAACATCAGCCCGTACGTTTCACCTTAAATTTGAAGTTTTCGTCTTTTTCTTTTTTGTTTTAATTTTATTTTATCTTAACAATTTCATTCAAATAATGAAAAGGACATAATTAAATAATTATTAATAATAAATAAATTAACTTTTAGGAGTATTCGAGTATCTCGAATATTCGAGATCTGATTAATATTCGTAATCGATATTCGAATTCGAGAAATTTGATATTCGCCCATCTCTACTTATTACCTTATAATACAGCTCAGAAAACTATATTAATAAATGAAATACAAGAATTAGTCGTAAAACATGTCATTACATTATTACCAATTCACGTCCGAGGATCTTTTATTACCAACAACCCCACTACATTAGAAATATGCGAAAATTTACTAACAAATGATTATAATTATGCACTTAAAACTTTTAAAAGTCCATTGTTAAGATCAGACAATCCTCAACAATCACAAAAAATATTCCATAATAATATACCTCCACAAAAATTCCCTGGGCAACATTTCCCTTCCAAACCCATAAATGTTCAACAGAATTCTAATAAACGCTTATAATGTTGTTAGAACTAGACAACAATTTAAACCTCAACCTATGTCCGGAGTAACAAAAACCACAATTCCTATGAGTACACAAACAATAGAACAAAACTATTTACAAGAAAATATCGAATACGAACCGGAAAAGTTTGAAACACATTCTCAAGAAAATCAAAATCTTGACGAAAATTACTCAAACGATAATAATATTTTAGAGGCCAAGAAACATAGTTATGACTTCAATCACAAATAATATTCCTGTTATTAAATTATCAAATTATAAAGTATTAATTGATTCAGGATCAGATGTAAATCTTATTAGCGAAAATATGTCAAAATTGTATAAATAAAAAATTGTAAGTGAGAATTTGACCTTTAAAACAGCCAATTCAAAAGTACATTGCAAAAATTCCATAACTTTAAAAAATTTTAATCAACCTCATAAATTTTTTATTCATACTTTTAATAAAAATTGCGATTTATTATTTGGTATAAATACATTAAAAGACTTGAAATGCGAAATAAATTTTGCTAATGAAAAAATTAAAATAAAAAGTATAGAATTGCCATTTATTCCAATGTCAGAATCAAATTTTTGTAAATTAAATTCTCGATCAGAACATTTAAATAACACCCAAAAACAAAAAAATTACAAACCATTAGAATAATATCCTAAACTCTTCCCAAAAGATGGCAAAAATTTATCATGTACTACTCACACTAAACACAAAATTTTGACTAAAGACAATATTCCTATACATACGAAAAACTACCGACTTCCACAGATATATGAGAATGACATTGAAGATCACTTACAAAATTTATTAAAAACCGGTGTAATTAGAAGATCATACAGCCCTTATAATTCCCCTATTTGGATTGTCCCAAAAAAGCAGACGCATCAGGAAAGCGAAAAACACGCCTTGTAATAGATTTTAGAAAATTAAATGCAAATACTAGAGAAGATAAATATCCCCTCCCTTATATTGATACACTATTAGAAAAAATTGGCAAACCAAAATTTTTCACAGCCCTTGATTTACATTCGGGATTTCACCAAATTTCGGTAGAAAAAGACGATATAGAAAAAAATGCCTTTAGCACCCCATCAGGCCATTACGAATTCATCAGAATGCCGTTTGGACTTATCAATGCACCAGCGACGTTCCAGAGAATGATGAACGAAGTTTTAGGTGATTTAATTAACAAAATTTGTCTTGTTTATATGGACATCATAATTTTTAGCAATACGGAAGAAGAACATTTACAAAATTTGAAACTTGTTTTCGAAAAATTAAAAAATGCAAATTTACAAATACAAATTGATAAGAGTGAATTCATGAGAACAGATATAGAATATTTAGGATTTGTCATATCAGAACAAGGTCTTAAACCTAATATAAAAAAAAGCAATTAATAAAATTACCATTCCGAAAACGCAAAAAGATATCAAATCATTCTTGGGAATATTATCATGGTATAGACGGTTCATACCTAACTTTTCAAAATTAACAAAACTTTACCGAATTTTTAAAGAAAAATAAAACAATAATTGTTTTATTTTTCTTATTATTCAATTATTGACATAACTAATAAAGACTATGAAGAAGCATTTCAAAAATCTAAAGAACTAATTAGTAACCCCCCTATACTAAGCTTCCCCGACTTCTCTAAATCATTTATCTTAACAACAGACGCATCAAATTACGCCATGGGTTCAGTACTCTCGCAAGTACAAGATAACGTAGAGAAACCTTTAGCATACGCTTCGAAAACTTTTAATAATCATAAACAAAATTACTCTACAGTAGAAAAGAAGTTAAAATCCATCGTCTGGTCAGTGCAAAACTTTAGACCCTACTTATACGGTAGAAAATTTATTATTCGAACGGACCATAGACCCTTAATTTGGCTATTTAAAATGAAAAATGGAAACCAAAAATTGTTGAGATGGAAAATTGAGCTAAGTGAATACAACTTCGAAGTCGAGTATTTACCAGGTAGAATAAACAAAATTGCTGATTACCTATCACGAATAAGAGAACCTTTCAAAATTAATTATGTAACCGGAGATGTAACTGAAACAGATATATTTTGTCATTGCGTTTCTAAAGATAATCGTTTTGGTAAAGGATTAGCCTTACAAATAGATGAACAATTTGCTAGTAAAAAGTACTACGAGAATAACTTCAAAAACCAAAATATAATTATTCAAAATTTTGAAAATAAAGTAATCTTACATTTGTATACAAAAGACACCTATAAAGAAAACGTTAACTTAAAACAATTAAAATCTTGTCTTATCTCTAAGAGATTATTTAATCAAAAATGATTTATTTGAAATCAACATGCCATATTTATCATGTGGGTTAGACAACTTAGAAGAATCTAAATTAATTCAACTATTAAATAACATTTTTAAAGATACAAATATCCAAATTAATATTTATGAAATACCTCATAATCTTGCAAATTCAAAAGAAATCGATAATTTCTTAAAACATCATGCAAACGAATCGGTAGATTGTTTATTAAATAACGTCGAAGATATAGAGAGAGAACTAGAAAGTTTATCAACCGACACTGTTCATTCCTCACCAGAAGAACCTATAAACGGTTTAAAATTTTTAGAAAACCGAATTAACGTAGCTAACAATCACATATTAATACAGGAAGATACAAAAAAGAATGTAGAAACAAAAAGATTATTTAATCATAAAAAATTAAGAATTATATTTTCATTAAAACCAGAAAATAAAGAAACACAACTATTTGAATTTATTCAAAATTACATAGTACCTAGAATACGATATTAATGTATTTGCACGGACGAAATCGCTAGCACTTTAAATAAAATAATACAAGTAAGTAAGAGTTAACCAACAAGTAGAAGATGTTGAAAACGAGAATGAACAGGACGAAATAATATTTAATTACGATCATTGAAAGACAAACCACCGTGGTATATTAGAAACTTACAATAAATTCAAAACAAAGTACTATTGGCCAAAAATGTTAGAAACTATAACAATATTCATAAATAAATGCGAAACTTGTAAGAAATGCAAATATGATAGACAACCCCCATAACTAGAAAATCAACTTACACCAGCCCCCAATGATCTTTCGAAATTATAAATCTGGATATAATAACCCTCGATTCAAAATACTATTTGACAATATTTGACCAGTTTTCAAAATACGCTCAAATATATTTTATAAAAAATAAAACTTGTAACATTGTCATAAATATAGTTTCAAATTTCATTAGAGAAAGATTACAACCACAAACAATTATTTGCGACTCAGGGAAAGAATTCGATAATTTAGCGTTCAAAACTTTCTGTCATAATAATCAAATAAATTTACATGTTATATCCGTTGGTAATCCAAAATCAAACGCAATAGAAAGACTACTTTCTACCCTAATAGAACATTTGCGAATTTTATTCCAAAAATATCCAAATTAAAATTTAGACGAAATATTGACGATAACTATACTAGCTTACAATGACACCATACATTCTGTCACGAAATTATCACCGAATGAAATACTATACGGTAGAGATTACTCACACATCCGACCAAGAACGACCTTAACAGACGAACAACAAATAGAAACATTTCAAAAAAATAAACAAATTGAACATGATAAATTACGAAATAAAATCATGAACGAAAAATTAAAACGCTTTAAACCAGATAATACCCACACAAAATTTCAAAACGCCTCTCAAGCTTTTCTTAAACAAAGTCCTAGACTGATAACTAAATTAAAAAAAAAACACTTTTCGAAAAAGTAAAAATTGATAATTATAATGATAAAAACCATACTATTGAAGTAAAAGGGAAAATTCATAAAAGAAAAGTAAAAATCGATAAATTAAAATTATAATTTGTTACAGATTAATATCCTTATCTCACGGTCAATTCCTTCAAGATATTCCTTCTATTAACAACGGATACACACTACTTGAATTAGGTAAAACTCATATTAACGAATACGACATAACTTACAACTCCTATTTTCAAATTTACAAATTATTACTGACATAGAAAATACTTTTAACAATAATTCTAAAACATTGCAAAAACTAAACCTTGACGCATTTAATGTAATGAATATGATTTATGAACATACAGAAAATCAAATCTACAAATTAAAGATTCACAAAAGAAATAAACGAGGACTAATAAATGGATTAGGTACAGTCATAAAACCTATTTCCGGAAATTTAGATCAAAATGACGCAGAACATTATGAACAATTATTCAAACAAATGAAAGAAAATGAACAAAATTTACAAACAAATAAAAAATAATTTATATTATTTGGAAGATTTTACTAAACAGTTTAATGAACAAATTAATAAAGTAAATATTAATGAAAAAGAACTTTTTGACCAAATCCAATTATCAAAAGAACAAATTAACAAACGGGAATACAAAGATGCACTATTCTTACTCAATTCAAAACTGCAGCTAATAATCTCTATGTTAAATCATATTCAAATGATTATATCGCAAATAAACGAAAGTATAAATTTTTGTTCTCTGCACACTTTCGATGTAAGTCTAATATCTTTTGAAAATTTAAAACAAATGCTACCCATGTATGATATAGTTGAAATCTCAAAATTATTAACTGTTAATTGTAATCATGATAAAAATAAAACATACTTTATAATAACCATTCCTGTTATGTCAGAGAAGACTCATTATTTGTACCAAATGACAATGATTCCCATTAAACAAAACGACATGTACTATTTATATGACCAAGATACAACAATGTATATTGACAATAATGTTAAGGTTGACGATTGTTTAATTAATAATAAGCAATATTACTGTATAACTAACAATATAAAAATAAGTAAATGTACTAACCAATTATTGTACAGCAATAATAGTAAATGTGAAATTAAACAAATAACATCCCATAATAATATAATTCGTATTCCAAATTCGAATGAATTAATTATATTTAGCCCTGATAAACAGAACGTTGAAATTGATTGCAAAAATATTAAAGCATATAAGGAATATTTCAGATTTCCAGTACAAGTCAATGTTTTCAAACCTTTTGTAAATAAATATAAAGAAATAAAACTTCAGTTTCCACAACCATGGATGTTAGAAATAAAACCAAACAAAAATAAAATTTTGCAAAATATAAAAGAAATTACAAAAGCTATTCCTACTATAAGACCACTGCAAGAATTAGACACTAAACATGAAACACATTTTACTATATTGTACGTATTACTAATTATTATTTTTTTAGCCCTCATATGTTATAAATTAATAAATAAATATAAGAATAAAATATGTAAAGGAAAGACATCTGATAAAACAAAAATCATTCAATTACCACTTTCAACTAATAAAGTAGAAAAGCTTTCTTTTTTTTTCCATCCACTATTTCTTAGCCATCATCTAGAAGGGGAGGTATTATGTAACCCTATTTGGTGCTGACATAACAAATATGTGATGAATGTCTAACGGAATCTCTCACGCTGTAATAAGAACCTTTCTGATAAGACACACTATAAATACGTGTGAAACAAAGACATGTTATCCTTTTTACTGTGAAAACTCTAAGTTACAACTGCTAAATAAAGTCTGTGTTGAAATCAAAATATTGTTTTGTTTATTATATATCGGTCACGATCATATAATTTATATATATATATATATATATATATATATATATATATATATATATATATATATATATATATAGTATATATATATATATATATATATCATCACGTCTTTTACCCATTATTGGGTGTGGCACTCTGCCTAAGCAGATCTCGGTAAGTGATATATTTTTTCGCGTAAAGTGCAGTTTCGTATCTTGAGGATTTTCAAGAGTAATTTTGAGCACAATATTTAAAGGTACTGACCAATTGATTAAGAATTATTTTGCAAAACTTTGGTATAAAGGTAAAGGTTTTGAGGGTAGATGTTTCAAAATGAGGACGTACCAATTGTCAATGGTTAAAAAATAAATAATATTAGAGAAACCGTGTATGTCAGTAAATTAGAGGTATTGAAGAGAGATGTCGAGCAGAATAGTAAAAAATCGTGTTTGATATCAAACTGAAGATATTAAAGAGAAAAATGTTAATAAAAATGTGATAAATATACTAAAATAACCAATACTCGAATATGTTGATTATTTTTCTAGGACCGTTAATCCTAATCTATGTTAGGTATGATAAGAGGTCCAAATCGTGATAGCTTTTGTTTTACCGAGTCACTATTCTGAAATAAAATAATGCTGTCAATATTACTTTGACAGCATAAAACATTAATATATAATTATGAATCGATTACTTGTAGAATTATTTAAGCTCAAAGGTCAGATAAGTTTTTTTAATAAATAATATAATTTAATTCTTATCTTTTGAGTAATACTGCCAAAAGAAACTATTTTACTATTATAATAAAAACATGCGAGCACTTATATTAAAATATTGCAAATACATAAATTAAGAATTTTAATAAGATCATATTTTCTCATATATTTACGTATTCCTATACGACTATATTTACTTATGGGTTAGTAATTAATATAGAAATAGACTTTATAATTTTGGTGAACACTATTTTGGACTTGGATTTTTTTTGTACATTTTTTCCATAAGTTTGTAATCTTTCTTCTATTGATATATTTTTTATTTTAATGTTTTGCAAAATAGGAATTTTTTGTAGGGGTGCGAAAGGAATACTGTAAATTTGGATGTTTGGCATAACAGGGGAAATTGTATTTGAATTGTTTTCAATATTTTAAAATTTAAATCTACCGCTGGATAAATTATTTTAAAAAAAAATTAAATAAAACACTTGGCAAAGTCTCACAAAATTCAGCCTCTGAGTCACCTATGACTCTTTTTTTTCGGTAGATGGCATTACTGGTTCGACAGAACTTCTCATGTCATCTTTCCGTTTGTTAGAGATCTTATTCTCTGCTGGCACAGTTCTTCGTCACCAGCTTCTTCACGTGAACTTTGTTCTAGGTGAAGAAGTGAGTTATACCATACTGATGAGCACTAATAAGAGCGAAACGCGTCTATGGTTACTAACTGTGCTGGCCGGCCTCTGACGATGCCCTCATAAGGTGACTCGGAGGCTGAATTTTGTGAGACTTTGCCAAGTGTTTTATTTAATATTTTTGATTAAACTTAGTTTCACCAAGTGCATGGATGACAATTAATTTTGTCTTTGTTGTTATTTAAATTATTTTTAATTGATGGGTAAATAAAATGGGAACAGAATTATTTTTTTAATTCGTACTTCCATCCATCATTACCTCCCACATGTGTTCAAAATGAACCTAGAAAATATATGCAACATTAAATTTGTTCAATTTCGAACGATAAATACTAAATAAATTAATAGGTACACCACACAATGGAAAATAGCGGTGTACGAACAGGCTATATTAACGGGATTAAACATCTATACGTCAATACAAGAAGTTGTATAAAGAGTAAATCAGGACTATCAGAACCATTCGTAGTAAATAAAGGCCTCAGACAAGGATGCTGTCTGTCACCGACTCTATTTAAAATTTTTATACACACGGTCCTAGCACGCTGTCAGAAAAAATTTAAAACAATGGGCGTCAATTTAGGCAATGACCATGTATACTCCCTGAGCTTCACGGATGATCAAGTAATTGTAGCAGAAGATAGAGATGACGCTGACTATATGATCAGAAAGCTAATTGACGAGTACGAGAAGTGGGGACTAGAAATAAACCTTAATATGACACAATACATGGCCATAGGAAATAACGGTACATCAGAAGATATAATCATCCAAAGAAAAATAATTAAAAAGACAAACCAATACAAATACCTCGGAGTCAATATAACGGAAGATGGTACAGACGAGAGAGACATACTACAAAAGGTGGCACAAGGAAGATCCATAATAAGACAACTAAACTCAATCCTATGGAGCAAACAGATTTCTATTAATACAAAAAGCATATATACAAAGCATTGTTTGAAAGCTGTACACTGTATGTAGCGAACGGAAGGATGGATAACAAACAAAAAAACGAAACAACGACTACAATAAGTGGAAATGGCTTTTTGGAGAAGGTGTAGCGTCTATACACGCCTGGGCCATAAAAGAAATGAAGAAATAATAGAATCTATGGAAGTACACCAAAGGATAACAGAAGTCATACAAGAGAAACAACTGACATGGTATGGCCACATGAAAAGAATGGGCCAAGAGAAACTTTCTCAAAAAACATGGGGATGGACACCGAACAAGAGAAGAAAGAGAGGTAGACCTAGTTGAAGATGGTATGATGAAATCAAAGAAGCGATGGGCGAGAGGAATCTTGAAGATGATGACGTCTATGATAGAGATTCATGGAGAATAGGATGCAGAAAATGGCCTTAAGACTGTAGAATATCTGTTGGAAAGAGGACCACACAAACGTGAATTTTTTGTTGGTTCCCATCCTTCCCTAGTCATATTTTCTACCCATTTGCGTCGGATAGAAATCGCTTCGGAACAAAATCATTCTCCATTCTATGGATGCAGCCTGTAGCACTGCAAGCAGACATTATCGTGATTTTTAATTTTTTTACGGGATTAAACATCTATACGTCAATACAAGAAGTTGTATAAAGAGTAAATCAGGACTATCAGAACCATTCGTAGTAAATAAAGGCCTCAGACAAGGATGCTGTCTGTCACCGACTCTATTTAAAATTTTTATACACACGGTCCTAGCACGCTGTCAGAAAAAATTTAAAACAATGGGCGTCAATTTAGGCAATGACCATGTATACTCCCTGAGCTTCACGGATGATCAAGTAATTGTAGCAGAAGATAGAGATGACGCTGACTATATGATCAGAAAGCTAATTGACGAGTACGAGAAGTGGGGACTAGAAATAAACCTTAATATGACACAATACATGGCCATAGGAAATAACGGTACATCAGAAGATATAATCATCCAAAGAAAAATAATTAAAAAGACAAACCAATACAAATACCTCGGAGTCAATATAACGGAAGATGGTACAGACGAGAGAGACATACTACAAAAGGTGGCACAAGGAAGATCCATAATAAGACAACTAAACTCAATCCTATGGAGCAAACAGATTTCTATTAATACAAAAAGCATATATACAAAGCATTGTTTGAAAGCTGTACACTGTATGTAGCGAACGGAAGGATGGATAACAAACAAAAAAACGAAACAACGACTACAATAAGTGGAAATGGCTTTTTGGAGAAGGTGTAGCGTCTATACACGCCTGGGCCATAAAAGAAATGAAGAAATAATAGAATCTATGGAAGTACACCAAAGGATAACAGAAGTCATACAAGAGAAACAACTGACATGGTATGGCCACATGAAAAGAATGGGCCAAGAGAAACTTTCTCAAAAAACATGGGGATGGACACCGAACAAGAGAAGAAAGAGAGGTAGACCTAGTTGAAGATGGTATGATGAAATCAAAGAAGCGATGGGCGAGAGGAATCTTGAAGATGATGACGTCTATGATAGAGATTCATGGAGAATAGGATGCAGAAAATGGCCTTAAGACTGTAGAATATCTGTTGGAAAGAGGACCACACAAACGTGAATTTTTTGTTGGTTCCCATCCTTCCCTAGTCATATTTTCTACCCATTTGCGTCGGATAGAAATCGCTTCGGAACAAAATCATTCTCCATTCTATGGATGCAGCCTGTAGCACTGCAAGCAGACATTATCGTGATTTTTAATTTTTTTTTGTAAATTATTTGTCACTGTCAAATATATTCTAAAATTCAATAGATCGTAAACAAATGAAAACAGACTCTGGACTACCAATAAAAAATTATAAAACATATATACTTGAAATTTTTAGATTTATGGTTTGAAGAACATACTTTCCGGCGTTTCATAATTTTAGAAAGTAATAGTCCTCAAGAGACTTTAAGATCGAAACTGCGTGCTCTGCTTTGCATTTGGAATTGGCATTTTAAAAATGAATAATGTTGGTTTGATATTATTTTATACAAATATTTCATTTTCTAAGTTGAGGAATTTCGTAAATTAAGAATTGAGAATACATGATTTAAACTGTAATCAACCGCAGCAATATGCATTGTAAACAAACTGGTAGACCCTACAGACCTCGCTTGAAGAATTAAACATTTCGAATCAACAATTGTTTTTCATCAAAGTGCTTCATAGCCTATTTTGATTAATATCGGCTGTGGCGGACTGGCTACTTTTATGTTAGTCGGCTAAGTTAAGAAAAGGGACCCAAGTTCAAAGTGAAGAAAAATCCAGAAATATGGAGTCCTTCAAAAAATTCAGAAATTGTTAATTCTCCGATTTCTGACTTCAATTGAAAATATAATAATTATATGCCATTTTTGTCTTTAATGTGCAAGTGGTTTTTAAATTATCGAAATGAAAACATATATTCTTATGAAATTATTTGTAACAACTAAAATATTATAATGTTGCACATTTTAAGAATAAATAAAATAATTCTTGTTTTGCAAGACTGAGAATTTACCACATATATGTGGGAACTTTTGAAATAGTTTCAACCCACGCAAATTAATTCATTATTGCATGCGCTAACATTTGAACTGAAAAATGTAGCATCAAGATTTAATAGCTGTGTTAACATTAGTTTTTAGTTGTAGCTTCGTTAATTTTGTTTTACAAAATATAGCTAGAAGCTGCAGTTTCGCTACTTCTTTTAAGTAGCTTATCCAGCTGTTGTTAACAGCTCACAACTCGTTGGGGTTTTGGAACGTTGAAACCCGGTCGGCGATTACCCATTCGCCGACATAGCCAACCCGTTACGGAGTATCGATAACAAAAGAAAGGTGTTTTGAAGGGTTCGCATACAGAAATGAGAATTTATAGATCGACAATTGTTTTAGTGAAAGGGCTTCAAAACCTATAACGTCTTTTGAAGAACTCGCTGGCAGAATTGAAAGTTTTTAGTTTGAAAATGATTTTAATCAAGAATATTCAAATAATATAGTGTCAATTACATTACAGAAATTAATCGTTCTTCAGCGTTAGATGTTTTCATGTTAATTTAAAAGTATAAGAACTACAAAGACTTCCAATCCCGAACGAAGACCTAAGAAACACAATAAAAATGAAAATAAAAGAAGAATGGCAATATAGGTGGTCACAAACAGTTAACAACAAGCTAAGGGAAATAAAAGAAGAAACCCAAGAGTGGACAGTACCCGAAGAAAGAAAACTCCAAACAATATTGACCAGACTAAGAATTGGGCATACTCGCCTCACACATAGCCATCTACTACAAAAAACACAACCCCCTCTATGCGACACGTGCAACACACAACTAACGGTAACACATATTATAATAGAATGTAACAAATACAAACAATTTTTAATAAGTTGTTAATTAAAAAGTTATAGAATCTGTTTATATTTGATTTTAAATAAAAAGTCCTTTGAGAAGCTTGTGTGCAAAATTGAAAATGTTTTGACAATTGTTTTAGTGAAATTGCTTCGAAGTCTATTGTGATTGGTCTTTTAAAGGGTTCTGACTCTTGTCAAAATTGGACATAGGTTTCTATAGTTTTAATTTCATCGATTTATAAGCGTTAAATAGTATTTTTGTCAGTTGATATTATGAACTGATCACCGAAATACCATTAGATAATAATATTGTTAGGACACTTGTTTATTTTACTTATTTACTTGACAAATTGCATAAATATTAATAGTGACCGTAATCACACCGATTATTATGAATATAAATAAAAATAATTATTTAAAATTTTAGCTAAACAATAAAATGAGAAATAGGTTTCTACAAAATTATAACGATCATGATTAACAAACAGCAAATTATTGTATTAATTACTTCTCATTAAATAATGAAGTGTATTCTTAAAAATAATTAATTACACTGGTATGAGAAATTTTAAAAACCTACAAGTAAATGATGCACATGTAACAGAATGGAAAAAATCAATCATAGACATAAAATAACAAATACTAACTTTATTGATATTCTGTAATCCAATTTCTTGTTACATCAGATATCATTGTACAACATAATGATTTCTAAATTAAAATTATCAATATTACTTATTATAATTAATTATTATTACAACAGTTGACAAACCCAATTTTATGATATAATATGTTTAGCGATGGATTGTGGATATTTTTTTTGCAAGAACGAGTTTTTAAAAATATTGAACGTTAAGGTTTACAAGACAATAAGGTATGTTCGCAAATTACTGAATGTTAAGTAATTACTTACCGATTGGGAGATGGTAAGTACAATTAACATTCCTTGGTGTCAACGGCAATGATCAAAACATAATGTATCTAAATTTTAATTTCATTATTGCGCAGAGATGTGCATCTACGTGTAATCTTTAATTGTCTACATCTACACGTAGACAATACGTCGACAATTCTAGCGACGTAGACAATGTAAACAATGTAGATAATGCATCTGACAGTTGTAAAATTCAACATAACCTAAATTTATTCCTTTGTAACTATTACATGTATTCGTATTCGTGAGCTCGGGCCATTATCGGTCTTTATATAATAAAACTAATAAAGCAAGTGCTCGTACATTACTAGACGAATGTCTGTCTTGGGTGAACTGCCATAATCGATCAACGCGCCATCTCACTAGACGGAGTTTTCTTTGGCGCTATTTTTAAAAGTAACCAGTTGACAAATTTTCAACGTTTTGCCCTGCACAACTAATTTTTTTTCATGTAATCCCTAGAATAAAAATAAAAATTTCTAACAACATTTAAAATTCCCTAGTTCTAGGGATAAAATTTCTAATCTGACTTAAGTGAACACAGGTGTTTTCATTGTCTACATAGTCTACATTGTTTACATGAAAAATGAAGACGTAGACTACATGATTGTTTACACGTAGAGAATGGCGTAGATTACTTGCAGTAGACTACACGCACATCCCTGTTATTGCGTCGATCGTGCAAAAATCACCATAACCATTCCGGTCAAAAAATATCCTACCGGTAGCGGATCTACTGGATTTCTCTAGTTTGTCTTGATCACTAGAAATCATTTTCATCATGTAGGAAGCAGTTACTACCTTAATACTGAAATAATTATTTTTTTACTACCGATCAAATCAGAAGAAAACATTTACTGTTCTATTTGGAGGAAGGTAAGTAATTCCTCTTATTTTGTGGTATGTGCCTAATATTTTATCAATATCGTTTAAATTAATATATATATACAGGGTGTTATATTTTAATAGACCCAGCAAATATCTCGCTTATTTATCAACTTAGCAATTTCTTTCATTTAATACGATTTATACAGAAACATGTAAGCTAGTTGATGACGGATTTACATTCATGATATCATTTCCGGTTTACTAGTAATTAATATCAACTTTGAAATTTCAAATGGAACATACTATATTTTTTTACAAATTTGAAAAGTGCATCAAATTTCCATTTGTTATAAAATCATTTTGTTGTTATTAAGTGTTCTTTATTATTATTTTCTGTATTATTATGACAAAAATATATTATTTCATTTAATAATAATAATTATAATTGTTTTAGTTAATTGTTTTATTTCAAGCCACGGTCATGGTTCACTATTCTCTTTCCGATTTGGTGTATAATAAAGTGCCCGCCATTTTACTTTTTAATAATGTAACATATGGATTATTTTACATGATTGTAAAGGAAATTTTATGCATTTGAAATTTCAAAGCTGATATTAATTACTAATAAACCGGAAGTGATATCATGAATGTACATCCGTCATCAAATAGCTTACATGTTGCTGTATAAATCATGTTATATGAAAGAAATTGTTAAGTTGATAAATAAGCGAGATATTTGCTGGGTCTATTAAAATATAACACCCTGTATATATATATATATATATATATATATATATATATATATATATATATATATATATATATATATATATATATATATGTTAAATGAATTTAAGATAATTGTTAAATTATATAAACTTGTAGAATAAATTAACTAAACCAAACACAAAATATTTTATTTTCCATCAACTTGTTTATAGTAACTAACACAATAATAATAAAACATAAATAGTAAATTCAAATATTTCATAACAACCAATAATATAAAAATAAACCTAAACCTACTTCTTTCCTTGCAACTGTTGTACCCACGCACGATAGAGTAAATCTTATTTACCTCTCTTTTAAAGTAGTTTACTATTTCCACCACCAGCATAGAAAGCATATCATTATATCCCTATTAACTAGGATGTAATAACTCATTTACTATAAAGTGACATTATTGTTATGGTTACAATACGAACGTAGCAAATAAACACTTGATAGGTATATTTCAAAGTACATTTTAGCTGTTTTTAGAAAAAAATGTTCCACGAGCGTTAAGCGTATGTCAGCTATGCCTCGTAATTATTATTTTTGAAGAGTAGCATTACTAAGACCCTTAACTGTGTCACATTTTAACTTCAACTTGGGATAGTCCTTTAAAGCTTCTTTATATATTTCATACAAATTTTCAGTCAGTTCCACATCATAAATACATTTATATTTTTCAACATCTGCAAATAAACAAGCTGGTCGTTCTCCAGAAAAATAGTCATCGTCGCATAGTCTAGTAATGCTGTGCCTATCAGTCCATTCTTTAATTTCGTCTAGACAAGGACACTGGAATGGATTTCCCCCAGATGAGAAATACTTTAAGTTTGGAGTTTTAAGGAAAATTGCGTTGTTGAAGAATGTAAGTTGGTTGTTATGAATAAGTAAAGTAGTCATTTCTTTCATTCCTTTCGGAAATATGTTTGACTGAATTTCTTTTAATTTATTGTTAGATATATCCAAAAAATCCAATTCTTTTTGATGATAGAACGATTCATCTTCAATTGTTTCAATTTGATTAATTTCTAAATTAAATTTCCTAAGATCATCAAATGCAGAAAACATATTTTTAGTTATTTGAGTAAAATAATTTCTGTTCAGCCAAAATTCTTGTACCGTATTTGGTTTTCCCACCAATAATTGAGAGTCAAATGATATTAGTTTGTTTCCTGATAAACTGAGGGAAATCAAGGACGGCATGTTAGAAAATGATCCAATTTCAATTGTTTCTATTTCATTCCAATCTAAGTGCAATTTGTATATTTGAGTGTTGTTGAAAATGCCAACCTTTATTTCCTTTAAAGTGTTGTTTCTAATGTCTACTTTTTTGATATCTGGAAGTTTGTCAAAAAATCCTGGAGAAATATTATTCAATATTTTTTGTAATTGCATGGATCTTATTGGCAAATTATCCAAAACTCCAGGTGGCATTTCTGCTAAATTAGCGTTAAAAATAACAAGTCTATCAAGCTTCTGGAGACCACTAAATGTCCCTGGTTCAATGTTGGTTATAGATGTTAGTGATACTGATAATTCTTTCAAGTTCGGTGTTCTCTTAAAAGTATCTTTCGTGTAAGTGAATGTTTTTTCATAATTATTAGATATAAGTATATTTGTCCATTCTTCAGTACCATCTACAGATACTTCAACTGGTGTCTCGCATCTGTACCGCTTGTATTCATCTGAGTATGTACAACTTGATACATTTTCGAATATAAATATGACCATAAGTAATAATACTTTTAGATAATTGTCCATAATTATTGAATAATCTGTAACAAAGTCATTTAAAATGTTTAGTATCCAGTTTGATTAAATTGTTAATCATTCATCTGTCAGATATGCGGAAAAATATAGAACAAATAACAGCAAAAATATGTTTTCGTTTAGTATTTTTACAATATAATTTTTTTGCGGAATTTTATCGTGAAATAATAACTCTAATAATATATTTGTTTCCAAACCTGAGTTTAGTAAATCGTTTAATGCGCGTCCTTCTGATCTGCAAATAATCGCCGAATTGTATCGATGTTATGAATGACTAATATTAGTATTTGAAGTTATATAACTCCTTAAAAAAATATGCACAAAAATATGAAACGAACAAATATTCATATTTAAAACATTTCAATTTTATAATCTTTAGTTAATTTAAAAAGCAAATTTGTACGTGTTAAAATAAATATAATATTTCACAATGGACTTCTCAATTAAACTCTAACATTTTTACTTTTTATAAAAATAATTAGGATAACTAAATATTTAATAAATTATAATGAGCTGTTTCTTGCCCTGGATATAACAAAGCAATCACAATGTCGTCAAAAGTAATTTGAATTAGAAGATTACTCAACGCAACGAATTTAGGTTTGGAAAATGTGGATAACAACGAACTAGCTACTTTTATTTTGATCGGCTAAACTAAGAAAGAGTCCCTAAAGCCAAAATGAAGATAAAGCAGACTTGTATGTTCGACTCAAATATGGATCATTAAGTAATAAAGCAAATACAATATATAACTTTAATAAATGTGTAACAAATAGAAATATGTACATACTCGTATAAGTAAGTATATATTCTAAAATAAATAAATGTGTACACCTCAACAATGTTTTTTTTTATACATATTCTGACTTTAATTATAATAGTTTTTGTAAACAAAATCATGTTATACTTAAATAATTGTTATATTAATGTTTCCCTTGAAAATGGCCACAATCATTGGCCGAAACGTCGTCAAATAAATGAAAAATATTTTTTTTACAATTTGCATTTTTACTAAAACTTGAAATCCATTTAATATTAATGACCCATTATACCATTCAGTTTAATATCACTCAGTAATGGGTAAAAGGCGTGATGATATATTTATTTATTTTATTTATTTATTATATATGGGGTAGGTGGCTCAGTGGTATCGAGTCGGCCTGTGGATCTTGAGAACCCTGGTTCGATCCCCACAGTCGACAAACAATTTTCACCAATTTAAATCTACCCCTGTGGCTCCCCCACCACTAATATCTTTGGGGACCGTGATTTGACGGCTGGTAACCGCACTTCATATTTATTTATTTATATATATATATATATATATATATATATATATATATATATATATATATATATATATATATATATATATATATATATAAGTTAGGAAACGGTGTTCCCACAGAAACCGCTGACTCTCCAGCAATACGATTCCAGAATAGTGTAATCTTAGAATCATGTAACATCCTGGGTAGGATCGTGTAAGACTGAACTCAGTCAGATTCTCACTCCAGTACGATCAACACATACTTGTAACAAATCTGTATCTAACTTTTGACTTCTGAAGCTAAAAAATATCTAATGTTGTAAAACACTCAAAATAAATTTTTTTAAAAACATTTATTGCAAATCAATCAATCTAACTTATATATATATATATATATATATATATATATATATATATATATATATATATATATATATATATATATACATATATATAAAGTACAACAGTTTTTTACATACTATTTTTAAATAAGTTATAATTTTTATGATTACTTATAGTTTTAATTGTCATCAAAGAAAAATAAAAATTATAACTAAATTTAGTAGGCACGTGCGCATTGTTTGTTCCATGCTTGGACACTTGCTTAGTATGACGCTGACTCGTCGGGAGCAACGATATTTCTTAATACATTTTTTAGAAATCTTAATTTTTTAAAGCATTTTTATTCCCACATAAATTAACAAACCATTTAGGTATTCTCATAATCATTTGGTCAAGTAGCAATAACATTGAAATAATTGGTTTTTACAAATGTGACTTGGAAACATTTCAAGTAAATGTTGACAGTAAGAAATAAATCGATTAATAATTAGTATAAGAGTTATAATATGTAAAAATGCCTGCGCTGTACAAACAGCGAGTTCACAGACATTGTGTTGGTTTATAGAGAAGCTCAACGGAACGCTGCCCAAGCCCGCCAAATTTATTTGGAGCATTTTTCGAAGCTGTGATTACATAGTGAATATTGAAGAGGATAGTTTGGACAGTGTTGAGGCTCAACTAGTGTCTAGTATTCGACGAATAGTACTACTACACACACTATCCATATGTCAATTTGGACGTTATTTAATGGGTAACAGTTATGTCCTTATCACGTACAATTTCTTTAATCTTTTGAATTGGCAACTGATGAGTCTGGATTTACCAGAAAGGATGTTACTATTAGAGATGAAAAACTATCGGTAATTTCAACTATTGATTGTTCGATAGTGCTATCAGTAAACTATCGATATATCGATAGTACTATCGATAGTCAATTAAATTACTAAACGATAGTTTTAGTTACTAAACGATAGTTACTAAACGATAATTACTAAACGATACTATCGATAGTTTTTTTCTTTTAATTACTTATCGATAGTATTTTTTTTACAAAAGTATAAATAATTTTGTTTTCAAAATTCAAAATTCTTTGCCTATACAGAGTTTAAAATCATTGATTAAATTCGTTCCTTTTTTGAGAGAGAGGTAAAATAAAATTTATAATTTTTTAAATGTTACCCTCATCCCCTAAAATTTAAAACTTTTGATGTTACTCTATATTAAGGGATGTTTGCTACATAATTTCTGTGAATATAGTTTTGTTATAGTTAATATTATTTCTTTAAAATTTAGACTTAATAACAAGATTTCAGAAGTAACAATGTGAAAAATAAAAATCAAATGCAAATATGTACTTCTATTCCTAGATATATATTATTTCTTACATTAATTTATATATTTGTCGAGATCAAGATATTAGAAAAACTAGTTGCAATTCGAAACACCTGTTATATCAATTTAGATCAAATAAAATAAAAGAAATATTATCTTACCTTCAGTGTTAGAATATTATTCACCATAGTACAAACTTCAATGAACATCAGGGAACAACTGAATGTATATTATCTGGTACCTGTCACCCTGTAATAAATTTCTTAAAAATCTCACTTTGCCTTTCATCCCTTTAAAGTCTTCCGACAACCAATCGATTTACAGTTAACATTTGTGTACAGTTACTGTACAATAACGATATTGAATATTATTTGAATTATATCATTTAAATGCAGATGAAATCTTTATAAATCATACTTAACACGTTAGCTACCACGTGGTCCGCAAATAACCCACGTATTAGAATTGCTCCGGGAACGTAAGGTAACTTGCTTGTCATTACTCACAGCCCAGCCCGTTTAATAAATTTATTATTTATTTATTTTTATTTTTAAATTATTTTATTTTAAAGATAGTTACTAAACGATAATTACTAAACGATAGTTACTAAACGATAGTTACTATATGATAATTACTAAACGATAGTTACTAAACGATTGTTACTACATGATAATTACTAAACGATAATTACTAAACGATAGTTACTAAACGATAATTACTAAACGATACTATCGATAGTTTTTTTCTATTAATTACTTATCGATAGTACTTTTTTTAAACTATCGATGTATCGATAGTACTATCGATAGTTTTTCATCTCTAGTTACTATGTATAACACACATATCTGTTGCGACTTCACTCTATAATAGAAAAATATTTCCAGCAGAAATTTGTACTTAATGTTTGGATCGGAATTATAAATGGACGTCTCATTGGTCCTCACAATTCCACCACGTCTAAATGCAAAGAATAATTTTTTTTTAATTTGTTTGAGCCAACATTTTCTAATAGAATTTCGTCTAACCATGTGGTATATGCATGATGATGCATCGTATCACAATGCACTAGTGGTAGAAAACTTTTTAAATGACTATTTTCCTGCACAATGGATAGAATAGAACGGTCATGTTGAGTGGCCTGCCAGATCGCCAGACTTAAATCCGTGCGACTTTTTTGTGGGGAGACAGGAAGAATTTGGTGTACTCGGCTTCGATTGTCCCGATAGAACTTTTGCGGGAACGGGTAGAAAATGCAGATATAATGCTACGCAACTACAGACATATGCTGGATAGAGTAGAGGATTCATCTCATCGACGCCTTCAGTGTTTCTATTGCCAATAATGGTGGCCATTTTAAACAGTTATAGTAATTTCATTTAACAAAAAAATATAACTGTAACTGTCAATAAATGTTCACTTTTTTTCATTAATATCAATACGCAAAATCCGTGTTTTTTCTTCATTTACATTACCATGACAACGCGTATTTCGCGCACTGTTTCGCACTTTAGTACGCAACAAGGAAGGCTTTGTTGTAAACTTGTATTCAGTTAAAGATGTTAAAAATCACACTGATTATTATGAATATAAATAAATATAATTATTTCAAATTATAGCAAACTAATAAAATGATAAATAGGTATCTACAAAATCATAACGATCATGATTAACAAACAGCAAAATATTGTATTATTTACTTTTCATTAAATAATGAACTGTATTTTTAAAAATAATTAAATACACTGGTATGAGAAATTTTAAAAACCTACAAGTAAATGATGCACATGTAACAGAATGGAAAAAATCAATCATAGACATAAATTAACAATACTAACTTTATTGATATTCTGTAATCCAATTTCTTGTTACATCAGATATCATTGTAAAACATAATGATTTCTAAATTAAAATTATCATTATTACTTATTATAATTAATTATCGTTGCAACAGATGACAAACATTATTTTATTATATAAGATGTTTAGCGATAGATTGTGGCTTTTTTATGCAAGACCGAGTTTTTAAAAGTATTGATTAAGGTTTACAAGGCAGTAAGGTATGTTCGCAAATTACTGAACATTAAGTAATTACTTACCGATTGGAAGATGGTAAGTAACATTAACAATCCTTAGTGACGGCAATGATTAAAACATATCTAAATTTAAATTTCATTATTGCATCGATCGTGTAAAAAACATAATATTAATTGCAGTCAAAAAATATCCTACCGACATCAGATGTACTGCAGTTCTCTAGTTTGTCTCGATCTCCGAAATCATCGTCATCCCGTCGGAAGCTCTTACTACCCTAACATAATACTGAAATAATAATTTTTTCACTACCAATCAAATCAGAAGAAAACATTTACTGTTCTGTTTAGAGGAAGGAAATTCCTCTTATTTTGTAGTTTGTGTCTAGTATTTTATCAATATCGTTTAAATAAAAAATGATAATTCATTAACAATTGTTGATATAAAATGCAAAGGCTACATTAATTTAAATTATAATGAAATAATTTCCGCACGTCAAACTGTGATTTTTATTGAATGTTTTTAACAGCAGTCGATAGTGAAGAAATAATGTACTTTAAAATGGGAAAAGATTTACCTCTCTTGCAACTGTTGTTCCCATGCTCGATAGAGTAAATCTTATTTACCTCTTTATTAAAGTAATTTACTATTTCTGCCACCAGCATAGTAAGCATATCATTATATCCCTATTAACTAGGATGTAATGTCATTTACTGTAAAGTGACATTATTGTTATGGTAACAATATGAACATAGCAAATAAACACTTGATAGGTATATTATAAAATATTTAAAAGATATGAAGTATGATACATTTTAGCTGTTGGTAGAATAAAATTGTGCCACGAGCGTTAAGCGTATGTTAGGATCTTAAGCTGTGCCACGTAATTATTATTTTTGAAGAGTAGCATTACTAGGACCCTTAACTGTGTTACATTTTAACTTCAACTTGGGATAGTCTTTTAAAGCTTCTTTATATATTTCATACAAATTTTCAGTCAGTTCCACATCATAAATACATTTATATTTTTCATCATCTGCAAATATACAAGCTGGCCGTTCTCCAGAAAAATAGTCATCGTCGCATAGTCTAGTAATGCTGTGCCTATCAGTCCATTCTTTAATTTCGTCTAGACAAGGACACTGAAATGGGTTTCCTCCAGATGAGAAATACTTTAAGTTTGGAGTTTTAAGGAGAATTGCGTTGTTGAAGAATGTAAGTTGGTTGTTATGAACAAGTAAAGTAATCATTTTTGTCATTCGTTTCGGGAATATTTTTGACTGAATTTCTTTTAATTTATTGTTAGATATATCTAGAAAATTCAGTTCTGTTTGATGATAGAAAGATTCAGCTTCAATTGATTCAATTTGATTAATTTCTAAATTAAATGTCCTAAGATCATCAAATGCAGAAAACATATTTTTAGTTATTTGGGTAAAATAATTTCTGTTGAGCCAAAATTCTTGTACCGTATTTGGTTTTCCCACCAATAATTGAGAGTCAAATGATATTAGTTTGTTTCCTAATAAACTGAGGGAAATCATGGACGGCATGTTAGAAAATGCTCCAGTTTCAATTGTTTCTATTTCATTCCAGGTTAAGTATAATTTGTATATTTGAGTGTTGTTGAAAATGCCAACCTTTATTTCCTTTAAAGTGTTGTTTCTAATGTCTACTTTTTTGATATCTGGAAGTTTGTCAAAAAATCCTGGAGAAATATTATTTAATATTTTTTGTAACTGAATGGACCTTATTGGCAAATTATCCAAAACTCCAGCTGGCATTTCTGCTAAATTAGCGTTATAAATAACAAGTCTATCAAGCTTCTTGAGTCCACTAAATGTCCCTGGTTCAATGTTGGTTATAGATGTTAGTGATACTGATAATTCTTTCAAGTTCGGTGTTCTCTTGAAAGTATCTTTCGTGAAAGTGAATGTTTTTTTATAATTATTAGCTATAAGTATATTTGTCCATTCTTCAGTACCATCTACAGATACTTCAACTGGTGTCTCGCATCTGTACCGCTTGTATTCATCTGAGTATGTACAACTTGATACATTTTCGAATATAAATATGACCATAAGTAATAATACTTTTAGATAATGGTCCATAATTATTGAATAATCTGTAACAAAGTCATTTAAAATGTTTAGTATCCAGTTTGATTAAATTGTTAATCATTCATCTGTCAGATATGCGGAAAAATATAGAACAAATAACAGCAAAAATATGTTTTCGTTTAGTATTTTTACAATATAATTTTTTTGCGGAATTTTATCGTGAAATAATAACTCTAATAACATATTTGTTTCCAAACCTGAGTTTAGTAAATCGTTTAATGCGCGTCCTTCTGATCCGCAAACAATCGTCGAATTGTATCGATGTTAATGAATGACTAATATTAGTATTTAAAGTTATATAACTCCTTAAAAAATATATGAAACGCACAAATATCCATATTTAAAATGTTTCTATTTTATAATCTTTAATTAAAAAAAAAAAATTGTACGTGTCAAAATAAATATAATATTTTACAATGGACTTTTCAATGAAACTCTATCATTTATACTTTTAATAATATTAACTAGGATAAATGAACATTTAAGAAATAATAATAGGCTGTTTCTTGCCCTGGATATGACAAAGGAATCACAATGTTGTCAAAAGTAATTTAATTTAGAAGATTACTCAGCGCAATGAATTTTGGTTTGGTGAATGTGAATAGCGACGAACTACCTACTTTTATTTTGATCGGTTAAACTAAGAAAGAGTCCCTAAAGCCAAAGTGAAGATAAAGCAGACTTGTATGTTCGACTTAAATATGGATCATTAAGTAATAAAGCAAATACAATATATAACTTTAATAAATGTTTAACAAATAGAAAAATGTACATACTCGTATAAGTAAGTATATATTCTAAAATAAATAAATGTGTACACCTCGACAATGTTTTTTTTAATAAATATTCTAACTTTAATTACAATTGTTTTGTAAACAAAATCATGTTATAACTAAATAATTGTTATATTACTGTTTCTCTTGAAAATTGCCACAATAATTAGCCGAAACGTCTTCAAATAAATGAAAAATTAATTTTTTACAATTTGCTTTTTTACTAAAACTTGAAATCCATTTAATATTAATGTAAGATTATATCATTCAGCTTAATATGATGCAGGATTATATATATATATATATATATATATATATATATATATATATATATATATATATATATATATATTAGGGTGGGTCGAAAAAAATAGATTTCGTTCTCTAGGGTCTCAAATGAAAGAGTTCCATCCAAAAAGTTGTGGAGATGTGCTGAAACATTTTTCTGATGAATACCCAGGCAGCACCGAGCACCTCAAAACGCCGTTCTTGCTCCTTTTTTTAGATTCTGGCCAATAACTTTTTTCAATTTGCTTCAAATTGGCTGAATTTTTTTTCTGGTATTCCCAGATCAATACCGAATAAGTCAATATAACCGACATTGGGGTTTACCCTTTCCTAAAGGCGAAGAAAAAATCCTCAAAGTACCCAAAAATAGGGGTTTTCAGGTATTTTGTTATTCCCTCCGTATTTTTGTTTCTGTGTACATCCAAAACATCAGATTCATCAATTGTATGATCTACAGAACAGTTTCAGATCATATAAATGTGAAGATAGATGGCAGCACCTAATTAAATTCAATATTTATCAACATTATATATTATATTATGTAAGTGTTATACAACTTAACAAACTAAAGCAACAAATTCAGTAAGTTAAGTTGTATAACACTTACATTTTGTTTATTTTCACATAGCCACCTATAATATTTGTATAAAAATTATTTCTAGTATTTCTCAATTTTCTTATTTTTCTCGAATTTTTTCAGATACATTAATAAAAACTAAAACACCGTTGAAAAGAGAAAAAAATGGCGGTTTTTATTTTAGTAAAATAATTATAGGTTGATATTTAAAAAATAAAAGTTGATAGTCGTATCTTGTAAACCTGACTTTATAAAAAATATCTACATCTGCCATCAAATAGTATATTTAAAATAATAAAACTTTCATATGAACCATTTTTTTCTATTACTCATAATAAAAAAGTTAAAGGGGGGGGGCGTCTTCCCAGACTCACCCTGTATATATATATAAATATGACATAAGGTACAACAGTTTTTTTAAATACTACTCGTACTTTTAAATAAGTTACAATTTGTATAGTAATTATAGCTGCCCAAGCCCGCCAAATTTATTTGGAGCTTTTTCCGAATCGGCATCTTCCAAATGTTCGCACACGTTGTTCAACAACTATGAGATTATGAATCCCTTAAGCTGTGATTACATAGTGTATATTGAAGAGGATAGTTTGGACAGTGTTGAGGCTCAACTAGTGTCTAGTATTCGAAGAATAGTTCTACAACACTCAGTATCACATATGACAATTTGGAGGTTATTTAAAGGGCAACTTATCACGTACTATTTGTTTAATCTTTTGTATTGGCAACTGATGAGTCTGGATTTACCAGAAAGAATGTCAATATACATAACACGCATGTCTGTTGCGACTTCACTCTACATATAATAGAAAAATATTTCCAGGAGAAATTTGTACTTAATGTTTGGGTCGGAATTATAAATGGACGTCTCATTGGTTCTCACAAATCCACCAAGTCTAAATGCGAAGAATATATATATTTTTCAATCTGTTTGAACGAAAATTTGCTAATAGAATTTCGTCTAAATATGTGGTACATGCATGATGATGCATCGTATCACAATGCACTAGTGGTAGAAAACTGGTTAAATGAAAATTTTCCTGCACAATGGATAGGATAGAACGGTCATGTTGAGTGGCCTGCCATATCGCTAGACTTAAATCCGTGCGACTTTTTTGTGGGGAGACAGGAAGAATTTTTTGTACTCGGTTTCTATTGTTTTTCGGGAACGGGTAGAAAATGTAGATATAATGATACGCAAGTACAGACATATGCTGGAAAGAGTAGTGGTTTCATTTCGTCGACGACTTCAGTGTTGTATTGCCAATAATGGTGTCCATTTTAAACAGTTATTGTAATTTCATTAAATAAAAAAATAACCTTTGCGTCTGCATGCTGAAAAATGTATTAACTGTATAACTGTCAATAAATGTTCACTTTTTTTCATTAATATCAATACGCGAAATCCGTGTTTTTGCTTCATTTACATTACCATGACAACGCGTATTTCGCGCACTGTTTTGCACTTTAGTACGCAAAATGAGTATTTCACGCACGCTCTTATTTTTTTACACGTTCCATTGGTTGCAATTAGAGCACGGAATTATATGCATTTGCATATTCTATAACATCGAGATGCTAAGAAATTTTCCTCGTATCTACACGAATTAAACAAAAACTAAAGTAAAAAACGTTTTTCATTTTGCATATTTTGCATATTTTCGAAATTGATGAATAAATCAGAATAAAGTGCATATACATGCATATTTGTATAATTTTAATTTTTTGTTAAATTAAATAAAGCAAATAGTGTCCACGCTGCATTTTGAGAACTGGTTTCCCCTACATTTTACAAACCGCCCGTTATCGCATCGTCAAAAACTGGGAGACCCCTATTTTCTCTACGCTTTACTACGAGTCCCACTGCCATCGGTTGTCTTTCGGTTACATTTTGAATTTGTCAGTGGTCAGTCGTTATTTTAAAACGAAGTAATAATGCCACCAACACAGTCTTGGATAGCTACATGGATAAGGGATTATCCAGAACTTTATTTAAATTTAAACAAGGTGTTTTGTTGATGTCGCAGCAAAACAGTAAGTTTACTTTATATTTTTTTTATTTGTATTTGGTACCAAAACAGTTTTCTAATTAATAGGTTCCATGTGAAAAAAAATTACAAATTACACAACATATTGCTACAGCATCGCATACAAAATATAAGAAGAAAATGAAAAATATAAAACAATTTACGCTTAATGAAACAATTGCTTCGGCGTCAGTCTGTCAAAATAGAGAAGAATTCAATTTTGGTTTATGTGAGGCCTTTGTTAGTGCCAATATTCCGCTTATGAAATTACAAAATCCATTTTTAAAGCGTTTTTAGAGAAATATTGTGATAGACCAGTACCAGTGCTTTTGGCACGTACAACTTTGAGGTAGTGTCAGAATTCATCTACCTTGGGTCACTGGTTACGGCGGATAATAACTCATATAAAGAAGCACAAAGAAGAATAGGTAGTGGAAATCGGTGCTACTTTGCACATTCCAAGCTAATGCGAAGCAAATCTCTTAGCTACAATACTAAATTAACTATCTATAAGACACTTATAAGGCCCGTGGTGACTTATGCATCGGAGACATGGACTCTAACTGCCGCAACGGAAAGAGCACTGATAATTTTCGAAAGGAAAATTCTCCGGAAGATCTTCGGACCGGTGAATACGGGGGAAGGTTGGAGAATTCGCATGAACCATGAACTGGAAGATTAATACAATGAACAAGATATCGTTGGGTTCATAAAACTACAAAGGCTGAGGTGGCTTGGCCATGTAACCAGAATGGAAGAAGATAGAACGGCCAAAAAGATGCTAAACAAAAGGATGCTGGGGACAAAACCGAGAGGAAGGCCGAAGGGCCGGTGGATCGACGACGTTGAAAAGGATCTGAAGAGAGTAAACATACCCAATTGGAAAGCAATGGCAAGAGACAGAGAAGTGTGGAGGCGGAAGTTAGCGGAGGTCAAAACCCTTACAGGGTTACAGAACCAGTAGAGAGAGAGAGAGAGTACCAGATGAAAGCACCTTTAGAAAAAAATATATAAAAAATGTTTTCGAAAAAAACATGAGTGAAATTAGGGAGTTAATTGGAAACAATTATATTTATTTTATAGTCGATGCAACAAATGACATTTGTGGCAGATATATCGCCAATTTATTAATAGGTGCCTACTGATTGAAAACGTTCCTGGCCAAGCGTATTTAATTGGTTTGAAACAATTAGAGAAAACCAACAATTTAACTATGTCGCAGTTTATAAACGAAGTATTAACAAGTTTCTATTTACCCAATGCTGTCCCTATTGAAAAGGTTTTATTGATGTTGTCAGACGCTGCTACATACATGATCAAATATGCACAAACTTTAAAAGTATTTTATTCAAAAATGATACATATCACATGCTTAGCACATGGCATGAATAGAATAGCAGAAGAAATTCGTAACCAATATCCAGATGTAAATTGTTTAATCAATACGGTCAAGAAAATATTTGTAAAAGCACCTCTCCGAATACAAATGTACAAAGACAGTTTACCTAATACTCTTTTGCCACCTCAGCCAATAATTACGAGGTGGGGTACGTGGCTAGAGGCCGCATTTTTTATGCAAATTATTTGAATGATATTGCTGGGTTAGTGTCACAATTTTCTGATGATTCCGAAGCTATTAAAGAGTGTAAACATATTTTAAATATTCCTACATTAAATCAACAACTGGCATTTATCAAAGCAAATTTTAGCTTTATTACGAAAATATTACCTACATTAGAGAGGAAGGGCGTGGAACTTACAGATTCTGTGAAATTAATTACAGATTTAAAAAATAAGGTCAACCAAGTTAAAGGTAAAATTGGTGATTCTATAAAAACGAATATACAAGACGTATTAAGAAAAAATACAGGGTTTGATGAACTTACTAAAATTTCAAATATTTTAAATGAAAATATGAGCCTTCTATAACAATGGATGCCACCACTATATGCAAATTTAAGTTTTCACCCATCACTTCTGTTGATGTAGAAAGAAGTTTTTCTATATATAAAAATTTGTTATCTGATCGAAGAGAATCGTTTCTTGTGGAAAATTTAGAGAAATATGTGATTGTCAATATTTACAATATTATTTATAATAAAAAATAAAATTTAATATTTTATAGTTTGTAGGATTGTACTTTACATTAATTTATCTTTTGTAATACAAATATCAGATACAAAATTTGTAATTTTATTGTGTTTTTGTACGTAAATTTTTTTTAAATACAATCAATGCATATTTAACTAAATTGTTGCATAATTAAAAAAAAAAACTGTTGCATAATTTAACAAAATAATGTGCAAATATATGCGCATATTTTCAGGGTTTTTAATGCATATAATTCCGTGCTCTAGTTATTAGTAAAATACGTTGAAAAAGGAAATCTAATTGAAAAATGTAAAAGAAAGAAAGTCAAAATTTCTGATATAGAAATGGGCACTTTAAAATAGAATAAAATATTACATTATTATTGTTCATATTTGGACGGGAAGAATTATGTAATTGTATTTCTAGTATCATATTCAAGCATCATGTTCAACATGCTGCAGTTATCTGTTGTAAGTTAGTTCTAGTTCAGTCTTGTTACACTCTGCTAAGTAAATACAAATAAATAAATAAATAAATATATCATCACGCCTTTTACCCATTACTGGGTGTGGCACTCTGCCTAAACAGATCTCGGTAAGTGATATATTTTTCGCGTGAAGTGCGGTTACCAGCCGTCAAATACATGTTGTATTAATTGTATTCCTCAAACATTTATAAAGTTTTTTTAATTAATAATTCAATACTGAATTATCTAATTTAAATATATATATATATATATATATATATTAAATTAAAAAATCAACACTAGGTTAGTTTAAAATAATGTAAAGTTTATTTTACAATACATATTTCGATCGACTAGACCAGGGGTCAACAATCTTTTGGAGAAGAGGGCCAAATACAGATTTTTAAAATGTGTGGCGGGCCACAAAATTCTTATTGGAATCGTATTTGACCAAAATAAAATGATAGATGTAGAATTTAAACTTATCTTTAATATATAATATGAGAAAATGCTGAAAATTCAAGATAGTAAAAATGAAATTATTATAACTTTTATATAATTATTTATTTGTCATTTATTATTTATGATACATTGATTATAATATACACATATAATTAACAAAAAGTTAATGCGAAGAATGCAATTGTTTTTCTGAACAAATTTTTTTAATATTTGGTGTAAAATTCGATGTTCCAATTTGCAAAAAAATTTCTAGGTGCGGGTCAGTGATGCGTGATCTATTTTTTGATTTTACATATTTCATTTTTGAAAATGTTTGTTCGCATATATAAGTGCTACCAAAAATAGATATTATATTTCTTGCAAAATTTTTAATATTTGGGTAATTGGATGCTGATAACATCCTATAAAACGAAATTAAATTTTCACTATTAAATAATGATTTCAACGCATCATTAGCTTGAAGATCAAGGACTTCTAATTGTAAATCCTCTCTAACATCTCTGATGGAGATGTCAAATGGATTTTGAAATATCTGAAATGTCGATGAATAAGTTTTAAAATCGGAAAAACGATCCGCGAAATTTTGCTGCATTACTAATATACACTGGTATATATACTGGTCTAGTCCAGCGATCCCCAATCTACGGCCCGCTTAAGGTTTATATCCGGCCCGCCATCATTTCTGATTCCTAACCATGTAAATCTAAATATTTGCTCGTGCATTTTTTCTTCTTACTTATCTTACAAATTTGTTTGAGTTTATGTTTTTATGATGGTTGTTAAGTTTTATATTGTGTATTCCACAATTGCAAAAATATGTTGTTGAGCGCTCCATGGGGTCTATGAAGAAAGGGCGACTTATTGTCTTCAGGTATTATGATACATGCAAATTGCCTATTTATGATTCTACGAATTTCTCTCGGAATTTCCCTATTGCTATGGTAACCGACGAAAGCATTATCACTCAATGGACATTTCTTAATTTCATAATGAAAGTTTCAATCATTACGATTTTGGTCTTTGCTTCACAAGGTGAATAGTAAATTGTGATTGTGACTAGTGTGATCCACATTTATTTATTTTTAAATCAAGGTAAGAAAATTATTTTCACTCTGCATTGATTTATAAATTATTCTTATTATTAGTTATTTTGTTTAAACTATTTTATATTCTAAAATGTTAATGCATATTTATTTATTAACTTTGAGTTCGATGATGTCAAAGAAGAGAAAAGTGGATATCGAGTGTCGCTCATTCAACGAGCGCTGGTCACTTAATTACTTTTTTATGGCGAACAATGATAGTTGCATATGTCTTATTTGCAATGAAAGTGTATCAGTATTCAAAGAATATAATTTAAAACGGCACTACACTACAAAACATAGTTTAAAAGTTGATGAATTTCAAGGACATTTGCGAGAGAGAAAACTAAAGGACTTACTCCGAAATGTTGAAAGTCAACAGCTTAAGATGAGAATTTTTACGAATCAAAATTTAAATACAGTTCGAGCAAGTTTCCATGCTTCCCAAATCATAGCTGAAGAAGGAAGACCTTTTACTGACGGAGAATTTGTTAAACGAGTTTGTTTGGCGATTGCCGAAGAAATATGCCCTGAAAAAGTGAAGGATTTTGCTGCTGTAAGTTTATCTGCTTCCACTGTAACAAGAAGAATAGAAGGTCTAGGATCTGACATTAAGGATCAACTCAGAGAAAAAGTTCGTGATTTCACACATTTTTCCATTGCCATTGATGAAAGCGAAGATGCAGCTCACACAGCTCAGTTACTAATATATATTCGAGGTGTAAATCAAAATTTTGAAACAACTGAAGAGTTAGCAGCATTAAAGAGTATGAAAGATAGAACTATAGGAGAAACTATATTTTCGTGTGTTTTAGAAGCAATTAATGACCTCAAATTAAATTGGAAATTTTTATCAGCGGTTACGACGGATGGGGCTAAAAATATGGTCGGTTCTAAGATTGGATTCATGGGCCGGCTTCATCAATATCTGGAGAATAACGACATGAAAAAACCTATGGTATTTCATTGTATAATTCACCAACAATCTTTATGTGGAAAGTTTTTGGGTGTAGATGCAGTCATGGCAACAGTAATAACAACTGTAAATTTTATTCGTAAAGCTGGACTAAATCACCGTCAATTCAAAATTTTTCTTGAAACAATTGATGCTGAGTACGGTGATTTATTGTACCATACTGAAGTGAGGTGGTTGAGTCGCGGAAATGTTTTAAAGCTATTTTTTGACCTCAGAGTGGAAATCGACATATTTATGACGGAAAAATTAAAGCCTGTGCCAGAGCTATCGGATCCTAAGTGGTTGTGGCAGCTTGCGTTTTTAACAGACATATGTGAACATTTTAACTTTTCAAATACAAAACTACAGGGACGTGAAAAATTGATTACCGATTTGTTTTATAACATCAAATCATTTGAAGCTAAGCTGAGTTTCTTTAAAAACCAATTAACTCAATCTAATTTTGCCCATTTTCCATGTTGTGATCACTTATTAAAATCTATGTCTAGTTACAATAATTTCTCTACTGACAGTTTTGTTCAAAATATATTAGTATTGCAGCAAAATTTCGCGGATCGTTTTTCCGATTTTAAAACTTATTCATCGACATTTCAGATATTTCAAAATCCATTTGACATCTCCATCAGAGATGTTAGAGATGATTTACAATTAGAAGTCCTTGATCTTCAAGCTAATGATGCGTTGAAATCATTATTTAATAGTGAAAATTTAATTTCGTTTTATAGGATGTTATCAGTAAAGCCCGGATATTTAGGCACTTAAAAACACCCAAATAAGCAGGCATATAGGCCGGTAATTACTCTAAAATAGGCGGGATTTTAGGCAGCCTAAATGTAAATAATTTGTTTTAAAAAAATAAACGAATCCTTTTTCTAATATTGGTGCTCGTATTTACTCTTCGTTAGAAAAAAATAATCATTTTAAATAAAAATTAACGCAATCTGAAAAATAATAATAAATAATAATGTAGGGTTCTCATTTTATTAACTATTATGCAAATTCAAATTATGTAGTACACTTTAATTCACAAAATATTACGAGCAATTGCTCTATGAAATTTTCGGAAAGGGACTGTCTTCGGTCTGTCAGAACTTGCTTGTAAGTTGAAAACTTCGTTCGACATCACAAAATGTGACAGGAGCGTTCTTATATTTAGCCATATCGTCTAAAGTTACCTCAGCTGCATTGATTAATGGCAAAGACACAATTGAATTGCCACGTAAAATTTTGACCAAAAAACGTTTTTTTTTTCGGCATTTTAAATTCACACACAAAAACTTAATTAAAGTAAGTACTTTCAATCAGAGATGTGCATCTACGTGTAATCTTTAATTGTCGACATCTACACGTAGACAATACGTCGACAATTCTAGCGAAGTAGACAATGTAAACAATGTAGATAATGCATCTGACAGTTGTAAAATTCAACATAACCTAAATTTATTCCATTGTAACTATTACATGTATTCGTATTCGTGAGCTCGGGTCATTATCGGTCTTATATAATAAAACTAATAAAGCAAGTGCTCGTACATTACTAGACGAATGTCTGCCTTGGGTCTTGGGCGAACTGTCATATTTTTAAAATCGATCAACGCGCCATCTCACCAGACGGAGTTTTCTTTGGCGCTATTTTTAACAGTAACTAGTTGACAAATTTTAAACGTTTTGTCCTGCACAACTAATTTTTTTTCATGTAATCTCTAGAATAAAAATTTAAATCTCTACCAACATTTAAAATTCCCTAGTTCTAGGGATAAAATTTTAATATGACTTAAGTGAACACAGGTGTTTTCATTGTCTACATAGTCTACATTGTTTACATGAAAAATGAAGACGTAGACTACATGATTGTTTACACGTAGAGAATTGCGTAGATTACTTGCAGTAGACTACACGCACATCCCTGCTTTCAATATTATAGGTTAGATTGAAACACTTTGTCGAGTGCTGAATTAGTCAACGAAGTAGATGATACATGGCGCTCAGAGATGTGCGTGTAGTCTACTGCAAGTAATCTACGCCATTCTCTACGTGTAAACAATCATGTAGTCTACGTCTTCATTTTTCATGTAAACAATGTAGACTATGTAGACAATGAAAACACCTGTGTTCACTTAAGTCAGATTAGAAATTTTATCCCTAGAACTAGGGAATTTTAAAAGTTGTTAGAAATTTGTATTTTTATTCTAGGGATTACATGAAAAAAATTAGTTGTGCAGGGCAAAACGTTCAAAATAACGTTCAAAATTTGTCAACTGGTTTCTGTTAAAAATAGCGCCAAAGAAAACTCCGTCTGGTGAGATGGCGCGTTGATCGATATTAAAAATATGACAGTTCGTCCAAGACCCAAGACAGACATTCGTCTAGTAATGTACGTGCACTTGCTTTATTAGTTTTATTATATAAAGACCGATAATGACCCGAGCTCACGAATACGAATACATGCAATAGTTACAAAGGAATAAATTTAGGTTATATACAATTTTACAACTGTCAGATGCATGATCTACATTGTTTACATTGTCTACGCCGCTAGAATTGTCGACGTATTGTCTACGTGTAGATGTAGACAATTAAAGATTACACGTAGATGCACATCTCTGATGGCGCTGATAAACCTTGTTTGCTCAATAAAAATAGGCAAAATAGGCTGTATAAGGTAAAATAGGCACAATAACCAAAATATAGGAAAAATAGGCTCTAAGGCACGAAAAAAAAACCCTCCATTACACGTAAACATATTACCTATGTATAGAAAATCGAAATTGCCTGAAGTATATTAAAATTTGAATCTAAGCAATTGCCTAAAAATCCGGGCTATAGTTATCAGCATCCAATTACCCAAATATTAAAAATTTTGCAAGAAATATAATATCTATTTTTGGTAGCACTTATATATACAAACAAACATTTTCAAAAATGAAATATGTAAAATCAATAAATAGATCATGCATCACCTAGAAATTTTTTGGCAAATTGGAACATCCAATTTTACACCAAATAGTAAAAAAATTTGTTCCGAAAAACAAATGCATTCTTCGCATTAACTTTTTGTTAATTATATGTGTATATTATAATCAATGTATCATAAATAATAAATGACAAATAAATAATTATATAAAAGTTATAATAATTTCATTTTTACTATCTTGAATTTTCAGCATTTTCTCATATTATATATTAAAGGTAAGTTTAAATTCTGCATCAATCATTTTATTTTGGTCAAATACGATTCCAATAAGAATTATTTTGGCCCGCCACACATTTTAAAAATCTGTATTGGGCCCTCTTCTCTAAAAGATTGGTGACCCCTGATATAGAAGAAGCGCATCAATTTTAGCCGTACTTCCTAAACCTGATGTTATTCAAGCTTACTGCAAGCACGGCGACGAAATAAAGAATTTACAAGGCATATTCTTAATTAAAGAAGACGATTGCCAAATAAAATTTCAGAAGCAGAAGTTAAACTTCAAAGAAGGTACCTTTGGCAAACCAACAATAATAGAAAACTTCAATATCAAACTTAATACTATGCAAATACCAAAAATGACAGTTGACCTGAACTCCATCCAAGAATTAAAAATACCAATAAACAAGTACGAAGAAATCGAACAAGATCAAGACAACAATAATCTTATAAACTACCCCACGCTAATATTATACCTAATTATTATGATCTTGACGATAATTTACGGAAGAAAATGGCTTTCAAAATCCAAATCAACCGAATGTCTAGACCTTCAATCAAGAATATCAGCCAATAAATCGAACCTGATTCTTCCCGATGAAGCTCAATTTTAAGGAGGGAAGAGTTAGCGACAGGGGCGCCGAGAGAAAAAGCGGGCCCCGGGAAAAAACAAATTCGGGCCTCCTTTAACTTTGAATATTTATTAATTAAATATAAGATACCAAAAAAAATATATTTATAGATATATGTATGACAACAATAAGAATTATTAATATCTAAATAAAGTTATAACAATATAAATAAAATTAAATACAAAATTCTGAGTTAATTGGTGCAGCGATGTGTATTGTATGCTCACTGTATGACTATCTAATATCTAGTTGCATATTCAATAAATGCAGGGGATACCAAAACAGCACTACGCACAAATGTATAGAGCCTTTGCCTATGTGTATTGTATACAATGTAGTAGAAAAAAACAAAAATGCAACAATGTAATAATGTACTTTTGAATAGTGTATAAATTTATTTAAAATTTGCAACTGGGGCCGGCCCTTCATCAAGCATTTCGTCATTTAGTACTTTATACAATGTAATAAATTGTAGAAAACGTGTATCAGACATTTCGTTATACATGTTTTAGTAAAGAATATAAAAAATTGGTGAAATAGTAGAAAATTAAAAGCAATTTATAAAATAGCATCACATCCGGGCCCTTTGAATTCCACGGGCCCTGGGTATTTTACCCCACCTACCCCCCCCCCCTCGTCGGGCCTGGTTAGCGAACCACTATTTCCATAGAACACGCTGAATCCGCAAGAATCCCCACACTAGTAGCTGTAGTCATATTTCATTTTTTATGTTGTATTCTCACAATGTAGTTAGTTAAGAATTGACCTCTGTTTTGTAAAGATCTACTTTTGAATGTTTATAATAAATCTTTGTGTGAAATAAATTTATTTTAAAACTCGAATCTCAATTCAAGTTTTGTAATTTATAAATAAAATAAATAAATAAATATATCATCACGCCATTTACCCATTACTGGGTGTGGCACTCTGCCTAAGCAGATCTCGGTAAGTAATTTTTTTTTCGCGTGAAGTGCGGTTACCAGCCGTCAAATCACGGCCCTCAAAGATATTAGTAGAGAGGGAGCCAACTGAGCCAACTACCCCATAATTTCGTAATTTATATATATATATATATATAGGCTGGTAAATCGAAGGATGCACCATAGCGTTGTCAATACTATTTTTGAACTGTCAATTTATTAGCTTTTCTTATTATTTTAAATAGTTTCTTCTGGAGAAATAATATTTTGCATATTTTCCTAAAATCATCAGTGCCATGAAATTACAAAACAAATGTGCCAATTATAAGTTATTGGCTGGTAGCACAAGCTCTGTTTTTGGGTGTTTTAAGAGCACGGTTTTAACATGTTAGAGATAGCTAAAACACCCAAATACACTGCTCTTAAAACAGGCAAAAACAGAGCTTGTGCTACCAGCCATTGTTTCTATCTACCATTATTATAATAAACAACTTTTTCATTTATTAAATAACTCTTAATTACTACTTGTTTAGTTATTTCATGGCACTGATAATTTTAAGAAAATTGCCAATTAACTTCCATTATTTTTTTTGGTTTCAGGTAGTCACAAAAAATAGGCACACCCCCAAAAGAATTACATACATTATAATAAAAAGTTAAAATATAATATATTTTCCAACTTTCTCATATTAAATGGAACCTCCTATATGTTTTGTAAAATTTGGATTCTACGCAATATTCTGAATTCAACCACAAGTGCATTTTTAATGTTATAAATCACGTAAGAAAAATACGAATTATATTATTTTTATGAAAACAATGCACAAAATCAAAAAGACACTATTCGAGTGTCTATGACAGTAAATTTAGTTTTTATATCAATATTCCTTGCGAAAACAATAATGATCTAGTGTTAGTTTATTTAATTTACATCAAGATGTTTTGAATATTATTGTTAGGAATGATTTCACAAGAAACGAGCAGATAAATAGATTTCCTAATCGAAGGCATCCAACTAGAAAGTATTTGCAAAAATTAGTAAACATATTTAGCTTGTAACCATAAAATGGAAGAAATGCAATTATTAATGAAGATGTAGAAATTGATATATTTTTGGCATATTTTAATCTAAATCCAACTGCATCGATAAGACAAATATGTAGCGAAACAGGAATCTGTTAGGCGAATTTTGAAATAGAAATTTAAATCAGATTGGATTATTGAAGTTGGTTTATCCAACATTATAATCGAAATAATAACTGTATGTATAACAATATTATGTTCTGACGAAACAAGATTTACAAATAACAGCATGTTCAATAGAAATAATGTTAGGTATTGGGTAAGTGAGAACCCAATAACATTAAAGGAAGGAAACTTCCAAGAAAAATGTGAATTTAATATTTAATTGGGTGTTCTAAGAACCAGAATAATTGGACGAATATTGTTTGATGGAATACTAACGAGTGAACGCTATTTTCAATTTTTAGAAAACGAAGTAGAGGAATTCTTACAAGTACTTCCTTTAAATGTTTATAATAAAATATTATTACAGCAAGATGAGGCACCGCAGCATACTGTATGTATTGTTGCTAATTTTTCTAATAACCGTTATGTAAATAATTGAATTGGCAAAAATGGTTCAATTAGATGGCCAGCTAGATCACCTGCCACCTACAACAATAGAAATTTCATGAACCGAATAAATCAAATCATTCGTAGCATTACACCGAAAATGCTACAGAATGTTATTTATTTATTTATGTTACTCTACAACAGAAATTTAATCCCAATTACAGTACAGGGTACATACTCACCGACCGCAATATGGTAGTTTTAGCTTCAGTGAGATTAGAATTCGGGATCTCCGGATTCGAATTCCATATTGCTATCCACACCACCGTATTGACGGACGACGAACAATTAGAAGAGTTAATCGTTGTATTCAAGAAAATGGCGAACATTTAGATAATTTAGTTTAAGCTTGTTTTTAAGTAAATTCGTTTGTTTTATTTTGTATTTTATCATAAATAACATGTTGACTTAGATATTTGAATAAAGAATATGATTAATACAATTTGTATTTTTCTTGCGTGCTTTATAATTTTTAAAATGCACTTATTATACATGGTTGTATTCAAAATATTGCGTAGAATCCAAATTTTGAAAAATATATAGAGTGTTGAGTCACTTTCGGTTAAATCGGAAATAGAATATTTTCAGTTTTTATGTAGTTCAAGGGGTTTTTAAATGCAGTTTCTAAAACAGTCAAAAAAGCAGGATATTTACTGGAAGTTTGTGTTTTTTCACATATGAAAAATTTATTATTATTTGTTCACGTTCCCTTGGTTAAATCACATCAACAGTACAAAATTGAAATTATATTTTTTTTAATAAATCAATACTTATTGTATTTTTCTTTTTTGAAAAATGTTTGTATTTCGTAAAATTCTTGTTTTCTTTTGTCGCATTCGAATGACGTTTTTGTCTTGACCTCGCGGCCTCGTCTAAAAGTGACATCTCACGCACAACAAAAAACTCATTTCGCGCACTTAATACAAAAATAAATAAATTACATAAAATGAAACTCAAGCTTATAAAATAAAAATGTTCAAATTATTATACCTACTCATTTAATATTTTTTTGAATTATTTGTTTTTTCAACTTACCGGATCGATTATAGTTTTTTATATCTTTATAAACCTTGATTAAATATCATAGTATCGAAATTAGATTTCAGTATTTATTAATAATAAATGCATAATAATTTTTATATTGTATGATAGTGTATAAAATTTAAGGTTAAAAGTTTGATTCTTGAAAGTACTATCGAAGCGTGTTGTATGAAAAATATTTAAATAATTTAATTAATAAATAGGTGCAACTAACAAATTTATATGAAAAACATTTATTTATTTTTAAATATTAATATTATCTATTATTTTTACCTGAAGTATTTTTCTCCGATATATTTATAAGAGGAACAACACTAGATGATAACCTTCTCAAACGAGAGTTGAACTTAGAGTATTCTATTTAAATTACACAGGCAACGAAAACAAGAAACCAGTTTTATGATCAATCGTCACGAACAGTCTATTCTGTACTGTATACAGTGTGCAGTGACCTTTATGAAAGTCATTAATAAACTGGGTTTTTTCTCAGATAAATACATACACAAAAAATGATACATAGATTGTGAAGACAGGAAAATGTTTAATAAATGTACAGGGTTTTCCCAAATTATTACAAAAAATGTAAAGATATATATTATTTCATAGGTACTAATTAATGCAATTTTTTCCGAAAGTTGCAAAAATAATTGAATATTATTTGGAGCAAATATTTATTGTACCACTAGACTGATAGATTTATGTTGATGAATAAAAATATATAAACATTAAACGAACTATTACTCAATTTCAAGGGAAGTCGCATTGTGAAGTAGCTGATATTAAAATTGCTATGGATGCAGTTTTGATAGATGTTTACAGAGATGCAGATTTCGCTGGGTACTTGAAATGAGTCGTTCATGAACGAGAACATGTAAAAATTTAACGGTGAAACTGTTTCGTAGCTAAGATAAAACAGAAAAACGTCGCTTTGTAAGCCACCGAAGCACCATGCAAGGGTGCAAATGGAGTTGATTTGACTGCAACATCTTCTAGCAGAAATCATGAATGTGAGTAATGTATCAGAGATATTTGTTGATAACGTGAGTGCCATAAAATGAGAAAGAAGAGTTTCGTAAATGCACTAAGCATATTTATATACTAGTTTATTTTCTGATAGAAAAAATGGAAGCTGTGGTTTTGAATATCATATAAATCGAATGAAAGAAGCAATGTGTAGATATTTTAACAAAAGATCTACCAAAAGTGTATTTTGAAGAGATGTGATCATTAATTGTTTTTGTTAAATTTTAGTGAGAGGAAGTATTAAAAAAGAAAACACTCAATACTTACTTAAAATAAATAATATCTAGTTGTCACATGTCATTTTTTGTCAAATTTTCATTCAAATATAGGAGAATACATATAATTTATATTGCTGCTAGTTAACTTAACAATCGATTGCTAAATCGGTTCTTGATATTCCTGCCACTAAAAATTATTAACACGAAAGGTTCTTCATTTTGTTTCTCAGATCCTGTCAAGAAATAATAATACATAACTCAATGTTAGTTTTAGTTTTCCAACAGCAAAAAAAATCTATTTATACTACATTCAGATTATCCCTTTGGCTCTCCCTCCACTAACAGCGAGCGTAATGGTTAGAAGCCATAATATATATATATATATATATATATATATATATATATATATATATATATATATATATATATAGATAGTTTTATTTCTTTGACTTACAATACATAAATATGTAATATTTATTAATATTAAAGAGTTCCAAAACAATTATAGATATTTAACATATCAAGCAGAATGTACAAAATGAATTAAAACTTATGTATATAAAATTCTAAACACATTTTTAACAGTTAATTTTAAAAAATGGTTATGTATACATTATTATTTTTTAATATGATAAATATTAATTTTATTTTTAATTTACAAAAACCGGTTAACTGGTTTCTATCATAATTTACCGTAATAAGCCATTATTCATAATTTTTTAAATATAATTTTCATATATCAACTTCGGAATAAATATTTGTTTGAAATAATTCATATGGCAAAATAATGAAATTATAAATAGATGTACAATTACATTAATTATTATTAACAAACAGTTGAATGTTCATAGTTTCAATTACCTATTTCTCATTAAATAATACATTGTTTTTACAATTAATGAAATGAGATATTTAAATATTAAATATATACAAAATATAATTGTTACAAAATAAATCGAATGAAACATAAAAATGCATTCTATAATAGTTAAAAACTCAAACTTTTGTTCCGAATCTCAAGATAAAGGAAATCTAAATTAAAATGTTTTTATTACTTATAAAATTAATTATTACTGCAACAATTATCAAATATAATTTTATGATATAACATGTAGATAGAAGTTTAGATTATAAAATAAGTAAATAAATTTTGTTAGTTTTTAAGAGCAGCATTACTGAGACCATTAGTAGTGTCACATTTTAAATTCAACGTGGGGTATTCCTTTAAAGCTTCTTTATACATTTCGAACAAATTTTCAGTAAGTTCTACATCATAAATACATTCTTTTTTCGCAATATCTGAAAATAAGCAAACTGGTCGTTCTCCAGAAAAGTATACATCGTCACAGAGTCTAGTAATATTGTGCTTATCAGTCCAATCTTTTGTATCATCTAGACAAGGACACTGGAAAGGGTTTCCTCCATAAGAGATATACTTTAAATTTGGAGTCTTAACGAAAAGTGCGTTGTTGATGAATGTAAGCTGGTTGTTATGGACGAATAAATAAGTCATGTGTTTCATTCCTTCTTTTAGGAACATTTTTGACTGAATTTCTTTTAATTTATTGTTAGATATATCTAGAAAATCCAATTCTTTTTGATGATAAAAAGATTCATCTTCAATTGATTCAATTTGATTAATTTCTAAATTTAATTTCCTAAGATCATAAAGTTCAGAAAACATGTTTCTAGTTATTTGGGTTAAATTATTTCTATTCAGCCACAAATTTTGTAACCAATTTGGTTTTCCCACTAATAATTGCGAGTCGAATGATGTAAGTTTGTTTCCTGTCAAACTGAGGTAAATCATGAACTCCATGTTGAAAAATGCTCCAGTTTCAATTGTTTCTATTTCATTCCAATCCAAGTATAATTTATAAATTGGAGTGTTGTTGAAAACACCAACTTTTATTTCCTTCAAACTGTTGTTTCTAATATCTACTTCTCTGATATCTGGAAGTTGGTCAAAGAAACCTGGATAGATATTATTTATTTTTTTAAATAACTGAAGAGACCTTATTGGCAAATTGTCCAATACTCCAACTGGTATTTCTTCTAAATTTGAGTCAAAAATAACAAGTTTATCAAGCTTCTGGAGACCATTAAATGCGCCAGGTTCAATGCTGTTTAAAGTTGCTACTGACAACTTTCTCAAGTTTGGTGTCTTTTTAAAAGTATCTTTCTTCAAAGTGACTGTTCTTTTATAATTGTATATAATTACATTTGTCCATTCTTCAGTGCCTTCTGCAAATATTTCAACAGGTGTTTCACAGTTGTACCGCTTGGTCTCCTCTGAATATGTACAACTTGATACGTTGTTGATTATAAATATGATCATGAGTGTAGATATTTTTAGGTAATGCTTCATAATGATCGAACTATCTGTAACAATATTGATTAATATGACAAATATATTTTAAATTCTTTAGAAAAGTGACGATAACTCATTTGTCAGATATTCGAGAAAGAATGCTACGTAGAAAAAAGTAAAGTATAAATTATCAAACGATTAAAACGACGTTTTTCACTTATCTGACACACAAGCTTTCTGTTATTTAACCCAATAAGTATTACCTATAAGAAAAATATTGTAAATTATTTAATATTTAATTGTGTATTTCTTAATTTTTCTTAATGAATAAACATTCATGTATTATCGCGCATTATCTGGATTATTACACGCTTTTGTGTTTTATTTCTGACAGTACGAGCGACGAAAGCTTTAAAATAAACGTTAAATTTCAAAAATTCACATAAGTACCAATATTTTTAACAAATATACCAGGTTTATTACTATAGGTAACTGAAAGATTTATATAAAGATCACATTTATTTGTTTTTAAATATGAACATTTATTATTACATTTTAATTACCTGAAATATTGATTGAAGCACAACACTAAATGATAACCTTCTCAAATGAGACTTCTACTTTAACTATTTTAATTATGCTGCCGACAAAAATAAGAAACAAGTTTTACACGGTCAGCAAAAAAAATCGTCACGAATAGTATGTATAAATTTATTACAATTACATCAAAGATTAATATGACGTTTGAATGAGGTCATTAATAAAGTATTAATTGTGGGAAAGTTTATTTGGAAGGATACACGTACAGAAAAAACGATAAATAGATTATAAAATAATAATATTTGTTGAGTGAGGAAAGTAAACAATAATTTATTAAACATTCTCAACGTTATTTAGAAAACCATTAGGTATTCCTTTTGTAGTATCACATTTTAGTTCTAGTCTAGGATAATCTTTTATTGCCTCTTCATACAAATTGTATAATTCATTGGTACGGTCTTCATCGTATAAACATTCTTTTGGTGCTAAAGAACTAAAAATACAAGATGGTCGTTCACCATTATTATAGTCCATGTCACACACTCTTGTTATATTTCTTTCTTTTATTAAATTGTCTAGTTCCTGACTACAAGGACACTGGAAAGGATTTCCGCCGTATGTAATGAATTTCAGTGCTGGTGTTCGTATAAATAGGGATTTATTTATAAAAGTTAATCGATTATTTTGCATAGATATATATAATAAATTTTTCATACCGGAAGGAAGAAAGATACTTGGTTGAAATTGTTGTAATTTATTGTTTGATATATCAAGAAATTCTAAAAATGGAATTAGTTGAAAAGATTTTGATTCTATTGTTTCAATTTGGTTAAGCTCTAGATACAAGTGAGTCAAATTAGGAATTGTCGAAAACATGTCTTTAGTTATTTTATTTAATTTGTTTTTAGTTAACCATAATTGACTTAATGAAGTACTTGTTCCTAAATATAATTCTGAACTAAATGAATTTAACAAATTTCCATGTAAACTAAGAAAACTTAAATCATTCATATTATCAAATGCCTTATCAGCAATCTTTTCTAACCCATTGTTTCCTAAATACAATTTAACAATATTTGTATTGTCAAAGACCCCTTTTAGAACTTCGTTTATGCTGTTGTTACGTAGATCAACATGAGCTATATCAGGAAGGTTTCCAAAACTCCCTGGTGAAATACCTCTAACTTTTGTCACAAAAAGTTGAAAGTTTCTAATTTGCAAATGGTCTAAAATTCCTAGAGGTAATTCTTCCAATTCTGACATAAAAATACTAAGCTTATCTAGTTTATTTAGCCTATTAAATGATCCTTTTTCTATGCTTGCAATATTTGCCACTGTTAGATCCACTAAATTAGGAGTTCTTTTGAAAGTGTCCTTTTTCAAATGAAGTAATATGTTTTTGTTAAAAAGATATAGTTTGTTCCAAGAATCTGATCCTTCCGCATTTATTTCTGCTGTAGTTGTACAAGTCATTTTCCCAATGTTTTCAGAATACCAGCAAGATGATGTTTTGTGTAAAAAAAGTATTGATAAACATAATATTGTGTGGAATTTCATTGTGTCGGTTCATATCTGAAACAAATTATATATTATTTTAGCTGATACAATTATATTGACAAAAATTTAAAAGCATTTACATGTTTAGTGTTAATATTATTTTAATTTATTATAAGTTTTAATTGTGAATAAAGTCTTATAATGCAGGTATTAGGAATTTTAAATTATTATTGTAGAACATAATAATTTATACTTACAATAATTAAAAATTGTAGCAAAATATTCAAGTCCCTGAATTATTTATAAAACGTAATTGTAAACATATATATATTATGCTCTGAGATGTTTGGTTACCTGACCTTTCTATCTCAGTGTTCAAGAACAACTGATTGTGATGGGAATATTTGATTTCGCAAAAACCAGTTTGAGTTGTTTATTTTCATTGCCGTAGTAGTTGTATTTCAAGTATTATATTAATATTAATTCATAAAAAAGTTACAAATAAAGGATTTTTGTCCCAGGCTGGATATACTTAGAATAAATAATATGTAGATAAATATATTTATGATCTTAATGAACTACTAGAATACGAAATATTTGTTAAAAATAAATAATGTTATACAAGGTTATCGTTTCATTTTGTACAGTCATATTTATTTGTTAAAAAAAATTAAATATATATTTTCTACTTATAGAATTATGTATATAATGCAATTTCAAAAAGATATTGCTTTATACCTCGTCCGTGAAATGTATTTCGTGTTTGGGTCAAATACGCCAGGCAATAATTTCACGAACTAGGTACCAAAAATAGATATGGTATGCAAAATATCTTGCACTGCTGTGTTGCTTTTTGAAAATTATTAATTTTGTTTTCTTTAACACTGAATTCATTAATAAATTGGTATAATTGTAATTTATTTTAATTTGTTAAGAGATGAACTTGCTTACAAAAAGATTGAGAACAATAAATTGCAATTTCTAGTAGTTTAAATTTGCAAGTGTTAAAATATTATCAACAAATGTGCAATAAAAGATAAAACAAATTTACAGTATATAGATATTTGAATGCTGTACATATAATTAAAGGTGTTATAGGTTCTTAGCGAATGCTCTGATTTTGGTTACATTTTTCACAAAGTTAGATATCATACATTTTCTCCCTTATGAGTCGCCGAGTAGTTGGTCCATTTCTTGGGAGTTGTGTGCTATATGCCTAGTAATAATAGAGTATTTTATGGGATTCAGTGTAGGACACCGGAAGATGAAATTACAAAGGTCATTGGATTCGTTGGTATTGCATATCGAACATTAATCATCGAAATCGTAGGGTATATTGGGTCCGTCGGTACGGTGGTGTGGATAGCAATATGGAATTCGAATCCAGAGATCCCGAGTTCGTACTTACTCAAGCTAAAAATTATATGAACTACCCCACTGCGGCTCGGTGAGTGCGGACTCTCTACTGTAATTGGGATTAAATTTAATTTGATACTCATTTATCAAGAGAGGCGGTCGCCTCCGACGGCAAGTCACGACCGCACTCTATTATATACAGTAATGAGAATGGAATCTGTATTATCATTATGTATATTTATAAAAATACTGCATTAAAAAGTAATATTTTGTAGTGAATATGTATAGAAATACCATATTTCATCGTTCTGGCAATTATTTGTTCACTTAAAACACACTCGGTTCACAATATAAGATAATTTCAACTTGTCATCTATCAAAAGTGTCCATTTCGCGTTTCCTCATCACTGTCCAGTTCCCGGGATTTCCGACAGACGGTGCGTTCAACACAAAATTTGTCCAACTCCTACGAATCCCGATAGATGGCACGCTTGGGCATTATATTATTTATGACAGGTTAATAACTAACCTCTTTCGTTGTTTATTCGCGGTGTTTGTGTTGTTTACGTCACCCTAACCTCTTTTCACGCAGGTTGTAAGCTTTATTTGTGTCGCGGCGTTGTTCGCGATGTTTGTACTGCATCGTAGAATCAAAACGTCATTGTCCTGGTTGTTTCGACTTGTTTGCGGTGCCAAAATGGAAAAAAACAAACGGAAACGTCTGGAATCTGGAACTGTCTGGTACGTAAGTGAGCTATTTATTATCAGTAGTTTATTTTCAATCAATGTAATGAGATGTAAAGTAGGTATTTTTTCCATGTAAAAGCGACAAATTAGCAAGGTTTTTACACCGACAAATGTACACTAAAATTATACATTTAATTCATTAAAAATTTATACTGATGTACCTGTAATAAACACTACCTGAAGTTTGAAATATACTTCACCGCACTATACCTATATTCATCATGATACATACAGAAGAACTTTCATGGTATTGCAAAACTTATATACTGATTTTCTGTTTCAGATTGTGGTGATTTTTTATGTTGACAGCTCCAAATTGTTGTTGAATTTATCTGAGCATATTTTGGGTCCAAGAATTTTGTTAATTCTTGTTGGAGCAAATTGCTCCAAAGTCAGTACGATTTTGTTCGAGCGTTGGGTACACTGTGTGCAATTAACAAACAGTACATTAACAAATTGTGAAATTCAAAATCGTACTGTATAAATAAATTACATTTGTATTGTATTTTTATATTCACTATTAATAAAAACTAGATTGTGATAAAATATACTACAAAGTACCAATGGGTTGCGGGCACTCACGTGACAAAATGACGTAAAAACAGCTGTTTGGGTACAAATGTCAAAAAATCAGCCAGCGATTACTGCGCCATCAATATAATTAACTATTTTGTGGGATGAGATTTGAAAAGAGATTCTTTCGTAGTTGACCACTTTGGCTGTAAACAATTGTTTAAAGTTTTCTGTGTTGACAAACGATAAATGCAACACAGCCAAAGTGGTCAATTACGAATGAATCTCTTTTCAAATCTCATCCCACAAAATAGTTAATTACATAGGTGGTGCAGTGATCGCTGGCAGATTTTTTGACATTTGTACCCAAACAGCTGTTTTTACGTCATTTTGTCACGGGAGTGCCCGCAACCATTATTTATTTATTGTTTACCCTATAACACTTATTTATTTAATAACACAGATAATTAATTAAAGTAATACATTCATTAGTAGATTAGTTTTATCTGAAACATGGCTTTCAGTAATCAGATTTGTACTCAATGTCTCATTGATACGTTAATGAAAGAAGACATATTGGCAATTATAAATAATAAAACTTTGGAACAAATATAAATAATTATATTCCATACTCTCATAACCCAAAAATCGTATTTTGTTCCTCAACATCCGTATATATGGCAGAATGCCGATATCATTACTCCTGTACTTCAAGATAAGGATTATATTCAAATTATTTATACATCAGGTCATTTTGTTTGCTATTATTATGACTCTAAATCTATTTTTATATAGGATTCTTTAAATAAACAAATACTTACTCCTGAAATTGAAATATGCTTACAAAAGCTTTTCCCTTATTGTAATTTTAAAAATGTTAAGATTCCAATGGTACAAAGACAACCAAATAATATTGATTGTAAAGTGTATGCAATAGCGTTTGCAGTTTCTATTTTACATGGATTAAAACCGGAGAAAATAAAGTATAATCGCAGTTTGATGCGTGAACATTTATTACAAATTCTTACATCAAAAATTGAACATTTCCCATAATAATACAAATGTGAATTATTCAAACGTGCATTCGGAATACTCAACTTTATTACGAAATAATAATGTTTGTCCATTTTCAATCGTAGGGAGATCGTAGGGGTTTTTCAGTCACGCGTGCCGGTTATTCAAATTATTTCTAATGGGAGCAATGTTTTGGTCGTTTTATCAGTAATACAAAATAATATTTTCAATATTTTATAAATGTTATATTTTTCTTGTTATCTTCTTTATTTTATATCAAAAAGAAATGATATCTAAAAAAAACACAATTACATAATAATTGTAAAGTAAGACGGCAAGTCACGTCGACATTCCCCTCCAAAAATGTTTATCGTAGCACCTGCAATATTTATTAAAAAGTTTTAAATATCAAAAAAAAGTGATATCAAAAATTTCTACTCAAGTCAGTTATTAAAATCCCTCAAAAAACAATATCATTGTAAGGGACGTGACAAGAGTTACGCAGATATCACCCATCTGCGTAACTCTTGTCACGTCCCTTACAATGATATTGTTTTTTGAGGGATTTTAATAACTGACTTGAGTAGAAATTTTTGATATCACTTTTTTTTGATATTTAAAACTTTTTAATAAATATTGCAGGTGCTACGATAAACATTTTTGGAGGGGAATGTCGACGTGACTTGCCGTCTTACTTTACAATTATTATGTAATTGTGTTTTTTTTAGATTCATATATAATACAACACGTGTGTTCAAAGTTATCGTATATATTGAGTTGCCAAAAACGTATTATTTTGGAAAATCACGAGTTCATAGGACGAGTGGTTTTCTAAAATAATATGTTGAGCGGATTAATACAATAAATTTTGAACACACTTGTATTATATATGAATATTCGTTATGATTATATATCGAATAAAAACTGAACAGATATCGTTCCATTTCGAAATAAGAGTAAAATTATAATTGAAACACAATTTTTGCCGTTAGCAATGACTTTAGTTTGTTGAATAAAAAACGGAATTACCACTTTGTTACTATGACGACGATGCTTTTTTATGTATTTGTGGGTGTAGGAATTTATATTTTTTTGTTATTTCGTTCATTGTAGATCTTAATTGTTTTACTAGGTGAATATACAAAACTGATTACAGTATAGTCGTTTATCTATATGTGGTAACCAAGGAAAATTCTTAGATTGATTTTATTATGTTTTATTAAGTTATACAGGATGATTCTGCGAAGACGAACCCCCCCCCCCCCCAACTTTTTTATTATAAGAAATAGAAAAATTTTCTTCATATGGAAGTTTTAATATATTAAAGATACTATTTTATGGCACTTATAGAATTTTTTTATAAAGTCAGGTTTACATGATACAACTATCAACTTTTATTTTTCAAATAGGAACCTATTTTTATTTTATTAAAATAAAAACCGTTATTTTTTTCTCTTTTCAAAGATGTATTACTTGTCATAAATGTATATGAAAAAAATCGAGATAAATAAGATAATTGAGACATATCAGAAGTTATTTTTATTCGACTATTCTAGGAGTCTATGCGAAGTTAAACACAATGTAATAAGGTAAAATGAATGACAAAATACGTGAAACAAGTAACACATAAATATTTGCATTGTTGTCATTAATTTTACCTTGTTACAATTTGTTTAATTTCGCATAGCCACCTAGAATAATTGAATAAAAATAATTTCTGATATTTCTCAATTACCTTATCTATCTCGAATTTTTTCAAATACATTTATGACAAGTAATACATCGTTGAAAAGAAAAAAAAATGTCGGTTTTTATTTTAATAAAATAATTCTAGGTTACCATATGAAAAATAAAAGTTGATAGTCGTATTATGTAAACCTGACTTTATAAAAAATTTCTATATGTGTCATAAAATAGTATATTTAATATACTAAAACTTCCATAGGAAGAAAATTTTTCTATTTCTTATAATAAAAAGTTAAGAGGGGTTCGTCTTCGCAGAATCAGCCTGTATAATCAGTGATACTTATATAATATAGAGATGCATGCAAGAAAATATGAAGCTATTAAAGTTAGGTATAAATTAGTGCTAGTGTAGAAAAATTAAATTGATTGATTAATAATAGTAAATATACACTATTTTTTTCGACCTACTTATATTATACATGAAAAAAATATATTTCAAACCACATTTGACATTGACACTTCCAAATTTAATAATCTTTGAAAAAAGATATAACATTCCTTGTCAACCAGTTAATATCATGACAACAGATAATAACATTTTCGTAACACATGCAGAAGAAACAAGTTCTTATTCTTTAATTTTAGAGAGAGAAACACTGATTTTCTCCCCTAGGGAGACATAATGTTTCTCTCCCTAGGTAGCATGTTTCTCTCCCTAGAGACTACGATTATTAGCTGTATGCGGCGTTTCCTAGGTAACTAGTTACGCAACCCATGGACGGCCCAGCCATGGCGATCGTAGTGAGCTCGATAAAGCAGCTCCTCCAAAGGTGGCACCGCCTAGGAGCACGCTGGTTTCCCACTGCCTATGCAAAGACATGTATTTTGTAGATAGATGGGAAGACTAGAACTACGCGCGGCTACGGGAGGAGAGGCCTAGAGCGCGTGTCGGAGCGCTCTGCGATGTGTGGCCCATCTGCAAATCATGGCATCTTCCACCGGAAAAAAATTTAAATTAAAAACGCAAGAAAAAAAAAATAATAATAAAGGAAGAAGGAAACGGAACAAATACACAGCTGGAGAGGAGCCCAAACAAGAATAGACCATAGAGGAAACTCTAGGATCCTTTGAACAAATAGAGAACAAAGCTATGGCAAAGGGGACGGAACTGCGACCCAATCCAAAAACAACACAGGAGGAAGAATTAGGACCGCTGGGTACATACCTTAAAAAGTTAAGGAACTACAAAGAAGAAGAAGCACAGGAGGTGATATAATTACTCTAACAAAAAATCGTAAGGGAAATGAAGAGGAAATAAGCAAAATCGGATATATGAAAACAGAAAAAGAAAGACGACACCTGATAAAGGGAATAGCCCTATTCGACTCACCAGAAAAAACCAGGTCGAAATCGGTCAGCGACATTGAGGACCCAACCAAGAGTTTTGAGGGGAACAATATCTTGGGCCTCTTAGTAGCCCTCCCCAGCCCGGCAAATGGACCAGAAATCTCAGAGACTGGTAACTCAAACCAGAAAAGAAAGGCCCAGGACACATCACTCTGGAATATTAGCAGCCCTGAATGGCATAGCTCCCCTGTTGGGCAGGAGAAAAAGAAGTCGAGGGTACAGCCAAGGGAGGTCGTAGACCCTAAGAAAATGGAGGACGAGCAAACTCTCCTTGAAACGAACAGGCAAAATGACGGGACCAAAGATATAGTTCCTACTCCGGGAAGTGCAGACGAAGAGATTGCTGGGGCGGGGATAGAAGTACCTATCTCAAAGTGCGAACATCATCCACACCCAGAAAGCCGAGACGTTATGCAGAAAATGGCGAAGCTACTATTTGAACTAGACACTCTCATAGGGGAGAAGCATGTCAAGACAGCCAAAGACATAAAAAAGCAGGTCGCAGCAATAAATACAGCATACTTCAAACTTATATGCAGGAGAAAAACAAAGATAGAGACACCCTAGAAGAGCAAATCACTAGACAAACGCAGGAGTATAAAATGGAGTTAGAAAGGAGAAAACAAGAAGAGATAAGCGCCTACAAATCCGAACTTAAGATTAAAAAGGAGAAGGAAGTATTGGAAATTAAAAAGCAAATGGAAGAGAAATATGAGGAACAGATGAACAAACTACAAGACAAGAACGCACAAGAAGGGATATCAAGAAACCAATATGCAAAGGCCACCAAAGTAGATCTGGAGGAGATATGGATGAGAGAACACATGCCACAGATCGAGGAAATGGAAAAAAACTTCAAGTCTGTCTGGACACTTACGGAGGAAAACTGGCCCGCAAAAGCGTTCCTGCCCATGGAACTAGCAAGAGGAAACCCCTGCTCTCAGAACAAGGAAAATATCCTGATAATACATTGGGAAGAAGATGAAACGTCGAATGGAACTATAAAATATATCAAAGAGAACTTCCCAGGAGGCCAGAAACTAACCAACAGAGAGGCGGTTACAACTAATTGCGCAAAACTGCGTTTTGAAAGTAGCCTTAATATCGGGAGTGAAGAAGCGCAAATGACAAAAGTAACAATAGAAAGCATTAAAGTCGGCAAACAAGACATGACCCTCACTGCATGGGAAACACTCTATATAACCATCAAAAGGGTGCTCCAAATGTACACGGAGGAGGGAGCGAAAGAAGTTGCAATCATTGTATGCCGCCAAGAATACGAAACAAGAACCAAAAAGATGATACGGTGCCTTCTACATACTGGAGGCCCAAAAATCACTTTCTTTTCATCAAGAAAACGACGTGGAAGCCAGGTCACTTTCGCAGAGGTAACGAAGTCTTGCGGGACCCAGAGAAATGAAAATAAAGAACAGAACAACGAGAACGAGAGAAAAGAGATACCAAAGAAAACAAATTACAGAGTCCCGAATACAAATGCGATAATAATTACTAAAAAGGAGAAGAGCTATGAGGACATGCTCCAAAGTCTCAGGGACATCAAACCGCAACTAACTAAGCAGAACGTCAAGATAGATGCAGTTAGACAAACGGCACAAGGAGACATGCTCGTTATTCTAGACAAGGAATGCGATAAAATAAAAGAGCTAAAAACTGAAGTCAAAGGCAAAATTGGAGGTGAGGTAAAACTTAGACCGGCGCGAGCGAGGCAGAAGGTACTGATAATATCAGGCATGGACGCACTCACAACGAAAGACGAAATGCGAGCGGAAATAGAGAATACACTAGGAACGCTGCCGCAGGAATCTATATTAATAGAAGAACCAAGGAAAGCATACGGAGGAAGGAAATCGACAACAATACAAGCCACTGTTGAAGTAGCAAATAGACTACTGAAAATAGCTAGTATACACATAGCGCATAATAGATGTATTATAAGAGAAAGAATTAGTTTCCCTATGTACCAAAGATGCCATGACTTCGGTCACATTAAGGCCAACTGCTCAGGCGAGAATAGAGAAGCCCTGTGCAGCAACTGCGGATCGGAATCCCACACAGGAAGAGATTGCAAGGAGGACAGTAAATGTTTCTCCTGCACGGAGGACAACGGGCACAGGACAGGGACAATGGCTTGTCCAGTCTTCAGAACAGCCGTCAGAGGAAAAAGGAAAAATAAGCAAGGAGGACGGAGGACCTCAATCACTTCTATAGAAGATGGGGCTTAAGTTCTTACAGACAAACTTAAATAGAAGTAAGGACGCCCATAACGCTATCTCATGGGCAGAAAAGAATCACACAATAGATATAGTCACTGCATCGGAACCAAATTCCAACATCGCCACCCACAATAAGCAGTGGATCTGCCATAAGGACAGGAAAGCCTGCGACACAGGCATTCTCATATTAAACAGGAATATCAAAGTATCAAACTTCCACGAAACAAAAAATATCACATGGATCGAGGTACTGGGACTAAGGATCATAGCATGCTACATTAGCCCAAATATCACCATAGACGACTTTGAAACTTTCTTGGGATCGCTGGAAGAGGTACTTGAGGAGAGCGCTAAACCAATCGTTCTAACAGGGGACTTCAACTCTAAGCATGAGGTCTGGGGCTCCCCCAGAACAGACAGAAGAGGGATATTACTGATGAGCACCCTACACAGGTATGACCTATGCGTGTGTAATTCAGGCGACACCCCCACGTTTGCAAATAAAAATGGGAGTTCATACATCGACGTAACAGCATGTTCGGATGCTGTGATCGCCAGTGTAAACAAGTGGAGGGTGGATGCAATGGAAGAATCCTATAGTCCCCATAGACACATCATCTTCGAAGTCCAAGAGCCATCAGCACTCATATCGCATAGTAAGAACAGGATATGGAATACCAAAACACTAAATATAGAGAGAGCACAGGTGGCAATAGCGTCAATGCCGACCGCTCTAAACGCCGTAGACATGGAGTCAAACTTGCAGCACATATGCAAAGAAACCAGGAAAAGAACAGGAGAGGACTCAAGAAAGAACAAAATTCGCACACCAAAGTATTGGTGGACTAACCAAATAGCACAGCTGCGAATCACTTGCTTACAGAAGAGACGGATATACACGAGAAATAGAGCCAGGCAAAACCTAGACCTATCTATGAGCGCGAAGGAGGATACAAAGCTGCCAAAAATGCGCTAAGCAGAGAAATTAAAGAAGAGAAGAAAAAGAAGTGGCAAGAGCTCATAAATATGGCGGAAGAGAATATATGGGGACAACCCTACCAAATTATCGTCAAACGGGCTAAACTGGGAGTAAACGTAACACCAGAACATGCAACGGCCAAAAAAATTATAGAACACCTATTCCCCAAACACGAAATAACGTCATGGACAGGAATTCTAACAGAGATGCCTACACCGACAACGGAGGAGGAGATTACCCAGGCTGCCAGAAGGATGAAAAGCAAGAAAGCCCCGGGGCCAGACGGTATACCCCCGGAAATTATAAAAACCACAGCAATGCACAGACCTGGATGGTTCCCGCCAGTCTTCAACGAAGTACTAAGACAGGGTAGGTACCCCGAGGAATGGAAAGAAGCAAAGCTGGTACTAATTCCCAAACCACAGAAAACAAATATGACGGATCCTTCCTCTTTTCGACCATTATGCCTTTTAAACATAACTGGCAAACTTTGTGAGCAGGTGATAAAATACAAACTAAACACTCACCTCAAAACGGGGAAATGGCTTTCAGAAGAACAATACGGATTTCAAGAAGGGAAATCCACAATTCAGGCTATAAAAAGAGTAATCGAAAGGGCAAGAGAAGAATTTGGCAAAGGAAAATCCAGAGGACTGTGTGCGCTAATAACGGTAGATATAAAAAATGCCTTCAACACGGCACCTTGGCCAAGGATCATGGAGGCACTTAGGGAAATGGAGGTACCAACATACCTCTTTAACATATTCGGTTCATACCTCAACAATAGAATATGAGGAGATTAGATACCAAATGAGCTGCGGAGTACCCCAGGGCTCTATATTGGGACCCATACTATGGCTAATCTACTACAATGGAGTCTTGAACCTGAGAATCCCAAGAAATACGCTACTGATAGGATTTGCCGATGACCTGGACGAGGAGATACTTGAAGCACAAGTAAACATCACACTGGCAATAGTGAGTAACTGGGTCGTGAAACAGGGATTAAAAATTGTACAAAAGAAAACGGAGGCAGTCATGCTGAGTGGCAGAAAGCGACACAGGCCAATAACCTTCATCATGGGACAACACGACATTAAACCGGCACCAGTCATTAAGTATCTCGGGGTCTTCATTGATAAGAACCTGACATTTCTACCTCACATATCAAAGGTGACTACAAAGGCCGACAAAACCGTGATGGCACTAAGACGTCTACTACCACGGGCAGATGGCCCAACAGAGAGTAAAAGAAAATTACTAGCAGCCACGGCTCAGAGCGTTTTCCTATACGCTGCCCCCGTATGGGGAGACGCGCTAAGATATGGAACGGAAGCAAAGATGATAAACAGCGTAAACAGACGGCTAGCAATAGGCATCTGCAGAGGTTATCGTACCATTTCGACAGAAGTTGCTCAGGTACTTGCTCGCCTCACTCCTTTAGACATCATCATAGAGGAAAGGATATTGCTGGTTAGCGGAAAGCCCAGCAAGAAAGAACGAGAGGAAAATAGGATAACAAAATGGCAGGAAAAGTGGGCTAGAGACCATGGAAACCTGTGGTGCCACAAATTGATGCCAGACATTAGTAGATGGATAAGAAGGGAGCACGGGGAAGGAAGCTACCACATTTCGCAAATATTTAGCGGACATGGGTGCTTCCAAAACTTCCTACACAGGATTGGGAAAGCCAGAACAAACCTCTGTAACTATTGTATGGAACCAGACTCCCCGGAACATACAATCTTCGAATGCCAACGATGGGAAGAGGAGAGAACAGAAGCTACAAGATCACTAGGAGGCAGTCTCACAGTGAGCAACATGGTGGACACCATGCTGAAGAACCAAGAAAGTTGGACCAAAACCCAGGAGCTAATTACAAAAATTATGCTGCAAAAAGAAGAGGACGAAAGGAGACAAGAAAGAATAGCCCAAGAGGCCCCAGACAGTACATAGATCATTAGTGCTTCGTTTATGCCTGTTTGTGCTTCATAAACAAAATCAGCGGGCCCAACCGTTCTCGAGATATATCCAATACAAAAGGGCCCGCCAGTTTCACGCTTCATGGAAAGCACAAACACCGAAATTGAGTTCAATTGTTAGTGCTTCGTTTGTGCCTGTTTGTGTTTCATAAACATTATCAGTGGGCCCAAAGGTTCTCGAGATATAACCAATTCAAATGGGCCCGCCAGCTTCACGCTTCATGGAAAGCGCAAACGCCGGAATAGAGTGCAATCGTTAGTGCTTCGTTTGTGTCTGTTTGTGTTTCATAAACAAAATCAGCGGGCCAACGATTAATAAAATATGAAACTATACTTTTCAATACTAATGTGTTTATTTATAATATTCTCTTGAGGAATAAGTAATGCAAATGCAATCAATAATTAGAAAATATCACTAGGAAAATATTTCATATTTAACATACCTATATGTGACAAACAACAGCTTCAATGACGATTTTGAAGAGAGATAACTACAGGAATAATTTTTTGTGCTGAAATATCTGTCCAGATTGGAATTTACGAAACAAGAAAAAATTATATTCAATCATTTAGTCAATAATTATAGGATATATGCTCTTAAATGCCGCAACCTGGCGGAGGGACTTCAATAATGAGTTCTTAAGGAAGGCAAAGTGTGAATACACAAAATAGCACAGAATAAACAGAAAATAACATCACGCTATATCCCATTAAATGGAGTTGCACAAACGCCTCAAACATTCACAGAACATCCACTAAAAGATTCATAAAAAAATAATCAGTTTACGTCAAAATTCTCATACTGACACACGATACTCGTTTCGACCGCATTAACACTTCCTCCATACAATCTCTTTCCGCCCTCACAACCAAAATCCATCATCACGCAAACAAACCTTTATTCACATCCATCCATTCGCTCCTGTACACCTGTTTCGTAAATCTTCACTTACGTCCACTTCTCTAACAACAAATCTATAAAGACATATATCCCCAAATAAATATCACACTAAAAGATTAATATGATGTACTCATTATATTCACATGTCATTTATTAAACAACAGACCCGTATCAAATCAATGTAGATCTTCAATCATTATATCAATATCTTATTAAATTATGTGTCATTTAATAAACAACAGACATGTGTCTAATAACTGCAGATCTCCGCAAATATTGCATCTAGACCTAGAAAGACAGTGAGATAATTCACCTTTAATCACTGCGAATCCAATACAGTGTCCAGGTAACAATGAATATGTAGTCCTTCAAATCACTTATTCGCTTCCATCCCAAATTGTTCGTCACACCCGTGAAACATATACTGAGCGTCTTAGCGCTGGCAGCCGTCGCAGGCTGCGTCGTCAAAACTTTCGTGAACAGATATATGACCAGCAGCGCTTCCAAATCAGTGTATCGTGCTTTTAAAATGTATAACTTACACATTTATTTGTTTTTACATTTTAATTACCTGAAGTATAGATCCAATATTATACTTACACTATTTTAATTTTGCTGCTGATAAAAACAAGAAACGAGTTTTACACGATCAGCAAAAAAATCGTCAAGAATAGTTTATTGTACACCGTATGCATAAATTTATTAAAATTACATCTAAGATAAATATGACGTTTGTATGAGGTCATTAATAAAGTATTAATTTTGGAAAAGTTTATTTGGAAGGATACACATAGAGACAAATTGATACATAGATTATAAAATAATAATATTTGTTAAGTGAGGAAAAATAAACAATAATTTATTAAATATTCTCAATATTATTTAGAAAACCATTAGCTATTCCTTTCGTAGTATCACATTTTAGTTTAAGTCTAGGATAATCTTTTATTAACTCTTCATACAAATTGTATAATTCACTATTACGGTCTTCATCGTATAAACATTCTTTTGGTGCTAAAGTACTAATAATACAAGATGGTCGTTCACCTTTGTTATGGTCAATGTCGCACACTCTTGTTATATTTCTATCTGTTATTAAATTTTCTAATTCGTGACTACAAGGACACTGGAAAGGATTTCCGCCGTATGTAATGAATTTCAGTGCTGGTGTTCGTAAAAAAAGGGATTTATTTATAAAAGTTAATCGATTATTTTGCATTGATATATATAATAATTTTTTCATACCGGAAGGAAGAAAGATACTTGGTTGAAATTGTTGTAATTTATTGTTTGATATATCAAGAAATTCTAAAAATGGAATTAGTTGAAAAGATTCTGATTCTATTGTTTCAATTTGGTTAAACTCTAGATACAAGTGAGTCAAATTAGAAATTGTAGAAAACATGTCTTTAGTTATTTTATTTAATTTGTTTTTAGTTAACCATAATTGACTTAAAGAAGTACTTGTTCCTAAATATAATTCTGAACTAAATGAATTTAACAAATTTCCATGTAAACTAAGAAAACTTAAATCATTCATATTTTCAAATGCCTTATCAGCAATCTTTTCTAACCCATTGTTTCCTAAATACAATTTAACAATATTTGTATTGTCAAAGACCCCTTTTGGAACTTCGTTTATGCTGTTGTTACGTAGATCAACATGAGCTACATCAGGAAGGTTTCCAAAAGTTCCTGGTGGAATACTTTTAACTTTTGTCACAAAAAGTTGAAAGTTTTTAATTGGCAAATTGTCTAAAATACCTAGAGGTAATTCTTCCAATTCTGACCTAAATATACTAAGCTTATCCAGTTTATTCAGACCATTAAATGATCCAGTTTCTATGCTCGCAATATTTGTCACTGTTAGATCCACTAAATTAGGAGTTCTTTTAAAAGTGTCCTTTTTCAAATGAAGTAATATGTTTTTGTTAAAAAGATACAGGTTGTTCCAAGAATCAGATCCTTCCGCTGATATTTCTGCTGTAGTTCTGCAAGTCATTTTCCCATTGTTTTCAGAATACCAGCAAGATGATGATACTTTGTGTAAAAAAAGTATTGATAAACATAATATTGTGTGGAATTTCATTGTGTCGATTTTATATCTGAAATAAGTTATATATTTTTAGCTGATACAATTATATTAACAAAAATTAAAAATCATTTAAATGTTTTAGTATTAATATTATTTTAAATTTATTACAAGTTTTAATTTTGAAGAAAGTCTTTTAATGCAGGTATTAGGAATTTCAAATTATTATTGTAGAAAATATTAATTTATACTTACAATAATTAAAAATTGTAGCAAAATATTCAAGTCCCTGAATTATTTATAAAACGTAATTGTAAACATATATATTATGCTCGGAGATGTTTGGTTACCTGACCTGTCTATCTCAGTGTTCAAGAACAAACTGATTGTGATGGGAATATTTGATTTCGCAGAAACCAGTTTGAGTTGTTTACTTTCATTGCCGTAGTAGTTAAATGTCAAGTATTATATTAATATTAAATCATAAAAAAGTTGCAAATAAAGTATTTTTGTTCCAGGCTGGCAATACTTAGAATAAATAAAATGTAGATAAATATATTTATGATCTTTATGAACTACTAGAATACGAAATATTTCTTATTCCCTAATTCTAGAGAGAGAAACACTGTTTTTCTCTCCTAGGGAGACATAATGTTTCTTGTCCTAGATAACATGTTTCTCTCCCTAGAGAGATGTTTCTGTCTCTCGTGAGAATGTTTCTCTCCCTAGGGACTACGATTATTCACTGTTTGCGGACAATGAACTAGTTACGCAACCCATATTTGACATTTGTCCCGATAAGACGGTAATTTTTGTGCACTTGTTACGAAATGTATAATATGCTTCACGGGAGGGCGCAATTATCCCGTGTGTGAAGTTGGCAAACCTCGACTTCAGCTCGGGCTTTCGGCCCTCGCTTATGTCTCGGTTTGTCAACTTCACTCGCGGAAAAAATCACTTATTTCTCTCCCTTGATGCATAACATACTATAATAAATAGGAATGTTAAAGTTTATGAAAACGGTGAAAAAATTAATTAGAAATGGAGTGTGAACCACAAGAAATTTTTTATGTTTCTGTACAGTAGTTTTCAATTGCTGTTAAAATCACGGAAATTATATAAATTATCATACAGCCATTTCCGAGAATGCTGTATACAAAAGAAAGTGGACACATATGCTAAAATTGCTATGCTGGTTTATTTTAGCGAAATAAAGAAAAACGGCACGATCTGGGCCACATGTTCTGTTAATAGGCTTGAAATAGGAAATTGACATAAGTAAATATCCAAAATTGCTCGCATTTTCCGAGAGAAATTCTGATCGTTTTCAAACGAAGAAGTCAAACAATTTAACAAGAGAACAAATAAATATTTTTTTGATAAAGCAAATGTTGAGTAACACCTGACGATTCAGGTAAGTTGTAAGTTATATAATATTTAGTATTGTTAATTAATATGATACTGTATAGGTTGCATTGATTTTGGGCGTTACTAATGCATTCCGTGGAAATGAATTGATCAAATTACAAATTGATTACATTGAAAACACAGGATCAGCACTTATTATAAACATACTTAGGTAATACAAAGACTAAATTATCACCAATGTAAATTTAAGTATAAATGTACATAAATAAATACAAATTATTTAAAGTGTCAGTTTTAATCGATTACAAAGAATCATATAAAGTGAACTTTTTGGGGTAATAATGAACACATTATTTCTCTAGGAATAAAATGTGATATTTCTCTCCCTACTTTGATGTCATAAAAACTAACCCCTTTTGAAACTTCGTTTATGCTGTTGTTACGTAGATCAACATGAGCTATATCAGGAAGGTTTCCAAAACTTTCTTTTGGAAAACTTTTAACTTTTATCACAAAAAGTTGAAAGTTTCTAATTGGATGATTGTCTAAAATACCTAAAGGTAATTCTTCCAATTCTGACATATCCAGTTTATTTAGATTATTGAATGATCCATTTACTACGCTTGCAATATTTGTCACTGTTAGATCCAATAAATTAGGAGTTCTTTTAAAAGTGTCCTGTTTAAAATGAAGTAATATTTTGCTGTTAAAAAGATGCAGTTTGTTCCAAGAAACAAATCCTTCAGTAGATATTTCTGCTATACTTATACAAGCCATTTTCTCAATGCTTTCAAAATTTTAATGCAGGTATCAGGAATTTCAAATTATTATTGTAGAAAATAATTATTTATTTATTTATGTTACGCTGTACAACAGGAACTTAATCCCAATTACAGTACAGGGTCCGCACTCACCGAGCCGCAGTGTGGTAGTTCATATAATTTTTAGCTTAAGTGGGATTCGAACTCGGGATCTTCGGATTCGAATTCCGTATCGCTATCCACACCACCGTACTGACGGACAATAATTAAAAATTGTAGGCTTAATTATTAAGAAAACGTAAATTGTAAACATATTATGGTCTGAGATGTTTGGTTACCTGACCTTTTAATATTAGTGTTCAAGAACAACTGATTGTGATTCGAATATTTTATTTCAGAGAAACCAGTTTAAGTTGTTTATTTTCATTGCCATATTAGTTGAATTTCAAGTATTAATCCATACAAAAAGTTGTAAATAAAGTATTTTTATTATATGCTGTAGATACTTCGAATAAATAATATGTAGATTTACAAAATTTATCGTTTTTGTATAATTTACAATACTACTATATCGAACATTGTCAATCTATTAAAACTGCAAGAATACGAAATATTTGTTGAAAATAAGTGTCAAACAATGTTACCGTTTCATAATTGTACAATCACATTTATCGGTTAAAATCATATGCGAATATTTTTTAAAATTACAGTATATTGTACATAATGCAATTTCAAAAAGATATTGCTTTACACCTCGTCCGACAAATGGGTTTCGTGTTTGGGTACAATTATATACCAAATAACATTTAAATTTTTTAATTAAATTATTATTTTAGTAGTAATACATTTTTTTTCATATTTTATATCAATTGGAATTGAGAGCTATAAAGTAGAAAATATTATTTATTAGCTGTATAATATGCTAAATACCCTCATTTATAAGCAATAAAATAGTTATGATGTAATCTATATAATTAAGTCTTAAACAAATAACCGAAAACATATTTTCTTTTCCCTTTTAAGAAAACACAATCCGTTCCGAAACCTGCAAATCTAGAATATGTTTTTTATCTTAGAAAAACAATTTAAAGAACATCATGTAGATCCTCCACTGTTTTCTCACTGGCTGAGACGTGCAACTAATGTCATGACCAAATAAGCAACAGGGACATCTGTTTTTGTCAAGCGACGAAACAAATGCTCGCTTCGGGACAACAAGGGTGAGAGGTGGTGCTTTCTTTGTTTTTGCCAAGAAATCATGTGTATTCGTTTCCGTAGAAGATTTTCGTCGGACATGAAAATTGCGTGAAGTCTGGGGTGTTACGTTTTTCTTAATTAAAAAAAGACATTTCATTTTGTAAAGTGCTGATAGGGATTCGGAGAAGTCATGAATGAAATTTTATTAAATTGTTTATGTATTATAGTTGCTGTAATTATTATCTTCTTAGATAAAATAAAACAAAAATATTGCTTATTTGTTTTTGTACGTATATATTTCTTTTTAAATCTTTCCGAATATTATTCAGTTGTAAATTCCTTTAATTGACTATGAATTTATAATATTTTGAAAGTCACTTTAGAGCCGATTTTTCCATCTTCGGATAAAGTTACCGATAACTATCGGCAGGATTATTGACTATAATTATTACCACTTGAGTTATGACATCGATGCGATATTTTTAAATATATTTAAATAAATAAATAAATATATCATCACGCCTTTTACCCATTACTGGATGTGGCACTCTGCCGAAGCAGATCTCGGTAAGTGATATATTTTTCGCGTGGAGTGCGATTACCAGCCGTCAAATCACGGCCCCAAAGATATAAGTGTAGGGCGAGCCACATGGGAAGATTTAAATTGGTGAACATTGTTTGTCTGCTGTTTGGATCGAACCTACCCCATTAAATATATATATTTATATAAAAATATATTTAATTGATAGTTATTAGGAAATTATTCCGGAGATGGAAAAACCAGTCCTTAAAGTGTAGGAGAAGAAACCGGGATATTTTGCTTTTATGATTATATTTCAACAATGGTTATTCTTTGAATTCTGTGATGATGACATAGCGACACGCAGATATAAAGATATAGTATCGAATCGGACTGTGAACTTGAGAATCCGGCTTTGATTCCTACAGCAGAGATGTGCATCTACGTGTACTCTTTCATTGTCGACATCTACACGTAGACAATACGTCGACAATTCTAGCGACGTAGAAAATGTAAACAATGTAGATAATGCATCTGACAGTTGTAAAATTCAACATAACCTAAATTTATTCCTTTGTAACTATTACATGTATTCGTATTCGTGAGCTCGGGTCATTATCGGTCTTTATATAATAAAACTAAGGAAGTAAGTGCTCGTATATTACTAGACGAATGTCTGTCTTGGGTCTTGGGCGAACTGTCATATTTTTTAAATCGATCAACGCGCCATCTTACCAGACGGAGTTTTCTTTGGCGCTATTTTTAACAGTAACCAGTTGACAAGTTTTGAACGTTTTGCCCTGCACAACTAATTTTTTTTCATGTAATCCCTAGAATAAAAATACAAATCTCTACCAACATTTAAAATTCCCTAGTTCTAGGGATAAAATTTTAATATGACTTAAGTGAACACAGGTGTTTTCATTGTCTACATAGTCTACATTGTATACATGAAAAATGATGACGTAGACTACATGATTGTTTACACGTAGAGAATTGCGTAGATAACTTGCTGTAGACTACACGCACATCCCTGTCCTACAGTCGGCAAACAATTTTCACGACATTTAAATTACCCATGTGGCTCTCCCTCTTCTATCATCTTTGGGGCCCATGATTTGACAGATGGTAACCGCACTTTACGCACATAAATATATCACTAACCGAGATCTGCTCGAGCAAAGTGCCATAGCCAAGAATGGGTATAAGGCGTGATGATATATTTTAGTTTTTATTTATAAATAACCATTACTTTATAATACGAATAAGTCTTCAAATATTAGGTAGGAACACCGATTCGCAATGTGTAGTAGGTATTTGAAGGGAACATGTGGTACATGATTGGTGGCTCAGTTGTATTAAGTCGAATATTGAATTTGAGAACTCGGGTTAAATTCTCACAATTGACAAACAATTTTCACCACATTAAAACTGTGACTTACTCTCAACTAACATCCTTGGGAATTGTGATTTGACGGCAGGTAACAACACTTCGCGTACATGATCGTATTAGTTATATTCATTTTATTTTATATTATTATCAAACATCAAAACATCTTACTAAATATGTTGAAATATCGTTTTGTTTTTTTTTGTAAAATTTGTTGTAATTTTTCTACGATAAATTAAAAAAAAATCAAGGTTTTAAAATAAAAATATAATAATTAATTTTAAATTTGTATAATTTTTTAAAAGGAATCATTCAACTTCAAATTTGACTGACTACTTACAATTCATAATACGTGATTATTATTAAACGAAGAATTTTGTATTTTAAATTTATATAAATATTTGCTCAATATTGTACCACGAATACATTAATTAGCATGTACAAAGGCCCGTGTCGAATTGTTGCTAGGTATATGTGTCTGGGTAAAGAATAAAAATATGTATTAGACGTCCTTCATATAAAAAAATAGAAATATACATTCGCACATTAATTTTAAATGATTTTAAGTATGGTCGTGAACCGAAGAGGAACATGAACCGAAAATGGATTGACCCGGCATAATTTTAATAAACCTAAAACCTTTTCATAAAATATTCAAGAGCGAGAACCTTAACCGAACCGAAATTGTTTTAATGAACCGATTCTAGGTTCGGTTCAAGGTCAGAGCGGAATGCATTGATAACAAGCGGATCGATACAGTATACAGTGAATGTTTATGTTTTTGGTCAGATAAATTATTATAACTGTAAGACATGCATTTTAATAATGCAATCCACTGATTTGGAAGCGCTGGTGGTCATATATCTGTCAACGAAAAATATGACGATGCAGCCTGAGGCGGCTGCCAGCGCTGAGACGCTCAGTCTATGTTTCACGGGTGTGACGAACAATTCGGGGTGGAAGTGAATACGTGAAGTGAAGGACTAATACATTCATTGTTACCTGGACACTGTATTGGATTATCAGTAATTAAAGGTGAGTTATCTCACTGTCTTTCTAGGTCTAGATTCAACGTATGCGGAGAACTGCAGTGATTTAACATATGTCTGTTGTTTATTAAATGCCACCTTAATTGATGATATATTGATATATTGATTGGAGATCTGTACTGACTTGATACGTGTCTGTTATTTATTGAATGACACGTAAATTGATGATATAATGAGTGCATTATGTTTATGTATTGGTGTGGTATTTGTTTGGGGATATATGTGACTGATCAGATGTTATATTCTATGTTATTGAGAACTGCAATGATCTATGATCAGATGTTATATTCTATCTTATTGAGAATTGCAATGATTTATGATCAGATGTTATATTCTATTTTATTGAGAACTGCAATGATTTAACATATATCTGTTGTTTATTAAATGCCACATTAATTGATGATATATTGATTGGAGATCTGTACTGACTTGATACGTGTCTGTTGTTTATTGAATAACACGTAAATTGATGTTATAATGAGTACATTATGTTTATGTTTTGGTGTGGTATTTGTTTGGGGATATATGTGTTTGATCAAATGTTACATTCTATATTATTATGTGCTATTCTGTGTACTCACACTTTGCCTTCCTTAAGAACTCAGTACTGAAGTCCCTCCGCCAGGTTGCGGCATTTAAGAGCATACTACAATTGCTAATCAGGTGGTGGTGACATACAGGGCCGTATTGAGGACTCTCCGCGCTGGGTCTGCGAATCCAGCTGCGCATCCGTCAATGGCTACATAATGACCACAGAGTGAAATTTACCTGTGTCTGTAATTGGAGTCCCTCCTCTTTTGTGTTTAGCGGTCTTCAGCGCATACGACAGCACTGATCCTTGATCAGGTTGGGAAGGACCTGCTACTATCGGGTCTAAATACCCGCCACGATCGGGTCTAAATACCCGCACCGATGAGGTCTGGGACCTCGTGTGGATTGGATCCACACGGATGTCTGGGACATCCACGGCCGCATCAATCGGGTCTAAATACCTGCAACGATCGGGTCTAAATACCCGCACCGATGAGGTCTGGGACCTCGTGTGGATTGGATCCACACGGATGTCTGGGACATCCTAATTCGTACCTGTAACCTTATTCCTATAGCACTACCTAAATGTAAACCTCAGTGACCGCTGATTGAGACTGGAATGACATGTTATATTTTGTCATGCAGGTGTGACCGGTACGAGGTGGTCCAGTTGCGGAACCATTCAACGGGGCCGTGTGACCGATGACGTTATGAACACCACCCGTTTACTCATATATATTATCCTGAACTCTGTATGTAAAATGTATATTATATTACCGTTAATACATGCAATGAGTTAACAAGGTTTGAAATCAATTTTATATTACATTTTCCTTGTTACCAAGTCTGTTAGTATGCCTTTTATCTCAGAAGTGGAATCTGAATCTATCTTCAGATCTAGAATAAACATTTTACATACAGTTCATATGTTTGTGTTTATATTAACATTCTTTTCAGTCAAACTGTACTAGGAGCACGTGCAAGTGCCGTGCTCTCCTCGATGGACGACTAATGGCTGTCATTAAGTTTTTCTATTCAGACCTTTTTTGTGTGTTTGTTTATGTTTAGGTTAGCCCTGCGTGTATGAAACCATAATATCATAAATATGCTTTAATCTGAAACAATAATATCATACGTAGATTTATGCAGTACATGTAACACTATGACAGAGTCTACATTAAGATAATTAAATTTAGTATGTGATGAAACCAAATTAAAAATTATTAAAGGATACGGATTCGATACAGTAACAACATTAGGTGAAACCGAAGCAGAACAAAAAATTGACGAAGTTACGGCCATTGTTACATTTTATGTCGTACCAGATAGCGTTCAAGATATTTCCGTAATTGTTGGACAACCGTTTATTGAACGACGCGGTGTTATATTAATTAAAGACGATAAATCGTTGCGGCTCATGCATCATGATAATATTAACACTGATAATATAATTCAAAATAAAATTACTTTATGGCCACGAGAAAGCACTGTCGTACCGGCTAATTACGTAGAACATATCGCAGTCTATTCTAAAAATGACAATTACATCGGAGACATATATATCGAACACAGTATTAGATTAATTCAAGGATATGAGTATTGCGTTCCAAGATGTGTAACAACGATAAAGCCCGATATAGACGGAATGATCGCTGTCGCTAATCTCTCTAATAATGATCAGGTTATAAAAACAAATAATCCAATTGCTCGCGGACTACACTGCGCTGCGGAACCCGAAAGTAATTTTCAACTTATGAAAATCAACATTAAAGATCTAAAACAATTCCAAAATCACTAAGTAAATTCCGGAACTCTCACTAAGACGCAACAATCCGCTTTGTTAAAATTATTAAATCAATACCGAGATTGTTTTGCACAAAATTTAGAAGAAATAGGGGGTACAAAAACTACCGAAGTAGAAATTAATTTAGACGATAATAAACCGATAACATATCGTCCTTATCGTATGTCTAATCACGAACGTGAAAAAGTTAAAGAAATGATTCAAGATTTGTTGGATAATAAAATAATACAAGAATCAAATTCGCCTTATTCCTCGCCTGTTTTACTAGTTAAAAAGAAATCCGGTGAAATGCGACTATGTATCGATTACCGAAAATTTAATAATATTACAATTAAAGATAGATATCCTTTGCCAATAATCGATGATCAGCTCGATCAACTGCGGGATTGTAAATATTTTACGACACTTGATTTAACATCTGGATACTATCAAATCCCCGTAACTGAAGAATCTAAATCAAAAACTTACTTTGTGACACCGGATGAACAGTACGAATTCAATAGATTACCATTCGGATTAACAAATGCGCCCAGTATTTTTCAAAGAATGATGGATAAAGTTTTAGGACCGCTTAAAAATAAAATCGCAATGGCTTACATAGATGACATTTTAATTCCAACAACGAGCATTGAAGAAGGTATGCAAAATTTAGAAATAATTCTAAATTACGTAAAGAAGGGTTAACGTTAAAACTATGTAAATGTACATTTTTTGCTACAAAAATAAATTACTTAGGATTTGAAATTAGTCAAGACGGTGTGCGACCCGGAGAGGTTAAAGTTCGAGACTTTCCTACTCCTGAAAATGTTCATCAAGTGCGTCAATTTATCGGATTAACTAATTATTTTCGGCAATTTGTAAATAAATATGCTGAAACTGCACAACCTCTTACAAAATTGTTGAAGAAATCTGAAAAATGGAATTGAACAAAATCACAACAAACAACTTTTGAGAAATTAAAAGAAAATGTTATTAATCGACCCATTTTAGCCATTGATAACCCATTTGGTGAGACAGAAGTATGTACAGACGCAAGTAAATTAGGTATTGCTGGAATCTTGCTTCAAAAACAAGATAATAATCGTTTACAACCCGTTGCTTATTATAGTCGTAAAACAAATAAATACGAAATTAATTTTCATTCCTACGAATTAGAAACATTAGCCGTTGTTGATAGTTTTAAAAAAAATTTCGCGTTATTTAATTGGCATAAATTTTAAAGTAGTGACTCGTAATGCTTTAAAAACTGCATGTTCAAAGCGAGATTTGATGCCTAGAATTGCTCGATGGTGGCTAGATCTACAGGTATATAAGTTTACCGTTGAATATAGGCCAGGTGCACGCATGAGTCACGTGGATGCTTTGAGTCGCAATGCGGAAACAACAGAACAGGAACCGGAAGAATTTCAATTATTTAAAATCGAAATAGCCGACTGGATACTATTGGCACAAATAACTGATGAAAAGATTAGTGAAATTCATAATATATTAATAAAACCACCAACAACTGATTATGAAAAAAAGTATTTATGAGAATTACGCGCTACGTAGCGGCCGAGTTTTCAGAATTACACCGAGGGGTACACAGTGGGTAGTACCGAAAGGAATGCGTTCACAAATTGTACGAACAGCACACGATGAAATGGGACATTTTTCAATAGAGAAAACACTTAAAAAGCTTTGTGAAACATATTGGTTCCCGAAAATGAAAACTTACGCCGAGAAATAAATTTCATGTTGTATGCAATGTATTTATATATATTTATAACAAAAAACAAGCTGGAAAGAAAGAAGGATTTCTGAATCCTATTGAGAAGATTCCTACCCCATTTCATACTGTACATATAGACCATTTAGGTCCATTTGAAAAATCGCTACGCGGATATACACACTTAATAATAATTGTTGAAGCATTTACCAAATTTATGTTTGCAAAACCAGTAAAATCAACTAAAACAAAACCAGTCATCAGTTATTTGGACGAGATCATAGAAATATACGGAATACCTACGAGAATAATTAGCGACAGAGGGACAGCAGTCCCAAACAAGATCAGAAGAAAATAATTTAAAAAAAGGATGATAATAATAATAAAATAATAATAATGATAAATATAGGTAATAATATTAATTAAGATACTAATAATAAACAAACAAACAAAATAATCATCCTCGAGGACGAGGAAAGGTCAGAATTGGCCGAATGTAAGACATGCATTTTAATAATGCAATCCACTGATTTGGAAGCGCTGGTGGTCATATATCTGTCAACGAAAAATATGACGATGCAGCCTGAGGCGGCTGCCAGCGCTGAGACGCTCAGTCTATGTTTCACGGGTGTGACGAACAATTCGGGGTGGAAGTGAATACGTGAAGTGAAGGACTAATACATTCATTGTTACCTGGACACTGTATTGGATTATCAGTAATTAAAGGTGAGTTATCTCACTGTCTTTCTAGGTCTAGATTCAACGTATGCGGAGAACTGCAGTGATTTAACATATGTCTGTTGTTTATTAAATGCCACCTTAATTGATGATATATTGATATATTGATTGGAGATCTGTACTGACTTGATACGTGTCTGTTATTTATTGAATGACACGTAAATTGATGATATAATGAGTGCATTATGTTTATGTATTGGTGTGGTATTTGTTTGGGGATATATGTGACTGATCAGATGTTATATTCTATGTTATTGAGAACTGCAATGATCTATGATCAGATGTTATATTCTATCTTATTGAGAATTGCAATGATTTATGATCAGATGTTATATTCTATTTTATTGAGAACTGCAATGATTTAACATATATCTGTTGTTTATTAAACGGTAGAAGGAGAAATCTTCAAAAAAAGCAATCTGCTGATAAGAACACCGCCTAAAGAAACCGTAACAAATATGGATGAGGAGAAAATGGAAGAAATGTTCCAACGTTTGCTTACAAAAGCGACTAATGAAATAAAAACAGAAATAAATGTAGTTAAAAACGATTTGAAGGAAGAAATAAGGCAAAATAATGAAAAAATAAATAAACTTCAAACGGAATTGGATGCGAAAGAAAAACAATGGAGGGTTGATAACGAAAAACTACAGAAAAGAATTGAGAATCTGGAGAAAAAATGTTACAACCAGGAGAAAGAGAAGAAAAAGAATAATATAATTATAAAAGGGCTAGATACCCAAGACCGTGACACAAAAGTTGCTGTAGATGATTTCTTCAAATCAGAACTGAACGTGGAAATTAAAAGTAAATCCGCATATCGTGTTAACAAGGAAATCAGGTCGCAGATAATAATTATTGCTCAATTCGAAAACTGGCACGATAAACAAGAGATAATGAGAAACAAAAACAGATTACGCGGTAAGAACATCTTTATTGAAAACGATTTAACGATAGAGGAAAGAAAAACCCAGTTCATATTGAGACAAAAAGGAAGAGAAGAAAAAAGTAAAAATAACAAAGTAAAAGTGGGATTCAATAAACTAACAATAAATGGAAAACATTACATGTGGGATTGTGAAAAAGGGGAACTAGTGGAGAAAAGCAGTAACATAATAAATAAAGATGAAATGGTAAATCTGTCAAAAAACGGATAAGAACAAAACAAGATGAGACGAAAAAACAAAAGAAGACAAGGCATGACATAGGACTAATGATTATTGGATCATGGAACATAAGAAGTATAAATGGCAAGGAAACAGAATTGGTACAAGAATTTGAAAAGGCGAATCTCGATATTTTGACAATCACAGAAACTAAGAAAAAAGATAAGGGAATGATTAAAATGGATAATGGACATCTATTTATCTATAGCGGGGTTTCACAAAATGAAAGAGCGCAAGCAGGAGTAGGAGTTATCATACATAAAAAATGGGAACAGTCAATAATGGAATGGAATTGCTACAATGAACGAATTATGACAGTAAAAATTAAAGTCTCTGACAGTACCTATCTTAATCTAGTGATAACATACGGCCCCAATGAAGATGAGGCTAGAGCAAAAAAGGATAAATATTGGGAGTATTTACAAGAGATAACAGAAAAATACGATGATAATGTATATATTACAGGAGATCTAAATGCCAGAATTGGGAATAATAATAAAGGAATTGAAAACGTAATGAAAACATTTGGCGAGACACACAAAAACAACAACGGTAATAGATTAATAGACTTTTGTATTGTAAATGATTTAACAATATTAAACACAATATTTGAGCACAAAAACATACACAAATACACAAGATGTGAACCCAGTAGGAATGAATTCTCAATAATAGATTACTTTATAACAAACACGAGAAACGTGAAACGAGTGAAGGATGTGAGAGTGAAAAGAAGCTTTGAAATAGGCAGTAACCATTATTTACTAATAGCTAAAGTAAAAATGACAAAAAACATAATTAAACATGAAGATACGCATCTCAAAAAAATCAAAATTAGAAGAATAAAAACAGAAAGATTAAAAATAGCGACAGTGCAAGAGGAATATCACAAAGAAATATACAATCTAATAGAGAGAATACCTGAACCAAATACAGCAGATGTAGAAGAAATGTGGACCTATTTCAAAATAGTAATTACAAGAGCGGCAGAAGCAGCATGCGGAAAGACAAATACAAATGGAATAGCAAAAATTACTAGCTGGTGGAACACAGAAATAAAGGATGAGATTAAAAAGAAGAAGCAGGCATGGAAGAAGTACCTAAATACGAAGAAGACTGAAGATTACGAAATTTATAAAATACAAAGGAAAACTGTTAAAGAGACTATCCGCAAAGCAAAGAAAAGTTCGTGGGAAAAGTTCGGACGCAGTCTACAAACCAATTTCAAGGAAAATCAAAAATTATTCTACAAAGTATTAAAGAGTACGAAAGAAAAGAAAAATGTAGTATTGAAACAAATTAAAGACAGCAATGGAGATATTCTAACAGAAGGAACAACAATAATGAAGAGATGGAAAGAATACTTTGAAGAACTATTAGAATCCAAAGGACAAGAACATGACACGGATAATGAAGATTCGAATATTGACAACCAAGAGATCGAAAATAAAGAAGTTAACAATATCACATCAGAAGAAGTTAAGAAGGCAATAGATAAAATGAAAATAGGAAAATCAGCGGGGTACGATAATATAAAGCCGGAACAATTGAAAAACCTAGGAGAAATAGGATTACAATTACTTCTCAGGCTACTAAATACTATATGGAACGAGGGCCAAATACCAAAAGAATGGGAAATTGCAATAACGTTCCCGATCTTCAAAAAAGGAGATAATCGAATATGCTCCAACTATAGGGGAATTTCCTTACTCTGTACAACGGCAAAGTTATATGAAGCAATTCTAGAAGAAAAATTAAGAGAACTAGAACGAACGTTAGAAGTGTCACAAAGTGGTTTTCGGAGAGGATACTGCATCCAGGATCATGTTTTTTCAATAAGGCATTTAATATATCAGACGACTCTGTACAACAAAACTTTATATATTGCTTTTATTGACCTTGCTAAAGCGTTCGATAAAGTAAACAGACAAATGCTATGGAACATTCTGAAAACAAGAGGAATAAACAAAGCATTACTAAGAGCAATACAGAGCATATACAAGAATACAAGAAATATAGTAAGGACAGGCAGCAGTCATTCAGATGAATTCATCACATATCAAGGACTCAGACAAGGAGGATCTTTAAGCCCTTTCTTATTTATTATTTATCTAGATGAAATAACAAAAAGAGTACATGCTAGAAGTAACAAAATTACGATAGGGTATCTAAATCTACAGAATTGCACCATAGCGGAAAGTGCATTCGCTGACGACCTGGCAATATACGCAAAATCGGAAGAACATCTGCAACAAAATCTAGAAATTTGGAGTAAAGAACTAAAGACTTTTAACATGGAAATAAATGTTAGTAAAACAAAAGTAATGGAAATATCAAAAATAAAATCGAGAATGAATATTACACTGAACGGCAAGCAAATAGAACAAGTAAACTCTTTTAAATATTTAGGCGCAATAATAAGCGATAGAGGAGATATAGAAGAAGAAATTCATGAAAGATTGCTAGCAGCAAACAGAAGCTATTTTGCTATCAACAATTCTTTATTGAGCAACCAATTAGTGTCCCAAAATACAAAAATAATGGTCTATAAAACAGTATTCCAAGCAGCTTTAATTCATGGGTGTGAAACATGGGTAATCAATAACAGACAAAAAAGTAAAATACAGGCGGCAGAAATGAAATTTTTGAGGAAAATAAAAGGGGTTACAAGACGGGACAGAATTAGAAATGACATAATAAGAGAAGAATTTAATATAAAACCACTTATAAAGACAGTTGAAGAGAGAAAACTAAATTGGTTCGGACATCTGATAAGAATGCCAGAAAACAGACAAGTGAAACGAATATGGAAAACGAAGTTCACAGGGAAGAAATCGAGAGGCAGACCAAGCAAATCATGGGATACAACAATTAATGAACTAATAGTAAACATAGGAATGAGCACAGCAGAAGCGAAAAATATAGCGAAAGACCGAAAAAACTGGAGAAAACTAACAAAGGAACATAAATAAGAGAAGAAAAGAAGAAAAGAACAATACTCAACACTCTTTAAAGGGTAGAAGAGTTGAAGATTATATATATATATATATATATTAAATGCCACATTAATTGATGATATATTGATTGGAGATCTGTACTGACTTGATACGTGTCTGTTGTTTATTGAATAACACGTAAATTGATGTTATAATGAGTACATTATGTTTATGTTTTGGTGTGGTATTTGTTTGGGGATATATGTGTTTGATCAAATGTTACATTCTATATTATTATGTGCTATTCTGTGTATTCACACTTTGCCTTCCTTAAGAACTCAGTACTGAAGTCCCTCCGCCAGGTTGCGGCATTTAAGAGCATACTACAATTGCTAATCAGGTGGTGGTGACATACAGGGCCGTATTGAGGGCTCTCCGCGCTGGGTCTGCGAATCCAGCTGCGCATCCGTCAATGGCTACATAATGACCACAAAGTGAAATTTACCTGTGTCTGTAATTGGAGTCCCTCCTCTTTTGTGTTTAGCGGTCTTCAGCGCATACGACAGCACTGATCCTTGATCAGGTTGGGAAGGACCTGCTACTATCGGGTCTAAATACCCGCCACGATCGGGTCTAAATACCCGCACCGATGAGGTCTGGGACCTCGTGTGGATTGGATCCACACGGATGTCTGGGACATCCACGGCCGCATCAATCGGGTCTAAATACCTGCAACGATCGGGTCTAAATACCCGCACCGATGAGGTCTGGGACCTCGTGTGGATTGGATCCACACGGATGTCTGGGACATCCTAATTCGTACCTGTAACCTTATTCCTATGGCACTACCTAAAATGTAAACCTCAGTGACCGCTGATTGAGACTGGAATGACATGTTATATTTTGTCATGCAGGTGTGACCGGTACGAGGTGGTCCAGTTGCGGAACCATTCAACGGGGCCGTGTGACCGATGACGTTATGAACACCACCCGTTTACTCATATATATTATCCTGAACTCTGTATGTAAAATGTATATTATATTACCGTTAATACATGCAATGAGTTAACAAGGTTTGAAATCAATTTTATATTACATTTTCCTTGTTACCAAGTCTTTTAGTATGCCTTTTATCACTATATTTGTTTTCTTTTTATTTTGTACTACGGCATATTACTTTGATTTTTCAAAACGACAAATTTATAATATTTTATATTACAATAATGAATCTACGATGTATACGAATCTCGTATGTACTCGGGTTCATAAGCAAGTTACATATTCCTTAATTACATATTTGTTAAATATAAATTAAGATTTTAATGATTTTTATTATTATCAAGTTGGACTGTGGGTTCGTTTCCTACAGCCGAAAAACAATTTTCATCACATTAAAATTACATATGTGTCCTTCCCGCTACTAACATCCTCGGAAGCCGTGATTCGATGGCTATAATCGCACTTTATTTACAAAGATCTGCTAGAGCAGAGTGTCACATCCAGTAATGAATAAAAGGCGTAATATGTAACTTGCTTTAGAATGGCCGACACGTCGACTAATTGATAATTTATCTTAAATTAAAGTTTGAAATCTAATTATACATTATTGAGATTTCAATAGCTAATATATCCTTGCGGCGTAGTTAAAAATGTGCAATATACGAATATTCATTATATTCAACCTGCAATTAATTTTCGCGAAACATTCCTGTCATGATCCATCTTTTTCTAATTCCTAATCAAACAAAAAAAAATTTACTTGTGTTTTAAAATTGAACTTCTTGTATAACTTATCTTCTAATAAATATCTGCAATAAAAATTTATCAAAATTATTTTTTTTAAATACTGTATAGTAACTCCATACATTTCACATATGTCCTTCAATCTTTTTCCATCGCCTCGTTTTCAGATAAATCGAGAAACGCAAACTTAGAAACAGGAAGTGTAATCATCGTGATTAAGTTACCTTCACTACGATTGCTGGCGGTGTTGTTTACTTTCCCCCCTGGCGGGCAGAACGAGAATTACTACAAACAGGACGAAATGACTTTTTCTTCTAGATGCAATTTTAAAGAAAACAATAAAAATAAATTCAGAAAGGGGCGCTGATTAAAATATAAATTTAGTTTTATTACGGCGGCGCTCGGAATATTAATAAATAAAAGTGCTGGTCCCAAGAGAACGTTTGTCCATTATGTCCTGGAAGGGAAATACTCTACTAACAGAAGAGAAAGGACTCTGAAAAGTATGAGCTGGAAAAAGAGGTTATACTTTGTTTTATGGTTGCGTAAAAAATCTCTTTATTAAAGGTGGGTGAAATTAACGGTCCCCTTGACTCGTCTTGGTGTTTTAACATCGTTCTTAGGATGTGTTCAATTAATATGAAAGTTTATTACCGGAAAAAGGTTTTTCAGGAATAAAATGCTAATTCTAATATAGGTTGTTTCTGAATTAGTGTAACATTTAAAAGCTTATTCCTAAAGTTATATTAAATACAAAAGTCATATGAACATAAATTCCATTTCTTTTGGTTACCAAAATACGAGAGGTCAAAGTTTTACAAATATCAATAAATTTAAAAAGTTTGTATTGAAGATACTTTTAGTTTTTTATTTCCTTTCGAAAATTTATTTCTCTGTACAACTGGTTGGTCTGACAAATATTCTTCATTATCACGATACTTTTACAAAACAAAACATACAATAATAAAATTAAACCTTGATTTAAATTGATATTGTTACACCTTATTTATTTCACAATGCAGGAATTTAGTGTTACGGAATATGTAGATGCAGATAGTGTTTTTGTGTATGAATTTTGTAATGACAACGCTCGTTATCGCAAATTTTTTGTCTTATCTCATATTTAATATAATTTAATGTATATGTTTAATATAATTAATGTATATGTTTTATTGGGTTATTCTATGTTTTGTTGTCCAAATTGTGTTTTATTTTCTTTAATTTGTTCAATTACCATTTGATATTTAGTTAAAACTGTATTATTCCTAAAACTTTGACCTCATGTATTTTGGTAACCGAAAAGAATAAGATATATGAGTATTTTAATATGACATTTTTTACTAAAAATAAGCTAATTTTGTTACACTAACTTTTAAACATCCTGTATATTAATTATGTATTTTCTACTTATCTACGTTATGTACATTTCAATATCAGTATTTATTGTATTTACATTTTAAACTTTAGTTTAATTGACACTTACACTGTTTTCTCTTAAATCTTAAGAATCGCTGAACTAAAACAAATCAAATTAAAAAGTTTGATTAGTTGCTCATTTGACTACTCATCTTGATGTTATATTGTACAATGTTTATTTGATAATAATTTAAGTAAAAGCAACTATGGTGTGGTGCAATTAGGCAAAAACCATAATATGAGTTAAATCAATGACGCATTTTAAGCAGGATGATGAGTGTAGAGCTTTCACAAAAAATTCAATATAATCTTTTAAACAATCTCTCAGCATCTGTTAGCTTCTACGGAAGCATACAATTTGAAAAGTAAGCCGACAAACAATTGTCACCAAATTAAAACTACCCCTGTGGCTTCCTCACTACTAATGTTTCTGACGGCCATGATTTGACGGCTGGTAATCGCATTTCTCGTGCAGAAATATATAACTTACTGAGATCTGTTATGGCAGAGTACCACAAGCAGCAATATGTAAAAGGCGTGACGATATACTGATATTTATTTAATTATTTGTGTATACATTTGTAGTAAGTCAGTCGAGATATATACATTGCACTAATGACTCAAATATGTTTAATATTATTTGTGGCGTAGAGTTCTTTTTATCGTAGACTCCACAATATAATAAATTCTTTAGGTAATGTATAGGTAGTCAAAAATATTGCAACATAGCTGTGAACAGCACAATGTTTAAAAAAATCTGCTCTTCGCGACAGTTACTTTTCAATGGAGTGTTATAAAGAACATGTTTTATTAACTAATTACTTGCAGTGGTATAGAAACAAATCGCTGTCACACACAGCTATCAAACTGTTCAACTCTGAAATGTGATATTCAAAGATAAAATGTGCGTACGGAATGTGTAACATAATATAAAATTTACTCCAGGTATACTTGTCGCTTTAAATTCATGTTTAAAGATTAAAAATTAAACACAACTACTATAATCTACATATAACAAAATAAACAAATACAAGTGATGGAACTGTTTTTGGCACTCGGTGAAACATGATTAAAGAATATAATAAAAACACTTGGTTTTATTTCACAAACTTGGTAAATATATCTTTATTGCACAATCTCGGCATTTAAGCCTTCATCAGAAGGTACAAAGATACATACAAAACATATTACCAAAACTGATCTTAGATATACTCTGATTTCAAAGATAACTATTATTGGGTTTTGGAGTATGGGGTGAGTAATTTGGGAATTTCCATAACAGCAGCATCTTTGAATGGGGAGTTTAATATATCTAAATGTTCATTCATAAGGTTAACACCTGCGTTTAGGGATATCTTACTTTCGAAGGCTTCTAAATAAGTAAGCCGTAAACGTTTCTTTTCTTTATGTAAAAAACAAAGTGTTTTTAATTTAAACAAAATAAATGTTCAACTGACAGTTCTCTGAATATGCTGCGGTAGATATTTGTTTGTACATGGTCTATCTCTTTTTAATGCGAGACATCAGTTTTATAAACCTATATTACTATTCAGACTGTATGATTATATGCGAGATAGTGCGGCATTTTAACGGCATACACTATTGTCGGTCGATAGACTCGAACCCAAGACTCCACGGGTATCTTACGTCATACAAGCGTGGTCTACGTTCGAGCACTGCACCGATAAATACTCGTATTGTGAATATAAAATAAAAATGCAAAAATAAATATATTATCACGCCTTTTACCCATTACTGTGGCACTCTACCAGAGCAGATCTCAGTAAATGATATATTTATGCACGTGAAGTGCGATTACCAGCTGCCAAATCACGGCCCGTAAAGATGTTAGTGGGAGGAAGCGACAGGAGAAATTTTAATGTGAATATGGTTAGTATAATTATGTTATTTAGTTTAGTTCAAATTGTCTTCATCAGATAAACAGTTATACGAAAAAAAAAAAACCAATATGAAGACATTATTTATGATTTGCCATTTTGTGTCGAAATAAAAAGCACGCAACCAAGTACCTTTTGTGGCCATAATTCGTTGTGTCAAAGGTACACTCAACATCAAATACTAGGTTATGAATCAATAGACGTAATCCAATAAAGACGCATCGTTTTACGAGAATAATCCCTCGCTTTTCCAGTCTTACCAACGCTATAACAAATTTATGAATACGGCAGCAGGAAAGGGCAGGCGCAGAACACGGCAGGGGAAGCAGGAGTAACACATGTTGGACACACTGCATGCCGGTCGTCGGACAAGCGCAAATTATGGTTTATGATCGCAATTTCAGACAACGTTATTTAATACGATTTATATAAATAATGTAGTAAACGACTCAGGGGATTTTAGAACGTAGAGAAAAGGCAATAAGGCCTAGGGTTGTGTGAACAGCAAGACCTGTGCTAGTTTATATATAGTGCGTTGTTGATTTTTCTTTATTTCGTGCCGGGTAAGCTTGAGGTTTACCCGGATAATTTTCTGACGCCTTAGCGCAGGACTGCAATCAGGAGTTCAACAGGTTTTTAAATATTATGTTGTGCAGTGGTTAAGGTTATTACATCGATCTTTGATTCTTTGTTGAAATCATCTGTAATAGTATATTTTGTAACAAATTTTATAAACGGGTCTTTAGTTTTTTTTTACACGAGCTGAGTGTAGCAAATGCCTAAAAACAAGTATTTAAAGAGTATATAAAACGAGCCACATAATTTTTCTACGGTCGCAAATTAAAACAACAAAAAAAAGGTAGAGTTACAGTTGTTATCTTCACGCCGTGATTAAAACGTTCGATGCCACAGCTTGATTATATGTGATTAAGATGCTATTTAGTGCAATAGAATCCAGTACGTTAAATGACATTTTAATGACAGTAGCAGAAAAAATTTATTATGTTTAAAATTCATGCAACAAGTGTGTTGTATTATTATGATAAGATTTTTATATTCTATGCTGAATAATTAACATAAATAAATTAAGTCTAATCATTTATATTTGACGAGCATATGTATTCGAATCAAGCGACTTTTGCGAAAAAAGCATTTCACGATTGTAAATTTGGTAGATGATGAATTATACCTGTTACATTTTCGTCAAACATTCTCATCATAACACATCATCCTTGCTGAAGCCCATCGATAGTTCCCTCCTTACAAGTTTATTTTTTTCTTACACTTGGAATCTTTTAACATTTAACAAACCTTTAATTATATCCATCAATTCGCTGCTATATACACGAGAACCTGTTTCAAAACATGTACAAAACATCCCACTCCTATAACAACGAATATAAATAGATAAGAATGTAGGAAGCGTCGTTTTGCGCTTGTTTTGAAAGTGAATTGCACACAATTGTAGTAAAACACTGTAATATAAGACATGAAAACGAATAAAAAATTATAAGAAAGGAGGAAGGTATCACCTGCGCTTATTTTTGGAAATGAATTCTACACAATTATAATTTATATTTATTCTAAGATTTATCCATATACAAAAATCAACACCGTCTTAAACCGGGATTTTAATAAGAAAGAAAACTAAAAATGAAATATAATTAAAACAGTACAAAATATTTTTATTTAATTGTGTTAAAGGGGACTTTTTTGGTTAGAATATTTGTATAAAAAGTTACCTTTTTCATAAGGAGGAAAATTTAGGTTTACAGAAGAATACAGACGATGTTGAATTCGGCAACCGTTTGCGTACAAAAAATAATGATGCGGACGAGACAAGATTTTTCTCGAATCTCGTCTCGTCTCGGCGAGAGGACGTTTGGATATTATGTACGAATCGAGATTTACATGACTAGATTCTTGATTCTCGATATTTATTAGGGATCGACCGATATGATTTTTTGAGGCCGATACCGATATACTCATATCCCATATCGGCCGATACCGATATATCGGTAGTAAATTTTTTGCTGTATACTCGTAAATGAGGTAAAAGTGATTTATAATGATATACTGGAATACTTTTGATGAACTTACTGATATGACGACAAGTAAATCAGTGTCATATAAGAAAAGTAATGATGATATGATGAATAAAATTGATCATGAGATTGAATTGTATAAGAAATTAGAAAAAATATCAAGAAATGAAGATCCTTTGACTTGGTGGGCGCAAAAAAAAGACATTTTTCCATTGATGTACAACGTTGCAATAATATATTTAGCACCGCCGCCAAGTAGTGTTGCTAGTGAACAGCTATTTTCTTCAGCTGGAAATGTTTATGAAAGCGCAAGAATCGTCTACTCTGGAAAGAGCAAGAATCGTCTACTCCGGAAAGAGCAGAAAGCTTAATTTTGTTACATTACAACTTGCCAAAACTTAACTTTAAATATTAATTTGTTTAACTTAGTGTGTAATTTTACTGCTACATTTTTAATGACTTTATTGCTAAATTTTGAATAAGGATAAACTTGATTTGTTTTTTATTTAGTATTTCTGTTATAATTTCCTTAAAAAATCCTTAGCAACTGAAGTATTAATCAATTTATATTTTTTTAGGCCGCTACCGATATAGGCCGATATCGTGGTTTACATATCAGCCGATACCGATATCGGCCAAAAAGACCGATATGGCCGATATAACGATACCGATATCGGTATCGGTCGATCCCTAATATTTATCTCGAAATTTCTCGACACATTTTACTCAAAATATTGTTATTTTTAACAAGTCTTTGTTACATTACATTGTTTTACAAGAACGTTTCCAAATAAATAAATAGTATTATATTTCATCCATAGTGACCTGAAGTAAGCCTCTTCTTAGTTCTACAAATTATTACCTTTCCTTTATTATGCCATATATCTAACGGATTTGTTCCGATTTTGAAAAATAATATTTGCGATAGAAATAGATAATTAAAGTGAACACCTAAGTTTATTCACATGAATTAATTTGTCCAACAAACAATAATATTGGTATTAATAAATAAACAGACAATCCTTATCAGTCTTTATCAGCAATACAGGAGATCATTTGTTTTCTTCACGAAAATAAGGTTTAGATTTGACTTTTTTGTGTGAGCTTGTTAAAGTGGTCGTAGCAGCCAGCACAACTCCTTAAAGAAGGCACACACTACGGTTCATTCAAAAAAATCTCTGACCGCCAGCATGTAATCCAGAGTGGACCAGCACACATCAGAGATTCAAAAATGAGTTATTGAGTTTTGTGTAAATATCAGTAGTAGCTAGCATTCTCCTTAGAGGAGACACACACTACGGTTTATTCTAAAAATCTCTGACAGCTAGCATGAAATCCGGAGTGGACCAGCACACATAAAAGATTCAGGAATGAGCTATGAGCAGTAGCTAGCAAACTCCTTGAAACAGGTACACACTACTGTTTATTTAAATTTCTGACAGCTAGCATGCAATTTAGAGAAATTAAAGAATGAGCTATTAAATTTTGTGTAAAGGGAAATTTTCTGAAGGAAACATACTCACCGTTTATTGATCTAATCGCAGCAAAAATTCCACAAAGGTGAAAAAATCTGATAGCCAGCAGGAGATTCTCAGAGAGAATCGTACACATCAGAGACTTGTCAAAGAGTATATTCGCCCCAGATACTTCCGAGGCAAGGACTCAACACAGAGTAAGTTTTAAACTTTGCGAATCGCCTTTTATACTAGACAGATGTAGACAAATGACGAATATGACGTCTCCCATGATTACAATAGTTACTCGCATTGGTTATATTCAGCAAACGTGGCAGTCAATTGTACATCTGATTGGTTCCCGTAATTGAATATCACGCACAAAATTTTGGGTAACTGTGACAGTTGACGGCGCGATTTACATGTTTTAATCACAAATACTAATTATTCTGATTCTTTTCCAGGTTCAATGCTTCTGGATTGATCTAGGAACCTAGTACACGATGCTTAAAATATAATATTTAAATATGTCAGATAAAAGAAGATAAAACTAATATTATAACCAATTACAGGTACGTCAAAGAATGTCTTAAAATACTGTGTGCTTATTTTAAACTACATTTTCATGTATAATTCGTAAAAGGAATTATTAAATAGTATCGGTTAGCATACAATTACTAAGAAGTAAATCCGATACAACAAGTACTTACATTTCTAACGTTCTTTCTAACCTAACTTAACTAACATATTTAATATTTAATGCAGGAAAAAAAAGAGATGAATTAATATTATTAAAAAGGTCAAAAATTCACTTCATCGCTATTTCTTTAAGATATCATAAACTGTAGACGGGTTATGCTTTTATTATTATATTTTTTATTTCACCAATTGGTTAAGTACCTACATTCATACATAATATCTCGCTATATCTTATCAAATAGGATAGAATGTATGTTAAAACATTCACTGAACGTTTATTCATGAGATTAATCTTCACTAAATATTCCTATCTTGATACACCACTTTCGCTGCATCCACGTCCATCATTCCTGTCATACAAATCAGCTTATTTTTCATATTTAAAATCGTCTCGATGACGTAACACATCTTTAATCATATCCATTCATTTATTTCTAGGTCGGGTATGCTATCTCACACCCTCAATTTTAGCAAAATACTCTTGTTTCAGCAGTCATTCGGATCTTCCCCCTTCCTAATTGTAATTCTTACGCTCTTTTTCTACATCATTCTAAAAAATCGAAAAAATTTGTGTCAAATTTATTTATGATTATTGCGTTTAAATTCAAATTATAAATTTAATAAACTAGTAAAAACAAATATCAAACGAGTAACAATTTCACATAAGATGAGGCATAGGCATCGACATAGAAAATATTTTTTTTGCATATTATGATTAATATGCAAAAAATACAATTCGTCTTCTTTAACGAAAATACATAATTAACATGTTGTCGAAATTTCAATATCTGCTCAATGTCTAACTAATTTATATCACCGAAATAAAAAAGCTGCGCCAAATTTCAAGCATATCATATATAAGTACCTGGCTGGACTATGCTTACAAGTGGTTTTAAGCAGGAAAATTCGCCTAAGACATTAAAAGTATTTCACTCGATTGTACTCGTATAATTTAAAATGAAAATAAAATAAAATATGTTTTGAACAATTATGAATAAAATACTTGAGTATAATAGGTTAGGAAAGGAGAAATAATAAAAATATATATAGAAAAAAATTGAGGAATCTCTCTGAGTTTCTCAACCGAGACGAGACGACCATGTTCGAGACGAGGAAAAACTCAAGATGAGACATGGTTTACTCTATCCGAGACGAGACGAGACGAGACAAGAAATATATTTCTCGTCTCGTCTCGTCCGCATAACTAAACTAAGAAAAAACTTTTTCGAACAAAAAGCTTTTTTTGAACGAAATGCGAAGCCGTACTGGACAATAAAACCTGCACTAAGAAATTTAATCTGAATATCCTTTTGATTATAATCCTGCTCGACATCGTTACCAATATACTAGTATCACCACAACCCTATAACATTATTATATGACAGATTGCTTTTATGCGTTCCGTTACAACATTGTTCGCTACCCGTGCTCCTCAGGCTCACTATCGACTATCGAGACCGCGCTATTGACGCCAAATGAATGCGATAATTAAGCCCCGTTCCGGAACATTAATTACACTCTGATGTGGAACGCTGATTGACGGAAGGTTTGTCAAGATGTAGATTAATGTGGGTGGATCTTAGTTATCCTAAACGGATCGCAGTACATGTGTTCACAATTTTTCGGCCGGTATTTAATTTGTACTAGTAATGGAATCGCGCCGTATAGAATTCTATAGTAGAATACACTCGATAATTTTCAAATAATCAAATTAGTATTACGTTCAAAATAATTTTGCAATATTTGAGTACCATCTAATACAAAGGCACCAGTTATTTTATGCTATTTTAGATAAAATTATAATTTTTATTTGAAAAACTACAGCAATTGTATTGGCAAATAGAATTCTATATGGCCAGTCGCAGAGTAAGTTTGTGCATGGGCGCATAAGCACCTATAGGGAGCAAACTATGGGTGCACTGCATCCGTATCTTTGTATCTATCTACATTCCAGCTTGGGTGAAATCATAAATGTGGATGTGTGGATGTATGCGCGTGTTACACCAATTTACAAATCTGGTGAGTCTACAAATGTTAAAAACTATCGACCCATTTCTATTTTGTCGAACTTCAGTAAGATTTTTGAAAGTTTACTGCATAAAAATATATACAATCAAACTAAAAGTCAAATATCTATCAATCAACATGGTTTCATGCCAAAGAGGTCAACTTCAACAAATTTAAGTAATTTTACTCATTTTGTTTCCTCTGCTTTAGATAATAATTTGCAAGCTGACACTATATACACAGACTTCTCTAAAGCTTTTGATCGTATAGATCACAACGTTCTAATGCATAAATTACAATCTTACTCACTATTTCCTTCCACAATTTTGTTGTTGTCATCGTATCTTAAAAATCGGAAATTTTTTGTTCATTTTCTCGGCCATGATTCTTCCTATTTTAATGCTACTTCTGGCGTCCCTCAGGGCTCTAATCTAGGACCTCTTCTTTTCCTTCTCTTTATTAATGATATTTCCTCTATTTTTAAAAGTAATATTCTATTATTTGCTGATGACTTGAAATTATTTACTTCTATATCTGATCCGAACGACTGTTTATTATTACAAAATGATCTTGACTTGCTAGTTAATTGGTGTCATCTTAATAAACTAGATCTAAATATTGACAAGTGTAAAATTGTGACGTATACTCGCAAAAAAATACAAATCAATTTCGATTACCAAATTAATGGCACAAGTTTAACTAAGTGTTCTTCAATACGAGATCTAGGCGTGATTTTTGACTCCAAATTGACCTTCATTAACCATATTCATAATGTATCATCATCATCATTTAAAATGTTAGGATTCATAATTCGTAATACACGCAATTTCCATAACATTCAGGCTATATTTTCCTTATATTACTCTCTTGTAAGATCTAAACTTGAATATTGCTCCATTATATGGAATCCAATCTATGACAGTCACAGCAAAGTTATCGATTCAGTTCAATCTAAGTTCTTGAAGTTTATTTATTATAAAATAATCGGTACATATCCTGATCATCGTGTTTCATATGAAATATTGCTGCATATATTTAGCTTTCATTCTCTCGCAGTCAGACGTAGCATTTCATCTGTTTTGTATCTTTATAAATTAATTAATTATTTTATAGATGATTCGAATTGCCTATATCTTTTAAACTTTCTTGTTCCTGTTATTTGTACTCGAAGTCAAAATATGTTTTACCTCCCACCTGCAAGAACAAATTTGCTTCTGCAATCTCCCATAGTTCGTATGTGTAGTTTATTTAATGGTTTGAATCTTGAGGTTGACCTCTTCTCAACTAATTACGCTTGTTTCTATAAGAATATTATAAATTATATGTCTCACAATTAATTGTACTTTTCTGTATAACTTGTATTAACTTTTATATTCGCTTCATTTTCTGTGTAACGTTACATAAGTTTTTTCAACCCTATTATTAGGTCTTACCTGTTGGGTAGTGATTTAAATAAATAAATAAATAAATAAATAAATCCACATGGAAACCAAACGCAAACTTAAATTTTTTAAATAGTTTAAAAATCAAGCACAAATCTCAAATTCATAAAAAATTTAATAGAAATATTTCATTTAATGTTGGCAACTGCGAAAATTTCCAAAATGAAATATTTTCAAATATGGAAATTTACCGGGAATATTTCCTTTTCTCTTTTGAAACTTCTTAAAATTAATTTCCAGGAAATATTTCTGGAAAGTTTCAGTGGAAATTTCTCTTTTAAACATAACCTACTTGTTAGAACTGCATCTAGTTCACACGCGTTATGTGAAAATGGGGGTAAAAGTGTGGAATTATTTAAAAAAGACTCTTGTGGAAAAAAAAGAGATTGCAATTTGTGTATATTGTTAGGTAAAATATTAATCTAAAGCTACAAAAATCCAGAACCACATTTTCAAATGTAATTTTTGGCCCACTGCATAAAAAATGAAAATAAAGATATTATTACTGTTATAACTGCATCTACAATTAATGAGGACATTGTATGTATAAATTTTAAATAACATTAAATATTTTTATTATTTTAGTTCGTTCAGCCAACACAACGGGTGTATTATCATCATTCATGGATCAAATGAGTGTGAAAGGAAATAAGAAATTGGATGAAGTATTTGCGCAAGTTATATACTCATTAACTTGACAGAATTGTCGATGATCAGTATTTTAAAGACTTTATTCAATTATTTCGTCCAACATACGTACATCGATCAAGAAAACAGCAAATACAACACGAAATAATGAATATAAAAAAATTAGTAAATTTATGGAAAAATATTCAGTCTGTAGATTCATTAGTATTATTATCAGACGGATGGACTGACATAAATGGAACATCATTAATAAATATTATATTCACAACACCCGAACCAGTTTTTATTAACCCAATACCCGCCGCAATTCAATGATCAATAAAAGAATACCTTTTCAGTAAAAATATCTTTATTTGAGTTCTAAAAAACAAGTTTTTGATAATAAAAGTTATACATACTTAAGTGTTAAAATATATCTGACCTTGAAATATAATTGTTAAAAACACCGAAATTAAGTAACTTTGAATATTTTTAAAATTATTGGTTTTGCGAATATTTGAAAATTGGCTGTGACTGGCTGTCATAACATAACTAATTAATGTATTCATTAAAAAATATATACATTTTAAATGTAAAAAAAATGATTACAGCCAAATATTTAAGCGTCCCAAAAATGGGACGTTGGCGGTTAATGGGTTAAATCAATTCATACGGAATTAGAGTCTCACGCCAATGAATGTTTATACAGTTTTTTTTACTAAAGTTAGACCAAGCAAAGTACACGCATTAGTAACAGACAATACACCAAATATCTGTGCTATATGACTGTTAATTAGAGAAAAATATCCGCATTAATCATTTACGGTTGAGTGGCTCCATGGTATTAACTAACTAGTGAAAGTTATCGCCAATATTCCAAAAATTTTAAACATTATAGCTATTGTTAAAAAAATTATAGAATATTTTAACAATAAACAATTGCAAAAACAAGTTTTACTAATAAATCGAACATAAAGAAATCGAATTATTTCATTAAAAACTCGTGTGGATACTAAATAGGGACCGTATCCGATAAATTAAAAAGGATGCAACGAAATAAATTTCATATGCAAGCCGCATGTTTTGATGCAGCATTGGTTGACAAAATAGACATGGTTATTAGAAAAATATGTTATGGATGAAAATTATTTTTGGCCAAATGTTAACAAAACATTTGATATTTTAGAACCACTGTTAGATGTTATTAATGCATTAGAAAGCAACAAAGGTTCATTAGCGCATGTCCATCTCATATTAAAAATATTGAAATGTACATCGATTTTCAACTATTGAATGTGATTCAATAAAAAAGCTTTCAACACCAGAAAAAACATGTTCCATGAAAGCCAGCTATCAGCTATATTTTTAACTCCAAACCTAGATACAAATAATCTTAAAGATGAAGAAGTTTCAAAAGGAGACATGGTTTTACCCATGCAAATCTAAGAAATTAACCTTTTAACTGAAATAGCCGAATACAGAGCTAAGATTGGAGAATGGTCGAAACAGAAATATTGGACACTAAGTGCAGTAACCTGGTGGAAAGGATTTTTTTCGAGGAAACAGTTATATAAAATAGTTCTAAGAGTTTTACAATATCCAGCAACCACCGAAAATTGCGAAAGAAGTTTTAAATTATTTTTGAATATAAAAACTAAGAATCGAAATCGCCTTATTGTAAATTAGTTTTTGCTGAGCATAATTTTACAATAGTTGAATGTTATGATTAAAATCACTCTGATATCGATAGTCAACATAAAGAAGACGGAAATAGATTATTAGAAGTTAAAATAACAAATAATGTTGATACTGAAACAGAAAATAAATTTGATATAGATTACTTAACTGATGATTGCAAAGAAGTGGATTCAGAAGTGAAACTAGTAATGATATTCATTATGCTGACGAAAGCGTTAATAACATGTTAGCAATGTGAGATACTGATTGTGATATAACTTTTACGTAGACAATTCCTGATTAAGATACAAAAATTGATTAAAATGGTAGAATCATTTCTATCTTACCAGGTAATTATGATTGATTAAGAAAAGACTTAAATTTGTATACTTTATTTACTGATGTTATTTTTTTATATTATATTGTATAAAGAATAAGTTTCTTGTTTTCAAAATTATAATATTTATATTCCTTTAGTATCATGAAATAATTTAAATAACAACAAAGACAAAATTAATTGTCATCCAACACTTGGTGAAACAAGGTTTAATAAAAGTATAAAGTAAACACTTGGCTATGTTTCACAAAATTCAGCCTCCAAGTCACCTTATGAGGGCATCGTCAGAGGCTGGCCAGCACAGTTCAGTTAGTAACAATAGACGCGTTTTGCTCTTATTAGAGTTCATCAGTATGGTATAACTCACTTCTTCACCTAGAACAAAGTTCATGTGAAGAAGCTGGTGATGAAGAACTGTGCCAGCAGAGAATAAGATCTCTAACAAACTAGGAAGAGGACATGAGAAGTTATGTGGAACTGGTCATGCCATCTACCGAAAAAAGGGAAAGCTACGCAATAGCAATTTAAATAACAACAAAGACAAAATTAATTGTCATCCAACACTTGGTGAAACAAGGTTTAATAAAAGTATAAAGTAAACACTTGGCTATGTTTCACAAAATTCAGCCTCCAAGTCACCTTATGAGGGCATCGTCAGAGGCTGGCCAGCACAGTTCAATTAGTAACCATAGACGCGTTTCGCTCTTATTAGAGCTCATCAGTATGGTATAACTCACTTCTTCACCTAGAACAAAGTTCATGTGAAGAAGCTGGTGACGAAGAACTGTGCCAGCAGAGAATAAGATCTCTAACAAACTAGTAAGATAACATGAGAAGTTTTGTGGAACTGGTCATGCCATCTACCGAAAAAAGGGAAAGCTACGCAATAGCAATTTAAATAACAACAAAGACAAAATTAATTGTCATCCAACACTTGGTGAAACAAGCCACTACATTGTCCGTAACTTCAATGTCTTGGACGAGAAATTTTAGCGTTAAAGGTCATTCGTATAGTTTTATTAAGAGATAACAACTATATATTTTGAACTTTCCATGTTTACAATTACCCCTTGACTTCGGGGAAATTATGAACAAGTAATTTCAGATCCATATGTATTCACTCAAATATTCAACGGGGAAAAGTGAACAAAACATAATAAGAATCAATGCAACACAAATGTAAACTAAATATTGCTAGTTTACAACTGCCCCAGATGTCATTCATATTCTAGAAGAAGCGTAAGAATTTAATTTATTGAAATAAGCGTTCATTTAATATCTTTTTCGCGCGTTGCCATAGAAAACGCGCGTGTTTAACTTCTTTTTCTCGCTTTGCCATTGGAGACGCACAAAAAAGATATTTTTCGACTGTTTCACAAAAAACGTTAACTTTACGATGACAAATGAGAGCGTAATTGTCAACTTTTCATAGCAATCGTAGAAAAATGTATTTACATAACTTTATTGATATCATAAATAATATGAATTTTTAAAAACCTTTAGGAATCAAAGTAAACATAAAAATATATAATAATATGTATCAAATAACTACTTTTGTGTAATTGTTACAAAATATGTAAGCAAAAAAGCTTAAAATCTGCTCTTGAAATATTAGTTTTAATTTGATTTTAATTGTAAAATACAATATTTTTGTTTATAATTCTCAAATTCGCATATGTGAATGTACAAAATTTATGTTATAGATGTTTACTTAACGACTGAATCAAATAATATTATAGTTGTCTTCACTTAAAAAGAAAATGCCTAAGTTTTTTAAAATTCATTAACTATTATTTCACTCCATTCTATAAAACAATGAAATAAGTTATAATTTAAGTCACTTTTTAACAGGAACTATATTCGGTTAATTTAGGAATAGATATGTTTTAGTTTTTATAACATTTAAAAAAGTAATGCATATTCATGTCAATAATATTATTCAACAACACAGAATTATAAAAACAAAACCAAAACAGATTATTTTGGCCAAGTTAAGCAAACAATACACTCCAGTATTTGATCGTTTTGCCCTTTTTCTACAATTTCTCGTATTGCAAACCTCGACACTACAGCAAGAGTTACAAAGGGCAAAAAGTGAATTTTCTTTAATATTTTTATCGTCCAACTGGCACACCGCAGTCGTGTGATATTTTTATTAAAAGTTGGGCGCGCACACCCTCATCTTCACACAAACACACAAATATAAACGTGAGACGTATGAGTCGTAGGTACCTCGATTCTTACAACCAGTGGCGTAGTTATTTCAATGATTTTGGCGAGTACATTTTTTGTCATAAGGTTTATCTGACAACTGTTGGAGCCCCACTATTCAAAATTAACCTGTGTGTGTATCATTAACAAATGGAAGAAGTTGGGGAGGGATTGTAAATTGTAGCTATTGTCATATTGAATTTGTCACACGTCAAATATATACTCTTTGTTTTATTTTGGAATTAATTTGAACATATTCTATGTTCATAAAATTATCATTCAAAATAGAATTTATTTGGTATTATTAAAGTAATCCGATAGATTATTTTTCTTCATTTGGTATATTTTAAATAACACGGAAAAGTTCCTAAATCTGATCCTGCTGGGTTTGGTAGGTAGAGCCCGTTTCCTATCTCTTGTGGTTTTTGTTATCTGTTTTGATTTGACGGCATTGCGATTTCTAAAAGTGAGAGATAGTAGCGTTGCTTTAAGGTTTCCCTGACACTAGATACATCATTTTTTGAAAGTAGCACGACTTAGTTCAAGCAAAAATTTACATTATCTGCATGTACGTAAAATCTCATGAACGAAGTATTTGTGAACTATTTAAAATATTTTGAGGTACTCAATGAATATTTTAAGGTCATCATTAATGCAAAAGCAGTCTGTTTAATATTATTAAAAATAAATATATTTATGTTGTTATGTTTTGTCTCATATTGCTTCAGTTTATTTTGCTAAATTGCAAGTATAAGGAAATTTACTAATATTTCTATGTATTTACTTTCGTTTTTGCTGACACTTGATTCATCGTAAAAGAGTTTTGCTGTTCGAGGCTTTTATAACATGACTTGACTATGGTATTTATATAAATAGTAAATGATAGATGATCAAATGTTATACCAAGATCTTGGAATTGGTGAACTCGTTAAAGAATATTGTTTTTCATGTGATGTTAATATTCAAACAAGGTTTATATTTATTCCAAAAGTCATTATTGTGCATTTATCTTATTAAATTTAAGTATTAATAGAATATTATTTATATCATCTTGTAAGTTAAGACAGTAAACTCTTTAAATAACAACTTTGAAAATTTTGAAGTCATCAACATACAATAAGATTTCAGAATGATTAATAGATTCTACAATGTCATTAATGAAGCAGAAGAGGACCGAGATTAAAGCCTTCTGGACCGACGGATCAAAAATAAATAACAAAGTTGGAGGAGCCACCGTAATCCAAGACACTACCCTCAAATTCCATTTACCGGGATACTATAGTAACTTCTCTGCAGAGAGTTACAGCATTTTACAGGCACTAAACTACATAAACAACAATGTAAGAGAAAACAAGTACCTAATATGCTCAGACTCACTTAGTGTAATCCAAGAGATAAAAAAAATGTTCACCAAGAAAGCTATCACTATACAAATCCAAGAACTCATCCATGAAACAATAACAAAAGGCAACAAAATTGTTCTCATGTGGGTTCCAAGCCATGTAGGATTGTCAGGAAATGAAAAGGCAGACCTAGCAGCTAAAATCGCAATAGAGGAAGACCGATTGAACATCACAATCCCAAAAGAAGACTTCCACGCAGAAATTAAAACCGCAACATCACTAATCCGGGAGAAGCAATGGCAAGATATCACAACAAACAAAATGAGGGAAATAAAAGAAACGACCTCTAAATGGTGGATCCCAGAAGACAGAAGAAAACAAGTTGTCATAGCACGACTAAGAATTGGACATACTACAGCCACTCACAAACATATCCTGGATAAAGAAAACCCCCCAATATGTAACCCGTGCAATGCTCAGCTAACTGTGAAACATATCATAGTTGACTGTGTAAAATTTGCCAACGACCGTCGTGAACTGAACATCCCAAACACCCTCAAAGAAGCCCTAGGCAACGACCCCGACCAACTGGAAAAAACCTTGTCATTCCTACAAAAAATTAACATATACAAACAAATATAAAACATAAAATATCTTAAGACTATCTATTGTAAAAACCTCTAATGAACCTGGGTGTTAATGGTCACAGCTACCGAAACACATATTATAATTATAATAAATTTAAAAAAGCCTTCTGGAACACCAGAAGTAGCATAGTAACGATTTGAAGTGTAGTTATTGTACTGTATTATACATACAGAACAGAATAGTACAGGTCGGCAAAAATTTCTGATATTCGAATTCAATCTGATTGGATCCAAAGTTGGATTTCGATTCGGATCGGACTCGGATCGGATCCGATCCAAAGTTTGAATAAGATATCCGATCCAAAAGTCCGATAAAACTTTCAATCCGAAGTAGGGATAAAATTTCCAATCTGAGATTCGGATGAAATATCTGATCTAAAATTTTCTTTCATAGCTTTTAGTGAAAAAAACATATAATAGTCCATTTATTAATTATAAGGTACAACATTAGATATATTTTCCTATTAGTATTGTTATAAATATAATTAATATATTAGAAATAACTATCAGTAGTACTACACACGTTTAGTTTATGTAAAGTGCAATTAATTTTGGGAATTTTGGAAAATGTCTTTAATTCATAGTACTATATGAGATTAAAATGTGTGTATTTCTATTAATGACTCCGGCTGGATTTAGAACTTTAGATGGAAAATTATAATTTCGTATTTCCTCTATGTCTAAATCAACCAATAAAATTAGTTTTACATGCTTTGTAATATCGAAAATGGAATTGTAAGTACAAAAATATTGCAGATATGAATAAAAAAATTGAACTGATTCGCTTAACCGAACCGTTCGTGTGAAGTGGTTTAACTATGAAGTATGACCGCAAATCGAAACCGAACCGATTTTTTCAGCGGTTTGTAGCCCTGATTAAAATGTTATTGTCTGAACTTTGAAGTTTGATTACTGCAGTTGTGCATGAAGGGCAAAAAATGTCCGCTTCAGGTCACCAAATTTCAATTTCATAATCAGTACGTTGAGTACGATATAAGGTTAAAATAAGTGCCATAAGTTATGAAACACCCTGCATATTATCACTAGTATTTAAATAAATAAATAAATATAGCATCACGCCTTTTACCCATTACTAGATGTGGCACTCTACCGTAGCAGATCTCGATAAGTGATATATGTATGCGCGTACAGTGCGGTTACCAGCCGCAAATCATTGCCCACAAAGATGTTAGTGGAGGTTGAGCCGCAGGGATTGTAGTGAAAATTGTTTATCGGTTGTGGGAATCGAACCCAGGTTCTTAAATCCATAAGCCGACTCGATAACACTGAGCCACCTACCCCATATCATATCACTATATTTATCATGATAATTTTGCGTAAAATAGTCATCTTCACCTGAAACATTTAAACTTCATTAAGATTAAACTAATAGATACATATTTACTTTAAAGTAATTACAGAAGAACATGAATATCAATGAAAATTGCACATGTCTCATTTGTCACGATGACAAACGAAGCATTACCTTCTGATATGTTCAATAGTAAGAATCATAGTCCTATATGAATACTATAGTTAATATACAATTACCTTAAGTCTATTCTTATGACTCAAATGAACTAGAAGCTTATTTTATAAATCAAAATTTCACATAAATTTGCAATAGAACAATAGAACTTATTAATTTAGTTATATATTTCCGGTGGTAGGCAGAAATACCCTCTACCTACGCTACGCCGCTGGTTGAAGCGAATTCTGAGGATAACTTATGAGCGTGGCACCGTGTGGTGCGTTCACAATCGCATCGTAAACACTTTATTATATATACGACATGTCGGGTTGTTACGCTGTGAGTTGTGTTATTTCGCTTTACACGGTTGATTCTATAATTCAATTGTGTGATTTATAATATCTCTGCAGTATAAAGTTATAGCTTAATATGAAACTCAGCGATGATTGAAGATATTTTTAGTTGTGCTTCCGCTTCTCGTAGCACGACGAAATGTAACCCTAATATTCATCTTCTTGAAAATTTCATGCCTAAGTTATTTGTTAAATGTAGCTAAACCGATCTTGTGCGCTTTTGTTGGAATTTTTGTTGGTGCATGTATCAATTCTATTAAAGTTAATTATTTTCTATTAAGAAACAATATTAAAAATATTTTTTTTCAAAAACTGTCATCTAAAGTTAAAATTTACATGACAACTAACAACACGTGAAATGAGTGTTTTTTGTCTACAGAACGCAAAAGACTTTTGCATGCAGGATGCAAAAGTTTTTTGCATCCTGCAATTTTTTGATAAAAGAAAGGCTCACAATTTAATAAAATTTGTCACTTTAATTTTTTGCTTAGAAACAATACTTCTATTCTTTAACCAAATTTATATATATATATATATATATATATATATATATATGTTCCAATTGAGCAATTATTCATATTTATCTCGCTTGAGGAAGTTAACTGGTGTACTGGAATAGTTTCTTGATAAATGCAATGCGAAATGCAATGCGAATCCCAAAAAATCGCAGAAAAAAATTAGAACGTTTGTTTGGTTTCTATTACCAGCCAGCTGTCAATTGCTGGTCAGATAATACCAGATTTGATAGCAATTATATTAGATACATTATTGTCATGGAGACATTAGATGTCACATTAATTAATCCTAAGCGTCAAAATTTTCTCATTACATTATTACTAATTTTGGGACATAGTTTTAGAAAAAACGTTGCATTCTCGAATGCAAAAGTAACATTTCGCAATCTAGATTCAAAAATAACTATTTTCTACTCCCCTTGTGAAAATGTCATTTAATGTACTAGTTTCCATGCCGCTAAATATCATTACTTAATTACATTTTGACAAGCTATGGCTTCGAACGTTTTGATTTATTAAGCACAGGATAAAGTTAGCTTCATGTATCTCTCATTATAAATAAACCTTACTTTTTAAATAAATAATAAAACTAAATTTTTTGTTGTTATTTTATTAGCGATCGTAGAATAGCTATTAGCATACCTAGGAATGTTATGGGTATCATTACAGCCGCAGATGTCAGCTTGAAATTCAAACTCGTAGAGCGAGGATTTTAAGACATCTAAGGCCTGTTATGACTCGTAATATCCGTGGTTTGTTCAATAGTTTATCGGTTTCAGAATATAAACACGTTAACGTGATTAATAAATATTATTTTAGAAGGTGATCAAGTAAGTCTGTGGTCTGTGTGTATTTATTTACCGCCATGGTTACAATGGTTTTGTATCATATTTATAAATAATTTTTTTATTTAAACGTTATAATGTGGTCATCTCTAATTTGAAAGAATGTACAATTAATATATATAATTATAATAAGCAGGAGAAGTAATCTTTGTATTATTGTTGTTTTGACTTCCGTTTGTATTAATAGTGTTATATTATCATTATGTTTTATTTTCATTTTCTTAACTGTTTTGACAAGTCAGTATGGTAATATTACCATACAGAATACAGTTATTACTTACTTACCAGTGTACTTTTGTGCATGTTAAATATCATGACGAAAATATTGCTCTCATACGTTTGATGCGATATTATCAGATTATATCAAACTTAAAATTTTAGTTTTATTGTTGCAAATAGAAATTAGAAAATAGATAAATGTCAGCAATGTAAAAATAGTTGAATGCACCAAAACCCGAGGGATCGTAATAAAAACCCCTCAAATATAAAACTACAAAAGAAACTTTCAACGCTTATACTGCAAATTGCTGTATGTTTGTCAGAATACTTCCAATGTCCATTGTCAGATTATATGAAAAATTTCAATTCAAATAAATTACTAATTAAAGAACTACGATTATGTCAATATAACTTATTATCAACAAAAAAATAGATCAAAATGAATATAAAATCAGTTTGAATAATATCCATTTGCCAAGTGCCAAGTGCCTTCGCAAGTTAAGAAAATATTTGAATTTTGCAAAGTATCACCATATCGTGTTCAAACAGAGAAAAAGTAGTGAAACGTAAAATTGTACCTCCAGAAAGTTTTTCGAATTAAATTCATATTTGAAAGTGTAATGAAGAGAAAATTTAGAGCTGTAATTATTAATGTGAAATTTGTAAAAGTTATGTTTAAAATTTTATTATAATATCGTTACCTATTTTATTTCTCATTATTTTTGTTAGGACAGAGTTCAAGTCTTCAAAACTTGAGGCAACAGTGTTTACATGTTGATTTATGGCTGGTAAAATTTTAGGTATCTTTATGGACGTGATTAAGTAGTTTTTAATCATTTTATTACGATCCCTCGGGTTTTAATGTACCCAACTATACTAACGTCGCATTTCCTCAAAAATATGAACGCGTGCATCTCTATACCGAGTTTTTTTTTCATATGTATCTCGCATAACTTAAAAACGGTAACCCGTAGAATGTTGAAATTTTGTATTTAGGACTGTTATAACATCTAGTTGTGCACCTCTCTTTTTGGTCATTATATAACTTTCGGAAGTAGTACTTGAAGCCTATAATAGATTTTCATGGAAAACTATATTAAAATATAATCAATGGAAATAACATAATAGATTTTGGTTAAAATAGACTAACCGGAAGTGATACATTACATGAAGCTGCTAACAGTTTTTCTTGAAAAAAAAGGTTTTATTTTGATTTTAGAAATAAATGCTGCAAATAAAACTTTTAGAGAATTAAATTCTGCGTATAGCACATTAAGAATGATTAAATTAGCCTTTTGTATAAGCGAAATATGTAAATTTCAACATTATATATTTGTTTGTTTGTCAATGTCAATGTCATATTACGTCAAATATGTGCAATAAAAAAAAGTAGGTATAGTAAAATACGCGTAGAAGGAAGTAATGTGGTGCCCACATAAGATTTTTTTACTTTCCGATAAGTTCATACCTATTAATTTTAGAACAAAAATATTCATAATTAATAACTGCATCATCTGATCCCAAATTTATTGATATATTATGTGTGTTCAGATAGACGTAAAATAAAAATTACATTTTGTTACTATTTACAGATTGCCACAATAACTAAAACAAATAACTACTAACGTTTGTATTGACCAAATGTATGAAAAAATCACAACAACCGGATAGATATTCTACTGCTCTCCAATTATAGTTAATAAAATAATGTTCAAAATATAATAAAATTTACCTCATTCTTGATTAACTGTTGACAATTAAGAATTTTACCGAAAATGCATTATTTGTCACGAAACATATATAACAGTATATTATTATTATTTAAATTAAATATACTATTAACCAGTGACACTAAAAATGTTCGCTAGGAATGAAATATCCAAATTTTTACGAATTTCAAAAAAAATATTTTTGTTCTATAATCAGTATATCAAAATTATATATGTCATTAAAGTTTCGTGCAGAAGTATAAAACATCCGGTATATTTATGTCCTTCTTATTGCTGTATAAGCATGTGTATTTAATTTTTCTCTAAATTTATTCTCTAAAGTTATTAGTTAGGCAGCAAAATTGATTGGTTGCTGTAAAACATTCACCCTATATTAAGTATTATTACAATTAAATAGTATACTAACTCAGTAGGTACATAAAAAATTAAAAGTTCAAAAATTTCACTAACAGTACGTACCAAAATCAAACGAATACTAGTCGCAGAAAGTCGGGACTAAAAAAATAACGGCGAAGTTATGAAGTGTGATGCTATCTTACTAGTAGGCTACTTTTAATCATTATTTAAATTTGACACATTTTGTATAAATTAGGATGAACTAAGTACTGGCCCAGTATAAGGTTCCGCAAGATCTATTGCACTACTAAACCATTGGGCCTCTTCCCACCCTCGATGAAAATAATTTCTACGTATTTCTAACAAGTAAAATTTAGAGTTATTTTCAACACTCCATTACAGCGAAATACTCTTTATTTGATCTATATTGGTAGATAGTTTGACAGTACATAAAAATGATTTCAAATAGCAGAAACAATACAATAGTTAGTTGGTAAATAATAGTAATTTTGTGTAGTAGAAATATGTAGAAATAATTTTCCGCAACATAGGTTATATGTTTAGTCTTAGTTTTGCAACGAAACAACATGTATGAAGACAAAAGTAGTAATATTTCATTACCTTCTATTCAATTAAGTAATTCATACGATATAGAATATCAGAAACCATATATGGTAGTATGGTATATTATTTACGGAAAATATGCCACATGTGCCGCTAGGATAAACCAATCCTGCTGTCATTAAGGTCGTATCTTTCTTGTTGGTAGTGCAAATAGATACCTGTCTAAAATAAAGTTTCAGTAAATTGAATTTCGAATTATGTCCATTAAATGACAAAGAATATATGTGAGTATTATTCCGCTGAACAATGGAATTTACCTTACAATACACAGTATAAAATCTTCGGATCTACTCGTATATATAGAGTTTTTCACCGAAAAGTTTAAATTGTAAAGTTTCAAACAATTCTCTTATTGTAAAAATTTCATTATCTACCGAAGTTCATTCCATTTCCACTATTTTATTATCGAAGGACCAGAGTTGATATTTTTTGTTGTCTTGACAGTTTCACGACTTTTAAAACTAAAAAACTTCACGTAAGTTTAGTGTTCAAACATTTATTGTGAAATATTTCTGTAAAATTTCAACTTTTCAGACAAAATTTTAAACTAGCATTATCTTTGGTAAAATTTAATACAAATTAATATAAACACTAGGTTTATAAAAGTAAACAGGTATTTATTTAATCATTTGCCAGTAGTTTCAAATGGATTAGCGCAAATACCATTTTTTATTTCAATTTTAATTTTCCTTCCAAAATACAAAATAAGTTTATTTTGACTCGGATTAAATAGAATGTTTATTAGCACCAATTTAATTCATTTCGTCAATCTCTATTAGTGTGAAACACAGTTATAGATAATATTAATAGTGGTATTGGCGGTAAGCCGTTTTATAAATTTGCCTGTTAGTGATTGTGACCACATAACGTAATGTAAACTACAATAATTCACAGTGCAAATAGTGGTAAATGTAAATTCATGATACCACTTTTGTTTTCAAAATGGTTGCCGTTTGAATTATGTGGTATTGGTATTTTACAACATACCAAATATAAAAACAATAAAAATTATTTAAAATTTTTAATAATACGAATGATACTATTTCAGATATTCCAAATCTATATATCTGGCTTTCAAGCTTTAAATATTTTATTTTATTTATGCTACTCTGTACAACAGGAACTTAATCCTAATTACAATACAGCGTCCGAACACACCGAACGGCAGTATGGTAGTTCATACATTTTTAGTTTGAATGAGATTCGAACCACTGTACTGCCGGATGAGTAAATAATTAGTGACCATTGAAGTATACACCTCAATATGAATTTATTAAAAAAAGTTTTTACTTGAATTTTTATTAAAAATGTAATTTTTTATTTAGTTGTTATATTGTAATATATAATGTTACTTGCTTGATAATGACCTCAACTTGACCGAAACGTGATATTAATAAATGTGAAATAAAATTTCACACTTTATTTTCAATACCTAAACCTGATATCTAACAGATATAGATTTTCTGTTTCAAAAATAATATCAATAACATCGTTAAAATCATTAACTTGATTATAGTAAGTAAAATATAGAGGCAGATCTAGTTTTCAAACACACTGTATAAATTATAATATTTATTTAGTGCTAATGCTTAAAAGAGCAACTTCAATATGATGATTATGATTTGGGATATATTAAGTTCATTGTTTGTATTGTTTTAAAAAATAAAATAAATAAGCAAATATATCATCACACCTTATACACATTCCTGGATTTGTTACTCTACAGTAGCAGACTTTATGCACGTAAAATGCGGTTACCAACCGTTAAATCACAGCTTTAAAAAATATTACTTGAAGGGTAATGTTACTGTGATGAAAATTGTTTGTTGGATGTAGGAATTGAACCCGAATTCTCAAATTCATAGTCCCACTCGATACAACTGAGTATCTACCCTGTATTATTGTTTAATTTATAGAAATGGCGATAAGCATAATAAGCTACCTTGACCTTTATTGTGTTACCGAGAGAACAATATTTCTATTGTATTTTATGAAATTAAAGAATAAGTTTGAGAAATTTAATTAATATAAAATTGGATCGTAAAGTATAAATGGTAAGGAAAATTAATTGTTGGATATAATGTTTATGTATAATGTGCTTTGTGTGTGATAGTGGCGAATATTAAATTTAAAGCCCTCTACCCTGTAAACTCCCACTCGGATCTGCCTCCTTATTTAAATTATTTTGTACATACTTTTATACAAAATTTAACATGCAGTCAGATATGTAGTAGTTCTTGTATTTCGTTTTATTTTAGAGATGGGCGAATATCAAATTTTTCTAATTCGATTATCGAATACGAATATTAATCAGATCTCGAACATTCGAGGTACTCGAATATTCGAATACTCCTAAAAGTTAATTTATTTATTATTAATAATTATTTAGTTATGTCCTTTCATTATTTGAATGAAATTGTTAAGATAAAATGAAAAAGACGAAAACTTCAAATTTAAGGTGAAACGTACGAAAACAAATTTGAAATATGGTACATCTTCATGGTTTTGAAACAAAATATCTTTGTTATTAATAACTTCAAAGTATTGTAATAGCTTTAAGTTTATGTACAATTGATAAAGAAAAACATAGTAAAAAATTGAGGTCAACATATAGCGCGATATTCGAGGTATTCGAATGTTCGCTATACTGACGTTAATATTCGAAAATCTCGAATATCGAATAATGTCAATATTCGCGGCATTCGACTATTCGCGGATGATATTCGCCCATCTCTATTTTATTTTGATTGAAATGGCTACATAATTATGTCTCAGTTTTTTGAAGACATAAAAAATTTATTTTAATACACACAGTATGCCATCCTTACACAAATACTCTCCTAACAAAATTATCAAAATGATAACCACTTCAAATGTTGGTACCTTCTTTTAAAGATGATTACAGTTTTATTAGTGATGCTAAAACACGCTATACCTATCCTATCATATCATATACAGAACTTCCACTCATCCGATTTATCAAAGAGCCAATCTTCGTCAAACATTCTCATTCTGACACACTCTCCTCGCTTCAACCACATTCCCTCCATATAAACTCATTTATACCTCACTCACAGAATCTTTCACCACGCAACAATGATAATAAAGATAATATTCCTCTATCATTATGGAAAAGGAAGGAAATGACGATAATAAAATCATGAAATCAGTGAGGAAGCAAATACGACAGACTGGTTATGATCTTCTACAGTACATAATAGAACAACCCAAATTGTAGGCTACCAAAAAAAAAACATGAATGAAGCAGGGCTGAGGTATTTTATTGCAATAACGTTATTTATTGGTTATCATATCATACAATGGACCTGTAACAAAATAGATACGAAAATGGTAAAAAAAAACGAAATATTATGTAACCTTAAGAGTGAAAACGATATATCCGGATTTGTGGTTCTTAATACATATTTTATGTTGAATTTATTCTTAAAGAATTTAAATTATGGTATCACTTATGTTTATACTGTTACGTGACGAAATTATATGTTTTAAATAATTGAATGACAAATACATTCATTTTATTTATAGTTAATTATATGCAAAAATGTGAAAGAATTTTGTTAAATTTTACTAAAATATCCTTTATAAATCTGTGTTAGCAGACCCGCTGTGCAGATACTTGGATTGGAGATATTACCATCAGTAGAAAAACAACTGAAACCATTGTATATAAATTCACAGTCTAGAAAGTTGTAAATTATCGAAAGTTTTGTTTATAATATCGAAAGGGTATGCTAAGATAACAGATCAACTAGGGCATCAGAAAAACACACAGTTTTCTAGGAAAAGGATATGAAATAGTCATTGTTCTTCTTAAATTAAGTAGTGTAACGAAAAGTGTGTCAATAAACTGACACAATTCTTAATTACTTAGACTCCGATTAAATGTTGTATTAGTAAAGTCAAATGTTGTACTAGTAAAGTAAAAACAAATATTGAACGATGTTTCTTAAAGGCTATTGAGTGAAATACCTCAAATACACATATGTTTATAAGATTAAAACAGATACAAGGCAGATAAAGTATTAATTAATACAAAAAAAAGGTCACATGATAGCAACACATTTGTATTTATTGTTACGTCAACCAGTACCTATGTGTGAAGAATGTAACACTAAATTAACGGTTCTCCATATTCTCCTTCATTGTCCTAAATATCGTCAGAAAAGGCAAAATTGTCAAATTTCTGATAAATTATCAATCATCTTGTCAAATGATGGAGAAATGTTAAAAAAGATTTTAAAATTTTTAAAGACCTCTGGTTTAACTAGTCAAATTATGTAGTGTTTTATTTCCTATCTTTCTTCTCTTTTCTACTTTCCATATGTAATACCCTTTTCGGATTTATATTACGCAAATTAATTGAGAACATTATATCCCAGTGGTGGTAATAACCTTAGTAGTTGATCCACTTTAAATTCAAATAATAAAAAAAAAAAAATACAAAAAAGTTCATTTCAAACAAGCTTGTGGCAAATTGACAAGGGATACTTTGCTATCTTCGTCTAGCTAAGGGTGGGAGTATTCTCACATTCTTGTTATAATGAATTGTACATTCATTTAAGTAAATGGACGAATCTTTGTTAAGTATGTTTATACATAAAATGTATGGATGATTGTGACGCATTTTGTGGCTTAGTTACAGAAACGAGATTTGTTGATAGTTCTTTGGGATGTTTCGTTACAGTAGAGGTTGTGATTTTAATTTAGAGAGAGTAATTAGGTTAAATATGCAAGTGTTCTAATCGAGAACTTGATTCCGATCTCTTCCCGTTTAGTTATCTTTGCTTTTTCAAAAAGAATGTTTTCGCAATCAGCTATTCTAACTCGTTAGAGCCCACTTCTTTATTTATTATACCGCATTATAGCAGAACATTCCAAACACTGACTTGCGGTATGTGTTCGCGATCAGTTCATTCTGACACTGTTGAGCTTACTCAGTTATTTTGTATTACGTTCGAACTATGATTATAACACCTGCCGAATTTTAGTTCTTGACTACTTTTATTATGTAAGTTCGCGATCGGCTTCTCCGACATAGTTAGAATCCATATTATACAGAACTCAGACTAACTCGCATTCGCTGTGCATTACTAACATACTCGTATCAGCGGTCTTCTGCCTTGTGCTGAAGTTGGTTATATATAAGTTCTTATATAAAAATAATTCCGTATTCATTTACTACAAATTCGTTGGTGACACAGATGCTATTTCTGAGTAACATCAGAATTGTGTTATCATAGCCAAAGAGTTGTACTTAAGAACTTCGGTTTTCCGTAATCATATTAAATCCAATTAATTCATTAACATGAATTTCTTGGTAACACACCTAAACTATATCTGGCTCGTGCTGGAAATTGTATTATGTTAATGTGTATGAGTCGTATGATTCTCTTCGGAAAATCTTGACCGTGAAAATTACACAAGGAAAAACATTAAAACCTGTGGTATGTATCGTTTTTATTTTATTTGCATCAACAGTTTTTATAAGACGGCCTCTTTTGGCCGGAACTTGTGATTTTAGATATCTGTGGCAGACAATGCCTCCCAAAGTTGCCTTCTCTGACCGTTGTGTCTCCAAGAACCTTTGTGAAGCCATAAACTTGTTCAATATTTTATATATATGTAAGGTATTTAAATTTCTTTATTATTTATTCTTGTTTAATGCTGATTTAATTCTTGCGTGGAGTTGGTTTTAGGATACGAGTGTTGTGTTCACAGTTTGTTTGAGGTCCGTAAGAGTTGATTACGTTTGCTAAACTTCTGCAGTCCCACACACTAGCTGGTTATGCGGGGAAGTGATCGTAGCGTATGAGCCAAAACCTAAATAAAGTGCGGATACCAGCCGTCAAATCACGGCCTCTAAATATGTTAGTGGTGGGGGAGCCACAGGGGAAGATTTAAATTGGTGAAAATTGTTTTTCGGCTGTGAGGATCGAACCAGGGTTCTCAAGATCCACAGGCCGACTCGATACCACTGAGTAACCTACCCCATTAGAGCCAAAACCTAATACTATTAATTTAAACTCGTTCGGCATCGGGATCCGGTTGACGAAATTGTCCCGCTTGGCTGAGGATCCGGAGTCCCGCTCAGAGCCATAGGTGAGAGACTAGGAGGCAAATTACAGCTAGATCTCTGGATTTGATGCCATTAGATTTATATTTTTGGATTATTTTAAATTCCTCATCTATGTTAATCAAGAGGTACCTAAAACCCTTCAGGAATTAATGGAACGAATTGAAAATTGTGCTGAAAGAAGTTGAAAAGAAAGTACATTTCAGCGGGCTTGTACATTTTCATTAATTCAACTTGCTACATCATGTTTAGCTGTAAATGGAATTAATTTTGAACAGATTTTGCAATAGCTATTTATGTAATAAGTTGCGAAAGAAATGTGTTTTAAGCATGCGACGTGAAAATTATCCTACGAGGCGTAGCCGAGTTGGATAACACGTCTAGTGTGCTTAAAACACGATTTCGCAACGTATTCAATACAAGATTTTTTATACTAGCGTTTTAAAACAGATTATTTATATTTATTCTCAAATGTCAACATTTTACATTTTTCAAAATTTAAAAGTAGGCAGGCAATCAGTTTCATCTTTTTGTTGCTATGGGATTCAATATGTTGTTTAATAAACATTGATGTCAACGTGCTCGGTGTATAATTTATAAATTATTGCAATTAAATAAAATATACTAATATATTTCTTGTGTATATTATATTTATATCGTATGTTGAAGCGCATAATATTGAAGGTAAACTACACTACATTAAAAAATTTAACAAATTTTATACTTTATTTGCACAAAGAAGTAATTAAACGAACATATATGAATATGAAGTACATAAACATAAATAAATAAATATATATATATATATATATATACATATATATATATATATATATATATATATATATATATATATATATATATAATAATAATAATAATAATAATAATAATAATTTATTTGATAAAAAGATTCAACTTTATACAAATAGATTGGTAACATTGTAGGGTTGTGGAATAATGTGAGTACATAATTGTATTTTATATTAAATAACAATAATGAATTATTTATATTCTCTGTTTAAATGCTCTAATTTTCAAAGCAGCTTGGGTATACCGGAAGACATCGTATATGTTGTCCTTGGTTGGGCTTCCCAGCAGTACTTTGATCGCTTCTTCTTCGGAACTGGTTTGTTGGACATATTTTCTAATGTAGTGCTCTCGAAGTGGGTTGTAGATGGGACAACTTAATAGGAAATATATGAGGGTATTTTCTTGTAGAAGGTTGCAGATGTCACAAATTGTTTCGTTGTTAAATTTGTGGGAAAAGCCGTCTTGGCTAAAGAAAAACCGTTATTGAATATAAAACAAAAGCAAAACAGATTTGATTGGGCTAAAAAACATAAAAACTGGATTCCTGAATTGTATACATTGGGGTGATTAGTCTCGGTTTGAAGTTTCTATTGATGACAGTAGAAGTAGAGTAATTCGACAGGAAAACGAAGCGTATCATCCAGATTGTATGAAAAGAAAAGTTAAGTTTCCGGCATCTGTTATGGTGTGGGGATCAATGTTTGCAAAAGATGTAGGAATATTGCATTTTATTAATTAAATGATCAACATAGAAAAATACTTGAACATTTTAGAAGAATCTTTGCTACCATCAATGCAAGACGCTTTGGATTCTGGAGAAGATTTTATCTTTCAACAAGACGGTGCGATTTTAATCATTTATATGGGTGGTTTACGCGTTAAATAAAAACATCCAAACTAAACCTTTGAGAAAAAATATTTTGAGATGCCATCGGACAAGAGAAAGAACATAATTGATCCCGACAATTTGAACACCATAAGTGCAACAAAAAGGGCAAAGATAGAACAGAATCTGCCTCTAAATGTCCAAATACTTACATTCATATCCATTTTCTATATTTTCATACATGACAATATTTTGGGAACGGTACCAATGATATGATAAATATTAATATAGGGATGCAAGTAGCAAACATACTTTCAACTGTATATTGCATCTGTAGGCAAGTGGCTCAAGGTAAGCAAGGAGCAACCGCCATCAAAGCCACGATTATCAGGCCAAGCATTAGCGTGGGAAAAGATAAGTATGAGGCCAAAATTGATATAATAACTGACGCCATGAAGAACATAGCATATTATTGCGGGATACCATTCAACAATCCGATCGCTGCTAAAGGAAACTCTTCCTCGAGGGAAAATTGGTATGGTTTGGCCGGTCCGTATATCAACTTCTTTTGCTGATTCCAAAACAGACTTCGCGAACTCAGGTTAGGCCATCAAGAGATGATCTGTAAAAAGAATGCACAGGGTGAAGAAGTAATGCCGATGAATAGATTTGGATTAGGGAGATTTTATTTAGTGCTATTAGAAGGATGCCGCATGCCTCCAGAGAAGAGGAACTCCATGGTACAGTCACTTGGCCCGATGACAATCCTTATTCTATATTTGCGTGCAACCCAAGGGTATGTGAATAAACCCAAAAAGGCAGTGTTGAGAGCTTTTGCCCATATTCCGTATATGAATTCTATCTTAAATGTAATAAAAGGAAGAAAATACCGGGAAATCGCTGGAATCATAAATCTGCTAAGGGACATCTCTGTTATGATGACAACAAAAATATCAAGGTCGCCACTAGTTTTGCAATAAAACTAGAAAATACTTTAATTAAATTAATCTTTATGTATCTAAAATGGTGGTGATACAATTGGAAAGCAAGTTTCAAGATCTACATGCCACAGAGAAGCTCAAAAGTTGGGATTCAAGACATATAAGGTTCTGTTTAAAAATGTTGTTTAAGTGAAATTTTAAAAAAAATCTATATAATTTTTTAGGCTAAAGAAAAACCGTTATTGACAATAAAACAAAAGCAAAACAGATTTAAGTGGGCTAAAAAACATAAAAACTGGATTCCTGAACAGTGGAATTGTATACATTGGAGTGATTAGTCTCGATTTGAAGTTTCTATTTGTGACAGTAGAAGCAGAATAATTCGACAGGAAAACGAAGTATATCATCCAGATTGTATGAAAAGAAAGGTTAAGTTCCCGGCATCTGTTATGGTGTGGGGATCAATGTCTGCAAAAGGTGTAGGAATATTGCATTTTATTGATGGAATTATCAACATAGAAAAATACTTGAACGTTTTAGAAGAATCTTTGCTACCATCAATGCAAGACGCTTTGGATTCTGGAGAAGATCTTATCTTACAACAAACGGTGCGGTCTGTCATACGTCTAAATAATCTTCGAAATGGTTTTCAGCCAATAATAGTGTTGAGAGCTTTTGCCCATATTCCGTATATGGATTCTATCTTAAATGTAATAAAAGGAAGAAAATACCGGGAAATCGTTGGAATCATAAATCTGCTAGGTGACATCTCTGTTATGATGACAACAAAAATATCACGGTCGCCACTAGTTTTGCAATAAAACTAGAAAATACTTTAATTAAATTAATCTTTATGTATCTAAAATGGTGGTGAAGCAATTGGAAAGCAAGTTTCAAGATCTACATGTCACAGAGAAGCTCAAAAGTTGGGATTCAAGACATATAAGGTTCTGTTTAAAAATGTTGTTTAAGTGAAATTTAAAAAAAAATCTATATAATTTTTTAGGCTAAAGAAAAACCGTTATTGACAATAAAACAAAAGCAAAACAGATTTAAGTGGGCTAAAAAACATAAAAACTGGATTCCTGAACAGTGGAATTGTATACATTGGAGTGATTAGTCTCGATTTGAAGTTTCTATTTGTGACAGTAGAAGCAGAATAATTCGACAGGAAAACGAAGTATATCATCCAGATTGTATGAAAAGAAAGGTTAAGTTTCCGGCATCTGTTATGGTGTGGGGATCAATGTCTGCAAAAGGGGTAGGAATATTGCATTTTATTGATGGAATTGTCAACATAGAAAAATACTTGAACATTTTAGAAGAATCTTTGCTACCATCAATGCAAGACGCTTTGGATTCTGGAGAAGATCTTATCTTACAACAAACGGTGCGGTCTGTCATACGTCTAAATAATCTTCGAAATGGTTTTCAGCCAATAATATTCCACTCTTAGAATGGGTGTCTAGTAGCCCTGACTTGTCGCCTATTGAGACATTGTGGAATAAGATTAAAAAAAAGCTACGTGCAAGTCCTGCAAGATCTATACCAGAATTGAAGCAAAAACTTCAAGAAATTTTGGATCAATTTAAGCCACAAGATTGTCAGACTTTAATAAATACAATGTCTCAAATAATTCCGGCAGTTATTAAACATAAAGGTGATGTTACCCAATGGTAACTTAAAAATGACATTAACATTTAGGCTCTTGTTATTGTTTTTTGTTAAACTTTTAATTTAAAAAAATCTTAAGTTAATTTAAGTTAAAAAGAGGAAAAATATATAGATGATATAAAATTTATTAGTTTTTGATATTATAGATTGCAATTCGATTGTTAAATTTATATAAAAGCATTTTAAGCAAGTGAGCCAAGTGTTATATATTCTCTAAATATAGGAAGAGAAGTCATAAATTGACTTCTAAATTAATCTTCTTTAAACATAAATAATTTTCTTCTCGAAGTCTGACCAAAATGACTTTCTATTTATGTTATAAATTCTCAGTATTGCTTTAATAGGATTATAAGTTAACAGGTGAATACACAGCTTATTACATTAGTGTCATTGTTGCATTACAAAAAGTGAGGATAGGCTTAAAGTAGCGAAAACATACGACTGTGATTATTTATTCAAGATAAAAAGCTGATTTGAAGCCCCTTCTTGCGTTTCATGAGCCTTTGCTTACGGTTCTGATTAAATATGGTCCACTGTCGTAGCAGATCTCGGTAAAAGATATATTTATACGCGTGTCATACAACTACCAACGATCAAGTCGTGACCACCAAAGTTGTTAGTAACAATAGCAATCGGCACCTAATCACTCGCGTCTATCTATTCTTGGATATAGTGGTAATAATTAGTAGAATGTTAAGCTTCACATCTTTATGAATGACTTAATTAACTTCTAGGAACATTATTGCCAAGTTGAATATATTCTCTAGATCAGACCGCATATTAAAAAATGCGGAAACTTTATCCTTACAATTTGCTCATAATTAAATTTGCAAAGTTATTAATTGTCCTTCATGTATTCGACTTCACCATTTTTAATTTTCTCAAGCGCGCATTTCGCTTTATATTTTAATTAAAGCTCAGCAATGATTATGCTACGCCATGTACACTGTAAACAAAAAAGTAAAGTGTCACTGTTATGAACTCACATCGTGACATCGTCGACATACGTACATGCATAGTACTTTCAGAAGTATATAGGGTTGACTAATCGTTTATAATTTGTGCTTAAAATCATTTATTTTTATCTGGAAATAAATTTGAATTAGTCAATTGATAATAATTGTAGAAACAAATTGGTAAACTATGTCATTTGTACATAATGGATTTCTTCATTGATTTTAGTTTAATTTATTTACTTCCTTGTACGAAGGAAAGCAAGTATTGTAATCGCTAAATTTTTCGGTTTTCAGATTTCAGCGGAAATATTCATTTTGACTATCCCTAAATCCATTTTGTCTAATTTCGTCGTTACGTCTGTACGTACGAAAGTACATATGTACCTCGCATAACTCAAAAACGGTAAGCCGTAGAAAGTTAAAATTTTGTATTTCGGACTGTTATAACATCTAGTTGTGCATCGCCCTTTTTGGTCATTAAATGATTTCCGGAAGTTGTACTTTACTTCAAGCCTATAATAGATTTTAATGAAAAACTATATTAAAATATAATCCAAGACTTTTCAAATTTGGTATATAAGACTATTATAGCAATAGAAATAACATAATAGATTTTAGTTAAAATGGACTAACCAAAAGTGATACATTACATGGAGCTGCTAACAGTTTCTCTAGAAAAAATTGTTTTATTTAGATTTTAGAAATAAATGCCGCAAATGAAAATTTTAGCGAATTAAATGCTGCATCTAGCACATTAATAATTGTTAAATTGACCTTTTGTATAAGCGAGATATCTAAATTTAAAAAGTTTGCTATGGATTAGAACAAAAAATAAGGAATAAAATCTCAAATTTAATGTCAATGTCGTTGCATTAGAAAAACATCTAGTTGTGCACCAATATTTATTGAATAATTAAAGGATGGCAAAGAAATAGTCTTACAGACAAGAGAAGGATAGAATAAAGAAATATATTGCAGAAAAACGACAAGACGATGAATATAAATAAGTATAAAATTTGGCCTGTAATAGATTTTAATGTAAAACTTATAGCGTCGCTATCAAGTAGTAGACGTAACATTATTTCGTCTCCAAATAACTTCTTATTATTACACTATTGTTTATGTTTACTTTTCTGTCAACTATTTATGTATTTTCATTCTTCTTTCATACTTCAAACTAAAAACATCTCTTCTTATAAAAATTGTATTAATTCAAAATTATTGTTCTATATTTATGGAATAGAATAGAATATAAAGTGAATCTACATCTAAATTAATTGTTTTACATTGCTCGACAAAGTGCTCATCGAAGTGCCCAACAGCCCAACGTCGGGAAGTTGAGTTGTTTCCTGATATTCTTCAAGTCCACCCACTTCTGCCAGTCTTCACATTGTATCAGTCTTCCCAATTCTACCAGTCTTTTCAATTCTGCCAGTCTACCCATATTGCGTCTTGCATGATATATGAACATTACTTTAATTTTAATAGGAATAGACGTTTTATTTCACTTTTTTGAGTTAGATAATGAACTGCATTATTTAACTAGTGAAATAATGAGGTAACATATCAACACAAAAAATTAAGATATCATTGTAGACGAATTCTGATGTGTGATTCTTTTATTTTTTGAATTTATAACTGTCATTAATATGTCAAAACTTTATAATTTCAAAAACGCTCTTTCGTATTTATTAGAACGGAAGTAGAAAAAATATTGTATGCAACACGTAAGAAAACTCGGTTAATACCTTACTTATGTGTATACATAACTCGGCTACGCCTCGTTCTGCAAATTTCACATGCGTAAGGTAATAACCTTCATTTCCTTACTAGTTTCATAAATAGCTATTATTCAGTGTTTAATGTAACTAGACCTATTTTTCTATTTCTATTCTTTCAACACGTAACACATTCATTGTACCACAACATTCATTCATAACACAACATACACAAACCAGACTCACTTGATTAGTTCAACACAACAAAATTTCAATCTTCAACCACATTTACTTAATTTACTCAACATACTTACACACAAACAAACACTAAACTACAGTCATGTGTTAGGTGCTTTTCTAGCTATTTTAATCTTTTTCTTTCTATTTTCAATATCAATGTTGTGTTTTGTGACATTTAGTTTAAAGCCAATCTAGTGCTACTAATACTTCTTAAATTCTTTCATTAATGTTTTCATTAATTCTTGATAATTTCATTTGTCTCAACAACACCTTTCAGCAATTTCAACTTAATTTTTTCCGTTGAAATTATCATTCTTTTAATTTCTTCGTTCCTGGATGATATTTATCCAATATATTGTGCACTATCTCTTTATTCTTATCTTTCACGCATTAAATTCAACACTTTTGATGTTGAGCACAACGTTTTCATTGACTTGACTTTTTCCTTTCTTTTCTTCCCTTCAGGGGGAATAATGTAGCGTCGCAATCAAGTAGTTTGGTGACGTTACATTATTTCGTCTGCAAGTAACTTCTTATTATTACTCTATTGTTTATGTTTACTTTTCTGTAAACTATTTATTTATTTTCATTCTTCTTTCATACTTCAAACTAAAAACATATCTTCTTATAAAAATTGTATTAATTCAAAATTATTGTTCTATAAATAAATAAAGTGAAGCTACATCTAAATTAATTGTTTTATAAACTATATTAAAATATAATCCAAATTTTTTTAAATTTGGTATATAAGACAACTATATCAATAGAAATAATATAATTGAAATTGGTTAAAATGAAATAACCGAAAGTGATACATTACATGAAGCATTTTTCTTAAACACAATAGTTACATTTTGATTTTAGAAATAAAACAGTTACGGAGAGCAACCTGCCCACGTTGCAGTAACTAGAGACAACTTAGGATAAGATAAACAAAATGTATAAATATAAGCGTAGTAATGTAGTAGCACATCTTCATTGTAAGTTATCCACTGTAGAGATAATAAACTGTAAAGATCCGTTGAAAAATAATTCTTTTTAAAAACTCAAGATCCCGCAAAAGAATCTTAATTGGCGCAGTCACGGTAGGATACTCGAAGTTAATCATATCGCATGGTTAACGTTTGTATCAACAATTTATCGAGTACAAAAAAAATCGGTCCGGGAGTGAACTCAAACACAAATCGAACGAATATCGGTTTGTCACGAGACCTTCAGCAACCGAAGACGGGACAAGAGTTCGAAGAAAGAATTACAACGCCTGGTGGAGGACAGCATCGCCAAAGCCAGCCTGGTGAAGGAACAAAATCGTCCAAACCTATAGGCACTAGTTTAAGAAGATGAAACAAACATTTATGTAAGTACGCTCATTCCTAAAATATTACAAAATCCAACAAGCTTTAAGTTTCAATTATAGGAAATAGAAAACATAGTAATTAGCCACGTAGTAAAATAATTAATGACAGAAAACGAAATACTAAATCTATCAAATTTATTAGATCAATTTAATTTGCAAGATCCAGACACAAATATGCCACAAACAGATCCACAACCTCAAAATCCAGTAAACTACCAACTTTTACGACTATATGTAGACTCTATTCCAAATTATGAGGGTAATCCCCATACTCTCGGTATATATTTAGATTCTTGTCAAAATTTAATAAATACATTTGGTACAGCTACTAATTTTGCTTTAAATAATTTCTTAGTTAGAGCAATTTTAGGTAAATTAACTGGCAGAGCTTTAGTATTAATTGGATCACGAACTGAACTCACTAATTGGGAACAAATAAAAGACGCATTAACATTATGTTTTGGTGACCAGCGAAATATCGATTGTTTGGTACAAGATTTGATCTCGCTGCGTCCACATAAAAATGAACCACCGTATAACTTTGGTATGAGATGCCAAGACGCACGCAGTTTTATAGCTTCAAAATTAAATACTATGCAAATTAATGCCGCTGAAAAAACTATTCAACAAGCAAACTATAACGATTTAGCATTAAAAACATTCATACGCGGTTTACCTTCTAATATTCAGACAAACGTTAGACTTAGAAACCCTGATAATCTAGAAAAAGCAATGAGTTTAGTTATAGAAGAAGAAAACTTTCTTTATTCTACTCAAAGACAAAGCACATTGAACTTACAATCAAATTTCAAACCATCACACAGAATATTACCAACTAGATCACAAATACCACCAAGCTATGGACAAAATTTCCAACATTTCCGACATAATCCAATTCCCCCAAACTACCAAAATTCACAACAACGTCCAATGCAACCTTTCACACCAAGAATAAATCCATTCCAAAGAACTAACAATCAACCTAATTACCGTCCTGTGCATTATGCACAAAGACAACCGCAAATTCAAATGCGTCCACCTACATTTCAACACTTTCAAAAACCGATGAACTTCCATCAAAATTACACCCAACCTAATTTCCAACAAAATATTTCACGTCCTAACTTCCAACAAAATTATGCACGTCCAAATCAAACCCAACAATATAAGCCTGAACCAATGGATACATCATCTGGCCATTCCAGAAGAACATCCACTTCAAACGCATTATTTAACCAAGACATTAACCCTGAGCAATCCAAAGATTCCCATGATATACCACAAGAATCCGAATTTGAAACCTATGAGAACTATCCTGAATACGATGCTTACGAGACACATCACGATTATTCACACGCATCATATGACGCTTCATATGACGATTCTCATTACGTCACTGATAACACCGTATACGAGCGCACTGCCCTCGCATCAAATAACACTAATACGAACACAAGCATAACGATATTAGACGAAATTATTAATAACAAGTTAAATCAGATCCATGTCTTTCCACATATACACTATAAATGCGTTATTTCCCATAATAATTATGAAAATCAGAAAATTGTCAAAATTAAAATACCAGAAAACAATAACGAACAAATGATATTCGAATTCCTAAGAGATTACACCGATTCAAAAAATATATATCATCTTTACTTTCATACAGACAAACTTTTCCGCGATTTTTCCAAAGTTTACTTAAACAAATTTTCAATTAAAGGTCCAAAATTAATTAAGTGCACTAAAATAATTAATACCGTAACGGATAAAGAAGAACAAATTTTATTAATAAAAAACCACCACGAGGGTAATACTAACCACAGAGGCATTAATGAAACTTTAGAATATTTAAAAAGAAACTATTATTGGAAATACATGAAATTTACTATAACTAATTTTATAAATGCATGCGAAGTTTGTCAGAGAACAAAATATGCAAGGAAAAAACCATATGTTCCGCTTATGCTTACTGAGACCGCCACACGTCCATTTCAGATAGTACACGTAGACATTTTTATCTTTGATAACAAAAATTATCTAACTCTCGTAGATGCTTTTACAAAATTCGCGCAAGCAATCTATATTGAAGGAAAAACAGCAATTCACACTTGTAACGCTTTAATTAAATATTTTGCTTCATTTGGCATTCCCGAAAATTTAGTCGTAGATAACGGTAAAGAATTTAATAACACAACTACTAAAGAAATTCTGAAACTACACAAAATTAACGTTCATTTCACTACCCCTCTGCATCACGAATCAAATTCTATTGTAGAGCGATTTCATTCCACAATCATCGAACATTTAAGAATACTTAAAGAAACATACCCCGACGATCAAACTGATCAAATGAACTATGCAATAATTGGTTATAATAACTCAATACACAGTGCTACAAACTACACCCCATTTGAGCTAGCATTCGGACATACAAATTCAAGAAACCCTAACGACATATTCATTCCAAACTCTTTTTATAATGACTATATCGATAATCATAAAGAAAAATTAAAACATATTTACCAACAAGTCTCTGATAAGTTACATGACAACAAAGAAAAAGTTATCACGAAACATAATACGCACGGAGATACTAATTACAATTTCAAAGTAGGTCAAACTGTTTATAAACAGAATCCACTAAATAGAAGTAAAAAATATTCGAAATTTTTAGGACCATATAAAATAATAAAACTTTTAGACAAAAATAGAGTTGAAATTTCAAACGAAAAGAAAAAGAAAAAAATAGAAATTATACACATAAAAGAACTGAGACAACCACCTGTTTCAGATCCCTCTTCCTCATCATCACTGCCGCAACACAAGAAACCCCAAAGTTCCACAACCTGAACACAAACCCTGAAGAATTTCTCTGTCATGAAGCACACTCATCAAAAATAGATGCAAATGCACCTTGTGAAATACAATTATTAAAATATGCAACTAATACTACCAATTGCCAGCAAATAATTACAAACATCCCAGACACCATAATCCAGAAAATCGAAGGACATCAGTGGATTGTCATCGCCCCGAGCAGCGTCGTCGCTATCCAGAAATGTGGAAGAAACATAGACAACATCCCTTTAACCGGTAGCTATGTAATAGAAGTCAACAACGAGTGTGAAGTAAAAGTGCAAAACACTGTGCTTAAAACATACCAAACTTACAAACCTAAATTTAAAAATATCATTTTACCCAGTGTATCCCTTTTAAATAATATCAGTGATGAAAACATTTTAAATTTTAAAACATTTAACATAGATCCTATAAATTTAGATAATACTGAACACATCTTTTCACTCCTAAAGAAACAAAAAAATGACTTAAATAAAATCAATGAAACACCTATATACTATGATAAAATTGGCATCTTCACTATGATTTTATATTGTTTTATAATCTTGTGTATCATATGTATTGTGTGTTATTATGTTTATAAACGTAGAAGAACCACAAGAATACCCCAACATGGACAAAACGAAGCAGGTACATCAGCTGCACCACCAAATATTCAATTTCCGCCGAACTATGTGTCCAAGACCCCATAGTTCTCATCTTGTGCCGGAGGAGTTACGGAGAGCAACCTGCCCACGTTGCAGTAACTAGAGACAACTTAGGATAAGATAAACAAAATGTATAAATATAAGCGTAGTAATGTAGTAGCACATCTTCATTGTAAGTTATCCACTGTAGAGATAATAAACTGTAAAGATCCGTTGAAAAATAATTCTTTTTAAAAACTCAAGATCCCGCAAAAGAATCTTAATTAACTAAACAAATAAAAGTCTAACAAATTCTGTGTCTAGCACATCAAGAATTATTAAATTAGCCCTTTGTATAACCGAGATAAGTAAATTTATATAATTTTTTGATTTTTACAATTAAGTTTGCTATGGATTAGGATAAAAAATCAAAAATTTAATCTCAATGGAAAATTAAGGAAAATATGTGCAATGAAAAAATATCTGTAGTTTAATACGCATATAAGGAAGTCATGTGGTGTCCACATCAGATTTTTTTCTTGCATTTTACTGATGTGGTGTACAAGAAAATAAGAAATGTTTACAAAATACTGATCGGTAAGTAAATACTAATAGGGAGGCTGTACGTAAATAAAAATTAAACATTTCTCGTTTGTAACATACTTTAAAAATGACAAGCCCGACAACTAAAAATGTTTGACGTGTCAAAATAATTTATATTTCTTCCTAAATTTTAATTCCATTATTACGTCAATCGTCAAAAAAACATAATTAACATTCAATAAATATTATAAAACTTTAGGAAAATCCATTGGCGTTACTTGGAAGTTTGTCTCCCGTACTGCGAATATTTTCATAGAGCCCCTAATATACGTCTATATTATTGCCATGTAAATATACACAAGTTCGCAAAATTTTGGAATTAAATCAAATATTATATATATATTTTTTTGAATTCCTTGTAGGTAACTAAGTATACCATGTGTCCCAAATAAATTGAGATTTAGGTGCAAATAAGTTTTTTTTTGCAGATCAAAAATATCCAAGGAATCTGTATAGGAGCAAATTGTATATAATACGATGTAATAATAAAATGTTGGTCAAAGTTGAAACAGGGACAATAAATGAAAAGTTGATTTTAAATGTCCTTTTATGTTTCCAATTGTAAATACATATGACAATATTCACAAACCTTATATATCAGAGATTCCTTCATTTGAATGTCACAAATTTAGATATTATTTATAATGTTCAAGAAAATCTACTACTATAATTTTTCTAACTTTCTCTGCTATAAATATTAGAAATTAGTTGGCGGTTTTATTGAAATATTTTAATTAACTACTTAAATTATATTATTTATAACAAATCTAACAGTTAGAGTTGTTGTTTCTATGATATGATTATTACAAAAAACTATTTTCATTATTTTCTTTCAAATGTGTAAAATTAAAAGATAATCTGACTTTAGAAGCAATTTTGATTATCATAAAAAAGATTTCCTGATACAATTATTTAAAAAAAAAATAGAGAGAGAATTTTAATGATATCAGATTGGATTCAGAAGCCACCGTAGCTTAGTTGGTTTAAAGTATATAAACGGAGTTCATAGGTCCTAGGTTCAAATTCTTGCGGTATGCTAATTTTTCTCTTTATAATTTTTGGGGTAGGTGGCTCAATGGTATAGAGTCGGCTTGTGGATTTGAGAACCCCGGGTTCGATTCCCACAACTGACAAACAATGTTTACCAAATTAAATCTACCCCTGTGGCTCCTCCACCACTATAATCTTTGGGGGCTGTAATTTGACAGCTGGTTATCTCACTTCACGCGAAGGAATATATCACTTACCGAGATTCTGCTACGGTAGAGTGTCACAACCAGTAATGTGTAAAAGGCGTGATGATATATTTATTTGTATTCTATTTCATAATTTGATTTGATATCCTGATTTTAAAAGCCTGTGTCTTTACATATTATTTGGGGTCACACAATTACTCCATCCAAAATTCGTATTAGTTTTAATATTATATTTTTTTAGTTAGTTTATTGACTACTAAATTATTGGTTTAACGTTTTTTATATTGTAGTGTATTATATATCGACAGAAAATTTGGGTAGTGCGGAGTGTGCAAGACCTTAGTTACGCCGCTGTGAAAAATTATGACGGTTAATGAAAATATATTGTTGAATATCTGTAATAAAGAAATAAGTTCAGTATCGATTTGTGATGTCACAAGTATCTTCAATAATAATTAAACGGTTTGTTTCAATAAAACTAAATAATATTTAGAATATTTGCTACTCTGCACAACATGAACTTAATCTCAGTCAAAGTTGTAAAGGAGACTACAGTATATAACGAAATTCGAATCATTCGATTACATTTTTAATATACGCATAGATCAAAGTTAAAGTTAGTATTATTTTAATTCATGAATTCTTGTTTGCTAAGTGAAAGAAGCAGATATTTACACCAAAATATAATACAAATAAATGGATAAAATTCAACACAGAGGTAGTTTATTCTAGTAGTGTGAATGATTAAAATTTAATATAAATAAAAAATGCAGAACATGAAAAGAAGTATGATCATCACAAGCCGAGGCATGGTTCAGATGTTGAATAATATTCTGTGATATTTAATTCCGTAGTCTTTCAACTTTTGTCTATAATTGTGATAAATTTATACTGGCTTATGAGTTCGCCACACAGATCTACTTATGTCATCATACACATGTTCGATAGGTGATAAATCTGGAAAACGTATAGGCCAGGAAAGCAAATGTATTCGGTACTGGTTAAAGAAAACTAGTTCATTTCTTGCAACATGCGGTTTTATGTTATATTACTGGAATATGGCTTCGGAATTATATTGAATATCTGGAGTAACCTCCGGTATCAGGGTTTCATTTATGATATCGCTGACTATTTAAAGTACTAGGAATGCGAATTCCCTGTGTGGGAGTCGTATGACGTTATCGAATACAGAATGCATTTCCTCTTTCACCCTAACATCTTTTTCCCATTATTCGAGAATCATTTTAATATAGACAAGATCGAGACTTATCGGAAAACATAATTTCATGCCACTCCATGTTCCATATTCGCCTATGTCAGCAACAATCTACTTTACTATTTATTTAATTACTATTTAATTTTTTTAATTAGCTATTAATCCAAAAGTAAATATATCTATTTATAAAATGAGTATAATACAAGACACTTTTAACACGAGTTCCATATACTTTTTTATTTATAATGAATTAGTAATATGTCAATATCTGACTTTTAAAAAATTGGAAAACAAGTTATTTTTAAAATATACATATCCGACCTGGAACTGTCACTTTTCCGACTTGGAAATGTCAACAAAAAGTAAAACTAAGGAAATCATCTCCGAATTTTCAAATTTGCAAAAACAATCGTCAAATTCATTTTCTATTAAAATTAAATCATAGAACTATTACAGTCAAAAGTTACAAAATTTTGTTAAACTATAAATAATTGGAAAAAACAACATAAAGAATGTTAATTAATATTCAGATACTATAACTAATCAAATTATAAAGATATGACATTATTCACGGAGCGTTGGCATTATCTATATAACATGAAAATTTTCATGACAGTTGATTATAAAAGATAATCCATTTATCGAATCATTATTGGAAAAATTATATTATTGGGTAGACACTGATGAACAAGTTGGATTTGAAGAAGGTATTCCTTGCCCTTGCCCATGAACATAGTTTTTAGTGGACAAAATATGTGCAATTTTCTCTTGGCCTTGGAAAGAATTGTACCCCTAATCTCTTCAATTGAAGAACTCCTTCGCTGTTCGCCAAATACAGAGTCGCGGTACACCTAAAGCTATGTCCAATAAAACTTGCAACATTTTTCAGCTTTAAATACGTTGGAGATTTCTTTGGAAATTGAGAAATGCTCTTATGCCCATTAGGCTATTTTGTTATGTTGCCAAATCTGAATTGAAGGAAGACTCTGTCGCTTTGAACATTTTTTCGAAGGTCAATATATAGTTTCAATATTGTTCTCATTTTATATCACTTATTACGAATTCTCTGGTCCGATAAATTTTTGAGTCAAAATCACTATGCAAACTTGATAATCAATCATATTTATATTATTAATTTACAACTTATTAATGCTGATTATTAAAGCAACATAAAGGAATTAAAAATTATACACATAATTGTACTCTTGAATATCAGATTAATAATTTTACCTTTTGAGGAAGAAACTGCATTGGTGTATTATTCAAGAAATTTTCGATATTCTTCTTTGATAAAATGCATAATATTTTTTGCTTTATAGTCAATATTTTTGCTTTTCAAATAAGCTTCTAGTTCAGTAAATTTTGAAATGTCTACTTTATCTCGTACATTTAGAGTTGTAAGTAACAATTAGAGATGGGCGAATATCATCCGCGAATAGCCGAATGCCGCGAATATTGACATTATTCGATATTCGCGATTTTCGAATATTAACGTCAGTATAGCGAACATTCGAATACCTCGAATATCGCGCCATATGTTGACCTCAATTTTTGACTATGTTTTCCTTTATCATTTGTACATAAAATTAAAGCTATTACAATACTTTGAAGTTATTAATAACAAAGATATTTTGTTTCAAAACCATGAAGACGTACCATATTTCAAATTTGTTTTTCACCTTAAATTTGAAGTTTTCGTCTTTTGTTTGTACTTTTTGTTTTATTTTTATTTTATCTTAACAATTTCATTCAAATAATGAAAAGGGCAATTAAATAATTATTAATAATTTTAGGAATATTCGAATATTCGAGTACCTCGAATATTCGAGATCTGATTAATATTCGTATTCGATATTTGAATTCGAGAAATTTGATATTCGCCCATCTCTAGTAACAATGAATAAGGAGACCAATGCTTTGAAGCTTTCTTGACTTTCGCTAGCTCGGTAAAATAAGCTAATATCACACACTTTCTGATGTAACATTTCGAAATTTTTTACCAACATATCAATCATTATATACTTTATATGCCTTCTCATATCTCTCTACATTCCTGTAGAAACATAGTATCTGTTGATTTTTCTGTCGCTTGTCGTAGTACACGTGTAGTAAAATCCATTATTTCATTTACAAAATCAGTCATTTCGATATTGTAATTTTTATGCTTTGGACAATAGATGCACAACAACAATAAATTTGTTACTAGATAAAAATAGTTGAAAAATAAAAAATGTCAAAATCATTACCTATTAAATTATTTCGCACGAACAAGCAAACTAATATTATTTATTAATTAATTTTTGATTGTGAATAAAATAGTATAGATACCTCGGTGGAATGTGACATTGTCCTTGGGATAGCAAGCCGCTGCGCTTCGTACCGGCGTAAAGTTAGCCCCGCCCATGAACAAATTAATAATTTTCATGATGTCATTAGTTAGTGCTCCATTAGTGTTCTTTAGTACACTAGAAAGCAACTTTAATGCACTTCACAAAGTACTATATTATTACATTTCAAATTATTCTCAATTATAGTGTGAACTGAAGATCACTAACAATTCACTAACGAAAGATATCATAATGATTATAATTAATCGGTGTGAAGTTATCCTCGCTCGTAGTTTATTATTTATTTCAAGTTAACGGTAATAGCACTAACATAATTATTGCTTTCATTAGGAAACACTGACGTAGCACTAACAAAGTATATTATTAAATTTCAAATTAATCTCAATTATAGTGTGAAGATGGCCTGGCCGTATAATATTTAAATTACATTTAATTTTAATGTGCTACAAAGTTTGATGTCAGTACACTGAAGAGCACTAACGAATTATGTTATAATGATTATAATTAACCTTAAAATTGGTGTGAAGTTATCCTCCTTCGTAGTTTATTATTTATTTCAAGTTAACGGTAATAGCACTAACAAAATTATTGATTTCATTAGGACTAAGCACTAACAAAGGGTATTATTACATTTCAAATTAATCTTAATTATAGTGTGAAGTTGACCCGCTTATTATTTATTAATGTATTATACAATTGTGAAGTGCACTAACGTTGCTTTCTAGTGCAATTAAGAGCACTAATGAAGCACTAACTAGTGACATCATGAAAATGATTAATTTATTCATGGACGGGGCTAACTTTACGCCGGTGCGATTCGCGCCTTGGCTCGCCATCTTAGCCCTTGGCTGCAATGAAACACTTTCCACCTCGGTATGTAATATACTATTATTTTTCTTTTGGATATTATTTGTTGGTTATTGCTATGATTTTAATTAATAGTTTATAAATAATCATTCATTTCTATACATCGATTATGACGAAGATGTTCATTCATTTTATTTTTTCTGTAGATACTTGTAAGTTTTTATCGGTAATTGTTTGTTATTTGCCACACAATATTTGTATATAGAGTTCTATCAATTAACTTATTATATATTGATATACCTATGACCAATATATAGTTCAGCATTCGGTAGTATGATCGTTAATTGAAATTGGTTTGGTATGTGTAATGTGTATAAGGAATACATTCTTAGATATTAATGATGAAATTAGTTGTCATATTCTCATATCTATTCGCACATTATACACAACTTGCGCATTTGCACGCAAGCGCAATGTGCACACAGTAACCATGAAGCGTTGTAAACTGCAAATCTCGTTGGTCTTGGTTGTACTATGTTGAAAATGCGGACATGAAAACATAAAAGTTACATTTTCATATTTTAAAACACAGTCACAATCCGTAAAAAATCTTATTTCATTTACACAGAAATTTAAATATTTAATGCATTGAAAGTGACATTCTATTTTAGAGTAAAATTTCCATTTTGTACTGTACTTGATTTATTTATTTAAATGAAAAGCTTTTGCGTGTAGTTTAGAAGCAGCCGAGGCTTTTATTATCTTTTCGATGGATAGAATTAAGTGAATTAATGTTCACTACTAAAACTGTATAAATTTTAGATGACAATGTTCTTTTGAACCATTTTCTGGATTGAATAAAAAGTGTACACCTAATCCTTTACTATATTAAATACTTGTAAAGCAAGTATTGTCTAATAAATGCTAACGAAAACAGATTTTCAATTCATAACAACGTTTTATGGTCCCTTATCATAGAACAAAATTTCAATAATTTCGCTATTAGTCTGCCATTTTTTAATTCCATATCTTAACTACAACGGAACAGATTACATTAATACCTTATTATATTTTACGAGTATATTTTGTACAAACTATATTAAAGTGATAATTTTTTTATAAAATTAGTAGCTGGTTTCTCGAAAATTTTAGTAACTGACGGTCATATGTGGAATAAAAAGCAATTTTAATGGTAAAAAGGATATTCTGTTAATATACACATCTTCGTACATTCGTAATGGCTATCTTTCATCTTTTTAACAAAACATATAAAAGACAGATTTTACAAATAATATTGCTTTGATAATAAATTTATATCAAGAATTGGAAAAACTATTGGTACTTGTAATATAAAATTGTTATTACAAATTCTATAAATATTAATGCACTTGATAATAAAACTAAAGACAATATTGATAAATCGTAATATAAAAATATTGTACACAAAAACTCCATGTGGTTCTTGTGGAAAATGTTATATTGAAGTGACTTCACAACGTTTAAATAAAAGATTGTATCAACATAATTATTATTCTCGATCCACATCATAGTGGTTTAACATATTTTCAGTTTTTCTGAAGCTAAAATATAACTCTACATATAAATTTACATCATGATATTTCTGTTAATTATCAAACTGATGCTTATAATAATTTAAAATACACTCAACATTATTTTAGGGAATTAAAAAAATATTTTTTCTACGATTGCTATGAAAAGTTGACAATTCAGCTCTCATATATCATCATAAAGTTGACGTTTTCTGTGGAACAATCGAAAAATTTCTTTTTTGCGCGTCTCCAATGGCAACGCACGAAAAAGACGTTAAATTCGCGCTTATGTCAATAGTTACCAGGGATACAAACAAAACAGAAACTTGTCATATTGACAGTTGCCAAAATGAATTTATTTTCAGTACGTATACGTTTTTAAATAATTTTAAGATGGAATTGTAGAAAAAATAATGTGTGCATCATGAGTGTAAAGTGTCTTTGTTCCTCTTGCACTATTGTCGTGCTCGAGTAACAAAGAATCACTTTACGCTCTTAGTACACAAATACTATTATAATATTTCATGTGTATCTTTTTGGTTATTATCTAGATTTTACAAATATTTGCTTTATATTTTACATTTTAAAGGTTTCTTTGATATTTAGATTAATTTGTTAGTTTTATGATATAATTATTGTATTTGTATTTTAAGGTACTGATGATAAGTTCATATTTTAACTAGAAATGTTAAAATAAAAAAAAAAATAAAATATATTGGATTCGGAAGCCTACTATTTATTTAATATCAATATTTTAATATTCTGTACTACTCTTCGTCCATTGCCGTTCACTTATCGCCCACCTTCTTGCTTAACGCCCCCTTAAATATATCAAACGCCTCTCTGGCGACAATATAATCGATTTAAAAAACACTCCTGTAATGTATAAATGGAAAACAACTAAAAAAATGAACTTACACGGAAACGAACAAATGCTAAACCACGTAAAATATACAATTAATTTCAAATTCATAATATAATACAATATTATACGATTATATATAGTTTTTATTATAATTATGAGAGAAGATAATGTTTAATTAACTTATTTTAGACTAGGTAGCTCAGTGGTATTGAGTCGGCCTGTGAATCTTGAAAACACTGGTTCGATCCCCACAGTCGACAAACAATTTTCACCAATTTAAATCTACCCCTGTGGTTTCCCCTCCACTAATATCTTTGAGGGCCGTGATTTGACGGCTGGTAACTGCACTTCACGCGAAAAAATATATCACTTACCGAGATCTGCTTAGGCAGAGTGCCACATCCAGTGAAGGGTAAAAGGAGTGATGATATATTTATTTATTTATATTTATATTTTACAATTTGTTTCTTTAATTTAACGCTATCCACACCACCGTATTATGATCACAGACCCCCATTTAATTATTTTCAATATGGCTGTGATTTACGTTTATTATCTTTTTAGTTAGTGTGTCCTATTTTCATATTTACAGAAGTAATATCAATCCGAAATATGAGACTTTACACTATTAGATACAGTAATATTTATTACAATACTGGGTTGTTAGGTTGCTAGATAACAAACAGTTTTTGTCATTTAATTATAATTATTTTAACCCTTTAATATGGCACGCTATATTGGTTTCTGTTTAATAATTCGGGACTTACTGATCGAACTAAAGACGTCTTTAATTCAATTTAAGATGTCTAAAATTAATTAAAGATGTCTAAAATTGAATTAGAGACGTTTTAAAATGAATTAGCGTAGTCTAAAATTGAATTAAAGAAACTTTAATTCATAGAATGTATTTTTTCCCATAGCTTAAGTAAAAATTAAGTTTCAGATATCTTTAATTGAATTTCAGACGTCTCTAATTATATTTAAGACGTCTTTCATTTCATTTGAAATGTCTTTAATTCATTTTTAGACGTTTTTAATTTAATTTCATACGTCTTTAATTTAATTTTAGTCGTCTCTAATTAATATCAAAAATTAATTTAAGACGTCTTAAACTGAATTAGGGAAGTATTTAATTCATTGTGGATATCTAAATTAATTAAAGACGTTTGTTATTCGAAATATATATCCGAAATTAAAAACATGTCCATAATTGATATCATATACGTAATTAAAATACAACTCCGAAATTCCATTACATATCTCAAATTGACCTGCCCTCTATTCGTAAGTAGTCACATTATTTTGTCGAGTATAATTGAATTTAAATTGTAATCCGAATAGGTTAGATATCAGAAATATATTATCAATCTTTATTTTATAAATTATAAATTAGTTTTTGTTTTCAATTTCTTCTTTTCAATGTTATAACAAAATCTTTAAAAGATTGACATCACTTTGATGATTAGGATATGACGATAATGTCTGATAATTCAATGCGACAAATAAAGCTTGTCTCAGAAAAAATTGTCGCTTAGATTTGGGCCTTTTCGTATACCGCTTTTATAGATATAAAAATTTTTATGTGATACATTTTTATTAGTTGGCTATGCATTACACAAAAACAATTAGTTGACAACTTCATACTAAATTCTACAAAGATATCATCGTAACACGAACAATTACGCGAAAATATTTTGTACAAATGTGTTCAAAATAGGCATATATCCACAAGAAAAGTAGCTTTAGAGTTAAAATCTACAACAAGGACTTTTCAAAAGGTGTTAAGAAGATGTAATGAAACGGGTAATACACAAAAAAAAATGTGGAAGTGGATGCAAACCTGGATTTGTAGATTAAAATATTGAGAAAATGTCTTAAAGGTTTTGTGTAAAAATAAAAATCTTTCTGTGAGAGATTTGGCTAAGAAATTTGGAACTACTCAATCAACAGTCCAGAGAATTAAACTAAAGAATTCTATAAAGTCTTTTAAAAAAACAAAAATGCCTAACAGGAATGCTAAGCAAGAAACTAACACAAAATCAAGATCAAGAAAACTTTACTTTAAAGTGATATCAAAAAAATTATGTGTTATCATGGATGTCGAAACCTATTGTTAACTTGAATTAAAATCTCTACCAGGTTATTATTATTCTAGAAAATTCAGAAAATATGTTACTAGCTAATTGAAGGTAATTAAAATAGAAAAATTCTCAAAAAAGATGCTTTATCATTTTGAAAGTATTTGGTATTTTTAATATGGTTTTTTATAGACTCTTCTCCAACTGTCAACCCCAGCTCACTAATTAGGTTAAACAATAGTTTTTGCTCTATAAGTGCGTTAAGCAAATCATATTTCAGCTTTTTTACTTGTTCTCTACTCGCATCAGATCCAGAAATTTGCTTTTCATAATTTTGATATAGTGATTTATACTCATCTGACGTTATAACTTCTTTTCCAACCCTAGCTACCTCTTCTTTTTCATCATCACCTGATAAAAGGTTGCCAATTCCCATGAAGACTAATATGGCAGACCATTTGTTCCTGTGGCAAACGCAGTATGTAAGCGAGTGTCTTGAAAGACAATTATTGCCCTTTATAAGGCTTCATAACACATCAATAAAATTTTGGCCATATTTGGCAACATGTCACTACACAAAAAAATTCATTTATTGGTATAACAGAATCCACATAGAATTTGTACATAAATCTGAAAATCCTACAAATTATCCTGAATTGCGCCCAATCAAAAAATATTGGGCCCATATGAAGCAGAAGTTAATAAAATATAAGAAACTACCCAATTCTGTCGATAATTTCAAATATAAGTGGAAATAAATTACAAAAATTATATCTGATTATGCTGTATAAATTTTAATGGAAGGGGGCAAAAGGAAATTGCGCAACTTTTGGATGAATTATAATTAAAATGTAAATAATTGCTATTATGTACTATTTTAGTTGTTGATCAATAAAGTCTTCAATAGTTTTAAAAAAATGCATTTATTTATAAGGTTTTTAGTTAAAAATTATAGGCGACAATTATTTCTGGGACAAGCTTTATATTAAATAAACCATCGTACGTCATACGTCCGTTCATATTTTTTACGGTGTTCATTTTAAAATTCTAGACTCTGCTCAATCGTTGTCTCGTCCGGAAACATAAATCATATCGTAAAAACTTATTTACTGAAATTTAACGTAAACAACTATTGTTTAATTTTATTTTATATTTTACAATATTAAAATTATCTTCAAAATGTACTAGTTTCATCGAACTCAATGGTGAACCTAAAAAAAAAACTCACACTGAATAATATAAATATCATATAGATTGTGTTGTGTTGTATTGTATTTTGTGGGACTGGGCTATGAAGTGATGAGTAGCATGTACATTCTCCGGGGACCTACATGGTAAGTCTGACACATTGTGTGCGAATACAAAGTTGCATGCATTTAATGGCAGCATCGGGCGCATCGCACATCGCAAGTTATAATCGTGCAATTGTCTGGACTCACGTCGGGCCCATTTGTCCGCTGTCAGTGTCGTACAGCAATGCCCGTGGGAGAGAAGCGCCAAGATCATAGGCGCCGATGCAAACAATACAAATAGAGATATTGCGAAACAAAGAGTAAAGGTTACTAAAATAGTTTCATAATCAGATCTTAAGATCGTCTTCATAAGACCATTATGGTTTTTGTACAATAATCAATTATTGTAGTTATGATAATATGAATAAGATGACTTAAATTTTCTTAATTGCATTCAATCAATTGTTGATTTATGGCTAGTTGCACCGCTATTCTTCAAATAGTAATTAAATATAACTTAAGTAAAACAATATTGAATCGAGAAATAATTTCAATTTTAGATTGCGAGGGAGAGGAATAAACAAGTTGGATGAATGGAATTATGAATATGGTTGAAGCGAAAGTAGTGTGTCAGGATAGAAATATTTGGTCGAGTTAATTGTGGAATGAATGTGATGAATTAAGGCAAGTACATAATTATGGCCAGATGCACCAACAAAATTTAAATATTAAACTTGGTTTAAATTAATAAAAGTAAATCGAAGTTATATGTCATATGGAATAATTGATATTGCTGCCTAACAATCGATATGCTTTTATTTATTTAAGTATTATTAGTGCAACTAGTCACAGTTCATTCGTTAAAGTGTTTACTTGAAATAATGTGGCATTTTCTTTCAAAGACAAGCGCGGAAGGTACTCCCTTACCTTATCGTTTTGGTTCGTTTTCTGTTCTTACAATAGAATGACTAACTGCAATTGTATGGAACTCACTTTTTAAAAAATCACAGAACGACACACCTTCCTTTTATTATCTTTTTGATATGTTTTCAATTCTTACAATAGAATATCTAACTGCAATTGTATGGAATTAACTTTCAAAACCAAGAGCAAGGCTACGCTAGTTTCATTCTTATCTGTTTAGATTCGTTGTATACAGTTGTATAGAAACGAATGGGTGGATGAAAAATGAGCTTGTATATATATAGGTCTCGTAAATATAGGGAACAAAATTATAGTATGCAATATAGTAAAACTTAAGTATGAAAAAAAATGTTAGACTGAGACTGATTATATAATAAATCTGATGTTCTGTGATTGTTTTAGGGATTCGTGCTGCCTTTTTTGGTGGGATATAGCATGATTTTGTGTAAGTATTTAAATAATATCAAATAAATTAATAAACATTGCTGTCAACAATTTGAAAATGTTCCGATAATAATTTCGACAAATATTTCTAACAAATGTTGTTTTAAATCAAATTTGGGTCAATTTAGATATTTCATATTTTGTGCTATAAAACTAAAATCATCTATATACTTGTGGTACTGTGGCGGTCTCAGCCTCAGCCAATCACATGACCGTCCTTCAACAGTTGCACACCTCAGCCAATCACATGAACGTCCCCCACCAGTCGCGCATCTCAGTCAATCACATGAACGTCCCCCACCAGTCGCACATCTCAGCCAATTGCACGAACATACCTCACCAGTCGCAACAATCAGAGTTCAGCCAATCACATGAACGTTCCCCACCAGTCGCACATCTCAAGCCAATCACATGAACGTTCCCCACCAGTCGCACATCTCAAGCCAATCACATGAATGTATTTTACTAGTCGCAACAATCAGAGTTCGGCAAATCACGTGAGCGACTCCCACCAGTCGCGTCAGTGATCGGGTATAAAAGAGCGTTCTCTGAACAAATCAGTCAGAGTCTTTGGTACTCTCATCCTCTGCTTAGCCGCAGGGCCAGAGGATACACACTTCTGCTCAGCCACAAGGCTGAGAGTCATTGGCACCTTCAACCGCTCTCATCCTCTGCTCAGCCGCAAGGCCAGAGGATTCTCACCTCTGCTCAGCCGCAAGGCCAGAGGATTCTCACCTCTGCTCAGCCGCAAGGCTGACAGAGTCAATTGGCACCTTCGGCCACTCTCATCCTCTGCTCAGCCGCAAGGCCAGAGGATTCACACCTCTGCTCAGTCGCAAGGCTGAGAGTCTTTGGCACTCTCATCCTCTGCTCAGACGCAAGACCAGAGGAATCACACCTAAGGCACTCTGCTTAGCCGCAAGGCCAGATAATTCATACTTAGGCACGCACTCTGCTCAGCCGCAAGGCCAGAGTTTCCAGCTGTCCCTCGCTATCGCGCAACCACCGCCTTCGAGGACAGCACAGAAACAGACGCTCACTAGCCGGACCTATCTATGGGAGAATTTTCACCAACTGTCCACGCCAGTGCAGCCCGTCTCACCGCTATCATCTGACGCCGTACAGCACCCTGGACCCGCAGTACCACGACGTCAACCACAGCCGAGTCCATCCAGCAGACCCACGCCTAGCCGTGGTACAGAGGGCACACGCAGAGAAATTCGGCAATCAAATTGTACTTGTAAAAACTATTAATTAAATAAATAAATGTTTATGAAAGTTAATAAGGCGTATCTGTTCTGATCACAAAATACAAAAGCTACACGCAACCCCATAGTACCATTGATTGTGTACGAAATTAAACTCAGTATTTAACTTTAAAGTTTAAAGATTTCAATTACAAATTTTATCGCTTTTTTAAAGTTATCCTTTTTGGTACTATATTTTTTTTGAATTTAGTAGTAAAAGGCGAGGACACATCAAAGCTTTGAGATCTAGAAAATTACGATCACAATAATTTCCTTATGTATAGGTCGCGAAAGTAAAAATAGCTTGTTCTTAGCTATTGACAATCAGCCGCCTGTGTTACTTTATCAAGAGCCAATTTTGCACAAATCGCTGGGAACAATTTAATGCCTCCCTACATTCACACAGTTCGGAATATTAATTTGTCCTTCAAATTTCTTTTAGATCAATATAAACGACAGTGATGAGGAGATTACTGCAATCGACAGAGCCAATTTATTCATTAGGGAAGAAACGCAGCTGCCTAAGGCAGTAAGTCTTTGAGGAGGGAGTGCAAAAATACTAGTTAATTCTAATAAATTTCTTCTTCGGCTTTTGCCTTAAAACTCTTTGTGGGTTTTTGCCTGCTCTGCCAGCTTTCTTTACTAGACTCTGTTTCCTGCTAATTGTTTCCAGTTTCTCTTTCCTATAGTTTTCAGATTTTCTACTACGTTATTAGCTCATCTTTTTCGTGGTCTTCTTGATACTGTTGGTGATCATTTAATAGTATTTTATATAACAAGTGTCTAAACAGTGCTTTTTTTTCAGGAGTGAGCCGTTTGGAGCACGAGCGCTAGCGAGTGCTATAAAGCTCACGAGTGAAAAAAAGCTCCGTTTAGTCACTAGTTATATACATTATTTTTTGTATCACTACATTCTTAAGTTGAACAGATTTAAAATAAATTTTGAAAGAAAATCGTCATTTTAATCAAAATAAAGATCATAGTTCACTAACTCTGTTTTGTTTTGGTTTGATTGTTTGATTTGTTTTATTTTGCAAAAGTCATCTTGCAATTTTAATCTGATAAAAATGAACGAAAATCACTTTATTAGCAGTGATGAAGAAGAAATATGTGGTATACCGCCGGAAATTAAAGAAAAATCGAAAGCCGCAAGTTTGGAGTTATTGCCGGCTAAATCTAGAAAAATTTATGAAGTGGAATATGATCTTTTCATGACATGGTGTAAGAAAAACCAAATAACTAGCGTTAGTGAATCTGCGATTTTAGCTTATTTGGACGAACTGTCGAAGAAATATAAAAACTCAATCCTGTGGTCAAAGTTTTCGATGCTAAAGGCCGTCCTCTATGTAAAAAAGAACGTTGATGTAAGCAAATTTTTAAAATTAAAAGCTTTTCTTAAGAGACATGGTACTGGATACAGACTTAAGAAATCAAAGATTTTTGAGAGGTCAGACATCGAAAATTTTATACAAGGAGCACCAAATGAACAGTTTTTGACGCATAAAGTTGCATTAATACAGGGCTTGGCGGAAGCCTGTCGCCGAGAGGAACTTTATAATATGAAAACTAAAAATATAGAGAGAAAGAAATCTATGCTGATTATTAAAATTCCTGATACAAAGACACATATTCAAAGGATTTTCACAGTTATGGAATTGCCAATCAAAGGAATTAATCCCCTGGAAATTTATGATAAATATGCTTCTCTTCGTCCTGCTCACACAAGTCATGACAACTTTTTTATTCAATACCATTAAGAAAAATGCAGTGTACAACGTGTGGGTATCAATCAATTTTCAATAATACCTAGTATAATCGCAAAATATCTTCAGCTCCCTACACCTGAATGTTATAAAGGCCATGCATTCAGAAGATCTCCTGCTTCCCTTTTAGCTGGTACTGGTGCTGATATTTTAAGTATTAAACAGCATGGCGGATGGAAATCATCCGCCGTAGCAGAAAATTATATAGAGGAAAATCTGGAAATAAAAGCAAAAACCTCGAGGAAGATATTCGGAGGTACAAATGTCGATATGAACATAGTTGAAAACGAAGTTGAAAATAAGACTGTGGATACATCAAAACCACAAGTTTATATAGAAAACTCAGCATCAACATCAAAAAAAAGTATAGTTCCTGTATTAAATATTAATAATACTCATAACAGCTCTATTCAAATACATTTTAGTTAATCTTGTTCAATTTGTAATTAAATTTTAATAAAACTTGATTCATTCTGGTGATTTTTCTATTTCATAGTTTTTTTTTATTTTATAGTTATTTTTTATTTCACACTTTTAAATAATGACACGTATTAGACACTGAAAAGTGTCAAATAATGACAACTTAAGAATGTAGTGATACAAAAATATAATTTGTTAGGATTCTTTCCCTCTTGCATATTTACTAAATAACCTAACCATCTTATTCATTGGCTTTTTATACTCCTCTTCCTATATTGGGCCGAATATTCGTCTCAGAATTTTTGTTTCAAAAATTCTTAGTTGTTTCTTTTCGATCAATAAAACAATAAATAAAGAAACTGAAAAGTTAATAGGTACATATTTGCGGAAAAGATTTAAATGCTTCATTCATTCATGAATGCATTTATTTAAATGTGCATTTAGAGTATAAAATTGAATCTTCACTGGAAATTTGCTAATATTTGAGACAAAATAGATTAAAAGATCAATTTCTCAAAATCGACATCGCATTGCAATATATTTGGCAATTCCAGTTCCTTATATGTTATCTAACAGATCATTTTCAAAATTATCAATTATAAACAACATATTTAGATCGACCATGAACGAAGAACGTCTTAAAGCCTTGACAAACTATATGTTTATACATTATTATTATTTTTTGCTATATTGTATTGTTATGGCTAAGGATGATGTTGGTGTAACATCGAAACGTCGCAAAAAATTAAATTATTATTATTCATACGTTTTTATTGATCCTGTTGCCTAAAATCACTAAAAATATTATTATAAGATGTTTTTTGATTTTGTTCTGTTCCCAGAGTTAATATTATTTTTGTTAATAAAAATATTATGTTATGATAATTTAAATTTGTAATTTTTTAAGGGTGTAGTAAAAATAATGCCTAGCTTTGCAACTACGATGGCAAATCTTAGTTGATGACATTTTTTTACTTTGATAATAAATAAATATCGGTTATTCTGCGAAATATGTCATAACAGATATCCCCTTATAGCAAGTATCATCTCTTGAACAGACAATTTTCATAGCACTATTTATTATTATATTTATAAACAAGAGATATTTGCACAAATTTATCTCTTTTAAGAAGACAAAACATTAGAAATTTTGTGCAAAACTAGGAAAATTATCTATTTATATGAAACGAGAATGTACCATTCAGTTATTCAAATTCCTTTTTTTAATAAATTTAAGTAACAGTTGTTTAAAAATTACAGAAATGGTATTTAGATAAAGGTGACTAGATAAAAGTAAATATGTAAAATTGACAAGTTTATTTAAATAAATTTAAGTTAAAAATACTTGAATGCGAGAGCCAATATTCAAATAAAAAGTGTATATAATTTATAGTGCAGTAGCACAGGTAAATATATTTTCTATGATCAGTAATTAAAGTAGGGTTTTAAAACATCCTTTGTTGGTGAACAATTAACGATGGCGCTTTACATATCATTGTTATTGGCATTGAAGCTTTTTGTAGACCGTTTCTGTCGGCATGCAGTTCTTTGCAGATCACAAATGTATTGTTTTGATAGTTACTTACATTGTTTTTTTTTCATTAATTAAAATTAATTAGTTAATCTTAATATCTCATAATTAAAATAATGATTTTACACCTCTGATTGAAAGTATCTTTGTAGATATCGACTACGATTGTCTTACAATTTCTAGTTTCGGTTCGCAAACAGCTACTTTCAAACCTTGGTTACAAATAAATATATCAGACACATTTTCCAGCTAAAACAAATCTAGTTCAAAGTTCATTATTATAAATGAAACTTAATATTTTCCTCGTGTTAAGTCTAAATTGTCAAGACTGAGCAATTGATTTCGGCGAGACTTTTCGAGATAAGACGAGATAAAAAGGAAAGTGGTCTCGTGTATCTTGAATACGAGGCAACACTGTATTGATGCAGCTTAACTATAAATCAACGGGAGTCATTGAAGTTAGATTTATAATGAAGTAACGTAAGAGGTAACGTATTTGAATAACAGTAACGAGGCAAGTGAACTAAACCCACAAGTTATCATCAACCAATAAGATGAAACGATACAATTTCAACATCTTTCGTTTAATTTCGACATTTCTTGTTTGAACTTCGGCAGTAATCAATCAACTATAAAACATTTAATAATTTTTATAGGGTTTTTGTATGTATGAATTTTTACTAATTATATATCCAATTTTATGTTAACATGTACACACTAAGATTTGACAGATAACAATTAATAATATTGATTACCGATTACTTAAATACAATCACAAAGGTTCTGATAGAGTATTTTAGGTAACGCAAAACAGAAAGATAATAGTTGGTTATATCTTGCTTTGCGTCTTTTACTTTATTGCTTACTTTCCTTTATTATAAATCATTACTCCCCGCAGCTTTAGCACGTGCTTGAGTTTTTACATTGCCGATACCATACATATTATCTCTTACGTTATTTCATTATAAATTCATCGTTACAAAGAGATGATTCTTAATTCTTACTATAACGAACAAATTGTTGAGTTAGGATACAAATAAATATAAATTTTGTGTAGCCGTTTGTTTAATTAGTGTTAATTTCACTATCGGTACCAGTAGCGCCACTGCTAAATCAAGTACACATATTTATTGGCCAAGGCAATGGCGTGAAGCAGGACACCAGGAGAAAACCGCCGGTGCGAGCGGAGATGAGATCTCATTTAGAAGCGCGCGAGATTTATATCCGGTGGCGGTGAGGGAAGAGCAACGTTCCGTTGTTTTCCTGCCGAGAAACTGATTTCCGAGGGGAACGTACCTCTATACTAGCTCTTACCTCTAGATACCCGCTCTAGTTGAGTACGTCACTTGAAATTATGATATTTACTTAGTGAATATAGAAGAGTGTATGTCATTTAATATTTATTACAAATACAACTTTAAAAAAATTAAATCGGAGGCGTGAGTCACATCGAATTTTCAAATATTTCGGTTTAAATATTTTTATATTTACAACCCCATTCATAAAAAAATTGAGATAATCTTGAATGTTAAATTAGCTAATATTATTCTTATCCAATATTTAAAAGTTATTCCAAATCACACTGATAACAAGATTTTAAGAGATTGTTTAATTGTTTTGAGAATTAGTTAAAACTCTATTGAGAAATGGACTGTTTAGAGTTCACTACAGTGGCAAAGTATCAACTTGTGCAATTATAAATGAAGATCTGTTTGCGATAGAATGCCACATCCAATAATCGATATAAGGTATGATGATAGACAATTGATTGTCACATTCGGTGTAGGTTTCTATTGAGTACAGCAATAATGAAAATATGTACACCTGTTGGATGTCGAAAACCTACTGCGATTCTGGTTCAACGTTTCCTTTTAATAAATGGTTAACATTCATTATTATTATTTTAAATTATATTTAGTTCCCTCAGTTTCTTATTGTTGATGGTATCACTACAGCGCGCGGTATTCACAGATGATGTGGACATATGGATGCTCGCGAAATGCCGTATAGCATTGTTTTATTCAATACCAAGTGAACCGGAATAAACGTAGCCTATCATAGCTGTTACAATAATATAATATTTGCTTTAATATAGCGAATAGTTTTATACAATCTTAAAGCTATTAATAAGAAGTTAAATAATATATGTACAAGCTTCTATCCTCACACACCACTTTTGCCTCAACCACATTCACCATTCCTTTCATACAAGCACGTTTATTCGTCATACTAGGAATCTTCCGGAAATGCAATAATCTTTTAATCATATTTATCTATTTATTTCTAAGGTGAATAAATAAATAATAATAATAAGCTCATATATCCCATGTGTAGGCAAAGGCTTCTTTTCTATTCCAATCGTCCTTGCTGTGTGCTGGCTAAGATAAGAGGAATTAGTATACTTCCTCTCCATTGTCAATTATTAACTACGTAAGTAAAATCAAACAACTATATACAAACAGTTTTTTGTAACTCTCCCTTAGTCAAGGTGAATTAGCAAATAAATTGAATAGGTTCTTGTCAGACCGGAGAAGGACAAGTATTACGGTTATGTTTGAAAGACATATGTACTTACATTTTATGTTTATAAATAATGATTTATTTAATGTTTATTATACAGTTGATTGATAAATTAAATGTATTTCTATTCTTTGCCACTGACTCAACTCACTAACTAATACTAGCCTATTTATACATTGTTCGAAAGTTAAATCAACAAAGATTAGTTAATACACTTGTGTTACTATTATGAATTTTATAAATAACACACTTTTGAGTTTAAATGTTAATTAATTGTATTCACTAAAATGTGTTGACTTGGATATGTTATATTTTTGCCATTTTAAAACAGTTTCCAAAATACGTATAATCCAGTAGATATAATTATTTTAGGTAGATATTACCTATCAGCGATCAAATAATATACATATATCGAACAAACTTTTCTCATACTTTCTCTCATCGTGAATAACTTATTCCTGCAATCCCTGCATCATCCTGCCGTCCTGTTGTCCTGCACGCGCTGCTTGGCTCAGAGCCAGGTTATACATCATGCAGTGTTGAAAAACCCCAAAGAACGATCCCAAGATGAAATGGACGAGTTTTCATTTCGGCCTTTCTCATCACAACCATTTAAAAAAATTGTAGATATTTCGGCTATTATCTTCGTAAAATTTTTTGATTCAAAATATTTATGCTTGGCAAAATCTAAATACTTTGTACACATTGAACCCAATTCAGCTCTCGACTTTCTCTAAGTGTTCGTCCTAGTAACTATGGAAATATTTTGCATTTTTCTTATTAATTTATCGTTGCATTTTTTTGTCTGTATTTTATTATTTTTAGAAAAGTTTTTATTTTGTTAGAGACAAGTATTGAATTCGGCCCATTATGAGATGTAATCGAAGATCTATCTTGAATCATGGTAGATTATTGTAAATAACGTTCATTATGGAGTTGAGACATTTATCACAGTTTTTATACAGAATAGGTCAGGAAGAATGGTCAACATTTCGAATTTTTACTTCCTTGTACGAAGTAAAGGAAGTATTGTTATCGCGAAAATTTTCGGTTCTCAGATTTCAGTGGAAATACGCATTTTGGCCCTCCCTGAGTCCATTTTGACTAATTTCGTCGTGACGTCTGTACGTACGTATGTATCTCGCATAACTCAAAAACGGTAAGCCGAAGAAAATTGAAATTTTATATTTAGGACTGTTATAACATCTAGTTGTGCACCTCCCTTTTTGGTCATTATATAACTACCGGAAGTGGTACTTTACTTGAAGCCTATAATAGATTTTCATGAAAAACTATATTCAAATATAATTTAAAACTTTCCAAATTTGGTACATAAGACTACTATATCAATGGAAATAATATAATAGATTTTGGTTAAAATACACTAACCGGAAGTGACACATTACATTAAGCTGCTAACAGTTTTCCTTGAAAAAAATGGTATTATTTTAATTTTAGAAATAAATGCTTCAAATAAAAGTTTTAGAGAATTAAATTCTACGTCTAGCACATTAAGAATTTTTAAATTAGCCTTTTGCATAAGCGAGATATCTAAATTTAAATAGTATATATTTTGTGTTTGTTTTTTATTAAGTTTGCTATGGATTAGAACAAAAAATAAAAAATAAAAGATTTTATGTCAAATACGTGCAATTAAAAAAATATCTATAGTTTAATACGCGTTCAAGGAAGTCATGTGGTGTCCACATCAGATTTTTTATAACGATATCATAATTTATTTTATTTTCCTGTGATACTGAAAGTACTCAAGTGTTAACAAAATGACATTATAGTTTTCTGTTATATGAGGTAATTAATTCGCAACAACTATTGATAATATTTGAGGAAATCAAAAAATTAAATAAATAAGTAGTGTAAAATGGTAAATTGTGGTAGGAAACATAATATGTAATACACGTATTGAAACTGAAAAACTATTGGAAAACTTGTCTGAATATTATTCACACGCTTTTTAGTGATACGCTTTCAACACTTCTATTACAATAAACTATTTTTACTAGAATATTATTTGTTGTTTATTATTATGATATTGAAGTAAGTAAACAACTCTATAATGATCGGGGTATTATAAATCATAACGCTCGTTTCGTTCATAACGTCAGTTCAAAATGTCTCCGCTCATGCAACGTCAAAGTTTATTATTATTCTTGTTATTATAAATTGAAACTAATTCTATATATTCTTATCTAACATAAAATCATGTATGCATCTTGAACATTACTAAATGATAATTAGCTCCGACGACATTAATTCCTCGGGCTGGATAAATTATAACGTCCTCTGTGCATTATTATCTACCTGTAGCCCTTGATGCATAGAGTACAGTTAATGAAAAAAATACACAAAAATATGTATTTTATTTTGAATTTGTTATGGGTATTGCACACTCACAAAGAAGGATAAATCCATTGAGTCTTTTGTTTCATATCTGATTCGTAATGTTATTGTTGATTACATAAGCTCACAAAATTTATATCTTGCAACAATTTGTTACAATAACATTAAAAATATTCTTATTCATAGTAATTATAGTATCTGATAAAGGTAATATATAAAGTACAAAACATTAAATTTTATCTGAACAAATTATTGTCAGCATACTGAATTTTTGTAAGCGTGCAAAAAAGTTATAAAAATTCGCACGCAAGGTTAGAGGTATGAACTGACGTAACTTTGAGTTAAATCGGTAAAGTTAATAGCGAATATGTTCTCCAGGTAAAAACAAATCAAACTTATTTTTTCAGAAATTATGTAAAATTTATCAACTGAGTTAAGTGACCTAGAAAATATAATAAAACAATATACTTATACATCATACTATATCGTATTTCCATATTTACAGTAGTGAATTCCATCCGGAAAGTGAGACTTTACATTACACGTACTGTAACAAATGTTACGGTACTATTACCGTGAAATTGTAACAAACAAGTTTTGATATTTAATTATAATTATTTTAAAATGTGTTAGGATATGAAAATAATGTTAAATAATTACATGTAACACTGTATGAATCGTTGTACGTCATACGTTCGTTAATAACTTTTTACTTGTGCTCATTTTGAAATTCCAGTCTCGGTACCCTCGTCGACTCGTATATAAACATCTTATTCGTACCATACCATTTACTGTACTTATAATCTAATAACTGTAACTGTAGTTTTTATTAATTCTTTAGCGTTTAATTATTTCTGGGGAATAGTCGTATTTACTATTACTATACAGCGTGTTTACAATGTTAGAAATAATTTAAATGTGTTAAACGCGTAAAAACACTTTTCTAAAATGGATGAAATGCGAATGATCGAAGTGGGAAGGCGAAACCACATGAACATGAAACGCACGAATTCATTGAGAGAGTTGAAGATGTTCGCCAAGAACGATAGCATTCCAAGGATGATGTATTATTAATGGATTTTAATTGCATGTAATTCTATTAGGAGGAAATTCATGAGTTGTGTTCTACAAAAGGACTTTATTGGTAATTTGATATATGGTAATCATTTTGGAAAATAAATCTCAATAAATTTTATGAATAATTTTCAAGTAAATATTTAAAAATTTATGACTATGGTCGAACTACCAAAGTGAAGCTAACTCTTGGACACATATTCGGTAATTTATAAAGCTACTTCCACGTCGTTAATATTCTATATTCACTGGTGGTGTCAAGCGGAATCTGTTGGAAACACGACATATGACGTCACTTCAGTTTTTATCTTCTACGCGGTTTAGAGCTACTGATGTAGGTATTTCTATTTTCCAGAGATAGCTTTATTTCGACTATTCTTCTGCGATTGTGTCATTTTATGTTATAGTTCCTTTTAATTTTTTTTCATATGTAATTTTAGGTGAATTTGCAGCAGTCGGGTTTGCTTTACAGCCCGCTAGCTAGGATCAGCGAGCTCTAAAAAAATATTATTTTATAAACATAACATTTAATAAAGTACATATTCCAATTTTGAGTTTTAAGAGATTATATTTTCTCATGTTATACTTGATATTTCTTTCTGTAATTTGACATCAAACACAATGACTGGTATCACAAGCTTTGTTTTTGGATGTTTTAAAAGCGCGGTTTTAATATGTTAGAGATAGCTAAAACACCCAAAAACACTGCTCTTAAAACAGGAAAAAAACAGAGCTTGTGGTACCAGCCAATATGTCTCCAAGGCTTTTAGTCTATAATAATTCTATTTAAAATTGCTCTGCAATACCTTTAATTTGATAGGTTTTTAAAGATTTTTGGGAAAACAATTGACAAACAGTCGGCGACTATCTTGATATCTCTTTGAAAAAATTTAATTTGATACTAAACAGAAACGATTTCTAATGACTTTTTGGAAAAAACAATTGACAATCAGTCGGTCATCATTTTTAATCATTCTGTTTTTTTTTGTAACAAACCAAACACGATATGTTTCTAATGACTTTTGGACTGACAATTAGTTGAACACAATTTTTCTGTTATTCTGTAATTTTTTACCAAACATAATAGACTTCTAATGACTTTTGGGAAAAATAATTGAGATTGTATCGGTCATCATTTATAAATATTCTGTTCAATATCTCTTCAAAACCTTTTAATTTGATACCAACACAATTTGTTTCTAAAAACTTTTGAGAAAAATCAGACGGTCACATTGTTTATCATTCTGCTTGACACCCAATTACATATCGAAAGAATTCATTACGATATACAATATTTTGTTTTAGACGGTTGGTGGTAGCGGATGACATACTAAACCTATCAAGCTGTGAACATCAAAATTACAATATAACTTCAAAATCTGAACAATTAGGTAAATGTCAATAACAGTTACCAACCACAACATTTCATATACAAATTTCCGTATATAATAAATTTTAATTTATAAAAAGCACAAAATAGAAAAAATAGTATAAAGAACTCATTTTATAAGATTTTTATCGCACTTCTCCTTTAGAAAACTTGCTTGCGGCTCGATTTTTAAACTTGACGACGCGTGCGAAAAAAAAAACAAGTTTTAAAATTTGTATAAAGTATACTATTTAATAACGAAAATAGAAAATATTTTTTTCATTTTTGTCAACTAAGCTGATCGTGTAATTTCTACTTCTGTTATTATATATAATATATTTGCGAATAGATAATTAGGCCTTAGTAATCCTTGGATAGTGGAATAAATTAACAAAGTTGATTCATTTAAACTTTATTGAACGTTTCGAACGTTAAACACGTTCATCTTCAGCTGTAGGAATGTATACATTGTTACAATATTATAAAATTATTTGTCTACAATATCACTCACCAGTATTACAAGTTGCTACGTAAAAAACAGTTGAATGGTTTAACTATTTTAAACAACCATCACTGAGGCGAAAATTTTAATTAAGCTTCGACAATAAATTGTGAAGTGCAATCGTTGGAATTTGGAACATTTTTGATGGAAACGACATCCGTCAAAAGCAACAAATTATCTATTCTCAAGAATTCTATTGGATCCACATAATCTCCAAACTATTTATAATATAGACAATTTCATGGTGTCCCGTCATCTTGAAAATTATATTTTTTAATACACATATTTAAAATATCTAAATGTAACTAAAATGTCTTCATTCCTCTAGTATTCTACACTTTAAAACTCCTCTCATTTGATATTAAAAACAAAAGATTTCTAGGGACTTAAAAAGTGACATTTGTTCGATCACAGTTTTAAATTAATCAGTTCGTTGCGACCCGCGGGATCGTCTACCAGGGAGTCAGCAACGTAGAGCATGTTATCCACATATTCGTCGTGATCGAAGTACTCGTATACAGTCGGTAGGTGATCCTGTTCGACGCGCGCGTGTTCGTACAAGACATGAATTGCGAAAGAAGAAACGCAGTGGATTCCACAAATAATCGTATTAAGTTTGTAGTCTACAATGGGTCCAGAGAAGTCAGTGCGGTCCATGCACATGAAGTCGGCATAGTTGGAGCGAAGTGAATCGTCACGTGAGAGTCAACATTCCATCTCTAGGAGTGAACGAACAGCTTGTTTGAAAGTTCTTGGTTATCCCCATTTGGGACTTCCGATCGGCATGAAAGGTAAAGAATGAGGCGACAATTTTCGTCTCGTCGAGAGGTAGCGCAAAAGTGGCCGTCTGTAGGAATTTCCTCTATCTCCCAGGATCGACGAAGAATAGTATTTCCTCAAATCGATAATGAAAGGACACCGGAAAGTTGGCTGTGTCTTCCATGGTCTAAGCTAAGACTCAGTTCAAAGAGGTATTGATGGTCGTCACCCTGATACCCTCAATGATGTGGGTCCCGGTTTGTGGAAATAGACCAAACACATCCGAGCAATAGACCGATTTCTGCTAGCGGAAGTAGGCTAGAGATTATTTGCAAGATCGTTCGTATTGAAATAAGGGTGCCTGCTTACGGCAGCACGTAGGCCTGGATTGTGTAGTGCTCGTGTGGATTGTCATGACTCAAAAATGATGGTTACGTAGGAAGATATGCACATTGCATTCGACTTTTTTGTCTCTTAATCAATTTTTAATTTGTTTCAATTGAAATTTGTAAAATAAAATCTTTCATATTTCAAAATAAATTTAAGGTGTCATTACAAATATGTTTTTCAAATACTGATTTTTTAAAATTAAATGAAGACGATAAAAAAATTCACATATAAAAATTATCCACCCGTGATTTAATAGTATCAATATAATGAACAATTTCTTTAAATACATCATCGAAATTCATAATTAACAAAATGAGCTGTATAGCTCTAATTTCAGAATACATTTTTATCTGTTGTCAAACAGACCAGGTAAATATATTCTTTAGCTAACACATTTAATCTTAGATTTTTTAACTAAGGTTGGAAATACACAAAATTTAATAACTAAATTAAGTTTAAAATATCAGCCAATTTGATTAAATTTGGTCCACCGGACGTAATTTTTTTATATCGGGGTGGTAAGCCATTCAAGGTAACATGGAAAAACAGTTTTTCTGTGCACATTGCCCCCAAATTATTTTGGTGGAAATAAATGTTATAAAATTCTGCATTTATATTAATAAACAAGATAATTTCACATACTCTATAACTGCAAAAATTAGATTTGAAAATTTACAAATTAAAATTTAATGAAATTAAAACAAAAAACAAGTAAATTTTAATTGAAAATAGTTCATGTTGAGACTTATCCTTTATTAAGATTACATTTTTAAACACAGTAACTCTCTCTCAAAAAAATTACTAATTTTCTTTAATTGATTTCAGATTTATTAATTACAAAATAAATATTTGATATCTGTCAAATGTCACATATTCATTTTAATTTCATAGCTTTTACTGTTATATTTGAAAAGTTTCAAATCTAACTTTGTAGTTATAGAGTATACGAAATTAATCTTGTAATTTAAATGTAGAATTTAATGCTCTATAACAATTATTTTGTACCACGCTTATTATATCCAAATATCATAAATTTAATATATTTTTAATTATACAATAGAGTGAAACATTTTGAATTGGTGAAGTTTTGATATTACGGTTATTTGTTGGACAGATATTAAAATTTCGATAACATGTTAAATTTTAAATGAAATCCAAGGAGATAAATAAATTGGAAAAGTAAAATGAATACAAAGGGATTGTTGTATTTACCCCTTTGTTTACTATTTTTTGACGATTTTAAAAAATACTTGAAAAATATGTTACTTTTTTATGAGATTTCATTAAAAAACACGAGTTTCATAATCAATATGCAGAAGATATATATGTCAAATGCATTTGCTCGCTTCTCACGTAAAATTATTTCTCCTATGATCTTTTGTTTACTAATTTATTGAAATTATGATAAAAATTTAAACACAATAATTACAAATAAATTTAGCAGAAAAATATTCAATTCTTAAGAATAATGTACAAACAGATCATGAGATTGACAATTTTAAATAGGGAAGAGCCTAATGACTGGTATTTTGCTGTAATTGAGGATGTGAGATTGCATGGATGTCCTAGAAATAAATAGATGAATACGATTAAAGATTTGTTACGTCATCTAAAGATTTTAAGTATGAAAAATAAATCGATTTGTATGAAAGGAATGATAAAAGTGGTTGAATAAATGTTCGGTAAATGTTTTAAGATTCATCCTACCCCATTTGATAAGATATAGCGAGATATTATGTATGTATGTACTTAAACAATTGGTCCAATAATAAATAATAAAAGCATAACACCGTTTGCAGTGAAGAAATTAATAAACGTTTTATGAAAATTGAAACGACTTAAGTTATTGATACGAGTATGTTGCATAAGAAAGTAAATTTTATAATTTGTGTGAACTATGGAAAGTTTTACTTTAGGTTACTGTGGATTAAATATAATAATATTTAATTAATTGGAAGCATTCTTGTAATTTAATGTAATGTAACGAAGTTTTGCTAAAGTAACAATATATTGAGTAAAATACAAATTTTAAAATATGTTTGTATTTTTAAGTTTTCAGGATATCAAAAATAATTATCTATAAATTTTTAGACACCATCCCTCAATAAAATCCTATATTTTTTTGTTACTTGACGATGATTTAAATTAGGCTACCTCAATGTTGTATTTAAATTTGTAACATTCACAAAAAAAATTGTCGAGAAATTTCGAAATAAATTTAGAGAAGCAAGAATCTCGACTTGTAAATCTCATTTCGTCATTTAATTTCCAAACGTTCAATCGTCTCGGCGAATCGAAAAATCGCCTCGACCACAACATTACAAAATTTAAAATATAATCTTCGTTTTTAATTTCTTGAGCGGTCGATTTACATATATACTGTGTAATCTCTTTTCATGTGTCAATTGTTAAATTATATTGATGCATTTAATGTACCGCAGTTTTGATTTTTACTGTGCTTTTTCACTTAGATAGAATCCGAAGTCCTAAATGTGTTTATATAAATCAGTGTTGTTGCAGTTTTTAAAAATCGCATCAAATATGACTAGCACAAGTTATAGTCCAGTTCAGATCGGCGCAATTGGGGTAATTGAAACTGGGATTTGGCGTCACGGTTCTCGCCAAATTGATGGCGTAAGTCCGCGGTTAATAACAAACCCAACACAATTCTCTATATTGGACCGCAGGCGATATTAACTCGTTTCTGTATTCGATACGTATCGATAGTAGTTCATTGCAAACTTTATTGGTTTGCTAACGAAATTCTGTACTAGATTTCAATACGATTCTCGTAATTATTACGTCCAATAATTACTATCATAGTGTGACAACAGTTGCGTTTAATTAAGATAATTTTCAGTGCTATCGAGTTGGACTGTGGATTTGAGAACCCGGGTTCGATACCCACAGCCGAAATTTAATTTTCACTACATTAAAATTATCCTTGTGGTTCCCTCTTCATTGACATCTTTGATAGCCTTGACTTGACGGCTGCTAACCGCACTTCACGCGCATACATATATTATTTATCGAAATCTGCTACAGCAGAATGCAACACCCTATAGGGTAAAAGGCGTAATGAAATATTTATTTTACATTTATTTATTTAGTTTTACCTCACACTCATAATTTTAATAGAGATAGATAGGAAACTAATTATTTAAAAAGAACCGTGGCAACAGACATTCATTCGTCAAGTATTCAATTTATTTCGTTTTTTAAGTGGGAAAGATGAGTTAGTTCGTCACTGGATTTAATGTATACATACGAGTATACAGTTTAACTAAGATAAGTGTGTAATGTAGATTTTTTGGAGTATATTTTCAAAATTAAATATCGCTATATATTGCATATTTAAGGTCTCACTCTATTATGCAATACCCCTCCCCCCACGCCTGAAAGAAGGATACATAGTACCTGATGTAATTTATATTCTTTAAAATAAGTTTATGTTTCATAAATTTCAAAAGAAAAAAATTCGGAGAAATAACTGGAACATAATCCATAACATCGAGCTAAAAGTCTACAAGCATTATCCTTCACATGTCATTCTACTTACCCTGGCACACCCAAACTTTCAGCCATCAACCATTATAAAACCACCTCACCCCTGAGAATTTTCACGATGTGAGCCGAAAAGAACCGACATGATTTTAGGAAGTAAGGATTCGGAATAAAACAAGGTGTTATTATTTTTACGAAGGTTAAGTGAAATCTGTCATGATGAAAACCTTTTTTATGCGAAGTCTACACAACAATTCATGTATTAAAATGGGAAAAAATCTCTCCATTATGCAGACTTATACACACCGAATATGAAAATTTGATCAATTTTCTTACCAAAAATTGTGATATAATGTTTATAATCGTATTAAGTTATATCGATTTAAGAAAATTTATGAAATTTAAATGCAATTTTGATTAAACGCTCATTAAGTAAGGTTAATGAAATGTGACCATATGAGAGAGAGAGAAAAAATGTAACTGCTTATATTATTGTTTATGAATGATGTATAGTAGCTTCTAGTTTTTCTGTTGTACTTTTAGATATAAATATAAATAAGCTATGAACCATTAAGCAAATTTCTATATATTTCTATTAAATTTATGACAACTGTGTAATGCTGCGCATGCGCTAGCGCAAAGTGACCTGTCCAAATATATTTTCATTCCCATAAAAGTTTCTATATAATTATTTAAAATTATACTATAACTTTAAATAAAGTAATAATGCAAATAATTAACTCTTAAATAAATTAGATACACAAATTTATACCAATTGCAGCGTAAAGAAGCACATATTTAAGTACTATACACTACTTCGTACTGAGCTCTATGATGATACCGCTTTCATGAAATCATCAAATTTTAAGTAAAAAAAACATCAGTTTTATTAATTTTCTTATGCAATTGTTGATTGTTGAATATTAGCTATTTATGTAACAAGTACATAATGTAGAACTTTATTTGACGAGATGAAGTTTCTGGCAGAGCGAGCGGGGCTAACAAATAAGGCGAGTCTATAAAGTCCGATTATGTACGAGATCCAAATAAGGCTTTATGTTTGACTGCCCTACAGGAGGTTTTCTATTACCTATAATGACATAATGACACATTTGACAAATGATAAATTTAAATTTAATATCGAACAAAGGATGTCTTATCTATTCCGTGGTTAGGTTAGGTTAGTTCGCCGGGAAATGATCAGTCTGGGATGGGAGTACTCCGACAGACCTGGCTAAGACAAGGACAATGAGCAGGAACTAATATTTGGATAACGAAGGACACATGAACGACGAACCCTAGGCCACGGAATAGCGACAAAAATCCAGGAACGACGACCGCATAACCATAAATACACTAACACCAATGCCAGAATGACAACAAAGACGGATCCGGACCCTCAAGGGGTAGCTTCCTAGGAGAGGTGCTCGACCCTGGGGCCCTAGACGCAGCGATGCCTGGCGGTAGGCTAAAAACGCAAAACCATGATGCAGGAGAACGACGATAATCTTTTTCCCCGGGCGGGTCCTCTACCAGAGGGAATCCCGTCGTCTGCCCAGACAGATGCTGCCCTACGTGATACAGTGGGAGGGGGGCAAACGTCGTGGTATTAAAGAGGAGGATAGAAAAAGGAGGAGGAAAGAAAGTGAGATCAAATGAAACCGGATACGGAAAAGAAAACACAGCCGTAACGACAAAGTTAGAATTGGAAGAACAAACACCAGGTAAGGATGGAGGAGAAATAAGAAAAATAGAAGAGAAGAAATCAAACCCATTTAAAGGGGAGAAAATTATTACAAGAACCCCGTCTAGAAGCAGATCCCACTCCACCCCGGAGCAAAAGAAGACCAAAATAAACGAAGGCAATTATTAAAAGACCCAAACCTCAGCAAAAGTAAAGAGTCCACATCAAAAGATGCAATTACGTCCAGAGAAGACGATGAGAAGAAAAGAAGCATCCAAAGCAAAACCAAGAAAAATATTAATGACAAGAGCGAAAACAACAGCACAACGGACATCCCAGAGAACACCGAAGATGCCTCTAGTAAGAAAAACCGTTTGTAGGAAAAATTTTATAGGGACCTCGGCAGAACAGGGGAAGTCTCCGAGACCCTTGAGAGGTTAATGTTAGCCAAAAAAAAAAACCATTAAAATAGAGCTTAAAACCTGTATCAAGGAGATAATCAGTAGTATTGACAAGCTGGTTATCGATAGGATGGAGGTAGATTAATACATGGAAGGTGAAAAGTAAGACACAGGTTAGGGAAATGGGAACCCAAACTATAGCAGACGCACAGACGGACGAGAAAAAGGTGGAGATCTATAGGTCTACCCTAGAAGAAATCCGAATAGGGATGCTGGAAACTAAAACCTTTGAAACCTTCAAGATAAATGCCAAAAGATCTTGGCCAAGGGAGGGAGCAAACTATAGAGATCGAGGGACAGCTATGGGAGGCTGATATAGACCACGCGGTGATACTCGAGACAAAGACACGGATGATAACAGACAGAGGAAAACAGGACATGGGACAACATTTATGCCTACTCTCACAGGGTAGGACGGAGACGACAAATACACGGGTACTACACACGTACAGCAGTATCCAAACCTGCGGGGAAGAGGAAGAAGAAAGGAAAGGAAGGCACATTTTTACATTCTGCTGGGCGACCCCAAAGGTGAATCTAAAAAAATGTACGAGGCCTGAACAAAGTCAAGGAAATGCTGCAAAAGAAAGAAATCACCCAAGTAGCGATACCCCGGATAGTAATAGGGAAGAAGAGACTAAGGTGGAGTTATGAAAGGAAAATGCTTGAAACCATTTTCTATAATACGGGCATAAAGGTTAAAATATACAGAATGAAAGAGCAAAGAAAAGAGATGAAAACAATACGAATAAGGGGGAAGAGATCTATGGCGAGAAAAAGGCCAAAGAGAAGGCAAAAGCAAAGACCTCGAAAACCGCACTGAGGACGCAAAGCCAGAGACCTAAGTGTGAAGCCATAGTGGTTCCCACCAAAGGGTCGACTTATGCAGCAACTCTCAGAAAGTTAGGGTCACGGAGGCCATAGAGAAGCAGCTCATAGAAACCCAGTGTGGAAAGCTGCGCATAGGGCTGGTGACTAGTAGGGTGTGCCCGTTTGTAAACATAACAAGGTGCCACAGATGTTACAGCTACGGACACCTTATAAAGGATTGCACCGGAGAGAACTATGATGGGAAATGCAGGAAATGTGGCGTGGAGGGCCATAAGGCGGCGGAATGCGATGGAAGCCCTAAGTGCTCAGCTTCGGACAGGAGGGGCACAGCAGCGGCACTGCTAGCTGCCACATGCACACGAAAGCCCTGAAGGAGACCATGAGAAGAAAAAACCAAAATGTTAAGGGCCGTCCATTCTAACTTGGACAGGAGCAGGGTGGCCCACGACCTGCTTGTTGCGACGGGGACACTACCATGGAGCCTGGCGCGGATTCAGGGTGTCTTGGTGAAGATTTTCCCTCCTACCATAAAAAAGGTTAGTTCGATTGTTTTGATAGTGACAGCTAGTTCGCTTACAAATATATGTGTGCATTCATATCAAAAATAATCTATAATTAATCGATTAAAACAGTGTCTTGCCTCACTGAGGTGAAGCCATGAGCGCTGGGATATAAATAGTAATAAAATTATTTAATTCCAGTATACAGAAGACTTGGAAAAGATAATTTATTTTGAAAGTGACAGCTGTCAAAAACAAAATTATAGTATATCAATTGATATTGTATTTTTATGGTACCTGGCTATAGGGCGAGTCACCAGGATGTAATCACTGCCTCACAGGTTACGGCGAAGGCAACTACTACTACTAATAACAATGACAAGGCTAGAGAATTGGACAACGAGACTGGATTGGAGATGGTAGGAATGATGAAGGATAGAATGACAGGTTGTATTGGTAGAAAGCCACCTCTAATCCCTGTATGTCAACTGAGTCAGTTTCTGAACCAGATGAGCATGAGGAGTGGTCATCAAATGAGATTTACTTACGATCTAAAAACTCTATGTTTAAAGGTCCATTCAAATACACAGAATAATATTAAGGCTCTGGTAAAGGATATTACCCAGCAACTTAATAGGGTGGAGTATGCTAACAAGATGGCTGAGCAGAGGGCACTAGTTAAGCAGGCGTCAAATTAAAATGCAATAGCTACGCAAACATCTATGTACTTGCAGGATAAGGAGACGCAAACGTTCCCCATATCAAAAGATTCCTCAAATACTGGTGTGAAGGAAGTGGTGTCGGTGGAGGAGGTAGAGAAGAGGATGATGAATCCAAAAAGCGATAGATGTGTAGAGGATTGCAGCGCAACGATGGTCAGTGGAACTCTTTCGTAGAACTGTTGTAAAGAAGGGCGACTACAAGCAAACTCCTGTAGAGTTTGCGTTAATACAAGGGGTCAATTATGCGAAAATGGAAGGTTTTGACGCACAATTGGCTGATGGACAGGTGGCCCAGATTTGTTCGCAGACTGAGGTGGACACAGGAGTACAAGTCACCAATACGCGGAGACTCCGATACATTGACTTTGTATAGTACGGATAAGGAAGCAACAGAAGGAAAGTGGAAGACGTTGGCGAAAATAAAGAAAAGGACGCCAAGAGTGGTAGCTTCAACAGCGAAATTGGCATTTAAAAAAGTAAGGAGGCCGGATGCAGTGTTGATACCTGTTGGAAGTAACACCTACGCTGATACACTTAGAAGAATTAAAGCACAAATAAATCCAACAGATATGGGGGTGAAAATTCAGGCAGTGGTGGGTAAACGTCACACAGTGCTATAGGTGTGGTGAGTACAACCATACTGCGGTGAGCTGTACTGGTAAAGATGAAAGCAATCTCTGCTGGAATTGTCTAATGGGCCAAGAATATGCAGTAGCTGCAGGAGCACTGCCCGATACAGATGCTCAATCATAAATAATTGAATTACACTATCGTTACCTTTTTCCCAAAGCATGCAATGGTTAATTGGATCTCTATCAAGATTATACAAGAGGAAATTCCAAGGTTCACAACGTCCGAGTTAGACACAGCAGCAGCGAAGTTGCGTTCTGGTCGTGCCCCTGGTCCAGATGGCATCCCAGCTGAGATTGTGAGGAGAGCAGGTGGTCTTCATCCGGATACAGTTTTGGAGACAATGAATAATATTCTAGTCAAAGGAGAATTCCCGAGTGGATGGTAGCAAGCGAAGTTAGTGTTGCTGCGCAAGGGTGATAAGCCAGCAGGTGAACCATCATTTACCGGCCATTATGCTTACTAGACACCCTAGGTAAGCTTCTAGAGCACTTGATTCTCGCTCGTTTAAAGGTAGAAGTCGAGGATAGTGGTGGATTCTCTGATCTTCAGTATGGATTCAGAGATAGCCGTTGTACAACTGATGCCATATCCAAGATTGTGGATATAGTAACAAAGACTAAGTCTGGGACGTGGCGTACTAGAAGCCTCTGTGCCTTTAACTCAACATCGTGGCGTAGGATAGGTGGAGAATTACGAAGGAGAGAGGTTGCACCATACATTGTGAGAATGAATCATAGCTATCTCCACAATAGAAAGATCCTGGCAGATAGTGAGGAAGGATGCGAGGAGATTGAGGTGACGAGCGGGGCTCCACAAGGCTCAATCCTAGGACCATACTTATGGAATCTTATGTATGATGGGTCTTCCGGTTAGACCTACCAGAAGATTGTACACTAGTGGGATATGCTGACGATCTTGCACTAGTTGTTTCGAGTGTAGAAGAGGTAGACCTGTTGGATAGAGCCAACCGTGCAACAGAACTAGTCTGACAGTGGATGGGACTGAATGGCATATAGATTGCTGCCCAGAAAACAGAGGCAATAATATTTTATGGCCGTAGGAGGATATCACCCATCACATTTATTGTATTGGGCCAACCTATTACGCCGAAAGTTTAAATTAAATACCTGGGAGTGATCGTAGACAAGGGTCTAACAATGATGCCTCATATTATTGAGATTGCCAATAGGGCAATGGTAACCACAGCAGCACTAGGACGGATGATGCCCAACATTGGGAGACCAAGGGCCAGTAAATGAAGGGTGATGAGTTGTATGCATAAAGATGCATCTTCAATATGGTGAAACACCCTAAAGAAACAGAAAGCTAGATTAGCCATGCCTAGGGTCCAAAGGAAGATCGCCATGGTTTAATAGACGCCATGGTGAGGTAAACTATTACATATCGCAAGCTCTAACGGGGCATGGTTGTTTTGCCACATACAGGAAAAGGATAGGGAAGCTGACAATGGAAAACTGTACCTGTCATGCGGAGGTAGACTCCCCTGAACATACTCGTACGTTGTTTTACTGTGACCGATGGAATGAAAGCAGAAATCTTTTGGACATAGATTAGGTCAACAACTAACACCTGACAACATCGTTGGCCTAATGATATTGGACGAACAAACATGGGATGATATTAGAATATTTATTTGTATCACTAGTCCAGATACTGCTATTTTGCGAGTGCGAGTATTTTTTTAAAGGACGAGCCGCAGGCGAGGCCTTTAAATAAGAGCACTCGCAAAATAGTTTCTGGACGTGTAATACACAAGATTTTTCGCGCCTACGTTTTTGTAAATTTAATAAAAAAGTTTAATTTATTACTCACATTCTAAATGTCAGAGAATTTTTTTATGTTGGTAACATTCACATTTCTAATTGTCAGAACTGTACTTTTAATTTTAATTCATTAGTTATTATTCATCAATTTACATCTCAATAAGTTTAATTACACTGTACACTTTATTTAATAAACACAAAACATAATTCATTTCTTTGTCTATTTCACGACTTTTCATTCCAGTATTATAACCTAAAAAATCTACATATTTTATTTGGATTTTACATTGCTAATTTAATTATAATTACTTACAAATTAGTTTAAAATATATGTATAAATATTCTGTTTTCTTGTATTGAGAATTCACCACACGTCACTGTCAAACCAATAGGATCACGAATTTGTTTTAAAATGAACCAATGAAATGTACATTTCGTCGGAAATTCATCGCTGGTGCAATTGATAACGGAAATACCACTGTTAATAATATCCTTGGTTACGAATAAAATAAATGATATTTTCAATATTTTCATAAACGTCAATTGAAAAAATCTGTTAAAATGACAAATTCTCGATGGGGAACTGCTTCTACAGAAGAAATTTTTATTAAAATTGAAGAGAACATCCCAAAACATACTTAATTATTAATTATTTTTATGTATTTTACCGCTAACATCAGAAGTGGGATTCGCTCGCGATCCGCAGTAATAGTACAATGGAGGAATTTTGTCGGATTTAGTGAAAGCTATTAAATAATCGAAAACAACACCTGAACAAGTGGAATTACCTGTTTTTAGACCTGATCTTAGTGAAGCTAAAAAATGGATCTTACAGATCGAAACTATCAAAGAGGAATTTAATTGGAGTGATCAGCAAATTTTAGTACGGGTAGGCGTTATCTGAGTGGTGTTTCTAAAACATGGTTTAATACGTGGACGCCGGAAGTTCGCAGCTGGGAAGGATTTAAACGAGATTTTTATGAGGCGTTCCCACCCAAAAAGAATTTAGGTAAACTTCTATCAGATGCTTCTGCTTTTAATAGTGACCGGTGTAACACGTACGAAGCATACGTTTACGAAAAGACTGCTTTATTAAAAAACGTGCGTACAAACTGGAAGGAAGTCGATATTGTCGAACTGATCATTCACGGAATTCAGGAAAGAGATATTAGGATAACGGCAAGTAATCACAATTTCAAGAAAACATCTGAACTTTTATCTTTTCTCTGTTCTACTCCTAAGCGCCAGACACAGCAAGGAAACGATTCGAACACAGAATATGGCCCACCGCCATACAAGCGCTATCGTTCTGGCAAATAAGTAATTCACGGATATGCTCCAGTAGTAAAATGTTTTAATTGCGGCAAGATGGGACATTTTAAAAGAAATTGTACTGCAACACCTACACAGAGAAGATTTAATAGTAGTGACTTATCAACTTCGAGTTCGAAACAATCCATTACGCGTACTAATACTGAAACTAAACTATCTGCCTGTAATTTTTGTTTTAAACCTGGATATAATGCTGAGGTTTGTTACACAAAGAAAGCAATTGAACAACGGAAAGTTGTAAATATATGCAAAGTCGGAGCACAACTTAAAGTAAATAAAACAAAAATTAACGGAGATATTTATTTAGGTATCATCGATACGGGTGCTGACATTTCCCTAATTTCAGATCGTTACATTTCTCGTTTCGAAAATATAATAAAACCGTGCTCTATAAATATAACGGGTATTTTGCCGGGAAGTATAACTGTAAACCATGAAATAGAAATAACCGTCAAAATCTCTGAAGTTTCGACTATTCTTACGTTTGCTGTTGTACCAGATTGTATTTTGGATAGTGATGTAATAATCGGATGTAACGTATACAATGACCCCGGATTATTTTCTATAACCGATCAAGACGGTACTCGTGTAGTGAGAAATAAAAATGCATTTATTCGTTACGTTATGAGTAGTGTTGATGAAAACAATAGTGTAAATGTGCCCGATGTGTATCGCGAATCGCTCATGAATGTGCTTTCACGTTATCCGAAATTATTTAATTCCGGTAACAATTTACCTGCAGTAAATAATGCTACATTGCAAATAAAGTTACGTGATAATTTTGTTGTAAACCGAAACCCTTATCGATTATCTGCACATAAAAGAGAAGCCGTCCGAAATATCGTAGAAGATTTATTAAGAAATAACATCATTCGCGAAAGTGAATCACAGTTTGCAAGTCCAATTGTCCTCGTCCGTAAAAAGGAAGGCACATACAGGATGTGAATTGATTATCGTGAATTAAATGCACATACAATCAAAGATCGATACCCCCTTCCACTCATTGAAGATCAATTAGATCGACTGGGAAAAGGAAAGTTTTTTACAACGTTGGATATGTCGTCTGGATTCCACCAAATACCAATCGACGCCGATTCAATTGAGAAGACCGCCTTTATCACCCCAGATGGTCATTACGAGTATTTAAGAACACCATTTGGTCTAGCCAATGCACCAGCTGTTTTCCAACGCGCAGTAAATAAGGCTCTGGGTAACTTAAAAGATACAATAGCTCTCGTTTATTTAGACAACGTATTAATTCCATCAGTAACTGTAGAAGAAGGTTTGCAACATTTACATAAAATTTTAAGTGCTTTTCAAAGTGCAGGTTTCTCTCTTAATAAATAAATGTCACTTTTTAAAAGATAAACTTGAATACGTAGGACGCGATATCAGTGCTGACGGTGTCCGCCCAAGCACTAGGAAAATCAATGCCCTTCTCCAAGCTCCATCACCTACAAACGTAAAACAGATACGTCAGTTTTTGGGACTTGCCGGTTATTTTCGGAAATTCATACCAAACTTTGCCACTTGCACAACATGCATAACTAAATTGAAAGAACCGTTTTGTTGGACATCGCAGTGTGAAGATTCGAAGAAATATATTATTGACTGTCTTACTTCAATTCCACTGCTTTCAATTTTTGATCCTGATTTGCCAACCGAGTTACACACAGACGCTCGTTCGATCGGATATGGAGCAGTGCTGCTACAAAAACAAAATGAAAATAGAAAGGTTATCGGGTACTTCAGCAAGAAAACTACTCCTACTGATGAAAAATACCAGTCCTACGAGCTAGAGACGCTGGCCGTAGTTAATGCTCTAAAATATTTTCGCGTGTATCTGCTGGGAATTCATTTTACGTTAGTAACCGATTGTAATGCAATTAAAGCAACTGCCACGAAGAAAGATATTTTACCTCGCATAGCTCGCTGGTGGATATACATGCAAGATTTTAACTTCACAATTGTTTATCGCAAATGTAGCTCCCTACCACACGTTGACTTTCTCAGTCGAAATCCCGTTGTAACAAGGCGAATCATCACCGACAAAAATAAACACGACTGGCTTTATATCGAACAAAGAGGTAACGCAGAAACTCGTAGACTCTTTCAAGATTTCGAAGATGGTAAGCTTGACACAACTCGTTATACTGTTAAAAACGGTACCCTCTTCTATCTTACAAAATCAGCCAATGGAATTACTCCTAAGCAATTTGTTCCACGCATTTTCCACGATGAACAGTGTCACATTGGAGTCGACAAAACTATAGATCTAATACGAAGACATTTCTGGTTTCCAAAATTACGCAACTTTGTTAAAAATTATATAAAACATTGCATAGTTTGCGTGGTCAAGAAAACTCGCACGGGCCCCACACAGGGATTCATATCAAACGTCGAAAAACCGTCCGTACCTATGCGAGTGATTCATGCTGATTGTCTGGGTCCTCTAAAAAACAATGTTGAAAAACATCAATATGTGCTTGTACTGATAGATGCATTTACGAAATATTGTCTGCTACAGCCACTTAAAACCGTAACTATAGATGAAACAAGGGCTTTCAAACTATTTATATCGATATTCGGCACACCGATAAATAATCATGGATGCTGGCTCAAACTTCAAAAATTTAAACATATTTGCTTGTTTAGATGCTCTCGGAGTAAGATATCATTATATAACACCCGATGTACACCGTTCCAATGGTCAAATCTAACGTTATATGCGAACTATAATGAATTTGAATTTGTCGTTGCGAAATGACTGTTGAAAGCTTGGCGCTTTGCAGGGTTAAATTGCAGCTCTCGCCCTTGAGTAATAGAGTTTGCGGAATGACTGTTGACAGTTTGGCGCTTTGTAGGGTTAAATTGCAGCTCTCGCCCTAGAGTGGTAGAGTTTGCGGAATGACTGTTGACAGTTTGGCGCTTTGTAGGGTTAAATTGCAGCTCTCGCCCTTGAGTGGTAGAGTTTGCGGAATGACTGTTGACAGCTTGGCGCTTTGCAGGGTTAAATTGCAGGCTCTCGCCCTGAGTGGTAGAGTTTGCGGAATGACTATATATATATATATATATATATATAAATTAATTTATTGCAGGTAATATCTGACATTTCCAACTTATTTGTGTCCCGGTATACATAAACTAATTACTAAAATTCTACATCACATCATAAAAAGTAAAAATTTTCAAATGATACACAAAAATAAAAACATTCGCAAATAATGTTAAAACTGTCACTTTATTGTACGAATGAGAATCCTACGGAAATAAAACACTTTTTACACGAGTTGTATGAATTATTTTTTACGGACAAGTATTAACTAATTATACTAATTTTGTTTAGGTATATTCAGGGCCGCAACTACACATTTTTCCAGGAGGGGCAAAACCTAATTTTGCCGCTCCCCATGCCCCACACAACTTGCCCCACACAACTTGCGTAATTTGCAAATAACTTTTAGTCCTATTTAAAAATATTTGGGATGTTATATACCATTATGATGAAATTGAAGTTAATAAGTACGGTTTATTTGTAAATGAGAACGAAACAATTCATGTAAAAAAAAAATATTATACCACAGGAAAATATTATACATAACACTATTATATAAATTTGACTTTTCTTGATTTTTTGGCTGCAAAAGTTTTGATTATGTCGTCAAATAAAGATTGATGACGCTCTTTGATGTTCAATTGGTATGGGACTTAAATTGGTGAATCTCTGTTATTTCATTGTGCTTCTTAAATAATTTTTTCTACGATTACTATGAAAAGTTGACAATTACGCTCACATTTATCATCGTAAAGTTGACGTTTTCTGTGGAACAATCGAAAAATATCTTTTTTGCGCGTCTCCAATGGCAACGCGCGAAAAAAACGTTAAATGCGCGCGTTTCCAATGGCAACGCGCGAAAAAGATATTAAATGCGCGCTTATTTCAATAGTTACCAGGGATACAAATAAAACAGAAACTTGTCATATTGACAGTTAACAGAACGAATTTATTTTCAGTACGGATGCGTTTTTTAATAATTTTAAAATGCAATCGTAGAAAAAATTATGTATGTATCACGAGCGTAAAGTGTCTTTGTTCCTCTTACACTATTGCAGCTCTCGCATTCGGCTCGCGCTGCAATTACCGTGTTCGAGTAACAAAGAATCACTTTACGCTCTTAATACACAAATAACTATTTATTAATTTTAGTTTGCTGAAGCTCATTTCACCTGAAACAACAGAAACTGGAAGAGTAAGGAATAATTGCAGAGCTGTTGTTATATTTGGGTAGCCCTCTTGGAGGTGTTGCTCATAAATAATTTTTAAAGTAGATTTAAATTTCAATTGCATTTTTCTCGATTTTTTTAAATATATAAGTATAATTTTTTTACATGGTTAAATTCAGAAAAAAATATGCTATCGAATAGTCCAATAATATGTATGTATCATGCTATTTCAGAAAATAGAATTTTGTGCCATAACTTGAAAACCATTGGTTTAAAAAAATATTTTACTACATAGTCTAGTGTACCCCTCAGATATGAACATACTTCCCAAATAACATGTTTTAATATGACTAATAATAAATAAAATAATCGCGATGTCCCATAAAAAAACAACCTGTATATTAATTGTTAAACGTTTATTGTTGAATGATAAATGATATTCTTAATTCTTAACCCCGTAGGTTATAAAATTGCCGAGCGCAGTGTCTAGTGCATGGTGCATACTAGACTATCTATCGTCTAGGGATGCGGAGAGGCGAAGGCGGTCATAGGGAAAGAAGACGGACTACGCGTATACAGTAAACTGTACTGCCCACAGATAGTTTAGTATACTGACTGACACACACGCGATTTTGAAACACAGGCCATGTACTGTAGTTACTTAAGAACTTTTTGTTACATATTAGATTACAGGTTTGAAATTAGTTTAAAATATTTGAATTGTGTTCATAATTTTGCCGCCTTCAAAATTTTGCCGCCCGGGGCAGATGACCCTCCCTGCCCCCCCCTAGCTGCGGCCCTGGGTATATTACATTTCAAACGGGGTAGGTGGCTCAGTGGTATCAAGTCGGACTGTGGATTTGAGAACCCGGGTTCCATTCCCACAGCCACAAAACAATATCCACCGTACGGAAATTACCCCATCCACTGAAATCTAGTAGGCACATAAATATATCACTTACCGAAATCTGCTACAATAGAGTGCCACACCCAGTAATAGGTAAAAGGCGTGATGATATATTTATTTATTATTATTATCAAAAATATTTATTTTACAGAGTGTTTAGTTAAGTTTGTTTCGTTGCAAATATTTTATTTCATTCATATGGATATATTACAATATTATTTGTCACCATACTTGTTAAAAGTTTAGAATTAAAATTTGACACCATTAACCGTTTCAGCATCCGTTAGCTTCTACGTACATTTACAAACTGAATGCTTTTACGTAAATGCACTAAACAGAAATGTATACTGAGTAGAAAGTAGTGTTTTCCTGACCAATGAGGATTCGATGGAGGATTTATGATTAGATACAAATTTATCCCCATTATGAGTACAATGTGTACATTCGTTGCTAGTAAATTAAGAAAATACATAGCACTGCATTCCCAAATATGTTTAATATTATTTGCAGCGTAGCCTTACTTTTATCATAGACTCCAAGATAAAATGAAGTCTTTAATCAACACATCGGTTAAAAAACTCGGATCTACAGGATGTTATACGAAAAGCATTGAATTTATTATGTCCTAATTCATTAAATATTGCAAACGAAAGTAAATAGAAATTAAATTATATGGACAAAAAAATTGCGGCACTCGGGCCTTGTTGATTAAAGTGCTTAGTTAGAATCTAGAAGGTCGCAAGTTCAAATCCTAGCATCGGTCAAATTTTTATCGCTAATTAATATTTGATAGCATATGTTCATATTACTTTGAATATAATTAATGAGAGTAGAATAGATTTGCGAGGCAGTATACAAACTAGCACTTCCCAAATCACCATTTTCGTACTGAGATGACAAATGACTCACGTGTTCAAACACAAACAAACTCACATCGCAGCACTACGAGCTAATCAGAGTTTTATGCGTTTTGAATCCGCAGCTGGAGGCTGGGTTCGATTCTCAGCGAGGCCAAGAGCCCGTAAAATCAGTTTATGATCATTTGTTTCAGTTATACGATGATATGCTCCTAGTTTTATGATGGGATTGAGACTTGACGGAAAGAAGGATTTATGACTAAGATTGCCGAATGAAGTATCCATGTTCCATATGTTTAGACTAGGAGTTATATGTACTTGTGGCTAGTAAAGAGTTTAAATAAAAGTTTAAATGTAACAGAACTACAAAATATAGGTTTCTATTTTATTCTACTTTATTAGACCGTTAAAATATGGGATCGGATCATAGTTTTATTTACAGCAAATAAGGGTCTATAGGCATAGTTTTAAATTAATTTTATTGACGGATATAATATGGTCATAAATTTGATATTTTGTTACAAGATATCTACTTTATTGCATTTTGTTTCCTGTGTATGGAATGTTTCGCAAAACCTGCTTCCCGTTATAGATTAATTTTAACACAACAATAATCTCATTGTAGAACAAATTATATGATTTTGACTGCTGGAATTATTGTTAGAAAGAAATACTTTAACTATGAAATTAATTATTGTTTAAAGTTTGTTATAAATTATATTTACCGATTTCAGGATATTAAACCTATATTTACACACACAAAAGTAGGCTGGTAAGTAAGTAATAACTGTATTCTTCACGGTAGTATTACCATACTGACTTGTCAGAACAGTCAAGAAAATTAATATAAATACTATCAATACAAACGGAACTCAAAACAACAATAATACAAAGATTACTTCTCCTGCTTATCATATATATATATATATATATATATATATATATATATATATATATATATATATATATATATATATATATATATATATATATATATATATATTAATTGTACAGTCTTTCAAATTAGAGATGACCACGTTATGACTTTAAATAAAAATTTATGTATAAATATGATACAAAACAATTGTAATAATGACGTTGATCATCTTATTCATAAAATAATTTAAAAAAATAATATTTATTTACCACATTAACGTGTTTATATTCTGAAACCGGTAAACTATTAAACAAACCTCGGATGTTATGAGTCATAACAGGCCTTAGATGTCTATCCTCGCTCTACGAGCTCCGATTTCATACAGTCAGCTGCGGCCGTAATGATACTAATAACATTCCTAGGTATGTTAATAGCTATTAAATTTAATAAATTTGGACGGAGAATTTAAGAACACGATTTCAATTCCTGCTATCGATAAACTGCACATTCTATTAAAATTAGTTGGTAACCACATATCACACGCAAAATATATCACTTACCGAGATCTGAAACCTTATAGTACTATTACTGTAATAAATATTATGGTACTGTTACCGTCAAGTTGTTAGGTAACAAACAGTTTTTGACATTTAATTATAGGTAATTATTTTAAGGTGTTACTTTTAAGGTCGGAATATAAGGTTTAATAATTAAATGCGAGACAATATTAAATAAAACATTATACGTCATATGTCCGTTAATAATTTTCTACGGTACTAATTTTAAATTCCAAACTCGACTTCATCATCGCCTCGTACGAAAGCATCTTACTCGTACCATAAAAACTTATTTACTGGCCTTATAATGTAAATAAGTATTATTTCATAGTGTGTCGTATTTTACAGTGGTGATTTCAGTCCAGAAAGTGAGACTTTAGAGACGATACCTGCATATTTTTGTACTTGCTTACTTAAGCCAGGCGCGTAGGAACACATTTTTTTTTGGCGAGAGGGGCAAATTATAATGTGAAATTTCTTGATTTCGCGATTCTGTCAATAGACGGGGGGGGGGGGGGTAAATAAACTAATTGAATTATAAAAATATTTTTGTCACTTTTTTTCATGGTATAAATGTAGAAACACAAGAATATATATATTTATATATATATATATATATATATATATATATATATATTAGGAACCTAAATAATGGAAAATCTCCGGGACCAGACAGGATTAACGCAGAAATATATAAGGCGCTAAACATAGAAGAAATCCGGGTGAGAGTACACAAGATCATCGAAGATATATGGGAAACGGAGTCGCTTCCTATAGAGTGGACAGCCTCACTGATATGTCCAGTACACAAGAAAGGTGATCCCCTAATATGCTCAAACTACAGAGGGATAGCACTGCTAAACATTATATACAAAATCTTTGCAACGCTATTGTGCAAGAAATTTAAAGAGCAAAGTGATGCCCTAATAGGAGACTACCAGAATGGGTTCAGAGAACAAAGATCGACGACGGACAACCTATTCTACCTGAGACAAACAGCCGAAAAATGTTGGGAATACGACACAAAACTATTCTGTGTCTTTATAGATTTCCAAACAGCGTACGACACAGTAAATAGAACAAACCTATGGGAAGAAATGGAACAACTAGGTACACCGAAGAAGCTAATAGCACTAGCTAAAGCAACTACTGCAAATCAGAAAATTACAGTCAAAGCGGGAAACGAAATTTCCACAACTTTTAGCTCGAATATAGGCCTGAAACAAGGAGATACCTTGGCACCCTGGCTTTTCAGCATAGCCCTGGAAATAGTGCTCAGAAAAGCGATGGTTAACCTAAGTAAAACAGTATTCAGCAAATCGCACGTAGTCCTAGCATTTGCGGATGACATTGTAATAGTAAGTAGAAATCTCAAGGACATGGCAGAAGCCTTCCAAAAAGTGGAAAAAGCAGCAAAGAGAATGGGGCTTACTATAAATGAGAGCAAGACGAAGATACTGCAAATAGCTCGCAGCCCAATGAACCTAGGGAAGACGTACAATATACAAAACTACAGTATTGAGGTGGTAGACACTAGAGATGAAAAACTATCGGTAATTTCAACTATCGATTGTTCGATAGTGCTATCAGTAAACTATCGATATATCGATAGTACTATCGATAGTCAATTTAATTACTAAACGATAGTTTTAGTTACTAAACGATAGTTTTAATTACTAAACGATAGTTACTAAACGATAGTTACTAAACGATAGTTACTAAACGACAATTACTAAACGATAGTTACTAAACGATAGTTACTAAACAATAGTTACTAAACGATAGTTACTAAACGATAATTACTAAACGATACTATCGATAGTTTTTTTCTATTAATTACTTATCGATAGTACTTTATTTTTTAAAACTATCGATGTATCGATAGTACTATCGATAGTTTTTTCATCTCTAGTAGACACATTCATATACCTGGGGGCAAGCTTTAACGGTAAGAACGAGATAAGGCAAGAAGTCAGTAGAAGGATTATGCGAGGGAATAAAGCATACTATGGCGTTGCAAACGTCCTTGCAAACAAAAACATGCCCAGGAGGTTGATTCTGTATCTTGCGTGAGCAGTTGCGTAATTAAATTTGCGTTAGTACAATGTATGACGTCATCGATTCTTTTCTGGTTTCGAGCATAGGGAATTCCGTGCTTTACGTTTTCGCGCCAAGTTTAGTGTTGGTAATGGTTTTGAAACTATAACTGTCAGTTGCAATCACATGTCATTGTTTGCCAACATCGTTTTGTAGTTTTTTTTATACGATTTTATTATGGCAGAAGATAGAAAACGTGATATGAACGCTACAGAGGGGCAAAAACAAATTTTAATAAACTGTATGGCGGATATGGCGTTGATAACGCAAAATAACAAGAAATTAAAAGACAAACATAATATTAGAATGAGACAGGTAGTGTCGCAAGTAAGAAACAGGACCTACGGAGGTCACGCATCTATATTTGCGTGTCTCGCAAGAAGTGACGTCATACCCATTAGTTCTTTTAATGTCCGATAGATGGTTTACTATATGCATGTGACATATCTGTGTTAGTATGGGTGCCGCAAGTAGTCACGCAAGATACAGAATCAGGCTCCAGGTCAATCAAACTGAGAATCTACAAAACAATAATAAGGCCAGTAGTAACATACGGAGCTGAAACCTGGACGCTCAATCAAAACGAAATGAACGCACTCCAATGCTTTGAAAGAAAAATACTGAGGAAGATTTTCGGAGCAGTAAAGGAAAAAGATCTATGGAGGATTAGAATGAACTTCGAGCTAAAGGAAATGTATGGAGAACCGGACATAGTAGCGTTCATCAAATTACAGAGGTTTAGATGGTTTGGACATGTATTAAGAATGGGTGAGGATAGACTGCCACAAGCCATCTACAGGTGTAGACCAGCGCTGAAAAGACCGCGAGGTAGACCGAGAACGAAGTGGAAAGACGATGTTGAAAGGGATCTCAAAGAAGTAGAAATAAACAACTTAGTCGACTAGCACTGAATAGAGATGGTTGGAGGAAGTTAATTAGGGAGGCGCATATCCTGCTTGGATAGTTGAGCCGATGATGATGATGATGATATATATATATATATATATATATATATTGCAATTTTCTAAATTTATTAGTTTTTTATCCATTTCAGACAATTTTTCACTGTTTTATTAGATAAATATTCCTACAAGAGAAATAATGGGCGCGTGTTTTAATTGTCGATTATAATACGTTATTCATTTATGATGAATGTTTATAATTGAAATTAACCAATTCAATGATTGAAAATATTATAATTATCAAAAGTCGAAGTTAAAGTTCTCGAAAATATAAACTTTGAAATTAATAAGTTCCAAAACTATGTGGAGGGAACAAATGCAGTTTTTGCCTTCAACAAAATTCATGGGAGGGCAACTGCTGTCTCTGGACCCCGGATCCTACGCCCTTGACTTTAGCCATGTGTCTTTAATTTGCTATGCGTAATTTCATTTCAGTTTGTTCTTAGCAGTGTTATTGAAGAGTTGTGTTATTATTGGTTTTGTGTAGTGCACTACTAGATGGAGATAGTTTGAAGTTAGTTTCACTGAGCGTATAAGCGTGTGAGCTTGTAAGCGCAATTGTTATGTTTATATGATATGATATCCTAACACAAAATCCTTATTCCTTTATGGTGACGTCGGCGCCGTCCTGTTAACTTGCTGTGTGCGGTAGGGATGTGCCCGAGTTAGCCCAACGACGCGCCAGTTAGCAGCCTGGTGCTAACGGTGCTCTGCTTGAGATCAGGAGCCCAGCTTTCGCTTGCATTTTGAGTGGCGCGTTCGTGTTTAGAGTTTCAACTCGGCTTTAAACTCTTTCACCTAAAGCTTTGTGATAAGCCGCTCGTGTAAGATGGCAAATTAACGAGCGCTCTGATACAATATTTGCATATGATTTCTTTCATCTTTAACAACGCAACAATATATTTTCGGAAATTCGCAAAATTAATTACACATTACTTGAAACAAACATTTTTCGTGTCACAGGACTGACATGTTACAGCAATGAATAAAAATTAGTAAACATTAGAAATTGAAAGACCAACTACTCAACTTCAATTAGATCGAAGAAGGGAAAAGGAAGTAAAAAAACTACCTCTGTCTTTTACACAGTTTTCATAAATTAAATACGACCGGTTTCGATCACTTTAGTAATCTACATCAGGTACTAGCGAAAACTACAAGAAGGAACAATGTTGTTACATATAATCTAAATACATTTAGTAGCAAAAATATGTAAAAAAAACACTAATAACTACAGAAGACTATCGATAAATGGAGAAAAAGCTGCATATTAAAATAATAATAATAATAATAGAAGAAATGTGCGATGGTTGCAGATACAAAAGCAAGAGCTAAATTTTTAACGTGAACCAGAGAAATGAAAACGCAAGTTGAAGCCAAACAAATATTCGAGTAGGTCAAGCAACGCACTATTTTCAATAAAAATTTGGTTGTTCAGACAAAGATTGGTATTATCGCAGATAGATTTCTTAATATCAAGGTTTTACAGGAAATCAAGAGCTCTAACATTTTCTTTTACATGTCATATTCTAAAATCTCTGTCAACAACAAATTCATTCACACTTGGGTGTACCAAATTTTCATTACAACTTCAATTAAATTAATTTTCCTTCAAGTAATATGCAATTATTTTGTCGAATTTCCAAAAAGAAAGGGTATGTTTTTAATAAACTCTTTGGTTTTAAGTGTTAGTAACTGTATTGTTGTAGCTGCAGGCGTGTTTAGATTTTAAATGTTCTAGTCTAGATCTTAGACACTGATATTCTAAAATAATAAATATCCTGATTATGCTATACAAAAACTTTTAAGAAGAAGAGAGGCGTCATCAAAATTTGTAACTAGAATAATGACGTCAAAGACACACAAATCACAACAAAATTGACAAACGACAACGCGAAACAAAATAGAGTGAGTCGGATACACATGTAAACGTGTTCAAAACCAGTAGGTACAAACGCATGGTGAAGAAATGAACTTCAATTATTTTAAATAAATTAAAATTTCTTTCATAACATTATATTTAATTATGTTTAAATTATAAATAATTGTGTACTTTCCTTTGTTCTCAATTAACTACAAATATTTTTATTATTCTATCAGTTCGGTGCAAGTAAGTTTTCATTTATACAGTTTTATCTACGATCTATGACGTCTCTCTTCTGCTTAAAATTTTTTTGTATACCATGTTGCTGTGGATAGACCAGGCACGGGCGAACTTAATGTCAACTTCAAAACTCTGTTAAATAAACTTTAAATAAACATCAGTTTTAATCATTATTACTTTCCCACAAGTGTAGAAATTTGATCTAAGATGGAATTATAATTATTTTAAATTTAATTAAATTCCTGAAAGATTGTTACAATGATAAAAATATGAGTTTTTTTCGATTAATTACTAATCAAAAATTTGTTACTGATTCATTGAATAAAAGAGCAACAAGAATAATTAATACGGAAACTGCTCAATCGGCATTGGTTACCGGTAAAGGACATCTTCTTAATGGGCTTTGGTTACCTACTAAGAAACCTCTAAATAATGGACATTGTCGTAAGAAAGCCCTTGAGACTATATATAACTGATAACATTCAAATACTAGCAATATTAGGAACAAATTTTAAAAAAACATTTATTTTTGGAAATGCTATATATTCAAAATGATATAAACAATATTAACAATAGATCTGATATTGAAAAATTAAATGCTACGTATACTCATATTTAGAATTACTTAAATAATTTACTTACATTTTTTTTAAAATTATTTCAAAATTAATTAATTAATTTTCTTTGATCAAGCTATTATCCTTCAAAATTAAATTATTTATTTTTTCTAAGTCGTCTTTCTTCATCTTTTTAAATATTATTTACAAATATATTTTGACATTTTTATATATAAGTATATATTTAATCGTAATATTTAAAAAAAATTCTATCATTATTAATATTTTTCTATGAATGTTATTTATTAATTATTATTATTGTAAGTATTTTATATTTTCTATTAATTATTTATTATTGTTAATTTATTTAATTATAATAGAGTCCTGAAGAAGGCTAAAGTGTTAGCCGAAACGTAGACTGAATAATAAAAAATAAAATTGACTGAAATCTAAAAAAGTCTGTTTTTTCACATTTTATAAACAATCTAATTAAAAATGTATATCCTTTTATTAGGAACAAACACTGAATCAGTGATTTAACATTCATTCCAAGATATGAATGCACTGACAAATTATTGTGTTGAATCTGGAAATATTACTTCTGGAATATTTAAATTTAATTACATAAAATATTTAATTTTGATGATCGAAAAACATTCTGATTTACTAAATATGTGATGATTCAGGTTATTTCCGTATTTAGGTTTTTTTTATCGTGTTCTTCCTTCTTACGTAAGGTACGAGTAAATACTCGTAGGTATCAGAGAGCTATTCTTTGATTGATTTCACAACAGAACTTTGTTCAAATCACTCTGTTCGCTGAAAACTTGCATAATACTCGTAAATGATATTTTGTTAATTACTTAATTTTCGAGAAATACACAAAGTATGACATTACAATCACGTCTTTTGGAAGGAATCTAATTCTGAAACCGTCTTTATATTCTCCCATCTTTGACGGTTACTTCATATTACGAACATGTTGAGGGTTATATTCTTTAATATTAAAACAAAATATGAGTAAATATAACGTAGGACTGAAATTAAATATTTGTTTTATACAAGATGATTGTCGCTTTACAGTTGTTTATAGTATAAGAGACTTTTATGGTATTATGTCGTGAAATTGCAGTTTTTCACATTTATTTTAAATATTTTAAGATATCACTTTCAAGGTAAGGATATGAAATTAATATTTGATTATTAAATGCGATACAGTATGAAATAAATCATTGTAAGTTATGATGTATTTTACGGTACTCAATTCGAAATTACTCGACTCCTTGTTACCTCGTCCGGAAAAATCTTACTCGTACCGCAAAAACTTATTTACCTGACTTATGACGTAAATAACTATGATTGTTATAAAAAGCAATGAGGAAGATACGAAACAACAAAAAAAAAAAGGTTGACAACTATATCAATTACACTGATAATGATCAGATTATGTCTCAGGATATCTTAAACTCAGCTGTAATTGGTGTGGTACAGTAGAACACCAATCGTTACAAGAAATGTTAACAAATTCATAAGATAAATGTAGTGATCATCAGAAAAGACCAGGTCAAAATATGTATAGTTTAGGGCTATTTGGATTTTTTCTGCATTACAAAAAGAAAAAGATATTGTGTTGGACAATGCGATGAAAATTTTGTATTAGGTAGTTAGTTAGGCTTTGAGAGAATATGCAGTTGATAGAACAGTCTCAATTTTCTTTGTGCCACGAATGCGGAGATGATGATTTTTCCGAAAATCTATTTTACTTTTCGACTATACATAAATTATAATATTTCATCTTCAAAATATGTATGTAGCAAGGGTGAAAGAAGAAATTTTTCAGTCATGCAGATTGCACAACATATTGTATTTCATGTAGAAAGATGAATGAGCTATTTGTAGCCTTGATCGGGAGAGTAGAAGAAGATAGAGAGCACATCATAATTTTGAGTTCGTTAATAAATGCCGATAAAAACATTCTGAGTGCTTGTTATCTATTGTTGACTTATCACTACTGGATGACGTCTTTATATACTTGAAGTAAAAATTGTATAAATAAATAAATATATCATCACGTCTTTTACCCATTACTGGGTGTGGCACTATGCCGTAGCATAACTCGGTAAGTGATATATTGCTTCGCGCGAAGTGCGGATACCAGTCGTCAAATCATGACCCCCAAATATGTTTGTGATGGGGGAGCCACAGGTATAGATTTAATTTGATGAAAATTGTTTGTTGGTCAATTCGATACCACTGAGCCACCGACCCCATAAAAATTGTTTTAAATCAAATTAGGATCCATTTTACTTATGAAATATTTTGTGGTAAACTTTACCGTTTATTAAATAAACATAAAAACTGAAAATAATTCATTATTAACACCTTTACCTTCAGTTGTCATTTATGTTTTAATATAAAGTGTAAATCCAAAATTTCACCACGTTTTTAAGTTATCGTGTTTTAATACAGATCAACAGACTGATAAACCGATTTTGTTGTCACTATGTTTTTTTTTTAATTCTGTAAGAATGTATAGCCGGAAAATTAAAAATAGGTTAAGATAGTTAATTGCAAAGTAAGAAAAGGTACAAAGTATTGATAAAAATACTAAAATAATTGGGTTCAATGGACGTTTAAAGAAGAATTGTTTTAAATATTTACGATTTATTTGACATTTTAACAGATAAATACGCAAACTCGATTTTAATGACGAAGAAACGGATGTACAAACAAAGATAAACTTTATAGGTGAAATAAGATATTGGAAAAGAGCGGAGGCAAACTGCAAAATAATCTACTAAAATTTTAAATGTCATAAATCACTTTTCACCACTTGACTTTATTTTTGTAATTCAGTTATTTTGAAATACATATATTTTTTAATTCAATATATTAGATATTTATTTTGTTTCAGTTATTAATCTTCAAAATATGAAACATTTTAGAGACGTTTTTTTTTTCAATCATACTATAAATATGAACTATATTTTGAAATTTTACAAAAGCGTAAGTTATTTTTAATACTACATTTACAAATTACTTTAATAGAGCCTAATTCTGATGTAGCATGTGGCGTGAAGTAATAATACAATTGCTACATAAACCTGGATATTGGAAAAATAAATGTAGAAGCCGAAAAAGGGACGAAAAAGAAGGTAATATAATAACTGGAATTCGTATGCATTTAAGAAGTGACGTTTTTTAGGACTCCAATAAATAATGTCACCGTAGATGATAAAAATCAATTGTATGTTGATTCTCGTGTCAACGATCACACAACAAGCTGCGCAATGAGTTTATTAATTTCGAGCCTCTCAAGCCTATCGAGCATCCTCTAATAGCACTAATTGACAATGGTAAAAGTTACAATTGGAAACATTGAAATATTGATATGTGCAGAAGAAATTAAAAGTCAGAAAGATATGTTTGGGGATTATTTAAGAATACTAAAGAGTATTGTAAGTTATCCACAGAAATATAAAGTAGAAATAAATCGTGATAATTTCTGCTTAATACCCTTCGAAGTGTTACTACCTCACTCCATTTTGTTTCGCTCCCGTATTCTTGAAATACATCAGTTTAGATTTTTTTGTAGCATTCGTAATTTCTGCTTAAAATTTTGAAATTTGAGTTACCCAGTTGCCGTAGCCAGTAGTAGTTTATTTCATTTTGTTGAGCCGTAAAAATTGCCATTAAATTTTGTTGGTTTTTGCAATTCGTCCATTTAGATTTCATCGTATTTTTTTTGTTCGATCAATTTATCTTTATCTATTCCCCTCCTTCATGTTGTATGAATGCGTGCGAATGAGTGAGCTCAGACACTGGGAGAGCAACAAAATTAGTTTTTTTGTCGCATTCATAAATTTTAACTGTTCTCGGCAAACTTAGTTTTAGTTAGTTGTTATTTAATAAGTAAGTTGGTTCTCTTCAGACACTGAATTGTGGATTTAGTTTTGTTTTAAGTAATCAATGGCTGCTTTTTTGCCGAGTACAGATTTCGAAAACATTTCACGTCATTGGAACGTGAACTCATATTTAATAATATAATAATTATTATTATTATTATATAATATAATTTTATTTGTTTTACTTTTTTTAGCTAAAAATCTATATAAATACAAACATATACAACCAATAAACAAATATAATAAATACAAATACGACTTATAAGACTTATGTCTTACTCAACATGAGTCTAAGTTTAGTACAGCGTAACATAAATAAATAAATAAATAAATGTTGAAAGTATATTCTATGTAAATGTCCGGACGTATCGACTTGAAAACAAAAGTCATCTTAAGCTTGCACATGAGTGTAAAAATAAACATAAGTAATAATAAATTCCGAGGTAGCATTAGTTATTAATTTGAGGTTAGTAACCTCGAGTCAGGAAGGAATGACACGTTGGAATAAATACATGCAGATGCAAGATAATAAACAAAGTAACCTAGTGGTATACATTGATAACAATAGTGAATAATTTATACTACGTTTGAGTAAATCAAATTTTACTTTTGATTTACGCCCGAGGTCATTATCATCTAATAATACCTGTGGTGCATCGATGAATTTATTTTCTGCTATAATATGTAGAATTAGTTTTCATTTATTATAATAATGATTGTAGTAATGCGTGTAAGATTATTAATCAATTGTGGCGTTACTGTGAACGGAGCGGGCATTATGAGCAAAAGTTATGATCGGAACGGGCATTATGTTTTGGTCGTTATGGAGTTTACATTCTTCGTATTATAGCAATAAATAACAATATTCAAGTGTATTGTATTATAAAAATTTAAATATATATATATATATATATGCACTCAGGTGCAATAAAAACAGTCCATTTTTTTTTTCTTTAATTTTTGTTAACAACATTGTTTTAGTAGTACTTTTAACAAAACTTTTGATGTTTTACGATGAAATAGTCTGTTAGGCGGTAAAAAAACAACAACATATGATATTTATCAATTTATTTAATGAACAAGAATAACAAAAAATGTAAATTAAGCATAATCATTGTTTTTTGCAAATTGCCGTTTTGATCTTATGCTTCGAGAATCAAGGTGCCTACTTGTTTCAACTGTTTGTTTTTTTTTTTTTCACAATTACTGTCATTCTCACTTCAAATTTGTGTCTTAATAATGGTTTTAAGTTCTGAAGCTTGTACAAAGGCAGTAGCTCTTGTAGAAGATGGAAGAAGTCAGCGGTATGTGGCCAGAGTCCAAAATGTTATCCCTTCTAACATCCGAAGATTATTGGAAAGATTCAGAGAGATTAGTACAAATACGCGACGGCCTGGAAGTGGCAAGAAACGCAAGACTAGTGCCAATGACGACCGATTTCTTGTCCTTAACACGCTAACAAATCGACATCTAACTTCTGTTGAAACCAATAATCAGCTTCGTGAGGTTAGTGGGTGTTTGGACAGTCCGCCGAAGATTAAAAGAGCATGGTTTAAAAGCTTACAGACCAGCAGCTGGCCCCAAACTGCTCCCCCGTCACCGAGTAGCTAGACTCCAATTTGCTCGGCAACATTTAAATTGGTCTTTAGCCCAATGGAGTAATGTTCTTTTTACGGATGAGTCCAGGTTCTGTCTACATTCACCAGATGGACGGGAACGAGTGTGGAGACGAGTGTGGAGACGAGTATGGAGACGAACGGGAGAACGATTTGCGGTGTGCACGTTCACCCCTAGAGTTAGCCATGGTGGAGGATCAGTGATGGTTTGAGCAGGGGTTTAAATTTAAGCCTGCATTGACTTGTGTGTTATTCCTGAAGGCTCGCTGACGGCATAGCGATTATTGAAGAGATTCTGGCAAACTACGTCATCCCATTTGCTCCTTTTATTGGTGATGACTTTATCCTGATGCAGGATAACGCCAGACTTCATACAGCAAGGTGCGTTAGTGAATATCCGAATGAAATCGGGATAGAAAAACTAAACTGGCCAGCATGTTCCCCAGATGGAAACCCCATAGAACATGTTTGGGACATGCTGGGAAGGCGTGTTAGAAATCGCCCAGTTGCACCGACCACAATTAATGAGATTAATATTCGTGGGCTCATTAGTGGCATGAGTCAGCGTATGCAGGCAATAGTCCGGGCTAGAGGAGGCAATACGAAGTATTAAACCTTATTCTGGCGAATTTTTTCTTTATAATCTTTTTAAGTTCCAGTTGCAGAAAAGCATAATTATCCTTAATATCATTTTTTGTTATTCTTGTTATAATAAAAAATGTAAACCAATGTAAAAAGATAAGAAGTTACCGTGATATTTTATATAAAATTTGTTATTAATAATGTTACAATAAATTACAACAGTTTCATTGTTAATAAAAATACATATTTATTTTTTCGTGATATATTACTATTTTATTTAAATCTCGATTAATAAGCAAATATCATAAAACAAGAAGTTTTACGATGGAGCATAATTTTTTTTTCAAATGTAACAAATCAAATTGTTGAGTTTTATGAAAACTGTAAGTTATCCAAATCATTTAATATTATTAAAATCATTAATGGTGAGCTAAACTGTTTTAAAAACTTAAAATGCTTGTGAAGTAATCGTGTTAGATTTGTTTGCTTTTCATATTAAGATAGTATTCCTTCGATTTCTCTTTGCTCAGCGAAAATTTTAATTTAAAATTTATGATTATTTATTTTCTCCATATGCATCCTTTGGATACAAAACCGTGCGTCAGCCATGCAGTGACCAATTTCAGTCGTAATTACACGTTGCTCATCCCTCGAGGCTGCGGGATGGAGGCGGGTATTGTAGCGGGATGGAGGCGGGTATTGTAGCGTGTTTACCGAAGTGTTTACCGTTCGCGCCCAGTCTGACATCTGACGAGCGGTTTTTTAATCAAATTTAATGAACGGACGTTTGCCGGGCCACATTTAATTTAGCGCCGCGCCGCGTTTCTCCGATGCCAAATGAACGTTGTAATGGACCAGCGGAAAGAATATGAAATACGTAGTGGGCGGGGGTTATATTTGCTCTGCGTGACGTTTGATATTAGCAGCAGGAATTTTTGTGTTTGGGTCTGTTTTGTGTAATAGGGTTTGGTGACTTTCAGAACAAAGAAAATTAAAGCGTTAAATCTGTTAACACCTCGGGTTTATATATTATTTATAAAATTGCATCGGATTATTTTTATATTCAATTAAAGTCTCGAATGTTTACACCGTACACCTATATTTCACTTGACTTATATTAGTGCTACGCAAATGAAAAAAAAAGTTTACACCGAGCAAATATTTGACCTAAACCAAACAAATATAGGTAAGATAGAGTTGGGGCCGTTCCTAGAGATACTGCCGCCTGTTGTGAAATTATTGAACCCGTCGCTCGTAAGTGATAATTAGGCAACAAAACACAACATTTAATATTTAAATTCGTTTTTATTCAAGGACATACAAATTTTAAGTGAATAATACAAAAGAAAATAGAACTAGTAACTATCTAAAAGCAATCCACAATATCAATAACAAGGTTCCTACATGTTTGTTTTATAAATGGTAAATCATCTAGCCCTTTTAGCTGCAAAGACATTTATAATAGATGAGTAATCCTCCGGAGCTGTGTAATGAATGAATACTAAATACATAAAGCAGGTGACAACTAGTCATCCAGTATTGTTTAGTTTTAATTAACTTAAAACTTAATATAATCATAAAAAATATAGTGTGATAATTTAAATTTACCTACTACTATTTCTAATGCCACTTTTTTAATTTTTATGGTATTTTTTCATTTTTTTTTCTTTTAATTTTTATCTAAATTGTATGAGATATAATTCAAATACATATAACAAAATATTTTTAAAAGTCATTAAACAAAAGAAAAATTATAAATTTTCTTTTATAATTTTAAAAGCTTATTGCAAAGATTACATTTATGCCGATTGCTATTAAAACTGGGATTTCGTAGGCAATTGACAGGCTGTGAAATGCTACTTTTACAGTCTGTAAAAGTGTTTCTATGTAAAAACAACAAATTTGACATTTATAGTTTAACTTAATAATTATATTTACAACCTCCATTATATACTTTTAATTTAAATAACATATCGCGATTGATAGCATTCATAAAAGGCAGAATAAAATTTAATAGACAAATTCATGAAGCGGATTAGTGCTAATACCATTTTTAATATTATCTGTAACTCTGAAACAAAAATAATTTCTCGAAATGAATATTAGATTTTAATTTGCATATTTTAAATCAAATTAAAATATACTTGTTTCGTGAATTGGAAATAGAGTTAAAAGAGAAATAAAAATTGTTTTAGTTCTAATTTTTTTTATTAATCTGCCTGTAAGAAATTCTAAACGTCAAATTGACTTTTAGATAGCAACTCCTATGCATAGCAACATGATGACTTCGATGATGCTGGTAACATTCAAAATATTGAAAATAATCACAAAATTAATATTAACTCAGACACAATATACATAAATATTATGTATTCAATAAGGGAATAAACAGATTTATTGACTTGGTTGGATTAATAGCCTCGGCTATGTACTCTAATCGCGGTAGTACATCTATTACTTGTATAACTATATATATATATATATATATATATATATATATATATATATATATATATATATATATATATATATATATATATATATATATATATAATATATGTATATACAGGGTGAGTCTGGGAAGACGCCCCACCCCCCTTTAACTTTTTTATTACGAGTAATAGAAAAAAATGGTTCATATGAAAGTTTTATTATTTTAAATATACTATTTGATGGCAGATGTAGATATTTTTTATAAAGTCAGGTTTACAAGATACGACTATCAACTTTTATTTTTTAAATAGCAACCTATAATTATTTTACTAAAATAAAAACCGCCATTTTTTTCTCTTTTCAACGGTGTATTAGTTTTTATTAATGTATCTGAAAAAATTCGAGAAAAAACAGAAAATTGAGAAATACTAGAAATAATTTTTATGCAAATATTATAGGTGGCTATGTGAAAATAATTTGTTTTAAGTTGTTTTTGTTACTGAATTTGTTGCTTTAGTTTGTTAAGTTGTATAACACTGTTACATTTTGTTTATTTTCACATAGCCACCTATAATATTTGTATAAAAATTATTTCTAGTATTTCTCAATTTTCTTATTTTTCTCGAATTTTTTCAGATACATTAATAAAAACTAATAAACCGTTGAAAAGAGAAAAAAATGGCGGTTTTTATTTTAGTAAAATAATTATAGGTTGCTATTTAAAAAATAAAAGTTGATAGTCGTATCTTGTAAACCTGACTTTATAAAAAATATCTACATCTGCCATCAAATAGTATATTTAAAATAATAAAACTTTCATATGAACCATTTTTTTCTATTACTCATAATAAAAAAGTTAAAGGGTTGGGGGGGGTCTTCCCAGACTCACCCTGTATATATTTGTGTAATCATAGTTATCATACAAATAAAAAAATCAAACAGAATACAAGCCATGCACCTATCGAAAATATTATAAAATTGTATAATCCAGTTTATTATAGATCGTAATAAAATGATAGTTTACTCACGAATCAGATTAGACACCATATTTTCTGTTACTCGGTTCCAGTATGGATATATTAAATCCCTTCCTTTCGCACCCCCCCCCCCCCCCCCAATTATATGAAATTTGCTTTCAGATGTAAAATGAACAATATATGCATTCAATTTTGTTTTACTTTTTCTTGATTTTATGCATGAAAAACATTGATTACAAACTTTTTATATTTAATAATTAAATTGTTACATTTTTATTATTTAATTTCTCCCAATAATAATAAAAGTACTGAATGATATATAAGTATAAGCATCAAAATAGGTTTGATTCCCCTGACTCCACACCCTCTTCTTAAATTGTTTGTCGGCTGTGGGAATCGAACCCGGGTTCTCAAATTCACAAGCCGACTCAGTACCACTAAGCCACCTACCTCACCTACCGTTTCAATGATACAAAAAAATCGGAACAGCATTAAATCATTTCATTTCTAGGGAAATAATGTGCTCATTATTCCTCTAGAATAAGCAAAATAAAAAAGAACGAAACGATTAATAAAATAAAAAGCAAGTGAATACAGAAAATATACAACAATGGAGCCACAAAAATTAAATATACAGAAGACCTGAAAAGATATACAGAAGAGGAAGCAAACGATCAAAAGAAATTGAAAGTAGAAGGGAATGAATAAAGAAATGTATTGATAAAGTGGCGAATAATAGAATATTATAAGAAAAACAAAGTATTGGAAAAAGAGCAAGCTGGGTCAACGAAGTTATGTATTAATAAAAAAGCATAGCAAGATTACAAGTACAATGGCTAAGGGCGAATAAAGATAAAGAAAAATATGAAGAAATAAAAAAGAATTGCATTATAATTATAATAAAAAAAGAAAATATATGGATAATGAAATAAGTAAAATATAAAACAAACAGTAAACAGAAACACAAAGAAGTTCTATTTAAATAATAAAGAGACGCAACAGAACACCTAAAATAAAAACATATGGAATAAAAGATAAAAATGAACATCTAACAGAGAATGAACAAAATCTGAGAGACAGAAAGAAACTGTAACATAATAAGAAATAGCCGCAATGGAAAATTACCAGGTAAATATTGCGTAAATATAGAATTAATGAAACAAGAAAGCGAAACTTTCAAGCACTACAAGCACGAGCTTATACTAAAGAAATGGAGACACAAGGCAATAGAACAGGAAGCAGGGTAAATATTATAACCGTACAAAAAAGATGATCAACAACTATGTCCAAATTATAGGGGGATTACACTGCTCAATACGGCATACAAAATACTGACTAAAATAATACAGAGAATATTGACAAAGGCAACAAAGAACATCAATGGTTCTTATGAATGTGGTTTCTAAAGAAGAAAATAAACGCCACATGTCATAAATTCAATAAAACAAATAATAGAAAAATCAACGGACTATATCATAATCATAGATATACTATTTGTAGACTTCAGACAGGCATTTAATTAACTTCATCAAAAGAGGAAAGTTTGTGTCCATAAGTAAATGCAAATAGTTAGAAAATGGAAATTTATAAACACGACTATAAGAAAAACAGCAATAAATATAAAAACACAAAGAGGAGAGACCAAAGAATTCAAGATAGACAAAGGAGTCCAGCAGGGAGATGCATTATCTGCGACATTATTTAAATTAGCACTAGAAACTGAAAAATATAAAAAAGATACAATAACAACGAAAGGAAGACAGATATTAATATACGCAAATGACAATTATAACAAAGAATAGAAAATTGATTCGAGAAATATTAAAACAAATAACTAAAAAAGAAGCCAAAATAGAGTAAGAAATCAAAATGAAAAAGATAAAAATGATGACGCTGGAAACAGGAGAACAAAATAACGTAATCAGAACAGGCGAGTTAAATACCTAGAGTTATACTAACGAATAAAATAGAAACAGATGCAGAAGTCAAAGAAAATATAACTGCAGCAAACTGGGCTTTCTATGGTTATAAGAAACTATTAAAAGATAAAAAATAAAACACAAAACGAAAATTAGACTAATAACAATATATGCTGCAGAACAAAAAAAAGTGAAAAGATTTAAGAAGTGTGTAGAAAAATAATAAAAGCAATAATTGGACCAGTAAAGATAGCGGAAAATGAATACAGATCGAGAGTGAGCTATGAAATTGAGAATGAATTAGGAGAAGACACAGTGGGGAATATGAAGTAGCAGAAAGCAATATGGCTAGGATATGTGTTAAAAACAGAAGAACTAAATCAGAAGCAGAAAAAGAGGAAGACCAAAATCAACGTGGATTAAAGAGATAAAAGAGGACTTAAAAATAGGAAAGACAGTTGATGCTGAAATTAAAAAATTTGGTAAACAAAATATAAAACAGGAATGGAGACTGATCCCCTCCAAAGAGCGGACCTAGATACCTTCACGAGAAGCAGCAGAACTCCACTAGGTGTGTCAAGCCATCGTATATGTGTCTCTCAGAAGTTTATATTAAGTTGATATTATATATTAAAATAGAATGTAATGAAACAAATAAAAACCTAAGAACTTATTTCTAAAAGATACAGAAGGATAATAATTGAAATTATTATTTGTTGGATACTTTTTAGTCAATGTTGTCGTTAACTATAAGATACAACCTTACCATTGACTATTCACCCCAAAATGTAAAGTTTTCCGTGTAAGTCCATATGTTTTTTGGCATATCATTATCTGAAGAGGTTATAGCTACATTGTACAACTTACTAGATTTCGTTGGTAATAAGTTTAGAACAATTGTAGAAGCTGTATTAACAATTTATTGTGATTTTTCCGAGAGTTCTTAACTGTATTTTTGGTATTTCATTTTAGAAATATCATGTAATTTGAAACTTGTTTGCATAAAACTTCGTTATTGCTAAGGAATTTTTGTTTTGTCAAAGGCTACTAATTTTTTTTAGATTAACGCTTTGCACTCCGTTGTCGCCGCATTTGCGACATTTCGTATGTTAGGAATAAATCCGTTGTCGCCGCATTTGCGACACGCTTGTTTATCTCACTCAGCGCTCTTAAGTGTTAGATAATCAAAAGTGTTTATGTTTGCATTCCAATGTGTGTGATCTGCATTTGTTTGGAGTTACTGGTTCCTACTATTGCTTATTAGGTTGGAGTGCAAAGGGTTAATAAATGTCAATAAATAAATGTCTATAGGGTAGGTGGCTCAGTGGTATCGAGTCGGCCTGTGGATCTTGAGAACCCTGGTTCGATCCCCACAGTCGACAAACAATTTTCACCAAACTAAATCTACCCCTGTGGCTCCTCCCCCACTAACAGCTTTGAAGGCCGTGATTTGACGGCTGGTAACTGCATTTTACGCGAAGAAATATGTCACTTACCCATATCTGCTCCAACAGAGTGCTACACTCAGTAATGGGTAAAGGGCGTTATATATTTATTTAATAACAATATAAATGAATTAGGATGTAAAACAATTTTTTTCGTATTTAATTTACTTGGGGCTTGAAAAAACTAGTATATACACCTCCAAAGAGAAAGTTACAAATCATCGGAAGATGAGAAATCGTGCATTTCTTTCTCTAGATGTATAATATATATATATATATATATATATATATATATATATATATATATATATATATATATATATATATATATTGTTTTCCACTATCAATTAATTCCGAGTTATTTTAGAAAAATGCTTAAAATTGGAGAGGCTTATCGAACAACCGTTTAAAATTTGCATTTGCTGATGGACTCAGGAATAGATTTAGAAAACGAAATAATTGGGATAGTGTAAGCCTATGTTATTCTATAACAGTCTAACATTTTCACTACAAAATATCAATCTGTTTAATATTCCTCAGAGGTCAAAACCATCCTCTCACTCACACCTAATCATACATCATACTCCCAATCCCAACAACAAAAAACATCCCGGGCAAGAATAAACGACGCCCATGCGACCACAGCCCACTATAATACAACACACACACAAATACATCCATTTCACTGTAGGTAATAGAAGAGATCGGGGTTACGCATGTATGCGTGCGCTTTATTATGTTGCATCCCTCACTCGCCGACCGATCCTGAATACTGATTGAGCGCAGCGCCATCGTGACGCCGTCGCTGTGGCCAGGCCAGGAACTAGAAAAACCACCAAACAGGGCGTTAGGCGGAAGCAGATGTAGGATATTATCTGTTAGAAGGGAAATATTGGGTATTAAGTAGAGGTGGATGACGGAACGCATTAAGGCGATTGCTGTAGCATTGTCGTACAAGAGATCTCGGCGTCTCTGGTTCGATTCAAACGTGACATTATATCAAACACTTCAGTGCTGAATCAGTGTTCCATTAATATCGGCTCATGTCAATCTAATTTCATAGTACATGGTAAATTATGTCATTTCTCTAGAACAGAGTTTTTTCAACCTTTGTCTAACGGCACTCATAAACTATTATTAAAATTCTAGTGCGCACCTACAATATATTATATTTTGTATAAAAATATACATTTTTGAATAATTTAGAAAACAAAATAAATATTTATGCTACTAGTGTTCAAAGTGTCATTTTATTACGTTTATATGGATATTGTAATAGTTACCTATATATGTATCAGGTACAAAAAGCAGATATTTATTCCACGAAATGTGCAATTTGCGACTAAAAACGTAGTCGAGGGCTGCTAATTATACTTTTTGCAAGAGTTACATAAAATATTTTTTCTACGATGTATTTTAATGAGAATTCACCACACGTCACTGTCAACCAATAGGATCACGAATTTGTTTGAAAATGAACCAATGAAATGTACATTTCGTCGGAAATTCATCACTAGTGGTATTTTATCGGAAATACTACTGTTATTAATTATCCAAGACAACACAATAAACAACACTCGTCCGTCAAATAAGGATTTAATTTTGGTTTTTGACTGATTATTTTGAGTTGGATTAATATTTTTTGATTGTCACCAGAATTTGTGCATATCTTTTTACGAAGATTTGATTTTCAAAATAGTTAAATTTTTTTGTCTTATATATAGTATTTCATATCGTTAGTTGTTTATATTAGTTACGCTTAGATACGGTGAATTATGATTTGTTTTTAGATGTGTTTGACATTTGACAGGTGTGTGAATGTAATTTATTTCCTTTCTTTTATAGTTAAGGATAAGCCTGGTAAGCTACCTTAATTTCTTCTTCTTTTACCGAGAGAACCATATTTCTTTTATCTTTTGTTCTAATAAGGAATAAATGGGCGAAATTTGATGAATGTAAGTTTAGTAAGTGGAATGTTAGGGGTATAAATGGAAAAGAAAATGAATTGGTGAATATAATGCGTGTGTATAATGTAGATGTTTTGTGTGTGAGCGAGACAAAGGGGAAAGGCAATGAAGAAGAGGTAGATGGATTGTTTTGCTTGTGGTCGGGTGTTGCAGAGAATGAACGGGCAAAACATGGTGTAGGAGGAGGAATTTGTTAGATAGTGTGATTGATTCGTGTGATCCAGGTGAAAAAGTTGTTACGTTGTTATGGAAATAGGAAACACAACTCGTGCTTCGCACTCTTTATGATTCCATTTCCATAACAACTCGTAATTTATGTCAAAATATTTTCAGCAATTTTCATACTACTTGTTATATTATATATGAAAATATAGAAAATTAATAGATTTTATATCATATGTCAAATATTTTGGTTGCGGAAACAGACATTGCTTAGTATTAACATATTTTTGTTAACCATGACAATCAAAGAAAATTTATAAACATTGTGAAAAATATAAATGCATTTGTGCCAAAAATGTGTCAAGATAAAGATTTTTGTACTCCTTGTGAATTTTTGGAGATAGCAAATACAGCAACTTGAAGTTTGTTGCCCGAAAGATCAAGGAAACAATTTGAAATAGAATACAAACGATAGAATGGGGGCTGGATATTGTCGAGTGTTACAGAAGAATATGTAGAGAAATCAGTTGGAAACAAAATAAATAAAGAAGGTACTACTAGCAATGAAAAATATTCAAAAAAAGTTCAATACGACGTTTTAATGTTAAAAAGTGAAATAAATGCACTTTTACTTTGAACATACATAGTTCGAATTAATAATAAGTATTGTTAATTATGTTATAGAGTGCAATAAAATTTGTATCAGTGCAATAAAATTTGTATCAGTGCAATAAAGTTAATAATTGTTAAAAAATTCAAGAAACACTATTCCCGTATAAGAACTGAAAGCTTTGGGTATATAAACGCAGTAAACAGAAATGAGTACTGAATTTAAGTAGTGCTTTTTTGATCAAAAATAATTCGATCGAGAATAGAAATTGAACCACATTATGAATGCAATATACACATTTGTAGAATATCGGTTAAGAAAAATACAGTGCACCGATGACTCAAATATGTTTAATATTATTTGTGGCGTAGACTTTTTTATCATGGACTCCACGATAAAATGAAGTTCTTGTTTAATGTATGTATTGAAAAGCTTTGCGGCACATTGGTTGAGAAACTCTTCTCTATAATCTAGAAATCGAAAAACAGGACGATTTTTGTGAACTCAATCTGACAAGCTTCGTTAGTCTTCAGACTCGGTAACTTGGGTCAACAATGTCATTTTCACCATGAGAAACAAAAATTGTCGACATTTCTTCAGTGTGCAGTTGCTGGCAGTTTTTCCAAAGATATGATAAATATTATTCTTTAGTTCTAAAAAGCACCATTAGTGGCAGCAAAATGATTTTTTTAAACGTTCATAATTTAATAGTTATTTGTATCACTAGTCCAGAAATTGCTATTTTGCGAATTCGAGTAGGTATATTTTGAAAGGACGAGGCCTTTAAATACGAGCACTCGCAAAATAGTTTCTGGACGTGTAATACAAAAGATTTTTCGCGCCTAAGTTTTTGTAAATTTAATAAAAAAGTTTAATTTATTACTCACATTCTAAATGTCGGGTAATTTTTTTATGTTGGTAACATTCACATTTCTAATAGTCAGAACTGTACTTTTAATTTTAATTAATTATTTATTGTTCATCAATTTACATCTTCAATAAGTTTAATTACACTGTACACTTTATTTAATAAACACAAAACATAATTCATTTCTTTGTCTATTTCACGACTTGTCATTCCAGTATTATAACCTAAAAAATCAACATATTTTATTTGGATTTTACATTGCTAATTTAATTATAATTACTTACAATTTTGTTTAAAATATATGTATAAATATTCTGTTTTCTTGTATTGAAAATACTCAACTATGAATATTTTATCATAATATTTTTACGTCAATGCAATATTATGACATTTCGTACGTTCAGGAAATCGCAATACTAGTGATGCCAACATATAACCATAAAAATTATGTAATACTGCTAATGCCGGACGGTGGCGCAAACAATTATTACGTGACGCACTGTCGACTATATTCATTTGAATACACATTTCGAAGAAAGTGTAATTTCTGAGTCTGATGAAGTAATTTAAATAGCAAAAATTTCACAAAACAAATTACTAGTTGGTATTCGACACACGAATTAAATCAGGTACTTCTAAACGAGCGTTTGTATTTGAATTCAGTGTTTCTATGGTTACCTAGTAGAACGTTTACAGGGTCTGAAATTCCGGGATGTAATCTTTTGCAAGTAAAATAATTTATTTTTTTTTTAAATTTTGTTTTTGCTTCTCTACCAGAGTGTTACCTACGTTATATACAAGGCCACGAACATCACGCTTGTTTCAAAGTAAAAATGGGGGAATAAACGTTGCACGGCCATTTTGCCGACGAATTTGCTGATTTGTACGACATTGATGAAGTCATTTTATATAAAAATTTCAATGGTACCAGTTACTTTTTATGATAGTGATAGTAATGGAAAACAAATACTTTTTTAAAGTTTCATAACTCTAATTTTACATACAATAATTTTGTATTAAAATGGACCTACGTATTTTCTACAAAATAAATATTACTTAAATCATTTCCGGGGAAAGCGATCAAGTTTAGCAGTAAATATTCCCGTTTTTTGTGATATTCCAGGTCTTTTATAAAATGTAGACGACGTCCAGAAGAGTCCTGGTCAAATGTTAATAATTCTGTCGGTAATAACTATGCTTCAGAATAAAATAGTACATTACGATCCTAGGCCGGAACGAGCTCTATTTTAACAAATCCTCGCCTCCGTCTTATTGCCAACTTTACACGAGTTAAAATAGACGTTCCGATCTAGTAACGTACAGGATATTTAGCAGGGGCGGATTCAGACTTCGAATTAAGGGGGGGTCATGGAGTGAATTTTGTCTCTGAGAGGGGAGGGGGGTTATTTCCCATCTTCTAAATATAAAAAACATTTGTATTTGCTCATATTATATTCCTGCTTTAAATAATTTTTACAATCACATTAAATCACATTAAATCGTCTTTGGAATCGCTTTAAATCACATTAACTCATCTTTGGAATCACATTAAATCACATTGTATAACATTAAATCATCTTTAGAATATACTTAGATAACAAAATCAATTCGTCGTTTGCTTTTTGCAAATTTAGTGATGATTTTATCGACGTCAATCTGGCAATAGGCTCACATCCGCTGAAACACAGTGCTAACGGAATTGGCTGAACTCAGAATCATGAAGGCGGTATCGACTGTCTGCTGTTAACTAACAATATGTTTTAGATGTAGGAGAATGTGTAGCTTTAAGCAAAATTACTTTTCTATAAACAAGTATAAACGTGGTGAGGAAAAGTAATTATTTTTTCACCTAAGAACGCCAACACTTTTTAAATAATAGTTTCAATATCTAAACGGCTCTTCGAAAGAATACAAAAATTATTGAATTAGAAGTTGATTTTCTAAGTGCAAATGTCGGTAGTCACATACTTGACTAGGTCTTAAATAGAATACCTCTCTCATCTGCGGGTCGAAATAATATCCCCACAAAATATTGGTTTTTGGCTATTTATTAAAATAATAAATCAAACAATAGTTCTTAATTATCTTTGAATTACTAAGTTCTTAGATAATTTTTCCTATGCAATTTGTTTAACAAATTGAGTTTTTGTAAATAATGACATCATTATTATGTATTAGGGCCAAATAACAATTAGAGTCAACAAATTTAAAAAAGTCTATGCTTAGGGGGGGTCATGACCCCCATGACCCCTCCCCTGGATCCGCCACTGATATTTAGTCATGAGTGCACTGAAATGTCCTCTTTTTAATGCGTGTCTTGTTTCTGGACACACAGCTAAATAAATTAGAAATTTAAAATGTCATCTTGATGTTACTATTGTCAAAACATACCGTTGTTTTTCAGTTGCCATGGAAATAGCTTTACTTTTCTGGAGCTGTAAATTTTTACCGGCGAGAAACGGGTCGACAATAACCTTACCAGAAAAAGGCTATTTTCGATCCAAAAAGAGGTCATTTCAGTCCATGTGTGACAGAAAATTCTTTACCCAATTAGTTTTCTCATTATTTAATTGTCAGGTCATATAAATAATGAAGTAATAAAATATTACACTTCGTTATAAATGTGGTAAGTGGCTCAGAAAATTTGAAAATCCGGGTTCGATTCCCACAGCCAACAATTTCCACTACGTTAAAACTACCAATGTGGCTCCACTAACATCTTTGGAGGCCGTGATTTAACTGCTAGTAACCAAACTTCACTCTAAGAAATGTATCACTTACCAAGATCTGCCACGGTTGAGTGCCACATCCAGTAATGGGTAAAAAGCGTGATGATATATTTATTTTGTTATAAATAGAACTGATATTTTCTTGCAAATGTATATTTTGTTTTTTCATTCAGATTTCAATTACAATTTGATTTCTGCTCGAATCTAATAAAATATAGCTTATATTTTCTATTTGATACTGTATACATATGCATAGCTTACGATTTCGTGTATAGTTTATAACTAGCGATCAGGTCGGCTTCGCCGACCTTCAGCTAGGCTCCGCAGCCCTTGAAGAAAAGTATTTTTTAAACTTGTTACTTTATACACCACCTGGTCGAGTATTGATATTGTAAAAATTTACATTTGATACATTTTTATAAAATGATTTGCTTTCAACTCGTTTTGATTCATTTTTCATGTTATCTTCGACCTTTCATGAAAACTGAAATAAGTATACTTTCTATAATTTTTAGGTCAAAACAATTGACAATCAATCGATTACAATTTTGGCTTCTATATCTCCTCATAACTTCAAATTTGATACCAAACACGATATGTTTCTAACGACTTTAGAAATAAACAATTGACAATCAGTTGACCTAATTTTTTTTATGTCTGTCTTTAATATGTCTGTTCGAAAGCTCTCTTTAAACCTTTTAGTTTGATACCAAACACGATGCATTTTTAAATAGTATTAGAAAAAACAATTGACAATCAGTCGATTATAATGTTTTATTATTCTGCTCGAAATGTCTTTTCAAAACATTTAATTTGATATCAAACACGATAGATTTCTATTGACTTTTATGAAAAACAATTGATAATCAGTTGATTACAATTTTAATAATTCTGTTTAAAAACTCTATTCTAATCCTTTAGTTTGATACCAAACACGATGCATTTCTAAACAGTATTAGAAAAAACAATTGACATTCATTCGATTATAATTTTTTATTATTCTGCTCGAAATTTCTCTTTAAAACATTTAATTTGATACCAAACACGATACGTTTTTAATTACTTGTAGAAAAGAAAAACAATTGACAATCAGTGAGTCATAATTTTTAATAATTCTGTTTAAAGCTCCCTTCAAACAATTTAGTTTGATACCAAACATGATACATTTCTAGTGACTTTCAGAAAAAAACAATAGACAATCACTCGAATATATTGATAATAGTTGATTACTATTTTTAATTCTAACGACTATCAAGTCTGTTAAAATATTTCATTATGAAACTTGATTTTGTTGAGAAAATACGCAGCCAAGCTGATAGTGTAAAACCTAGTTCTGTCAATACTTGGCAACTTCATGGTGCACTGTCATGTCAAAAAATGTATTTTTTAAATAAACATTTAAAAAATCTGTAATTATCATAAAAACGTCCCCTCATTCCTATAATATGCCTAAAATATCTCAAAAGTAGTCTAAAAAATTTTCTATCCAAGTAATTTATAATTAAAAATGCGATATGTCCACTGAGAAATGTCAAATCGACGATAGATGTTCGTCTTAAAAAATCCAAAGCTACCTAGCTCTAAGTTGATTTTGCGCCAAAAACGCATGTTTTTTCAAAATATCTCGCACATCATGTGTACAAAAAATTTAAAACTATCAAAAGGCACTCCCCACGATTGACCTCTATCAAATAAAAAATGTTTCAAATTTTTCGGTTAATCCGTCTAGGCTGTAGAAATGGGCAACTGACCGTGATGAATCTATATATATATAGTTATATATAAATATACCATTTTTCTCTTTTAGTATATGGATATTTATACATATGTAGCCGACTTCATGGCGTCATGTCAAAAAATTTCTTTTTTAAATAAACATTTAAAAAATCTATAATTATAATAAAAACATCCCCTCATTCCTATAATTCCTATAAAATGTAGAATTTGGTTTCTATGTATGTTGAAACTTGGAAAAATTTAGCCTGAATAGTATAGCTAACTTCATTGTGTCGTGTCAAAAAATTTCTTTTTTAAATAAACATTTAAAAAAATCTATAATTATAATAAAAAGGTTCCCTCATTCATATAATATGCGTAAAATATTTCGAAAATATATTATTTGATATATATGTACATAATCTGTAGACAACTTCATGTCATATCAAAAAATCTAATTTTTAAATAAATATTTGTAAAAATTTGTAAATATATATTTATTTTATTAGATTTATTATTGGTCTTTTTTTAAACAATTCTATATAAAATGAATTTTTTTAGAATACAAAAATAATAATTTTAATTGAACTAAACTCTATATTGATTTTAATGTACTATCTTTCAATATTTCCACTTGCTTTTTAAATTTATTGTACCTAGTACAGTTTGAAAACCGTGATAATAAATCTAGTTGTAAAATCGTGTTTGGATACTATGTATGTAAGACTGCCCGGAATCTAAACCAATCGTTTGCCGGTATCAGAATAGAATATGTGTTGTGTGCAGCTAGGGACATTGAATATAATTGGTTTTACTGTATATTATTATTAATTTTTGAGGACATATTTTTCTTTGGTTCTACTATATACACATTTCACAAACCTTCTGTCAAATTGACGTTTCTCTTAAAACAAATTAAAATGAAAAGTCCACAAATTTGTAAATTTGCTAATGCGTAACCTGTACAATGTATGCTAAATTGAATAATTTACTGAAATATTTAACAACAACAATTGGCATGATATTTTTTTTGACAATGTAGATCGGTCATATTTTGCTTGGTTTTACTGTATATTATTATTACCGAGGACATATTTTTATTTGGTTCTATTTATATACACATTTTCTCATAAACCGTTTAAAACAACTTGAAATCAATTTGTAACAGTTTGAAATATGTATACTCATTCCACTAATACCTAAATCAATTTATAAAATTTCTCTCAGTTGTCTAGAAATTTAAATTTAAACCAAAAATTATTTAGATTTTTAAATATTAGATCTGAAAACGTTTTCCAATTAATGAACTTAACTTATCATATAAACAACAATAAAACCTTTTTAATGTAAATCATCAATATATTAATTAATTACAATATTATTATATTTATAACAACAAATTATATAATAAAATTATGAATTTAAATCAGTATGAATAAATTTATTTACATGAAAACTAATACATCTGGTACAATGCTAAAATAATTTCCAGTATATTTTCTTATTTAGAATAAACTTAGGTACAATAATATTACTAAAGAACTAATAGATCTTTTAGGACTAACAATATAGAGTAATACAATGCTTTGTTGTAATCTGCTTCAATTATGTAGATTTGATTACAACAATGAAAATTTGTGCAGAAGTTAAATTTCTTCCGGAAGAGTCCAACTCGTGCATGTAGGGGGTGTTACGATGTTATGACAGATAGAAATATAATTGCGTATAGGTTAAATTTGACGGTTTAAATGTAGGGAAATATTTATTTCATTATGTCCTTCATGCATCTTGGTTTCTCCTTTTCATCAACCGAAATTTTGATTGGTAATCTATCTAAAAAATTAGAGCAATCTAAAAATCAGAAAAACTTAAAAAATGAGAAATTATTGAACAGATTAGTATTTTACCTACATCATAAGAAATCCTTTCTAGAATAAAAATGTAATTTCTTTTTGCTTGTACTGTTTTTGTCATTCAGATTTGGTCAGGATCTGCTTTCAATGGAATGATATTTATTGTAGAATTTTATTATTTTTACCAATCGCCAGAATATTTTATTGTTGTTTCTTTCCTATTTGATTTCATACCTAAAAACGAAAAATAATTCAATTAATCATGTAAAATTTAGTAAAAGATACTTGCTTACCTCAATTAATATCTTGAATACACAAAATAACTAATAATTATCAAATAATTCTGTGATATTGATACAAATTACACAGATTTTCACCAATGTAAATAAAACTATTGTTTGTTGTCATGATAACATGTCAACTGAGAAATGTCAAATCAACGATAGATGTTCTTCTTATAAAATTCAAAGCTACCTTGCTCTAAGTTGATTTTGCGCCAAAAACGCATGTTTTTTCAAAATTACTCGCACATCATGTGTACGAAAAATTTTAAACTATCAAAAGGCACTCCCCACGATTGCCCTTTATCAAATAAAAATTGTTTCAAATTTTTCGGATAATCCGTCTAGGCTGTAGAAATGGGCAACTGACCGTGACGAATCTATATATATAAATATACCTCCGTTCTCTTTTAGTATATGGATTCTGTACATATTTAATGTTTTGTGAATATTTGAAAATAATTTACTTTAATTTTACATATTATATAAATTTTATAATGTTTAATATTTTATATTACATTTTTTTCGAATAAAGGAAAATTCAGGGAAGTTATATTTTATAAATTAGATTTGATTATTATCAAGACAGATTTATTTTAGAATGTTCCAAAGGGCCAGTGTTTTTCGCAATTTTTACATTCGAGTCGATCGGGAAGCACTTGTTTCAGATAGAGTGTTGCGTGCTGGAAGTGTCATTTTGCATATTTTCTTAAAATTCAAAGATATATGAATACAACTATTACGCATATTTTAGCATAATAGTAATTTATACACCAAGGCCGTTAAGTGGATGATAATGCACAGAAGGCGACGGTACCCAGCCCGACGGCCTTTGGCCTGAGGGATGCGTGTCACCCTAGGTCATTATCGTCTGGTAACATGTGTGATGCATATAAAATTTTATTTTTCACTAGACACTGCATAATTTTTAATTTATAATATGTAATTATGATTATAGTAATGCATTTAAAAGTATTAATCAACTGTGGCGTTACTTTGCCAAATATATTGTTTCTTTATTTTGTTTATTTATTTTAAAAGTCAGTTGAGTTACTTTATTTACTTTTGAAGATAATAGAGAAATAACTTGCAATGTTAGAAATATCTTAGTGAGAGCGAAAAAAATACTTTCTATCATTATAAATATTTTTCTATGAATGTTATTAATTAATTATTTATTATTGTTCATTTATTTAATTATTATAGTCTCCTGAAGTCCTAAAGTGTTAGCCGAAACGTAGACTGAATAATAAAAAATAAAATTGCCTGAAATCTTAAAAAGTCTGTTTTTTTCGAAAAAATAATGTTAACATTTCTCGTTTTAATTGATTGATGCTATTTTAAAGATAATCAACAGGATAAATTTCAAAGAAATTGAAAGTTTAGACAGATCAAGGTTTTTTCTCGGCATATTTCTGCCTATATATCATTTTTTTCCTTTAGCGTCACCACCTACAACATTCATAAATTATAAACACTATAATTATTTAATAGTAATAATAACATACTACTAATATTAACATTACAAATATGAATAATATCATCCGACAGTTCAGAACAGTTATTTTCGATTCAGTAAATAAGATCGAATATAGTTTAACTTATTCTCATAAATTTCGATATAATATTTGTCTACTAGATGTCGCTACAAATTAAAACCAACAACAAAATAATTATTTGTGAACACAAATAAATAAGTATATCATCACTCCTTTTACCCATTACTGGGTGTGACACCAAAAATGTTAGTGGAGGGGGAGCCACAGGGGTAGATTGAATTTGGTGAAAATTGTTTGTCGGCTGTGGGGATCGAACCAGTGTTTTCAAGATCCAGAGGCCGACTCGATACCACTGATCCACGTATTGCTGTAGAATAATTGGTTAGTACATTTACTTATTTTTATATTGTTAGTTTTACAGTAATATTGCAGATATGCTAAAAACGGAAGTGAAAATAACCAAATCATCAACATAAAGACAATGTTGTATGGTCGGAGAAAGGTTTAAAGGAATGCTATTAATAGCAATCATAAATAGTACAACGCTTATGGTAGAAACTTGCGGTACTCCATTTTCTAAGGATTGAGATGAAGAATAAGTATCACAAATACGTATTTCAAAAGTATGATTTTGAAAGAAAGAAGTAAGAAAGTTGGGAAGATTTCCATATAGCTGCTCTAAAATGCCATATCGCCAAGTAATGTCAAAAGGTTTTTCTAAATCAATGAAGACAGCAACTAAATGTTGTCGAGCAAGGAAACTACAGTGACTAGCATTAGTAAGGTGATCATGAAGATCAGTGGTAAAATAAGATTTTCTAGAACCACACTGAAGAGGATCTAGAAGATTATTATTTTCCAAAAACCAAATAAATCTATAATTTATTATGCGCTCATATAATTTCGATAAATGAGAAGTTAAAGAAATAGGCCTATAATTCGTAGGTTGAGTCACATCTTTATTTGGTTTAGGAACTGGAACAATAATGGCTTCTCGCCAAGCATCTGGATATTCACCAGAATGCCAAAGAATATTAAAATAATTAAGAATGTGAGATTTCATCTCAAATGGTAAATGCTTTAGCATAAGATATAATATTTGATCAGGTCCAACAGAAGTATTTTTAGTTTTATTTGAAGCAAAATTAAATTCGTTCATTGAAAATGGGCGATTATACAACTCACTACCATCAGATGAAAAGTCAAGAGGGACTTCAGAAGAATTTTTATATTAAGAAATTGTAAGGAATAATTATCAGTAGTACTGACAGACTCAAAGTGAGTAACTAGGCTTTCAGTAATATCCTCTCGAATAGTGCTCAAAGAAGTATAAACATTTAGAATACTGACATAAGAAGACTTTTATACCCATGCATATATTTAATTTTATTCCACAATTCATTAGATGGACGTTCTGATAAAATAGATGAAACATAATTCCCCCAATATAAGGTTTTTGCTTCCAAAATAACACGTCGTGCTTGAGCACAAGCCTTTTAAAATAAAATTTGATTTTCAATTGTTGGATATTGCCTATAATGTTAGCAATAGCGCTAGCCACTAGTAAGTTTCACCATGGAACTTTTTTTCTTATTGAATTTCAATGAGGGGAAAGGAATATTATTTTTTACAGATGTTACAATAAAAATATTTATGTCAGAAAGTGACTTATTGATATCATTTGACTTAAGAGGGACGGAAATTTCTTTAGAAAAGTTTTCCCAGTTCGCCTGATCAAAGCGCCATTTTTGAAGAAAAGAAGGCTAAGCAGCAGAAAAATAAGTAGAGATAAGAATGAGTAAATGATCATTAAAATGTGTATTGCCAAGAACTTTCCAAGATAAACGCGCAGCAACAGATGGAGAACATATGGATAAATCAATAGCAGAGAAATAATTAGAACGTAGATTTAAATAAGTAGCTTCTCCTGTATTCAAAAGAACTACATCATTATTGTCTAAAAGATTTTCCATAATACGTCCTCTTCCATCTGTTTAATTTGAGCCCCACAAAAGACTATGAGCATTAAAATCACCTACAAGAAGGAAAGGTGGTTCAAGTTGATGAATACTATTTTCAATATCATGAATATTCCAATTATGTAAGGGTAAATAGATGTTACAAATTGTCATATTTTTAGGCAGAAACAATTGAGCTGCAACTGCATGACGATGAGTTTGAAGTACGCATGAGGTATAACGTGTACAAGTTATTTATCATAATTGTAACAATAGCGTGTGCCCGACAATCAGGGATTATATCATGACGAATAATATTAAATCCTTTAAGAGAAAATGTTTCATTAAGTTTAAAATGAGTCTCTTGAATGCACACACAATTAGGGTTAAGTTCAGCTAGCAAAAGTTAAAGTTAAGGAAAATGGTTGGCAATACCATTACAGTTCCATTGTAGAAACATTAAAAAAGTAAGATAGAGGAATGAATAAATGCTAAAAGACTTAGTTGAAAATAAATAAAAAGTTGACAAGATAATTATTAATTTGAGGGTTTAGAGTAGAGTTTTCTACTCCTGTCCTTAATCCAACCCTTTTTTGATTTCTTTTCCATTTCAAAAGCATCATTGCCCTCTAAAGAGGGAATACTAGTACACTCAGATTCATCATTTGAATCTGATATAATATTAATTTGATCTGAAATATTATTTGTATTCATTGAGATTATAGGTACAACTGAAACATCTTTTGATTATTTTACTGGTTTATTTGGTTTATTATTAGACGAGGTATTGTTTTTTGTGGATTCAGAAACTATTTATTTTGGTAATAAATTAACAATAGGTGCAATAAGATCTTCAATTTTTTTTTTAAATAAAATAAAAATAAATATATTATCACGCCTTTTACCCATTACTGGGTGTGGCACTCTGCCTAAGCAGATCTCGGTAAGTGATATATTTTGTCGCGTGAAATGCGGTTACCAGCTGTCAAATCACGGCCCTCAAAGATATTAGTGGAGAGGGAGCCACAGGGGTAAATTTTTAAATTGGTGAAAATTGTTTGTCTGCTGTGGGGATCGAACCAGGGTTCTCAAGATCCACAGGCCGACTCGATACCACTGAGCCATCTACCCCATAATTTTTTTTTTAATTCTGGTAATATTAACGAGCAAATGTCAGGTGTATTAACAATAGGTGATGATGGTTTAGCAGTAACTTTAGCATAAGAAGAAGAAGATAGTGAAGTTACAAAACCAGGGTTATTTTGTAAAACATGTTGTCAGCCTTCCGGAAAACTACATTTATTTTGGACCTTATATTCCAAAATGGCAAACTGAAACTTATATTTTGGACACAACTTAGAAGATGATAAATGGTCACCGTTACAGTTTACACATTTAATATTAAAACATTCCGCACCTTCATGTGGGACATTGCCACAAACACAAACCTTACCTTTTTGAAAAAGTTAACACAATCGATGGGGTTTTACAACTGTACTGTTTCTTTTCGAGGTAATTCGACGAACGTCAATGACACCTTAGTACTTCAGCTCATCTTTAATTTCGTCAGTTGTCACATTTAATAAATCTTTGCAGTAAATAATACCCTTGCACACATTTAATGTTTGATAAGCAAAAACCGAAACATCATATTCTCCAAACTTAGTTATATTTTTTAATTTAGTAGCTTGTTTGCTGTTTAAAATTTCAATTATTAAACTAGAGATGGGCGAAAATCATCCGCGAATAGTCGAATGCTGCGAATATTGACATTATTCGATATTCGAGATTTTCGAATGTTAACGTCACTATAGCGAACATTCGAATACCGCAAATATCGCGCCATATGTTGACCACAATTTTTGACTATGTTTTTCTTTATCATTTGTACATAAACTTAAAGCTATTATAATATTTTGAAGTTATTAATAACAAAGATATTTTGTTTCAAAACCATGAAGACGTACCATATTTCAAATTTGTTTTTCGCCAACATTTGAACCTTAACCTTAAATTTGAAGTTTTCGTCTTTTTCTTTTTGTTTTAATTTTATTTTATCTTAACAATTTCATTCAAATAATGAAAAGGACATAATTAAATAATTATTAATAATAAATAAATTAACTTTTAGGAGTATTCGAATATTCGAGTACCTCGAATATTTGAGAACTGATTAATATTCGTATTCGATATTCGAATTCGAGAAATTTGATATTCGCCCATCTCTATAATAAACCATCACGGATTTTTAAAATACTTTTACAATATCCAGCTAAGTTTTTAATCAATTTAGAAATTAAAAAGGATTTGTTTTTGAAAAATCATCTACAGTACGCTTAATTACATAAAATTTTGGCTCATTATCTTCATTAATATAATTTGATTACTCAATGAAAAATCAGCTTTTCGTTTCTTACGATATACATCCTCAATTGAGGACATATATTTTTAAAACAATTGAGGGCCAAAGCCCTCAATAAGATGTACCTGTGAAAAAACAACAAATAGAAACAACGGAATTATAATTCTAATAATCTGGAAAAAATAATAATCTGAAAAGAAAACAACAATTAATTTAAGGGACTAGATACTTATAATTAAATTATAAACAAATTACGAAAATTAATAATAATAATTAAGGGATCGCAGCCCCACAATTAAAGGATACCAGAAAGAAAAGGTAAATAGAACGAATTTATAGCAACAGGAGGAAAAGAACGCAGTTTGCTTGGCGTAACCAAGAGATGAAGCTGGTTACTATGAAGATTGTTGATAAACAAACAGACGACCAAACAAGCAATAGAACTGTCAAAATCAGACGAAAGAAACGAAAATTGAAAATGAAAACTTACTTGCCACCAAAACAAACTATCACAAAAGGAGGAAAAACACGTTATCCACCCACGAAACACAAATGCAACAAGAAATTGGTCGAAATTACCACAAAAAAATACAGAATTTGAAGGAGCACTTTTCACGACGTTGACTATCTAACTTCGTAACCAAGGCGATGAAAACGTATTGTTATTATTATTTTGGATGTTATACTAAAATAAATTAACAAATAGTCAGTTATTTTATTTAACATATATACAAGGCCGTCCCCGGGACGCAAGCGGCCGTCGTTGATATTGTCAAAGTTTATCTATAGCAGAACATTTTATTTCTACCGAATTCCTCGTTCCATGTAGGAATTAATATAACAAATGATAAACAAAGAATTGTTCAAAAGTATTCAATATTGAAATTATGAGTAATTTTTAACTAGGGCTAACCGCAGATTTTAATCAACAAGAACAAACTATGTATTCTCAATGTGATTATATTTACCCATGTTAAGTTGTATCTACATTATTCTTATCTGCGTTCTACTAGGGCGCAAGAAAGATTGTCCAGTTTGATATTAATATCAATACAACACAGAATATGCGAGGCAAACATTACTGTTTTAAATGCCTTTGAATCTAAAAAAAGTAGAAGAGTAAGGAATTTATTATTAGGAATGTTGATTGTTTTTAAATGTGTAACTACGATTTCTATTGTTTTTTAAATTTTGTTATTATACTATTATTTTATATGTTATCGTTAATTCTTTACATCAAATTTGAATTTTTATGTTCACGAATAATAGCTATATGTATGCGAGGAAGGAAAATGTATTATTTCCTTCCGCGAGTGATTTTGAATGCCCGAAGAATAGCTGAAGTCAGTAATCATAGAAGGGAAGAAATCACAGTTTACTTCAGAGATATATATATATATATATATATATATATATATATATATATATATATATATATATATTCTTTCATGTCATTTAAATAAAAATTTTAAAAGTCTTAATATATGTCTAAATAAAGCTGTGCTGACGGTCTCTATCAAGAACCAAAATAAAGGAGGAAAACAGTTACTGTCATCCCTAGACAGCAAAATTTTATTTCCTTCCGCTCAGAGAGAGCTGCCAATTTTTGACATGCATATGAGGCATTTCGATTGAAGGAAAATATTTGTACACTTGTATAATAAAATCTTGTTTTGTAGCCTAAATATCGCTTAAGGGCAGCGTATTAAATGATTGCCGGCACTACCTGCATGAAAGACCCTGCATTTAGCAGAAACAAATATATCTTAAGCCCTATTTATATATATGTATATATATTTATATATATGTATATATATATATATATATATATATATATATATATATATATATATATATATATATAAGGGTGGCCCTTATTTTGGGTAAGTTCGAATATTGTCGGTCTCCACCCGAAATCTGGTTTAAAATCAAAAAAGAGTAATAAATTAATTTTTTGACATTTTTAAAATAAGTTTAACCCGTGCCTCATATCAAACAACATATACCATTAACGTATGTACTCGAAGTTATGAAACTTGGTTTCAATATATAAAATGTAATCCAAATACTTGTACAATATGCTATGTATGTTGTTTCTAATGGCTTTTATTTTTAAACGAAATGTCTTTCTTTCAATGTATATAAAAATATTGGGTTTTTATAAATGTAGAATATTTTTTTTAGAAGAAATTAAATATATAATTAGAATTTTAACAATGGGCAAATTTCAAGAAAATTTAACAATGAGCTCTGCCCTTAATTGAATTGCAGCCGATTATGGCTCCGCTGGTAGATTACACTAATGAATAAAAAATATTAAGCATTAAATTTAATTTAATCGAAGTTGTGTGACAGTTCTTCATTTTTATTCATTATTTAAACATACCAAACCAGTGATACAATAAATGTTATCTCTAAGATATGCACAATTTTATTTGCGAAAAAATATATAATACAGATATGTGTATTTATCACACTCGAGCGCTATAAGCTAATCACTTATACGCCTTAAGTAAGGTAGCATCTGACTACGAATACCAACAGTATGGCAGTGTAAAAACTGCGACTCCGGTAGGCCAAAGCTTAATTTAGGCTTCAGCGCTATAGAAAGAAGAGGATATCAAATAGCACCGGCAGCCCGGTGGTGTGGGTAGCGTTACGGAATTCGAATCCGTAATTATTGAGTCCGAATTGGACTCAAGCTAAAACACTGCGGCTCGATGTGTTCGAACCTACTACTGTAATTGGATTTAAGGTCCTGTTGTGCAGCGAAGTATAAATAAATCATATGTACCAAATACATATAGACAGAGGATATTATGCATGGAAAAATGTTATAAAGCAGATTAAACTCAAGTGATGGCTCATACTCCATTGAAAAATAATTTTTATTACACCTAGTTTCACCAAATGTTTGCAATATGGACAATATTTTTTGTCTTTTTGTTTTTATGAAAAATAATAATTTTACACGAATCATGATATGTATTTTATTTAGATAAATTATTTTTAATGCCCAGTTCGGTATTGATTTATTTATTCTCTCAAGACGAAATTTGATATAAAATATGTTTTTGCCGATCTAAATAAACTGTCACTTTATATAGTTGACATTTGGCACATAATTGACTATTTTATCCCCTAGGGAATAAAGTGAGGTAATAAAGTAAATTACAGCTCTCCATAATTATTTTATTTATTAATAACAATATTTACATTAGATGAATTTCAAATATTTATGTAATGACATTCATCTGATATCTTCATTTGTTCATTCCTTGAAATATTGCTTGTTGAAGGTTCGTTTCCTTTTCCCCGTAAAACCTCTCGTGCTATTTGAATTTTGTTCTCCTTTGAAACTACTATGTAACCCTCCACAACAGCATTCGATTTCCATCCACCATGTCTTTTAACAGTAAGACTATCAACCCCGCTATCTGCCAAAAAACTTGCGGAATTTTCTTGATTTTATTACGTAGGGAAAAAATTTTGTATTCATTTCTGGAATAAATTTCGTTAATCCCTTAACTGAAAATTCCCTCGACTTCACCTCGGGCATAAGTTACAGTCTCGGGAATGAAACCTTAGTTTAATCCCTTAATACATAAATAACTATTATCTATATTTTAGTTAAATAATTCCTGATAAATCAGTAGTGTACTTTCAGTGGATATTCATTTTTAAAACAATAATAATAATATGAATGAATCTCAAAGACGATGTAGAGTAATTTTCTTTTAAAAAGCATGCTCGTGCTCGGTTTTATGTCGCCTATGGTCACTTTTTTCTAAGGATCTCTTCTATCTGTCATCTCACCCTCGCACTCTAGATCTGTGAGGCGTGTAATTCTGTGATTTTTGTGTTGAGTGGAGTCCGGTGCCTTTGCCGCTTGCCCGCAACCCGGACCTGCTTTTTGTGTGCGTGTTGGTGCGAACGTGTTCTGAAACGTCCGGAAAATGCGGGAATTTAAAATCGAAAAGCGTTGCGCGCCCGGAAATTAGTTTTTGTCAAAATTACAGTTTAAGGGTCACCAGCAAAATTGAGCTCAGCTGAATATTTTATACGATTTTCTTCCACTCTAACAAACATTTTCTGGAATTTTGTAAACTTACATTTGTATTCCGCAATCGTTTCTTTATTCATTTAAATTTAAATAAATATGCTGGTAATTCTAAATAAATTGCATTTTGTAATCATCATTTATGCTAGAGCTCTATACATGGTCTTTCACAACTTGTGGCACTTATTTTAACCTCATATAGAATGTACTGATTATGAATTAGAAAGAATTTTTTTTTCATTCAAAACTTTTATTGCACTTTATATGTCATAAACATTTTTAGTGCTACTGATTTGAAAGTCATTTCTAATATTTTAGTGATTAAATTATAATTATAAACTCTACAATTGTCTATTTATTCATTATACACATCATATATATATATATATATATATATATATATATATATATATATATATATATATATATATATAAATGATGTAGGTGGCTCAGTGGTATCGAGTCGGCCTGTGGATCTAGGGAATCCTGGTTCGATCCCGGACAAACAATTGTCACCTAATTAAATTTACTCCTGTGGCTCCTCCTCCACTAACATCTTTGGGGGCCGTGATTTGCCAGCTGGTAACCGCACTTTAAGCGAAAAAATATATCACTTACTGAGATCTGCTTAGGCAAAGTGCCACACCCAGTAATGGGTAAAAAGCGTGATGGTATATTTATTTATTTATTTTAAATAACTCAGAAATCGGTGACACTACAAATATTTACTTCATGTAAAGTGCAATTAATTTTGCGAATTTTAAAAACAATCTTTTACCTATATTTTAGTTAATTAACCCTAATCTTTAATAAATCAGTAGTCAATTTGTAGTGAATATTATCATTTTTTATAACAACGAAGACAAAATTAACTGTCATCCATACACTTGATGAAACTAGGTAAATATAAAATATAAACTAAACACTTGGCCAAGTCTCACAAAATTCAGCTTCCAAGTCACCTTATGAGAACATCGTCAGAGGCTGGCCAGCACAGTTAGTAACCATAAACGCGTTTCGCTCTTATTAGACCTCATCAGTATGGTATAACTCACTTCTTCACCTAGAACAAAGTTCACGTGAAGAAGCTGGTGTTTAGTTTATATTTTATTATTTTTTAAATAATAATAATAAGAATGAATCTCAAAAATGATGTAGAATAATTTTTTATAAATAAAAAAATGCTCTTGTTTAGTTTTATGTCGCCTATGGTCACTCCTTTCTAAGGATCTCTTCCATCTGTTGTCTCACTCTCGCACTAAATTGTGAAACAGCCTATATACAGGAAACTAAAAAATGACGCGCTACAAAAACCACAGACAATATCTATGTTTAAAAAAAATTAAGCCGAAATTGTTGATTTTGTAGGATTCATATCAACCACCAACCACCACATACTGACTGTGAGTGAGATGCGAGTATGGAATATTATTGTTTATATACGACTAACTAATAATATTATCATTATATATGCGTTTTTTACTATATAATGCTATATATTAATCCCGCCGGGAATAATGAGTCGGGAATAATGGTCATTATTCCCGCTCGTGAACCAATCAAAATGCTTAAAACATGGATCATTGTTTTATTGTACCATGGGAACAGTATTGCATAGCAACTCATATTTAAATTAAACATGTTCGTTGCTAAGTTCACTGTTGTTAACGAATCGGAAACAAACAAAACGAAATCATTGTTGAGAAGTCAAAAACGGTCTTGCAAATTGTGTTAAATTATTGTGTTTAACTGTAATTGAAAAAATGGACAGTATTACAGAAGACAGTATATCTTCTACACCACCAGAAATAACGAAAATCGCTGATGCTACTACATATGGTTTATTACCGCAAAAGTCTAAAAATTTCTATGACAAAGCATACCAAAGTTTTATGGACTGAATTAGGTGAAAAATACAAATCATCTTCATTATGGTCTTTTTACTCCATTTACTCATTTTAATTAGATGTAAATTTATTAGGTAAATAGATGTAAAATTAATAGATAATAAATAATTTAAAAATTGACTAATTTTTATTAAATTAGTCGTATATAAAGTATAGTATACAACTCGCTATAATGGCTATTATTACCTCGGATGATTCATCATCCTCGGGAATAAGAGCATCCATTATAGCGTCGTTGTATAATATACTATTACGTGAGTGTAAATAAAGGTGCACATCTTTTATTTGAACGCATTATATTAAAACATTGTCATAAAAAGTTTAGATTAACCAAATTTTTTAAAGTAGATTTAATTTTGGGCATTTCAACATATAGTTATAAATTTTTGTATTTCTAAAAAATAGCTTGTGTGTACGATTTATATAACTTTTCAACTGGCATTTCAGCACGTGTATTATAATTATAATACTATATTTCCTACGATAATATAGCATTTTATATTACAAGAAGGTATTTAAAATTAATTATTAAATCCGTTTTATTTTCTTAAATAACATTGTAATGCTTCTTCTACTTTTGGCGCGCTACACACAAAACCAAGGCCTTTCGGCTTACACAACAAAATCAAAGGAAGCACCACATATACAATACCTGGCTAACTATGTTCAGCGGTGCTGGGCGTAGGTTCCGGAGGCGCCACCTAGCTCGAAAAAAAGAAGGGACACTCTAGTGAGCTAGGAACTAGTGACACAAAAGGTATGATGCGCATAACATAATAAATCAAAATCACAACTAAAATACAAGTTAAACTTTAATCTAATCTTTGTAACCAAAACAACAAACTAAATCAAAAAACAGAGACTAAGAGGTAACTTAACTGAGCGGTGGAATCTGCTATTCAACTAAGACTGTGTCAGACGTACGCTGCAAAAAAATGGTAGGTTGGACTATCTAATCCTCTTCTTCTGAGACTCCTGGAGAGGAGGATGGAGACGAAGAGTTGAAGTAGACCGATGTTCTCGACTGGAGATCAAGTAGGGTGAGCTTCCGGACGTAAAAAGATGTGTTGGTCCTTGGTAAAGTGCGTGAAGCCACTCAGTACACTGCTTGTCTCGACAATCGTCTTCAGAAGGTTAATATAGGTCACTTCTCCAAGCCTCTCCTCTCTTAGGTAGCTCAGACTAAAATCCCTTACTGATTGCACCTAAAACAGGGTGTAAACCAGCAGCAAACCATACCACAAATGTACATACAGAAGCGCAAAGCGTATAAAGCAAGAATGACAAAGCAAAGGTTCCAAATCGAAATCGTTAACAAAGCTCAAGTTAAATGACAAACTACGGGTTACAAAGCAAAACTTAAATACAAAATCAAACAAAAGTATTACAAAATGTTCATAATCAAAATTCTCAAAAGGTACAAAATGTTTCAGAATTACCGTTACGTTACGCAAGCACATAAGAAAATGACGATGAAAATAATGAGAATGGTGCAGAGATGAATAATGAATGACGGGGTTGTTGAGACAGGGACGTTGGACAGGAAGTAAGTCTCTACTTACTCAATAAACAGGCTTCGCGGCTTTGTGGTGGTTGGTTTTGACTCAAAATATCAAAAATCACAAATTTGCTCAACAGCAACCAAAAAGTCAAACCAGACCAAACAAAACTTAAACTAAATATCACAAACTTAATATCTAATCAAAAAGCACAAAGCCAGCAAAGTATGTTCCAAAAAAAAAATGAGGCAGCTTTTCTAACTGAGCAGAAAAGTTCTCAAAAAAACAAAAACGCCTGCAAATTCCTAAATTGTCCAAAAAAAAACAGTCGGGTCTCAACACATTCTCACACACATGTTCTCAATGAATGATGATGAACGGAACTGATATGAAGGGAGAAGGGATACAAAGATGGTGGCCGGAAATGAAATTCAGAAACAAAAATGAACCAACCAACACGTGGTTCAAATACACGTGAAGCATGTATTTCACAAAAACTAAATTTTAAATCCACACAAAAGCAAAACCCCCCCAAAATGTTTATACAGAATTACTAAAATGATATGCTACAAAAATGACAAGTGCATGTGGACAGAACATGACTTCATACACGAACTGGTAATCTAGCTAAGTTAAACAAAAAGTGCGATTCTGTCAGAGTTCAATCGATCTAAATACTACAATTGATAATAAGCTTCCGAGTCTAAAATTTTACTAAGATGATTGACGCTACGTTAAATTTAACCTACAAATGAGACACGAACATGTGCTCCACCAAACAAAATAAATGAAATCCAATATCAAAAATAAACCGTTTCAACTAATAAACTTCAAATCAGTAAAATCTTAGTTTGAACACTTACTCTCAAAATGCAGTCAGCCCGGTGATGTTCATGGATCTCGTCGTTATCTTCGCAAAATCAAAAAACTCAAGCCAACATGGTCGACAACAAAATAAGACCACGGACAGCATCCACAAAATCAACCGATCACGACGAAGTCTGAAGGCAGAACCCTTGATCGACCGTCTCCGATGAAATCTCGAAGCAGAATCTGGATCGACCGTCGTCGATGAACTCTCGAAGCAGAATCTCGTTTGACAGCCAGCCAAAAAAAACTCATCTCTCTCTCGTGACAAAAAAATGAACTACAGAAATAATCCAGCAAAAAAATTGAATCGTAGATCTGCTACTTGAGTTGCAGGCAAGCAGGGCGGGTGGTGGTGAAGAAAATCATTACACTTCCTCCTTTCTCTCCCAAAAAAAAAATGAATAAGCTACAGCTTAGAATTTTTTTTTCTAGGTCAAGTACTACTCAGACTTAGATGTTTCGTCAGAGTCAGGATTAGTCTTAAGATCCTTGACATGCCATCTTCCAAGTTGGTTACCATCGCGATCAGTGAGTTGATAAACCAAAGGTGAAATTTTCTTGGAAACTAAACAGCGAATATATTTGGGTGCCAGCTTTGAGGAAAAATAATTAGCTGCATTAGACAAGACATAATTGCGCTTCCAAACAGTATCTCCAACATTAAATTGAAGTGGGCGACGGCGCAGATTGTAAGTACGAGTATTACGATGATGAGCCGCAGATAACTTGTGGACGACGTCTTTGTAAATATCGGAAAATTTAGCTAGTTGTTGAGCATATTCCTCACGTGAAGCAAGTTCAAGTTGATCCGCAGGAGTACCGTAAAATTTTCCGGAGACAGGAACATGGCGACCAAAATTTAGAAAAGCAGGACTGTATCCAGTCACTTCATGAGTAGCGGTACGAATCGCTTGTGACAAAGCAGGTAAGTGAACATCCCAGTGTCGTTGATTCTTGTTTATAAAACAACGGATAGCAGTTTTGATGACACGGTTGCAACGTTCAACAAAATTTACTTGAGGATGATACTTAGCGTTATACCATAACTTAGGTATATCGTACTTAGAAAACAGACTGCTAAATACTTTACTACGAAACTGAGTCGCATTATCAACCAGAATAATTTGCGGGACGCCGTGCATGAGAAAAACGTCTTTTTCCAGGTAATCGCAAATTTTGGAAACTGTACCAGAACGCAAAGGAAACGTAAGTGTGAATTTCGTGTACCAGTCAGATATGACAAGGATGTAAGTATGTCCAGTCGTAGAACGAGGTAGGGGTCCAATAAGATCGCAGGCAATACACTGCCAGGGAAAGCGAACTTTCTTTTCTGTTCCCATTAAGCCAGCAGGACGCAAGTGAGAAGTTTTGTTAGCTAAACAAATAGCACAGCGAGTGACATACTTGTGCACATAGGAACGCATTTGAGGCCAGTAATAATGTTCGGCAACTCGAAGGAAGGTTTTCTGCACACCAAGATGAGCGCCAGCAGGAGAGTCGTGACATAGACGTAAAATTTCGGATCTTTGTTCATGAGGAACAACAAGTTTCCACTCAGACAAGTTAGTAGGCATTGCGCTACTGCGAGGAAGGTGTTTATAAAGAATGTTGTTCTCCAAACGCCAATCAGGGTACGAATTGGGCTGAGTACAGATCTTATTACGCAAATTAGTGTACCATTTATCCGAAGTGTCAGAAGAGATGTCGAGTAACGCAAGTTTAACAGGAGCTCTAGACAATGCATTAGGGACGACGTTTCTTTTTCCAGGACGACGCTGTCGAAAAGTGTTATTGGAAAAATGGAGAGACAAACGAAACTGTTGACAGAAATCAACGCCAAGAATAAGTGTATGGCGCAATGAAGGGACAACAGCCGTGTTAACTGACTTGGTGGTTCCATTTAGGGTGATCGGTAACAAAACATATCCTAGGATTGGTTGTGAAACGCCATCGGCAGTGAAGACATTGCTGGTCGCGTGAGAGGTGAATTTTAAGTTCTCAGAAGATAACAAAGATAAACCAGGTTTTCCTAAGACGGTTAAATTAGCTCCAGAATCAAGTAAAGCGGTCACGTGCTTAGTATTGATAGTAACGTCAATATAAGGTCGTTGATCATGTTCCACATTTCGAAAAACAGGTGATATTGAAGCATTCATAAAGTTATTTATTTCGTTAAGCCATTGTGTCCAACGAAGTCGTTCAGCACAGGTGTTTGGCCGACGGTTTCGAGTGCTGATGGTTCGAGACCGGCCAAATCGTTTTTTGAAAGCTTACGTAAACAGCGCGGGCAAGTAGCACGAGTTACATTTGGTGTGCCACACGTAAAACAATGTTTACGACGAGGTTGGGTGCAAGACGCTGATAGGTGGTCTTTTTGTCCGCAATTCCAGCAGGATCGAACTCGAGAATTGGTAATAGCAAGAACAGAAAGATCGTTAGTGACTTCAGAAACTTGTCGCACGGGCAAACGTTCACGACGATATGCTAATTCAGGTTCTAATGTAGTAGAAGATCTAACCGGTGGATTTTTAAAGAGCAGGATTCTAGAACGGGTGTCTTCAATCTGACGGAGGTTTGAAATTAAGGCATCAAAAGTTTGAGAATTAAATAGAGAGCGATCTCTCTGAAAATAAGGTTGTAGGTTGCCAATAATGAACATAATTTGAGTTAATTCCTCAGGAGGTGATAAAAGATGGCTGAAGAGATTTCGCATGATTGCTACGTAAATTTCAACTTTTTCGTCGGGTCCTTGTGTTCGGTGACGAATTTCATCCCATAGACGCATTTCATAATCCGTAGGTAGGAAAGCTGCTTTTAAACGGAGCACTAAGGCATCCCAAGAATTAACAGATGGTCTTATTGATCTAAACCAAATTAGAGCGGATCCGGTGAAGAGATCAGAAGCTTGTTGAAAGAGCTGATGATTCGTAATTCCTCGAGCTAAGGCAACTTCTTGAATTCGGTCAAGAAAAGTCATTAAACTACCATGACCGTCAAATGTAATATTGAGTTTGCTAATCCAAAAAGTTCTTGAACTTGGCAAAAAGGGATTGGTGGTGGGTGACGGAACTATTTGAGTGCTATGCGAGAAGTCAGGTTGCACAACTTGTCTTACAGAAGCTTGTGGAAGCTGATGAACACTATTCGCCGGTGGAATCATAGCAAGTAAAGGTCGTGAAGCTACCAGAGAAGGTGGGGATGAAACTAAGTTATTCTCCAAATCTAATAAATTCTCGGTATTTTTACATTGTGAAGCTAATAATTCACTAACTGTAGCTAAATCTATTAAAAGCTGAGAACGGTATTCAAGAGTCGTAATACGCGAAATACGTTTTTGTAAGTATCCTAATCGTGTGGTACATTTAGAATGAAGTGATGGTGGGCAAAGATGGAATGATAACTCACCATAGATTTTCCTGAGTTTTTCCTTGCAAATTTCATACTCGGATCGAGGGTCAACAGGTATGGTAATGTTTTGAGTGAATGATCCAGATATACTTTCCATTCGTAATAATCCTCGTAATGTGTCGGTCATGTCAAAATTTGGTCCGTGGTTAACTATTCCTCTGATATTAAGCTCGTACTCTAGCTCGTCCTCTAACAAGTGATGAATATTCTCCATGGCCAGGGATATTGAAACAAAAAATTTAAACTGGATTAGTAAATGAAACAAAGATGAGAAAATGATAATGACGTGAAAGAAAGATGATAAGAGAAAGACAAACTCCAGTGCCGCTGTACTGCTATTTAACTTTACTTTACTCCAGTGAGCAACTAACAAAGCAAAAATTAACAAAATTACAGCCCCACGTTGGGCGCCAAAACTTATATATGTAATGCTTCTTCTACTTTTGGCGCGCTACACACAAAACCAAGGCCTTTCGGCTTACACAACAAAATCAAAGGAAGCACCACATATACAATACCTGGCTAACTATGTTCAGCGGTGCTGGGCGTAGGTTCCGGAGGCGCCACCTAGCTCGAAAAAAAGAAGGGACACTCTAGTGAGCTAGGAACTAGTGACACAAAAGGTATGATGCGCATAACATAATAAATCAAAATCACAACTAAAATACAAGTTAAACTTTAATCTAATCTTTGTAACCAAAACAACAAACTAAATCAAAAAACAGAGACTAAGAGGTAACTTAACTGAGCGGTGGAATCTGCTATTCAACTAAGACTGTGTCAGACGTACGCTGCAAAAAAATGGTAGGTTGGACTATCTAATCCTCTTCTTCTGAGACTCCTGGAGAGGAGGATGGAGACGAAGAGTTGAAGTAGACCGATGTTCTCGACTGGAGATCAAGTAGGGTGAGCTTCCGGACGTAAAAAGATGTGTTGGTCCTTGGTAAAGTGCGTGAAGCCACTCAGTACACTGCTTGTCTCGACAATCGTCTTCAGAAGGTTAATATAGGTCACTTCTCCAAGCCTCTCCTCTCTTAGGTAGCTCAGACTAAAATCCCTTACTGATTGCACCTAAAACAGGGTGTAAACCAGCAGCAAACCATACCACAAATGTACATACAGAAGCGCAAAGCGTATAAAGCAAGAATGACAAAGCAAAGGTTCCAAATCGAAATCGTTAACAAAGCTCAAGTTAAATGACAAACTACGGGTTACAAAGCAAAACTTAAATACAAAATCAAACAAAAGTATTACAAAATGTTCATAATCAAAATTCTCAAAAGGTACAAAATGTTTCAGAATTACCGTTACGTTACGCAAGCACATAAGAAAATGACGATGAAAATAATGAGAATGGTGCAGAGATGAATAATGAATGACGGGGTTGTTGAGACAGGGACGTTGGACAGGAAGTAAGTCTCTACTTACTCAATAAACAGGCTTCGCGGCTTTGTGGTGGTTGGTTTTGACTCAAAATATCAAAAATCACAAATTTGCTCAACAGCAACCAAAAAGTCAAACCAGACCAAACAAAACTTAAACTAAATATCACAAACTTAATATCTAATCAAAAAGCACAAAGCCAGCAAAGTATGTTCCAAAAAAAAAATGAGGCAGCTTTTCTAACTGAGCAGAAAAGTTCTCAAAAAAACAAAAACGCCTGCAAATTCCTAAATTGTCCAAAAAAAAACAGTCGGGTCTCAACACATTCTCACACACATGTTCTCAATGAATGATGATGAACGGAACTGATATGAAGGGAGAAGGGATACAAAGATGGTGGCCGGAAATGAAATTCAGAAACAAAAATGAACCAACCAACACGTGGTTCAAATACACGTGAAGCATGTATTTCACAAAAACTAAATTTTAAATCCACACAAAAGCAAAACCCCCCCAAAATGTTTATACAGAATTACTAAAATGATATGCTACAAAAATGACAAGTGCATGTGGACAGAACATGACTTCATACACGAACTGGTAATCTAGCTAAGTTAAACAAAAAGTGCGATTCTGTCAGAGTTCAATCGATCTAAATACTACAATTGATAATAAGCTTCCGAGTCTAAAATTTTACTAAGATGATTGACGCTACGTTAAATTTAACCTACAAATGAGACACGAACATGTGCTCCACCAAACAAAATAAATGAAATCCAATATCAAAAATAAACCGTTTCAACTAATAAACTTCAAATCAGTAAAATCTTAGTTTGAACACTTACTCTCAAAATGCAGTCAGCCCGGTGATGTTCATGGATCTCGTCGTTATCTTCGCAAAATCAAAAAACTCAAGCCAACATGGTCGACAACAAAATAAGACCACGGACAGCATCCACAAAATCAACCGATCACGACGAAGTCTGAAGGCAGAACCCTTGATCGACCGTCTCCGATGAAATCTCGAAGCAGAATCTGGATCGACCGTCGTCGATGAACTCTCGAAGCAGAATCTCGTTTGACAGCCAGCCAAAAAAAACTCATCTCTCTCTCGTGACAAAAAAATGAACTACAGAAATAATCCAGCAAAAAAATTGAATCGTAGATCTGCTACTTGAGTTGCAGGCAAGCAGGGCGGGTGGTGGTGAAGAAAATCATTACACTTCCTCCTTTCTCTCCCAAAAAAAAAATGAATAAGCTACAGCTTAGAATTTTTTTTTCTAGGTCAAGTACTACTCAGACTTAGATGTTTCGTCAGAGTCAGGATTAGTCTTAAGATCCTTGACATGCCATCTTCCAAGTTGGTTACCATCGCGATCAGTGAGTTGATAAACCAAAGGTGAAATTTTCTTGGAAACTAAACAGCGAATATATTTGGGTGCCAGCTTTGAGGAAAAATAATTAGCTGCATTAGACAAGACATAATTGCGCTTCCAAACAGTATCTCCAACATTAAATTGAAGTGGGCGACGGCGCAGATTGTAAGTACGAGTATTACGATGATGAGCCGCAGATAACTTGTGGACGACGTCTTTGTAAATATCGGAAAATTTAGCTAGTTGTTGAGCATATTCCTCACGTGAAGCAAGTTCAAGTTGATCCGCAGGAGTACCGTAAAATTTTCCGGAGACAGGAACATGGCGACCAAAATTTAGAAAAGCAGGACTGTATCCAGTCACTTCATGAGTAGCGGTACGAATCGCTTGTGACAAAGCAGGTAAGTGAACATCCCAGTGTCGTTGATTCTTGTTTATAAAACAACGGATAGCAGTTTTGATGACACGGTTGCAACGTTCAACAAAATTTACTTGAGGATGATACTTAGCGTTATACCATAACTTAGGTATATCGTACTTAGAAAACAGACTGCTAAATACTTTACTACGAAACTGAGTCGCATTATCAACCAGAATAATTTGCGGGACGCCGTGCATGAGAAAAACGTCTTTTTCCAGGTAATCGCAAATTTTGGAAACTGTACCAGAACGCAAAGGAAACGTAAGTGTGAATTTCGTGTACCAGTCAGATATGACAAGGATGTAAGTATGTCCAGTCGTAGAACGAGGTAGGGGTCCAATAAGATCGCAGGCAATACACTGCCAGGGAAAGCGAACTTTCTTTTCTGTTCCCATTAAGCCAGCAGGACGCAAGTGAGAAGTTTTGTTAGCTAAACAAATAGCACAGCGAGTGACATACTTGTGCACATAGGAACGCATTTGAGGCCAGTAATAATGTTCGGCAACTCGAAGGAAGGTTTTCTGCACACCAAGATGAGCGCCAGCAGGAGAGTCGTGACATAGACGTAAAATTTCGGATCTTTGTTCATGAGGAACAACAAGTTTCCACTCAGACAAGTTAGTAGGCATTGCGCTACTGCGAGGAAGGTGTTTATAAAGAATGTTGTTCTCCAAACGCCAATCAGGGTACGAATTGGGCTGAGTACAGATCTTATTACGCAAATTAGTGTACCATTTATCCGAAGTGTCAGAAGAGATGTCGAGTAACGCAAGTTTAACAGGAGCTCTAGACAATGCATTAGGGACGACGTTTCTTTTTCCAGGACGACGCTGTCGAAAAGTGTTATTGGAAAAATGGAGAGACAAACGAAACTGTTGACAGAAATCAACGCCAAGAATAAGTGTATGGCGCAATGAAGGGACAACAGCCGTGTTAACTGACTTGGTGGTTCCATTTAGGGTGATCGGTAACAAAACATATCCTAGGATTGGTTGTGAAACGCCATCGGCAGTGAAGACATTGCTGGTCGCGTGAGAGGTGAATTTTAAGTTCTCAGAAGATAACAAAGATAAACCAGGTTTTCCTAAGACGGTTAAATTAGCTCCAGAATCAAGTAAAGCGGTCACGTGCTTAGTATTGATAGTAACGTCAATATAAGGTCGTTGATCATGTTCCACATTTCGAAAAACAGGTGATATTGAAGCATTCATAAAGTTATTTATTTCGTTAAGCCATTGTGTCCAACGAAGTCGTTCAGCACAGGTGTTTGGCCGACGGTTTCGAGTGCTGATGGTTCGAGACCGGCCAAATCGTTTTTTGAAAGCTTACGTAAACAGCGCGGGCAAGTAGCACGAGTTACATTTGGTGTGCCACACGTAAAACAATGTTTACGACGAGGTTGGGTGCAAGACGCTGATAGGTGGTCTTTTTGTCCGCAATTCCAGCAGGATCGAACTCGAGAATTGGTAATAGCAAGAACAGAAAGATCGTTAGTGACTTCAGAAACTTGTCGCACGGGCAAACGTTCACGACGATATGCTAATTCAGGTTCTAATGTAGTAGAAGATCTAACCGGTGGATTTTTAAAGAGCAGGATTCTAGAACGGGTGTCTTCAATCTGACGGAGGTTTGAAATTAAGGCATCAAAAGTTTGAGAATTAAATAGAGAGCGATCTCTCTGAAAATAAGGTTGTAGGTTGCCAATAATGAACATAATTTGAGTTAATTCCTCAGGAGGTGATAAAAGATGGCTGAAGAGATTTCGCATGATTGCTACGTAAATTTCAACTTTTTCGTCGGGTCCTTGTGTTCGGTGACGAATTTCATCCCATAGACGCATTTCATAATCCGTAGGTAGGAAAGCTGCTTTTAAACGGAGCACTAAGGCATCCCAAGAATTAACAGATGGTCTTATTGATCTAAACCAAATTAGAGCGGATCCGGTGAAGAGATCAGAAGCTTGTTGAAAGAGCTGATGATTCGTAATTCCTCGAGCTAAGGCAACTTCTTGAATTCGGTCAAGAAAAGTCATTAAACTACCATGACCGTCAAATGTAATATTGAGTTTGCTAATCCAAAAAGTTCTTGAACTTGGCAAAAAGGGATTGGTGGTGGGTGACGGAACTATTTGAGTGCTATGCGAGAAGTCAGGTTGCACAACTTGTCTTACAGAAGCTTGTGGAAGCTGATGAACACTATTCGCCGGTGGAATCATAGCAAGTAAAGGTCGTGAAGCTACCAGAGAAGGTGGGGATGAAACTAAGTTATTCTCCAAATCTAATAAATTCTCGGTATTTTTACATTGTGAAGCTAATAATTCACTAACTGTAGCTAAATCTATTAAAAGCTGAGAACGGTATTCAAGAGTCGTAATACGCGAAATACGTTTTTGTAAGTATCCTAATCGTGTGGTACATTTAGAATGAAGTGATGGTGGGCAAAGATGGAATGATAACTCACCATAGATTTTCCTGAGTTTTTCCTTGCAAATTTCATACTCGGATCGAGGGTCAACAGGTATGGTAATGTTTTGAGTGAATGATCCAGATATACTTTCCATTCGTAATAATCCTCGTAATGTGTCGGTCATGTCAAAATTTGGTCCGTGGTTAACTATTCCTCTGATATTAAGCTCGTACTCTAGCTCGTCCTCTAACAAGTGATGAATATTCTCCATGGCCAGGGATATTGAAACAAAAAATTTAAACTGGATTAGTAAATGAAACAAAGATGAGAAAATGATAATGACGTGAAAGAAAGATGATAAGAGAAAGACAAACTCCAGTGCCGCTGTACTGCTATTTAACTTTACTTTACTCCAGTGAGCAACTAACAAAGCAAAAATTAACAAAATTACAGCCCCACGTTGGGCGCCAAAACTTATATATGTAATGCTTCTTCTACTTTTGGCGCGCTACACACAAAACCAAGGCCTTTCGGCTTACACAACAAAATCAAAGGAAGCACCACATATACAATACCTGGCTAACTATGTTCAGCGGTGCTGGGCGTAGGTTCCGGAGGCGCCACCTAGCTCGAAAAAAAGAAGGGACACTCTAGTGAGCTAGGAACTAGTGACACAAAAGGTATGATGCGCATAACATAATAAATCAAAATCACAACTAAAATACAAGTTAAACTTTAATCTAATCTTTGTAACCAAAACAACAAACTAAATCAAAAAACAGAGACTAAGAGGTAACTTAACTGAGCGGTGGAATCTGCTATTCAACTAAGACTGTGTCAGACGTACGCTGCAAAAAAATGGTAGGTTGGACTATCTAATCCTCTTCTTCTGAGACTCCTGGAGAGGAGGATGGAGACGAAGAGTTGAAGTAGACCGATGTTCTCGACTGGAGATCAAGTAGGGTGAGCTTCCGGACGTAAAAAGATGTGTTGGTCCTTGGTAAAGTGCGTGAAGCCACTCAGTACACTGCTTGTCTCGACAATCGTCTTCAGAAGGTTAATATAGGTCACTTCTCCAAGCCTCTCCTCTCTTAGGTAGCTCAGACTAAAATCCCTTACTGATTGCACCTAAAACAGGGTGTAAACCAGCAGCAAACCATACCACAAATGTACATACAGAAGCGCAAAGCGTATAAAGCAAGAATGACAAAGCAAAGGTTCCAAATCGAAATCGTTAACAAAGCTCAAGTTAAATGACAAACTACGGGTTACAAAGCAAAACTTAAATACAAAATCAAACAAAAGTATTACAAAATGTTCATAATCAAAATTCTCAAAAGGTACAAAATGTTTCAGAATTACCGTTACGTTACGCAAGCACATAAGAAAATGACGATGAAAATAATGAGAATGGTGCAGAGATGAATAATGAATGACGGGGTTGTTGAGACAGGGACGTTGGACAGGAAGTAAGTCTCTACTTACTCAATAAACAGGCTTCGCGGCTTTGTGGTGGTTGGTTTTGACTCAAAATATCAAAAATCACAAATTTGCTCAACAGCAACCAAAAAGTCAAACCAGACCAAACAAAACTTAAACTAAATATCACAAACTTAATATCTAATCAAAAAGCACAAAGCCAGCAAAGTATGTTCCAAAAAAAAAATGAGGCAGCTTTTCTAACTGAGCAGAAAAGTTCTCAAAAAAACAAAAACGCCTGCAAATTCCTAAATTGTCCAAAAAAAAACAGTCGGGTCTCAACACATTCTCACACACATGTTCTCAATGAATGATGATGAACGGAACTGATATGAAGGGAGAAGGGATACAAAGATGGTGGCCGGAAATGAAATTCAGAAACAAAAATGAACCAACCAACACGTGGTTCAAATACACGTGAAGCATGTATTTCACAAAAACTAAATTTTAAATCCACACAAAAGCAAAACCCCCCCAAAATGTTTATACAGAATTACTAAAATGATATGCTACAAAAATGACAAGTGCATGTGGACAGAACATGACTTCATACACGAACTGGTAATCTAGCTAAGTTAAACAAAAAGTGCGATTCTGTCAGAGTTCAATCGATCTAAATACTACAATTGATAATAAGCTTCCGAGTCTAAAATTTTACTAAGATGATTGACGCTACGTTAAATTTAACCTACAAATGAGACACGAACATGTGCTCCACCAAACAAAATAAATGAAATCCAATATCAAAAATAAACCGTTTCAACTAATAAACTTCAAATCAGTAAAATCTTAGTTTGAACACTTACTCTCAAAATGCAGTCAGCCCGGTGATGTTCATGGATCTCGTCGTTATCTTCGCAAAATCAAAAAACTCAAGCCAACATGGTCGACAACAAAATAAGACCACGGACAGCATCCACAAAATCAACCGATCACGACGAAGTCTGAAGGCAGAACCCTTGATCGACCGTCTCCGATGAAATCTCGAAGCAGAATCTGGATCGACCGTCGTCGATGAACTCTCGAAGCAGAATCTCGTTTGACAGCCAGCCAAAAAAAACTCATCTCTCTCTCGTGACAAAAAAATGAACTACAGAAATAATCCAGCAAAAAAATTGAATCGTAGATCTGCTACTTGAGTTGCAGGCAAGCAGGGCGGGTGGTGGTGAAGAAAATCATTACAACATCAAAGGTTGTTGCTGATTTTATTGTGTCACTATCATTTATCTGCAACCGAAAACAATAATGTTATTGTATTGAAGTAGAGTTCAGATAATAATCACAAAAATTTATTGGTAAGTAAATATTATATTTGGAAATATACCATCGATCGTTAAAAGTTTTTATATCACACAAACAGAAAATAATAGTTGCTTAAGAGACAAGAAAAGTATTTTACCGGTTTCATGATATTTAACCAATATTTACATGCACAAAAGTAGACATTACTTCGGACTGTAGCGTTTCGGATAAAATCCTTTATTTCGTTCTTTACTCGCAAGTATTTACGTGATAAGTCTGCAATTATCTTCCATATCTCCTTATCTTCAAGCATGGTTTTGATAATATTTTATTTGGTTTATACTTATCCTCCTACATACCTTCTCTCTCTTGTTTTTTGTTTCATAGCAACTAAAAACGCAGAGTTCCACAGAGTCTTATTCTTCTTTACATTATTGACATGTGGGGTTGTTCGCTCTTTAAAATTTATGTAAGAAGTTTCTAAAACATCCATGCCCGATAAACAATTGGGTGTAAACTAATATTAGTTCACCGAGCTCTCGTTTCACCCAAAATTAGATGTAAGGAATGATTTTTCTGGTCCTTCTGCCAGGATTCCCCATATCCCATCTTAACTACCATTGTTTAAAAAGTCTCGTTCTCTATCTGTCTATGCAGGTATCCGCAAAAATGTCGATCGGTGGGATTCCGGCTATCACTAGCGCTGCTTCCACCGATACAGTTCTATAGGCGCGTATGACACTAATCACTATTTTTCTTTGTGCTTCTGATTGAATTAATCACACTCGCAAGCAGTTTCACATGATTCTGCCAAACAACAATGCAATCTCTCTAGCTCTTTTCGCAAGATGTTGGACAATTGTTTGGAATCTGTAGCCTTCATTGATCCATACGCCAAGATATTTAACTGTCTTCTTTGAGGTGAAAGTATATCTTTCGATGCTAAGACGCAAATCTTTGGCCTTTCTTTTCCCAGTAAGGACACAATTTCAGTTTTCTCAGTTGCTAGTTCTAACAAAGTGGCGATAAACAATTTCAAAACAATCTGCAAACTCATGTTGGCTTATTCTTCGAGATCTTTTTCGTTGTCCCCTGGAACAATTAGGGCTAGATCATCTACATACGCTACGGGTCTGGTACTTACAGGGAAAATGAATTCCAGTACATCATTGTAGAAAATGTTCCACAAGATCGGTTACAGAATGGATCCCTGTGAGCCATCCCCAAGGTGACTTCATATATGTAGGCGTCTTCCGGGACGTCAGCCTCTATGATTCAGCAGTGAAAATATTCCTTCATAATTTCTACAAGATGTACTCTGAATTCCTTCTTAGTCATAGAATGTATGATTTTTCTTCAGGTACTGTAGTTAAAAGCATTTTTAATGTCAAGAAGAATCAAAATAATAATCTCTCTCTTTTTCTCCATGATGGAAGCCTGATTTGTTCAACTATTTTTGATATTTCCTTGAATGGACCTTCTGTGCTTAGGCCAAACTGATCTTCAGAGATGATCTTTTTGCTCTCTATTTCCTGTTTAATTCGAACCAGAAA